>OY979639.1:11190199-12464991 GCA_963855885.1 Coenonympha glycerion
GATCCTGGTGAAATCGACGGAACTCTTCGAATTTTGTATTTTTTGTCTCCTGGTTTTAAAAATTAGTTGGTTTTCAGGTTTTTACAGACGTCCAATACCAATAATTGTCGGAGGAATTGGATTTGGGGGATTAGGGGCACGAGGTTTTGGTGGAAGAGGTTTCGGCGGCTTTGGTTTCGGTGGGAGAGGATTTGGAGGAAGAGGATTTGGTGGATTTGGGGGAAGAGGATTTGGTGGATTTGGGGGGAGAGGAATTGGTGGTTTCGGGGGAAGAGGAGTTGGTGGTTTCGGTGGCCGTGGAGGACGTGGGTAGAATAAAATTATTTTTATTTTACAGACTTTACCTACACTATTTAAAATACTTATAATAAAAAATGACAAATGATAATAAAGAATAAAGAAAATATAATACTTTAGTCCTTATTTCTTTATTAGACCATTATTATTATATTATATTATATTATTTGTCCAATTAATTCTCATGCATGGACGGACTGCTTAATATTAATTAATGTTCACCGGACAGGTTCACAAATCTCTGCAAAAAATAAGGTTGGTACTCTTGATTGTGCGGAACTCTCAGTGCGCGAGCTCGATTCGCACTTGACCAATTGTTTGAATTTGTGTCGGAGCGCGAGCGATGTAAATCTATGTATTTGAACTAATTTTATCGCAAGACTTTACTTTGCCATTTTATTGAATTAGTTTTAGGTTTAGGCCTAAAAACAACTTTCCGAATACTAAAATAACCACAATTTTCTTTTGGAGGTAGACATTATTGTTTGGTTACCGATTTTCGGTATTTTTGTTAATTTCCTATTAATTTCTAATTCCTATATTTATGTCTGTGGTTAAATGTCATTTGACTCTTATTTGACATATACTTCCAGAAAAATAAAGTGCTTCCCAGCTTGAGGCATTTCTCCTGATTTGAGTAGTTTGGAGATAAGACAGAGCTTTAAAATACACTTTGACTCTTACATTTTTTAAGGCTTGGCCGACGGAGCCCCGCTTGGCGGGGCTCCTATTTCTGGGTAGTCGTAAAGGAAAATAACCACTCAGAAAGATGGGGGTCCAATGGTATAATTATGGGGCACAGAACACATATTATGGGGGTCTGTAAAAAACAAAAACTGGCAACATTACATTAGATAAATAAATAACTTGCCATTTTCCTTTCCTCAACGACTCTGCCCGCGAAATTCAAAATTTTCATTGTGTGCGCAATTTGTACGCTAATTACACATGATTTTTATCGCAGTCAATTTGCGAGAATGGCAGTGTGGGCAGTATCATCTCTACATGATTATATCAAAATCTTTGCTTAAAAATGTCTATCCTAGGAAATTAATCCGAGTATCGAGTTTTATGTGAGTAACTCGCAAATCTCGGAATAATTTCTTTAACTCGACACTTTTAAGCAGAGATTTTTATATTAACACGTGAAGATGATATTGGGATTCCCGCAATTTTACTGCCATAAGCCCATTATGTCTTATTAGCTTAAAAATCGCGAAAAACCACAAAAAATTTGAATTTCGCGGGCACATCCGTGGTGTGGGCGAAATCAACGACTCTACCCGCGAAATTCAAAATTTTCATGGTTTTTTGCAATTTGTTCGCATATTACACATCAGAGGTTTATGGGCAGTCTATTTGCGAGAATGGCAGTATCATCTTTACATGAATATATTAAAATATTTGCATAAAAATGTGTATCCTAGGAAATTAGTCCGAGTATCGAGTTTTATGTGAGTAAGTAATTCGCAAATCTCGGACTAATTTCTTTAACTCGACACTTTCAAGCAGAGATTTTTATATAAACACGTGAAGATGGTATTGGGATTCCCGCAATTTGACTTCCATAAGCCTTTATATATTTCTTATTATTAGCTTAAAAATCGCGAAAAACCACAAAAATTTGAATTTCGCGGGCAGACCCACACCCATGTTTTCATTGACGGAGAGTATAGAGTTGGAGTTGTATGCATTGATCTAAGTTCCAATTTCTAATCGGAGTAATGTCTTGATGTCTGTGTTATAATTAAAATTAAAAAAAAAAATGAAAAATGATCAAAAACAAAAAGTAAAAGTCACAGAGTACCAAACAGTGATCTGTGCAGCTGTGCAGAGTACTTAAAGTAAAAGTCAATAAAAGTCAAAAGCAAAAGAGTTTATTCGCTTTGCTGTTGTTTTTATCAATAATTCCGTGTTTCTGAGTTAAAATTGAAGATATTTTATAGAAAAACAATTTATACATGATATTATACATTCATATTTCATATAGATTACAGTACGATGCCATAGCCGGTGCAACAAAAAATGAGGAATGAGGCGAGATAATGACTGTGATTGTCCACAGGCCATAACATTTACAAACAAGTTGAAGGCAACTAAATTAGCATATTAGTTTATGAATAATTTATCGTTGCACAATATTATAAAGTTTACCTTCAGTCGCATAGTTGTGTCGCTATGGAAGGCGCGTACGACGAAATTATCTCCGACAATCCCTTTTTCATACAACTCAAGAATGAATATTCAAATTTGTTTCAACACTGTATTGCACAGTCGTGGATAATATGTGTGCCTCGTATTGGTAGTTTGAACACCCGCGCGTTTACCATTGAAGATTTCTGTGCTCACGTCTTGGTGCCGAGCGATGAGTTACCGGAGACACACTACAGTACTCTCACGGAAAAGCAAGTAAGTGTCGCCAACAAAGTCATTACACTCGAGGTCACCAAAGGTTTGCCTCTTCAGAGTCATATATTGTTTGAAGAAACATTCTACACTGAAGACTACATAAAATATATGGTGTGGTGCGTTGAGAGCCCTTTAGAACCAAATGCATACTTAGGAGACAACGCTGTGACTAAAGATTGTTTGCTGTCTATAAATGATTGCATCGATTTGCTGTGGACACAGGCAGCAGGCAGACAGGTCTTGGACCAAATAGAACTAAACGTACATGCTTATATAAAGAAGCATCCCACTTTACCGATAGCCATCGCACCACTGCGAGACACTATCAGCGAGTTGTACACACAATGTCTTCAAAGTACATTGCAAAACCGCAGAATCAGGGAGAAATGCAAGACATCAAAACATCTACTAGAGAATATAAAGCTCTCGGTTGAATGCTATATGCAACATTTATTATTTGAGTCTCTGTTTAGACCCATTTGCACCATATGCGCTTATGAGGACTCGCATCTGAATAAGAAAATAAGAAACATGTCTGACATTCAACTCAGAGACCTTGATATAAAAAAGGACTTGTATCATGCTGTTCCTAAAGCAAAACTAATACTCTCAAAAATTGATACGTACAACACGGTCCTTGAAAAAGTTTTGTGTTTAAAACAAGCATTGAATGCAATCAACAAAATTGATAACAGCAATAATGTTGTATTATTAACAGCGGATGACTTACTGCCTGTATTTGTATTTTTACTCATCAAATCTGGTTTACCAAACTGGTACAGTCAGCTGAAATACATGAAGGAATTCCGGTTCAGTGGCGTGGGAAAAGCAGATGGGGATGAGAGTGACTTTTTAATAACTACATTAGAAGCTGTCATTGAACATATACAATCTGGTGCTTTAGCAGGACCACCAAACCCTGAATCTTATTACTATGAAAGTAGCCTCACCGAGGACAACTTGGATAATGGTACGAAAAGAAGAAGCAGTTTAACTGAATCTATATCAACCTGTGATACAAATGGTAGAGAGGAAACTCTAGAATATATATTTGATTTAATCAAAGCCAACAACTCTGAGCAAGTACAAATACTCCTGGAAAAGAATCAAAAACATTTAAATAGTATCCAAAATGAAAAGAATGCTTTAAAATTGACTGCACTAGATAATACTGATGATGACGATGATGATGATGATGACACTGATTCAGAAATATATCAAAAGCTGTGTCACCCTCTGTGTAATTGTAAAAAATGTTGCTCGAAAATATCTAAGAATCTCTTAAAGACATCTCCGACTGTGTCCTCTAGAGACAGTCACGGCCTGACTCCTCTGCATGTTGCTTCAGTGCATGGAAAAGCTGCAATAGTCGAAATACTCCTGGACATGGGTGCACAGATAAATGCTACAGATTTGAACGAATGTACACCCCTGCATTATGCAGCATCTAGAGGTCACCAGAATGCATTATTACTTTTGTTACACTCAGGAGCCTCAATAAATAAGGAAAATATTGACAAAAATACTCCTCTGCACCTAGCAGCTAACAATGGACATTTGAATTGTGTGAAGGCACTCATATATTTTGCTGAACATGGTAGGAAGAAGTTAAAAATAAATTGTACAAATGAAATGGGCAATACACCTTTGCATTTAGCTTCGAAATGGGGATACGAAGGCATAGCTAAAATTCTGATTGAAAACGGTGCAGAACCTTCCCTTCAGAATCACAGCAATAAATCCGCATTTGATTACGCACACAATTTGAAGATACTGCAAGTTCTCAAATCGAGCACACCCAGTCTGTATGAATACATCCATATAACAAGTCCAGATGTCACAACTTTGAATTGTAAAACAGATGCTAATGCTTTGACAATGAAATTGCAAAACCTAAAAATTAAAACGGGTGATTCAAACAATGCATCAAAAACTGTAGAAAATTTAAAGAGGCTTGAAAGAATAATACAAGCTATATCCTATGGTGATGTGAAACTAGCTTGTTTTTATATGAATATTGATTACGAAAATTACGCCAACGCTAACAGCACAAACAAAAGTCCATCATGCCACCCTCTTTGTGAATGCCAATTTTGCAAGAAAACTTTGCAGAAGATATCTGATGTTGATGTTAACTTTGCTGACACCACTGGATGCACAGCTCTTCACTATGCATCTAGATACGGTTTGGATGAGCTGTGCCATATTTTAATACTGAACAAAGGCAATGTTAATACTTGCAATAAAAAGGGACAAACGCCTTTGCATTTGGCAGCCATTTATAACAAGACTATGGTAATCAGGTGTTTACTTGATAACGGAGCTAATATTAACGCGATTGACTTTTCAGGCAATACGCCATTGCATGATGCAAGTACAATGGGAAATATAGGAGCAACCAAAGTCTTACTGAGTTATGGACCAAATATCATGTTATTGAACGGATCTGAGAAATCTGCTATTGATGTAGCTAAAGAAAAACTTCACTTAACAATCATTGATTTAATAGAGAAATATGCAAATAAAATGAAATTTACGTAATTGTGTAATACATTGAAATCAAAGGTTAACTAATAGATGAATTATAGCAACTAGTTCTAAGTTACTAACTACAAATTAAACTAAGTTAAAATGTGTATCTAATTTTAGTTTATATAATTTTTTATTGCTGTGAAACATACCTACAAGTTTTCAAATTGTTAATATAATCAAGAAATTGTTTTACCTCATTAGGTAGGTATAGTATGACAAAAGAATCTGAATAAAAGTTAAAACTTTCTTTTGATTTATAAGATTCTTTTCACAACTTTGTACATCATTTTTTTCAAGGCCTTGCTTTTCTTTTTTGCATGATTATTGCATTTTGTCAAATAATACGTATAAGGATATAAGGACACAAGGGTTTATTATAATTTTATATAAATTTCTACTTCATTGTTGACAACAAATAATTTTCAAGGAATTATTTGTACAATGATTAGTACAAAACCTTTAGCAATTAGGCAAAATAGCCACTTAGGAAACAAGTTTTTGAGTACCTAAGCATTGCCATTATACTAATTAGTTCATTAACATAGAATAATAATTCAATTTATAGATAATAATTCAATTTATAGAAAAAAATCAATATTGTACAACTTTTTTAATTACTCGAAATCTACCTGCCCAGCCTGGTTTTTTTATTTTGTGCCATATTTTAGAATTTTTCACCCAAAAAAAGACTGATTAAAATTGTTAATCGTTTTATTTTGTATTTTAACACAAGCATATTAATAAATAAATATAATTGCTATTTTCGAAATATTATGACAAATAAACTTGTTGCATTTATGGAAAATGTTGTCTTTTTTGTTGTCACTATTTAAATTTAAAAATTTACACACAAATGCTAAAATTTAAAAAATATACTTAAGTAGTACAATTTACAATTAATATATTATATTGTATATGATGTAAAATTTAAATATATCACAATATCTCTTATTTACAATAAAATGAAATATGACATAACACTGCATCTTCTGCTCATGCTAGAAATTCAACAGTGAAGATAATAATATATTTGCCTGTTTGAAATTAATAATATTTTTACAGTCACCACTTGAATCTCTAGTACAATTTCATCTTAAAACTAACTGTACACTTTTAAGTAGGTATTAAAAATCTACCTAAAACTAAAATTATAACTAATATAAATATACACCTAAAACTTTGTGCACAATTTTCAAATGACAACTCTGAATGTCCCTGTACGTAAAGATATTGTAGTCTAAAGTGAAGAAAACCTTAGAACAATTATTTAAAAAAAGTCGTATCTTACTCACTATAAAAGAGAACCTCAATACATACATAAATACATTCTTGGGCCCCTGTATGGTCGCAGATTCATACAAAAAATACTCAAGTTTTTATTCTTCTGGCTAGGCGCCAGATATCGCTTTATTTGACATTTTAAATTATGGCTTTTTTAAAATTACTAGTGTAGTGATATTACTTAGAAAAATCTAAACGGGCAAGATGGGATTTTTTTGTCCCATCCTGGGGCAGAGGCACCAGGCGAGATGGGACTAACCCATTTTAGAGCTGTTAAATAAATGTTATACTTTTGGGCTTACTTTGTCGATATATCCAATAACTTCTTTTAGTTCAAATAGAAAACATATTAAAGTTTAGTTTAGAAAGTGCTCTAAAATATTGAAGTTTTATAAGAGTTAAATAAAAACTATAATCTTAAACAATTATTGATTTCAGTTATTAAGTATTTTGTGTAAAAATGCTACTAAGTTGTTGTGTGCTTAAATTAGGTTAAGAAAAGAACAGAATTAAGCTAAAGTGATGTTTGAAGTCGCTTTTTCATATACTAAGAAGCATTGGTGCATAAAAATTGTTATAAATAAACAATTTTTATGTAATAAATTGTGATGAGCTGACATTTTGAATTCATAAATATCATACTATACAAATTACTTGAATTTCAATCAACATTGTCGACAGTGGCGCCTCCATTTTTTCCTCTTTTTTGCCAGCCTACTACTATATGATCTGGGGTCTGATTGCCTAAGAAAAACGTATTCATCGTTATCAAAATCATTAGCTAATTCTGCCCCCCCTTGGCTGACGTAAATCATGATAATGATGAATACGTTTTTCTTACAAAATCAAGGGTCTACACAGCGTACGCGTTCCTTTAGCAATAGGTCTATCGTTTGTAATTTTGTTGGGTATGAAAGGCCTTCCTTCACTCGCAGGACTTCACACATGCGCCGGCCTGCAGCGTCGCATCTGCTCAGCGAAATTCAGCCTTTCTTCATTCTACATTCATGACTTAAACTGAAATTAGTGTCTTCCGTTTGAAATCCCTTGGAAATTAAATTACACCATTTCTCATGTGTTTTTCATGGTAGTATTTTGAGATCAAAATTCAGTATACATAATCGCATTATCAAAGTCTAATTTCCTATATATTATTTATTAAGAATGCATTTTGACATACAAAAAACTGGTCAAGTGTGCGTCAGGCTCGCTCAATGAGGGTTCCGTATTGCCGAGATAATTGTGAATTATAGCTTTGGCATCGTATGGGGCCATTCCTATTAGAGCGTCTTAGGAGCATTTATTTGAATTTTTAATTATTATTATCCTCAGTATTTATAACATTCCCAGCAAAGGGAACTATATTTTCGTAAACTATTTTAAAGAGTTTTCACACTGACGTACTAACAACAGCTGCTTACACCACTTAACAACTGCGAGTTTGACTGTTACAAACAAATCTATACTTATAATAAAACTGTAAAGGGTCGAATTCTGTACATTGAAGATATTTTGAAATTTTTTGTTGGAGGACACTATTTAGTCGATACTGAAGCCAAAACTGTAATTTGTTTCATTTTTGTCTGTCTGTCTGTCTGTCTGTCTGTTTCACGACCGCGCATCACGGCTAATCCGCTGGATGGATTTAAATGAAACTTGACATGATTATAGTTCATACTCCGAGGTAGGACATAGGATACTTTTTGTCCCGGAATTCATCATGGTTTCCCTGGAAGACGGCATCAAAGTCAAAATGTGTATTTAGTTATAATTCATTAACCCGTTGTCCAATTTCATTCATTCTTTTTTTGTTAGAAAGTAGGTTCTTTAAAGGTTATTCCGTATAAATTTTATCATCATCACTTTCGTAGTTCAGAAATTATAGACATCAGAACCTTTATCGATGAGTTCAAGTAGGTGACTTGAAACTCGGAATGGACAAGCAATTAGGGCTAGGACGTAAGGGCTCAAGTCAGACTGGAGTACCCTTACAGCCGTAAATATATATGCTTAGCAGAAGATTTTGTATGGTTTAAGATTTTTCACTTTTAGGGTGAACAAAAATCATGAATTTATCACCACGTTATACCGTATCGCGCCATCTCTACAAATTATGTGGAACTTGAATGTAAAACTTGGAGATAGGTACTACCGAATTTTTGTTAATAATAATTAATTGTCATGTAATGTACTGTTCCTTGACTTTATATTAAGATGGCACTGTTGATGGCACTGTTGAGAACAGATTAAAGTTTTCACTTTTGTGGACATTCCCAGAGTGCCAATTCTTTTTTATCATCCGCAACATGGAAAGAGTAAAATAATGGTTCACAAATATTTTTAACTCTCAGGTCTTAACTGGTCCTAACCGACTGACCGTCATAGGTCTTTTTATACGTAAAGAAATATATAGCCATTACCCATTCTGATACTTGGGATTGTATTGAGATGAAGCAAAGATTTTTAACAGACTCTTATGTTGGGCTGGGGAATATTGTTAGTAGAGTATTTTATCCCAGTGGTACCTACCCGGCCGAACTCTGAAAGAAGATTTCTACCAACAGTACAACTTTTCACATGATTTAATAATTTTTGACATATTTCGTGGTTTCAGAATAAAAATCACAATGAAAAGGACGATTTTTACTGTCGATATTTCGATACATTGGTGCAAGTCGTGGTTACTTAGTGCCATGACTGTGCCATTGGGTCGAAATATCGACAGTTAAAATCGTCCTTTTGATCTTTCAACTACGTATTAATGAAACTTTATATTTTTTATTTAAAAAAGAAGTTTTCAAAATCACCACAAGTTAACCCGTGCGAAGTAAGAACAGGTTTCTGTACAACATCACACCAGAATCCCGCGAAAATCAAGGAATTCTACGATATATGTAAAAAAAAATCGTAATTCACGCGGGCGGAGCCGCGGGCAACAGCTTGTTTTGTTATAAATACCGACAGATGGACAACAAAGTGATCCTATAAGGGTTCCATTTTTCATATTCGACTTACGAACCCTAAAAATGCACAACTGATTTAGCTAATTAATGTACCTAATTAATTAAAACTATTTAAAAAATAAATTAATTTAATAACCGCCTATACCTACTGAGGAATGCTCCAAATGGGAGCTTCTTCCTTCTTTTTGTCCTTCTTGTAATGTCGATCCCTCATTCTGACATCATCTTGTCGCGTCCTGAAGTCAATTTGCTCGCTGCGCCAATCTGGTCGTTTTCTGGGCGATCCGTGCCTGTAGAACCTTTTCTCTTTATCATTTTCGTCATAGTACACTTTGCTTTTGAGGAATAGTCCGTTTTGTTCGGGGTCAACGTCTGCGGGTACTTCGTCAATGTAATCGTTGTCGTCGCAGAGCTCGGATACGTCGTCTCGGTTGAAAGTGAACGAGTGCGGGTAGTACGCTTGGAGGATGTCCTCGTATCTGTACTGTTGCATCTGTAGCCACACGTGGGGCAGCAATAGCGGGAACCTGCTTGTCCAGTACGTGATGAAACCGTCAGGCAGCTTCCCCAAACTGTCGCGGACTCCCATCTCTAGCTCTCTGTAGTGATGCTTCTGTAATGATAGAAAACTTACGTCAACACTCAACACTCCTAGCTTCTCATTCAGACGTTTGATTTTCTTTTTGCAAACCCTTTCATATGATACCCATATTGTAAAAGTGCATTAAAAATTAAACCCGTTAAAGTTCGCCATATTTATGCAATTTATTTCCCATACTTTTAATTATTACATTTTCTTCTATTTTTTTATTATTCGTATTAGAAATCAATCTAGCTGACCAAAACCAGATATTTTCAAGTTGTATCTGTGTGATAATAAAAATGGGAAATGCTTTCCAAAAAACCAACTTCAAATGCCACTACAAAGAGTGAAATAATTTTTATTTAAATTTTAGGTACCTACACCAATTCGAAGTCGGGCAATGTTTCATACAATCCCTAACTTAGGTACTTGATGTGCGAAGAAATGACGAAGTCATAGGCAATCGCCCGACTTCGAATTGGTGTAGGTACCTAAAATTTAAATAAAAATTATTTCACTCTTTGTAGTGGCATTTGAAGTTGGTTTTTTGGAAAGCATTTCCCATTTTTATTTTATACTTTTTAGTGGAAAACAATAAAATGCAGAATGCGTTGTAAAAATACCCAAATCGCTTGAGGTGTGTTCATAAACGCTGAAGAGATACCTAAAATTCACCAAGATCCCTTCATCAGACCCTGACTTGATGACTTTAGTCATCAAATCAGTATCTGCTAGCAAATGCACCAGTAACTATAAAAAATACCCAACTAGCTTCAAGTATACTAGCAAAATTTGAAGAATTCCCTCGATTTCACCAAGATCCCATCATCAGACCCTGACTTGATGACTTTAGTCATCAAATCAGTATCTGCTAGCAAATGCACCATTAACTATAAAAAATACCCAACTCGCTTCAAGTATACTAGCAAAATTTGAAGAGTTCCCTCGATTTCACCAAGATCCCATGATCAGATCCTGACCTGATGACCATAGGACAACTTGGAAAATATTACTCTTTTTAATAATACTCAAATAGTTTCATGTGTCCATATAAAATTTGAAGAGTTCCCTCGATTTCTCCAGGATCCCATCATCAGATCCTGACCTGATTAAAATGGGACCATCTGGAAACAAAACCCTCGTAAACAAAAAAAGAATTTTTCAAACCGGTCCACGCGTCTTCGAGTAATCGGTGAACATACATAGATAAAAAAAAAAAGATTCCGACGAATTGAGAACCTCCTCCTTTTTTTGAAGTCGGTTAAAAATATTACGTATGTCTTTTATCTCACAAAACATGTCTCTGTTTTAGTCGCATCGTAGCAAGTGCTAGAGCGATGCCAATTTTGTTTTTAGTGTTGGCGGCATCTTGAACCAACGAGTGCTTTGCTGCAAGGTACGTTACATAATAAGGGTCAGGGACGTGTGTAGAGAAGTAGCAGATTTCATGCCCACCATCACTCTCCCGACATTGCCCGACATTTAATTTTAGGGACGAGTGTGGCCTACACACGTCCTTTAAAGTGCGTATCAGTTCGAGGGATAAGACAACTGCGAGTATACCTTGTTCCTGATCGCCCTCAGTAGGTGCGCCACTCGGTCCCCTCGGTAGGTGCGGCGCGCGCGCAGGTCGCCCGCCACCTGCGCGCACACGTGCAGCCGCCAGTCGCCGCGGATGACGCGCCGCGCGCCCGCCTCCAGCGGGTGATCGCTGCCTTCCTTGCTGGAGATGTCCACGTGGTCGCTACAAACGTTACCTTGTTCCTGATCGCCCTCAGTAGGTGCGCCACTCGGTCCCCTCGGTAGGTGCGGCGCGCGCGCAGGTCGCCCGCCACCTGCGCGCACACGTGCAGCCGCCAGTCGCCGCGGACGACGCGCCGCGCGCCCGCCTCCAGCGGGTGATCGCTGCCTTCCTTGCTGGAGATGTCCACGTGGTCGCTACAAACGTTACCTTGTTCCTGATCGCCCTCAGTAGGTGCGCCACTCGGTCCCCTCGGTAGGTGCGGCGCGCGCGCAGGTCGCCCGCCACCTGCGCGCACACGTGCAGCCGCCAGTCGCCGCGGACGACGCGCCGCGCGCCCGCCTCCAGCGGGTGATCGCTGCCTTCCTTGCTGGAGATGTCCACGTGGTCGCTACAAACGTTACCTTGTTCCTGATCGCCCTCAGTAGGTGCGCCACTCGGTCCCCTCGGTAGGTGCGGCGCGCGCGCAGGTCGCCCGCCACCTGCGCGCACACGTGCAGCCGCCAGTCGCCGCGGATGACGCGCCGCGCGCCCGCCTCCAGCGGGTGATCGCTGCCTTCCTTGCTGGAGATGTCCACGTGGTCGCTACAAACGTTACCTTGTTCCTGATCGCCCTCAGTAGGTGCGCCACTCGGTCCCCTCGGTAGGTGCGGCGCGCGCGCAGGTCGCCCGCCACCTGCGCGCACACGTGCAGCCGCCAGTCGCCGCGGATGACGCGCCGCGCGCCCGCCTCCAGCGGGTGATCGCTGCCTTCCTTGCTGGAGATGTCCACGTGGTCGCTACAAACGTTACCTTGTTCCTGATCGCCCTCAGTAGGTGCGCCACTCGGTCCCCTCGGTAGGTGCGGCGCGCGCGCAGGTCGCCCGCCACCTGCGCGCACACGTGCAGCCGCCAGTCGCCGCGGACGACGCGCCGCGCGCCCGCCTCCAGCGGGTGATCGCTGCCTTCCTTGCTGGAGATCTCCACGTGGTCGCTGACGTCCTGAAGAGAACTTTGATATATATTTGACTTGTCTTAATAGACCTTATACCCTGGACGCGGCGAACCGCGAGAAAGTGTCGCCAGTTTACCGGTGCCAATGATGTTTGCTGCACAGGTATCCATGGAACAGAACGACAATAAAGCTCGTATAGTTTTTAATACAGCATAACAAATTGTAATACAGATCAGTTGTTTGCTTACCTGCAAAAAGTTCAAAATGCTCTGCTTCCCCCAAAACATGGGGTATTTGAGCACTGTCTCGCAGGGCGGCCGCGCGTGCGCCTTGCTCGATATCATTGCTCGGATCAAGATCTTTGTGACCAGCACCTCCTCTTCGGGCAATACTTTACTGTAAACAAAGCAATAAATGGTTATTACGTATCGTATTATTTCATGCTTTCAAATGAAAAAACATTTGGTTTTTAATCTATACAAGCTAAAATAGTTTAGCATACAAACATCCAAACTGACCATCCCTAACACGAAGGTATTCTATCCCATTAGTAAAGTATGTGAAAAAGAATCATATCAACTATTAATAAAATTAACTCACTCTAATTGGTCTAAGTTATAATCGCCGGTCAGTATGTTTGCTTGTCTCCTCAACACGTCCCCGAAAGGATGATGTCCTCTCGATAGCACGTAGTAGAACACGCAGCCCAACGAAAACATGTCCACCGCTGTCGTCTGAAAACGAAAGTGGGTGAGAGATAAGCAAATGGCGGCACTATTATTAAATAACTTGTTATAATCTCAATAAGTTGTTCAACTTCATAAATACACCAAAGTTAATAATCTTAGCAATTCAACCACGACCCTCGGTAACTCCAGCATTGTCAGGGAGTGCCTTTTCATTAATTATGGAGAGAAAATAGAATTAGTAATTTAAATCAAGCATTAACTAGAGTTTAAGAGGATGGCAAACGGTATATTTAGTTTAATTGGATCAATAAAAAATAAAGCCGTAAAAAAAATCAACGCGTTAATTCATCTTCTTGAATAGACCAAAGTCGGAGACGCTTTACTTACTTTTCTCTTCCCATTGATCATCTCAGGAGCGATCCAGCTAGCAGTGCCAGTGACTAGTCTTCCCCAAAAAATTGACGCATCCTATATTCAACTTCTTGAATAGAATCATCTCAGAAGCAATCCAGCCATCAATGGCGGTGACTCCTTAAGAAACCGACGTGCCCTATTTTTTTAAGACTAAAGTCGAAGACGCTTTACTTACCGTCCTCTCCCCATTGATCATCTCCGGTGCGATCCAGCCATCAGTGCCAGTGACTCCGGACCTTCTCGAGAAACTGACGCGTCCTATATTCAACTTCTTGAATAGAATCATCTCAGAAGCAATCCAGCCATCAATGGCGGTGACTCCTTAAGAAACCGACGTGCCCTATTTTTTTAAAAGACTAAAGTCGAAGACGCTTTACTTACCGTCCTCTCCCCATTGATCATCTCCGGTGCGATCCAGCCATCAGTGCCAGTGACTCCGGACCTTCTCTAGAAACTGACGCGTCCTATATTCAACTTCTTGAATAGAATCATCTCAGAAGCAATCCAGCCATCAATGGCGGTGACTCCTTAAGAAACCGACGTGCCCTATTTTTTTTAAAGACTAAAGTCGAAGACGCTTTACTTACCGTCCTCTCCCCATTGATCATCTCCGGTGCAATCCAGCCATCAATGGCGGTGACTCCGTAAGAAACTGACGTGCCCTATTTTTTTAAAAGACTAAAGTCGAAGACGCTTTACTTACCGTCCTCTCCCCATTGATCATCTCCGGTGCGATCCAGCCATCAGTGCCAGTGACTCCGGACCTTCTCTAGAAACTGACGCGTCCTATATTCAACTTCTTGAATAGAATCATCTCAGAAGCAATCCAGCCATCAATGGCGGTGACTCCTTAAGAAACCGACGTGCCCTATTTTTTTTAAAGACTAAAGTCGAAGACGCTTTACTTACCGTCCTCTCCCCATTGATCATCTCCGGTGCAATCCAGCCATCAATGGCGGTGACTCCGTAAGAAACTGACGTGCCCTATTTTTTTTAAAGACTAAAGTCGGAGACGCTTTACTTACCGTCCTCTCCCCATTGATCATCTCCGGTGCGATCCAGCCATCAGTGCCGGTGACTCCGGACCTTCTCGAGAAACTGACGCGTCCTATATTCAACTTCTTGGAGAGACCGAAGTCGGAGATCATTGCACGCACTTCGCCCGTTCCGTTGGGCATCGACAGAAGCACGTTGTGAGGTTTTATGTCCCTGTGGACTGCATACGGTAACTTAGTAGTAAAATCATCAAAACAAGTAAATAATTTAGAAATCAAAAAACACAACTACCCTGTGGTAATACTACTTTTTCCAAAAAAATATAGCCTATGTTAGTCCGAATGATGTGAGGATTCTAACGATACCCCATATATCCAAATCTATTCAGGCGTTCAGTAGCTATGGTGGAATAAAGAAACTCACATACATACATGCATGAACCCTAAAAACATTACACTCCTTTTTTGGGCAGTCGTGTAAAAAGCACCCTGGTACAGTTAATCTGAATTCACTTTAGAGGGTTATGCTTATTTAGACAAGCATATTATTATAATGCTTGAGCATCCTTTTTGTTAGGCATGCAGATTTGTTCAGGAAGTGTTCCTTTACAGCTAATCAAATGGTATTTATTATTCCGAAACGTAAAAAGTTCATGCAGGTGTGGGCGTTCGAACTTTGGAGCCCTACGAACAACTACTGCTCCACGGAAGAGTATTACCTATCTGGCAGTGCAGTAGAACCAATGACGAAATACGCTAAGCTAAGAGGACAGGAAAGATGTGACGTATATTGAAGCCAAAAATTTCTCAAATATGGCGTCGTGCGTGGTATATATTATTGCTGTCGGGCGCTTACATTAGCGCCATTTTACAGTTTTGACAAATTAAAAATGATGCTTCAGGGCGGAGCCTAAATATACATGTGTGACGTCACTAAGTGCTGTTCTTTTATATGTTTAATCAATGGGTAGAACCCATTTATTGGACTCTGAATATTCTACATGACGGCATGGTACAACAGGGTAAAACTCACCAATATCCATGGAATGTAAATGTGAAAGGCCCAGTGTGGCCTGCCTCAACACTTCAACAGCATTGATCTTGCATTCGTAGTTTAATTTCTTCTCGACATAGTCTTGTAACGTCGCCGAGCAAAGTTCTAAGGCTATGTACCTGAAAATGGAAGAAATTTCAATCTATTAGCAATTAGCATTCACCTAAATAATAGGCGAAGAGGTGACGTATCAGATAGACGGAAGACGTACAGTCCGACAAGGCTTTCTTGGCACTTGAATGACATTGACAGGAGGGCGCTGTTATAGAACAAAAGCATCCTGAACATTTTACTTCTATTTACTTTAAAATAGTTAATAGTAACCAAAAAAACAACACAACATACAATAGCGATATACCGACACAGCGAACTATCAAACAGTATCACAAGATAGCGGCGTTAGTACCGATTTTTGCCACGCACCAAGATAGCCTTGTAGCACTGTATATGAGGCTAGTCTCACCGAAACTGCTTATCCCGTTCAGTGCAGTAGTACCGCACGACGTGCGCGTGCGCGTCGGATTCCCGCAACAGCGCCACCTCGCGGTCCGCGAACGTGAAGCACTCCGGAAGCAATCGCTTGACGGCCACCGCTCGCTTGTCAAACATGCCCCTGCAAGGAAAAGCTTTATTCCATTATGCGGAACTTCTCACTTGCGTACTGCGTTTCCTAAGGAACTGTTCCTGTACTAAGAAAGTCGAAACGTTGGTGGATTGGAGGAAAGAAACTCCAGTCCACAATTTATAATTATACTAAAAAGGCGCCAGGCATCGCCCGCGTTGGTTCTATTCCACCCCATAGAGGGTTAAATTTTCAAAAATCCTTCGTCAGCCTACGTCATATACTTGCCTATGTGCCCAAACAGCCCGATCCGTCCATTGGTTTTGGCCTATGCGTTTATCGATCAGACTAAAACATCATAATTAACGCATTTGCAGTTCCTCTGGTGCTGCAAATGTCCATGGGCGGTGGTGATCGCTTACCATCAAGTGACCCGCCAGCTCGTTTGCTCGCGATGATTATAAAAAAATTACAGCGGAACTCCTCACTTGTAAACAAAAGTTCCTTCGCAGCCTTTGCCCAGCACCTGGTCCGTGTTGAAGCTGATCTTGCCGATGCGGACCTCTCCGTCGCCTATCTCCATCAGCTGCCCCGTCACTTCGCCCTGAGACGACGTCGACGCGTTCGAACTTCGGGATCCTCCTTGCGACAGCTGCTGGAATTCACGAGCCTGGAAAATAAAATAATTTTTAATTTGATAAAAATATGTTTCAATTGTTTATTGCAACCAAAACATGCAGAGTTGGCATACCCCCAATCTAACCAGGTTCGACCGATGTCATTAATCAATGTGAAAATCAAACAAAACTGTTCAGGTTAACGATTCAGTCTGTGGGAATTTTTGAATTTTTTCAGGGATAAAATCCAGGATTAAAAACAAGTGTCAAACCAGGGTATACCGTATAAACTATTCCCATTGTTATTTCACCCAAATCGGTTTAGTTGTGGTGGGAACTAGATAATATGCAAGACTACAAACTTTCACATTACCTTTTTTTTTAGACTGCATCATGGTAAAAATTTTACTAGAGGCAAAACTAATTTAAATATTTCGTATTTCCGTGAAGATTCAAAAAAAATTAGGTAACTAAAACCTGTACAATCACATGTTTTATCAGCTGAACAAACCATGTGGGCTAAGAAAGTGCAGCAATCAGCTTATTTCCCAATCATATCAACTGTTTAATAACTCAAAAATGTTATATTTTCAATCAGCTTTCAATAAAGTATTAAGTCAACAGAATTTTACTTAATTATTGTAACAGACCCAAATACTAATACGAAAAAAAAATATGTAAAAATACGAGGGTATATATTAATTTTAACGATAGAAAAATACGTACCTGATATCGAAGATACCAGAACATAGTAACAACCAATCCCATTAAAATAATGAGCAGTACTTTCAAAGCCTTGTTCTCCTGTTGATGCAGCCAAATATGCACCTGTTTGTACCACAACATAGGCCTCAAATAGATCTCCGTAACTTCCCATTCCTCCGTTTGAACAGATACAGACACAGAATTAGATTTCTTAGTTTCATTGTCGCCATCTTTTTCTGACTCGGAATGTACTTGTCCATTTATAAGTTTAATGCCGTTGTTCTGGTTCAAATTTTGGTTAAGATTAGCGTTCGGTAGTTGAGGCATGAATGTGGTAGTGAGCTCTGGGACTTTATAGTGCCCTAGTAGTAAATATGGAGGGGTCACGTGTAAGTTTATGTCGTTCAGTTGGAAATGCACGTTTTTAAAGGGCTCGTACGTGTCTCGATTGCCCTTTGCTTGCGTCTCTGTAACTGGGCCTTCTAAGAGCAAAGGTCTGTGGCCTGTAGATATAGTCACTGTGTTTTTGTCGACGAGAGACGATAGTGCGTAAAGTCCATGGTTGTGCTCGCCTATGTAAAGGGTAGGGCTGAAATCATAAAACATTATAATAACGCCTAGAAAGAAATACTTTTTTTCCTTTTCTAAAGGTTTTGGGGTCATACCCACTTGAACTACCTCAAAGAAACAAACATAAAATATCGAATTAAATTATTTGGAAGATAAGTAATTTGATTTTATTGTATTTCAATTTGGTCTTCAAATGCCAGCACGCTATGAACAACAGAAACAGAAATATATATCTACTTAATATTACATATACAATGACGTCACGAGAGAATCATCATGGCGGACAAGCATTTTAGTTTTCGGTTTTATAAAATTAAAAAGCAAAATGTTTAGTATTCTTTATCACTCATGAAAATATTTAAGATAGTTGAATGGGCACTCCACATTTCCGCGCTATTAACAGTGAACCATTTGTCACAAAACGAAAAATCGACAATATTCAAGAAAAAGCATTGTTCGGCTTCGAGCGCGATTCACGCGGGAATTTGGAGAGCTCTTTAGTCTATTGATGATACTTACTACAACTCGATGTTAGAATTTTTGATCCCCTGTCCATTTCTCAGGGTTGTAGCATCCTCCATTATATGATCCAAGGTGTCATCGCCGATTGAATTGAAAGGGACAGAGATGAGCCCTTCTCTGTCCAACAAATAGGCTGCGACCACTGGCGTCTCGAAGTTGTGAGACCACACGAGGTCACCGGTTTTTCTATCAAAAGACATCACCCGGCCATTTGACGTGGATGTAAAGTGAATTATACCTACAAAACCAATGACGGGTTAAATAACAATTACATATGAAGATTGAAAACCGTGTCGATTGATAAGAGATCGAATATTTTCAATCGGGGCAGTTTAAATCGGATGGGTGGAACTTATACTATTTTATTAACTACAATTTAATAGGTACTTATGTGCAATTATACCTGATGGTAGAAAATCCTCGTCGTCTTTAATAATGCTTGATTATTGGATACATGTAAAAACATTTGTTTTTAGGATTATGTCATTTTACGAAGCATTTCTAGATAGTTCGATAAGAAGACATTGACTACCTATAATATGTTTTTCCTCAAGGTCTTGTTTTATTTGTGCAGACATGCATAGATAAGCCGATATTATTAACGATATTTATTCAAACAGTTTAAACAAAGTTAAAAGTTAACAGTTCAAATGGTCAGTGATTATATTTTTACAAAGTAGAAACTTGTATCAACCAAAAATGTGAAGTAGAATGATAAGATACAGCTTTGCCTCCGATAAATAAACTTTCTCTATAATTAACTGAAATTGTAGAAATTATCTAAGCTTAGTTTTTCGTAAGTTGTGCAAGTAAAGTCTGCATCAGCTTTCATTTGCAACAGAAATCAAACACTGCAAAACATCTAACTAACTAAGAGCTACCTATCTGTGGCTTACCAAAGTTCATAAACATAATACTTATAGTTACATTCTCACAATTATTACATAATAGAATACATATTAATTATTACTATAAGTTAGCATAACAACATCTGTTCATTACGTAATTTTAATAATGGTACTTATGTATAGTACTTATATTTATAGTAGTTACCACCCTCATGTTCGCAATATTTTTTAAAATATTATTAATAAAACTAAAACACTTGTGTTACAGTTATTATAGTAGCAGTAATCACCCGTATCGATTCCGCTATCTCAGTATAATTTCAACGTATTCAGTATAATTTGATTCTCAAGGTAACTCAAATAAGTCATTGAAACATTTATTTATTGTACACATATTAGTACTAGTAGACATCTTAATATATATAAATCTCGTGTCACAATGTTTGTCCTCAATGGACTCCTAAACCACTTAACCGATTATAATAAAATTCGCACACCATGTGCAGTTCGATCCAACTTGAGAGATAGGATAGTTTAAATCTCAATTTATCTATTTTTTATTACCCCTAAGGGCAAAACAACGTTTGCCAGGTCAGCTAGTAATAATATATGATCTATATAAATAAATCTATTGTACCCAATGACTCACTTATTATTATCAACACGCTAAACTAATGTAACACAAGAGTATATTATGAAAGTTCAATGCCCAGCCCTCCTGGTGGAAACCTCTATGGAGATAAATCAACATCGCGGGAGATATTGTAGTGCAAATGTGTATGTAAATGTATGCTCAAGCACAAATGTAACTACTTTCTAATCGATCACTTTCAAATGCCTATAGTATAAGCGCAACGTTAAGGATTAGATAAGATTAATCGAATTAAAACAGATGTTTAAATTATACAAGAAAATTGGGGGCTTTCCCGTTGATTCTATGCAACAACAACAAGGTAAAGTCAAGGGTGATTTCATTAATATAATTAATGACATTCGTTTTGGCTCTGCTTCGAGCAGGAGGTCCCGGGTGCAATTCAAGACAAGACCAAGCACTGACCAGTTTTTATATTGGTACAAGTCAGGCTGGTGGGACTTCACTTGGGATGGCCGTGACTGGTTACATGTCTAGAAAGTAGAAGACTGGTAAGTCATAAGTGGTTGCATGTCAAGTTAATAACAAACTAGTGTTTAGCAAGCGTTCCTTGTGGCGTTCCTGTACAGACTATTAATCCCTTCCAAGTTAACGATAACATCTTCGGCTGGCGTTCGTCCACCATGATCCCCTAACGCTGCATCTTTCCTTACAATCAAAATGAGATTGTAGTCAAGTTTTGTATTGAGTTAAAATTGAGTTATTCATCGGCCGTCAATGTGATTGCAGCGTACGTATCATTTACAATATCAAACATCATAACATCTTCGGCTGGCGTTCGTCCACCAGGATCCCCTAACGCTGTATCTTTCCTTACAATCAAAACGAGATTGTAGTCAAGTTTTGTATTGAGTTAAAATTGAGTCATTCATCGGCCGTCAATGTGATTGCAGCGTACGTATCATTTACAATATCAAACATCATAACATCTTCGGCTGGCGTTCGTCCACCAGGATCCCCTAACGCTGTATCTTTCCTTACAATCAAAACGAGATTGTAGTCAAGTTTTGTATTGAGTTAAAATTGAGTCATTCATCGGCCGTCAATGTGATTGCAGCGTACGTATCATTTACAATATCAAACATCATAACATCTTCGGCTGGCGTTCGTCCACCAGGATCCCCTAACGCTGTATCTTTCCTTACAATCAAAACGAGATTGTAGTCAAGTTTTGTATTGAGTTAAAATTGAGTCATTCATCGGCCGTCAATGTGATTGCAGCGTACGTATCATTTACAATATCAAACATCATAACATCTTCGGCTGGCGTTCGTCCACCAGGATCCCCTAACGCTGTATATTTCCTTACAATCAAAACGAGATTGTAGTCAAGTTTTGTATTGAGTTAAAATTGAGTCATTCATCGGCCGTCAATGTGATTGCAGCGTACGTATCATTTACAATATCAAACATCATAACATCTTCGGCTGGCGTTCGTCCACCAGGATCCCCTAACGCTGTATCTTTCCTTACAATCAAAACGAGATTGTAGTCAAGTTTTGTATTGAGTTAAAATTGAGTCATTCATCGGCCGTCAATGTGATTGCAGCGTACGTATCATTTACAATATCAAACATCATAACATCTTCGGCTGGCGTTCGTCCACCAGGATCCCCTAACGCTGTATCTTTCCTTACAATCAAAACGAGATTGTAGTCAAGTTTTGTATTGAGTTAAAATTGAGTCATTCATCGGCCGTCAATGTGATTGCAGCGTACGTATCATTTACAATATCAAACATCATAACATCTTCGGCTGGCGTTCGTCCACCAGGATCCCCTAACGCTGTATCTTTCCTTACAATCAAAACGAGATTGTAGTCAAGTTTTGTATTGAGTTAAAATTGAGTCATTCATCGGCCGTCAATGTGATTGCAGCGTACGTATCATTTACAATATCAAACATCATAACATCTTCGGCTGGCGTTCGTCCACCAGGATCCCCTAACGCTGTATATTTCCTTACAATCAAAACGAGATTGTAGTCAAGTTTTGTATTGAGTTAAAATTGAGTCATTCATCGGCCGTCAATGTGATTGCAGCGTACGTATCATTTACAATATCAAACATCATAACATCTTCGGCTGGCGTTCGTCCACCAGGATCCCCTAACGCTGTATCTTTCCTTACAATCAAAACGAGATTGTAGTCAAGTTTTGTATTGAGTTAAAATTGAGTTATTCATCGGCCGTCAATGTGATTGCAGCGTACGTATCATTTACAATATCAAACATCATAACATCTTCGGCTGGCGTTCGTCCACCAGGATCCCCTAACGCTGTATCTTTCCTTACAATCAAAACGAGATTGTAGTCAAGTTTTGTATTGATTTAAAATTGAGTAATTCATCGCCCGTCAATGTGATTGCGTACGTATCATATACGATATCAAACATCATTGTACATACCGTAATCGTTGAGCATCTCTTTGCCCATAGCGAGCGAGGTGTAGTCGAAGAACGTGACGTTCCACTTGTGGTTCTCGTTGTTGGCGTCGTGCATCAGGATGTTGTACTCGGTGCGCGCCACGAACACCCCGCGCTTCTTATCCGGTGGACAGGTGTTCTCTTCTTCATTCTTGAATATCTTTGATGTGTCAAAACCTGAGAGTCAAAGTAGTATGTAAGGTATGGCAAAAAAGAGTGGAAAACCCATAGACGCCACTGTCTAGGTATAGGAAATTAATCGAAAATTAAAGCAGTGAAAGTATACAGGTTCAAACCTTTTGGTCAGGGTGTTGGGAGTTCGAACATGATCCATATGATGGTCTAAAAGCCCGTGAAATACAGACCTTCGTTATTTTATAGAAGCTGAAAGTTTGTCAGCGCATGCTCCCATCACAGAAGTTCTTTTCTCAGATCGACCATAATCAAGTTTGGGTCACTGTGGCAATGGCATGTAAACGATATCAAAGTTGTGTTAAACACCAATCTATCAAGTGTAATTTTTTGATATTGCCTCCAGAATCTTATTAAAAACCTTTAAAAACCAGTCATTTATTGCCAGACACTTGTCGTTGTGGCAACTTCCATTCTACTTACCCACATTATACTATAATAGCCGATTGTTATGTAGTTGGGTAATAATAATTAGATGTTTCTTCATTAGCCAGACATTTTTGATAGTTCCAACCCCCTACATAGCTTACAAGGCTAACCACTAAAGCAAAGACGTAACCCACCTGAGACTTGTTCCCTCGTTCCCGTCAAAGGATCCAATATGAACCACGTATCGCTCTTCTTCCCGGTATACAAAATTCCCTCTGTGGACCTGCAAGGCGCATTGGCTACCAACTCCGGTATTGTAAAAGGTAATTTTTTAAGCATTTGCTTATCGCCTCTTGGGCCGTACATATACAGGAAACCATGTCTAGGATCTGGTAAGAACTGGGGCATCAAGTTCGCATGCTGATTCGGTACTTTTACCACTGGTTCTGGAAGAGAAAAGAAGTTCGATAGGAATAAATAATTAAAGATCAATGAATTGATGACATGATGACATACATATCCGAGTAAATCCATTTTGTTTTATCGATGTTTGTGACGATAAGATTAAGGAACATAGATTGTCGGATAATTTGTTTACAATTTGAAGTTCTATGGTATCAACGCCGCTTGGGAATTAGCTTTTTTTATACGAAAGAATAATGATACAAGCAAGACATTCGCCTGGCCATGTCAGATGCATTGCGTCCCACGACGCACTGCGATCGCCCTTAGGCATCAGTTTTTAGGTCTCCTTTTGTCCAGTAATCTAATAGACTATAGTGCCCTTCAAACCGAAACACATTTACTGTTTCACGGTCGATTAATTGACACCGCGGTGGTACCCAGTACCCAGAAGGAGTTCACAAGAAGAGTCCTAAGTAGAACACTTTAGTTAAACGTCCCGCTGATTAATCAAAACGGATTTTTTTTATAAAGTTTTATGGGTCGCCATGGGTGCAATTCTGATTCTTATCATATCCTTCAGACACAAGCTGTGGAACTGTAGGAGATCTTTGGATCTAGAAATCTAGATGAGGTTCACTTAATACAATAGCAACATCATACCAAAATGTTGTTAGCACCACATATAATTTAGGCGGTTAAATTTTGAACCCAGCTGAAAATTATAATTCTATTTTAGTGAGACGGCGCTTTTCACACTAAGCACTTGGGTATTTTTGCAAAAAAAAAATGAAAAATTCGTATAAAATTGGTAGGTAGCTATAGTTGGCATGTTATACGCTGAAATTATTTTAATGCATGTCTAATGATGTGTGGCATAGCGTACCTAATATTTTATTTTATCTTTCTTGCTAAACGTAATTAATGTTCGCATATCTAAAATTAGGTACTATAATATAATTATTATGTAAATGGCTATCCAATGAAAACCTGTAGTTGTTGATACAGGTTTACGCCCACATGATCGTTCATGGGTAATTTGACACGATAATTATTATAAAGTTCTTGTCAATCAATATATAATATTTTCAATAATTAATTAATACTTGTTGGTTTGTGTGTAAATATGTCGAAGCAGATAATTTCACGCGAGTCCACGTTGTCGTCTATGTGGAATAACGCCGGCTGAAAAT
Source organism: Coenonympha glycerion (assembly GCA_963855885.1). Lineage (NCBI taxonomy): Eukaryota > Metazoa > Arthropoda > Insecta > Lepidoptera > Nymphalidae > Coenonympha > Coenonympha glycerion. Next base: position 11,215,148 of record OY979639.1, read on the forward strand.
ACGTAAGCGATATCGCATAAATATTCATAAACCATTCAGGAGCTTTAATATTCGCTGTTCGTTCATTCGTTTAAACCGACTTGACGTCCGTTTCTTTAGTAGGACTAAATAATCCTAGAATATGCATATCTATTAACTCGCAGGTTTTAAATGGCTTCTTGCAACTCTCTTGAAGTCATCAGTCCAACTGGCTTGGGCCTGGTCGCCCAGCAACAAATTCGACAGTGGTTTCTCGTTATCATTGCATTAAAAATTCCTCGCCTCTTTGACAAAAAATGTCAGCTTCCCAGGAAGGTTTAAAAGTTAGGACTGGGCAAAAAAGCCTCAAAGCAGCTATTAGAAGTACTACAGCTGCTTTGAGGCTTTATGAGGCTTTGGATATAAAATTAATGTTTACATTATTGCTTTTATCGAGGGCGCAAATGAATAAGCAATTATTTTGCGAAATTCCTACAAAATAAACCGAGCGAAGGGACGAAGACTTCAGTTAGTTATTTAGTAAATTACCAAAAAATGAACAAAGGTAATTATTTGTGATTGTTTAGATCAGGGCAACGTCAAACGTGCAATCAATTGTCAGCGGCAGATAACGGCACATAGCCGGTCATGCGGAATGACGCCGGCTGTATTGTGACAGCGATAAGCAATAGGTAATGTTTTACCTAATAAGCACCGCACGAAGCATAATATGCGTAGGTACAGATTAAGGTAATCGTTTTGGGTTTTTTAGTAGTTACACAGAGGCAACAATTATGGAAGGTAAAGTAATATCAATCAAGAAAGTTGTCGAATGTTACAGCTTCTATCAGGAGTATAAGGTTTATGAACTAAATATAGGTACCTATTATATTGATCTCTCATCAATATGATGGGGTCAAAACTTTAGAGACAGTTGAAGATGTACGTGACTTTTAGTCTCCTCAACGGGTTAAATTATAATCATAGCACCGAAATCCCTAGGTTGTATGTCTGGTACGACGCTAACCAGGCGAGACCAAAGGCTTCCACAAAACTAGACCAGCACACGTATTCTGTAACTCGGTGCCTTTCAATTATAGCCGCGGCGTTACAGAATATGTGCACTGAGCCAAAACTAATAATCCCAGAGTAGTAGAACCGAACCGATTATGCCAAATTTAAGATTAATGAATGGTTATCACCATTAAAGTGACCATGTAAAACAAAACGACCTGTAATAAGAGCCTTTGTATGCTAGGCCTATATGAAATAAAGAATTTTTCTTTTCTATTCCAAGAATTAGCACCATATATAAACAGAAACGAAGGAATTTAACTCAGAAATGAGAAGATCCGCAAAACAACCAAAGTGGCTGACATATAGCTCACTCGCTTTGAAGTGGCAATAGACGTGGCATAAAGCTCGTAGGACCGATAAACCATGGGGACACAAGGTGCTGGAATCGCAGCTACGCACTGAGGATCGCAGTATTTTTAGATTTTCTCACTCGGTGGACCAACGAAAAGATCAAGACAGCCGCTGGCTTCAAGCGGCACAAAATGTTGATATTTGGCCCTCATTTCAGGAGGAGATCCGAGACATGGTCGCTAACTAATAAGAAGGCTCATGGTCACTCGGCGAGCGATGGAGAGAGCTATGCTCGGAGTATCTTTGCGCGATCGAATCAGATATGAGGAAATCCGCAAAAGAATTAAAGTGACCGACATAGCTCAATGTGCCGCAAAACTGAAGTGGCAATGGGCGGGGCACATAGCTCATAGGACCGATGGACGTTGGGGACCCGAGGTGTTGGAATGGCGGCCACGCACCGGAAAGCGCAGTGTCGGTAGATCTCCGACCAGGTGGACGGAAGACATAAAGAAAGTTGCGGGGAGTCGCTGGCGCCAGGCGGCTCAAGGTGGTGCTTGGCGGTCAATTCAGGAGGCCTATTTCCAGCAGTGGACGTCCATGGGCTGTAACGACGACGAACGACGACGATGTCTGGCAGTGGCAGTCCATGGGTTGAAACGGTGATGACGACAATATTTTCAAGGAATTATCAGTGTTGATAATACCACGTTGCCTGCCATGTGGACTAGCGTCAGCTCAGAATGCGCGTGATAAGGGCGGCGTAAATAATTAAAAACGCATCGATAAAGTGATAATAAAAATAAAAAAACTGGACCAGGCGCCTTGTATAAGCATATATGTAGAAAGATTAATTTCATTTCTAGGGTTATCTCAAAAAAACTGAACTTTTATAAGATCACTTTGTTGTCACTCTTTATTTCAGTAACTATTAAAGATATCAACATGAAAATTGGAATACTTATAGGTACAGGTAGGTAATAAAATTCAAAATTAGATAAAAATAATAATGTTGATTGGGGTATCATAATATGAAAGGCTTGTTTTCTAAGACTGATTTTTATTTATTTTTATGCCTGATGGTTATTGATCTGCCATAGTTTACCAATCAAAAACTCTAAAATAATTATGATTAATACATATTAATGTATATTTTACGGGAAATATAAAATCAACTCTGTATCTATTATTATACTACTTTTTTTATTATTAACAATTAACCTCAAATTTTTTTTGGTTACATTGCTACTACAATACACCTGATTTGAATGAGCTAATTAATAGATCGTATGATTTCTCAAATTAGTAGAGTATTTCGTTGAGATACTCCTTGTAATTAGTTAGCAAATTATATTAAATTATAAATTATTTTGGATGTGGATTAATTTTGTGGCCATGGCAAAACCTTGACTAATCTCTTTGTTATCAATGAAAATACGTATAGGTACAGAACAATATTTTAGCTACGCAATAAGTCACATTTATGATGACAGATATAAAGAAACAAGTGCAAGAAGTAAAACTTAGAGAAGAATTTAAAAGTCTGTTTCTAGTATTCCATATATTCAAAATACCAAATCATTTGTAATTTGTGCATATTTCGATCATGTTATGGTGTTATTTGGGTTCATTTAGTAATAATCTATGCTCCTGGCCATAGTTGGTTCAGAAATACTTCTCTAAAACAAAATTTAAATCGATATTGATCAAAATTATTCAAAAAAATTCATTTAAGTATATTTTGTTTTAGAGAAGTATTTCCGAACCAAATATGGCCAGGTGCATAGATTATTACTATATGAACGCGAATAGTACCACAACATGATCAAAATTTGCACGAATTACAAATGATTTTGGTATTACAAATGTATGGGAAACATCGTAGGTTACGGCATCCTTAAGCTTAATAGATGACTCACACCAAATAAACTGTTAAGTATATTAGAACACTATACTAACACAGCTGTTGTTACTGTCTCAAAAGAAAACTTATAGTCTATTCGCTTAGAATTTGTTGTTACAAGTACACACGCATGGTCGGCCCAATTTAATGTCCTTTGAGAACATCAAATGACGCCGACCGTGCGCATGTACCTGTAACGACAAAGTATACAGACTATACAAATTCAGCCTTTTTTTCAACCAACATGCTTTCTATAAGAAAATTTTGTTGATCTGTCAACCTATTTATTCTCTATCTAACTATAAGAATTATTATTACCTATAAGTATTAATATTACATATAAATGATTAAAATTTAGTAACTAGCAGAGCTTTTCAGGAATGCATTATGCAATGATGGTGTTACCCACAAAAAAGTTTTAACCTCTTACATCAAAGGTGCCAAGGTGGTACATGTGGGCAGTAAGGGTTACTGCCCACATGTACCACCTTGGCACCTTGGGATAAAATGTAGATTTTGTTAAATACAGGGTACCACTAAAAAAACCAAACTACCACTAATAATAATGATCAATATGATGCAGCCAGAATACATTGTTTTAAGTAAAAATAATTTAATTATTGTATTGATAAGTTGCATCAGCCATTCTAATATATATAATATGCAATGCAATATACAGTCTATTATTGAACTTTCTGAATTTCCGTCACTACTAAGTTTATGTATATTGTTACTATAACATCCGTTATTAAAAATTAAATGTAACTACAAATGAAATGGATGCATTATACTCGTATTTAATAAAAAAACAATGTTACACAACTCTTTGTCTAGCGCTAGTGAAAGTTATATTCGGCTGATATTTATTTAAAAAAATATATTGTACTTCCTATTCTACTAAGTTCAGTAAGTCACATGTGTCTCAATGTTATTGATTTATCACAAGCATGGCATAATATTGAGAAATTGAGAATAGGTATGTATTAGTCTAATGTACCTATATTCTCAATATCCTACCATCATTAAGAGATATTTTAAAAAATTGTGTTACCATCTTTAAGTTTCCATATAACATTTCCAGATAGAGGCTCCACGGCCACCATGCCACCTCCAAGTGTAGCAAACAGCAGCGGCCGGTCATCCACAGCCCTAGATACTTCTGTTACAGCCTGCAAAATAAATGCAATTCAGTCTTCAAACACATCGGTTCACATTCATTTCACCCTTGCACAGTGCATTTTAATATTTAATGAACAACTGGACAATACCTTTCGATCTTTATCCTCAGTACCTAGTGCATAGGCCTCCAACGCAATAAATAAAAGAAACACAAACTTCATCTTTGATTTGGCCTTATCTCCGTTTGTGTGGTATAACATCCATTATTCTTAAAATAGTGTCTTTATAATTAACTCAATAAACATCGCAATCAAAATACAAAAGAATAGTCACGATTCGCGAACTAAAACACTTGTTTTCACTTTTCAGGAATTTACCTTGTGCAGTGTGCTTTTCTTTTCTGTCAAAACTCAAAAATCAAAATAGTGAATGCCAATTGCCAGTGTCAGGAACATTACCCGGCCTCTACACTACTCACGAAGTTGACCGAAGTGAGACCGAAGTTGAACGGGGCGAGCAGTGTGGAGGGGTACTTCGTCTAACTTTGCCAACTTCGACCCACTTCGGACTCACTTCGGGCAACTTCCATTTGTTGTCGGTTTTTGCGCCCGAGTCAAAGGACGACAAAGCGTTCTGGCGAAGTTCACCGAGTAGTGTGGTGACTTACTTCGACTTCGGTAAACTTTTCTAAGTACCTACTTCGCCGAGGACCATACTACTCTATGGCCGAGGAACTTCGTGAGAAGTGTGGACGGTGGTCACACTTTCACTCTTTCACTGGATGTCAGCTGATGACAGGTTATTAAAAAGTTTTTCTCTATCTGTGGGTGTCATGACTTTTCTACCATTATCTGTGGCGACTATTTGCAACGTAGGTACCTAACAGTCCGACAAGGCTCTCTTGGCAAGTTGGCAGTGCCAAGCTATGACTAAAGAGGTAATGGACACAAAGTAGTGAGTCTTTTAGGCTGGGTATTTTCGCCATCTTCTGTAGCATCAAAAATAGCCAATCACAGCTATCAGCCAATCACAGATAGGCACCAGTCAGCTGATCAGAAGGGCTGCTCTAGCTATCTATCGATATGGAAATATTATCGATGTAGTTTGTGGTTAGTAATTAAATATTTAAGAGCAAAAATGAATGAATTATTACTATTAAAAATTAATTATTATAGTAAAACTAGGTTTTGCCAGCGGTGCATGAGTTTCCGGATTAGGATTTTAGCTTATCCCGCGAGACCAAACTACATTTGATAGCTATAGAAAAGCTCACAGCTTAGTTCCACAGGATTAAATCCTGGGAATACGGATAAAAAGTAGGCTTAAATGTTGTAGATGGAGTATTTTATTGAAAGAAGACTAATTCATTTTAGTTTCAAAAACAATTTAAACTGCATAAAATTTTAACATTTTGATTTCATGAATTTTAAGTTATCGCCTGATTGAACCGGAATTCTAACCCGTTCAGAGAAAAATACCAGTACAATAGTTTTATCAAACCGATCGGCTTATTCACTAGGGTAATTTTTATGAAGTCTTCTTTCAGTAAAATGCTCTAACTACATTATTTAAGATAAAATTATATACCTTACCAGCAAAGACGCATCGCCAAGCGATTTAGCGTTCCGGTGCGATACTGTGCAGAAACCATTAGGGATGAGTTTACTTACCCCTTTCAAGTTAGTACGATAAAACATTCGGCTGCATCATCGCTTACCATCAGGTGAGATCGCAGTCAAGTACTAACTTGTATTGTGCAAAATAAAAAATCCTCTCCACCTGCAACTATTGAAAATCCTTTCAATAGTTGCAGCGTGATTGAGTGACTTTTATGTTAAAAGGATTAGAAAATATAAAATATTATACAAGTAAAATATAAGCCATGACGGTGTATTTACAAATATATTTAAAAAGAAAATGGTTTGGTTTAATTTACGTGTTTTTTTTTAGGACATCCTCAGGAAATTTTGACTTCAAAACGAGTGCTTGTATAGTAAATGTTCGCATCCGCGGCCCGTTTTCTTAAAGCGGAAATAACTACGAGAAGTCAGAGGTGTAAAACCTCGAGGTCCAAATACCACTAGTATTAGGAGCCCTACTCATCTATTAACATTGAACTTTACATATATGAATTTTATTGATATCGGTATAGCAGCGGTCGCATCATTAGTACTTTGTTTTTGTTTTGTTAACATAACAACAAAAATTAAATCGAATTTATTTCAATCCTGAAGAAATATTTCTTCTTTTACACATTATATAAGTGCATGTAATATGATCATAACACATAATAACACATAATTTTTAACGATTTAACGATATAATTAATGAAATCGAATACTAACCTATGAAATGTTAAATGCGGCCTATTTTTGTCTTTCCGCGATCTGCACTGCACAACACAACACTGAATAGGCATTTTCACACCTGAATACTAATTATAATTCGCACGCAAATTAGAATAATAATATGATTGTCTGATATTTCAAAAAATATACGCATATACTTTGTATAAATTTTTCTACATGTTCGAATCTACAAAATGCTACAATTTATTTATTTATTTATTTATTTTATTTAATGTAATCAACAGCGTTACAAAAAATGAATTACAATTAACATAAAGCTATAAATAAGGCCAATTGAGATTACAAATTACGGGTTACAATTATGAAAAATGATAAAAGTGTAACAATATAGCAAGAACAGAGAAGTTATCAAAGACAAGTACTAATTACAATGATTGGACGCAACAGTATAGGAAAAACCAAAACAACCAAATAATTATGAATATAACATAAAAATAAAACATTAACTGTGCAGGTGGATCAAAAGTTTACCAAGAAGTGTGTGAGCTAGTCGAGAAAAATTTCTCGAAGTCACAGCAAATTAATGTTTGCGGGTGTATGTGTCTATGTGAGTGTTAATGTGTGTGTGTGTGTGTGTGTGTGTGTGTGTGTGTGTGTGTGTGTGTGTGTGTGTGTGTGTGTGTGTGTGTGTGTGTGTGATGCGTTCACCTGAATATTCATTCACTGCGGTGCATTTTAATTATTTCTCTTTTAAGCTGCATTTTGGATAAATGGAATAGGTCATAATCAGAGTAGAGTTTATTATAGGTTCTCGCCAAACGTCTTACAATAGAATTTTGGCCGTAGTTCGTATTTGACTTCGGTACATGAAGCAATTTGGTTTTTCGTGGTCTGAAAGAAGATGCGTTTAAAGAAAAGGCTGAAAGCAAGCTGGGACAGTCAATTTGACCAGTAAGAATAGCCTGTAGCAGAAGCATGTCGCTTTGGTTTCGTCTGTGTTCCAATGTGTCTATTTTATAGTATTTACATGCTTCTTTGTAACTATTAAATTGTTTAAAGTTCTTGAAGGCTAGATACTTAACAAATTGTCTTTGTATTGATTCGAGTCTCTGAGTATGTATAATGTAATGAGGTGTCCAGATATTCGATGCGTATTCAAGAAGACTGCGAACATATGCAAAATACAGAGACTTAATGCATTCAAGGTTGCTAAATTTTCGTGTGACTCGCTTAATGAAACCTAATTGTTTGTAAGCTTTATCTACCACAGCTTCAATGTGCTCATTCATAGATAATTTTGCATCAATTTTAATTCCCAGATCCCTAACATAATATCCTTCGACTATAAAATTAACAATGCGATAATAGCCAAAGTGAATAATGTTATTTTTGCGCGTTAATGTGATATGATGACATTTTTTAACATTGACAATGATTCTGTTTCTAGCGTAATATTCAGTCAGGGCGTTAAGGTCATCTTGTAATTTAAGACAGTCTTCATGGGAACGAATTTTAATGAAAACTTTTTTGTCATCTGCAAACATTAAGTGTTGCGCATGACTGAAACAGCTTCCTATGTCGAATAGGTACGCGTTGTATAGAAGGGGCCCTAGGATGGATCCCTGGGGTACACCTGATGGAATTGTAACAAAATCGCTTCTAGCACTCCCTGTTACTACTGCTTGCATACGGTTTTTAATGTATGAGGTGATCCATCTAAGTAAATTTCCGTTAATTCCCAAAATACCTAGTTTTTGTAGCAAGATCACATGATCAACACGGTCGAAAGCTTTTTCAAAATCCGTGTAGATCACGTCCACCTGGCATCTCTCGTCCATACTTTGTAATACAAAGTCGGTGAAAACGGCTAGATTGGTGACGGTAGAACGATTTTTCATGAATCCGTGCTGCTCGTAAGGAATTGATCTAGAGATTATGGGTTGTATGTGGCTATAAACGACTGATTCGAATAACTTGCTCATCGCATTGAGAATTGAGATAGGCCGATAATTCTCTATTTGGGTTTTAGGTCCACTTTTATGTATGGGAACTATTAGTGCCTCTTTCCAGGTGTTTGGGAAAGTGCAAAATACATTGATGGAGTAGTTAAAGATACTGGTAAGTGGTCTAGTTAGAGTTGAAGCACATCTACTTAAGTATATAGGTGGAATACCATCGCTGCCAGCTCCTTTATTTATTTTCAATTTTTTTAGCATTCTAAGCACTTCTTCCTCACTAATTGTAATTTTGGAACTAGACTCCTTCGCGCCAGAATCTGAGGGGCTTAACAATTCGTAGGAGTCTGCTGGTTTCATAAAGACACTTTCGAAATATTTACTAAAACCGTTACAAATGGATGCTTCATCTGTGAATGTTGTATTGCCTAGCGTTAACTTGGTGGGGTAGCCACTGTTACTATTTCTGAGAGATTTTGTGAAGGAGAACAGAAGTTTAGGGTCCTTAAGAATAAAGGTCTGCATACGTTCAATGTAAGAGTCGTAACACTTTTTTTGGGTAAGTTTTTGCCTGGTCCTTAATAAAGAAAACTCATCGTAGTCACGGGGATTACTGTACTCTTTCCATCTTTTATGTTTATGGAGTTTCTCTTTCACTTAATGAATTAGAGATTTCGAGTACCAAGTTGGAAAATTGGATTTAAATTTCACTTTCACAGGGATGAATTTCGTTATAGTTTCGTTTAAAATGGAGTAAAATTTCTCGACCATGCCATCGATAGTGTCAGCTAATAGTGCTTCGTGCCAATTAATCTTAGACAAGTACTCGTTAATTTGCACATAGTCTCCTTTGAAGAAATTAGGTTTTTTGATTGGTTTTGGGCGAGTATTACGAAGAAGTAGGGCAGAAAGGTTAAACTGGAGACATGGATGGTAAACATCCTCCGGTATTAGGGAACTCGGGCAGTGTTGTACAGTCAAATCAATGTTACTGAAAAATAGATCCAGAGTGTTCTGCTTGCAATTTGTGATATTATTTTGTTGTTTCAGACCAGATAAGTTACAAAGGTCTAAAATATTTATGAAGGCGTTTTGTAATTCAACCGATCCACGTTTTTGTATGGTTGGTACAGAGTCAGACCAAGTAACATTCGGTAGGTTAAAGTCACCACATAAAATAATATAATCATTAGGGTGTTTAGCTAAGACTTCAGCAAGACTCGAGGAAACGGACTCTAGGCGCGAGGGTAAAAGGTTGTCAGGGGGTGCGTAAATTAAAATGATATGAATACTGCGAGTTCCCTGGGTATTTAGAGACTGAGCTGGTATAGTTGCCCATAATGACTCGACACCAGAGCAGGACCACTCTGGATGTTGTCGAATTGGCCACCCGGCTATTTTTTCGTGACGTCACAACTTCAGTGTTGCCGAAATCAGAAAAAACAAATATGTTGCTATCTCGTATAACGTAAACAATTTTGAATTAGTTAGAAAGAGACAATGTGATGTTTGTTATAGCTATGTCGATTTCACGCAACATATAAACGCATATGTGTGTATAGAAAACTACAGCTGCTCCACTTGTAGTTTCCTTTCTCGTAGGTGCCAAGTAGTAACTAATATAGTGATCTGTGGTGCCAAGTTGGCACTTGAAGGATGGCGCTGTTGCAAAACGAAGGAGCCATAAAATAAAATCTCCTCAATTTTACTTCAATTTTAGTTTAAAATAGTTAAGGTGTGCCCGCGAAATTCAAATTTTTCGTGGTTTTTCGCGATTTTTAAGCTAATAAGACATAATAGGCTTATGGCCGTCAAATTGCGATAATCTCAATATCTTCTTCACGCGTTTATATAAAAATCTCTGCTCGAAAGTGTCGAGTTAAAGAAATTAATCCGAGATTTGCGAGCTACTCACATAAAACTCGATTCTCGAACTAATTTCCTTGGATACACATTTTTATGCAATGATTTTTATATAACCATGTAAAGATGATACCGCCATTCTCGCAAATTGATTGCCATAAGCCTATCATGTCTAATTCTTTGTCTAATTAGCGTACAAATTGCAAAAAATCACGAAAATTTTGAATTTCGCGGGCAGACCCGTTGATTTCACGCTAAGCACAAGAGTGGGATCCAAACATTTTTGTTAAGCTAAAATGAGACTTATTGCTTTCAACTTAGAGCGGTCCTGGGCGAGAACGATCCGTCTGGTACTGTGTCCCTGTCTAACATCTTGAAATCATAGAAAAAAAATTTAGTTTGCTTTTTAGTACCTATATATTGTTATTAATAATTTATATAAATAATAATTATTGCGGTGTACTTATTTAAAAATAGTTATTGTACAACTGAGTAAAGTAGTACTTAAATGTTTAGGACTGGTAATACCTACTAGTATAATATGCAAGATGGTAGTTTCTTCAAAAACAGCAATCATATTACGTAGGGTAACCATGAATTATGTGGATCAAAGGTTTTTCTTCTCTAGTATCTAGTAGTTAGATAGATACGGTAGACAAATTCGAGATGTATAATAGTAAAACTGAATCTGCGAAATGTATATACTGCACCAAATAAGAGACTTCTTTTTAGGGTTCCTTACCCATAGGGTAAAAATGGGACCCTATTACTAAGACTTCGCCGTCCGTACGTCCGTCCGTCTGCCTGGCACCAGGCTGTATCTCTTGAACCGTGATAGCTACAAATTTTTCACAGATGATGACGTATTTCTGTTGCCGCTATTACAAAAAATACTAAAAAATAGCACAAAAAAAAATTTTTAAGTAGGCTCCCATACAACAAACGTGATTTTATGTTTTGTTTTGTTTTTTTTTTTTAATTTGATGGGCAGGCCCGGGTGGTTAGTTTAATACTCACACTTGACGAAATTTTTTTACTAAGTTTGTAATTATCAGGAGGTGGTTTGTGTTAAAAATATTAGGCGTACTCTCTGAGATTGACATTATTCGAAAATTATCGTTCTTTTGCAATGGTCGTGACTTTTTTTCACGCTTGAACATTACTTTTATTTTGAAATAATAATAATTATTTTTTTGATTTTTGATTTTTTAATATTAATTTTATTTTAATTTTTGTTTTGGCAGGCAGCTTTCGCACGCAACGAATTTCAATTTAGCGCGGGAATGCTGCCTGCATAGCGGGTACCCTAGCCCTTAGTAATTCTTAAATTATGTACATAGTATTTTAATTTAATTACATTTCTTAGTTTCGTTTTAAATAATGTATTTTTTTATTATTTTAAAACCACATTTATAATTATTGAAGTATAAATAAATGTTGGCGTCATAGGAATTTGCCCTGTGTTTCGTTTTATCATGGTCACCTTAAATTAGAAAAGGGCGCAGTAACTGCAGAGCCCTCTCGCTCGGACTTATTCGTCATGGTACAATACTACGTCTATAACTAGGTATCTACCTACCTACCAAGTGTTTTATGTCTATGGTAGGTATCTACAGTCTTGTCAGTACTTGTTTGTCATGCCAATGTCAAATGTCAATTTTTTATTTGACAATTGGTCAATAGGGCAAGTAAAGCGAATTGTGATTTGTGAATTGTGTTGTTGGGTGCTCTCCCGAAATACTAATTAGAATTAAATTCATTCAAATTGTAATAAACGAAGAGAACTGAAAATACGTAGTGCCAGCATTAAAGCCAATGATGATGTAGTGAATTTGTTTTTATAACATGGAAGTATCAGGTGCTGGTAAGTTTTATTAAATTATTTTTTACATGAATTTGTTTAAAAATAAACTTCCTTGTTACAAACAGAAATAGCGATTTTTAGATACCTATATCCATTGGTCCTTTGAGCGTAGTACGCATATCAATGGTAATTTATGTATTTAATTTTGTTGCTTTGACAATAAAAAGTACACCTGCTCTGTATTTTATCTAGAATTTTATCTTTCCCAATTCGTGAACCACAAGTCTTTGTTCTAATTTCGTAATATTTGTAACGTATGGCTTATCTTTTGTTAAAAGAAATTAATGTTCAAACAAAGAATGCTGTTTGAGAAAAAATAATTAAGTAAGTACTTATTTAATTTTAAGAATGAAATGGTATTTACTCTGCGGTATTTACCCGTGTCTCGTAGCTATTGTTGCTGGGCAGTGGCCGATTGTACCACAGAGTAGCAAAAAGTGCTATATGCATCCTTTTATGATGTAATTTCTATTGCTGCAATTTTAATTCAATCTTAGGCAAAGCACCAAACACATCTCTGTCGTTCCGCTACAACCCCAACAATGAGGAACTGGAGCAGCTGCAAGGCTGTGATGATGACCCACCGACTCCTCAGCCGGAGCCAGTGCGCAGTGAGAGCGCTAGTCCCAAGAAAACAGAGAAAACATCCTCCATAATCGACAAGTATTTCAAATCTATGAGAAATGAGAAACCTGCTGAAAAAGTTGAAGATGTTAAAACTGATGCAAAAGTAGAGGAGAAAAAAAGTAAGTTGATATAGGTATCTATAACTATAATATATTGTGGCAACCTTTAATTAGGCATACAGTGTTTATTCTATATATCTGTAATTTTTGAGTGGTGTATGTAACATTGTACCGCCATAGCTGTTGCCCACAACCTATCTCTGCATCTCTAGGGGCCCATTTGTTTACATGATGTGATAAAATGTATGCTACCTAAAATCTAAGTTAAGTATTATTTTATATTGCTGATAGACTTTTTGAAATATGAGTAATGTTGAAGAATTGGGAACAGTAATAGTTAAATATTAGTTAATTGGAAATTCTTTAACCACTTTTCTTTTGTTAAACCTTGTAAAGTTACTGGTAAACTTGATTTTCTTTTTGGTAACATGTCATAGTTGTAAATGCAAATGGTCAAATGTTAGTGACTGTTTTCTTTACCTTATAAATAGGTGATGCCCCAAAGGAGGTGACATCATCACCCATGAAAGAGTATTTAAACCGTCTGGGCAAGAGGAACACAAGTGTGTCAGAAGTAATGACAGAAGTGAAAGATAAAGAGACCAATGAGACGTGGAAAATATTCCATGATTTTAAATTTAAGATTGCTCAGGCTGTTGAGGATATGAAGACGCGATCAGTTGAAGGTTAGTTTCCCATATATAGGTCTCAACTCTCATGTCTATTATGTCATTTAATTGAAAATGCACCTTATCTAATTCTAGTGAATTCAGTTAAAGATTTGTATTTGTATTTGTATTGGTAAGAGAAATTGTTCACTAGGCACTATTTTATTGTCTCAAAATAAGGTTAAGCTTTCAAAGGTTGACTCATTTATGCTACAATTTCTGAATCCTTTCATAAGTTTTCTGAAATTGATAAAATGCTTGTAATTCATTTTGTAATAGAAAAAGAAAAATCATTACCGAGAGAGAATTCAACAGACTCTGAAGATAACTCTGCAATAAAGGACTCGGATCAACAGAGTATGGGTGATACAGATAATCAGGTATGCATAGATTATAAGTATAAGAATATGAACTTCTTATAAGCTATTACTATACCCAGTAGAATTGATGGAATAGCATAAAAGTATTTCTTTCCCAACTTGTGTGAGATAAAAATGTACTGTAGTAAAAATTGTCATACACATGACTTATGTTTAGTTCCTCAGTTTGTCCTCCATGCTCGACACAGAAGGCAAGTTGGTCATGCATGTCTCTCGTATCAATCTTGACAGTTAGTTTGTTATGAACTGCTGCTTCTCTGCTTTTTTCGTCTACTGTTTATATGGATGTATTCCCTATGCGAAAATACTAACTAAAACATAGTCTATTTATAAAACTTTTGGTTGATATTCCTTCTGCAAAATAAGGGCAAAATTGTAGTTGCGATAATTCTTTCTGACATTCCTTATTACTTTGATTCTACTAAAAGTAGAATCGAAGTAATCAGAATTAAGAGAAAGTGTTAGTATAATTATTTTATTACAATAATCATTTCTTAGTCTTCAAAATACATACATACATTGAAGTGTAATTTACAATCATCTTAATGTATTGGCAATATAAATCAACTATCTTATCAGTAAACATCTTTATCTTTTGCTACTGCAAAGTGAGGATGCTTAATTTGTAGTAGGAGTCATTTTAATATCTACAGAACTATTATGATATCTACACATCATGTTATAACAACTAATAATACATCTATTTATTTTTAACAGAAAAATTTAACTACATTCAGTAGTCACAAATTATTAAAAAGTAAAACACATCATTATATTTATCATAAATGTAATATACTCTCTCAGACTACATCAATGTTATTAAAACTCTTGCCTGTAGCTGGGATGCATACTCATAGCTTTGTGGCATCTCTTATGAATAGGTATCATCATTGGATAGCAGTATACAGAATTTATCTGACGTGACTCAGCCGTTAACAGCTAAGCCTGCAGATGCTGATCCAAGCAAGGAATTGAGTCTGAACAAAAGCGTCACAGATTCTAGTGATGACACACATAAGAATTTAGGTAAGAATTGATTTGTTTTAATAGAAAATTTGGTGTAAATACAGCGCCAAAGGAGATTTGTGCTAATAAACCAGGGAACCGTAATTTTTTGTGTTGCGACTTGCGAGTCTCAATATTTCAGTCGCGTAAATCTTGCTGCATTCAGTGTCCGAAATTGACGAATGACTACTCATGCCTCCTATTGACTAACGACGATGGTCGCCACTCGTCTGTTTGTGGAGGTAATCGTGCAAGCATCCACATAGTCGTGTCGTTTATTGAGTCCTTGAATATGAACATGGACCCGAATTTATTGACGCTGCTATACATGTAATTCAAGGATAGTATGCCATATTTCCCCCTGGTCCTGATAAAATTCGACAAAGTTAAATCTTCAGTTGAAGCAGAATTTCGTTTATTGAGTCCTTGAATATGAACATGGACCCGAATTTACAGACGCTGCTACATGTAATTCAAGGATATTCCATATTTCCGCCTAGTCCTGATAAAATTCGACAAACTTAAATCTTCAGTTGAAACAGGATTACGTGTCTGAAAATACACAACTTACAACTCGCAAAACTACGCTCGTCTGATCTCAACACTTATTATGAATCATTATTATTATTATGAATCATTAAAAAAAATATCATATTTCAGACTGTACTTTATCTGAACAATTAACATCTTCTTTCACTGGGACTATATTGGGACTGGTTATATAACGAAATTCTCAAATTAGAAAACGGTCCTCATGCTTTTATTGTTTTTTAGCTCACAGCGATTCAGATTTAGGGGGGGAATTCTTACAAGACAGTTTAGAAGTAGAATCTGGTGTGGAAGCCCTCGAGGACACGATAGACGCGTTCGGAGATGTTAATCAAGCGGACACAGATTTACAGCACAGGACCCAAGATACAGATGCGAATCGACATCCACAAACAACGCCATCAAATTTCGGATTACCACCAAGCAAAAATAATTTGCTCAAGGAAGAATCCGATAAGAAACCTAAAAAAGTGTACCTGTTCAAATGTTCAATGTATCTATTGACGATTTTTTTGATCGTTAACTACTTGTTGTTCCCTAACTGTAATGTATGGAATGGATTTTTGTTGGGAATATGGTTCTTCTGCTTAGTTGGTAATATTAAGGACTGGGTGCTCGACACTTACTTTAGAGATTGGGAGCCACAGAAACTGGGCTCTTACCAACTGAATCGGAGCAGTGTGATGCCATTTGCGTATACAATACCCTCGGTGAAGGAGCATACGCCGCTGAAAAAGTATGAGGTATGCATTATTTAACTGTAGGTAAATTACGTTGGTAAAGTACGAACGGTAATTACATTATAGTTCACAGTCATAACGTTATCTGTATTTTTGGCGAATACTAGCTTATTTCCATATGAATGATAGTAAACCACACAGTAAAAGAACAACAGATAAATTTAGTTTTGGTCGGATTTCTTTAAATAGCTTTTGCCCGCGGATCAGCCAGAATGAAATTCAGTTTTTCACAAATCTCACGGGATTTTATCCGGAATACAAGGATATATGTATTGATCCATTTTATGTCTATCTTCATACTAAAATTTCAGCAATGTCGGATTAATAATGGCATGAAGGAGTATCTAATACACTTACAAGCTATCGCCTTTTTAATCTTTAAAATACTTGTGACCTGCAGAGTTACATTAATAGATATCTAACCTGCTTGGAACTGGAAAACTAAGCTGTTTTCGCGGATTCTTTATTCTCAGCTGCTCTGTAGTTATTAATGCGTATTTACTATTTATAGAGTATGAAAATTATCTATGTATTAAGTTGGATCTATATACGTATTTTTGTTTGTAGGGATGGATCAATCATTACAGGTATCCAGATTATGATCCTTATACGTACCACATAAACAAAACTACGACAGCATTCATGAAACTTGAAGGTGAGTTAAAGTTTTATTATACAGATGTATGTCTAGTGTAATTTGAAAAACATAAGTATAATAAATTTAAAGAATAACATAGGAAATTTAAATTAAATTTAGACACTGTTTCCTTAAAGGTTTGTAATATAGCGCTTTAATACCATCACTAAAATAAAAACTTGCTTAAAAATGCTATGCTATTTTTACTTAATATTTCAACTAGTTTTTCTACATTTCTCAATTTTTACGTACTCTCTATAATGAAGTATTGAGAAGATGCAAAATCTCGTGTCACAGTGTTTGTAAACATTACAATACTCCTCCGAAATGGCGAGACAGATTTCGATGAAATTGTGTATCCTCGATAGGTCTGAGAATAGGACTTCATTTTCCATACCCCCTTAAGTGATAAATCTTCTAATTCTTAATTCAGCTAGCAGTATTACGATATTTTTTGTCTAGCATCTTGTATCATATGAAATTAGTCTAGAAAGGGCACTTTCGTTATGCAACTGAATTGAAAATTCAAAGGAAATGACCCCACAATGGCCGAGCGCCGAGTTTAATTCGCCCAATTACTTCTGAAGGTTATCTATTCTAATGACTGCACAAGTCGAATGTAAACAGTGCCCTCAGGTACTCGTATTTGCCGGTCCTTGTAGTAATTAAAGTATACGACAGTAAAGTAATGCTTACTTAAAAGTATGATACGAAATTGCAAACACTGTATATTTGAAGACTCAACCGAGAGACTACCTACACATATTCGGATACATATCTAAAAAAAATGTAGAAGGCCAATATCATGTTTCTGATAAAATGTCCTTGGACACGTGCGTTGAAATGTTTACCACATTTCATTAAATCTAGAGCAATTCAATAATGTGTGCCCTAATTGCACAGTCTATTAACTTAATCTAGAAGTAATATTAGCAAGCGTATGAGGTCATGAAGACTTAATAAACAAACAATTTTTTAAACCATCAAAAATTGCTCTTTACGTATTACAAAGACACTCAGTAAGATTTTACGTAACATGACGTATTACAAAGTTTACAAAAAATGTATTGAGTGATTTCAATTGACTTTGCATTGAATGTAGCGTACGTAAATTTCACGACTGCTAATGTGAAGATGTCGTCAGAATAAACCCGACTTATAGTTACGATTTTTCGAAGCCGTATTTTACATACACACAATTTGCTGTACTTACGTGAAAACTGGCTCAGGGAATAATGAAAGATCTAAGATGGGACCGAAACTTTAGTCGACTACTCCAACGAAAATTATATTTATAGAGTCTTACTTACTTGTTAGTACTGACCTATGTGACTAGGGCCCGGTTTCCACCAAAGCTGAGCGAAGCGGAGTTGTACATACCTACACCATATCATAACATAACATAGTAGGCCCTTGGCACTGAGAAGAACCGGCAAGATATATAAACTCAGTATCCAATTTCAATTTTCTTATAAAATTTCCATCACAATTACTTACCAGGTATTCCGCCGCCTTTCCCCATTTTTTTTTGTTTTAATTTGTTTCTATTATCATGATACTTAACGTTTTAGGATGCAACTTGAGGATATCAT
Source organism: Coenonympha glycerion (assembly GCA_963855885.1). Lineage (NCBI taxonomy): Eukaryota > Metazoa > Arthropoda > Insecta > Lepidoptera > Nymphalidae > Coenonympha > Coenonympha glycerion. The sequence continues at coordinate 11,233,744 of OY979639.1, forward strand.
ACACAAGCACGAAAATAGCCAAAAGGGCTCTGTGGGACGAAAAAATAGAGAAAATAACTTTCTACCAGCACCGGCTGTACAACCTGACGGGTGCCAGGGTCATAATGCTACCCAGCGGCCTGGTCAAGAGACGGTGAGTGGTACCGTCATTTCTTCTTCATCATCATCATCATCATGTGCTAGTCGCACTGTTAAGTCCTTGCATTGCATGAACATCATAAAAATGTAGAGTTTAGGCCTTAGCTAAGAGAATTCTGTAAATATTATCTGCCTACCTAGCTAGTACAGTTCGCTAGGCGATCCTCTTAACTTTCATGATAATCTTACTTGTATACGGTAAGTACGGAGAGGTAAATAACTTACCAAACATGTTTCTAGGTCAACGGGAAGTCCATCATAGGTTTTAATTCAAAATTAACGACGTTAACGTGAAATCAACGGGTCTGCCCGCGAAATTCAAAATTTTCGTGGTTTTTTGCAATTTGTACGCTAATTAGACATGATAGGCTTATGGCAATCAATTTGCGAGAATGGCAGTATCATCTTTACGTGATTATATCAAAATCTTTGCATAAAAATGTGTATCCTAGGAAATTAGTCCGAGTATCGAGTTTTATGTGAGTAACTCGCAATTCGCAAATCTTGGACTAATTTCTTTAACTCGACACTTTCGAGCAGAGATTTTTATATAAACACGTGAAGAAGATATTGGGATTATCGCAATTTGATGGCCATATAAGCCTATTATGTCTTATTAGTTTAAAAATCGCGAAAAACCACGAAAATCTTAAATTTCGCGGGCACACCCGTGGCATGCCCCTTAATTGTTTTTTTTTTTTTTAATAATTACAAAATAGTGATATTTTGGGCTTAAAATTCCACTTGTACAATTAAAATTCTGCTTGGTACAATTTTTTTTGTAATCGTGTAATCAATCGGGCTTTTATTTTCCACTTCTTAGGCTATGTAATTAAAATGGTGTGCATTTAAAAAAATAAAACGTACAGGCACAATTATTAGAATCTCTTCTTTTTCTAATGTGGGTTAAAAGTAATTATGTTTAGACCATGCCTATAGCATATTATTATACTTTAAAAATGTCAATCGACCGGTTGCAGACCTTTGTCAGAGGCCCATGAAATGAGGTCATTGACTCGTAGACCTGGGCATTTTAATCAGCTGCCGATCAACTTCGCCTTATCAACTTTTAAAGCGTGTTACCAATATAAAGAAAGCGATCAATATTTGATGCAATGATTAAGCTTAATTTTTATTAATATTCAAATTAAAAAAAATAGCCTTGTGTAATTCTGACCGTTTTTTGAAGTTTGAATATAATTGAAATAGATGAGGTAGATAACTTTTAAAAGTAAGGAACTTGGATCCAAACTAAGATTTTAATTTGTACTTTTTTTCTAACTGAAATTTCCAAAGCAATCTTGTAAGGGTTACTGCCACGAGCGGGAGGTTAAAAAACCTAAAGAAAATGATCTTTTTATTCATATATTAATCTTGTGGTTAAAACTCCATAGTAGACCTCATGGGAGACCACGAGTTTTTTTTAAAAGAGGCTATTTATGAGTATCTAATAATACGGTCCCATTTAAAATAGTTCTTTTCGAAAAGTTTCTATCGTTTTTCATTTCAACGCAATGGTAGAAATATTTTTCTTGTATAAAAATTTACCATATCTGACGGTTTTCCAAAATCTAATTTTTTATCTTCCTATCTATCTGATACTAGAGGTTTAGAACGATCCAATTTAAGGTATTTACGTGTGTACATCGGCCCACATACGTAACCTAATTAAAGTAATTTTCAACTAAGGCAATGGAGCAAAAAATACCCAATCTGCGTGATACTGAACGAAAAAGAAAAAATACAAGTACTGGAAAAAGAAAGCGCTGCTGATAAGAAACTAGCTGAAACTGTGGATAGAAAGAGTAAAGACCAGTCCCAAGAGATGGAGAACACGGATACGAACACTAGCCCGGAGAAGAAGAGGAAGTTCGTTTGGAGAAGAAGAGAAAAAAGGTTTGTGACGAGTTATTGTATATAATCCTATCAAAATAATTGATTATTTTCAAGACAATCAGCCGGAATAGATATTATTTTACAGTATGCAAAGGAAAATGTGAATTGAATAATTAGTAACGCATATAACTATTGCAATAAACCTACTTTTTTTAATTGCTAAGTTCTTATTTATTGCCAGTTCTTCTCGGTGCAATCCTGCCTTCATCTGGCGGTAGAGTTTTGACTATTGTTTAGAGCTTATAACTATGCCTATGTGATTTTCATTTTCAATTATCATTATAAAACAATCTTGTCTTTATGATATAGATTTCGAATAACTTGTTTTCATATACGTTGCTCTGTGTGCCATTCATTTTAATAATCGCGATAATAAGCAATTATTATTATTATTTTCTGTGTAATGCTAGTTAGTCATAGGTAAATCGATCTCGGGAACTTTGAACTGTGCAACAGTCACAAAGATCGGTTGATCTAGTACGATGATTAATACTCTACTACTTTCGTATGTGTTAAAAACGCTTCCCGTATGGCTAATCAACACTTAAATCACTTAGAAATGATTAGAATGTATTTGTTTGTACGTGTATACAACAACAATCTTTATAACTAGACACATTTAACTATTCTTTTGCAATATTGTACACTGTACTTCTAAGCTTACTCGTACAGGTTAAGACTCAACATATAATCCAAAGCAGATAAATTATAGATTAAAATGAAACTCATAGAAAAATTGTAAATACTAAGAAAATTTACACCCTAAAATCTCATAATTCGTCTCACTCTCAGCCCTCAGGTCTGGTCTGGTGGGTGCCTTGAGGCTTGAGCCGTAGCTAGTTACTACCCTAGTAACAAGAACGCACCGCCAAGCGATTTAGCGTTCAGGTGCGATGCTGTGTAGAAGCCGTTTTGGTAACATACTCCTTCCAAGTTAGTGCGATAATATCTTTGACTGTATCGTCACTTACCTTCAGGTGAGATCACAGTCAAGTACTAACTTGTAGTGTTAAAAAAAATAAGCAGAGCCAACATAACTGTATAATGCGTGTTTTCTTTTGCAGCATATCTCACAGCGAAGCTGAAACGGGAAAAGAGGGCTTACGTCATAGGATAGTTAGGAAAATGCATAGAGGTAGGCGCATAATACAATAATTTTGTCTCATTTATGGAGTTTCGGCCCAAGTGGCCCGCGACATTCAAAGAACAGTGGCAGAAATGTACACAAACAAAGTTTAGCGTCTAGATGTAACATTTATTACAAGACGATTCTAGTAAATAACTGAATTTTTTCAAGGTATCACCAGTTATTGTAAAGGACGGGTCAAAAAATAAATTATTTAAAGAAATTCAATTGATTACTGATAGTTCCGTTTCCACACTCCTGACAGCTAGTGTTGCCGAATGACAAACTTTTCCACTTTTATACTCCATCTTTTTGACGATCGGTCCACTTTTGTACGAGAACAACATATTGTAACAGATACTAAAGAAAAACTTACTTTCGGGTACTACGTTAATTCTTAGATCAGAATGTAGAATACAAGACAATAACTGTATCGATTTCAATTGTTCCTTTTTTGCATTTTATTTTACTCGAATATATTATTTACATAATATATTATTTACATAAAAAGATTACATTAGTTTAGGGTTTTCCACTGCATTGGAGTAAATCTGAATATTATTATTCCGCGTGAGCTAGTCTCACTTAAATAAACTGCTTGAAGATTTGAGATTATTTGACAGAAGACTACACTTTTTAATAATACTGAAATCTATTACAACCGATTATTTTGAGCATAGATTATTTTGTCTTGGTTGTTTAGCGTTTCCGAAACACCCTTGTAATTCAATATTGATTTATTAACTCAATTAGAATTTTCTTTCAGTCGAGTTTTTTAATTCCGGCATCTCGCAACACTGTCCGTCAGCTACATGGCTACCAACTGTCAACAGTGACAAATTCTTGGACAAGTGAAAAGTATTTATCAAAGAGTATTTAGTGTATTGTCTATGCTCTCGGATGCTTCATGGCGGAGGTCGTTGTTGTTATAATACTCAGATACAATATTTTGAAAATAAATATTAATTTTTCTCCACTTTTTTGTAAGAAAAATATTTTAGCATTGAGTTCAGGCTTGCAGGCCCAATCAAAAAAATATTTTTTCATTTATAGTTGCAATAGCGTAACGTGAGCGAAAGCGATGTATGGGCCCACACCATTGTTCTTTTATTTTGTTTTCCGCATATGCGCTAATTCACAAAACATCTAGGCATTATGGCAATGAGTTTGCAAGCATAACGTTTAATTTAATCTATTGTATCGTCTGCGAGCATTATATTGCAAATTAGGTACAAAACACGGTACCATCACCGATATGAACCTAAGGAATGAGCCTATCTGAACATTTTACCGTAAACCTTCTTCATACTTCATACAAGTAGCGCTATCTGACAAAATTCCCTTCAATACGCCGCAATATCGAAAAATGTGAATATAATTATAACAATAATAAACGGCTGCGGTTGGCTTTACTACTGACGCCGTTGGTGTCAAAACAAACTTTTTTTGACACCAGCATGGACAAACTGGCGAAATTTTCTCGCGTGGCCCGCCGGGTCCTGTGTATATATCTATAATAACTTTAAATAAAATTTTATAGCATTGCCCTCATTGTTATAACTTTAACAGATAAGAAGCCAGACAGCGCGACTGCCGGTACTGAACCCGAGAGTCAAGGGCAGCCGGATAAGATTCCGCAACTGGACGAAGAGACGGCTAAGGAGAGCGAAGTAGAGATCACCGCGAAATCCACCATCAGCACCAAGGAAGACGAGGAAGACCTGGATGAGAGCGAACTGTCCAGGATAAAGGAGTTCTTGGAAGAAACTGTAAGAATCCACTAAACATGTGCTATCCATTTTTCTTGGAGTGAAAACATCTTTAGGCGCATTAGGCATTTTTAAGATGGAAAAAACCATTGGACTCCCGACAGCATTAGCATGTCATTTTTATGGTGCCGTACCCAAAGCGTAATAAAAACGGGACTCTTTACTAAGACTTCTCTGTCCGTCCGTCCGTCTGCCACCAGGCTTCTATCTCTTGAGTCGTAATATTAAATTACAATAAGCTCCATATTTGTTATTCTTTTCCAATTTCAATTCTGTTCGAATTATTTTCCAATTCCAATTCTGTTCGATCCAAAGTGAATTAAAAACAAAAGATCCACCCAAAGAGTTTATCAACAAAAAGTATCTTTTATAAGTATTGCGTGTGTAAAAGTTTACCCTATTGGCATTAATTAGACATCTATGATACATCATATTATGCGTAATAGGACCGGTTGCTCGTTAAAAATAATTGAGTAGTGGCCTTGAATTCAAGTCTAGACATAATACTAATATTTATTTACGAATTCGACTTCACGTGACACCTATTACCCCATAGGAATTAAATTTCCTAACACTCTTTCCAATCGCGACGTTAGTTCTAGTTACGGCAACTGGGTCCAAAGAGTTTGTGACACTATGACGAACTACACGAAACACGGTCCTAATCGCCAATATATGCTTTATTTGCTAATGTATTGCAATTTTTAAGCTAATTAAAACACTGGCTAATAAATTGTAGTAAAACTGCGGGATTGTCAGTATAACTTGCATAATATGTTTGTATTGAAAAATACTTGCCTAAAAATAACTCCCAAAACTTTGTACTTATGTTACTAGCGTCAAAGTTGGTACTCTTACCGAGTAGCTTATACAAGTAAAATTTGCGAAATTATAAAATTTGAGTTTGGATGGCGAATTGAATGCACCTGTGCCCAAGCCCCAAAGATTTGAATCGCAAGATGGGCCCTTAGCTTACATTATGCACATCAAAACATCCACAAACATGCTGAGTGAGTGCTCTCAGCATGTTGTAGTTTTACTTGTGACAGAGAGAGTGACAACGTGCCGCAGGCAACACAAAAACGTGGACGTTTTTGGAGTTTTAGGGCTCATATAGTGATTTAAATCTTTGCCTGTGCCCACGTTGCCTTTTTTATATTCTGTCTATTCTTCGCTCGATAAAGTGATTGTTTTTGTTGGCAGGAGCTTGACCCCAACACGGAGGGCGCGTCGGAAGGCGAGTGGAGCATACACGTGAAGCAGTCCCGCGACAAACACTCGCGGCTGTACTTCTTCGCGCGCACCGGCAGAGACAAGCACGAATGGTAAAATTTTATTGTAACTAAAATCTTCACCTATTACTTTGCTTCTTACTAGATACATATTATAATTAAACAAATTATTAAATTGCCTTCTTCTGTATGTTATGGAAAAGATTGACGAAACGAGCACGTTGTTTACGGGCGTGCATGCGTGCGTTAGTGCGTTAGTGTGTGCGTGCGTGCGTGCCTACGTCCGTCCGTCCGTGCGTCCATCCGTCCATATATCTATCTGTTTCTAGGTTTGCCTTGTTTCGACGAATTGAGAACCTCCTCCTTTTTTTGAAGTGGGTTAAAAACGCGCGGCAAATTCAAATGTATTTTTTCGTACACACGGGTTTTACTTTCGAATTTTGTTAGACATTGATGACAGATATAAATAGGCTATGAGTGTTAAACATACTGGATTAAAATGACCTGTAGCTCACAATTACCTCAGAGTTTAAAAAAACCACGAGATCCACCAATAATGGCCATTCATCATCAGCTCATCTAAAAAAATTTTGTTTCACCCTTTTGAGTCCTTTTGTACACCCTTTAAAGAGGTGATTAATTGATTGACAAGACGTCTAATGTTTCTGGAATCAATTCTCCAGGTATCGTCGTCTTGTCATAGCCGTATCGGAGGCGAACGCGTCTCAAGACAGTTCCAACTCGGAGGATAAGGCTGAAAGCGACGCGCCACAAGAAACTAAAGACGGCGTCGAGATGTCTGTCTACAAGTTGACCGATAATAAGGACACAGTTTCGTTTGCTAAGGTCAGTTTATATCGAAGTATTCCAGTGTATGGAAAAAGTATAGAAATTGTATTTTATATACACAGTGGAATCTTTATTATCTGAATGAAATAAAACCAGGGATATTCCGTATAATCGAAAATCCGGATAATCGATTTCAAAGTGAAATTAAATGATAAATATTTTTTTTTATTTTTTTTTTATATGTGGGTTATTATACGGCATTTAGACATAAAGATATTTTTTATTGGTAATTAGAACCGTGAAAAATAAGTCCGGATAATTGAGTAGGTATTCGGCTAAATGATGTTCGGATAATCGATATTCTATTGTAAAAAAGAATATCGATTATCCGATATTTATATTTTCTAAATATTCTAATAATATTAATTTGTATATTGTAGTGATCACAGATTTTAGTAGTGACTTTATTTTGTTGCAGAGTAAAACAAACGACGTAGTAACGGAAGGCGTAACAATATCAACGCCATCTCATCCTGTGCCATCCAGTGTGGATTCATATGAGAAGTCATTTTGGCCTTACCTGCAGAAAATCATTCAGGTATTTATAATAATTAATCGTCATAAATACTATCCTATTACACAGATGTAACAAAACTATGGAAGTGCCCTATGTATTCATTCTAGCCTAGCCTTGCATGATATGCGGTCCCATGATGGGCACCATGGTTTGTTGTTCATGTTCTGAGCTACAACCCTAGGTGACGCCATCTTATACGCCACTTGACAGATTAAACATAGTCACGCTAACGTCGTAGAAACGCATAAAAATAATTTAATAACACTACGTTGTGCTTCTTTGCCATCGTAAGTTTTTCCTGCATGAAAATAAATATCCAGGCTATTTCCATTCTAAAACCCAATTAGTTATGGTATGAAAGAGTTAAAATCACTCGAACTTATAATCTTATACATACGTTAACATTTCTAGTATCTGTGACCACAATATTGAATAATAATTTGACAGTTTTCTGACAAAACTATATGTCAAATAGACCCATGAAGTAGCCGTTAACCCAAGGGTGGACATCGGAGTCATGTGTCAGATAGAACCGTCCCCGCACGAGAGGTCCAAAAATAAAAAGAAGAAGAAAACAGATGTTCGTCACTTTTTATTTTCCTTTCAAGTTTCAGTATCTATTACACGTAGGTAGTATAGCTGTATAATATAGTACATCATGGTATGAATTATTATATGCTTATACAAACCCATAAGTCTTGGTCCCTTACATAATAAGATAGTTAGATAGTTTAATTTTAATAGTTTTATTTAAAAGCGTCTTGTTAATACATTATTTAATTGGCCATAGATATTTCTTTAGATTTTTATACCGAACTGCATTTTATACCGCAGTCCACCTAGATATTTAAGTCTAATAAGAATGTCTAATTAAAGTAAAAAACTCAAAAAGTTTAAAAAAAAATAAGAACTCTAAATAAAGATAGATACGTAGAAAATAAATTGGAACTTGGGTTAAGTCTGTTTTCCAGTAGTAGTAAATATGATTAAAAGGTATTTTAATCATATTTACTACTCGCTCTTTCTACCGTATCTCAAATATTTACCATATATACATATCAATATGTAATGAAATGAGTGACATTTCATTCATTTGAATTTGCCGCGCTTCGCGTATCAGCTGTCGCGTATCTATGATATTGATCTGTGTCGATGATTTAAAATGGCGAGGGACGCTGAAATTGTTGTGTGCATTTTTGTCGTAATAAAAACTCATAGAAAGAATGTGATTGAGGACTCGAGATATAGTGAACTTTAAATGTCGTTTCTTTGTTATTTCAGGGAAACAATTTGTGTTTAATTTTGGAGATCCTCAATGTCTTATAAAACGACATTTTTGTGAACTAAAAGAAGATGGACCGGCTTCAATTTGAGTTTACAATAATAGCCTCAAATGATGGCAAATCAAATGTATTAGCTATAACCTCAATATCTACTGAAGAAGGAAAATGTTATGTTTTACCCGAGGAACTGAAGCCGGTGAGTCATCATACATATATTGTTAAAACGAACACTTTCACAAAAGTAAAAAATAGCATTAAAAAAAGACACCAGAGTAGAAAAGTATGGATAAAGTTGGATGAAAATCTAAAGAAGACATATGTAGATGAGGAAGGTAATATGCAATTTTTAGATCAATATTTAGATGAAGTGAGCACAACACAAGCAAAGGACAAAAATGACACTTTGCAACAAATCTTGGAACAATTAATAGAAACTACAACTAAGAAAGAAAGTCAACATAACTTAAAACATATCTCAGAAAAATTTATTATTGAAAAATTCACAAGCAAAAATCCTAATGCGATGCAATGGATAGAAATTTTTGAAAAAGAGTGTGCGCGCTTTAATATAACAAAAGATGAGACAAAAATAGATATTTTGAGGTTATTTTTAGATAAACCTTGTTTGGATTGGTATAGCTCGATGATCATAAAACTAACAATAAATTCTGAATGGAGTGAATGGAAAGACAAGTTTTTAGAAACTTTTAAAAACCAAGGATGGGACATAGTCACATATGCTCTCGCATTTAGGTATAAAGAAGGACAGTTAATTGATTATGCCATAAAAAAAGAACGGCTTTTATTAGATATAAACAAATCTATAGATTCCAAAACAATGATAGATCTTATTGCAACTGGTTTACCTGGATTTATCTTAAATAAGTTAAACAGGGATGAACTCAACAACACTACTGACTTGTTCAACGAGATAAGAAAATATGAAGGCACGATGTATAAGAAAAACTCAACTAACATAAAGAGCAGTACATTTTATAATAAAAATAAAACTTATGAGAAGAAGTCATGTAAGACTTGTGAGTCTTTGGACAAAGGGATTAGATATCATCCGGAGGAGTCATGTTGGTTCAAGAAAAATAAAAATGAACCTGAAAAAGATCTTAAAACTAAAAATGTAAACAATAACTCCATAATTGAAGTAGACATAAATACTGAGAAAAAAACTAGTAAGCACACCATTAATCAAAATCAAGCTTTTATTAGAAAATAAACTAGAAGTGAGTGGTATTTATGATTCAGGCTCACAGATTTCTATAATAAATTCAAGATTAATAAAAGTAAAAGAAAAAAAGATGATGTGAACATAGCATACATGAGAACGGTTAATGGTGTGAAGAAGATGGATGGCTTGATAACAATAAAAATTAAAATATTTGATTTAGAAGAAGAGGTGGATGTATACATAGTAGAAAATGAAGATTTTGATGATTTCATAATCGGATTAGATATGATAAAGAAATTCAGATTAACCCAAAATGAGAACTTGCAGATAGAACAAAAGAAAATAACAAATAAAATAGACAGGATGTCTAAAGATAACAGAAATGAAGATAATAATATAAAAAAATATACAGTAAATTTCAATGAACACATACAAACAGAGGAATTTATAAGTATGACAGACCATTTAGATAATCAAAAGAAAATTGAGATAGAGAAAATTATAAAGGAATATAAAACAATATTTGCTAAGGACAAGTATGATATAGGTTCAGTTAAAGATTATGAAGCTCGCATAGATTTACAAGTAAATAAATATTGTAGTAAAAGACCATACAGATGTACAATACAAGATAGATTAGAAATTGAAGAGCAAATATCGATGTTACTAAAGAACAATTTAATAGAAGAATCATACAGTCCTTTCGCTGCTCCAGTGACATTGGCGTTTAAAAAAGGTGAAAATAGAAAATCCCGTTTATGTGTAGATTTCAGAGAGTTAAACAAAATAGTTATACCACAAGCTCAACCATTTCCTTTGATAGATGATCTAATTATTAAAACTAGAAATTGCAAGTATTTTACTACACTAGATATAAACTCAGCATTTTGGGCAATACCATTACGGGTGGAAGACAGAAGTAAAACAGGATTTGTCACACAAGATGGCCACTTCCAGTGGACCTGCCTCCCTTTTGGCTTGAAAACATCACCAGCAATTTTCCAGAGAATCTTAAGCAATATTCTAAGAAAACACAATCTCACAGGATACTCTGTTAACTATATCGATGATATTTTGATATACTCGTCTACCTTTGAAGAACATATAAGGCACATTAGAAATGTATTAGAGGCAATAATTAAAGAAGGCTTTAGACTGAAGTTTAAGAAATGTACCTTTGCTTCAGACTCAGTAAAATACCTCGGCCATATAATTCAGAACAATTCAGTAAGACCACTAAAAGACAATTTGATTTCAATAAGGAACTTTCCAACTCCTAAGACGCAAAAGAACATCAGACAATTTTTGGGAAAAATAAACTTCTACCATGACTATATACCAAGAAGTGCAATTATTTTAGATCCATTACACAATTTATTACGAAAAAACGAGAAATTTGTATGGTCAGAGAAATGTGAAGAAGCATTCAATCTGATAAAAAGATATTTATGTTCGCAACCGGTCTTGGAAATATTCGACAAAGACTTACCAATCAAAATCTTTACCGATGCATCTTTGGAGGGCATTGGAGCAATATTAAAACAGACACAACTAGATGGTAAAGACAAACCGGTGGCATATTTCTCAAAAAAATTGAATGAACATCAAAAACGGAAAAAGGCTATATATTTAGAATGTCTTGCTATGAAAGAAGCTGTTAAATATTGGCAGCACTGGCTCATCGGAAAACAATTCACCATTTACTCAGATCACAAACCTCTAGAGAACATGAACATTAAATGCAGGACAGATGAAGAATTGGGTGATCTCACATACTACCTATCTCAGTATGACTTTACCGTAAAATATATACCTGGTAAAGAAAATGTAGAAGCAGACTGTTTGAGCCGAAACCCTGTATTAGAACCAGAAGATAACAGAGAGGAAACATTGAGAATAGTTAATTTAATACAAATAAAAGATATAGTTGGAGACCAAGAGAAAAATGAAACAATAAGAGAAAAGAAACAAAATTTAATACTAAAAAATAATATCTATTATAAAAAAATAAAGAAACAGGAAAAGATTATCCTCTCAGAAGAATTTAGTAAAAAACTTATAAAAAAGGTGCATGAAGATTTATGCCATATTGGGATCAGACAACTGCAGAAAAAAATAAGTTCAATATATACGGCTATAAACCTAACAAAAAATATCATAAATATTTGTAAAACATGTGAAATATGCATAAAAAATAAATCAAGATGTCAAAAAAAAATTGGATTAATGTCACAACTGGGACCAGCTACCAAACCATTTGAAATAATGTCAATGGATACTATTGGTGGATTTGGAGGATCTAGGTCTACAAAGAAATATCTACACCTTTTAGTAGATCACTACACAAGATATGCATTTATTGCGACTTCGAAAACCCAGAATGCATGTGACTTTATAAATTTAACAAAGAAAGTACTAGAGACAGATGAGATTGGAATTATCCTGACAGATCAATATCCGGGCATAAATTCAAGAGAATTTAAACAATTTTTGCAGGAAAATAATATTAAACTAATTTTTACAGCCGTGAATACACCATTCTCGAACGGCTTGAATGAAAGATTAAACCAAACAATAGTAAATAAAATAAGGTGTAAAATGAATGAGAAAAATAATAAGAGAACATGGACAACACTGGCAAGAGAATGTATACAAAAATATAATGAAACAGAACACTCCGTTACAGGTTTTGCACCAAAATATTTACTGGATGGTACAAATGTCAGTATTCTACCAAATGAATTCAAAACGATGGAAAAGGAAGACAAGTGGATTGCTGATAGAAGATTGGCATTAGAGAATACAATAAAATCTCATGAGTATAACAAGAAAATATTTGATAGAAATAGAAAAATGCAAGAATTTAATGTAGGAGACAGTGTATATGTAGAAAATGGAAATAGACTGAATAGAAAGAAATTAGACGAATTAAAAATAGGCCCTTTCAAAATAATAGAGAAAATATCGAATTCCATTTATAGGATTGATACAGGCAACAGAAAAACAGAATCAACATTATTTCATATAACAAAATTGCAACCTGTCATAACAGAGGCTGAAGAAGATGAAGGAGATGATAATGAATATGAAGATGACTTATAAGTACATTTTACAGATATATTGCTTAGAATTTTCGCTCTTAGGGGGGGAGATGTAATGAAATGAGTGACATTTCATTCATTTGAATTTGCCGCGCTTCGCGTATCAGCTGTCGCGTATCTATGATATTGATCTGTGTCGATGATTTAAAATGGCGAGGGACGCTGAAATTGTTGTGTGCATTTTTGTCGTAATAAAAACTCATAGAAAGAATGTGATTGAGGACTCGAGATATAGTGAACTTTAAATGTCGTTTCTTTGTTATTTCAGGGAAACAATTTGTGTTTAATTTTGGAGATCCTCAATGTGTTTAATTTGTGTGGATAGCCACAGAACCCGTCCCCTGACTGCGAGTGCCGCTTGCTGCCCGCGGAAGCCACGTGGGTGAACACGGTGCTCGCGCGCCTCATGTACGACGTCATGCGTGACCCGCAGATGATCGCGCGCGTCCAGAACAAGATACAGAGAAAGCTTAACACACTGAAGGTAAAATTATATTATTCACAATCTCAAAATCAGGCTCGAAGGACCAAAAAATTGCATTCATCATGTCAAAATCCGGCTCGAAGGACCAAAAAATCGACTTCTAAGAAGCCTTTTGCGCGTAATTTTCAGGTTCTTATTTAGATCAAATATCAGTAGCAGCACCTAATTTATTATTTTGGGCCATTTTAGGCGGCCATTTTTATTTATTATAATTTACATAGTCGTAAAAAATGTCGCCAATTTACATAAGCATTATGTAAATTGGCGACATTTTTTAGCGCGGTCCGCCGGATCCTGAGTATGTCTCTTGTTGAGGCTATATTATAAGTGTTTGTGTCGCAGTTGCCAGCGTTCATGTCGCCGCTACTGATAACGGAGCTGCGGCTGGCGGGCGCGTGCCCGCTGCTGGGCGGCGTGGGCGCGCCCACGTGCGACGCGCGCGGGCTGTGGCTGCACGCCAACCTGCGCTACGACGGCGGCGCCACCATCACCATCCTCACGCAGATCAACCTCATGAAGTTGAAAGAAAAGAGTGAGCCCCTTAAGTGTCATTTTACACCGCCGCGGAATGGAAAGGAAGCGACTTTTTGCAACGAAATTGTATAAAGCATTACTTACAGTACTTTATGTCAATTGTATATAACATACAAGTCATATAAGAACAAAAACAGGTCGCGCGTCTTCCGGGGAATCCTCGCGAACTTGTGCGAAAGTGCGGCGCCAAGCGTTTACGAAACAATAATCTTGAATACTCGAGAATTCCAGCGAATCCTCGGGTCATGAGGCGCAATTGATGCTTACATCAATCATCATCAATACATATAATAAATCTGTAGAAGTCGAATTTCTGTACAAATAAAAAAAATGCTAAAAACGGAGTCAGGGGGATGTAAGAAGTGAAATAGAACTAATTTAATTTTTTTTCAAATTTTTTGTTTCTCTGTTTGTCTGTTTATCTGTTTGTCTGTTTGTCTGTTTGTCTGTCTGTTTGTACGGGCTAATCTTTGGAACGGCTGGACCGATTCCAATGAAATTTTGTGTGGTGGTAGCTTATGTCCCTGGTCAACATATAGGACACTTTTGATCCCGGTAAAATAAAGAGTTCCCGTGGGATAGTTAAAAAACTGTAATTAATTTAACAGCTTTGTAAACAACAACTAATTACTTAATTTAGTAAAATTTGTTATGCTGATACCTTGTGTTGCCTCTTTAACAAAATATATATATAGTAAAACTTATTAATCCAATCGAGTTCCCGCGGGAAAGAAAACATTACAAAAACAGGCAAAGCAGGCGTCTTTCAAGTAACGGATTTAAATGAAATTTTATGATCCTACTTTATATATATGCCCGGTCAACATTTAAGATACTTTTCATCCTGAAAAATTTGAGAGCACCCGTGGGATGTTTGAAAAAACCTATAGCTACTTATCTACGTAGCACAATCAAAACGGGGTCGAAATATCGACAGTTTAAATCGTCCTTTTGATTGTGCAACTAGGTATAACTATACAAGATAACCCGTACGTAGCAGGAACGGGTTGCTACGTACACAGCAGGGCATCAGAATGCTTAATTACAATATCTGGGCGTTCGTATCATCTCAGAATAAGATAAGTTTGGTTAGTATAGATATTACAATCCACGATGACACGCCCCACTCTGTCTTACTCCATGCAAATTGAGTAACATAAGCGATTTCGATAGAGTGTATAAGTAGAGGAAAACCAAAGAAGATATAGGTAAATTGTGTGAAAGAAGATAGCACGTTGACAGGAGAGATTGGAAGAAGACTCCTTTACGGGTCCATCGAACCCACGGACCACTCTTTATCTTGGGAAAAATTAAGAAATTCCACGGGAAACATTTTTGTAAAAAAAAAACGAACTGCACGCGGGCGGAGCCGCGGGCAACAGCTAGTTTAACCTCACAAAATGCTCGTACTATATTCATGTTTTTTTTTGTGTTTGAGTGGGTCGAGTGATGGTTTAAACATCAGTTCGGCCTGGTAGGTGGCGCTTCGATCACATTGCAGGATGTGACAGTACCTGATTTTAGAGACATCACAAAAGCAGCCTAAAGCACTTAAAAGATCCAAGCGTCTTTTCCACGCTGATCTTTGACGCCGCCATTACAAATTTATCTGCTAGATCCATAGGCTAATAAATCTATGGACGACGAGTGTAATACAAAATTCACAAAAAAAGTGTTGCGAGAAAACCTTTATAAACGAGGGTACATAGACATACAGTATTTTAATAAACAAACTAAAACATTGTAATTTATGTCTTAAACCAATTACTAGCCTAATTTTCATACACGAGACTGAAATGCGATTGTATGTCTTTTCGCGTTTTGTATGTCATTCTGTTCGGACATGTTTTAGCACTGACCCCAAATCCTTAGTTTATAAATCAATGGCTAGATCGTAATGTTAACTTCTAATGGTACGACAAAACTCTGTTATTGAAAATGCGCCTCAGGCCTCATCATGCAATTTTTTATGACAGATAATATATTCGTTTAAGACTAAAACTGATGTATAATATTTTCAGATGTTGCACTAGAAGATCAGTTGATCGAAGCCAACGATGCAGTAATTGAGAGTGAAATTCTTCAGTCGAGGCAGTCCTGCGCTTCCCCGGAATTAAAAGTATGTTTCATCTTTATAATATTACAAGTAATATACAAGTATATTATGTACAAGAATTGCTCACATAAAGGTATCAAGATACCTTTATGTGAGCATAATATACAGGGTTATATAAAAAAAAGATTCCGACGAATTGAGAACCTCCTCCTTTTTTTGAAGTCGGTTAAAAATACCAAATTGCTCTTGGTCTGTATTTGGCGCGAAACTGCAACAATGTAGTGTCACTTTACAGAAATTACATTTTTTGTATGAAATAAATTAATACTGAATTTTGTAAAGTCGTATAACAAAAGTTGTTGGTGTTAATGTAAACAATTACATGCCGAGTGCGATTTGGTAATTTTTATATAACTCTGTATAATCTGCATCTCGGAAACGGCTCCAAAGGTTTTGGGGGCGATAAATCGATAAATCGATAAATCGATCCAGCTGGGATTCATTTTTTTTTGGAAAATTTCGTGTTTACAGTGAAAATTTCTTTAACATATTAAAGGATCAGCACTTGCTGACGTCACTCAACTATATTACTTTAGGCTGCGCCTGAAACCGGATTTTTAATTTGTCAAAATTGTAAAATGGCGATAATGTATGCGACCGACAGCGGTACGTGCTGTCAGCGGTACCGAAATGTACGACGATATTTGAGAAATTTTTGGCTCCAACACACGTCACATTTTCCCGTCCTCTTAGCTTAGCGTATTTCGTCATTGATAGTGAATGGAATCTATGGTGATGAAATTTTTGCCTTGTTCGTACAGAGAAGAAAACCAGCGATCTTCGACTCTGACGCGGAAGACTCAGCGGAGTCGAGCAGCGACGACGAGAGCCCCCCCGTGCAGCCCGTCGACAGCGCCGAGAACATGCTCCCCACGGAGTCCACGTTAGTAATCAGCTTTTGTAATAGACGCATACAAAGGACCCGGCGGACTGCACAGAAAAGTTTCGCAACTTATGCAATGTTTTTGTTTCAGCACATCAACAGCAGAAGGTGGTTCTTCAAAGAAGAAATTCCTTCGTATGGTGGACAAGATCGCTACCAATAAATATTTTCAGCAGGTGATTATGAAATTGAAATACATTTTAATACAGTTTTCTTTATTATGTGATGACTAGTGATGAAACGACAAATTTTGAAAATAGAATAGAATAGATAACTTAAAATTTCTGCGGCTCCAGGACAGAGTTAGTGTGATGAAATAATAACCATTATTCCCGCAGGTCACCGACTACAAGTACGTGAAACGCGCGATGGAGGGCCTGTCGAACACAGACATAAAGCTACAGCTCGAAGTAAACGGGCTGGAGGGCAGGCTCGCCATCAACCTGCCGCCGCCGCCGCACGACCGCCTGTGGATCGGGTGAGACGAGCATTGTGTATATCTTATGCCGCCTGTGGATCGGGTGAGACTAGCATTGTGTTTATCTTATGCCGCCTGTGGATCTGGTGAGACGAGTATTGTGTATATCTTATGCCGCCTGTGGATCGCGTGAGACAAGCATTGTGTATATCTTATGCCGCCTGTGGATCGGGTGAGACTAGCATTGTGTTTATCTTATGCCGCCTGTGGATCTGGTGAGACGAGTATTGTGTATATCTTATGCCGCCTGTGGATCGCGTGAGACAAGCATTGTGTATATCTTATGCCGCCTGTGGATCGGGTGAGACGAGCATTGTGTATATCTTATGCCGCCTGTGGATCGCGTGAGACGAGCATTGTGTATATCTTATGCCGCCTGTGGATCGCGTGAGACGAGCATTGTGTATATCTTATGCCGCCTGTGGATCGGGGGAGACGAGCATTGTGTATATCCTTAAACCTATTGTATATCTTATGCATCCGTGTGTATCGTATAAGACAAGCATCGAAAATGTTGGGGTAAAACCATTGAACTTGTTACCGTTATCGAAACCTCACATTGTTACTGTATCCGATAACATTTTTTGTTTGAGATTTTACTTATGTTGGCACTCCCGAAGTGCCTCGTTTCTGGAAATGCCGATGGAAGTGTGGTTATTGCGCGTACTTAAGACCTCCTAGGCAAAGGGCAAGACTCTACCGCTGAGGCATTCGGTCGTCACTCGTCACAAATCTCTCTAACTACGTATTTCGTTCCAGGTTCTCAACGAACCCGCAGCTAGTGCTGAAAGCGCGGCCCGCGGTGGGAGCGCGCGCGCTGCGGTTCGCGCACATCTCCAACTGGATCGAACAGAAGCTCACCAAGGAGTTCGAGAAGGTGCTGGTGCTGCCCAACATGGAGGACATCATCATAGACGTGCTCACGCCCACGCCCGTCGACTTCGAGTGAAGGTGACCCGACTTATTCACACCTCTAGCCGAGAGTAGAGAACTTACGATGTGTTTAAACGACAGGGAAAATTATTTGTTTATTACTATATTGTACATTGGGATTGAAATGTTATTTTTTTTGAAATTACGAGTATATTCGATACTAAATAAAATTAAAACATATATGAAATTGTTCAAGTGAGAAAATAAATAACAAATAGTTTTTTCATATTTCCGACCAGACAGAGATAGCCTTAGAACACTGATCTCTATTCTATGGATCGCTGACTGTCAACGTATTCAACGTATGTATTACGTCAATGAAGATTTTCGCCATTTTTGCGCATAGAATAAAAATAAATTGACATTTAAACCGACGGTCACTAAAAACAAATGTGAATTTAGTACCGTACAAGTACAATGGCAGTTGGCACAATGTGTTATTGTCATTTGTCATGTCATTTTAAATGTTTGTCTTTATTTCTATCCTAGTTTACAATAAAGTATTTAAAAAAATGAGTGAAATACCGAGTGTATGAGGAAATTGAATTAATGTTTTGTTATCTCTCTAAAATATTCTAAATTTTTATTCAAATATATCTATTAAAATATTATATAGATAGGCGCGATTGTCAAAATTTAGTATACACCTTATAAAAGTGTACACCAAGATTGGACAATCGAAAGTATTTTTTTACGTCATGAATATAATGATTCCTAATATTTATCAGTTATACCATATTGCATAGGTTTTAGAAGCAGCAAACTGTTGCATTTATTTGATACTACTGTCTACTAGCTGTTACGAGTTTATAATATAAGTTCATCCTATTGGTTCACGTTTTCAAACATTCTCTAAGACCCTTTGTTCCTAAGGGATACAAAATTAATAGTAGTCACTCTCTTTCGACAGCGAGAGAGCGTAAACGCGAATTTGTATAGAACAAGTATAGGATTGTTGTAGTTGAGGATTGTTGGACAAGATTTGTAAACTGTTCCAATCCAAATCGGCAAATCGGCAAATCGGCGGTAACCTTCTCATAGTTAACATATTAAAAAAAAAACCGAAATCAGCACACCGACAATTTATTTTACTGGGTCATGACTAAAATTAAATTTTTTTTAAGAACCATTGGCACTAAGAATGTGTTTTTTTATATCCGGAATTTGATTTTGCATACAAAAATTTACTTTCTTTTCGATGCACATTTTGTGTCATACTGATTTTATGCTTGCCTATAACTTTATAATCCGGATATTAATTAAAAAAACCGGCCAAGTGCGAGTCGGACTCGCGCACCGAGGGTTCCATACCATAAAAGAAGTAAAACATTAAAAGAATCACTTTTGTTCATGATTTTACGAGTATAATTTACATATAGGTACGTTTGTTGGCAAACCGCAAACCTAACTTTGTTTTCGGCGGATTATTGTTATTAGCAAAAAAAGTATAATAGTTAGAGGGTTGATTTTATTTTTCCTGTAAAATATACGTTAACTTCTATTGATCATATTTATTTCAGATTTTTCGAATGGTAAACTTCGGAGATAAGGGGGGGAACGGTATTTTTTTCGACAGTTTGCCCAATAAATCAAAAACTATCAGGCATAAAAATAAATAAAAATTGGTTTTAGAATATACAAGTAACGCCCTTTCATATGATACCCCACTCAATATTGTTATCTCATTTTGAAATTTCGGCGACCCGGTTTTCCCCCCTTTTTAAATAAAAATAAAAACAATTTTCATATTTTTACGATTGCTATGACGTCGCGTCACTATTATCTATAACTATTCTAAATTTCAGGTCGATAGCTTGAATAGTTACTGAAATAATCGAGTGTGACAGACGGACGGACGGACGGACGGACGGAGAAAGTCTCACCTTAAGGGTTCCATTTTTACCAAATTGGTATGGAACCCTAAAAAGTAATAATTGTAGGAGTTAATGTGGAGACCGTAGTCTATAAAAATAAAGTTTGGGTTTGATTCAGCTTGATACGGGAATCCATACATCCATGGTTATTGTCCTTTAATGTTTTGGTTTATAATAATTAAAAACTTAAATGGCGACCATTCTCTTTAGACTGACATTTCTTGGATAAATGTATTTTTATTGCCGCTTCTTGTTATATGAAATTGAAATAATTTCAATAATAACATAGGGGCATGTGTTGAATTCTATAGATTTTGATTTAATAAAAAAAGAAATGCAATACACAAACTTACACCGTTGTTAAGGTAAAACTTGAAAGTATATGTTTACATGAAATCACAAATCAAGCTCAAAAATTTGTCTGATGATGTAAATATTTGTAAATTATGAAAAAAAAACTTTCATTGCTGGATTTTAAATAAGATAACTTGTTACGAATTTCAAACTTATTGTAGTTGAATATAGAATTTGTGTGATAGATAACCTGAAAATTTTATTTGTTCACATAGTATTATTTGTTTTATTCATTAGAGTTATGTATGAACTCTTTAAAAATATTTCCCTTCTCCTAAAAATGCGTATATATATATTTTCATTTGTCAAATAGAAATGTAAAGCATTTTTACTAAATAGTAGTTTACCATTTTTATTTTTTATCTTTCGCTTAGGCGTAAAGTTCATAACTCTTTTTTTTGAAAAAATGGAAAGGGATTTAATAAAAATATGTCACTATTAATAATACTAGGTACCTTGAATTTCTAGAATTTATTTACACCAAATTATATAGAATTGTCAGAGCTTCCTAGAGTAAAAAAAAAACACAAAACTTTGACAATAATTTCAAAACAAAATCTATAAATATTTAATATACTTACCGTGAAAGTGTTTATTAAATTTCCTAACGGCAATAAATGTCAATAGATGTTAATATTCAGATTTTTGTTTGTATTCGTAGATGGTATGACATTGAAAACTTTTATCTTAAATACTGTATTAGCTTCTTGTCGTTATTTCACTGCCAAATGAATGCTGCTAATGTTTGACTATTTCCCAATAGATCTACTGCTAACTTTCGTCTTTGTCTGTCACTATTGTTATTCAATCGATAATTAATTATAGACGTCTGTAAATAAACTAGAAAGAAAGTATATCTGTTCCTTAGCACCGTCATAACATTTATTTTAACAATATAGTGACGTCACGGTAAAAGAACATAACGGCTAGCGTTTCAGCGTGAAAATTGATAATGATAATTGATATGATATATTTTAACGTCACTTTTCGGTTTTATAAAATAAAAAATAAAAAATCTGTTATAGCTTGGCAACCTACTGCGGGGTGACAGACGGCCGACAGGGGGCAGGGTAACGCATATATGCAGAGAAGTATCCCCTTCCCCCCTACGCCGCCCGCTAACCGCTGACATCTAAGTTCCTTGCCTCCCCCACCGTCTGTCACCCCGCAGGAGGGTCCCGCATGAAGCTGCCAAGCTATAGTTGTTGTTACCTATAAAATCGTAATTCGTATTTATAAAAATAAGTTTTCGGAAAAGTGTGCAAGCCTTTTAGATAATTGATTCTTTGTATAATCATTTATAACTGCTTCATTTTATATTCTTATTGTGAAATATGATTTTGTGTTTTATAATCTGTTCCAACAGTGATTTTTTTATTACAAAATGATGAGGTATATTCACGTGATTTGTTTAGGATTGCCTTGCGAGTAAGGTCCAAAAGTTGATGTTCAGAATTAGCAATCTTATTTTTTGGTTAGTGTCTCAGAACCAAAAAATAAGATTTCATAAATTACACACCCATTTAAATACTTCTTGCTGGTTGGAACAGATTATACATAAAATTGTCTAAAATATACCAATGTAGATTTTGAATTAAAGGCTGAATGTTTTTTGCTCATGAGATTTTGAAGAATGTTTTTTAATCGTACCTACGAATAATTGAGTTAAGAAATATTGAGATTCTGGTAAACAATATTATTTCTGATAAATCATTCAAAACATACGAATCATTCACTAATATCTATTTAAAAATACGCTTTATTAATGTTTTATTAATTCTAACCACACTAAATTCGAATAAGCCATGGTTTATGAAACTTTACGTTAAAAACAGTTAACGAAGTGCAAGTTTTACACAATGTTTCCGCTTATAATGGAGAAATTCGTTCCATTTATTCGAAGTGAGTCCACTCGAAAGTTGCACTAAACCTTATGTATGAATCTGAAATCGATTGTAAAAATACTTGCTCTACGTAGCGACTTGTAAAGCCGCGTTTTCATTCACACTTCCATTTTGCCCATAAGTGTAAACGTGACGTTAGTTATAAATGTGTATCAGTTCGGAAACCTTATTTCGGAGCGGCAATTGCTGGGGCGAAAGCCTAGAAATTCACGTAACACGTCGGCATATTTCGAAAAAATGTGAAATGTTAAAAAAAACTTTGCGGCATTCGCGTTTTTACGTAGACCCAGCCCTTCCAGCTATGTCACGCCTACGTGAAGTCTGCGGTGAAGTGAAGTGAGTCATCACACTTAAGTCATACAATACGTGCATTGCTAGGCTTTAAGCAAACATGGTATAGTCCTAAAAAAATATGTCCCAATGAAGATCTTATGAAGTTTTTGGATTAACATTTAAGATTTTCTATTTTCGAGTAACATATTATACTGGTTATTACAATATGAATTTATTGGAAGATTGCATTGAAAATGCACATTATATTTTTCAATAATTTAGCTATTTGCACCGAGCCCCGCTTGTAAGCTATATGAGAGACGCTCGTCAGAAAATATAATTTTATCCTTTTTAGGGTTCCATACCAAAATGGTAAAAATGGAACCCTTATTTATTTTATTGTTGCTATTTCTAAGACGGGTATTTCTCAAATAGATCAACATGTTGCTATAAGTCAGGCAAAGTGGTGCAAATTTTTATTTATTATAATTAACATATCACAAAAACGTAAAATATGTACCTGTTTTAATAATTTATGTAAGTATGTTCTTCTATATTTCTTATAATCATCACAACTCTTACAGTGTATATTTTGTACGTCCTGGTAAAATAAGCCTAGTATATCAACTATGTATAATGTAGGTTTTTTTTTCAATTTCAATGGTGAAATAAGCTCTTTACTAAGCTTATGAAAGTACTATGTTATAATATTTTTAATCAAAGGTGTCAAAAAACTTTGTTTAAAATTTATAAAGGAGGAAGAGTCTATGAATGAGTATAAATTTTAATGATTTGGATGAATACACAGTATGTTTCCATTAATATATTTATTATTTATAATGGTTTTATTTAGATGCGCCATCCGGGCACAAAATATGTTAGCCAATGTCACTTAGGATAATGTTGACTTTAATGTTACTTTTTACTATGCATAATTCGTACTTCAGATGAATTGATATTTGTTGCGGATCCCTATTTAACGTGGCTTACTCTTATGAGAATTTATTTGCGTTTAATTGTTTGATGAATAAATATATTGTAAAAGATTTTGTATTGTCTACTATTATTTACAACGATGATTTTATAGATATTTCAATTCACGAAGACGCGCCCCACTCTGTCAAAATCGCTTATGTTTCATTCGATTCGTATGGAGTTTGACAGAGTGGAGCGTGTCGTCGTGGATTGAAGTATATACAGATATAGAAGTTGTATTTTTAATGAACTAAATGTGTATACTTACTAATATATAAGCAGGTATACTTATTCGGACATTTATATGTAATTGATTACACAAAATCACTAACTAAAAATAGTGTTATTTCTTTTAATTTTAACTTTGTGAAAAGAATATCACTATTTTTCTTTTTTCACTTTAGTTTGTACAATAAGTAAGATTTGCATTTTTCTTACCATTATTTCGAATATTGTAATTCCGTAATTTTTCTTTGTATGAAAGACCACTAATGCTTTGGTACTATCGCAGATATATTCGGAGTCTTTAAGTTAATGCGCTGGGCGCTTTAATTAACTAGTATTATATTAATTTAATTATAAAATTTATATATATTTTTTTACTTTGTTATTATTCAGTTTATATACAGAGTATCCCACGGCGATACCCACTACAATAGAGCATTTCACTAAAAGAAGACTTCATTTCAATTTCAAAAACAATTTAAACGAAGTAAATTCATAGATTTTTAAATAGACTTCTGGTTGACCTGGGACTCGAACCAAAACAAAAAAATAAATGTAATTTTATCCCTAAGAACTAGTCTTCTTTCTGTGAAATGCTCCATCTACAATACTTAAGGTACTCCTCGGTCCTCCTCCATGTGGCTTCGCCGTGGGACACCCTGTAGAACTCTCGTGACTTTCATATTGTACCAAAAAAAGATCGCTAAAATATATAATATATAAAATTTGTCTATGTATATAGTTTATCAAATTATAAAGACGTGTTTATGTGATATTATATAATTATATTATAGTTAAGAGTTAAACCGTGCCGAGTAGTTTTTCTATGTGGTATCAGTTGTGATTTCAATAAATAAATTGCTATATTTAATCTACTATTTTTTCATTTGAATACATAAACCTTTAGATGTATAATTTTAACTAAGATTCTTTTCTTGGATTGGAAACTCGATACGTAAGTTTGAAAAACGAAAACGTGTAAAATATGATCATGATTATAGCACAATCATCAATAGCAACACAGAAAATTAGCTTATTGGATAAATAGAAATATATATCCTTGACGCGAAAATATGCCGCTGGTTTATCGGTGCCAAAAATGCTTGTTTTGGTTCACTCAGCGGTCACAATATATAGAATTTTGACAGATGGCGCTAATGTTTGCTTGTAAGAAAAAGGTTTACGTAAATTGTTCGAATGCCCATATCTTGAGTTTTCTTATCAGTTACGACATAGGTTACGACCATTGATAGCAACATTAGTTACGACCATATGTGGTGGTTCTTGTAGCAATACTTTTTTATTATTTTGCCATCGCTTTACTGATAAAATAGATTTTTTACCATCATTAAACTGTGATATTTCATATTGTAAATAATAACTTGTTTTCTTCTCTTGGTGGGTGGTGGTAGTAATAATCCGTGGCACAATTTGAATATTAACGAAGTTTTCATAGTATATTTGGTTTGCCTTTTGGATGGGTCTGAAGTAAAACGAATTATATTTTTAAACTAATTTATTTTATTCAACAGCTCTTGAAACAAATCATACATTTAATACTCGTATATACATTTGCACAGGCACTTAACGTTCATTGTATATCTATATCACAAGTCCAACTATCATATATAACTACTTAGGGCTGATTTTTCAATCGCTAGATAACCGATAACTAAGGAATAAATACTGAATAAATATGACGTTTTGCCATTTTTTGTATGGCATATGTTTCAAATCTATTCCTCAGATAGTTCATCCGACGATTGAAAAATCAGGTCTTAAAAAAAACAAGGAATAAACTGCGGTTTGATTTACAGGGAAGCACCGAAAGATTTGTAGTTTCAGAGTACTTAATTGCAAAAATCTCTTCAAATGGAACAAGTATAACATAATCACGCAGTTTATACTGTTCTTATATTAGTATTTTATATTTCTATACAAGGTTAAATATCGAATACCTACCAAAAAGCTCTCAGCCTTGTAGTTCTTATAATATAAAAATATCTGAGTGACCGAGCTTTGCTCGGTAGTATATCTTCCCAACAATAGATGGCAGCGTGGTCATTTTTTTTATTTATTTTTTGGTAAATTCGACCGCATCTTCTAAAAATGTATCCTAGCTAGATCGATTTATCGCCACCAAAACCCCCTGCATACTAAATTTCATGAAAATCGTTGCAGCCGTTTCCGAGATTCGGATTATATAGAAATATATATGTAATGAAATGAGTGACATTTCATTCATTTGAATTTGCCGCGCTTCGCGTATCAGCTGTCGCGTATCTATGATATTGATCTGTGTCGATGATTTAAAATGGCGAGGGACGCTGAAATTGTTGTGTGCATTTTTGTCGTAATAAAAACTCATAGAAAGAATGTGATTGAGGACTCGAGATATAGTGAACTTTAAATGTCGTTTCTTTGTTATTTCAGGTGAGATAGAAGTGTAATTGTCGTAACTTGATAATAACTAGATAATTGTAAAATAAAACAAAACTTGTAATAAAACAAAACTTTGTTATTTCAGGGAAACAATTTGTGTTTAATTTTGGAGATCCTCAATGTCTTATAAAACGACATTTTTGTGAACTAAAAGAAGATGGACCGGCTTCAATTTGAGTTTACAATAATAGCCTCAAATGATGGCAAATCAAATGTATTAGCTATAACCTCAATATCTACTGAAGAAGGAAAATGTTATGTTTTACCCGAGGAACTGAAGCCGGTGAGTCATCATACATATATTGTTAAAACGAACACTTTCACAAAAGTAAAAAATAGCATTAAAAAAAGACACCAGAGTAGAAAAGTATGGATAAAGTTGGATGAAAATCTAAAGAAGACATATGTAGATGAGGAAGGTAATATGCAATTTTTAGATCAATATTTAAATGAAGTGAGCACAACACAAGCAAAGGACAAAAATGACACTTTGCAACAAATCTTGGAACAATTAATAGAAACTACAACTAAGAAAGAAAGTCAACATAACTTAAAACATATCTCAGAAAAATTTATTATTGAAAAATTCACAAGCAAAAATCCTAATGCGATGCAATGGATAGAAATTTTTGAAAAAGAGTGTGCGCGCTTTAATATAACAAAAGATGAGACAAAAATAGATATTTTGAGGTTATTTTTAGATAAACCTTGTTTGGATTGGTATAGCTCGATGATCATAAAACTAACAATAAATTCTGAATGGAGTGAATGGAAAGACAAGTTTTTAGAAACTTTTAAAAACCAAGGATGGGACATAGTCACATATGCTCTCGCATTTAGGTATAAAGAAGGACAGTTAATTGATTATGCCATAAAAAAAGAACGGCTTTTATTAGATATAAACAAATCTATAGATTCCAAAACAATGATAGATCTTATTGCAACTGGTTTACCTGGATTTATCTTAAATAAGTTAAACAGGGATGAACTCAACAACACTACTGACTTGTTCAACGAGATAAGAAAATATGAAGGCACGATGTATAAGAAAAACTCAACTAACATAAAGAGCAGTACATTTTATAATAAAAATAAAACTTATGAGAAGAAGTCATGTAAGACTTGTGAGTCTTTGGACAAAGGGATTAGATATCATCCGGAGGAGTCATGTTGGTTCAAGAAAAATAAAAATGAACCTGAAAAAGATCTTAAAACTAAAAATGTAAACAATAACTCCATAATTGAAGTAGACATAAATACTGAGAAAAAAAACTAGTAAGCACACCATTAATCAAAATCAAGCTTTTATTAGAAAATAAACTAGAAGTGAGTGGTATTTATGATTCAGGCTCACAGATTTCTATAATAAATTCAAGATTAATAAAAGTAAAAGAAAAAAAAGATGATGTGAACATAGCATACATGAGAACGGTTAATGGTGTGAAGAAGATGGATGGCTTGATAACAATAAAAATTAAAATATTTGATTTAGAAGAAGAGGTGGATGTATACATAGTAGAAAATGAAGATTTTGATGATTTCATAATCGGATTAGATATGATAAAGAAATTCAGATTAACCCAAAATGAGAACTTGCAGATAGAACAAAAGAAAATAACAAATAAAATAGACAGGATGTCTAAAGATAACAGAAATGAAGATAATAATATAAAAAAATATACAGTAAATTTCAATGAACACATACAAACAGAGGAATTTATAAGTATGACAGACCATTTAGATAATCAAAAGAAAATTGAGATAGAGAAAATTATAAAGGAATATAAAACAATATTTGCTAAGGACAAGTATGATATAGGTTCAGTTAAAGATTATGAAGCTCGCATAGATTTACAAGTAAATAAATATTGTAGTAAAAGACCATACAGATGTACAATACAAGATAGATTAGAAATTGAAGAGCAAATATCGATGTTACTAAAGAACAATTTAATAGAAGAATCATACAGTCCTTTCGCTGCTCCAGTGACATTGGCGTTTAAAAAAGGTGAAAATAGAAAATCCCGTTTATGTGTAGATTTCAGAGAGTTAAACAAAATAGTTATACCACAAGCTCAACCATTTCCTTTGATAGATGATCTAATTATTAAAACTAGAAATTGCAAGTATTTTACTACACTAGATATAAACTCAGCATTTTGGGCAATACCATTACGGGTGGAAGACAGAAGTAAAACAGGATTTGTCACACAAGATGGCCACTTCCAGTGGACCTGCCTCCCTTTTGGCTTGAAAACATCACCAGCAATTTTCCAGAGAATCTTAAGCAATATTCTAAGAAAACACAATCTCACAGGATACTCTGTTAACTATATCGATGATATTTTGATATACTCGTCTACCTTTGAAGAACATATAAGGCACATTAGAAATGTATTAGAGGCAATAATTAAAGAAGGCTTTAGACTGAAGTTTAAGAAATGTACCTTTGCTTCAGACTCAGTAAAATACCTCGGCCATATAATTCAGAACAATTCAGTAAGACCACTAAAAGACAATTTGATTTCAATAAGGAACTTTCCAACTCCTAAGACGCAAAAGAACATCAGACAATTTTTGGGAAAAATAAACTTCTACCATGACTATATACCAAGAAGTGCAATTATTTTAGATCCATTACACAATTTATTACGAAAAAACGAGAAATTTGTATGGTCAGAGAAATGTGAAGAAGCATTCAATCTGATAAAAAGATATTTATGTTCGCAACCGGTCTTGGAAATATTCGACAAAGACTTACCAATCAAAATCTTTACCGATGCATCTTTGGAGGGCATTGGAGCAATATTAAAACAGACACAACTAGATGGTAAAGACAAACCGGTGGCATATTTCTCAAAAAAATTGAATGAACATCAAAAACGGAAAAAGGCTATATATTTAGAATGTCTTGCTATGAAAGAAGCTGTTAAATATTGGCAGCACTGGCTCATCGGAAAACAATTCACCATTTACTCAGATCACAAACCTCTAGAGAACATGAACATTAAATGCAGGACAGATGAAGAATTGGGTGATCTCACATACTACCTATCTCAGTATGACTTTACCGTAAAATATATACCTGGTAAAGAAAATGTAGAAGCAGACTGTTTGAGCCGAAACCCTGTATTAGAACCAGAAGATAACAGAGAGGAAACATTGAGAATAGTTAATTTAATACAAATAAAAGATATAGTTGGAGACCAAGAGAAAAATGAAACAATAAGAGAAAAGAAACAAAATTTAATACTAAAAAATAATATCTATTATAAAAAAATAAAGAAACAGGAAAAGATTATCCTCTCAGAAGAATTTAGTAAAAAACTTATAAAAAAGGTGCATGAAGATTTATGCCATATTGGGATCAGACAACTGCAGAAAAAAATAAGTTCAATATATACGGCTATAAACCTAACAAAAAATATCATAAATATTTGTAAAACATGTGAAATATGCATAAAAAATAAATCAAGATGTCAAAAAAAAATTGGATTAATGTCACAACTGGGACCAGCTACCAAACCATTTGAAATAATGTCAATGGATACTATTGGTGGATTTGGAGGATCTAGGTCTACAAAGAAATATCTACACCTTTTAGTAGATCACTACACAAGATATGCATTTATTGCGACTTCGAAAACCCAGAATGCATGTGACTTTATAAATTTAACAAAGAAAGTACTAGAGACAGATGAGATTGGAATTATCCTGACAGATCAATATCCGGGCATAAATTCAAGAGAATTTAAACAATTTTTGCAGGAAAATAATATTAAACTAATTTTTACAGCCGTGAATACACCATTCTCGAACGGCTTGAATGAAAGATTAAACCAAACAATAGTAAATAAAATAAGGTGTAAAATGAATGAGAAAAATAATAAGAGAACATGGACAACACTGGCAAGAGAATGTATACAAAAATATAATGAAACAGAACACTCCGTTACAGGTTTTGCACCAAAATATTTACTGGATGGTACAAATGTCAGTATTCTACCAAATGAATTCAAAACGATGGAAAAGGAAGACAAGTGGATTGGTGATAGAAGATTGGCATTAGAGAATACAATAAAATCTCATGAGTATAACAAGAAAATATTTGATAGAAATAGAAAAATGCAAGAATTTAATGTAGGAGACAGTGTATATGTAGAAAATGGAAATAGACTGAATAGAAAGAAATTAGACGAATTAAAAATAGGCCCTTTCAAAATAATAGAGAAAATATCGAATTCCATTTATAGGATTGATACAGGCAACAGAAAAACAGAATCAACATTATTTCATATAACAAAATTGCAACCTGTCATGACAGAGGCTGAAGAAGATGAAGGAGATGATAATGAATATGAAGATGACTTATAAGTACATTTTACAGATATATTGCTTAGAATTTTCGCTCTTAGGGGGGGAGATGTAATGAAATGAGTGACATTTCATTCATTTGAATTTGCCGCGCTTCGCGTATCAGCTGTCGCGTATCTATGATATTGATCTGTGTCGATGATTTAAAATGGCGAGGGACGCTGAAATTGTTGTGTGCATTTTTGTCGTAATAAAAACTCATAGAAAGAATGTGATTGAGGACTCGAGATATAGTGAACTTTAAATGTCGTTTCTTTGTTATTTCAGGTGAGATAGAAGTGTAATTGTCGTAACTTGATAATAACTAGATAATTGTAAAATAAAACAAAACTTGTAATAAAACAAAACTTTGTTATTTCAGGGAAACAATTTGTGTTTAATTTTGGAGATCCTCAATGTCTTATATATATACAAGAATTGCTCGTTTAAAGGTATAGGATTAATATCTTTTGGTGTAAGACTTTTTGTAAAATATCAAATTTAATCAAAATTTCCACATTTTTTTCATTGTTTATTTTTCATTATTTTTTTATTTTGTATTGAAGGTAAAGATAAAAGGCATCACATGTACAGTAAGGGAACGAAAAGATCCGTAAACTTTCAAACACTTTTGCACGGGTCGACTGTTTTGGTATGTTGACTATTATATTTTGCAGTACTAGTGCAAGCGAAAATCGACACTAAGGTGACGAACCTTTTCATTCCGCGGCTATACCTATTTATAAAGTTTTGGTATGAAATACCATGAATACGGTTTTTTTTGTAAAACATTGTTAGAAACTTCAAGGTGGGAGAGCTTTCTGTATTTAACCCTGTACAAAACTTCGAAAATCTTTGTACAACTATGAATATAATCTTTTAAAATATTCAACTATTTAGTATAATATAATATAATATTTATCTTTTCATACATAACTTTAATAATATTAGTTTTCTTATCCCGACGACCTGAAAAAATGTCGCCAGTAGCGGGTAGATGAGGAAGATCAAAGAGTACGTAAGAAGATGCATCAAACATCAGAAGTGGGATGCGTTTAATTTATACTGCAACTATATATTATGTACCTTAATTCCAATATGTACACAGTTGAGATCAACTTTAGAGTTATCATATTAACATATCAGCTAAATAAAATAAACATCTTACAAATTTTGGCACTGTGGACCACATTTTCACTTATTTCTAGTATGCTATCATATAAAAATATATATTTTATAATTTTCATAAATAATCTAGGTTCTGTACAATATTGCATCTTTGCAAGCTTTTATGGCCGTGTTTGCAAGCACTTATAAGTATTCTAAATACGATTTATTTACAGTTATGGCAAGTTCAAGCCCGAGTAAAAGAGATGTAAAACGCCCACGGTTCACGGCCGTACTATATACAGCACAGGGACTCCGGACTTGAGTCATATGACTTATACGATCCATGGAATATGGGGAACGAAATTTAAAAATGTATCATTCAGTTTACAAACTCGAATAGTCTGACCTTTCCTTTTAACTATTATTATTCTATTGAAAGTAAAATGCACTTAGTTTAAGCTAAGGCTTTATAATATTATCATAGCTTGACTTGCATCCTAGAATGTTTGTATAAAGCCGAATAGACACTTCCTCTGAAACTAGCATTTCAAACTTTTGATACGTAGACAAGCGAATTAATGCACATATATTATTGTGATAGGTACTGCATAAGTATACGTTTACGAAAATATTATAAAGCTTGCTTAAAAAAGTAGGCATACTAAATTTACGTTCAGTGTTAAATTTTTAAAATCACAATCACTTTTTACACAAGAATTTCGTTATAATAACTGAGTTCTCAACAATAATATTATCATATTTACATTATTATTTTATAACTAGCTGTTGCCCGCGGCTCCGCCCGCGTGAATTACGATTTTTTTACATAATATACCTTCCTACTGGAATTCCTTGATTTTTCGCGGGATTCTGGTGTGATGTTGTACAGAAACCTGTTCTTATTTTACACGGGTTATCTTGTGGTGATTTTGAAAACTCCTTTTTCTTAATAATAATATAAAGTTTCATTAATACGTAGTTGAAAGATCAAAAAGACGATTATTACGATATAATACGATATTTCGACCCAGTGGCACAGGTCGTGGTCACTACGTGACCACGACTTGTACCAATGTATCGAAATATCGACAGTTAAAATCGTCCTTTTCATTGTGATTTTTATTCTGAAACCACGATATATGTCAAAAATTATTAAACCATATGTGAAACGTTGTACTGGTGGTAGAACTCTTCTTTCTAGAGTTCGGCCGGGTAGGTACCACTGGGATAAATTACTCTACTAACCATTCTACTAAATATTCCCCAGCCCAACATAATATAAGAGTCTTTTAAAAATCTTTGCTTCATCTCAATACAATCCAAAGCATCAGAATGGACAATGGCTATATATTTCCTTACGTATAAAAAGACCTTAGATGAAGGTCAGTCGGTTAGGATCGATAAGACCTAAGAGTTAAAAATATTTGTGAACCATTAATTACCCTTTCCATATTGCGGATGATAAAGTTTAAATCTGTTCATGTGCCATCAGTTATATAAAGTGCCATCTTAATATAAAGTCAGGAAACAGTAAATAACATGACAGTTAATTTTTATTTAAAAAAATTCGGTAGTACCTATCTCAGAGTTTTACATTCAAGTTCCACATAAATTGTAGAGATGGCGCTATACGGTATAACGTAGCGATAACGCCAGTTACATGATTTTTGTTCACCCTAAAAGTGAAAAATTTTAAACCATACAAAATCTCCTGCTAAGCCTATTTATTTACGGCTGTAAGGGTACTCCAGTCTTACTTGAGCCCCACGTCCTAGCCCTAGGTTCTTTGTGCATTCCGAGTTTCAAGTCACCTACCTACTTGAACTTAAAGGTTCTGATGTCTGTAATTTCTGAACTACAAAAGTGATGATGATAAGATTTGTATGGAATAATCTTTAAAGACCCTCCTTTCTAACAAAAAAAGAATGAATGGAATCGGACAACGCGTTAATGAATTATAACTAAAAAACGTTTGGACTTTGATGCCGTCTTCCAGGGAAACCATGATGAATTTCGGGACAAAAAGTATCCTATGTCCTACCTCGGGGTATGAAATATAATCATGTCAAGTTTCATTTAAATCCATCCAGCAGATTAGCCGTGATGCCCGGTCGTGAAACAGACAGACAGACAGACAGACAGACAGACAGACAGACAGACAGACAAAAATTAAACAAATTACAGTTTTGGCTTCAGTATCGACTAAATAGTGTCCTCCAACAAAAATTTTCAAAATATCTTCAATGTACAGAATTCGACCCTTTACAGTTTTATTATAAGTATATATAGATTTGTTACTAGGTATATTTTTTAATTTGTATAGTATCATGTACCTATATCTTGTACCTATATCTTACGATATTATAATAATTAAAATGGAAGAAAAAATAAAGGAATAAAATAAAATAGGTACTTACTTAAGTAGTTAAAAATTTCGTTTTACATAATACACATAAGTATTGTATAGTTGCACGTAAAATAAACCGATTTTCAAAATTACGGGCACATAATATAATTTTGACTTGTTCGTTGGCCAGTCTATATGCCATACATAACCATTTCGATGCTTACACGATTTGACAATAGATACAATCGAAAATTAATGTTCAACTAGTACGGGCTCAACCCGCCTTGCGCGCATGTGCATGCATACGAAAATGTGCATGCGTGTTGCGTGCCATGCGCAACAGCCAATAACTTCATTGTGCGTTTACCCCTTGTTCAGCACAACAACGGTGCGAATTCTGTGTATTAGTACACGGCAATTAAGTTGACCTAAAATGGCGGCCGTCTTCGCAGGTATATTCTCTACTCGCGCTTCCTCTTACGCCCGTCTCCTCGCGGGCCTTCATACTGGATCTCAGTTTCCACCCGAAAATATTATTATGTTCTGCAGAGGGTTCAACTTATACACAGCTTGCTATACGTTGCGTGCGCATGTCGTGTGTGCCGCGGTCAGTGCTGCAGCGCGCAGTGCGCCGTGCCGTCCGCGTTGCGGCGCTCCACCAGCGCGCGCCAGTCGTGCAGGCGCGGCGCGCACACCAGCGCGTAGCGGCCGAGGCGGCGCCGCGCCATCAGCAGGAACTCGCCCGCGCCCGCCGCCGCGCCGCACGCCGCCGACACGTGCACGTGCGCGTGCAACGCGCGCGTACCCCGCGATCGCGCGCGCGCGTTCACGCGCCGGCTGGGCTCCTCTATGCTGTTGTCGATCTCGTACCTGGAAAAATTAAACTCAAATTTAGCAAAATAATAGGGTATCTGAGAAACAAAACTTATCAAAAAATAAGAACGCGGGGCTAGCAGACTCGCTTATCCGTCTAACGTAAGCATGGCAGTTGAGATTTTAAGAGATGGCGCAGATCATCCATTCTATCGGCAGCGTTATGCCAATTGGATCAGTTAGAACTGGCCCTGTGTGCGGGCGTGGATTTGCATGACAGTTTTAATGGACGGGACGATCGAATTTCAGTTCTTTTGGTTTGATCATGCCGATTGGATGAGAACATCGTCGTCCTGTCAATGATCCCGCCATGGCTTGAACTGAGCTGCCAATTGGACATAAATGGCCTGCAGCATCACGACTATTGGGCGATAAAATGGTTGGTCTATGGCTGGCCTTATGTTACGCTCTCACTTGACTTGACGAGAATATGTGGCATAGTATCCATGCGTCACAGTGAGAGCGTAAAATCTCACGTCTCGATATATAATACGAGAATCTGCTAAGACACGAGTTCCAGTTGGTTCGTTTAAAAAGGCTATAGTATTCCCACCTGTAGTACTCGTCGTCGTCGTCCACGCCGGGCGCGTCCCTGGCGGCGGTGGCGCGGATGAGCTTGGTGAGTCGCCACGTGAGCTGCGTGGAGTCCAGGTCCGCGCGCTGCTCGCTGCCCACCATCATGCCGCGCGATACTGCAACAAGTAAAACCTATTTGAGTACCCACATACCTACCAACTTAGGACAGCTAGAGAACATTCTAGGTGCTAAAACTTTAAGGAAATCCTCAAGGAAGTCTTCCAGGTATAAGGTCCACCTGCAGTGTCAGTTGTTTTAACGTGAAGCAGTAGGTATTATGTGATTTGTTTCGAAGGGTTCGTAGGTATGCCAACGTGATTAGGTACTGGGCAAAATGGGATCTAAGAACTGATATCTCAAGATGATAGCGCAGTGCAAGGTGACATTTGATTTTACAATGTAAAATCGTGGGACTCATTGCATCTTACATGGTCATGGGCATCCCTTTACATCGGGTGATCGTCTTGCTTGCAGATGAACTGCTGAACGTCCGTAACCATACAGGACTCTCCGTCTTCCTCATCCATACGCGACAGTGGATCCTTTAAAAGTTGGTCTACGGGTCAAGAGGAAGTTCTCCAATGCGCTAACCGGTACGATGTCTTTACTCAAGAAGACCCTCAACTTACCCCAACGGCATTGGGTACTGCTAAAATGAAATAGCCTGCCTAGTGCCCAATGCGAATTTAGTTTGCTAATTCATTGAAATACGACGATGCCTAACTTTTGTTCTACTATACCTACAGATTTCTTACTCACGGATTTGTCCTTCAAACAAAACTATCAGCATGGCTATCGCAATAGATCAATGGGCTATCGGCACAAAAATTTATCAATCGTTAAAGAACTGCATCAATGTCATCACGTAATTTTCAAGTGTTGTGATTGGTCAAAACCAAGTCATAATCCACGGGTTTTTTGACATTGGTACAGTTCTTTAATGATTGATACTTTTTTAGCCGATCGCCCGGCTGCTTGTCAGAAAACGTAGGTACCTATATTCATCATCATCATCATCAACGGCGCTACAGCCCTTTGTGGGCCCGGGCCTGCTCCAAAAGATTCCTCCATCGGTCTCTGTCTATTGCTTTCGCTTCCCAATTATTAATTCCAATCACTTTTGCATCCTGCTTCACTCCATCCAGCCAACGGAGCTTTGGCCGGATGGTACCTATATTATTACGATTTAATTACGTGAAAAACATCGAATTTTTGAAACGCCTCCATCCCAAAGCAGAACAAAAAGCACCGAAGTTTAATATCACCTCACCATTGTGACTCCGCCGCCTATCGCCTATAAGCCCTGATTGCCGCGGACACAATAGCACTGACATCATCTCGGGACAAAAAACCACTCCCGTCCAGATTTGTTATCGAGTAATAACTGTCACTATTGTCCGACGACGACTTAGCAAGTTGTCGTTTTTGCCAGGCCCGCAGTTCTATGGGTTAAGGGATGTTTCGGAAGGACAAGGACCGTCCGTCGTAAAATTATAGACAAACATACTACGAGGAAATTAAGTTGACCCCAAATGGGTCTGCGGGTACATCTCCTGACGTCTCGCCTTACCCTAAAGAGGAACGCGCGGCGCCTTCATACCGCACTGCAGCTTACACCTAAAATGCGTTCTGCTGCGGGTACATCTCCTGACGTCTCGCCTTACCCTAAAGAGGAACGCGCGGCGCCTTCATACCGCACTGCAGCTTACACCTAAAATGCGTTCTGCGCAGTGCTCAACTTAGACGCCGCCTACTATATTATAGTGTTTTAACAAATGCTAACTTTATCTATTATTATTATTTGTTTATAAATAATTGACACTACCGAACGCCTCCAAATTCAGCCTTCAATTTTCCTCCCTTTTTAAA
This sequence comes from Coenonympha glycerion, assembly GCA_963855885.1. NCBI lineage: Eukaryota > Metazoa > Arthropoda > Insecta > Lepidoptera > Nymphalidae > Coenonympha > Coenonympha glycerion. Next base: position 11,271,441 of record OY979639.1, read on the forward strand.
ATCCATTCTTAACGGAAAGTTTAATGGTTAAGTCATGATAACTATTTGTATGCAAAATTATAGCCCGACCCGTCCAGCAGTTGGAGCTTTGCGTTGATAGATTAGTCAGACGGTCATCTTTCTCAGGTATTAGGAAAAAGATTAGAATCTGGGCTATAAGCTATCGTGCACGTAGAAAATGCACCTTAACCAAATATAGTCGCGAGTAGACAAACTTTTTATACATCTTTTGTTTGGTGAAGTAAAGATAAGTGAATAGTTGTAAAAGTAAGCGGTCAGCGACCCCGCCCCGAGCTGGTAATTACAGAGGAGGCTTTGACTAACGAGTCTCGATATATAAACGATACGTCACTTTGCATTTCCAACCTCGGACCAACAGTCGGAACCGTTCAAACGGGGCCTACGAGTATAACTGCTAAGCTATTGTTATTTATCTTGAGTTTCGAAAGTGTTATTTATAGACGTTCAATTCTAGACTAGAGCAAAGATTATTAATTCTAGAGATTTGAATGGAGTCAACAAGAAAGATTGTAGAAAATAGAGAGCAAATAAGAGTCAAACCGTGGAAAAAACTTCTTTTAAAATTTCGATAAAAAATCGTTAATGTTTTTAAAATTATAAAACCCTTGTTTCTAATTACGTTTTACTAACTGCATTCTAATTTCCTAATACTAAACTAATACTATCTTACATCTAAGTACATATTATTTAATGTTATTTTCGATAGATTATTTACGTTTTAGTTCAACCATTTGGACGAAGTCTTAAGTACAAATTAATCTATTTTCAGTAGTCAATGCTTTATTTATTTTTATACAACTGCATTATAAAATGGTTAGTGGAAGAAATTTAAAAATTGACAATCCAAACTAACAAAAAATAGCTTTAGATAGACGCAATAAGCATCGTACAAAACTCTCATTTCCTATAACTGAACCATTTTCCTAAGCAACTTCATAGCACGGAATGCATACCTACTAGTATGCTCATAGCAGCTTAAGTCTTTCAGTATCGAATTATTTATTATTCAAATTAATATTAAGATCCTTTACCATACGCTATAGATCAAACACTAATCCCGGGCGAACCAAGACGCTCCGTGTTCCGTTCCACCGATTTCATTGGGTCAAAAAAATATCAACAATTATTATGCAGGATGACATACAAAAATTTAAATGACACGCCAGAGGCGGCTAATAACGGCCGCCCACCGCTTCGAACCCTGAGCTATGACATAACTCCTCCATTATAATCTATCAAATAACAAAAATCAATAAAAAAAGCCTTCTAAGATGCATGCTACGCTCGCTCCCTGCCGCGTCGCGTGCCTTCATACTAGTTTGTCCAGTATCCCCTACTTGTCACTTGCTTATTATGGTGGTAAATTGAATGTAAGTAGTCATCCCATACCCCTATTGCATATGTACGAGCTTCCGTAAATCGAGACCGGTATGAGGTGCATTTTAATCTTCTACGTTCTGGGAAGTTCGCGCGGCCATTTAGCGGTACTAACTACGAGTAAAGATAAGTTGAATCCGGTGATTATATATATTACCTACCTACCTGATACCTACCGTATTTTTTTGTAGCAGTTGAGATATCGCACGGAAAAAGAACGCAGTCTTGCTTGCAATTCAATAATGAACTATGGGTACCATTGTAACTATGCACAATTTTAGCCGTCGTCAGATTTAAGTAAATGATTTTTGATTTAGGTAAATGACGTATGGACTGTTGAGTCCATACGTCATTTACCTAAATCAAAGATCCTTAGATCCCTAAAAACCTGCTATCGTATAGGAAATTCAGGGAAGCCCATCAGGGAAGTCGAGGTTTCAATTTCCGCATGGGCCACTTTGAATTTTATATTTTTTTTTAATTGACAGATAGGTCTGGTCCGATGGGAGGCTTTGGCCGTCGCTAATTACCACCCTACCAGAAAAGACTTACCGCCAAGAGATATTAGGGGTGAATTTACCACTTCCAAGTAAAGTTACGATTACATCTTCGGCTGCATCATCACTAAATTACCACAGTTTAAACATATTCTGCTAATAAAATACTTTTAACTTAGAGTGAAAAAAAATACACGTTGACTCATTTATAAAACGCTGTAAAGAAGCCGACTGAAGAAAAAGTCTCCGCCAATTTAACTTTACGCTTCTAAAATTCACTCTTACGACGCGTGTTCATAATTGGCCGTTACGAAATACTTCTCGGTTGCAAAAATGGCAGATTATAATTTTATTTCATAAAATTTCATTTGGGTACGACGAGAAACGTCGGTTATGACGACAAATTGCGGTGAGGTTGGCGCGGCTGGGCTTTATTAACATTCAGGGATGGTTGCCACCACTTCTGGTCTGAGCTCGCTTATTATCGCGGTGGTGCAACAACTTCCATAATAATCAGCTAATGCAGGGATTAAATAACAAAGTGTGGTACACGAGCTGTTAAGATACTTGTAAGTCACAAGATTGATGCAATTTATTTTTGCTTATCGTCAACTTGAATAAAAAAAGAAAGTTTATCAAAAGGTTGATTAAAATGCGGCTGCGTGATTTCATCAAACTGCTCGTTAAAGTCTTCCATCGTCGTGTGAGTATAACACTTTGGTATAACATTAATTTAATATGGTCATTTCTAGAAATGAAGAAATCATACACTATTGCAGTATGCAAATAAAATTAACATAGGAACTTAAAAAAATTAACATCGCCATTAGGCTCGGTTTCCACCAAAGCGGAGCGGAGCAAAGCTTTGTTTGAGTAACCGTCATTTCGTCAACCGGTTTCGTCATTTTGTCATATCCCAAACTGAGAGGAGAGCAGATGCCGAAATGACAAAATCTGATTGGTTATTCAAACACTGCTCCGCTCCGCTCCGCTTTGGTGGAAACCGGGTCTTAAGGAAACATCTACCTAACAGACAATAATAACTGTGGTCGGTTTTCCTCATTTGAGGTATGTTTAAGGTACCTACGGAAACTTGACAATTGTTTACCCTATAACTTCACTCTTTAATTTAAACAATTTCTGCTGTAACTTGTAGGTTAGTATGTAATTAGCTTCGATTCAGTGCGCTAACGAGAATACACAGAAAAAACTTCCCAATCAAGAACTACTGAATTCAAATCATATCTACATTCACTGTGTAAAAAAATGCTTATTGGAACTTACCCAGATCGCTAGTGCAGAAGGCCATCTCCAGCTCGGAATCAGAGCACGGCCGACAGTCCGCCGTGGCCGGGTCGTAGTGCCGCCGGACCAGCGGGCGCGCCTCGTATCTGAAGGTCGCCACTCGTCTCTTGGGCCCCTCTTCGGGCTCCGCTTCCACGTAGAGGGCCACTTGTCCGTGGCGACTCCTGAAGCATCTCAGCTCGCGTACGTCGCCGTCGTCCGGCGCGTACAGCGGCACGAGCCTGCGGGCGCCTTCTACGAAGATGCGCGCTGGGAATCTTTCTGGTGCTTCTGAAAAATGGAAAAGGTACTGGTAAAGTAAGGTGAGGTAGTTGGTTATATTAATAAAATCTTTACGGAATCATCATGGACTTTAATAAGGTGCTGATTACTGACTTGTTATTTTTGATTTTACTGGGACACCTATCTTATTTCAGCTCTGAGGATCTTAAGCTCTAGTAGTTAACAAAACCCACCTACTTCATCCTAAATGGTGCAACAATCAGTAGGTAGTACTTAGGTACCTACTTACTAGATTTTGAGAAATATGTATAACACATAATAAATTTTTTAAACTGGACACGTAAAGACAAATTCCACTTAATTTTTTTTAATTTCTATTTAAGTCAAGTCCCTGATGCCAACCCTGAAGTCCTTCTCGTTTCCTGGCAGGGGGGGGCTTGAAGAGCAGCCTCAAGGCGCCTCTCGGGTACAGCCACGCCACGCAACCTTCCCTGCACCGTAGGTAGATTCTAGTGTTGTTTTTTTGACCTACCTGTCTCATTAAGCTGCATGCTTTCGAAGAAGTCGGGCGGGTCGGGCCTCCGGATGACCCTGATGCAAACCCTGAAGTCCTTCTCGTCTCCTGGCAGGGGAGGCTTGAAGAGCAGCCTCAAGGCGCCTCTCGGGTACAGCCACGCCACGCTGCCCTCCCTGCAGCGCAGGTACACGGGCGTGACTCCCCGCTCCGCGCTCGAACTCAGCCCGCTGCGACAAAAAAGCCATTAGTGAACAAGATTACCAGTAATGGGACACGTAATCTGGCCATTAACATGCTTTCCATAACTACTGTCATGAGAGCGATATCGATTCATATTGGACGTATAAAGAACTCAATTTACGATTCTTTTTGTCTGTAAGTACTTAGGTGCTATTTTTGTATTTGCTAGGACTCAGAAAAAATTACGAATGGCGGCAAAATAATTTTATTACTTAAATGTGTAAGTACGCTGGCCTAACAAACGTTGTTTTGTCATTAGGCATTAGGCTGGCAACAAAAATTCATTCCTTATTTCCTTATCCTTGTAAAAATAAGGAAAAACGTAGAAGGGGCCAGTCTCTAGGTAGAATTAGTACGCTAACATCTTCGACTGCATCATCACTTACCATCAGGTGAAATCGCAGTCAAGTACTAACTTGTATAGCGTAAAAAAAAGACAAAGAGATTTGTTCCATTTCAAATATTTCCAATTTAGTTCGTTTAATTTTTTCCACAAACAAAAAATCGCTGAGCTCAAGCAAAAAGTAATGGAGGCACGAGTCATTTTGCGGGCATCTAGATAAGAGCAGTGACTGCAAGTTACGAGTTAAGTTGCAAGCCACAGATAACGGCACGCGACCAACGCGTTTGAAAACTGGAAAGTGCTCCAAACTAGCCGCGAGGTATCTCAGCCCGGCGCGGTATACTGCCCGCTTATCTCGAATCTTGTCACGTGGGCAGGAATTCTGGAGTAGCGCCTACGCCCTGCCCACGGCCGCCCGCTCCGATCCTAACAATAACATAAACTGAGATATACGACTAAGGGACAGCCATAAAAGATAACATGTAGGTAGGTACCATACACGCGACTATAAAAAAGCGACAAGCCTTTTATGTAAAACGCATACCTATTGTTGTAGAGTGTTAAGTGTAGACACCGAGCGCAGGCTTGTGTGGCCGACGTATACTCGTACGTCCCTTTATTACTCACGTTGCAGCATCTCAGAACTTCAGCCGAGATTTATATGGCATTGTAAATGAGCAAGTTATTGAATAAAAAAGGTTTCCAGGGAACTCGGACGTTGAGGCTTTAGATATACAAAGTAAGGCCACAGTGTTAAAGAATATCTTAAACTGTGGTAAGACTTTTGTTGGCGACCTTTGCAAAATACCTTTAGTCGAGGCATTGTTAATTTACTACGTATGTTGTACAAGCTTTTCGTAATGCTCTTTATGAGTCATTGTCGGAAAATGGAAACATACTTTTTTCCTTTTCAAATAACTTTTCTTACTTTACATAAGAAGTGAGTCGAATAAAGGAATAATAAAAGAACACTAGGTGAATTATGAAAATCCCTAAGCCAAAACTAAAAATGCATAAAGTTTTCACTGAAAGTATCTTTCCAAAATCAATAATTGCATCCTTTTTTAGAATTTTCCGCTAAAATATCCGACCAAATAAATCTTAAAGCTCCAATATTACCTATCAATATTTTATGTAAAATTAACGCCTAAGACATACGCACAGACCAATAATGACGATATAATAAAAGTATTTAACCATTTGGCGGTGGATCCCTAAAACTGAAAATACAGGAACAAGCATACGAGTTCAATTTTTTATTTCCCTATAATCCTTCGTCAATTAATGCCTAAACTGACGCATTTTTAAAGGGAGCTATTTTTAAACGTTCGTCGACAAGACAAGTCACCTCCTTAATACTTTCACGTCATCGCAGGGCTTCCTTAATCCTCCCTAATGGGCTGAATCTTGAGATATGCGCCTGTATTATGGGCAGGCATAAAAACCCGTCGTCGGCCCGAGGGGAGATGGTCCGTGCAACTATACTACCTACTCAACTCATAGTTTTTATAAGGCTTCTTTCTAAATACGGCGGTATTAATGTTGTAGTTTATTACGTTCTTACTTGTCTATGGTTTTTGTGACTATTACGTATTTTATAGGGAAGCATTCAGGCATTTAAATCGTATAATACCTACCTAAATCAAATACATTTCCCTGTATATATGTTTCCCTGATATAGCTTTACATTAGGTATCTTAGATTTTTTTTAGTTGTGGCTGCCTGAATTTTGTCATCTCCATATTTTTGGAATTTATTCAATATACAACAATACAAAAATAATATGCCTATAACCAAAGAATTTATATCGTTGCCTATAACATAATATCTTATGTACGTCACCGAACTAAACAAGTAATCGTATACCTATTATTATACCTATAGTACTAATAATAGTACATAATATAATTATTATATATTAGTTAGAACGAGAACTTTCGTCAACTGCGATCAATAAACTTATTCTCCAACTAGTAGGGCGCGTGGATGCGCGGGCCACATGTGGCCCGCGGGCTGTCTTCCTTCCTATTGCCAACCAACTTTTAGTCACTTCAAAATTCGCCATACATTTTCTATGAAAAAAAAAAATCCGCCATATTGGATTTTTTTCTAGCCATCAAATAGACCTTTTTGTTCTGATCAGTTCTTGTCAAGACACCACTTTTTCATCTTTTATACTTTCCGAGATATCGACGAAATTCGTATGGCGGCCATTTTGAATCCGCCATTTTGAAAATTTTTTCAGCTCACTGCCAATTGGATGATGTTTCGAATGACATTTGGTCGAGCACTCCTCACCTATCTCCAATACTCTGGCTGTGCTCTTCACCCGTCTCCGAAATCCTCAATCATCAGCTCTCTCCGTATTTTTCCTCCTCATGAATTTTTCCCCTCTACACGACCCTATCCTTAAAAATTTTTTTTTCATACAAAATTGTTCAGGAGAGGTGATCAATGAGTCAGTCAGTCAGTGGCCAATCAGCACGAGTAGCTATATATATATTAACTAGTAGGGCGCGTGTGTGCGCGGGCCACATGTGGCCCGCGTGCTGTCTTCCCGCCTATAACGGTATCGCAACCCTCAGTGATCTTTTCCCATACATTTTCTATGGAAAAATAAATTTCGCCATTTTGATATTTTTTTCTATCTATCGAATAAACCATGGGATCCTGATAACTTCTTGTCCAGAAACCGTTCTTCCATCTTTTATACTTTCCGAGATATCGGCGAAATTCGTATGGCGGCCATTTTGAATCCGCCATTTTGATTTTTTTTTCAGCTCACTGGCAGTTGGATGACGTTTCAAATGACATTTGGTCGAGCACCCCCCACCTATCTTCAATACCTTCACCGTGCTCTTTACCCGTCTCCGAAATCCTCAATCATCAGCTCTCTCCGTATTTTTCCTCCTCATGAATTTTTCCCATCTATACGACCCCATCCTTGAAAAAAAAATTTTTCATACAAAATTGTTCAGGAGAGGTGATCAATCAGTGAGTGAGTGAGTGAATCAGCACGAGTAGCTATATATATAGTAACTAGTAGGTCGCGTGGGGGCGCGGGCCACGTGTGGCCCGCGTGCTGTCTTCCCGCCTATAAAGGTATCGCAACCCTCAGTCATCTTTTCCCATACATTTTCTAGGGAAAAAATAAATTCCGCCATTTTGAATTTTTTTTCTATCCATCGAATAGACCTTCGAGTCCTGATCAATTCTTGTCAAGAAACCATTCTTCCATCTTTTATATTTTCCGAGATATCGGCGAAATTCGAATGGCGGCCATTTTGAATCCGCCATTTTGAATTTTTTTTTAGCTAACTGCCAATTGGATGACATTTTAAATGACATTTGGTCGAGCACCCCCCACCTATCTCCAATACCCTTGGCTGTGCTCTTCATCTGTCTCCGAAATCCTCAATCATCAGCTCTCTCCGTATTTTTCCTCCGAATGAATTTTTCTCTTCTATACGAAATGGTAATTGAAAAAAAATTTTTCATACAAAATTGTTCAGGAGAGGTGATCAATCAGTCAGTGAATCAGCACAAGCAGCTATATATATATTAACTAGTAGGGCGCGTGTGTGCGCGGGCCACATGTGGCCCGCGTGCTGTCTTCCCGCCCATAAAAAATCCCTTCAAAATTCCCCATACATTATCTATGGATTTTTTTTTCCGCCATATTGGATTTTTTTTTCTAGCCATCAGATAGAGCTTTTTGTCCTGATCAACTCTTGTCAAGAAACCGTTCTTCCATCTTTCATACTTTCCGAGATATCGACGAAATTCGAACGGCGGCCATTTTGAATCCGCCATTTTGAATTTTTTTTCAGCTCACTGCCAATTGGATGACATTTCGAATGACATTTGGTCGAGCACCCCCCACCTATCTCCAATACCCTTCCCGTGCTCTTCACCCGTCTCCGAAATCCTCATTCATCAGCTCTCTCCGTATTTTTCCTCCAAATGAATTTTTCCCTTCTATACGAAATGGTCATTGAAAAAAAATTTTTTCATACAAAATTGTTCAGGAGAGGTGATCAATCAGTGAGTCAGTGAATCAGCACGAGTAGCTATATATATAGTAATAACTAGTAGGGCGCGTGAGTGCGCGGGCCACATGTGGCCCGCGTGCAGTCTTCCCGCTTATAAAGGTATCGCCGTCATCTCCATCGCCCATTGGAATCCGATTGGCAGTGAGCTAAATAAATTACCAAGGAGCACTGTCATGGTTTTAAAGATAGTTAAGGGCTGTTCGAACAAAAAATACGCTGAACCTCATCCGATGAGGTTTAGCGTAGTTTTTCTTCGAACTGCCCGTAACTATCTTTAAAACCATGACAGTGCTCCTCAATTATCATCCAAATCCTAGATCATTGTCTTTTCTCATAGTATGTACATTTTCCATGGAAAGATAAATTCCGCCACAGTGAATTATTTTCCATGCATCCCGTAGAACTTGAGATCCTGATCACCTCTTGCTAAGAAACCACTCTCTTATCTTTTATACTTTCCGAGATAGAACAACACGAAATTTGTATGGCGGCCATTTTGGTTTTTTTTCAGCTCACTGCCAATTGCCTGAAGTTCCGAGTATTTTTTGTTTCAGCAGTCCCCACCTAACTATAATACCTTGTCCATGCTCCTTGACTGTCTTCAAAATCCTCAATCATCACCTAATTTCATATTTTTCTCTGGTAGTCATCCAAAAATCCGCATCAATGCACTTCATGTTTTACAACTCGTAGTCCCTTCAATATTCCCCATACATTTTCTATGGAAAACTAAATTCCGCCATTTTGATTTTTTTTTCTATCCATCGAATAGACCTTCGGGTCCTGATCATTTCTCGCCAAGAAACCACTCTTCCAACTTTTATACTTTTCGAGATGAACGCCGATGAAGTTTGAATGGCGGCCATCTTTTTTCCGCCATTTTGAAATTTTTTTCCGCTAACTGCCAATTGGATGACGTTTCGAGTGACATTTGGTCGAGCACCCCCGACCTATCTCCAATACCTTGGCCGTGCTCTTCACCCGTCTTCGAAATCCTCAATCATCAGCTCTCTCCGTATTTTTCCTCCGAATGAATTTTTCCCTTGTATACGAAATGGTTGTTGAAAAAAAAAAATTCCATACAAAATTGTTCAGGAGAGGTGATCAATGAGTCAGTGGCCAATCAGCACGAGCAGCTATATATATATTAACTAGTAGGGCGCGTGGGGGCGCGGGCCACATGTGGCCCGCGTGCTGTCTTACCGCCTATAAAGGTATCGCAAACCTAAGTCATCTTTTCCCATACATTTTCTATGGAAAAAATAAATTCCGCCATTTTGAATTTTTTTTCTATCCATCAAATGGACCTTCGAGTCCTGATCAGTTCTTGTCAAGAAACCATTCTTCCATCTTTTATACTTTCCGTGATATCGGCGAAATTCGAATGGCGGCCATTTTGAATCCGCCATTTTGAAAAATTTTTCAGCTCACTGCCAATTGGATGACGTTTCAAATGACATTTGGTCGAGCACCTCCCACCTATCTCCAATACCCTTGGCTGTGCTCTTCATCCGTCTCCGAAATCCTCAATCATCAACTCTCTCCGTATTTTTCCTCCGAATGAATTTTTCTCCTCTATACGAAATGGTAATTGAAAAAAAAATTTTTCATACAAAATTGTTCAGGAGAGGTGATCAATGAGTGAATGAATCAGCACAAGCAGCTATATATATAGTAATGCATGGTTCTGACACTGAGATGGACGTCTGTGGTCGTGATACATACGACAAGGGTTGTCTTGTCGGGGGTGAACAACCTTCGGTCCAGGTTTATTTTATTTATTTACTGAATCTTGCGCCATACTGAACCGGACATAACTACATACACAAGGAGGTACATAGGTACGGAGGTACATAGGAGGAAAATAGGTACGAGTCTCTATTTCAGACGTGATTTGCAACTTTTATTGCTTTCGAAGTACAGAGATGTCAATTGACGTTATACATTCACTTTTTCTTTCATTTTTAATGAAGTTTTATGTATTTAACTTTTGTTTACGATTTGCAACTTTTACAGCGTTCCTTTTTTGGTGATCGGATCATGACGACAATCTATATACTTATAATAAAACTGTAAAGGGTCGAATTCTGTACATTGAAGATATTTTCAAAATATCTTCAATGTACAGAATTCGACCCTTTACAGTTTTATTATAAGTATATAGATATTTTGAAAATTTTTGTTGGAGGACACTATTTAGTCGATACTGAAGCCAAAACTGTAATTTGTTTAATTTTTGTCTGTCTGTCTGTCTGTCTGTCTGTCTGTCTGTCTGTCTGTTTCACGGCCGGGCATCACGGCTAATCCGCTGGATGGATTTAAATGAAACTTGACATGATTATAGCTCATACCCCGAGGTAGGACATAGGATACTTTTTGTCCCGAAATTCATCATGGTTTCCCTGGAAGACGGCATCAAAGTCCAAACGTTTTTTAGTTCTAATTCATTAACGCGTTGTCCGATTCCATTCATTCTTCTTTTGTTAGAAAGGAGGTTCTTTAAAAATTATTCCATACAAATCATATCATCATCACTTTTGTAGTTCAGAAATTACAGACATCAGAACCTTTAAGTTCAAGTAGGTAGGTGACTTGAAACTCGGAATGCACGAAGAACCTAGGGCTAGGACGTAGGGCTCAAGTTAGACTGGAGTACCCTTACAGCCGTAAATAAATAGGCTTAGCAGGAGATTTTGTATGGTTTAAAATTTTTCACTTTTAGGGTGAACAAAAATCATGTAACTGGCGTTATCGCTACGTTATACCGTATAGCGCCATCTCTACAATTTATGTGGAACTTGGATGTAAAACTCTGAGATAGGTAGGTACTACCGAATTTTTTTAAATAAAAATTAACTGTCATGTTATTTACTGTTTCCTGACTTTATATTAAGATGGCACTGTTAAGACATGAACAAATTTAAACTTTATCACCCGCAATATGGAAAGGGTAAGATAATGGTTCACAAATATTTTTAACTCTTAGGTCTTATCGATCCTAACCGACTGACTGTCATCTAAGGTCTTTTTATACGTAAAGAAATATATAGCCATTGGCCATTCTGATGTTTTGGATTGGATTGAGATGAAGCAAAGATTTTTAAAAGACTCTTATATTATGTTGGGCTGAGGAATATTGTTAGTAGAGTAATTTATCCCAGTGGTACCTACCCGGCCGAGCTCTGAAAGAAGAGTTCTACCACCAGTACAACTTTTCACATGGTTTAATAATTTTTGACATATTTCGTGGTTTCAGAATAAAAATCACAATGAAAAGGACGATTTTAACTGTCGATATTTCGACCCAGTGGCACAGGTCGTGGTCACTACGTGACCACGACTTGTACTAATGTAAAATCGTCCTTTTGATCTTTCAACTACGTATTAATGAAACTTTATATTATTATTAAGAAAAAGGAGTTTTCAAAATCACCACAAGATAACCCGTGCAAAGTAAGAACAGGTTTCTGTACAACATCACACCAGAATCCCGCGAAAAATCAAGGAATTACAGTAGGAAGGTATATTATGTAAAAAAAAATCGTAATTCACGCTGGCGGAGCCGCGGGCAACAGCTAGTTTTTAATAAATATACTTAAACTTTACATTTGCGGCTTTACTTGCCAAGTCACGTTAATTAGGGTTCCATACCAAAATGGTATAAATGGAACCCTTATGGTGAGACTTTCTCCGTCCGTCCGTCCGTCCGTCTGTCACACTCGATTTTTTTGAATGCGCTTAATCTCGATAACAATAGACTGAAGTTGTGAAGTTGTAATAAATTAAGTTTGCTTATTGCAATTGAGCATTTAATATAATTTGCATTTTCATTTGTTATCCTGAGTGTTTTAAGGGAGAAAAAAGCAGTAGGTAAGGAGGCATTATATTTTTTCCGGGTAGGTAGGTAGTAAGTTGTAATTATTGATAGTGAGTCTTGCAATTAAATTAGTTTAAAATGAAGTTCCTTCAAATAACTCGGGGTAAGATTATAAATTTTCGTGACTATATTTCCTATCCAGCCACCAAATTCTTCTTGATAGCTCGGTACTAATGAGAACTACTTTAGCTAAAGAAAAATTACCTTCCATAGTGAAATTGTTTTTCAACAAACGTTCGTCACATCTGACTTCCCCGCAACGTTATCAACGCGTTAAAACAAACACCTTACAAAAACCGTGCCACATAAAAACCGCATCTCGGAGGTTTTTTTTTTTTTTTTGAACACACACAGAAACAAAAAAAAGTTATAATATGTGTGGCGGGGTGTCAAGTCAACGTAGAGTTCTGTTCCGCATATTTAATGTCCATAGTTTTAGGGTTCCGTGACCAAATGACACCAAACCAACGGGTTCGTCTGTAGGCTACATGATTATATCAATTATAGGCAAAATTTTCCTTCTTATACATATCCAAAATAAAGTTTAGTAGCTAGGTGTAGGTAGGTACTAGGTATGATATACAGTTTTTGGATTTTCTTTACAAAAAGGTCGGGAATCATAATTATCTAATAGTTGTGAAAAGCAATTCACTCTGTATGACCAAATAAAATTTCAACGTAACGCCAAATAATCTGTAAAAAGGTCTTTGTTACTTTACGATGGAGCCTTTACAATCAATTTTATATTTTTAACGTATTGGTGATAAAACGTAAATTATAGTACCAAAGCACGAAAGAGACTTTAAATAAAAACCCTGAACAATAAATAAAGGCTTAATCTGTCAGGTACGGTATAATAATAACTTTACAACGATTACGAGTAACATTCCGATAAATTTAATTTATTTAGGTAACTATACCTACATATGCTGAAATCTGCTGCAAATTATTTTTCTACAATCACTACCGATTTAGGTAACAGAGAAATGTATGGGAATAACATAACTACTTACTTAATAATAAAGTCGCTATCGATAAATCACGTGATCAATCCTGTATCTTAGTTAGTAATAGAATCGAGCGTTAAGAACGGTTTAACTATACCTACGTCACTACGTGATTATTATTTTGATGGCTCAATTTACGAGTACGAGGGAGTATCACAAAATCTGGAAGAAAGTTCGTTAGCGCACGAAAAAAGCGCTATAAAAGTTTATCTCAGTAACGAACACAGCCATTTGCCGTGCGGCTGAATAATAAAATAAATGTGTCTCTTCTACGAACACTTTTATTTATTCTCGGTTCCGCGCCCAAAGTTCCAAACCTGACGCGAGATAACAATGAGACGCATAACGTTCAACCTTCACTGAACTATGGTCAACTCGACTGTCGTGGAGATCAATTTGGCTGAAAGGAATTGATAAAAGGGTAAATAATAACATGGATTACCATACAGGGTTTTTTATACGAAAATCCACGGTTCTCGCTGGATCTGTGAAAAACTGAATTTCACGCGGATGGAAAACTAATACGTCCTTATATGAATTTTAATACAATGTGTTGGAATCGGCAACTGTGATTTATAAAAAAACCGGCCAAGGGCGAGTACGATTCGCGCACCGAGGGTTCCATACCATAAAAGAAGTAAAACATTGAAAGAATCACTTTTGTTCATGAATTTACGAGTATAATTTACATGTAAAATTTTGTTGGCGAACCGCAAACGTAACTTTGTTTTTGGTGGTGTATTGTTATTATCAAAAAAAGTATAATAGTTAGGGAGTTGATTTTATTTTTCCTGTAAAATGTACATTAATGTCTATTAATCATAATTATTTCAGATTTTTCGATTGATAAGCTTCGGAGATAAGGGGGGGAACGGTATTTTTTTCGACAGTTTGCTCAATAAATCCAAAACTATCAGGCATAAAAATAAGTAAAAATCGGTTTTAGAATACAAAAGTAACGCCCTTTCATATGATACCCCACTCACCACTGTTAACTCATTTTGAAAATTCGAAGTCCCGGTTTTCCCCCCTTTTTAAATATAAATAAAAACATTTTTCAATATTTTATGAGTGCAATGGCGTTGGGTCACTATTACCTAAAACTATTCCAAATTTCAAGTCGATAGCTTTGATAGCTACTGAAATAATCGAGTGTGACAGACGGACGGACGGACGGACGGACGGACGGACGGACGGACGGACGGACGGATGGACGGAGAAAGTCTCACCATAAGGGTTCCATTTTTACCAAATTGGTATGGAACCCTAAAAAGGCAGCTAAAATCTATTAATAAAGGTCTTTCTTTAAATGTCAAAACTCAAAACAAAAAAATTCAATTGAATCTTATAAAATTAGATAGATGTTTATTTGGACTAAAATATTATGTTTATCTTGATCTTCAAATATCAAAGCAATAAAAATCAAATAAACGTGATTAAGAATTCAATAATTATTTCTTTCAATATGAAGATCGTTATCAGATTATGTTAGTTAACATAATCGTTAACAGACAATTATTATTAGATATTATTACTATATTAAATACATTTTATTCGCGTTGATTAGATCAGATAATACAGGTCTATAGGTTCCTAAATTCTACCTTCCAACAACAACATGTAAGAACGTTTTGTCATTTCTATCTAAATAATAAGTTAGAGTAGTAGTAAATAATATTATGTTATTGTATACTTACTTATATATAGATAGGTAGGTGCAATCTGTACCTACTGAAATTCAATTTTCATAAAATAGTAGGTAAAGTGGAGCTATTAACGTAGCGAGTTCTAGTCTTTCTGAGGTTTCATCATCAACGATGAAGTACTTACCTAGTTTTAGGTTTTAGGTTTTAGGTTTTAGGTTTCGGACCAGGTAGCTCGCGAAATTCAAATTTTAATTTACATAGTTTTTCGCTTAGGTTAATTATACGTAGGCTTACTTCTTAGGTACTTACCTACTCTCTTTCGTTGCGGATTGACGCTGACGGGCGAAAGGAAAGACAGCATAAGTAGATTAGAGGACTCAGAGTCATATTATAATCGTGTTCGTTTTAGCATTGAGGCCGAGGCGAGTGCTGAGTTGACCTAAAATAGTGACTATGTGAGTAGACGTAAGTCTTACTAACAAAATGAACCTACAGTGGTACGGGGGTACCGCTGTGTGGGTGAGCTTGAAAGCCTATAAATCTCGCCGCTGCCGGCTCGCGGCGGGGACAAGACTTGAAACTGTAACGGCCACAATGGCTTTATGCATAATAAAATTTAAAATGGCTTTTGCCCGTGACTTCAGGTCTTTGTTCCTTTGAATATTCATCACTTTAGGAGTTTTAGCTCTTGATTCCAGCTCCACTAGTATCCCCCGGTCATATTACCTACTATCCTCAGGCAGGCTCGGATGAAAAAAAGTAATTCATAGTTCCGTGCTAACAAGGAAGAAAACTATTTTCTTTAGCAACGACTAAAACACAGTAACAGGGGAAAGGAGAAATTTGCATAGGGGATATAAATTATTATGATCTCCATATTTGCACCCAAGCTCAGAGAGTAGATAATGTACTCGTTACCTACATGAAGAAGGAAAAAAACATTTTATGCTCTCCTTCTGGAGAAATTGTACAGACAAAACTTTACGTTGGTACTTGGTATATTATCATCTAGTAATCATGCACGCAGTACAATTACATATACTTTAAGCTAGTTAGGTATATTTCGTTTATACTCGTATATTTACAGGTCCTTAGTAGCAAAATAGATTTTATCGTTATACTCGCATTTATTATTCAGTTTCTAAACTTAGTCCTTTCGTAGGAAGGAATGGAATTAGGTAGGTACTATGCAGATAAGTCCAGGCCAGGCTCCAGTTTAACTGCCATTGTTAATGCCCTTATTGTACTATATAATTGCGCGATTCCTATTTCAAGAATTGATGACTCATTTAGTTTGAGCAGCCGTCATCAAAATTAAATTAATTTCAAGACCCCTAGGTCTAAAGTCCTAACTTTTTGCAGAATTGACTTGGATGGTCCAAGCCCCTACCATCCCTTTATCATCATCATAAACATCTAGTATAGATACCATCCCTATAGTACGTATCTACTTATCTAATATTGTGTCGTGAAGCATTTCAGAGCGGTTTGCAGAGGTTTGCAGCTGGAAAAACTGTACTGTACGTAATGAGGCTTACAAACTTATGTCTCAGAATGACGAGCGCTAGTACAATGCGTCGTATGACGAATGACCTGGGACGCACTGCATCTGAGCTTGGCAGACGTATCACAGAATAGTTAGATGAAGGTCTTGTTCGTCTCATCATTCTTTCCTATAAAAATCTATGGCGATTGGCGTGGCATGTGGGCGTACCTACTAGAAGTGGGAACAAGTAGATACCGAAGACTATCAGCGCGAGCATATTAGATGTTGATGTGTGTAGTGTAAATGTAGTACAGAATGGCAGCGATGATGCGCCTGATTGCCCTGATTGTATAATGGGAGCAACTCGACTCGTGCGAGCGGCGCGGGCGGAGGCGGCGCGCGAGCCCGTGTGGGCGACCCTCCAGCCTCCACTCGACGATACATCAGCTAGGTAGCCGCGTGATTACATTTCTGCACCTCGGTCCTCACTCCGCACCTCGTTAGTCTACGGGTCAATTTGGTCCAGAAACAAAATGCTCTCAGTCATTTGACATGATTATATGTTCAATCTGGGGCCATGATTGCGTAAGAAAAAGGTATTCATGGTTATCGTAATATCGTGAATTCTGTCCCTCAATTGCCTGATGTAAATCGTGGAACCAATCAACGGGCAGAATTTATAAAATATGATTACGACAACGATGAATACGTTTTTATTACACTATCTCGGGCCATATGCATAGATGATTTAATATTATGTACAAAACCTTAAATTTACACACATGTTACAATGTTGAGATACAATGTTTCGGATGCAAAGTTTCAGTAATAAAATCTATCTGTAATAAAATCTACGTCATCTAAAAATATTTGTTTCAGAAACACGTAGATTTAGAGCTTGAAACATTGTGGAAATATCTATGTAAAGATACGTATATGGACAAAGGAAGTCAATGGCTTTGATTAAGTAAGTAATGTCAATAATTTAGCTAAGTACCAACTCTAAAATCCTAAGAAAAAACCTCTATGAGAATAACATGGCTATAAAACCGATAAATAATTCAATATAGTCCGTGTACAGACCTATCACTGTATGCATTCGTTGGTGCACCACAGTTAGGTAAATTGACTTAATTTACCTAACTACTTATTGTCCAACAACGCACATACTTTGATTCGCTCCACCTGAATAAACAATATGACTAGTCAGTAGTCATTAAGTATAGATAAACCTATTATATTATACCTACTATCATTATTATAAACGTCTGCTACAAACGAACGTGACCAATGCAACATACCTAATAACTGCTTATAAAAACTTAATTGAAATTGAATATCTGTTACTGGTGCTATATCTACGGTGTGCCTACTTCCACCTATACATTATTTATTAAGCATTATTCAGTACGGTTTGATTGGGCTATTGTATTGAATATAGGTACGGGTATCTCTTATCTACGGTAAAAATATTTTATTCAACAACTGCAATGGGCATTGAGGAAATTATAAAGAACACCTGGGCGTATTACTCAGATTATAATTATGTTATACTGTATATATTTTATAATAATTACCTTACCTAGTAGTATGATTTTTTGACCGACTTTGAAAAACAAGGATGAGGTTCTGTATTCGACCCGTTTGTTTGTATGTATCTATGTATGTTTGTCCGCGATTATTTAGTACTAGCTGTTGCCCGCGGCTCCGCCCGCGTGAATTACGATTTTTTTTACATATACCGTAGAATTCCTTGATTTTCGCGGGATTCTGGTGTGATGTTGTACAGAATGTATTATTGTAATAACATCTGTATTTGACATGTTTTTAGCAAATAAAATTGATTGATTGATTGATTGATTGATTGAGAAACCTGTTCTTACTTCGCACGGGTTATCTTGTGGTGATTTTGAAAACTCCTTTTTTTAATAAAAAATATTAAGTTTCATTAATACGTTGTTGAAAGTTCAAAAGGACGATTTTAACTGTCGATATTTCGATACATTGGTACAAGTCGTGGTCACGTAGTGACCACGACCTGTGCCATTGGGTGCCAAATCGTCCTTTTCATTGTGATTTTTATTCTGAAACCACGAAATTTGTCAAAAATTTTTAAATCATGTGAAAAGTTGTACTGGTGGTAGAAATCTTCTTTCAGAGTTCGGCCGGGTAGGTACCACTCGGATAAAATACTTTACTAACAATATTCCCCAGCCCAACATAAGAGTCTGTTAAAAATCTTTGCTTCATCTCAATACAATCCCAAGTTTCAGAATGGGCAATGGCTATATATTTCTTTACGTATAAAAAGACCTATGACGGTCAATCGGTTAGGACCAGTTAAGACCTGAGAGTTAAAAATATTTGTGAACCATTATTTTACTCTTTCCATGTTGCGGATGATAAAAAAAGACGTGTCACTCTGGGAATGTCCACAAAAGTGAAAACTTTAATCTGTTCATGTCATCAATCATGGCAGTGTCGTCAACAGTGCCATCTTAATATAAAGTCAAGGAACGGTACATTACATGAGAATTAATTATTATAAACAAAAATTCGGTAGTATCTATCTCCAAGTTTTACATTCAAGTTCCACATAATTTGTAGAGATGGCGCGATACGGTATAACGTGGTGACAAATTCATGATTTTTGTTCACCCTAAAAGTGAAAAATCTTAAACCATACAAAATCTTCTGCTAAGCATATTTATTTACGGCTGTAAGGGTACTCCAGTCTGACTTGAGCCCTTACGTCCTAGCCCTAGGTGCTTGTCCATTCCGAGTTTCAAGTCACCTACTTGAACTCATCGATAAAGGTTCTGATGTCTATAATTTCTGAACTACAAAAGTGATGATGATAAAATTTATACGGAATAATCTTTAAAGAACCTCCTTTCTAACAAAAAAATAATGAATGAAATCAGACACCGGGTTAATGAATTATAACTAAATACACATTTTGACTTTGATGCCGTCTTCCAGGGAAACCATGATGAATTCCGGGACAAAAAGTATCCTATGTCCTACCTCGGAGTATGAACTATAATCATGTCAAGTTTCATTTAAATCCATCCAGCGGATTAGCCGTGATGCGCGGTCGTGAAACAGACAGACAGACAGACAGACAGACAGACAGACAGACAGACAGACAGACAAAAATGAAACAAATTACAGTTTTGGCTTCAGTATCGACTAAATAGTGTCCTCCAACAAAAATTTTCAAAATATCTTCAATGTACAGAATTCGACCCTTTACAGTTTTATTATAAGTATAGATGTTAAAGTCGGTAGGTCTGACTAATGAGAATAGGGCACTAATTAATTATTTTTCATAACTATAAGTGAGAAATAATTTATATAGTAAAACAACGTTTTCCGGGTAAGCTAACTTATTAAGTCATAAGTTTCCACATACATAGTAATATTAATATCGTCATACCAAGCTCCATATTATACTTCCCTATAAACTTACTGCGATACCTTACAACAGTGTCTCAACTCTCAACTCGTGAAAGAAGTGACAAATAATAATCTCCACCGAAAAAAAACAGTGACCGTTTATGAACTACGACCACTTAATATGACTCAATTTATGTCCTTTAATTTCACATTCCATTAGTCATAAATTGTGTTTTTGTATGCGTGGAGCAATCGTATAGCATTTTTTATCGTTGAGACACGAATTTTGGAGTGCGCATGTGCGGGCTACGTCACCGGCGCCGGCGCAGCACATGGAGTGCGCAGTTGACAGACGTTGTAAATAATATCTTACTAAACATGCCGAGCTTGGGTCCCTCTCCCTAATGCTGACCAAGCACTTGAAATTTAAACAAAAAGTATTATACTCGACGAATGTAAAATGCACTATGGAAGTTTGTTAAGCAATTTCAAATCTACATTCTGTAGTAAGCATAAAAAAAGAAGCATTTAAAATTACAAAAACAAAAGGTGGAGGAGTGGACTGTAAAATAGAAGGAAGAGGGAAGAAATTGCCGGGACCACATGATTTCTTTAAATCGTAGAGGTTTAAAGAAATCATGACAGAGAAAACACCCAACACCGAACATAAGTGCTACTTTAACTTTACAAGTTAAAATAAATTAAACTTATTAAAGTCAGCTCATGGGCATAAGTAATGAGTCATGCTTAATTTACTGCATGATAATAATAGGTAATGGGCCTAGGGTTTTCCCGGTTTACCAAATCCGCGACCGCGTCGGACCTTGCGCCAGCGTCTTGATTAATATCAAGAACAAAATAATATGATCACAGCTCTAAATCGAACTGCATAAGAACTGCATATTAAAAAAATCAATTTAACAGTGCAATGTCAGAAAGTGCGCCATGCAAGATGAGGATTGTTCCTAATTAAGTTAAATGCGGGTGTTTAACACATTGCCGAGTTTATGAAACGTTGAAAAAACGTAAACTACCGTAAACAAAACAGCCGTAGCCGTAGACCGACCGCCATTACGAGTAATTTGAAAAATATGTAATTAGAGAGAGGCCGGCGACATGGCACATGCTTTCAAGATTGCACCTTGATCTTGAAAAATTCCTGCTGCATAAGAGTGGATTCCTTCAAACTTGGAATTAAAAAATTTCAAGAAATCTACTTACGTCGCTATTTTAAAAGCAACAACCTTTGTAATTATGGTTTAGTTATAATTTTTTTTCTTATTTAAAACAACACAAAGAGTAGACCGTAGGTAGGTTATTCTAATGAAACAAAATATTTTTTTTTTTGTGATTTTTAGTAATATATTCTGTTAATCATAATCGTGTGTGCAATGCAAAGGTGCACTTTGGCTTTTAAATAAATAGGTAATTCAGAAATCTATAAATCATCAAAAGTTATCGCGTGATGCGCAAACAATTTTTGTGAGATACGCAAATGAAAGGATCGCATGGAAGTATGTAGGTATAATTCGATAAGGTGATAGGATACTTCAGGCGATCACATGCTTTCACGTGATCACGCCAATCGTGGGAATGTTTACAAATAATCACAAATAATGCACATCACTTTACGATCCCGTCGTAAAGTTTTTGATAACATTTTTTCACACAGCGTCATAAAAATGATGTCTAGGGAGTTAGGGACGGTGTTTGCGGTAAAAGTTTACGTTATCATCATTATCGTAAATATTGGTGACTATATTATTACAAAAAACCGGAGTAAAAATCCTAAACATAGACATTACTAATATTAAATATTAAACCTCGTGATGGAAAGTATTTTAAATTCCGAATAAAAATCAATACCAAAGTAGTAGAGTACTACCTACTACTTTGGTATTGATTTTTACCTACTGGCTACTATAATTATGTATGTAGTCAATAAACTAAATTTTCGTATAGGTAAGTATATAGAAAAATAACTAGAATATCTCAATGAAAAAGTAAGTAAATAGATAGGTACATCTCTCCAATTTGTAATTCAGCATAGTACGCGCATAAACTAAGTATCTCTTTATATTCTTAGGATCTTGAATTAGGATTGTTAAGATTTTCTTTACCACTTGTAAGTGATAAGAGCCGGTCACACGTTCTATATGACAAGTGTCATGTAGCTGTCATAATATATCTCTCCATCTCCGGGCATATCAATACAGATTTTAGTACACTTTGCATAGACTTTATGTATCGATGTGATATGAGACAGACATGTTAGTAAATATTGATGTAACACGCTCTGAAATCTAATGACTTGTATAACCTATACCAAAGACCTATACTGAAAAAATAATCACCTGGATATATTTAGTTAAAATAAGTTTAGTATGAAAAAAATTAAACATATTAGTTATTACTACAGGTAGTTATTACATACTTAAACATTTACGAAATTTGTCAAATTCTTTTCAGTTAGACAGATAATTAGGTGCACACAATCTGTGGAGGCTGTGGTCGGTAAGAGCATCGAATATAATATTATGGTAAGATTGAGTCCAAGCTTATACAACTTATAATCTTAACTGGGGATCTACAGCTATAGCTATTAATACTAAGTATACTATTTATTCGCATCGCATCTGATAGGACCATGCGACGACGCAAAGTTAAAAATGGTTAAATGTGAGAAGTGAGAACTCTGCTTATATCTCATAAAATTATCCAAAAGAAATGAAGTGAGCAACACTGTCAAAATATCATGTAAGTAGGTACATAATATCATTATCTTAAATACGATAGCGTAACGAAAACGCAAGTGCGATGGTTAGTATTCTGTTCGCGAAGTACTATTTTCTCACGACTCCTTGTGTATTCCGCGCGCGATGCTCCGTGTGATTTACATACATGCGGGCTAGTATGCTTTGATCTTATCTATTGAGCATGTTACATGTAGTGAAATTGTCGAAAAAAATATTATCTTAAAATCTGCCGGCGTCCGACTATCGCAGTGGCAAATAGTAATCACGGCCGATGTAGGTACTATGGAAGTGAAAACCCAAGGAAGTAACTAATTAATAAATAATTATCATAATTATATTATTATTGTATATATATTGTTATAATGCTTCAAAATTTAAATAGGTGATTACTACCTGTAATACAGCTCTCGTAAGTTATATTGAAGACAACATCAAACAAGACATTTTGACAAATGCACTGCCGAGTTACTTGATGCAATACAAACGAGATGGTAAAGTTTTGAGTTTTCATGTGCCTAAGTGGAAATTGAAAATTCCCGTTGTGCTGGCTTCAAAACCACTCTATCAAGAGTAGAAGAAGACTGACTGAATTAGACTGAGAGGAAGAACAAAAATCGGTGGCTCACATGTTTTGGTTAGGTAGCTGTTTCCTTAACACTTTAATAATTTGCGTCTTTACAATTATCCTTTCTACTAATATTATAAATCGGAAAAACTATATGCTAACGAAAATAAAATCTGATCATATTATGAAATTACAATAAAATTGGTTTCTTCTGTCCATAATGCTCCGATATCATAAATCATTCCTTGCTGATACGAAAGAAATACACGGTGAAAAATAAATGGTTTTAGATGTGAAGCGAGGTGAATCGTTATTCGCAGTACTTTAAATTTTTGCAATTTATTTTGACCCCAGTAGCAAAATAATTTTTTTTATTTTCGAGATAAGTATTTTGTTTTCAAAAATTCGCAATCCAGTAGTACCTACCTCCAGTAGTCCAGTACCTACTACTCTACCTACCTACGCGCGGCGCGGCGCGGCAATCAGCTGTGTACCTACGCTACCGCGTCACTACTATTGGTTATCACATTTTCGAGTTTATCTCGATTATTTTTTTTGCAATAAAAATAAAAATGCTTACTTTTCCGAAACAGTGTAGGTAATTCGATAGTACTGCTGATAATGATTCACCCTGCTTAACATCAAAAACCATTAATTTTTCACCTTGTATAAGTTGATAAAGGCACTAATTTTCGTCATCAATATAGCTCCCAACAATACAAACTGAGTAACGCACGAAATATAGAGTCATTAACGAAAGTGTAAACAAACAATATAATAACGAGCTTCATAAATCATACGTGATGATGACAGTGGTCAAGTCACAAAGTAATAAATCTAGAGAGGCGGTGAAAACGCGATCTTGTACCGAGATAATATGCCTACACGTATTGCCACAAGTTTTTGCTTTACCAAAATTTAATTTGTGTTAACTCACGTCTGTAAGAGAAAACTCATTCTCAGAGCTAATTCTTTAAATAATGACGTGTCCACGTCAATGGATTTTAAAAGTTTTTCATTTCAGTCAATAAGTATCATTAGATTGTAATATTTTTTATCGAAGTTTTTTCACTATGGTTGCAGTAGCTAAGTAACATTGTGATTAGAAATTCAATTTTTGGCATCATTCGTGATTTTCGCGATCATTAATATTTTTATATTTAAAAAATGTCATGAAGGTGCAGAAAGTCCTAGAAACTATGACATTATTTTAAACAATATAGGTACTACAAAATGCATGATCTAAATCACTGTAATGATTTGCGGTGGAAAATGTGTATTTGGGTTTTCAGGCAACACCATCTTTGGAAACAACGATGTTCGCTTGTTTTATGACAGGTATTTAACTATTTTAAATATTGCATGTGTTTTAGTAATGACCATTCCTGTAACAGGTATAACATAACAAACATAAGTAGACCGTATTCTAAACATAGACATCATCACGTTTTAGTTCGAATCTCTTTTTTTAACTTAGAAAGGACAGAACAAAAAGTGTAAAACTTTTTTGTAGTAATAAGTTTGTAGTTTATTGTACACGCTGGAGATAATAAATCGCTCTAATATGCCGTAAGCAGGGCACGACCACGCCACGACAATGCCGAGGAATTCACCGCTGGACCAAGTATCTACCGCCGGCCGAAACTGCCAGTCACCGAGGCTCGATAACTCTTGATACAGATAACTCAACTGTCATACTGAGAGCACGCGACTTCGTTATCTTAAACGGACAGTTTCTTAAGGCGAACTAAACGGGGTTGTCCTCCGTGTGATTTCAGCAGTTTGTAAGCAAATAGGCTTATGGCATTAAAATTTCGGAAATGGCTGTTCATAAGAAAATAGTCCGAGTCTGAACTTTGACATCAATATACTTAGTAGATGCTCGGACTAAA
Organism: Coenonympha glycerion; assembly: GCA_963855885.1. Classification (NCBI taxonomy): domain Eukaryota; kingdom Metazoa; phylum Arthropoda; class Insecta; order Lepidoptera; family Nymphalidae; genus Coenonympha; species Coenonympha glycerion. The sequence continues at coordinate 11,296,643 of OY979639.1, forward strand.
TTCCTTAACTGCAGGATACATTCAACGCTGAAATCTGAATTATAAAAAAATAGTATGCCGTATAGTAGACTCTAAGTTAGAGCAGTTTTTAGCTCGAATAAATTGCTTAGCAACGTGGTGCATTAACTTAACTTATTATCGGATCGAAAGCGGTTCTAGATTGTAAGAGGCCAGCGCAACAATGGTCGCTGCAGTCGCCAGAGGTAGTAAACTCGATCTAGCTATAGTGCAGTCTACAGGCACCAACTGGTTACTATATTTTCCGCGTTCAGATTGCGTGCCGCGTGCCCGGCGGCTGCCGACAATTTATAGCTCGCTGGAACCACATGTACATGCTTGTTATTATTTAACGGTGGACCTCTACGCCCTGGAAAGACTTCGCCTCGGGCTACTGCCGTCTCAAACTGGCCAAACACCCACCTTTACGAACCTATGCAGCAAAACTACATGCGAATGTCCACTTCGGACAACCCACATCTTTTGCATTTCAAACTGTTGCAAAAATCGAACGGATTCGTGCAATTGACCAGTAATTTACTTAACTGCAGCCCATATTTGAATATCGTTAAGACTAAATAAGCACCAGATTTCATCGTAACCAAATTCATTTAAATGCCCGCTTCTCTATTTGGCGACGGCGCCGTTTTTGCTGCGCCCAATTTAAATACGATTATAGCGGTGACCAGTCGTCGAAACGATTGCAATGCCTTACAGAGCGCATGCGTATCGGACAACGATGCCGATACCGATGACGAATACGCGCTCTGGCAAACTGGTCGTCGCATTAGGGCATAACGAGGCCCTTTATAGATCAAGTCTCAGGTGCGAGGAGAAGTGGCGGAGGGATCGGTACCTATCGCCTTCAGTTGACCGACCTTGCGGCACGCGCCGACCGCACAACCATTTGATTTACCGGCCCTCATTAAATCTAATTCTACAGCTCTACGCCTACGACGTATTAGAATTGCAGTAGGTACTGTTCCAGAGTCAGAATGAGTTAAATAAATATAAATGACCGTCTCGTAACCAAGGAGATTTAGAAGGGAGAGGACACATCACAGAATGTTAGTGGGGACTAGGGACAAACTGATTTTAGATGCGTTAATGTAAATAAGTAAACAGAAGCATTAATTCTTTTTACAAATGCAAAAAGACAACTTCTTTGAAAACGCAAAAATTTTGATTTGAGGATTTTATGCGAAGAAACGATAACTTAGATAGGAGGTAACTACGTGTAGCGATTTCAATTGCTTATTCTTAGAATGATTTTTTCAGCTCACCCATTAGCTTTAATTGTTTAATCTGAATTTGGTCAGAAATCAGAATCCACTAGCCAATTATACAGTCGCGAATGCGAACCCTTAAATCATTCGAGAGGACGATTGAGGACCGAATCACTAAACGTTCGGATAAGGTATTCGCAAAACTAACCGACACATTGTGATGCCTTATATCGTTGCGCTTAACAATATCTCATTAGAGAGTAATTGGGCCGCTTCAAAAAGTGGACATTGATTGCGATTGATGATTGGTAATAATTGCTGCGATAGCCAATTGGGAATATCGGCGCGTCTCTTGCTATTGCAAAAAGATTTTTCCATTGCATACTCCAGAGGGTGCGGATGATGCGTCTGTATCATCGGAACTTTAATCAGGAACCCTCCCAAAAACATAATTAGCACAGAAAAAGATAATTTTTCAGATAAGATAAAGCATCATTAAAATAATTAAATACTTAAATTAGGGCTCTGGTTTGAAGAAGTACGCATTGGAATTCATTCAATAGACACAATAGATGAATAAAGGAAATACCTAGTCACGTTGCACTGACTACAAAATGAAGTTATGAAGAATCATATTAAATCCAGGAGAGGGAAATCCTGTCCTTGTCATGGCTGTCACTTGAAACATGTGAAAAATTAAACAACCCATCATCCTTTGTATTTAAAGGATTGTAAACTGTGTGTTCGTATTTTTATGTGGGCATCACGTCACCATTAGCTAAAATGGACAAGAAAATAATGTAAATCTATTCTTAACAATAATATTCTTTAGCTGTTTCAGCATACATTTGCATACGAATGGCATAATTGCCATTATAAAACGTTGATATATGTTTTAAAGGTTGCATTCTTTCTCAAAGAATACTCTTTAATTGAGAGACTGGAACGGGTTTTTACGAGAAACATCACTAATCACTATTATAGATGATTTTGAATAACGATTCACGCATACTTAATGTGTACACAAAACCAAAGAATATAGATCAATCAGTAGAGATTTGAGAACCAACTACATACAAATCAGTATTTGAGTACAACAACATTTTGGAAAACTTGGAATTCTTGTCCTGATATCACACACAAATCAGAAAATATACAGTAGTAGGAGAAAACAAACAAAAGTAGAAAGTGAACAGACATGCGAGAAAAGTTTCATACGCGGCCTCAAACATATCACGTCAGCATGGAAGTAAATATATAAGAATACATAACCTTAGCCAAAGAACAGCAATCATCAAATCCATCGAATATATGAAACATCAATTCAATCTACGAAATTACGTTTTAAAAGCAGTTAAGAGTTTACATTTAATTATTACTGTTATTAATCACGATTGGCACAATAATTGGTGCAATAAAACTGGGTTTTATAGCGAATAATAGGAGAAAATAATCAAAAATATTATAGTCTTGTAAATAATGGCTAGGCCAGCGGTCGAGCATTCGCTTTGCAAACAGGATCCTATTTCGTGTAGCCAACGGCCGGGGACGCGACAGTAATGGATCTAACCAATGGAATGTTCGCGATTTTTAGATTTTTTTTATTGATACGAGTAAATACTTTGTTTTTATTTAACATGAAAGAAAGAAATCTCAACTTCAACAGTCGAAGTCGATGGTAAACTCTAGATTTTTCTCCCCGAACCGAGATTTATTTATAGTTCGTATAAATATTAAATATACATATACTTAAACTAGTAGGGCGCGTGGGAGCGCGGGCCACATGTGGCCCGCGGGCTGTCTTCTCACCTATAAAAGAATCGCCGTCATCTCCATCGCCAGTTGGAATCCGATTGGCAGTGGGCTAAAAGAATTACCTCGGAGCACGGTCATGGATTTAAAGATAGTTAAGGGCAGTTTGAATAAAAAATACACTGAACCTCATCAGATGAGGTTCAGTGTATTTTTTTATTCAAACTGCCCTTAACTATCTTTAAATCCATGACCGTGCTCCTCAATCATCATCCAAATCGTAGACCATCTCTTCTCATACTTTTCATAGTTTCTCTTAGGCCTTTGGGTTTATTGTAGCATTCACATTTTCCATGGAAAAATAAATTCAACCACTTTGATTTTTTTTCATTCATTCCGTAGACCTTGAGATTCTAATTACGTCTTGCAAAGAAATCACTCTCTTATCTTTTATACTTTCCCAGATATAAAAACACGAAATTTGTATGGCGGCCATCTTGAATCCGCCATTTTGATTTTTTTTCAGCTAACTGCCAATTGGATGACGTTTCGAGTTACATTTGGTCGAGCACCCCCCACCTATCTTCGATACCCTGGCTGTGCTCTTCACCCGTCTCCGAAATCCTCAATCATCAGCTCTCTCCATATTTTCTCTAGTAACTCTCCGAAAAACCGCATCACAACCTTGTATAATTACCAACTGTTAGTCTCTTCAAAATTCCCCATACATTTTCTATGGAAAAATAAATTCCGCCATTTTGAATTTTTTTTCTATCCATCGAATAGACCTTCGAGTCTTGATCAACTCTTGTCAAGAAACCGTTCTTCCATCTTTTATAATTTCCGAGATATCGACGAAATTCAAATGGCGGCCATTTTGAATCCGCCATTTTGAATTTTTTTTCAGCTCACTGCCAATTGCTTGACGTTTCAAATGACATTTGGTCGAGCACCCCCCACCTATCTTCAATACCTTCGCTGTGCTCTTTACCCGTCTTCGAAATCCTCAATCATCAGCTCTATCCGTATTTTTCCTCCGAATGAATTTTTCTCTTCTATACGAAATGGTAATTGAAAAAAATTTTTTTCATACAAAATTGTTCAGGAGAGGTGATCAATCAGTCAGTGAATCAGCACAAGCAGCTATATATATATTAATTAACCTCTACAGTTCTTTCCTACAAGTATTTATTACAATATGTCATTCTATTGTTTTTAGTGTAATAGTCCACTCCATATTTATTTATGAACATTTTTGTTCACAAATAACGTTTTGAAGTTTTAAATTTTACTCTCTTACTTCTCTAGCTCTATGTTTTCAAAATATAAAATGAGAACGTTTGAGTCAAAAACTTATCGTAGATCGCACAACTATTAGAAGTAATAGACTGATATAGATCTTCTAATTTGTTAACAGGTTGTATATTTCAACGAAGATTTATTAATTACTTAATAACCTGAATAACATTATCATTACCAACCATGTTATTAGCCTCCAGCTCAAAAATATAAATCAACAAAGTATGTAGGAGTTTTCTCCTATTTATCAAAGCGTTCAAATTTAATTTATTACAAGTTCAACCAACACAATAATTATTTCTATACTGACGTTAGAATTCACGTATATCAATTTTAGGAAAATTTATATATTTATTTAATAAACGAAATCTATTATATTATACAGTATTTCAATCCACAAATACGCGCCCCATTCTGTCAAAATCGCTAATGTTTCATCCGATTCGTATGGAGTTTGAGAGAGTGGGGCGCGTTTTCGTGGATTTTGCTATAATCCGCTATATGAAAAGATTCTGCATGGTACAACATGCATATGTCCCATTTTCAGATAGATCAGTTTGGAGAACTGTTGAGTTCAAATCCGTAATGTAAACAACTATAAGCTGAATCATTGTTTCAGTTGTATGCCTATCGCGGATACAGCCTACGTGGACTTGTTTAGAAACCACTGCGACCAACACGGCAACAATGGCGACCACAAACAGCCTTTTGTGTCGACGGTCAAAATAAATTATTGAGCTCGCGCCCACGTTGGTCCTATTCAAACAGCTATGTTTATTTTTCATATTTAATCGATGATACCTTTTCGTATATCTCTTCTCTCTACCTAAACTATTTAAAATTTTAAACTTGTATGTAAAAAATATAGTTTCTAGTTTTTTTAGCTAAGGAATTAAAACGTTACCTTTCAACAGGAACTCAGTACGATCTGTTTGTACTGTATTATAGATACTAGATATATCTTGAGTTTTAAATTATTTCTTCTATACTTATCTTTAATTATTATCTGACCTCCATCCATCACATTAATTTGGTCAGGATCCCTAGATATCTGGTTGTCAGGGATAAATACCAATTATTATCTCCTCAAGTTATTGGTCGTCTATGTCATATTTTTTATATATTTCCATAAAACCAGTGTCTTCACAGGCTTTACAAGTAGCAAGCGGCTTACGCGAAGGCTCTTTCAATAACGACCGTCCCTTAATGTTCTTTTTATCTTTTAGTATATCACTTTCTAATTCGTTTTATAGCTACGTATGAGCAGTAAAAGTTACTCTTCAATAGCGACACAATTACACCTTCCATAGAAAAAAGTTAACGGAGAAAAACATGTGCTTACCAAACATTGTAATAGGTAAGTAATGAGTAGTGAGTAGTAGGTTAGTGACGCCCGATTTTTAGTGGACTTTACTAGCTACTTGGAATGTGTAGTGTGTTTACCTAAGGCCGGCTGCATGTCAGGCTCAGGCATATACTTGGCTGGCGGTGTCAGTAGTGTTTACAGACTGGTTAGGCGCTGAGCCCGCCTACACCAGCATTGGACCAGTCATCGGAGTATCAACATTCAACAATGTCCACTCGTTGCATTTCATAACTGACACGGGTAGATTGCATACAACGATAATATTGATTTTGAAGCACTTGCTTGATTGAAATTGAGTTAACTTTTTACGCTTTTATTGCTCACGAATGTGAACCAGAGTGATACCAGTAACCAGACTCTATTTTGGGAGTTTAAATGACTCCAAGTCGATAGTCTTGGATTTACAGCTATTATTTTGGCGGTAAATTTTGAAATCTACCACTCGACTCATATTATTTGCATGTTCAATACTTAGGTCTGGATCATGTGGGATTATTGGATAGTTATGTATTTAATACGACGGATCCGTATAGGATTAATGTATTCAAGACGTCACGAAAGCCTGAAATTCAAATTCGTCTTAGCCTTTCTTTGTATTACATGTCTGTTTCTATTTTAACCGTCACCTTCGATGTGGTATTACAGTTTTCGTGAAAATCCCTGCTTGTTGATGAGTCATGAAAGGTATTTGGTATTCTCATTCTCTTGCATTAAAATTAGTGACGCGTGGATCGATACATAATTCATGTCAAACCCAAAGCCTCTCTACAATATAAAGGCGCGTTTGTACGATGACGGCGAATGAATGTAGTTTTTTCTCGCATCGCACAACGTCTCGATCCGTGACCGAATGGACGAACGGGTAATGCAATTTTGATTAACTCCAAGAGGCACAAATCGCTACGGCGCGGCGGTGATGAAGACATTATTTTATGACGTGTATTGCGTTTCGATGTCTACTCCAAGCGGCGCGCTAACACGAACTGCAATGAGGTTTTAACTTTTATCTGATAATGAACTGACTAAACTGGCAATATTGGGGACGCGAGACAATGGACGGTACTGCGATTAAATGATTAATTAAGTACTACAACTTATTTGATGAGTTCCACAAAAACTCTTATAATAAAAGTTGCTTTTATAATGGAATTTTGTTTCTAGTGGAAGGCCACTAAAAAAATTGATGATGGCACAATTGCAAGTGTGTTGTTGTTGTGGCTACGTGTCAAACAGTGTGAAAAATTAATCATTATGATTCATAACACCATAAAACTCTTCGATACCATTGAGTCCCATAGAGACGTACACAAAAAACCGTTGTCCCCGATAGTCGATAACGTTTTCGTAACACGCAAAAGACTTGTGAGCTACATGTCTACAACGTCTACTTTCACTCGAACAATCGCAGCGAGCTGACGAGACGACCACGATCGAGTCACGAACGACAAGACAAGCACAATAGATCACTGGCCTTAAGATTAGATTGATCAATGATCATTGTAGCGTGAGTGATCACTGATCAACTGATCACGCAAACGGGTTATCAATAAGTACTTATTACCACAGAAATTGTGGGTAAGTAGTAAGTTCATGACGTGCTAAATTGAGAACAACATTGTTTTTAAATACAAATAAGGTACAGAGGATCAAAGAATCTGTAAGGTTAGTACCTACTTCTACGTTAAATATTCGGTTTTAAGATTCTAGTAGGTACTAACATTGAACATACCTACTTCTTGTTTGGTAACGATGATAATAATTAATTTAAAAAATTGTACTGAACGACAACTAACAATTTTTACAAAGAATATGCCCTTAAGGTTTAAGTGGAAATGGCACTTGTAGAATATATTAAAAGTTCACTAACGAGCAAGTAAACATGATTTAAAACGCGTTGAAAACGTACAGTTGGTGCGCGTCAAGTCGACAAATAAATGTACATAAGAAATACCATTAGCCAGGTAGTAGGCACATAGTGGGGAGGTGGTATGTGCTGAGGTGCGAACTTTAGGGGTGCAACTCGAGGCGTGAACGCTAAATCGCCGCTCAAATACGGAGGTGTGAAAAGCCCGATCGTGGCTCTCTTATTGTGGACTAAGCCGGCTGGTCTAATAAACTCGAATGACCGCTACCCGTCGTCGGCGGCTGAGGCTTCGTGATCTATGTGTGCTCGACCGAGCTTAGCTTGTTAGCTGTATTGTTCTGGAATATTACTGCCATACTTCATATTAAGTACTACTACGAAGATAGCAAGAGGGTTAGGTGTAAGTTGCATTATTTTATCTATCCTATATCTTTGATTTTATTTCATCATCGCAAAACAGCAAGCGATACCTAAATGATTTTACAACTATTTATTACCTAACTCTGTCCAGAACTCAAAATTAAACGAGAGGGAAGAATTTTAAATATTGAGGTCAACTTCTCTAACAATACATAACCTAAATTGTTAGATAGAAGATAAAAAAACAGCCATTTTTTCAATGGAAATAAATCCCTGAAAATATTCCATGGCTCACAAAATATTCGGAACATGAAAAATAAATAGGTAATCGTTCAATGCGAGAATTTGAAACTTGAAATAAAAATAGTTAAAGATAAATAAATAGAAATAATAATAATAGAAACCCAACAAGTATAAGTACGCTTTAGCTTTACTTAAATCTATTCAAAATAATAGATGTAGGTAAATCTTGTTAATTTCGTTTAAGATTTATGAACAGAAGATTAGTAATTTAAGTACCACTTCCAATATAGGTAACGAAACTAAATTAAACCTAGAGAGGTATAGGTTACGTTGATTGAAAATTGTTTTAAGTGTGTTATGGATGTGGTTATGGAGCAGTCCCAGTTAGCCATATTTAAACTAGCCAAATGGAATTCCGAGGCAATTGCAAATTGCAACATTTACATACATAGATACTGAACACTGGTAGGTAGGTATCTATATAAACCGGCTAACTTACTTATCTCTTCCTTCTAAGAAACTCTTGTGCAACAAGCTGAGAACTAAATCTTTGCGTAGATCTAATTTGTGCGTTTATCTACCAGATTTACCTAAATTAGCAAACCAGTCAACGGATACTTCAGACTTTCGCAATGTTTATATTTTGATTTTAGAATCAACTTCCAAGAGAATCAGCTTCAAGATGTAAGGAGACTTAAGGAATCAACATTTGCTTCCTTCATTACTTAGGGTAATCTTAGGATGCCCTACAAAAAACTCTCTAAATAGGTACCAAATCTATGATCCGTTTACAAAGTTCATCAAAACGTTGCAGTAATTACTTATAATCGTAGGTACTTGCACTAAATGTAGCCTAGTATCTATTTAGGCGGTTTCAATCATGTATCAATAGGCTGCCGACGATGATGGGACCTGCTGCTATATGTATAGTACTCGTAAGGTGGTTGATCAAAATATGGCGTACCATAGTAAGTAATCCCGGACTCGTTGAGCAGACAGTTTTAGTGGGTGCAAGTCCCATATAACCCCTTCGTTTCCCCTGTCGGAGGGGTATGCGTATAAGGGGAGGGGTGTTTTCTAGCTAAAAAAACAAAAGCCTAATATCTAAGGTTAATTATTAAAATGACTAAACAAATCGAGTAAAAAAGCCGTAAAATATGAATAGCGTCATCGAAAATTACGCTCCCCCCGTAATATATCGAGTGTCACATGCGTGTCATATTGAGTTACGTCTGAACCGCGCTCGCTGGAGTGGAATTAAGCAATTTAACACGAACAATCATTTAGCTGTGATAAAAGGAAGTAAAAATTATTGTACTGGACTGGAAGGAAGGATTTACGCGCGAAAAAAGCAACAGTCCTGCAAAAAATTTGTGATTTTAATAAACATGGTAGAGAAAATTACTAAACATCTGCTAGAAGGTTACATGGACAAACAATGCTCTTATTTATAAGAAGAATTTACAGTAAAATAATTTAGCAATTATTAAAATAGGTAAGAATTAAGAAGAGTGATATTCCGAACTAAATGTAGGTATCATCATTTTAATGTTTTGAAAAGATACAAATCATGTCAATTAGTTACCCGTTACTTATATGCTGCATCATAAAATACAATGTCTCCAATCAATTAGGGCTTTATCGGATTATCGATAGCTGAAAGTTGAGACTTGAGTTGAGAGCCATTGTTGTGTCTACAGGCCTAAAGTCCAATGGCGTAACCAAACAAGTTCAATAATATATGCGCCGAGTCGGTTTTTTAACAACGCAGCTCAGTGAACATTGAACAACGTCTGATAATGTCAAAAGATCTTCTTGGTAATTAGTTACAAATGTGGCATATTCATAACATTAAATTCTTGCCCAGTGCCTATGCCTCCAATTAAGTCATTAGTAGACCTTGTCTTAAGCTACTTTATAGTATTAAATGTACTTTCTGTGGAGATATAACTTTTCTAAGTCTCCTAACATTTGGTATCGAAGCTATAAGATTTGAAATCAATGTTAATTCTTTCACCGATGATGTGGAAAAAGTGAATCATTGTTACGCGGAGGCATTTCAAAGAAGGGCCGCCGAAGGCATCAGTTTTTTGTCTCACTAATTTTAGTATCCCTAACAGTCCCATTTTCTTTGCTTGCACAATCCTCGTTTAGGATGGCTAGAGACCGATGTGCCAAAGAAATCATTGCATGCTTATTTTTTATCCGCCGAGATTGCGAAGGGCTATAAATGGCGCGGCCGAGCCTGAGGCGGGTGCCATTTGCAATCGGTTATGGAACGACCGCGAACCTTCTTTTTACATTATAATCGGTCGCCCCAGCTCACTTCTTTTTTTGTGTGCATCCCGATAAGCGATGGCTATAAATGGCATCGGATGCAAAGAGATCGCATACTATATTTTGCTTTGACGACATTTTTTTTCCGAAAACGAAATTAAAGGACAGGGTGGGTACTGGATACCTATTATACTTAAAATCGAGCTGCAAACTCTCGAGGTGGTTTTGTTTGTAGACCTTTTACTTGGAAATGAGAAAAGAACGCGGTGTTGACTTACACGGGGAGAATTTATGATGGATGGATGCGAGACGTAGCTATCAAGTCGGTAAACCAGGAGACGCCAACGGGGGAGTCAAATTACATGTCAGCCCGTGCCGGCTCATTAGCGACGCATCGTCGTATATCGTAAATAATAGCCCGACGAACGCGAAGCTCATTTGCATAAAATATCGAGAATCACGGATAAACAAACAATCGATTTTTTCGAAGACCAAATCCGGTATAGAGACACCGTGACTTGTAACAATAATAACATTTCGAGATGAGCTAACAGAAATGTTAGGCGCCATTATCGTTTATTCCCAGCGTGGTTTCGTTAGAGAACAACGCGCATTTTATATAAAGATTTCGATCTATTGAAATTATTAGGAGGGCCATTATGATCGACGCGGTGGAGATTGAGGGACATTAAAATGCAGCGCGTGCGTCGCCGGCCCACGCCTGCGCATCCTCCGTAATAACCGCTCTAGACGTCTCTAATGCATTATTCAACGAATTCTGTTCATCTCGAATACCGAATTTTTTGACAATAGAGTGAATATCCAGGATTTGTTCCGTTAGACGGCCTTAATTGGGACACGGATTCCGTAGAACAAAGGATACGTTAGAAAAGATAACTATTTTTCTAGGAACTATGAAATGAATGAAGTATACGAATCTAGGATGAATACAAATAACAGCCGTAGAGTTGTTTGTATGGAGAAGTGTAGGATTGTGTACGAATTAATTATGCGTCGGTGCCTCCGCTTGTATTACAGGTTATAACTCTTTAATTAGCGCCGGGGAGGTAGGCTGGGGCGACTCCGAGAAGAAATTGAAAAAACAAACAACACAATACAAAGAATGCCTTCATCTGACCTGCCCGGCCGAGTGCCGACACAATGCCGACCTACATAACGCTGTTAATTAGACAATTCATTCAAAGAATTCTCGTGTTCAATGAAATCGTAACAATTTGTTTTCCCGTGTTATCACAAAAGTGAAAAAATTGGGAAAAATTGTATTGAACAAGGAAGTAGGAACGGAAAATTCCATTAGGAATTCAATAGTAATAATCGATTATAAATGATATTATTTGCAAACTAGAAGTCACACCGCAATCGTTAGAGTAATTGGATATCTACATATTATAGTTTAGTCAACGAAATTACCAATTTGCTTTATTCTAAATTTATTGTACCTAATACATAGTGCAAAAAACAAAGCATTGCAAAATTAGTCGTACAGCGTATACCTACTCTACGCTACTATATTATTCTGTGTCTTGATTGGACGATTAATTTTAAACGACTTGGCATTTTATTGGCACGACCTTCAGACTTATTCCGTTCACAATTAATATCAATTTTGTGAATAATAATAAATCTGTGTTGAGCTGCATTTTGCTTCATACGTTTCGTGTACCTTACCAAAGTACGAAATACGAAGCTATTAATTCAAATAAACACACGAGAGGCGCTGTTGTAACTTCTTTCATTTAAAACTGGGTCGTAATCATTACCATTAATCAACGGTAGAACGTGAGGTTTTTCTTCAGCTATTATCTCATTGATCATTACTTTTAAAGCGTTAATTAAGCACGATGCCAATGATGCACAGCGAAAGAATATTATATATTCGGTGGGGAAAGGGTGTTTTATTAAAATAACAAAACGATTACTTCCAGAGAATAGAGATTTATATCGTTTAAGATTCAGTAATGGAGAAGGACAAACTAAAAAGGTAAGATGAAACAAACTACACAAATAGTCAAATACGGTAACGGACAATTTTAATTTCAGTATTTGTAATACGGAGCCTATCGGAATAGATGTGAATTTTTATCGCATCCGGGGATAACGAGGTAAGGCACGGGGTGGATGCTGGATGGGAAAATCCCGTAAAAACTGGTATTTTGCATTAAAAAAAACAAAGTGATAGTACTACTATGTAATTTCTCGGCAAATTACAAGCTGTTCTTAAGAAGATTTTGGAGCAAGTTTTGGTTGTTATTGTTACCTAGTACCTACTTCCTAATTATTAGGTATTCTTACATATAAAGTTGTAGGTATGTGTATATTAGTCTTCGTTGTAGGCAAGTGGACATGTGGCACTGGATTGGATTACCGAATAACAACCAGACGTGTTATCTTCGTGATTGAGCTTCGAGCACGTCATAAAAATGTTTCTGTGTATATGTTGGGTGAGACGCAAGCTGATAGTAATGTTCGACAATATCAAGTGCCTGGGAAGTGGGAACTGGGAACGCATATGAATTTAATGTCTCCCATACGAAAAACGAACACTGAACTGAACGAACTGAACTTATCAGTACCTACTAAGTTTTATGAAAATTACATTATTATACAATTATACATAGATTTTTAATTTGAGAAAACAAAAAATGTTACTTATCGCGGAGTTAGATTACAAGTCGTACAACATCAGTGAAATTATGAAGTCTATTTTTGATAACGACGGGCTTAGATCTTGCTATACCCACTCTTGGTGTCAATTAATAAAAATAATCTAGACTCTGGAGACTTCGAAAGATATAATGCCATATTTTACAATGAATGTTTCAAATGGCAAATTATAAGAATCTGCATTGTTAATATTGCTAGGCCGATTGTTTTACTACAGTACAATTTGTACTTAGAAGACAAGTTGGATTTGTATCTGAGATAAAAATCTCCAATCGAATGATGAAAGGTCAAAACAGATGGAGTTACCAATACCTATGTCGGTGATACCGGGAAGTAACTTTTATTACGCCATAAAGTGTATAAACAAATTCGTAACGGCCCAGCGTTATTCCATTGCTCGATACATTCGTAACTCGATAGCACGGCGTATAAGCCCCGCACGTTGGTATTGCGACTGGCGGCCATCTTAGTGACGTAGTCGTCGTCGAACTGTCAGTACCGTTCGCATGTTCAGCCAGCGCTTACGTGTATTGAGTACCTCTGCCACGTGTTTTTATAGCTTTTTATTTTCGTAATCCTGTTACATTTTTGTTGTTAAGTTTTGTTATTGTTATCATTCTTATTCTGTTAAAATGAGTAAGAAAGTTATTAACAGTCGTGCTCGTGAAATGATTATTAAAGTCGACAATTATTTTGTGACGGAGAAAGAGGACTCTAAGTTATTGATTCAAAATATAAACCGTGCACTAAAAAATGCTTCGGACACTGCTGAGGACATGTTAATTTCAAACACCTCACACGAAAAGAAGATTAACCTTTTTGCTGTCTGTACTTTTTTGCGGCACATGACGTCACGCAGCTGTTATTGTGACAAGGTTCCATCGCAATATCAACGCGCGGGGCTTATATTCAATGAGCCTCAACTCGAGTCAATAGACAGGCCGGGCGAAGGCGAGCGTCTGAGTCGAGCGGAACACGTGGCGCTGATTGCCCCCAATTGGCTGGCGAATAAAAACAATCGTCGCTTAAAAATAACAGTGATTTCATCCAACATGTGATGGATGTTTTCTCTTAGTGGAGCGGAGCGTGGAGTTCCCAGGCGGGCGCGTGTGAAATGTCCTGGCGCCTCGATCCCATAGGATGCTGAATCCGTTTGGAATCGCTAATGACGTAAACGAAAGCACATACTGTTCAGTAAAGTGTTATATCAGGAACATTAGGACAGCTGTAAGGAAAATAAGATAGTAAAAGCCGATTGACATGCTGTAACCAAGCTGTAACTGATAGACCAGCACCACCAATAGCAAAATACTCTAATAGATAACGACTCAAAAAAGACAAAAGTTAGGAAAAAGAGAAGAGGAAAGGGACCCTTGTAATTTACTCATTACCAGCTACCAGCCAACCAACAGCTAATCCAGATCATATAATAATGAGAGTTTCTTCTAAATGCTCTTCCGTTATAAAAAAAAACTTAAAGAGGTATACATAACGCACGCAAACTCTAGTTGAAGATGTACCAGTTCCAAAGCAGATCTTTTTATAAAGGACAGTGAACTGAGGAAACTTCCCGGAACAAAGGGCCACGGCGCAACGCTCAAGTGAACTCAATCTGCCATATGGAAGGCGGCCCTCAGGTCACTGCAAGACAGTAGGCCATACGCCACACACCATCTGATGTTTTATCGACGTAAACAGATAGTGACATCCGGATTGTGTGGTCACATTTGTACCAAACATGGGACCATTTCAGGAAGTAAAACCGCAAAAAGAGTTCACACAATGCGTTATCATTGTTTTCATTTCGGACATCGCCAACGTGTCTTTATCGACTTTATAACTTCCGGCATTACTTAGTTTACCATTACAAGGATAGATCGACAGCGTTAATTGCGTGCATTCACACAGGCGTCTCGTCATTTGCTTTGATCTCATCTGCACGTTTTTACAGCGTAGATACTAGACAGTAAAACTAAATACAACATCAACGAGTCATTAAATACGTAATGTTAAATCGCTACATTTGAATACAATAGGGATATCTCACGATATTTTAGCACTATGATACGACGTATTCTTAAAATAATCTTTGAGATTCAGGACATTTTAAAATATTTGAAATGCCATATCAAGACTGCAAACAGTTTCCTTCTTGTTTTTTTTCTCGGTAAATGCATGGTTGCAAATCATTCGATAACAATCTTAAAAGCCACTTCTTGCGTCGAAAATTCAACAAAACGTGGCACGAGACCAGGACGCGGACACATTAAGCCGAAAGACAAAAACTGGTATTCGTCATGATGTCAGCAAAGTCGCTTTTGTCGTCTTATCTATTATCTATTATGTGGAAACGGCCATTGTTAAAAGCGAAGGATCGTTTGTGAGCTGGCGCCAGGAACAGGATTGAATATTTGAAGGTGTTTTTTGAATCCATTAGTAAAACTGATTAGCGGTCTTCATTACTAGTTCGTCCACATGTGTATGTTAAAGGCCAGGGTATAAATTGCCTCCATTATGATTATAATATTACAAACATTTAAATAATTTAAACAGCAAGACTGGTCTAAGAACGAATTTGATCTTGATGAAAAGGTCTACTCTATTTGAAAAACGTTTGAAAGTGCGGTCGTGATTCGACTACTTGAAGACTGGAAAAAGTAATCACGTAGAATTCGTCATGGTCTACATTTTATGAATTATTTTATAGGATAGGTCTCGATCAAAACTATGGCGAAAGTTATTAAGCCTCAATTGAATATTGCTAACATTGAACTTACGTAGATGGTGGCTCTTCTATTTAACCAATAATTATGATTATGATTCAAAATAAAAACAAAACTATAAATCGGGAGCTTACTAACGAATCCTGTTATTACTTTACAACCATACCGTCATGTACGCACATCCGCTGCATCTTGATCTTTCTTGGTTGTTGTTAACGCAAGTGCATGAGACAATTTAATTAGATAATTAATTCATGAGACAAATGTCGTTATTATAACTGTAGCAAGTATCCTATTTCTTCCGGTTAAAATTACGAAAGTATTACTTGAATTATGATTGTTCTTGAAATTTTTCACTGTAGAAAACCGAATACACACTATCTAGTACAACTGGCCGTGTCATGTGAAACGTATAGGAATTTTATAAATATGAAAATATATAATCAGTGATGATTTTAGTGATGAAGAGAGAGAGACTCAGGGTACATCAATCAATAAATTATTGTTGTTTTACTTTAAAATGTGACAACGTTCAACAAAAATATTAGTAAATAGCTGATGTAAGATTTTGAAGGATTTGCAAGTTGCAACCAATATAATTATTTTGTAAAGAAGCGTATTTTTTCAATTTTCTTATGCAGTCATTACGTTAGATACCTACATCAGTGAGATACTTGTTCATTGTTTTACTTCAAGTCTAGAATAGAACAAGTGCTGAGTCTAACAACGCAACAACAGGCATGGTAAATTTAGCCCATCTACTTATCAATCAGTGCAGCGTATCGTGCGAACGCGTCATAAAATAGAGGATATTATAATAAACAGTCGGTCCCCTCCGTCCTCCCTAATAAATATTAATGTATGAACTTGAGCCCCTCACGCTTCAACTGCGATACTGGTCCATTGACACTCAATTTGCGTTTTTTGCCCACCGATACGCTCTCGAATTTTGTTCTTTAAACTCTTCAAGCACTTTGTGATTAGCAGCGCTTTTATTACCTAAACTTCTATTGTTCTTACACGAAGAGGCAAAGGGTTTTGCAAAAAGCAGAACACTTGAATGGCTAATAATTGTGTTTAAAGTTTATCCGATAGGAGGCTATATATACCCACACTATCAAATATCTTGTAAGTTGTAGTTAGCTGTAGTCAATCACCAGGCTATAGAAAATAGAGAACCACCATCAGCAGATAATATAGAAGGTATATGAAATGCAGGACGTATCTTCCAAGTAGAAATTGCAAAATAAAAAGCACTACACTTTTCATCGGCAAATAGTTTAGCCGATAGCGGACTAGTAGGACTCGATCATAATTCATATGTAACCTCTTGTAGCTAGTACTCTAGTAGTCGACATTGTCACTGGAATCCAGAGATGACACGCAGGTACGTGGAAGGGGTTATGCGTTATAAAGACGGGCAGACCAAGATAATGCTGTAGAAGTTCCCCAAAAACGTAGTAGCAGCAATCGTACTAGAAAGCAGCAATCAGGAAGGAACAGAATCGGATAAGAGTATCTCAAAAGTCAGCAGTTGGTTAGGTAGTAGGTACATACATAAATGAACACGGTCTCTTGTCATGATCGACATGCAAAACTCGTTCATTGCATTTATTGCGACTCTATCAGTTTTAGGTATAAACAACATAAAGGTCACCTATAGGACTGCGTGCCTAAAGATGGTGAGGCCATCATTGAAATATGCATAATAATCGGGCGACATAAAAGGCAGTATAATTTTTGCATATGGCGCATGTGATAAAATCATCGTCACTACGTTATCATCATCAGCATCATGCAAAGAGGGTGTCTAAGTCCATATCCATAATCAGATATGGATTGAAGGATATTTTAATATCCTGAGTATCTTTAATTGCTGTTTTCACTGGAGCTTACCTTACTTTATTAATTTTAATCATGTTTTTACAAGTACCGCAGATTTTGTAACCTTATATTTTAATTCAGGGCCTATTCACCCATTCCTTTCAACAAAATCGGGACAGTAGTTGGGGCATGAAGAAATACATACGAGTATGAATAAATATTCGTCTTTACTATACCTATATTAGTGTGATAACTGATACTCGTATTATAAAATATACTTAAATAAAAGTATTCAAGAATAACAGCCTGAGTACAATAAATGAAAATTCTCTACTTATGTACCTACAAAAGTATAGTTACAATTAAAGGCCAATGTAACTACATTCACGGCAATACAATAAACAATTGCATCGTAGGAGTCGATTAGTCGAGGGGTGCCTTACAATGCCACTTTATGTGTTTAATTCCCTATCAACAATAGCCACCCCCTCAGGGCCGGAAGGGTCGCGTGTCCAAACATGGGGAGGTGGCGAGAACAGTTTTCCCGAACGTTTCCCACGCCACCCCAACCTGCAACGGGAATGAATGGGAAACCATACTTGTTGGTTTTTGTTCCTTAATCGCCTCTGTTAGCTTCGTTTCCGGGGTAGGAATGGTCATTAAATTAATTTCGTCTGATGCCCTAATGTTCCGGATGTGTTGACATATTGATATTACGTGCATTGTTAAACTCATTAAAACTGCGCTTTATTTGTTCTCCGTGATAACAATATTTTCAGCGTTCGAAATATGAATTCGGAAAATAGAACTTATTGAAACGATAGTGATGTGAAACTATTGTATTGGTGTATTATTTGAGATGATTTAAAGAGCAGTTAGTTGTATGTATGTATTTGCCTTTTTAGAAAATACGAGTATGCACCTACATGACGAATTTAAAGAATTGGTCAAAACATTTTTAAGGTATCCCACTTCTGATTTAAATTAAAATTTTATAAAGTAGGAAGTGTACATGTTTTAGCAGATTGTGCTATGTCTTGGGTACTATGTGGTAGTGTTTTGATTGTGTCCTGCTATGACCATCCGTGGAACATATTTTATATCAGTCAATAATGCTGATGATGACGATGTCACACTGGTCATTTCGGTGGTAGATGGACAACACGGTAATTGATAAGTATAAATTAAAAGTGATACTTGAACGGTAATATTTATACTACATTAGTATATTAAGTGGCTGTGCTCTATCACGGAATTTATAAAATCGAAAGCGTTGCCATTTTGATGATATTTTAAATTCTACATCAATTTAAGAGCCGATAATTTGCTGCATGCGAGCAGTCGACTTACAGACGGACAGAATGTTAGCAATTTGCTCGCGACGGCATTCGCCGCGGGCGAGGATTGTTGAGTCCTATGAAACATAAATATTATGTACGGCCTTTCAATAGGTATATACCTATTTAGGATTATAACACCATCAAAAGATTTTATATAGGTATTTCTACTAGCTGACCCGGCAAATTTTGTTTTGACACATAAATAATTGTTCTCACTTAGGTGTGTATACTTAGGTATGCGAAACAGTTTGCGTCCTACTACACAAAAAAATCTAATAAGTAGAGGAGTTTTGTGACATGTCAATTTTATATATTAGAAAGATATTATTTTTACTTAAATACCTACAGGATGCAAAACGAACAAACGAAAAGTAACACAAGTAAGGATAAGTATTTTATATCGAATTCTAATCAAACTTCAAATGCGTTATAATGGTAATGGAATACTAGTAGTTTACTGTTCTCATAGGCAGATGTAAGGTAAGTGAGGTGTAATTCGGTATTCTAAGGCTACGACGACTTCAAAAATTAATATTAAAAAAACTAAACCTGATTTCTGTTTGAAAGTTTTTTTTAAAAGAACATTGGTCTTTTGCCAGCTAATACGTGCATGAATTAAGTGATTTTAGTTAGAATTTTCTTTTTAAATAATTTATTGGTAGACCTCTTTTTTCCTTCTTATTTCGTGATAAAATTTGGCTCAGCTTTTTAATTCGTGAATTCAGGGTTTTTATTTCGGGATAAACTTTTGTACAATAATTTTATGATATTTTATTAAAACATTTTAAATAAAAATATAACAGGAGTTTAATACATTAATATAGCAATAAAGATATTCGATTTCTAAAGGAAAAACATGTTACATTAAGCTCAAATTCAGCTTTAAGTACAAACTGTTCCCTAATCATAACTGTTTTCCACGATGTCGCTTGCATACCTTAGGAACAATAGATTTTTTCGAGATAAAAAGTAGCCAATATCCATCCAGGATAATGTAGCCTCTCCATTAGTGAAAAAAATATCAAAATCGGTTCAGTAGATTTCAAAATAAAAAAATAGTATAAAATAACCCTTAAAAGTAAACAACTGTTCATTGTTAATATCTAATTATAAACTGTAGAGATTACTCAAATATCTCTTATATAATTGGAATCTCCAAAATTCAAATACCAATTTCTTGAAAAAAAAATTGGAGACCATGTTAAATCAAAAATCTTTAAGTGTTGATATAACATGGATACAAAGGATTTTGTTGCTATAATTTCAACATGAAATTTTCGCATAAAAGTTTTAGTTTCAAATAACTTCCTTTATTATAAAAATAAACTAAAAATTTTGAAAAACTAAACCAACTTTAATAGTAAGTAATTTCAGAAAGTTTGAAGTCTTCTAAGCTCGATTCAATTAATTTAAGACAGATGATTTTTTGTACGGTATATCTCATTATATTCCATGTGGCTGAAACATAAAAAAATAACTTTCATTTTTTCCTACTAATCACAAACCTTTACAAAGTAATGCCTGCAGGTATTTGATAGGAACAGTTACTTTTTTACCTTACAGAGAATTTTGAGTTGAGTACCTAAGTGAGGTTTGTAATGAAACTTGAAATGTAGAACTTCATGTTTATTAACCTAAGACATATTTCATCACTAAAACTAATAAATTGATATGCATACGTTAATACTTAAGTTTAAGTTCCTTATCACGAAATTAAAAGTGAGTGCTAAAATAAAAACATCTTATTTCGTGATACTTATTTTGGAAAAGTCCTGTACTTAAGTTTGTAAATCATTCAAAAACCATTTAAAGTAACTATTAAATATCCTGAATATAAAGATATTATATGAAAATAAATGAAGCAAAACGAACTATAAATAAAACCATGCTACTAGTACCTATGCGAGTTCACATTAAAAATTCAAATTTAGGTTTAGTTCAAACTCGTATTTTAAGAATTTTATTGAAAAAATCATATACCGAATTTAGCTCATAAGAAAGTTCATTACTTTCAAATTATGATTTTGATTTTATATTTAAAATATCTTGATTAATAAATTAATACACTAGCTTTAAAAAAGAAACTCATAAATTCTTAATTCGGTAGTGATACGAAATACGCAACCTGAGAAAAATAAGATGCCGGCTATTTCGTGAGTCGATTAATTGCAATTTTAAGTGAATTTAGTACTTGTATTTATCTCTGTCCTATATTATATTAATTGTAAAGAAACACAAATTTACACTATAAAAAACTTAATTCAAATAGACTTATCTTTGTCTTTCTGTAAGCTTATAAAGTATGATGTTTAAGCTTACGGAAAATACAAGCGCGCAGGTGAACTACAGCCGTTTGCGGCCAACTTAGGTTTTAAAGAGTCGTATTGGTCTGAGCTTTTTCACCAAAATTCTCATACTCGATTTTTTAACGGGTAATATGATGAAGATTTAGAATTTACGTTTGATTTATTTATAACACGTCTTTATTGCTTATTTTTACGCCAGAAGCAAAAACTAACGAAATTACCAGACATACCGAATTATCCCTCACTTACCTTAGATATTAATAAACGTAATGTCTTCCAGTTTCATAGTAGTATACAAGTAGGTATACCTATCTACTATAGACATATTATTATTATCAATTCCGACCATCATACTAGATAGTATCTAGTATGATGGAATTAGATAATAATATGTTGGTATGGCTTTTGCGGATCTAGCGACAATGTGCGATTAACTCTCATATTCATCGATATTCAACCTTAACGATTATTACATTTATTCTAAAAAAAATTATGATAATCTCAATGATTTACCTATGTGTCTAAAATATGCAAATGATATTGATAACGTATATACCTACCTATACTAGCTGTTGCCCGCGGCTCCGCCCGCGTGAATTACGATTTTTTTTACATATACCGTAGAATTCCTTGATTTTCGCGGAATTCTGGTGTGATGTTGTACAGAAACCTGTTCTTACTTCGCACGGGTTATCTTGTGGTGATTTTGAAAACTCCTTTTTTTAATAAT
Organism: Coenonympha glycerion; assembly: GCA_963855885.1. Lineage (NCBI taxonomy): Eukaryota > Metazoa > Arthropoda > Insecta > Lepidoptera > Nymphalidae > Coenonympha > Coenonympha glycerion. The sequence continues at coordinate 11,318,635 of OY979639.1, forward strand.
AAAAAATATAAAGTTTCATTAATACGTAGTTGAAAGATCAAAAGGACGATTTCAACTGTCGATATTTCAATCCAATGGCACAGGTCGTGGTCACTATGTGACCACGACTTGTACCAATGTATCGAAATATCGACAGTTAAAATTGTCCTTTTCATTGTGATTTTGATTCTGAAACCACGAAATATGTCAAAAATTATTAAATCATGTGAAAAGTTGTACTTACTGGTGGTAGAAATCTTCTTTCAGAGTTCGGCCGGGTAGGTACCACTGGGATAAAATACTCTACTAACAATATTCCCCAGCCCAACATAAGAGTCTGTTAAAAATCTTTGCTTCATCTCAATACAATCCCAAGTATCAGAATGGGCAATGGCTATAATTATATTTCTTTACGTATAAAAAGAGCTATGACGGTCAATCGGTTAGGACCAGTTAAGACCTGAGAGTTAAAAATATTTGTGAACCATTATTTTACTCTTTCCATGTTGCGGATGATAAAAAAAGACGTGGCACTCTGGGAATGTCCACAAAAGTGAAAACTTTAATCTGTTCATGTCTCGACAGTGCCATCTTAATATAAAGTCAAGGAACAGTACATTACATGACAATTAATTATTATTAACAAAAATTCGGTAGTACCTATCTCCAAGTTTTACATTCAAGTTCCACATAATTTGTAGAGATGGCGCGATACGGTATAACGTGATAAATTCATGATTTTTGTTCACCCTTAAAGTGAAAAATCTTTAACCATACAAAATCTTCTGCTAAGCATATTTATTTACGGCTGTAAGGGTACTCCAGTCTGACTTGAGCCCTTACGTCCTAGCCCTAGGTGCTTGTCCATTCCGAGTTTCAAGTCACCTACTTGAACTCATCGATAAAGGTTCTGATGTCTATAATTTCTGAACTACAAAAGTGATGATGATAAAATTTATACGGAATAATCTTTAAAGAACCTCCTTTCTAACAAAAAAAGAATGAATGAAATCGGACAACGGGTTAATGAATTATAACTAAATACACATTTTGACTTTGATGCCGTCTTCTAGGGAAACCATGATGAATTCCGGGACAAAAAGTATCCTATGTCCTACCTCGGAGTATGAACTATAATCATGTCAAGTTTCATTTAAATCCATCCTGCGGATTAGCCGTGATGCGCGGTCGTGAAACAGACAGACAGACAGACAGACAGACAGACAGACAGACAGACAAAAATGAAACAAATTACAGTTTTGGCTTCAGTATCGACTAAATAGTGTCCTCCAACAAAAATTTTCAAAATATCTTCAATGTACAGAATTCGACCCTTTACAGTTTTATTATAAGTATATAGAATATAGATAATGGTTCAAGACAAACCTTGACATTTAAGTGGGTTGATAATAATTTGATATACCTATACTTACCTACTTGACTTACTTGTTCATAATAATATAAGTTTTTTACTCTTTTCACAGAATGTATTTTACATTCAAAATCCATTAAAAATGAACAATGGTGATGCCAATACGGATTTAGAAAATATCTATCAAATTTCTACTTAAAATATAAACAAAACTAATTTGACGCGTCTATAAAATATAAGACCTTCCATTATCTCAGTGGGTACTTTAAAAAAGACAGAACTATTTTTAAACTTGGAAAGTTGGTTAAGTTAGGGCTTAGGGCTAAAATAAGTCCAAGCATCTCACTGGACATTGCACTAAAATAAATCATAATATAGTTTTGAAATCCTAGCTAGATTTAAGCTGTTGTATAGGTTGATATTCCTATAAGTTGTCTTCATAGAGTAGGTTGGTGGTTGTCTTCTATAAGTCGTCCGTACAAAGGGCACAATAGTATTTTATAAATCCGATTTACACATGTCATAAACAATACTTAAGGTAAGTAACTGCCTGGTATAGGATCTGCTAAAATGTATTTTGGATCTATCACAATAAAGTTCATTTTGCAGTGGGTAGTGTCTAATAGAGAGCCTACAAACCGAAAGCTCTAAAATCTGGATGAGGTACTCGTATGAATCGGATTCTTTTACTTAAACAATTAAAACTGTGGTTATTCTAATGCATTGAGTAGGTACAAACTTATGCAAACAATTAACAATAATAAAAAAAAAACATAAAATAAATTATAGACCTACCTACAAGGTAAGTACTACCTACTTAAATACTAAATAATATAAGTATTCTACAGTATTTGAAGAACGCATGCGATATCAAAACACTATTTTTAAAAATAATTAAATTGATATATAACCGACTTCACTCACATTTAACAGTCCATAATTTTTAATTTTAAGTGTATTTTAGATAGATTTTTATGAAAAATGTCATTCCTTTAAATGAACGTGATCTAATGATTATTACAAGCAGAAATTATGATTACCTATAGGTATAAACCGATTTATATTTTTAGAGAAATAACTAAGTACATGGACAAAGATACATAGGTATAATATAATACATGCATATACATAAAAAAAAAACTATAGAAGTTTTTAATATACATATTTAAATAATAGAATAATTTATTTATTATATAGTAATCGTACCTGCCATTCCAGTCGCACAGATCGCCGATCATTCCCGCCTCCGCAACGCATATCAGGCCCAAAACAAGAGTCCAAAACACTGCCTTTGGGCCCATTTTTCCGAATACAAAGTCCTATAAAAATAATACACCAATACAATAATTTCACATCACTATAGTTTCAATAAGTTCTATTTTCCGAATTCATATTTCGAACGCTAAAAATATTGTTATCACGGAAAACAAACAAAGCGCAGTGGAAAAGCGGAAACCCGCACCAACGACAACCCCTCTACACTTTGAGATCTCTACTAACTTAACTTTCGTAGCCCGTAGTAGCGACCGAGATAGAGTCATTTCGCTTCCCCATTTACTCGCTTAAGAGTAAAAGAGATAGAAGCAATAATAATTTGATAAGACAACGATATATATCTCTATCTCTCTCTTTACTACAATCAAGCAATAATATACTTTATTACTTACCAGATAAAGCTTTAATTTGAATACAGAATTAAGATAAAATATAAAAGCTTTTAGAAATGGCGCGAAAGACCGTAGGCTTCTACAATCAACAATCTTTTTAAGCTCAAGGCAGTTAAAATCCCGTTTTGTTCAAGTACGATGAAGCTTTTAAAAATTAATATTCTTTTTGTTTTAATTTCTGATAGCCGAAGATCACACCGAAGAAGGTTTATTAGTGAATTGGGCCATTTTTGCAATCGAAAAATCATGTATGCACTTAAAAAAACTTTCTTATAGATTTAATAATTTAATGTAATTTAAATAAATTAAGTACCTTATATGTCGTAAATGGCGTATATGGCACGCCGTATATAAGTATTAACGAATAAAATATTAAAATTTCGCATTAAATGCTTAAAAAGGAGTTTCCCGAGCCCGACCCAACAACACCCCATCCAGCAAAAAATTAAATAGAATCTAAACAAGCCATTAGTTAGCAGTAAAACTACATTTTTAACTTATAATTACTAATATTGGGCGCAAGCTTCACTTCAAAAGCTTATCGATATAAAAAGCGAAACAATGTGCTAGGTCACGTCGGAAAAAAACAGGGGATGGCACAGTGCAACACACAGGTATACTTTTCCATTAATTTATTTTAAGTCTTAATGACATACAAATAAAGACGAAAACAATGCTGAGAATGTTGAAACTTGATTAATATATTAAAGCAGTGTCCCGGTGCTTTTAACGGAATTTAGAGTAGAGAACCATTTTGCACTATAATAAATCAATCGTAATTGTATGTTTTATACTATAACTTTTAAACCTATAGTATTTATTCGATGAGTTTTTATTTATTAAAATAAATAAAATAAAGTAAGAGAAAATCAGAATACCTATAAGAAAATAATAATAATAAAAAAGAAAAGAAATAAGCTAAACCATCAATATTTTTGGCAGAACTTACAAAAGGGACACCTTAATAATTGCACCCACACATCATACAAAATCATCAAACAAAAATAGGGGGCTATTCACTTAACACGTCTCTACATTTTAATTTGTAACCACTTAGAAAATCAGATTTCCCTGTTAATATCTTAAACTAATCTTTTTTTTTACATAATATTGAGAAATGTTTTACCGATGATTTGGTTAAGACGCAAGGTAGGTATAGCCCAATTTTCATACAAGAATCGGCATTCTCCTTTACGTTGCACAATAGTCAATAACGTTGAAGCGTAGTATTTCCTATGTTGAAGTACATTGAATTTTACACTCTACTAAACCAATTGATGTTGAGTTAATTTTTCAGTGTTACTGTGTTAATTTTAATTTTATTTCACTTCACTCGGTGTGTGAAAACGTTACGTGAGTTACGTTATCGTCCCCATGGGTTGGATATTTTCCCCGGACCAAAAAAAATGACTTATATTAGGTACGCTCATATTTTATACCTAAGTCAAAAGTACTGCCTATAGGTAATAGATACCTACCTATTTACCTACTTTGTGTGGTCACTATACCAAGTACGGTGCGATACCTACTATAAACAATGGAACTTCACAGAGATAACACTCGTAATATCGCATTAACTTTTAGTTTGCATTTAGATAAACTAAATCAATAGGCCGTGTTTGTTCAAACTTCAACGCTCGCCAGAATGCTTGCTTTACGACTGATTCGCTTCTTATCTTACCTTACTATGCAAACATGGGCTTGTATAACGCTGGTCTACCTTTTGTCTTTGACCTGACCTAAACCATGAAAAGGTGCAGAATTCAGATTATCCGATCCCGAATATGTTTAATCTTTATTCCTGTAAGTAAGCCTTAAAGCCTACAGGCGCTTTACAATCATAAAGTCTGGTTGTTAGGGCTAAGGAGAACCGACAAGAAACTCGACAAATGGCTCAATATCTCATACTCGTAACAGCTTGCTACGAGTTTACCCTTGAGTAAAGAGTATTAATATTATCACGGGTAGAGAATAATAGATATCATTTATCTATCAGAATACAGAGGACCTATCTACCTAAAGGTTAGATTGATTTAATATTTTCTAAAAGACACAGGAAGTAGGAACCCAATAAAGCGAAATTAGGTAGGTATACAGTATAATGATTACTTAGATTTTTAGCAAAAGTTGATCCATCTCAAAATAAGCGGGTTAAAAAGTGGATAAGGGAATCGAGGTATTTGAAATACGAAAGACATCAATTACATATCTACATGCCTACCTACTCTGACTTTTAATCCGATGCAGTAAACTGCCGTTTTTAGCTATCATTGGGAAAATTAAATATATTAACAAAATAAAATGTTATACCTACAATCAATGTTATACCTACAATAAAGTTACTTCACATGTTATAATTTAGTTTATATTGAGTTTAGTAAAATAAGAAACGTCAACTGCATCGAATTATAAAGATTTCGACGAATTGAGAACCTCCTCTTTTTTTTGAAGTCGGTTTAAAAGTCGGAGTGTACGTACCTAGGTTTTCAATCAATAAAATAAAAGTTTTCCCATTCTATAACTATGGTGTCATATTTTTCCATTAGGTACCTATATCTACTCTACGTCTTGTAGGTACCTACGTAAACCTAATAAGTATCAAAGACTTCCATGTATAGACACGCTGTGTGGTACTAAATAATTGCTCACTGAGTTGCGGTGCATGTCCCGCAATTCGTTTAGTCCACTGCGAGCTAGCGAGGAGATCAATGCACTGTTATGTGAGCCGTGAACGTGGTTTTTACAGGGAGTGACCAATAAAACAGTGAATATTATTTATGTAAGTAGTTTTTCTACGTATTTTGAAGTTAAGTCAGTATAATTTATTTCGTTTTTGTCTAAAAATAAATATTATCGTAAATAAATACACAACTCACATCATGATTATCCATCACGCTTACTCGTTAGTAGAAATACGCGAGAGCGAACGGTACTACCGACACGTTGACAAAGATTATGAGAATTATTTGAACAGATATGTTAAGTGACAAAGGGTATATACCAGTAGGAAAATAATTTCGATTGGTATATAATTAAGTACTTAATTATATTTTTTGTGTTTTAGATACATATTGGATGGACTTAAGAAAATTCCGAATTGCATACTAAGGTATTGCAAAAATTCTTCCAGAAAACTTATAAAATCTGACGGCGTAACTTTTCATCAGTAAGTTTATATTACTTATATATTTTTTATTATAATATAATTTTTCATAAGTATTTGTACGTAGCCTTATTTGAGTCTTTATTGCACTGCCTTTTTATCCGATTGCGGCGAAATCCAAAAGGAAAGTTATTATATGCTATTAATTATTATTCAGGTTGTGTTTGACTTGTATGTGTGTATGTCACTTTGTATGTCACTCGTAAATTAGTAAGGACTAAGTTTTTGCGGCGTATGTCTATCTTTTCCTAATCTGATGTCTATCAGTGTATGTAAATAAAAATACCTAGACCAACAATAAGGTTTATGTAACATAGATTAAAGAATTGGTTGATTTCAATGACAAGTTGTTTTAAGGTTCATACACACGCTGTGGCCTGTGACATATCGGCGTATAAGCGGGAATTAAGTGATTTTGTGAGTTTGTTTTTAGGGTTCCGTACTCAAAGGCAAAAAAACGGGACCCTATTACTAAGACTGCGCTGTCCGTCCGTCCATCCGTCCGTCCGTCTGTCACCACGCTGTATCACGCGAACCGTGATATCTATAGACATGAAATTTTCACAGATGATGTATTTTTGTTTCCGTAATAACAAAAAATACTAAAAAATAGAATAAAATAACAATTTATGGGGGGCTCCCATTCAACAAACATGATTTTTCAGCTTGTTTTTGTTCGATGTTGATAACGGTAACAGGCAGACTTAAAAAAATTTCACAGCATATTTAGTTATATATATTACGTTACGAATATAAATACGTTATACTTATTATATGTTACGAATATAAATATATTATAACTTATGTGTGTTTTCTTTTAATTATACATTATAACGCACTGTCAAAACCATATAGTTGTGTATATTTCTTACCAGACATGTTAAGATATTTGTATAAATAAAAATAAATATATACAATCAATGCAAGATTATCTGCGTTTAATTTAATACTTTCTTTATAATTTAACACATCCTTCATACACATTCATACAATATCAAATGTTTTTAAGGTTTTTTGCAAAGTTCATAATAACTATAACATTTACATAAAAAATTAAGAAAACTCGGAAAAGTTATTGTCTAAAAATCGTAAAGACGTCAGCTCAGAAATGAAACAGTTTTTAATTTATTATTCAAGTTTCATTATGTCAAATATTAAAAACTATTTTAATTCTGGTAATTTATCCTTAAAATGTTATTTATCATAATTTAAAATATCAATGTTAAATGATGTGTAGGTATAAATTATTGCAAGCGACGGCCATATCTTTGCAATTAATCTTTGACCATACGACCACTCATCGACGTGACGTCATACTTTTGCAAGCAAGTTCCCGCTTTCCAGACTAGATGGCGTTATCAAGTTTGGAGCACAGTTTTTGTTCAACATTGCTTGTCTAGTAGGGATACCTACATAGAAGTCTTTGATAAGTATATAAACATCCGCACAGAGAACAATGAACAGAAGGCCATACCTATTAAGGTGTTGCGGCCCTACCAGCCCGCGAAATTCAAATTTTATTTAGTTTTTCGCAAATATTAGACTAACTACAAACACATTGTAGATTTATGGAAATGCATTTTGCGGGCCTACTTTTTATGCATCTACATGTTTTTAATAGAAACTTTGCTCGAAAGTTCCCACTCATCTCATATTTGTTCCCGAAAGATAATTTTTTGCAGTTTCCCAGATTTCGAGCTATCGGGAACCAATATGAAGTAAATGAGTATTGTTGAGCTGAGTTTTTATTAAAAACATGTAGATGCATAAATGTTGTGCCCGCAAAACTCATTGCCATTAGCCTGCGATGTATAATTAGCCTACGATGAGCGAAAAACTAAATAAAATTTGAATTTTCGCGCCCGCATGGTACCCATCGCCCTTAAAGCAGATAGATCCAGCTCATGTAAAAGCAATCAGTATTCGGTATAATACTACTAAGTCACTTATAGTGGTGTGTTAAGTTCATTATATTGTTATTGCCCGTGGTAGTGCGTTCCTAATAATTCATCATCTTCGGTGTCCAGTAATTATTATTGCTTGTGGTATAATAATTCATGTAAGTTACATTATGTAGGAGTACCTACATAAATAGTCATAATTTTGGCAATCCCAAAGCTCATAATTAATCCGGAATCCAAATGATTTGTCAAACATGATTAAATTCTGAATACTTACCTACTTTGCGTGTACGAGTAGAATTCGATGTGTACGACTGTGTGGAGTATACATATTATATAATATGATGAAATAATTTATAAGTTGATCAACTAAGTATTCGCTAAAATGCAACTGTGTAGGTATGCAACAGTCTAAAAAGTATTTTCATCTCACCCGCTCGGAAAAGCGTTTTTTAATGCCCGAAATGCGGGCGGGAAATGCTATTATATTCCCTAGGCCGCCAAAGCATTTTCATTTTTCCCAAGGGAGACAAAGTAGTATGAAAATCCCTTCCGGCCCTTGGGCCGAAAAGCATTTCCAACGTCAAACTCGAACTTCGACTTCTTTTTTTTTCTAATAACACATACGTTCAGTAAAAAAGTTCGACCTTAGAGTTTGTATAGGTACATTAGTTTTTTTATTTTTACTTTTTCTTAGAATATCGATAAATATAATAACTCCTATTTAGTTTTATTAATTATAAAAGAAATTTAATTAAATCCATGATTTTTCCTCGTTGTTTATGTAATTATTGTTAAAATATTTATAAAATTTTATATTATCTTTGGTTCTTAGAAATTCCTATTTCAGAACGCATTAAAAAAAAAGTAAAAAAAAAGTTTCTCATTTTTTTTCTGGTCTAGTGTTGGTTGTCTATGTTCCCAATCGTGATTAAATTAAAATACCTAATATTTTTATTACTTTATTCATTATTGGTGAGTGATGATTGAAGATGGTTTCAGTAAGTGAAATTATTCAGAGTTACCAAAAACAACTTAACATAAATTGCAATGCCGATCTAAAGTGTTCTTCTGATGATTTTCCTCGCTGTGGTGAGATGAAAAATTTTGTGTTATGGACGGGCGCAAATTTTTTTGGGTCTCGTGTCTTTGAATGCCTCGCTATGCTCAGGATTCTATTCTTTGAACCCCTCGCTGCGCTCAGGGTTCAACCCTAGAATCCTTCGCCGCTCAGCATTCAAATTTGACACTCGGCCCAAAAATCCACTTTGCGCCCTTGCATAACAAATAACTATTTTCAACCTGTGGGTCGCGACCTCCAGGCGGGTTATTAAAAAGGTTGGAAAACACAGAAACACTGGCTCAATTTTGAAAAGTAGGTAGGTACTAATGACGAAATACGCTACGCTAACATCCATGGTAGGTACCTACTCAACTACTCATAGCATGTAGATTACATATTATGTAAAGTATTTGTACTTTCAAACTTTAATTTAATAATTTACAGGTGTCGAAAAATGCCCGGAGCATTTAGTAGAGAAGAGGCATGATTGTAGTCAAAACTATTGGCCTGCACAACGTACATGTAGGAACCCCCAAAGAACCTTACTATAGGAACAGCATGCGGATTCTCGAGGTGTGATTGCTCGAGTCAGATGCTGCAATACCTATACAGAAACGTGCTATTGTTACGATTTTCATAACTGTCCTACGAAGCATATCGATGAATAAAGTAGTAAATTGAAATCGAAGATGACCCTTTTTAAAAGAACCCTTTGTTTGTTTTTGATATTTTGTATCAAAAGTGCTAGAGCTCAGAACTGTAAAGTAAAAAAAAAACAAAGAAAAAAAAGAGCATTTCCAGATGTCAAAATGTCAAAGTCATTGTGACAACAATATGGTGACAACTGAGGGTAATGCAAAGACAAAGTAAATATAAGGACAGGAAATTGACAGTCTTATTGGGTGGGTATATCCGCCATCTTATGTAGAATTGAAATAGCCAATCACAGCCATCGGCCAATCACAGATAGGCACCAGACAGCTGATCAGAAGGGCTGCTCTAACTATCTATCGATATGAAAATATTATCGATGTAGTAAGTAGTTCGTGGTTAGTCATTAAAGATTTGAGAGAGCAAAAATGAATGAACATAACCTACCGTTAAAAACCTACTGATAAAAATTAATGGCTAACGGTTTTGAAATCGGTCGCCTTGATGCGAAGTAACGATTATCTTAAGAACATACAGTATTACGAGTCGTATACATTTTTCTCCGGAGATGCAAAATTATTTTTTTGTGGAATAAATACCTACCTACCTTAAAAATAAAAAAATATTGCTATCCACATGTCACCAACTAACAATAATTATTATCTGACGTAACCATGACACACATAAACATTAAATATACTGTATCTGACGTATAATTCAAATAACATACTATCTAGTATATTATTGTAGTAAAACACAAATTAGTTACTTACAGTAGTGTCAGATAATTTACATGTAATAGTAGTATTATGATTAATACACGACGTGATGAATTAGGCTCTTCGTTAGTTATCGAGAAATATTCTTTTTTTTTAATCTTGAGGTTACAACTCCTCTTTAATCCTCAGTTTCTCTCACCCATTTCAAAGCTCGGTCAACGAAGTTTTGCGGGACTCCTATTTCTGGGTGGTCATGATAATAACTACCAATAAAGATCCTATTCGTCACCTAATTTGTCGGGGTTCTCCAAGTTCCGAGCTCGCATCGGTCGCTCCCGGATCCTAATATTTGTAACAAACATCTAATCTGCAAATAGCGTAGATCTGTAGTAGCTGAGACTTCCAGTTCAAATGTTCAAAGTTCAATGTGGCAGCCATTTTTTAAATTTTGACCACAAATTACATGTCTTTGCTTGCTGCAATGGTTTTTGTAATTTAGTCATTTCGAGATATGAACATTTATTTCCTTAAATACAGTCCCGCCAAACTGACTTACAGTTGTTACTTAAAAGTTGTCAGACATCGATTTTAAAGAAATTCATCGTTCATGAAAAAACTTTAGAAATTTTCACTCCTTACAATTTGAATTTCTACTACTCTCTGTTTCTTTTTTATAACTTTAATCTATAATATTATTGTCTATTGCGTGTTAGTATTGTCTATGTATTTATGTCAGTTATTAGGTTTTGTGGGTTGTGGTCAGCAATATTATTATAATATTTACCTGATGTGCTGAAAATTTTATTTTATTCATACAAAATAAATTCACATCTCCGGGAAAAAATAAGTATGCAAGGGTCTTCTCGTTCTACTGAATCTCCCTTAATTCATCGTAACTTCAAACTAAGGCGACCGGATTTAAACCATCAGCCAATGCTTTAACAAATCCCGCGAGACCAAACTATATCTATTCCTGAAGCCTTTTCCTCTTTTATAAAAGTTTGCAATAGATAATAGCTATAGAAAAGCTTTAGTTTCTGTAAAACCCCGAGATTTTTTCCTATCTACTCAGCTATCACAAGCATAGTATGAAATTTATCGATAACGGTATAATAGTAGTCACATCATTAGTACTTTGACATGAAGCAATGCGCATGTCAAAGTGCTACACTTTATGGCGGTTTTTGCCACCCCGACACATATAGTGATAAGTAAACTATGGCCTCTCTATATATATGTTTAAATTCTCTAAGGGGTAATGACAGATATTTCAAATGTCAATTAATGTCATGTGTCATTTTAAAGTTTAAACAGTGTGACCATTTTTCTCCTAAATTTTAACTCTGGCATAATAAGCTGACGAATTATGAAAGTGGCAGAATGTGGAAAATTTAAGGAAATCTTTATTATCTTTGACATAAAATGAAAAAAACTCATGATTTTTATGACTATTTACTTATTTTTGTATGACTTAAGTATTCAGAGAGAGATGTTTCATACTAAGCAGAAAATTATGTTTTGTGTCGATGGAACTTGGATGTTCCGACTTCCGACGTCAAAACCACTAGGCTACCACTGTTTGTACAATAGTTGTACTTTTACAGTTCAGAAATCGAGTTGGCAGATTTTGGTAGATTTTTTTGCTAGTGTTTGGAAGATTCGCCAATTTTGAAACGGCCACACTGATTTTAATTTAAAATGAACCTCAAAATAAAATAAAATATATTTTGATTCATCTAATTCTAATTATTTATTTTACAAAATGTTCCGCATTTGCCAGCGAAATATATTTAAACTAAACAATACGATATTCAAGAATGCAATTTTTCATGAGGTATTCATACCCGAATCCAAAGTTATCAGTGCACAAAACAATCTCGCTCGGCACTACGCTACCAAAGAAAAACAGGATAACAAATTAGAAAAGATATATTATGGGCCCTTGACACCACAAATAAGGGCCGTGAAGATATTTTCTGTGACTTCAAGTGCGGCAGGGTTGGCGGTACAACCTTTGATATTAAAAGAGGCTGCTAGTATAGGCAGCACTTCATTAATCGTAGCTCTTTGCTCAGTAGTCGGCTTCTTTACGTTCGTGACGCCGATATTATTACACCTCATCACTAAGAAGTACGTGACGGAAATCCACTATGACCCTCAAACTTCCACCTATAAAGCGACTACCATCAACTTCTTCCTCGCACCAGTCATAGTAAGTTTTATACTACAGTAACATTTTCGCTCTTTATTTTGAAGTTGAAATATGATAAAGTCATACTAGGAGTAGATATTTGGTAAGGGATTTGAAATCGGTTTCCTTGAATATTTCTTATATCTTTATCATCTTAAAAGAGCGGTCGACGAAGGAGCCCCTATTTCAAGGTGGTCATAAAAGAAAATAACCACTCAGAAGGATGGATCCTCTTCGTCACCTAAATTATCCAAGTCAGGGTGCCCTCAAGTCCCAAACTTGCTTCGTTCTTTCTTGTGTTCTAAGTTATTTATGACAATAGACTTTAGCGAACGGGTATAAGGCCCTCAGCCTTGTGATAGCTTGAGGTTGACTCTTTAGTGTTCACTCTTTTTCTTTAACTCTCTTAAAAGCTCAGCTTCTAATGAAAAGCAACTCTATTCAAAGCTTCACCTGATAATTTAACTTAAAAGCCAAAGATGTAGTAACAGCAAACCTCCTTTCATTCTTCATATTGATTGATTGACACTGTAGTAGTATTACAGGAACTTTTAAACTGCAGTGCGATAGCAAGCTTTTGTAACACCAACTCTTATGTTGACCCAATAAAAAATACATATATACTTACTGCCTCATAATTTTGAGAAAGAGCAAATACTGAATTTCTTGTTTTAAGTTCTTCTCGGTGCGAACTTGCTTTTAAAAGTTGGTGGTGTAAAAGTAGCATTTTCTCTTTAAGGGATTTATATTATTTCACATACCATCTTGAGGCAGACAGTAGCTTGGTTCATTCCTTGGATCTCATTATCTGAAAAAAGCTATTTGCTCTTTCTAAGAGAATATACTTATATAAATTTCAAAACTTCAAAACTTTTGGTTATGTCCTTGTATAAGATGCACTTTAAAATCAGTGAGTGAAAAATATTGATATAAAAATAAAAATATATAAAATCAATATCATAATAATATAATAATGTGGAACTAGTCTTTAAGGAGACTAACGGCAGTTCCCAATATCCTATCCATGGTTTCCCTTACTAGAGATAGAAATTTGACATAACTTGTACGGAGCTTATGTCAAATTGCTATCTCTAGTAGGACAAATAGAAGACAAATAGATTATTAATTTCAGCCCTATTTTACTATTTCCTTAATTTCCAAATGAATTTTTTTTCCAGTTGGAATTCAAAGCAGAAGATGTAGTAGTGCCTGATATCCCAGGTATGTTCACAACAATGAATGCCAAAGGCAAACCACTCTTCATAGAAGCCAGGCATTTCACTGACCCCCTGTATTATGCCAAGATAATGGGCTACGACAAACCATTAGACTTCAAATTGGGTGAAGAACAAAGTAGTAATAGCAATAAAGGTAGATAGAGACCTAGATGTATGTGTTGTTTATGATTTAAGTTTATAGTTCAATAAAAAGTAAAAATTACAAACTGTTCGTTATTTTCCTTTGGATTAGGTTTTGAAAAAATGTTTTTACATATTATATTTCCAATATTATTAGATGGTTTTAAATAAGAACATCTTTAATAATAAAATATTTATTTAATTTATCATTAATTAATATAATTAGGCATGTATACAATCAACATCATAGTAAAATAAACAACTGCATTACAGGAAATTAATGTAAAATATATAATTTGACTAGATACATATTGCTGATTCTTGTTTCATTGAATTTGATATATGAAATTTTAAAATCATCCAATACATAAACAATATTAATTATGAACAAATGACAACATTTCCTAAAAATCAACATAATTATTTACATCTATCTAACATGTCTAAGATTGGCTGGATTGATTTTTACATAAAGTATAAAAATAACTGTAACATCATTCTCTCTTAAATATCAAAGAATAAAATTTACAAGCCTATGTTAAAAGCCATGTTTATTTTACAATAAATATTTCCTAAAATCAAAACTTATAGTTTACTCACTATACAGTATACACACTGTTATAGATATTTAAATCCACGAAGACGCGCTCCCCTTCGTCAAAATCGCGTATGTTTCATTCGATTCGTATGAACTTTGGCAGAATGGAGCGCGTCATCGTCAATTGAAACACAATAAACACATTGAAAACAGACAATTTAGGAATGTAAGCTATAAAGCGCTTAATAATTGTCAATTATTATTTAGATTAGTATTGTAAAATGCTTGTTTATTTATTTCAGTTATTATGTATATGGAAAATGCAGTTTTTATACAAAATAGCGCCGTGGAATGTTAGAAATACATATTTATTTGTTACTTAGCAAATTAGCAAATTACACTTATCATAAATTAAAAATATCTGAAACATATCTATAATGTACATTACAAGTTTAACAAGTAAATTAAATAAGTCACAAATTAATACATTAATTTCTGACGATTACTTTCAGTTTAGACTTAATTACCGGACTGGCGTATTTCATATAGTTTCATCCAATCGTTAGTAATATTTTTATTTAATTGTACAAGGGAAACTCCAGATAATTATTATTAATTTAGACAGGCAATCAAGTGTGACAGACAGACAGAGAAAGTCCATCAGGGTTCTATTTTTATCATTTTGGTATGGAATCCTAAAAAGTATAGCATATGTTTATCGACTGAAAATAAAAAAGGGAGGTGGTTATCAAATTGACTGTATCGTTTCATGTTTGTACTCTCAGAGCTTTTTGTTATACCTATAACTAGAATATAGAATATTTCAGTCCAAAAAAAACACTGAAATATACATCAGGGATATGCCAGCTCCCGACCTTGTGACCTGCACCTTCAGTCCAGTCAAATTCCCTATAATACTTACCAGTATGAACTCTAAAGCTCAAAAATCACATTTCAGGCCACCTTTACAAGTCAGACCTTTAGAAATCCGACTACATTTATAACCAGTACCTGGATTTCTAATAACATATTCGATTATATTTTATTATCTATAGTACCTGTGTATTATTCGATTAATGGGAGGAAAATAATCACTTTTTTACAACGTCACTAGAATTTCTCTTTAATCATTAGACCAAATTGTGCGTTCCATAATACATTTATAGCAACTTTTGTCGCACCAAATATATTTCTACGTTCATATTATTACACATTCAAAAATTCTTACATCTTAATAATTCTGTACTTTTACTCAAAAGTAATAACCATTTTTTTCCTAAAATTCAAAACAAGTCTTACTAAGACATTGTCTGTTGAGTAGGTACCACTGGTTCAAAGTGCTTTTTAGTCCTTGTTTACAATTTAAGTGACGGGCGCAGTCATGAAATATAAGGTCTAGTACCCAAGAGTTAACGTATGAAACGCAGGTGTTTTGTCAGAAGCGCGTATACACTACACACCTATGTTGAATTTGAACCATGTTTTAGAGTGCGTGTCGCGCAGTCTGCCCCTAGATTATGTAAGAAAAACGAATTCATCGCTTACTAATTCTGGTCGCTGATTTGTTCCCTAATTTACGACGTCAGCCAATGGGGCAGAATTATTCGTTATTAACTCACAGACTTATGGGATATATTTTTCTAGCTTTCGGGTTGATTTATTTTAAACACAAAAATATGATCGATGACATAATATCTACGGAAGCACAAGATTCAGAAATATCGACCTAATACAATCGCAACCGCACGTGTAATTGGGTAGATGAGCAGAAGCTCATTTATCTTTGGAAATGTGAATAAAATCGGCAGCCGTCTCGAATGGCGGCGACGGCATGAGCCGACGCTGCCGGGCACATTGAGTTTATTCACCTTTTGCCAGTATTTGTGCTCGTTTAATGTCGCTTTGCATACAAACGTGTAAACCCGTTATTACAGAGTTAAACAGACTTAAAATGCCATCGTTGGAATGTGAGGGTCACCTCAGGTACCAGGGCGTGATGATCAGAGAGGAGCTCAATCGTAATGCAGCGTGTTGTCGGCGAGCGAGTGCGTGGCGGGCGACAGTTTGTCGTCGATGGCCTCCAGCGCGGCGGCGCGCGCTCGCGCTCGTGCCCGCCACTCCACGCGGCAGAAGGCGGCCGTGCCCACCGACCCGAGCACGGCGAGCACGCCCAGCTGCACCGACAACGGCGCCCGCGACGAGTAGAAGAAACACGCCGCCGCTGCCAGGGACTGAAACAATTAAATAAAACAATTTTTTTGTACTCGGTCTTTTACCTACGTGCGTGCTTATGAAAACTACTGGCAACATAAGTACTGACTATTCGTATACGTATTTCCTAATAAATAATTCCATACTTATTACTAACTCCGAATAAAAATTGATTATAAATTATTAAACAAAAAGGATCTAAAATTGAACCTTGGAAGACACACGAGGGATCAGTAACTTCCTAAAATTTTGCGATAGGTACTTGAGGTTCCTATTGAAATCTGTGTCCTTGATGAATAAGACAGTGCGACCAACCTGTGTGAACTTGAAGAGCGCGAACGCAGAGGTGCTGTTGTCCGCGTACTTGCCGCCCAGGATGGAGTAGATCTGCGTGTTGTAGCACGCGTCGCCGAAGCCGAGCAGGAAGCTGCACAGCATGGCGAGCTGCGGCGACGGCCCGATGTACGACACGTCCATGGTGTCGCCGAACGGCGCCGCGTTCGGCAGGTTGATGAAGATGAGGAAGAAGCTGGTCATGTGGATCAGGTAGCCCATGATCACCACCGGGTCGCGGCCCCAGCGCGTCGTCTTGCTGCCGAGGATGCCGAACAGAGCTCCACCTGTTATAGCAAAAGAACACACTAATATTATAAACACGAATGCCTGTTACTCCTTTATGCTAAAACTACTGAACTGATTTACTAAGCTGGCAATTTATCTGTCATAATTACAGTTCATTGCTAGGCATATTATTTATGGCAACTAGATTTAATAGTTTTCGTTCAAAAATATTTTTTATCGAGCCTTTATACGTAAAATCCATATTCTCAAAAAAAACCTTTCAATTGATACTTATGACATGTATATTGTAGGAGTGCATTAAAAAACTTGTCCGCCATTTTGGGTGTTCCACCATGTTGGATTTAAAATGGCGCCACAGAGCTAGCCATACGTTGACATCCAAACTGAACGTGACTTGTTTACTTTCAGCTGAATCGGTTGAAGATATCTGCTTAAAATTGAGTTGCACCTGAACAGACTTAATTTAGACTTTAGAGTGTAGGTACATACCCGTATTGCAAGTTAAATAATTTTATGCTTTAGGTAATAAATGTTTGCAAAAAGTATTTGCGCTATAAAATCCACAATACAAATCAATGTCCCTTTTGAAATTGTGTCCACTCGACAAGTTATCTCACTGAGTGTGCAAACAGAGGTTATACAAAACACTCGATGGAACAATGGAGTTCCCAATTCCAATGACGAGTGATACTTAAGAATTACAATTATTACGGTACCAACTTTATAAGGACAACTTGTATTACAAAATAATATAGTACTAGAGCACCTGATAAATTCCATTTGTATGGAACCTGCGGAGATTTTACCATTCCCTAATTTGTTATTTTAGGTGCTAATTCTAGATATTAGCATATGTGCCGTTTATTCGTACTCTCTATAGTCTATTGTATACTCTATAATATTATACCCTCAACGAGTTACGAGACTTTGCAGTCTGTGCCACTGTATGTTTCAAGTATGGAGCCTGTTTTGTTTGGATGACCATATTTTGAGATGAATATCTCCTGAAAAGCGCTCCATCTTACATTTTCCATCAAGTTTGATAACAGTCAAACGATAGCCCAAAAAAAAGATAAAGTAGGTATAACAAATAACTGAAAAATAACGTACCTAGAACCTCTCCCAGACCGATGAACACTCCAGAAAGACCCACGAGTTGCTTGGCGTTGTCACCCATCGCCAGAGTGAAGCCTATACTAGGGCTGTACACCCCGCTGAAGAAGGATAATTCAACGCCTGAAATATTAAACACACTTTCAACGCATGAAATAAAGTGCAATATAATAGAAGCTACCTTCAGAAGGGTCCTGATAGAATATCAGCATAATTCTGGATACGTCGGTACCCACAACACCTAGCTGAGTCGGAATCTTTTTATTGGCAGGCCTAGGACTATTAAGGACCTAGGTTTACCTAGTATTTTTATGTGTAGTGTTGAATATTGATAAATAAATCGAAGTTGTAGAGCATAAAAAACGCAGAGGCGAAAGTTAGTTACAGGTTTGTTACTCCTTCACGATACTATTAAACCAATGTGGCTGGGACTGATTGGATCAAGGATTTTTGCTTGCTCAATATAATCACACCGTAACAGCAAATTGCAGGGTTGGTTCGAAATTTATTTATTCAACGAATATCCTTTCTAGCGCAGTCGGATGAAAGTCAATGATATTTTAGAATAATTAATTAGCTATATCTGGTTTATTATGCTTTTTTACATTAAATGCCAACTCCTAGATTCTAGAAAGTATAGCCCGAATAATAAATCAGGCAATAAATGATAATCATTTGATAAATAAATTTCTAATAGATTTCTTTTTATAATATACTTACTCTACTTACTAAATATTTATATTACCTAGGTGCTCATTTTGTTTTACCACTTAAAATTATTAATTACTTTTTCGGCAATGTTTTTTCTATTATCTGTTAGTCATTTGTACTACACTTATGTTAATTGACTGTTATTGCCGGAATAAAAAAAAAATAAAAAAATGCCTCTGGTTTGCCTGGAAACATAAGACGTACGCAGGCACTAAAAAGACTTAAAAAATGGTTCGTGAATGTCTTCAATGTGGAGACTGGAGATGCACTTCATGAACCAATGCTATTTTATAGAATGTAGTAGAACAATTAAGGTCACTGACTGCTAAACCCATTTGTCTTGTATTAAAAATGTAACAAGTGAAAGATCAACAAACCTGTATAAACGAAGGCGGCACTCAACAATATCATGTCCCCGGTGCAGAAGAGTCTGAGAGCGCCTCTAAACGCCTCCATGGGACTTTCCGACTCTGGGATCGGCACGATCTCGCTCTAGAAAAAGAAGATCAAAATCAAAAAAAAAAAACAAATATTTTATTCAATGTAGGTACCATTGCACACTTATTGAAAGTCAGGAATTACAAATTTTACATGAAAAAAAAAATACAAAACAACCAGTAAAAATATGTAAAACTTATGGAGCTGTCCAAGCGTCTTTGTCAGACATGTACTCGTCTAAGGTATAGTATCCTTTCTTCAAAAGGCTCTCTTTAATGTGGCGTTTAAACCGCCCTTCAGGTACTATTTTATGACATTACTTTATTATATGAAAGAGAAGACAAAGTCTGTTTCTGGAAGGAATTTTTGGAGCGAAAAGTTCAGACCTTTGCGTACCATACTGTATTTGAGTTTTCTTTGTTTCCGTATATTTATTTTGTTATTTTTTAATGGATCTGTAAGTGTTTCTTCTTCTCTCATTCTCTTTTCTTTTTCCCTTTTTTGTCATTTTAAGTTAGTTTGTTACCGAAATCACAATAAAATGGCCCTTTATGACAAATGAGATATACTCATAAAAAGATTAATAAGACATCAGTAAACAGTAATAGACCAGAAAAATAAACCACTATAAAAATTGAATTGAAGTTCACAATTGGATAGACTGAAGCAGTACAACTAAGGCTCGGTTGCTTGACTTGACTTTAACCGAAACGTTATAGTTAAATATGGCGGCCTGACTCTTATTTCGAAAGACATAAGAGTCAGACCGCCATATTTAACTATAACGTTTCGGTTAAAGTCAAGTCAAGCAACCAAACCTAAGATGTCATCTGTTAAAGGGATAATTTCAAGTGATTACGTTAGTGAAATTAATTGCGGCATCCTACAATCTCAAACTTGGCACGGACGAATTCTGTGTTCGAAAAGATGTTAGCGAATTATATATCATTAACTCGAGTAGGCGATTCATAATAATATTAGAGAGCAGTTCATAGATATCAGATAGAGCAGCTCATAGACATTATAGTTGATGGTAGCGAAAGCCAAGCGAAAATATTTAGTTGCCTATAAAGGTCAGCAATTTATTTTAGTATTCGATGGTATAGATGAGTATCGAACTGCGTAAACGCAAGATTCGATAATTTCGCACCAGATCCCCTTGACCGATCCGTTTAAGGCTTTTAACGAGCATCATATTGATACGCTTGCAAAGTCACATTACTGGATACTTTATATGTCGTTTGACCCTTATTCCGAGATACACAATCGAAAGTTCAAAGTTCAAAAGGTTAGTGTTACACGATCGAGGAAATTGAAAAGAATATCCCATTTATCACGTTTTATTTGCCTAGAAAGAGCAGACAGCATACGAGTAGCACGAATAGTTTCCTGCTGTGATAAGGGTATTACCGCGGTACTATTATAATAGGCCTGTCAGTTGTCTCGCCTAATTTAAAACGATATTAGCCAAGGCATTTTCCAAGTAGTGATTTCAGAATAAAATCAGATTTTGCAATAATCTTTAGTTCGTCATATATCACACAGAAGACAAATAGCAATACCGAAACTTTAGTACCTACATCAACCCTGACATACTTATTATGCTTTTATTATATATTGCTTAAAGAAAATCGCTTAATATTAATAAAAAATAACTTTATCTCGCCGACACGACGATCCGTCCATATGCTCTACCGGCTGTGTGAGAGCATTAGATTCCTAACTTGCAACCAAAGATTTAAATCGCTAGAGGGGCCCTAACCCTAAGCCTACATTGCTTCAACTTTTACAACATTTTACATCAAAAACGCCACAAACATGCGGAGTGAATGCTCTCAGCATACTGTAGTTTCACTTGCGACAGGGAGAGTGCGACAACGTGTTGCAAACAAGACAAAAACGTGGACGTTTTTGGAGGTTTAGGGTTTACTTGCAACATATTAAAAACCCACCCATCACTCATCACCAACCTTTACATCACCGACAGCGGGCGCGCGGCGAGCGGGGCGCAGCATTAGCAGGAACACCATGCCCACGACGCACACGGCGGTGAGCGCGCCGAACACCACGTTGCGCGTGTGCGCGTCGATGTGCGACTTGCCTTGGAACTTGATGAACACGAACAGGTTGCCGAAGAACAGGCTGCAAACAAAAGGAGACACTGACGGGACGAGCTCAAGACATTTACCTCGCGGTAAATGATATCCCTACCCATGTCAGAACATCATGCGTCCCAGGGCTTTGTATTGCAATAGCATAGGTAGGTACATGACGCACTCATTGCGCTTTTTAACCTTACAACCAAACTTAATATCGATCTCGTAAAAGAAAGTTGCGACCACGTAAAAGAAAGATGCCTGTGCGTAAAAGAAAGATTACTGTGCCACGTAAGATAATTTTCAAATAATAATGACAGCCTCTGAAAGTGCGCCATGATTAACAACTGCATTGAAAAGAAATAAATATTGCATTAGGTATGCAGCAAAATTGTAAACAAAATTGTTCAGTTCAGGAACCAGTCCGCAACTCGCAAGGCGGAAATTTTTTTCTCGGTAGGTCTCCGAACTGGGTTAAAACTGGGCTCCTCGTCTCGAAAGGTCTTTGCTCTGGCTGAGATAAAGTGAGAGAATCGCGAACAAAAAACAAACAACAAGTAACGGCGATGAGTAAAAAGGATGACTATAATAGAGTATAGTTTTTGTTTGGTGCATATGCCTACGTATTAACGGTTTGATCGTAGCATTAAGTATCTACTTTTTGACAATAATGGGTACAAACTACAATGTTTAAATAGAAGTTCTTTTATTATAGAATACCGTATAGACGCGACATCTAATGTTAAGATATATTTCCCTTTGTCCCTATATAAGACATGCAAAACATAGTCATAAATTACCATATCTAAGTCACGTCTACCTACTATTTCTGATAGTAGGTAGACGTGACTTAGATTGCTAATAACTTCCTCGAGAAAACAAAGAATTCCATAAACACAGTATTTTATTTCCCCATGAATTCTCATTTAGACATCTAAGATTTTTTTTACAATTGATATAGCTTGTGCTTGACCACAATCATGTCCGATGGGCAGATATGATGAGGTCTAGGAATTCTAGGATGGAGCGCGCTTGCCTAGAAAATGCCTATTCACTCTTCTCTAGACATCTAAGATATTTAGATATTTAAATTTAAAGTAAAAGTAAATGACGACTTTGAGTTTCTTCTCACATCTATAATGATCATCACGGTCTTGTGATCTCATTTTCGACTGGTCCATTCCTTTGTAAGTCTTTCTGTCTAAATGTTTCTAGACTTGTGCATAACTGTCTTTCTCACCAAGTGCTGTAGTGGTAGGTATAATGAGTATAGGCACGGAATACATAATAGTACCTAACGGCGCAGAAGGCTCATTCTGCGAGATGATTTAAAGAAATAGCGACTTTAGCGCTGACACAAAAAAGTGCAATTCAGTATGCAACTGCGCCTGGCTCCGCCTCCGCAAACAACATGCAACAAACGCGAAATTGTGGTCTTTTTCTATCGCGTAACTTTATCTCATTCGACGTCAGAAGGTTGACTCGCAATCGGGCGCACGCAGACCATGAAATAGACCGTACAAGAAGAAACGCGAGCAAAGTAGCCGGCGCGCGACGACCGTCTGAAATTAGTATGCCGCTGCGTCCCCGATACGAGTTGAACCGCTGCCTTGATCGGCGCTCGCCGATGCTGTTGATCTCTTGCCGTAGTGTTTTTATCTCCAGAGCCATACATCTCATTTGCGTTAGTAGCTCAACGTTCACGTCCACTGCAGCCAGCGATGCAGCTGCGGAGCTGTGACCTCGAGCGGCGTCCACTGCGGAGACCGCGAGCTCTCCATTTCTCAGGTTTTCCATGATCTTGTCCGCAATTTCCGCCAGGTCTTCTAGCTTTGTGTCTGCTTTATTCGCCGCCAGTATTGCACGAACCCACGGTGGCAGCCTTGCCAGCCACAGGTTCTTCACAGTATCTCCAGTGGCTCCAGAATTCCTAGCCAGTTCCGTCATTTTGGTGAGTAGGTGAGATGGGCGCTGCTGTCCCAAATCCATCTCCGAAACCAACTTATGGAACTGAGCCTCGGCACTAGCTTGAAATATCTTCAGTAATCTGTTTTTCAGTGCCGCGTAACGTTGCTGGTCGGGCGGGTTTCCAATGATATCCCCCACCTGGATGAGTTCCTCCTTCCCGAGCTTGCTCAGTAACATGTCGTACTTCACCTGGTCGCTCTGATGTTGAGGCCCCATGACCGCTTCAAATTGCAGGAACCACATTTTTGGCATATCTGTCCAAAAATGCGGTATTCGCGAAGATAGCCCGATGGCTGCTAGGTCACTTGCGACTCCCGATGCTGATGGTTGCGCCATATTTTCTTGCTCGTCGGGGTCACCAATTGTAAGGTCTTGTGAGGTCTTGTGATTGATGGTGTTGAGGAGTGTCGAAAGAAATAATCAGACCTTACGTTTATTGTTCTTTATTTTAACACGTCTCTTATCGAGCGCGGGCCGAATGACACTGGCTTACAATCTTACATGCTAACTCGTTACTGCCACATACAGGAAATTTGATATCCGTGAAGCCTCTACACGTCGAGACGGCTACCTGTAGTTTCATCGATCACGTGATAAGTGAACCTGGCCTGGTATATGTCGAGAAGCCTCACCTGCATTGCAGCATGGCCCAAAACACTCCTGAATTCCTGGAGATGGTGTCGGCGTCGCTGTTCAGCGTGAGGTAGTTGCCCTGCCCGGTCCAGATGGCGGCTGCGCCCGCGCCGATCAGCACGCTCGCCACGTACAGCAGCCACGTGCGCGGGAACAGGAACGTGATGATGAAGAATCTGCAGCAAATAAACAAACACTATAGAAAAAACTAGAAAAAGAGCTGTGAACGCTTTGGTACGAGTATACTACCCACAGTTGAACTTTTTAATATAATACACATTTGTCTGTTTTTCAAAATGGCGACAAAAAAAATGACTGTATATACGAGTATGTACAGTTATCACTACAAACGAATTGTATGAGATATTCACAGAAAGTCAAAAAGCTATGGTGGACTTTGTGGATGGTGGATTTTAGTGGTAGAGTCGGTTGTTAATTTGGTATCGAATATCGATACTAAAAGTTCTGATTTTCCTACACTTTCGAGATTAGATTGAATGATAATTTGTGTTAAATACAATCGCATATTAATTCTATTATTCTATAATGAGGAAAATTGCCGCATCTCTGCCTTATCAGGAAAATTATGAATTAGAGGATTTCCTATATAGATATTTGACAGTTTAATAGAAGGAGGAAACAAAATTAACTGGGAAATAATAACTTCCGAATAAATTAGATTAGCAATAGTCCTTCTAAATTATTTATAACAATCATTATTTTTTTATTTATTGAATAATACTTGTAAGTATTTTTAATTTGTTTCCAGGTTCAATATTTTTGATGAGCCAACAATATAAATGAATGATAGGTGTAATCTGTGGGTGTAATAAATATAATAATCATATAGGCCGCTTTATCAGTCATTCACTATTTGTTTGTCTCTACTATAATGTTGTAGTGACTTGACTGTTGATATTAATGTTAACCGCTTAAAAAGCTTGTAATAGGCATCGTGACGAAAAGTATAGATTAAATGAAAAAAAAAAAAAAAAAAAAAATAGTTCATTACTCAATAATAACTGGAAAATGGCTTCCTCTTTAACATCTTAAGGCCAGAATTCCAGACGAGTACAGTGCATAAATAATAAGTCAAAATATGTAAGTTAGGCACGATACAAGTGGGGTTTTCTTTGTACCTACTACTTAGTTTGGCAATACAATCTTAAAACTATGTCACCACTTTAAACGCTCTTCTTCTAATGGATCGATATACCTACTCGTATCATATTTTTCAGTTCTGTCATGTAGTTTTTCATTTTTACAGCATGAACTATAAGCGTAATCTAACTACATTTTTTTCAAGAATGTAAGCTCTGTCTACGAATTTATTACTTCGTATCCGAGGTCGCCAAAAATCGTGTGCATTGTGTGAAGGCGTTCTTGTGACGCGGTGAAGAAAATGGGTGTGTCCAAACTTGGTCCAAACCCGTCAGCCTTGGATCGGTACATGGTTCGATTCCAGTGAACGTACCTTACTTACTGGCGATCTAGATCGGCATGTGTTGTATTAAGGAGCACACCACGGGTGTACCCGCGAAATTCAAATTCTTTGTGGTTTTCCGCGATTTTTAAGCTAATAAGACATAATAGGCTTATGGCAGTCAAATTGCGAGAATCCCAATATCATCTTCACGTGCTTATATAAAAATCTCTGCTTGAAAGTGTCGAGTTAAAGAAATTAGTCCGAGATTTGCGAGTTACTCACATAAAACTCGATACACATTTTTATGCAAAGATTTTGATATAATCATGTAAAGATGATACTGCCATTCCCGCAAATTGGCTGCCATAAACCTATGATGTGTAATTAGCGAACAAATTGCAAAAAACCATGAAAATTTTGAATTTCGCGGGCAGAGTCGTTGATTTCGCCTACAACTGGGATGGAAAAGATGAACCTACTGGCAATCATACTGGTAAAGCCGAAATTACATTGCGAAATTAGTGACATGCATGATAAATATATTAATTTCGTGAAACTAGTTGTAGGACTTGTGAAACTGATTTCGTAATGTCGCGAAACCTTTAGTATCACTACGTAGCCATGGCATCGAAGCTTATTTCCGCAATGCATAATGTTATTAAACACATTAATTTGTACAAAATAAAGAAAAGGCTTTCCCGAAAGAAAAGACGAATGTGGATTCGAGAGTGGATATCAAGAAAACATCTAGAAGCAACAGATAAGATCCTGAAAGCTGTAAAAACTATTTTCGCGACACTAGTTTCGTCTGATTAATGTTTTGAATTAGTTGCATGACATTAGTTTTACCAAAAAACTAAATAATTGTTATGAAATTAATGCATGAATAGTAAAACTTAAAGTTTACACGTGCAACTGTTGCTGAAACTAGTGCCGTGAAAGTAATTTTACGCCATTAATTTCGTAATATAAGTTTAGCTTAAACGTTCGCAGCACTTTCGTCCTCGATTGTGAAAAGGTGATATCGATTAACCATGATGCTTGCAGATTTAGAAACCTTTAACCTTATATACATCAACTTTTTAATTTTATTATTTAAAACTGTTTTACAAACACTCTTTATAAAAACTTTACTCATCGGGGTCGAGCTTTAAATATGACCCCGCAAATAAAACATCGACTTCTTGGTACCGTTACAAACTTTGAGTTCCACCTCCCACGTACATTTTTTGGCGCAACGAAAAAATTTTTAACAAACATTATAAATTCGTATAATTGTTTCTGATCAACAAACTATGGTTACTAAATAGTTTTTTTTTCAGTATAAGAACGTCACTTATGTAAACTGCTAAATTGATATTAATAGGTCGTTAGGTAACAAAAGCTCTTTAAATTAAAATTAATCATCACATCACTTTGTCATATTTTACGCCACTTCTTACGAGGACCTACCTATACTCGTTTGTAATTTCTGAAGTAAACCTTAATTGATTACATATTTCTTATCTCAATTTTGTATAGCTCTCAAAGGGTCCAGTTAGTTATACAATACAGTATCCTTGAGCGATTCGATTACGCTAGTCCGCAGCTAGATAACGTTGCGTCATTTCAATGAATGTAGGTATATCTAGACTAATATTACTATCGGTCGTCAAATAAACACTTGAAATTACTCCTTATTGGTTTTTAAAATGGAATCTTTCAGTGTTCATAAATATCTGGTGAAATCCGGTTCGAAGGACCAAAAATTTTCGTTTACGAGTATCTCTTATCATAAAGGATTGTTATTGGTGGGGAATACTACCTCCTTAGGAATATTCTATGATATTATCAAATGTTTATTCGTTTAGTTAGTCGCGAGTTGAAATTCTATGCACTTTTTTGTTTTTATTTTGCGCTTTGATAAACACGACTGTACCTCCCAGCAAAACATTACTCTAAAGCTACTTTTTGCGCGTACTTCTAACCTCATGATTAGGTTTTTGCGAGGTTTTTGCGTATTTAAGAATGCGAGGATGCGACAAAAGCAAGCTGCAAGATCAATTAAACTTTTTACACAACTGAAAAAATGTTTTTTCTTTTTTTTTTTTAATAAAAAGTAACTTTTTATTACGGGGAGAGATTTCCTTATGAAATATACGAAGGGACCTTACCCCTCCTGTGGAGGGTTCCTCAGGACTTAAAGTATGTAACTAACAAAAAGAACTTCACTGACTTCTGATGAGCCTAGTAATAAAAACCATGAAAAGGATATACATATCTACACGGTTAAGTAAAAAAATTGTGAAGCATGATTAATATTCAAGCAAGAGCTTCGAAATAACGGGTCCCGTATCGATCGTATTCTATTAGTTTAACTCAGTAAGCCTCTAGAATTTTGAGGAACCTAATTATGTACTTACCTACAAAGGTGTTTATTCGGGTCGCGCCCGTATCATACATAAATTACCTTTTGTACGCTATGATCAGTAGGTATATCATACGAATATAATTAGTTGTGAAAAAGATTAGTTGAAGAAATTGTGATGATGCCTTGTTACCAATAAAACAGGATCTAAAAGATTAGTTCAAGAATTTGTGATGATACCTTGTTACAATAAAAATGGGAAATGTTTTCCAAAAAACCAACTTCAAATGCCACT
This sequence comes from Coenonympha glycerion, assembly GCA_963855885.1. Lineage (NCBI taxonomy): Eukaryota > Metazoa > Arthropoda > Insecta > Lepidoptera > Nymphalidae > Coenonympha > Coenonympha glycerion. Next base: position 11,347,057 of record OY979639.1, read on the forward strand.
ACAAAGAGTGAAATAATTTTTTATGTAGGTACCTACACCAATTCGAAGTCGGGCGATTGTCTATGACTTCGTCATAATATTTTCTTCGCACATCAAGTAAGTAAGAAGGACTATTAGGGATTGTATAAAACATTGCCCGACTTCGAATTGGTGTAGGTACCTTAGATTATGTATATTAGTAGGTCCGACGAATTGAAAACCTCCTCCTTTTTTTGAAGTCGGTTAATAAAAAAAAAGGATCTAAAAGATTATTTAAAGAAATTGTGATGATGACTTGCTACTTATATCAATAAAACGGGATAAATTTTTTTACTCGGGTAATGTAAGTATGGGTGATGAATATGTCAATTTGTAAAGTATCTATCTAATACGATAAAAAATAGTCTGGCTGTATCTGGAATATCTAAAGTATTTATTCCATAAAAAAAGATTCCGGCGAATTGAGAATCTCCTCCTTTTGAAGTCGGTTAAAAAGGTACACGAGTAAGCTGTGGGGTGTTTTATTACAAACTGTTTTCATAAATATTAAGTAACGTAACTGCAGTAATTAACCGGTGCTAATTTCGTAACAGCTAAGCTGATAAGAAATTAGATTTTTTTTAATGTAACATTACATGTATATTATACACTATACCAAATCTCAAAATATACATTTTGCCATAAAATACATTTCTTTCTACACTACACCACTATTATTGTCACTATGAATGTATTATTTACCAAAATATACATAATAATAATAGATAGGTATGTTGAATAACGCGACGCATAGGGTACAACAACAACTAGATGGTGAAAGTGGCTGGTTGCCGTTGCTGATGAAATCTCTGTTTATATTGTAGGGGAGACCGGGGACAAAAGTAACATTTTGTACTTTTGCCTTGGTTTCTCGTTAGGTGTTATTATTTTAATGAAATTATTATAGCCATATATAAATTTAGTTCAAGCTCTTTATATTAACATCTTAATTTATCTTATTATTGTGTAGGTTAGATGAATTACATAACCTTAAAAAAAAATCGTCATTTGTTACTTTCGACCACGTTGGCGGGTCGATAGTAACACCCTGTGGGTCGAAAGTAACATGACAAATGGACTAGGAATGAAATTAAAATATCATTTTATATCAACAAATTATTTATTAGGAACCAGTTTTATCATAAACATAAACATTTTCATTGTGATCGCTCAAAAATTAAATGTTTTATTAGAATAAATCAGCATTACTTTAACTGCGTTTGAACTAATTTATTAGGTATGCTTATTTTAATAAATGAGATCAATATTTTTATAATAATACTTTTATAATCAATATTTAGTATCAGATGCGCAATTGTGGCACACATACTCGTAATTTACATCATCACTAACGCACTCAATAGCTGACCACATTTTGCATTCGATACATTGTATCCATTGCTCATTTGGTCGACTATTGGTAAAAGGTTCTAAACAAACAAGACGGAAACAATCTTCTTCGTCAGATTTATTTTCTTTGTCCTTAGGTAATTTCTTCGTCTTTTTTCATTTTCCCTTGCCTTTCGTGGATGTCAACTTTCTTTTGCCGTTTCCAGTATCGGGTTGTAAAACAGCAGCTTTTCGGTACACTTACATGTCAGTAGTTCCTCGTGAAGCGGTTCTTATGCGTTGTCGCGGCATTCTGTTGAAAGAAACACAAATAAATACACATTATTATTTATTTTATTACGTAATCAAATCAATACGGGGACAAAAGTAACATGTTACTTGTGTACCCTTGTGTCTTTGTTACTTTTGTACCCTACCACATTTTTGTTAAAACATGAAAGATAACTTTAAAATTGAGAGTGCTGGACAAAAACGAAGTTAAACACTGTATAATCAACCTTCTCTAGAATTAGTATGCAAATGTTCAGATTAATGAAATCTCATTAATACTACATAAACATTAAATAAGTAAAAGTCAAAAAACTTACTTTTGAGTTGCGAAATGACAAACAGTCCTCTCACACGACCTAATAGCGCGCGGTAGGTGCGGTGACTGAATCCATAGGGGGGAGACGCTGCGGGCTATCGCCTGACGACAGTGAAGCGATGTTTCAAGTATTTGATAAACCTACAGAGCATTTGTTACTTTCGACCCGCCGTTACTTTTGTACCCGGTCTCCCCTACTTAGTTTATGTGGGACTAACTAGCGAATAGGCAGGCAAGAGATCACCATTTTATTCGATTGTTATCTTATTTGTAAGGCCCTGTTAAACTAAACAGACGTATTGCAAAAATGACAATCAGAAAAATATACAAAACGGGAAAGAAATATCATAACATAGTTTGAAAATTCAAGCTAAGAGTAGGTATGTTTTAACTAGATCTGTCGCAATAATGATCATTGCTCAACCCGGCTTTTATTAGAATGTACATGCAATGTAATCACCTTTGTGGCCGGGCGCGGACATTCTAGCACAAATCTTATATCAACGATAAATCAATGAAATTTTTCCTTATATTTGTAAGAGATCGCGAGCTGATCAATCAACTGATGTTCCCAAGAACATCTCCACTACACAGCTTTTTAATTCTTTTCCAGATGAGAATAACAAGATGAGACTAGATAATGATTAATTTAATAGTATGGCTAACTACAATGAGGTCATGCGCACATGGGTGATGGTTTTTTTAGGGTTCCATACCAAAATGGTAAAAATGGAACCCTTATGGTGAGACTTTCTCCGTCCGTCCGTCCGTCCGTCCGTCTGTCACACTCGATTATTTTAGTAACTATTCAAGCTATCGACCTGAAATTTAGAATAGTTATAGGAAATGGTGACGCGACGTCATATCAATCGTAAAAATTTGTAAATTGTTTTTATTTTTATTTAAAAAGGGGGGAAAACGGGGGTATTAAAATTTCATAATGAGTAACAATATTGAGTGGGGTATCATAAGAAAGGGCGTCACTTGTGTAGTCTAAAACAGATTTTTATTTATTTTTATGCTCGATAGTTTTTGATTTATTGGGCAAACTGTCAAAAAAAATACCGTTCCCCCCCCTTATCTCCGAAGTTTATTGGCCGAAAAATCTGAAATAATTACGATCAATAGACATTTACGTATATTTTACAGGAAAAATAAACTCAACTCTCTAACTATTATACTTTTTTAGATAATAACAATAAACCGCCAAAAACAAAGTTATGTTTGCGGTTTGCCAACAAAAGTACCTACATGTAAATTATACTCGTAAATTCATGAACCAAAGTGATTCTTTTAATGTTTCTTCTTCTTTTATGGTATGGAACCCTCGGTGCGCGAGTCCGACTCGCACTTGGCCGGTTTTTTTTATTTACTGACTGGATTATTTGTAACTGGCTACGTAGCGCGCTGGTTCAAACTAGGAGTGAAGAATTGTCTTCTTGGTCCGTATTACGCATCAAACGTCATACGCCAAAAACCTCGAACATTTTTAATTTCTATGGGCAATATAGCTCTCATTTAAACAGTGGCAATTGAAAATCCAAAATATTCTATTCTATTCTATAAATTCAACTAACTATTCATTTTCATCAAATAAAGATTTGTGGAAATTACGTAATTCTTAGAAGCGACAGCAGAATCCTCAATCCCCAATTTGACCAGCACAGCTATATTGGTCATAAAAAGATGTCTACGATTAATTGGATATTTACGAAGTTTTTATCTAACGATTTCACTTGTTTTTTCCGGTCATTATATCAGCACAGTTTAAAGATAAGTATTCTTGGTATTAGCAACGAATATAAAATATAAGACGTATGGTTCTTATTCAAACTTTTTCGACTATAAAGCAACGAATTGGGAAATAACTAGGTATCTATGTTTTTCTTATCATACTAATAACTATAAAATATTAAAAGCTGGCTTATGCGTGTGGTGTAGATTATTATTGGTATATTAAAGTGTATATAAGTTTATTTTGGAAAAAAGCTATATACATCAAATTATCAATCCCACAAAAAAGATAAATGAATAAATAATAACAGGTACCTTCAATACACACAGTAACGGGATATGTATTACAGTGATTTTAGTTGCTCAGTGTTATCTAACCTCTTGAAGGTTAAAGAACACTGACCAAATTTGCGTTGATAAAACAAATATTGGAGATTTTGACTAACAATCAATTATTGTACGTAAGTAGTAAATGAAACTATTTTAATTAAAAGTTGATTTTCACCATTCCGAACTTCAATCATCATTAGAGGATAGTGCTTGATGTATTATGCTCTATGTATTTTTTAATACTAAGCGTAAGTAGAGTGAGATATTTTTATGTAACAGATGATTTAATAAACGCCTACTGTTAAATAAATATTTGGCATGCGATTACCGCCTATGGAAATTATTATACCAATCCCACACCAATCCATGTTAATGAAATAAGGAAAGAAATGGACCTGCTCAAATAAAATCAAATGTACACTTACAAATAAGTGAAAGCCCCGATCATCATCGCGCCTCGAGGCCCGGTGATGGTGATGATGGACGGAGCCATCCAGTTGCAGATGGCCAGCGTGGCGTAGATGATCGCCAGGGAGGTGTAGCCGTCGCCGACGAAGTTCGGGTCATCTTGTGTTATACTGTCGAGTATAGTTTTCTGAGGACAACGACAATGAACAGATTAATAAACAAAATAGTATCAATGAGGGAATAAGGAAGGAGGGAATGTACAAAGTAGATGTTCTACATTTTGTGATCCTTCTAGATTCTACCAAATGTGTTCATTGACATTATACTTTCAACAAACGTTATTTTAATGATAATAAAATGAATAATAATAATGAAATTAAGCAATCTTATGAGCAAGGTCTAACTAAGTGCTTTGATATTTTTTCCGAGATAAAGAAAGAAAATATTTATTTCAGTTCCTAATTATTATATATTTTAAAATAACGACAGAGTTAAATATTTTCATAAACAAAAAGTATTCCTTATAATCGATTTCGCATCTCCTGGTGTCTGGACGGAAAGTGCGTCAAAGAAAGTGTTGAAAAATTGTGTGTGTTTTGTTTCATGTGGGCAGTGTTCCTGCATATTGTATTATTCGTGATATTGTACCATACAGAATCGTTTCAAGTAGCGGATTATAGCAAAACAAATTAATCTTTCAGGTAGTTCCTTATAATGATCAACAATTTTCCTTGCATTAAACAGAAATTTACTACAGGAAATAGCGTCGTGAAACTGATGACCTAGATAGGGAAGCAGACTGACCTTGAAAAACCAGTACCTAACTGAAGCAAGAATTTGTTTTGCCGTAAACTAGTTGGATAAAATTATACAAGTCTTATATACTCGACTTTTTGCAAATTATTGCTTTTTAAGAATAATACTCGTTTGTTTGTTCAAGTCAGTGGATGCTACCAGTATTTATTGATGAATTTAGCTGAAAGTGCTATAGAACATATTCAAAAACGAAGCACATATAAGTGTTAATTAATCATCTTAAGGCACAGTGCAAATAAAAATATTATTTGGTGTTTTGTAATTTGTAAGCAAATGACACACTCTAGACTTATGAAAAGGAGTTTGCAGAATGGCAGTAAGTATCATCTATGTAAATATTTGTTTAAAATTATTGACTTTACAAATTAGGCCGAGATAGTAAAGATGATACCGCTATTCCAACAATTTAACTGGCATAAGCCTACTATGCCTTATAAATTGCGAAAAACGCTTAATCCCATTCAACGTATAGGTCACCTTAAATAGTCAGAGCTTAGACATTATAGTAGCGTTGTTCATGTACATCTACATTTTAGAATAAATTAATATAATAAAGTTCACCGATATGCCCGATACAAAACATAAACTTAGCGTGTTCCTTTTTTGAAATCCAGAACAAGGTGCGCAAGAAGAAAAGGTCATATTGAAATATATAATTTATTTTATTTAAGATGTTTTGTAACAAAACAAATATTGTGTTTTTTTAATAAGTGTGACAACGATGCCAACTTTCGACTGCCATCCTGCATTAATCATGTTGCAACTCTTTGAAAAGGACACGATACCCAAAACTGGCTAAACCCAAAAATGGAGGCACGTCAAACCAGTAGGAAAAAGTAAACATTAACAACGCAATAAATTGAGCAAGAAACTGGATTTTATCACCTTTTACATTCAGATAAATACAATATTGCAACAGTTTCGAAACGCCGATTTGGGTATTGTTCCGAAAACGAGGATCTGCCTTTTTTAAAATTCGTCTTAAATTTTGAATTTGTTATCGACTGATAGGATCTCCATTCTCAGTGCCTCTTTTTGGTATTTTACGGCTTTTGGAACAAGTACCAACATCATCATTATTATCATTAGCAGTTGTTTGTTTGCCCACGGCTGAACATAGACTTCAAAAAATTCCAAAATTCAAAATATCTTTATTTCACATAGGCCTAATATACAGGCACTTGTAAAAGGTCAGTACGATTTTGTAACATATTATGTATGGTGATAACTCCAAGTCAGCTTAAAAATAAATTTACGAGGGTTCCAACGCGCTCTGCACTGAGAAGAAGCCCACAACAAACTCAGCTTCTTTTAGTCTTAGGCCGAATATATTGTTTGAAGTTAGAACAACAATTCAAAGATTGTATTGCAAATACCAGGCCCCTGAAAAAAGGTTAAACCTTTATCTTATCACTCTTTGAATGCGAAAACAAAGTAAAGTTCAAGGTTTATCGACCGATTGAATGTGTTTGGCTCTTTTGAAGCAAGCTACAGGTTGTACGTAACATTGTCTATATACAATCCAGTGACATTTAACGAAAAGTCTTTACTCTTTAGTACTTATTTATTTGAAACGTTTTGATAAAATTGAGTTCTATTGGTAAAGGATCCGACACACACATAAAATTTGAGTCGGAAAATATATCACTTTAATATAATAGCAAAAATATTTAATTCAGAGGATACAACAATGTAGAAGCTGCTTTTAGCTCAACTCAGATATAATATATTAGACGCAGAGATAGACGTATCCTAATTCCTAACCCAAAGTTATTACGATTATTATAATCAGTTTTACAACCAACAATTTAATTACAGACCATTGCAAAAATCAAATTGATAGGTCGACTCAATAATGATTCTCAAATCTCAGCCGATAATAATGTCAGCATTACATGACATGTTATTGAAATATACACCCTTGAAAAACTGGTATCACACCAATAAATCTGTTTGACCCAAATTGAGTAATCCTTGAGCTTATCGACTAGCATGCGTACCCTAAGTACCTACAGAGATGTTATCAGTTAATTGCGGATAATATTGATATTATTGTGAAGTTAATTTAGATTTATGGTGCAGTTATCATTTACTGAACCGATTTGAAAAAGGACTAAGCCAGTTTTCGGTTATACCCAATTTTATTAAAAGTCGGCAACTTTTACGGCATTTCATTGCTCAACATTTATGCCCGGCTCGGTTTCTACCAAAGAGAAGATGAGATGTGTTTTGAATAAGTAACCGATCAGATTTCGTCATTTCCACATCTCCTTTCCGATTAGCTTCAGCGGAAATGGAAATGGATCGAACAATCCCCCCTGAGCCAAGTGACATAGACGAGACGTATAGAAATTAGAAATGGAACAAAATTCAAAAAATGTATGCGAACAATCGCTGTTTTGATATTTAGTGACGGTCAACTGTGCGTCAAATCGAATGACGAAATACGCTACGATGGTCAAATCGCATACATTTATTTCTCGTTCCATCTCTATGTCGCGAAATAACGCTATCCCACCAAAAACATTCTGTAAAAACTAGCCAAAGTCAAAATGGAGCTGCTTGTTTATCTCTAAAAAGTACTGAAATCTAGACAAAGTCGTGCCAAGTCTAAGGTTCCTTACTGCGATTTCTTTATTATTATAGTTAACGTTGCGTGACTTGGCCGTTGAAGGGTACACAAGGGTTCAAACCAGGTGCTCCATGACACCATTGCACCAATCTGTCGCCAGAATTCATCGTCAATGAGTAGCGGTTCTTGGTCTTCAACGGCCAAGTCACACAACATTAACTATAATAATAAAGAAATCGCAGTAAGGAACCTTAGACTTGGCACGACTTTGTCTAGATTTCAGTACTTTTTAGAGATAAACAAGCAGCTCCATTTTGACTTTGGCTAGTTTTTACAGAATGTTTTTGGTGGGATTTCACTTCTTTTTGTAGAAACTTCAAAATATTACAAAATATTTCTGTCCGTTTTTCTAGATACATTAACTGCATAAATAACTTTGTAATCTCATATAATTTATATGGAATTACAAAGTTATTAATGCAGTGATCACCAGGTACTCCAGATCTTCGATTATCCTAGTTTTTATAGTTTTCCCTTTATGTGGCCATTAAACCCTAACTCTGTACCAAATTTCAGCTCTCTGAGTTTATGGGAAGTACTAGTTCTATTTTGATGATCATGAGTGAGTCAGTCAGTCAGTGTCGAAAATGCGAAACTTTGCTTTCGCATAACTTCGGAATTATATGACCTACAGACTTGAAATTTTGGGTTTTAAGTATGTGATTATAGCTTACTGGATAGCGAAAATTTCAGCGTTCTGGTCTTATCCAGAGGTTCTCAAATAGGAGCCCGAAAATGCGGCGAAATGGTTCCTGTAAAGATGGTACGGCAGTTTTGCTTCGCGCTTTGACTTTGGCGGGGGCACTGCCGTGCCCCCTGATTTGTCACGTGTGTCAGCTGCCTGAGCTGATATCCACCAGTAAATAACCAGACAGCTTCGTGCGCACGTCTTCTCGTCTCCGCTTAGGTGGAAACTGGGCCTTAGTATTTTCACAATAAGCATTAGTATTTTCACAATAAGCAAGAAAGAAAGAGCAAGAATAGGTGTATTAATTCACGTAGAAAGTCTCTTCTCAACCGGAGCGCACGTTCCTCAATATAAGGCAAATCGTTGAGCATCGCATCAATAGACATGTACATACCTACACAGGACCTGGCCAACCAAAAAAAAATGTCGCTAGTTGATTGGCGTCAATTTGTTTATCGGCGTCAGTTGTAAGCCGACCGCAGTATTGGTAATGGACCGCGGTCCACCCCAAAAATATTATTTATTAGTCCGCACTATTCAAGACAAGTACTTAGGTACTTGTTTAGTGTAAAAATTGAGATCGCAGACAAGTACTTACTTGTTTAGTGTAAAAAAATACCAAAATGATAAAAATGGAACCCGTATTATATAGAGCGACTTTATCCGTCCGTCTATCACATTCGATTATTTCAGTAACTATTAATAAAGCTATCGACATGAACTTTGGTACAGTGGTAACTATACCAATAAAGTGTCATAACGAATTAAAAATTGTTTTTATTCCTAGGTATTTTAAAAAGGGTGGACAACCGGGGCGTCTAAACAAAGTGATATAACTAAGTATACTTTGTAATTTGAAATGGGTTTTCTTTGCCTGTACATTCTTAAACGGATTTTATTTATTTTTATGCAAAATAGTTTTTGATTTATTGGACAAAATGAAAAGATACCGTTTGCTCCCATATTCCCGAAGAAGTGAAGCGAATAGAAAATAATTGAGGAAAGTAGATGATTTTCATGGCAGGATATTATTGATTAGTCCCGTATTCATACGTGAATCTATCTACTGAATCGCTGAACGTCATAAGTTTAGTAGATAGAATCATAGAACGATACCCCACCATCGACCTACAACATTATTTCAAGCAGGTACATATAGTAAAATGTTTTTATTTCTCCTACTCAGGTGCATTCCCAGGACCCAGAGTCAACAATGTGCCAATTTTAGAGTTCCGTACACAAAGGGTAAAACGGGACTTCTTTGCTAAGACTCCGCTGTCCGTCCGTCTAAAACATAGCCTAGCAGTCCTGCCTGCTGTTAACTACCTTTTGTCATTTACTGTCTAAACTTTTTGCAATTTAAATTGCATTTAGGAACTCTAGAATGATGTAGGTAACCCATGCTAGCACGAAAAGTTACGTAAATAAACAAAAAAAAATACCATTCAAAAGCGAAGCTGTACAGCGTCGGTCATCATGAGTCTCGGACACGGGGCAATGATCCCAAATTCTCGGTACCTATTGCATAATAAATTACATAATGTACCGATATTATGGGACTAGCTGTTGCGCGCGGCTTCGCCCTCATGAATTGCTGCTTCCATAAAATATAAATCCCATAGACATATGGTGCCGCGGACTTCTTCAATCGACTTCAAAAAAGGAGGTTCTCAATTTGACTGTATGTTTTTTTAATATTTGTTACCTCATAAATGTTGACTGGGTAAATCGATTTTGATGATTCTTTCTTTATTAGAGAGCTGAATCTTCCCGTGTGGTCCCTTTCAATTTAGTCCAGTTCTGATAATGGTATCCATGAGAAAACCATATAAATCTTAAATTTTTAATTGGAAAGGATGTATTCAACAGTAGTTTGATGAGAGTTGAAGTCGGTTTTTTGTTAATTAATTAACAATATATTATTTAGAACTTCTAAAGAAAAACAATTCCGTCATACATGATTTTTGCCAACTTTAACTGTTAACGCAGCGCACGTAACGTAAGCTCTCCTAAAGGCATAATTTTTCTCCTCGTTTTTGCAACATTGTTCATTGATGCTCCGCTCCTATGGGTCCTAGCATGGTATATAGCTTATAGCTTTTCAAAATATATGGACTATACAACACAAAATAGTAGTTTATGAAACGGATGCATAATGGAGGGTATTAAAACATGAGTGTGAGTTTAAAAAACGAGCCGCAGGCGAGTTATTTAATAGTATCACACGAGTGTTTTACTACCTAATTATGTAGTTTCATACACTACTTTATCTACGCTCAAATTATCATAAATCCAAACCATAAAATCTTGCTAACGTTTGTCGTAAATCCTTCACTTTGTTGGTAAAAGATTGTGGGTAATTTTTGTTGCAATTACTAAAATGTCAGGTGGAGTTAAATTTTCTTTAGTAGGTTTCACTGCTAGATATTTTTCCGCGCTAAGTTTTGACTAAGTAACAAAAATAACACATTCAAATGTTAAAAGTTAGGTATGGCGCCAAAATTCAATTGTAAACTGCGTATAGTCTGTTAAAAAAGTCATGAAACAAAAAAGAGTAGAAAAATATTTATACAAGTCAGATAAAGTATATTTTTAGTGGATAATTAAATACTCAAAAATTATACATAATTCTTTTCAATATTCTGTATGAACACACTATTTAATCAATCATATAAGGCAGGGAAAAATTATTGTTTCCGTGAATTAATTGTTGTCTATGGTCGATCATGGCCTATCCCATGACTACCAACTAAATGTTGTCTGTGGATTCCATATATAAAAAAACAAAATTGAGGATTGGCTCTACACTCTCTTTTGGCTATGACGACCACAGAGAAAAGAAAGTTATTCCCTGGTCTGTGATGACGACACATAAAAATACAGGAACCCAGAGCTGAGTATCGTAATGGAAATTATTCAACTATCTAGAGACAGTTCCATAGTACAGCTATGTTATAATGAATAACTTTTTAATAATTATAGAAGTCTGTGAATAAAGTAGGTCAATATGTGACACATTTTGATTTCATTATTCAAACTTTAAGCAATGAGCGTAGATAAATTAATAATAGTAATTCAAGTAATTCAATTTGGACCAGTGGTTATGAGAACTAGCCAAGTCAGACCTTAGGCTTCAATAACTATATATTATCCTAAGTTATAAGAAGATATGATATTTTACGTTGTTTTAAATAAATTTCAGGATTGACCATTGAACCCATCAAGATCTCACTTCTTTTGTCGTTGAAGTCCAAGGCACATATCATAATATTGAACTTGGCTCTCATTTCACATTTATGTTTTTGATGGGATTAGAAACTTTAAAGCAGTTAATCTGAATTCATACCTGCAATAGTGCAGTTGCAGGTGGAGAGAGAAGATTATTTCCTATCCGCGATTACTCATACAATAGGGTATATTTAAGATTACTATCGAGGATATATAATCTGTTTTGCCTTCCCAGCCAAACTGGTTTAATAGTAGTGGTATGATTGAGTAACTAATGTGAACTTTCACATTTATAATTAATATATATTATAAGTTATAATTATTATTTATGCATGTGAAAGTGAAAATTAAATCTGTTTGCCATTGACAGGACAATCAAGATCAAACTTAACTTATCAAAGTTTGCTTGATCATACAATAGGATTTTATTCATTTACTCATATAAATAGACATAGACTTAAAAGGTATTAAAATAATAAATATACTGAAATAAGTAAAAAGTATTTGTTATAATCATGTTCAACTATTTCTTGGCAAAACTGGTAAAAACAAGGGTAAAAATGAGAAGGAGCCAGGAGAAGAATCAAGTTAGTTGACCTATTTAACACTAAATAATACATTTATTATATATTTGTTTCAAAATATTAAATGACCCTATATTGAGCTAATTTTTTTTTTTTAATTTATGTTTTATATTTATTAACTGTTATGTTTCAAGTTCAATATGTGTTCAGTTCAATTTCTTTGCAATCAGTGTTTAAGAGTTGATTACTTATACTTATAAATAACATAATATAATATAGTACAAAAAAACTAGTACAATATTGGTAAATAAAACATTACATCAGCTGCATTGCATTAACTTGAAGGCTGGGTGAAAGTAATGTTTGTACTTTACAACTTGCTGGCTAGAAACAAGCTACAAAGCAGTTCAAAATAAATTAATATAATAAATCAGAGTTATCTATCTACTACTACATGATAAATCTAAGAAGCCTTGATGATGTTAATGGCAATTAAAAAATGTACAGGTTCCATTAGTTATTCAATGACAGGGTCGTCTGATATTAGTAGATCCGCAAGTAGTTTAAAAAATGATGCGGCTGGATTGCCAACCCTAATCACACTCAGTGTTAAATACTGAAGAATGGACTGAACACAGACTTTACTGAACTTCAGTGGTACGAGTAGCAATGTTGTTGCACCTTCACTTACCACAGACTGGATGAGTGTGAGAATATTTTACATGATCGACATTAAACATGGCTAAATTCATTATAAAAATACTTTTATCATTTAATTGTATGCATGAGTGTTACAGTCATGTTATTCAGCTTTAAAGAAACATTTAAATATCTTTAAAACATTAATTAAAGGCGCCAATCTTCACATAATCAAAAGGAAAACTTACCTCTATGTTTCCCATAGTCTGGAATGCAGTAAACACAAACATAAATCCGAAACCGAGTAGAATAACATTTACGAATTTGCGATCCATGTTCGCAAGATTTGACACTACCTAACTATAAATAAATATAATTAAATTATTAAAAACAACACCGAAACAGTGTTAACTGAACTCCGCGAACTGAGTAACACTGTTTATTGCTCAACGAACGCGTTCGTAATGTTAATAGTAGTGTTATATTCTACGTCCATTCTCCAAATATTAAAACTCCCTCCACTGCGGTTGTCGAGAAATTCAACGCCACGAGCTCGATCTTATGTTAACGGCTTCACGGACGTGATATCAACAATCCAATCAATTTACAATTTTCAATATTTTCTTGGTGCATTGATATTTGATATGGCATTGATGACATTGATGATTGATAAATAATAAATAAATGAATGTCAAAATCATACGGTTTAACGTCACTGTCAACGTTAAATTTGACAAAGACATTGCAAAGACTGGCGGCTACAGATGATAGACAAAATAATAATTTCATAGGCAATGTCAAAAACAATATTCTCCATATTATATTCTCCATATTATATTCTCAGAGGTTGTATGCTCTTTGGTTGTCCGCTCCTCTAGGAGCAGTACCTATCCGAGAACAAGATTGTCATCTAAAGATTTTTAAGCTTTGTAAAGCTAAAGCTTTCTAAAGATTTGTAAAGCTAAAAAAAAAAAAAAAAGATTCCGACGAATTGAGAACCTTATTTTCTTAGAGTAGCTATTTTCTTACAAGCGGCTAAAAGCGGTCTTGGACGAGAACGATCCCTCTGTACTGTGTCTTCCCATCTCAACTAAATATTGGGTCCGGTAGAAATGGTAGACAAAAAATATCGTTTAATTTATGTAAATAATAATTATTGCGTTGTACATACCCACTTCAAAATAATTCATTATAACGGGGTAATTACGACTGAAAATACCAAACGCAAGATGGTGGTTTTTTAAAAAACAGCAATCATATTCTGTAGGGTAACCATGAGTTATGTGGATCATAAATTTTTCTTTTTTTGATTTTTGGTTTTGATTTTTGATTTTTGATTTTCGATTTTCGATTTCGACTGACGAATTTCAATTTAGCGCAGGAATGCTGCCGCATAATGAGTACCCTAGCCCCTAGCTACCCTAAATTATTATATGTAGGTATATTAATTATTAGTTACTTATTTAAATTAAATTACATTTTTTAATTTCGTTTTATAACGTATTGTTTATTATTTTTAAAACTACATTTACAATGTAAATAAATGTTGTCGTCATAGGAATTTGTCCTGTGTTGCGTTTTATCATGGTCACCTTAAATAAGAAAGGGACGCAGTACCTGCAGAGCCCTTTCGCTCGGACCGGTTTATTCGTCACGGTGAACTTTTAGTTGATTGTAGTTATAATGATATACTACGTCTATGCCCTATAGTGTTTTATGTCTATGCCTGTGTGTGCAATTGTGTATTATTCTTTGATTTTATTTTTCCGATTCATTGGGATTTGTCTGTTTATAATACAATTAGAAATATAAAATTTGTGTTTAAAATCAGAGTGAAATTTGAAATGTAGTGCCTTATTGGATAGTGTTTGTGTACGGAGTCCGACGGAGTGTTTCTATCGTCCACAACGCGAAGATGATCTCATTGTCGTGCTGACATTAGTTTCGTTACGTTCTTTTCGGCGAAAGATCTTGATCGTTTTATTGTTATTGACCAAGTCCAATGACCTTGTAACAATAAATTCAATAGAAACTTATTTGACAAAATGAAGAAGCAGTTCATCAGGGTGAAGCAGCTCGCCGACCAAACCTTCTCGAGGTACTTACATTATCATAGATGAGATAAGATTTAGACTCCTTTGTGAATAGTGTAGGTATATTTAACTGCGGTATCATTTAGATAAATTGCCTGACGAGCTTAGAGGAAAGTAAATTTAGAATTCAGTTTGTTTTTTTTTTTTTGAGAAATCAACATTACCATTAGTGTAGTATTTTAGTTATTTATCTCTAGAAGTGATGAATGAACATAAAAGCACAATTTTTACCGTGACTAGGTCTGGCAAGGGCGAAGCCCTGACTGATGAGTTACAAACGGCAGACAAGAAGGTGGAACATCTCCGTAATGCCTTGCACCTCATCAGCAAGAGGCTGGCCACAGCTGCGGGGAACACTCAGGGGCAGGACCCGGCGGCGCGCGAGAAGAGACTGAAGAAACTGCCCGAGTATCTGCTGGGGCTGTCTATGTGCGAAGCCAGCAACTATGATGATGATGATAGCATTTTAAAATATATTTTACATGAATGTGGTTAGTAAATGAAAGTGCTTACTAAATAAGTTTCCACCCATTCCTTTGAGAACATGGATAAAACAATTCAGACTTTTAATTTACTTGTACCTATTTTACATATGTATTTTATGAAATGTTGCATGGGTCATTATTTTTATTTTTTAGTGAAGTGGGAATTGTTGTTAGTAAATATAGAAGTTTAGTTAGTTTGTAAACAAATTTAGTTCAAAATAAAAATGTAAATTAATATTCTATTGGTATACTAAAACAAAACGAATAGCTTTTACTGCACAAAGTCAAGCCTATAATATGTTTTTTATGAATGGTGAATGCAGTTTGTTTACTTTTTTAGGTAAAACCGAGAAGTTTCTTGCAAATGAGATTGCTGAACATGAACTGAAAGTGGAGCAGTTGGTCTGTGCGCCACTCGCTGCTATTAGTGATCATGACCTGCCAGCTATAATGAAGGCAAAAAAACACCTCACAAGACTTATCAATGAAAAGGAGTCAGCACTCAGTCGATATAATGTGAGTATTGAAATCTTTGACTCATTTCTATTTGATTTGCTAGCTAAGGCTTAATTCAAAATTATGTGGGGAGAATAAAGTTCTACTCAACTGCTTCTTAAATTTCATCACAGAAAAAACCACTAACACAGAAATAAATTAAAATTGTAATTGTATTAAAATTGTATTGTTTAAATAAATTAAAATTGTAACAGCTAATTTTATACCAAATGTTAAATTTATAAATATACATATTAATGTGCATATTCATAAATCCTAGTTAAGGTTTGAGTTGTTTGTATGCACTTGCAAAATTTAATTTTGCACATATGACTTGAACTTGTAGTAAAATTAAATATGCACAAGAAACAAATAAACCTAAAACATTCCAAATTACAATCGGCAGCTAAGTTTCTAGTTTTAAGTTAATAAAAAAGCAGGCCTTAAATACTGTATTTATCTCTCAATATTGAAGTGAACAATGGTTTCAACTGACTCACTATCGGTTGATATCAGACTTTGATTGATATTAATAAATGCAGAAAGGATGTATCATAATTTAATAACATATATTTATAATATCTACATAATAAATTATACTGGGGTTTTGATTATGGAGTGCAAAAGTAATTGTGTTTAATGCATTGATAAAGTATTAATTTTTAATTTCAGATTTCAATTTTTTTGTTGGCATTTTACTAGACCAATCAAAAATAAGTACCAATATTTATACAGTTATTGAAGACCAAAACTGCATAGACTAATACTAAATTGCACTGCTCCTAAAAAAATAATAAAAATAGACTTATGTATCAATTGCTGTTAAAATTTGTAGAACGTGATATATGTATTGAGTGCTTTCTATTTTGATTTCGTTTTAGAGATAGGTTTTTTAATTAAAAGTGGGCTTTTGCCTCAGACTTAAATTTTGGCTTTTTAAATCCCATGGGAACCGTACATTTACCAGGATAATACAGGAAGTTTAATTTTTTATGCATTGTTTTAATAATAAAATATTATCCAAGGGCATTGATTAGAACAGTATTTTCAGGCGTGTAACAACGTCATTATGATAATGCTTTGCCATTTTGATAAAACATATATTAAAATGATATAACAGAAATATATAACTTAACACATTATAGTAATACATAAGTATAAGTGATTAAAACGAATTTTTATAGATTGAGATTTCTTTAAAGCTAAAACCCATGTTAAGTAAAATAAGAACAAACTATTTCAATTTAATTTAATAGGTATTTAACGATTAAGAAAGAGTTACCTATGATAAATAAAGTATTACAACATTCTGTAAAAACAAGTTGAACTATTAATTAGTAAGACTATTAGTAAAGTAGTTAAACTAGAGAATTAGTTATATAATAACAGATTGTGTTATTTAAACAAGATGATAAAATATTAGACTTATGTAGAATTTAGAAATTAAGTTGTAGAATTCATTAGGTACGTAAATCATTACATACAGAGGTCTGCTACAAGTGAACAAGAACATTTTCTTATTTATAGATATTTCAATTCACGAAGACGCGCCCTACTTTTACAAAATCGCAAAATGTTTCATTCGAATCTTATGGAGACTGAGTGTCCACAATAATAAAATATAGATATTTTATTATTGTGGATTATCAAAATGTCCTTCACTTGGTTCTATTACTAGAATTGTACCTAAATATGAAGGTTTTTAGAAGACAACATGACTGATAAGACTTATCTCAACATTCTTGATCACAATTTCAAAACATCTTACAAAATCTGATAAATAAAATCCACCCATATCTGTAGATTATACAAACACTTAAATGAGTATCAATATTAAATAAAATTCATCCATAAAATTAATAATTAATATGTAATCAGATAATATAAAATCATGAAAAAGTTAAACACCTACACACAGTTAACTGAATAAATATAGGCTTTATTAACTTTTCATTAATATGAACAAAAATACATATTTACAATAACAAACCAAAAATACATAAATATTGAAAATGAATTTATGTAATCATAAAATTTAAAATTTAAAAAAAATATGTACAAAAAAAAAAACAAATATGCCACAAGATTTATTTGTTTTATTCTTAAAATCTGCTTGTTAATTAAATAAGAAAGTATTAACTTTGCCATAATGGATTAATGTTAGTGGAAGACAGTAATATCTGTAATCTTTTATAATGCCTACTTATTTAGGTATGAGCAGATGTTTTTCAGTAATTTTTCACCTTAATTTCATTTATTTTCATAGTTGTTTCAAATAAAATAAAAATGATTTTCAAAATTTTATGATTGCAATGACGTTGGGTCACTATTACCTAAAACTGTTCCAAATTTCAAGTTGATAGCTTCGATAGTTACTGAAATAATCGAGTGTGACAGACGGACGGACGGACGGACGGAGAAAGTCTCACCATAAGGGTTCCATTTTTACCATTTTGGTATGGAACCCTAATAAAACAGATTGTACAAGTTTTAAAAAGCCTCACAAGAAATTGGTTTCTAAATTTATAAACTGTGTATGAAGCTGGGTCCCATCCCACACTAATAATATAAACGCGAAAGTATTTAAATATAATATGGGTATGAGTGTTTGTGTTTATTAAGTTAATTTTGTTTAAACCACAACTAATGAACTGAATAGAATGGAAATAACTTATACCCGGGTGGTCCAATCTACTCCAGTGCCTTACCTCTGTACTGGGGGTAAATGGGAGTTTTAGTTCCCATCCAACCCTGTGAATCTGAAGATATTTTGGGTACTTTTTATTAATAAACACATACTTCTTTTTGTTCTTAAACCCAGAATTCCTGCTGGACTTGTAAAAAACGAAACTTATACAACGTGTTTTTGTCTACAGAATTTAGAGCGTCAAAAAGAAGAGAACCCAACCAAATACAGCGCGGCGAAGGAAGAATTAGAAGAGGCAGGCAACAAAGTGGAGGCGGCGAGGGACGCGCTCGCCGCAGACATGTACGCTCTCGTCGCCAAGGAGGCGCAGCTCGCGCACACGCTGCTGCAGTACGTGAAGCTGCAGCGCGCGTACCACGAGTCGGCGCTGCACTCGCTGCAGGACACCGTGCCGGAGCTGGAGAGGTTTATAAGTAAGTGTCAGAGGACGCGCTCGCCGCAGACATGTACGCTCTCGTCGCCAAGGAGGCGCAGCTCGCGCACACGCTGCTGCAGTACGTGAAGCTGCAGCGCGCGTACCACGAGTTGACGCTGCACTCGCTGCAGGACACCGTGCCGGAGCTGGAGAGGTTTATAAGTAAGTGTCAGAGGACGCGCTCGCCGCAGACATGTACGCTCTCGTCGCCAAGGAGGCGCAGCTCGCGCACACGCTGCTGCAGTACGTGAAGCTGCAGCGCGCGTACCACGAGTCGGCGCTGCACTCGCTGCAGGACACCGTGCCGGAGCTGGAGAGGTTTATAAGTAAGTGTCAGAGGACGCGCTCGCCGCAGACATGTACGCTCTCGTCGCCAAGGAGGCGCAGCTCGCGCACACGCTGCTGCAGTACGTGAAGCTGCAGCGCGCGTACCACGAGTCGGCGCTACACTCGCTGCAGGACACCGTGCCGGAGCTGGAGAGGTTTATAAGTAAGTGTCAGAGGACGCGCTCGCCGCAGACATGTACGCTCTCGTCGCCAAGGAGGCGCAGCTCGCGCACACGCTGCTGCAGTACGTGAAGCTGCAGCGCGCGTACCACGAGTCGGCGCTGCACTCGCTGCAGGACACCGTGCCGGAGCTGGAGAGGTTTATAAGTAAGTGTCAGAGGACGCGCTCGCCGCAGACATGTACGCTCTCGTCGCCAAGGAGGCGCAGCTCGCGCACACGCTGCTGCAGTACGTGAAGCTGCAGCGCGCGTACCACGAGTTGACGCTGCACTCGCTGCAGGACACCGTGCCGGAGCTGGAGAGGTTTATAAGTAAGTGTCAGAGGACGCGCTCGCCGCAGACATGTACGCTCTCGTCGCCAAGGAGGCGCAGCTCGCGCACACGCTGCTGCAGTACGTGAAGCTGCAGCGCGCGTACCACGAGTCGGCGCTGCACTCGCTGCAGGACACCGTGCCGGAGCTGGAGAGGTTTATAAGTAAGTGTCAGAGGACGCGCTCGCCGCAGACATGTACGCTCTCGTTGCCAAGGAGGCGCAGCTCGCGCACACGCTGCTGCAGTACGTGAAGCTGCAGCGCGCGTACCACGAGTTGGCGCTGCACTCGCTGCAGGACACCGTGCCGGAGCTGGAGAGGTTTATAAGTAAGTGTCAGAGGACGCGCTCGCCGCAGACATGTACGCTCTCGTCGCCAAGGAGGCGCAGCTCGCGCACACGCTGCTGCAGTACGTGAAGCTGCAGCGCGCGTACCACGAGTCGGCGCTACACTCGCTGCAGGACACCGTGCCGGAGCTGGAGAGGTTTATAAGTAAGTGTCAGAGGACGCGCTCGCCGCAGACATGTACGCTCTCGTCGCCAAGGAGGCGCAGCTCGCGCACACGCTGCTGCAGTACGTGAAGCTGCAGCGCGCGTACCACGAGTCGGCGCTACACTCGCTGCAGGACACCGTGCCGGAGCTGGAGAGGTTTATAAGTAAGTGTCAGAGGACGCGCTCGCCGCAGACATGTACGCTCTCGTCGCCAAGGAGGCGCAGCTCGCGGACACGCTGCTGCAGTACGTGAAGCTGCAGCGCGCGTACCACGAGTCGGCGCTGCACTCGCTGCAGGACACCGTGCCGGAGCTGGAGAGGTTTATAAGTAAGCTAATCACCACTTTGAAATGCACTATGAATTAAATTTAAATAAAGGAATCAAAGTTACCTTGCAGGAAAGTCTTCTCGATGCCCTTACATTGTTTCCGTAACCTCATACATAAGGCAAAAAAATACTAAGGTAATATTATTATGTCAAAGTGTGTAACTACTTACATACTAGTTAGTTGTAATCACAGACCAAGAAATTACTTAATATAACAAGTACATTCTCAAAATATTGTCTATATATATATAAGACATTGAGGATCTCCAAAAACAAACAACAAATTGTTTCTCTGAAATAACAAAGATTTGTTTTATTTAACAAATATTTACAATTATCAAGTTATTATCAAGTTATGACAATTACACTTCTATCTCACCTGAAATAACAAAGAAACGACATTTAAAGTTCACTATTTATCGAGTCCTCAATCACATTCTTTCTATAAGTTTTTATAACGATAAAATGCACAAAACATTCTGAGCGTCACACGCCATTTTAAATCATAGACACAGATCAATATCATAATGTACGCGACAGACAGCTGATACGCGAAGCGCGGCAAATTCAAATGAATGAAATGTCACTCATTTCATTACATCTCCCCCCCTAAGAGCGAAAATTCTAAGCAATATATCTGTAAAATGTACTTATAAGTCATCTTCATATTCATTATCATCTCCTTCATCCTCTTCAGCCTCTGTTATGACAGGTTGCAATTTTGTTATATGAAATAATGTTGATTCTGTTTTTCTGTTGCCTGTATCAATCCTATAAATGGAATTCGATATTTTCTCTATTATTTTGAAAGGGCCTATTTTTAATTCGTCTAATTTCTTTCTATTCAGTCTATTTCCATTTTCTACATATACACTGTCTCCTACATTAAATTCTTGCATTTTTCTATTTCTATCAAATATTTTCTTGTTATACTCATGAGACTTTATTGTATTCTCTAATGCCAATCTTCTATCAGCAATCCACTTGTCTTCCTTTTCCATCGTTTTGAATTCATTTGGTAGAATACTGACATTTGTACCATCCAGTAAATATTTTGGTGCAAAACCTGTAACGGAGTGTTCTGTTTCATTATATTTTTGTATACATTCTCTTGCCAGTGTTGTCCATGTTCTCTTATTATTTTTCTCATTCATTTTACACCTTATTTTATTTACTATTGTTTGGTTTAATCTTTCATTCAAGCCGTTCGAGAATGGTGTATTCACGGCTGTAAAAATTAGTTTAATATTATTTTCCTGCAAAAATTGTTTAAATTCTCTTGAATTTATGCCCGGATATTGATCTGTCAGGATAATTCCAATCTCATCTGTCTCTAGTACTTTCTTTGTTAAATTTATAAAGTCACATGCATTCTGGGTTTTCGAAGTCGCAATAAATGCATATCTTGTGTAGTGATCTACTAAAAGGTGTAGATATTTCTTTGTAGACCTAGATCCTCCAAATCCACCAATAGTATCCATTGACATTATTTCAAATGGTTTGGTAGCTGGTCCCAGTTGTGACATTAATCCAATTTTTTTTTGACATCTTGATTTATTTTTTATGCATATTTCACATGTTTTACAAATATTTATGATATTTTTTGTTAGGTTTATAGCCGTATATATTGAACTTATTTTTTTCTGCAGTTGTCTGATCCCAATATGGCATAAATCTTCATGCACCTTTTTTATAAGTTTTTTACTAAATTCTTCTGAGAGGATAATCTTTTCCTGTTTCTTTATTTTTTTATAATAGATATTATTTTTTAGTAAATTAAATTAACTATTCTCAATGTTTCCTCTCTGTTATCTTCTGGTTCTAATACAGGGTTTCGGCTCAAACAGTCTGCTTCTACATTTTCTTTACCAGGTATATATTTTACGGTAAAGTCATACTGAGATAGGTAGTATGTGAGATCACCCAATTCTTCATCTGTCCTGCATTTAATGTTCATGTTCTCTAGAGGTTTGTGATCTGAGTAAATGGTGAATTGTTTTCCGATGAGCCAGTGCTGCCAATATTTAACAGCTTCTTTCATAGCAAGACATTCTAAATATATAGCCTTTTTCCGTTTTTGATGTTCATTCAATTTTTTTGAGAAATATGCCACCGGTTTGTCTTTACCATCTAGTTGTGTCTGTTTTAATATTGCTCCAATGCCCTCCAAAGATGCATCGGTAAAGATTTTGATTGGTAAGTCTTTGTCGAATATTTCCAAGACCGGTTGCGAACATAAATATCTTTTTATCAGATTGAATGCTTCTTCACATTTCTCTGACCATACAAATTTCTCGTTTTTTCGTAATAAATTGTGTAATGGATCTAAGATAATTGCACTTCTTGGTATATAGTCATGGTAGAAGTTTATTTTTCCCAAAAATTGTCTGATGTTCTTTTGCGTCTTAGGAGTTGGAAAGTTCCTTATTGAAATCAAATTGTCTTTTAGTGGTCTTACTGAATTGTTCTGAATTATATGGCCGAGGTATTTTACTGAGTCTGACGCAAAGGTACATTTCTTAAACTTCAGTCTAAAGCCTTCTTTAATTATTGCCTCTAATACATTTCTAATGTGCCTTATATGTTCTTCAAAGGTAGACGAGTATATCAAAATATCATCGATATAGTTAACAGAGTATCCTGTGAGATTGTGTTTTCTTAGAATATTGCTTAAGATTCTCTGGAAAATTGCTGGTGATGTTTTCAAGCCAAAAGGGAGGCAGGTCCACTGGAAGTGGCCATCTTGTGTGACAAATCCTGTTTTACTTCTGTCTTCCACCCGTAATGGTATTGCCCAAAATGCTGAGTTTATATCTAGTGTAGTAAAATACTTGCAATTTCTAGTTTTAATAATTAGATCATCTATCAAAGGAAATGGTTGAGCTTGTGGTATAACTATTTTGTTTAACTCTCTGAAATCTACACATAAACGGGATTTTCTATTTTCACCTTTTTTAAACGCCAATGTCACTGGAGCAGCGAAAGGACTGTATGATTCTTCTATTAAATTGTTCTTTAGTAACATCGATATTTGCTCTTCAATTTCTAATCTATCTTGTATTGTACATCTGTATGGTCTTTTACTACAATATTTATTTACTTGTAAATCTATGCGAGCTTCATAATCTTTAACTGAACCTATATCATACTTGTCCTTAGCAAATATTGTTTTATATTCCTTTATAATTTTCTCTATGTCAATTTTCTTTTGATTATCTAAATGGTCTGTCATACTTATAAATTCCTCTGTTTGTATGTGTTCATTGAAATTTACTGTATATTTTTTTATATTATTATCTTCATTTCTGTTATCTTTAGACATCCTGTCTATTTTATTTGTTATTTTCTTTTGTTCTATCTGCAAGTTCTCATTTTGGGTTAATCTGAATTTCTTTATCATATCTAATCCGATTATGAAATCATCAAAATCTTCATTTTCTACTATGTATACATCCACCTCTTCTTCTAAATCAAATATTTTAATTTTTATTGTTATCAAGCCATCCATCTTCTTCACACCATTAACCGTTCTCATGTATGCTATGTTCACATCATCTTTTTTTTCTTTTACTTTTATTAATCTTGAATTTATTATAGAAATCTGTGAGCCTGAATCATAAATACCACTCACTTCTAGTTTATTTTCTAATAAAAGCTTGATTTTGATTAATGGTGTGCTTACTAGTTTTTTTTTTCAGTATTTATGTCTACTTCAATTATGGAGTTATTGTTTACATTTTTAGTTTTAAGAACTTTTTCAGGTTCATTTTTATTTTTCTTGAACCAACATGACTCCTCCGGATGATATCTAATTCCTTTGTCCAAAGACTCACAAGTCTTACATGACTTCTTCTCATAAGTTTTATTTTTATTATAAAATGTACTGCTCTTTATGTTAGTTGAGTTTTTCTTATACATCGTGCCTTCATATTTTCTTATCTCGTTGAACAAGTCAGTAGTGTTGTTGAGTTCATCCCTGTTTAACTTATTTAAGATAAATCCAGGTAAACCAGTTGCAATAAGATCTATCATTGTTTTGGAATCTATAGATTTGTTTATATCTAATAAAAGCCGTTCTTTTTTTATGGCATAATCAATTAACTGTCCTTCTTTATACCTAAATGCGAGAGCATATGTGACTATGTCCCATCCTTGGTTTTTAAAAGTTTCTAAAAACTTGTCTTTCCATTCACTCCATTCAGAATTTATTGTTAGTTTTATGATCATCGAGCTATACCAATCCAAACAAGGTTTATCTAAAAATAACCTCAAAATATCTATTTTTGTCTCATCTTTTGTTATATTAAAGCGCGCACACTCTTTTTCAAAAATTTCTATCCATTGCATCGCATTAGGATTTTTGCTTGTGAATTTTTCAATAATAAATTTTTCTGAGATATGTTTTAAGTTATGTTGACTTTCTTTCTTAGTTGTAGTTTCTATTAATTGTTCCAAGATTTGTTGCAAAGTGTCATTTTTGTCCTTTGCTTGTGTTGTGCTCACTTCATCTAAATATTGATCTAAAAATTGCATATTACCTTCCTCATCTACATATGTCTTCTTTAGATTTTCATCCAACTTTATCCATACTTTTCTACTCTGGTGTCTTTTTTTAATGCTATTTTTTACTTTTGTGAAAGTGTTCGTTTTAACAATATATGTATGATGACTCACCGGCTTCAGTTCCTCGGGTAAAATATAACATTTTCCTTCTTCAGTAGATATTGAGGTTATAGCTAATACATTTGATTTGCCATCATTTGAGGCTATCATCGTAAACTCAAACTGAAGCCGGTCCATATTCTCTTAGTTCACAAAAATGTCGTTTTATAAGACATTGAGGATCTCCAAAAACAAACAACAAATTGTTTCTCTGAAATAACAAAGATTTGTTTTATTTAACAAATATTTACAATTATCAAGTTATTATCAAGTTATGACAATTACACTTCTATCTCACCTGAAATAACAAAGAAACGACATTTAAAGTTCACTATTTATCGAGTCCTCAATCACATTCTTTCTATAAGTTTTTATAACGATAAAATGCACAAAACATTCTGAGCGTCACACGCCATTTTAAATCATAGACACAGATCAATATCATAATGTACGCGACAGACAGCTGATACGTGAAGCGCGGCAAATTCAAATGAATGAAATGTCACTCATTTCATTACATATATAAAAGAAGAAACTGACTGACTGACTGACTGACTGACTGACTCACTGACATATCAACGCACAGCCCAAACCGCTGTGTCTAGAGACTCCAAATTTGGCACACAGATACCTTATGAGGTCTAGGGGAGCACTAAGAAAGGATTTTTCAAAATTCACCCTCTAAGGGGGTGAAACGGGGGTCCGAAGTTTGGATTTTATCAAGTTAAAATACGTCTTCACGCCGCAACTACTATACCGATTTGGCTAAAATTTGGAATGGAGGTATATTATATCTTGCATTACCACATAGGCTACTTTTCATCCCGAAAAAATTCATGGTTCCCGTGGGATAAGTTAAAAACCAAAATTCACGCGGAAAAAAAAATCTCACGCCGCAAGTACACAACCGATTTGGATGAAATTTGAAATGGAGATAGATTATATCCTGGGTTAAAAAATAGGGTACTTTTCATCCTGGAAAAATCCATGCGTTTTGCAGGAGAAGGGAAAAACAGATATTCACTACTACTTCCCGCCGTAATTACTGTACTGATATGGCTGAAATTATGAATAAAGATAGATTGTATCCTGGATTATATAAAGGCTACTTTTCATCCCGGAAAAATCCGTGGTTTCCGCGGGAAACCTGAAACATTGATGTTCACACGCGAGAAATACTACTTTACACTGTAATTACTGAATTAATATGACTGAAAATCGGAAAAGAGCTAGATTTTATCCCGGATTATTACAAAGCCTACTTTTCATCTAGGAAAATTCCGTGGTTTCTATGATAATAGTGAAAAACAGAAATCCACGCGTGAAAAATATTCCTTCATGCCGTAATTACTGAACTGATTTGGCTGAAATTTAGAATCGAGATAGATTATATCCTGGATTAATACAAAAGCTACTTTTCATCCCGGAAAAATCTATGATGTCCGCGGGAAAACTGAAAAACTGATATTCACGCGGTAAAAATACTACTTCACGCTGTAATTACTGAACTGATATGACTGAAATTCGGAAAAGAGATATATTTTATCCTGGATTAATACATAGGCTAATTTTCATCCCGGAAAATTTCATGGTTTCTATGATAATAGTGAAAAACAGAAATCCACGCGGGAAAAATATTCCTTCATGCCGTAATTACTCCACTTATTTGGCTGAAATTTGGAATAGAGATAGATCTTATCCTGGACTAATACGAAGGCTACTTTTTATCCCGGAAAAATCTATGGTTTCCGCGGGAAAACTGAAAAACTGACATTCACACGCGAGAAATACTACTTTACGCTGTAATTACTGAACTTATATGAATGGAATTCGGAGAGGAGATAGATTTTATCCTGGATTAATACATAGGCTACTTTTCATCCCGGAAAATTTCATGGTTTCTATGATAATAGTGAAAAACAGAAATCCACGCGGGGAAAATATTCCCTTCATGCCGTAATGACTGAACTGATTTGGCTGAAATTTAGAATCGAGATAGATTATATCCTGGATTAATACAAAAGCTACTTTTCATCCCGGAAAAATCTATGATGTTCGCGGGAAAACTAAAAAACTGATATTCACGCGGTAAAAATACTACTTACTTCACGCTGTAATTACTGAACTAATATGACTGAAATTGGAAAAAGATAAATTTATTCTGGATTGAATACCTAGGCTAGGGCTACTTTTCATCTCGGAAAATTTCATGACTTCTACGAGTATGATCATAGTGAAAAACAGAAATTCACGCGGGAAAAATATTCCTTCACGCGTTACTTACTAAACTGATGTGGCTGAAATGCGGAATGAAGTTAGATTTTATCCTGGATTAATACAAAGGCTACTTTTTATCCTAAAAAAATCCATGTTTCCGCGGGGAAACTTAAAAACAGATATGCACGCGGGAAAATACTACTTCACGCTGTAATTACTGAACTGATATGACTGAAATTCAAAAAGGGGATAGGTTTTATCCTAGACATATTTTTATCCCGGGAAAAACCATGGTTTCTAAGAAAATTATTGTTAAGTAGCAGATATTCATGCGGGAGAAATACTCCATCGTGCCGTCACTTCTGAACCGATTGGGCTGAAAGGACATGGCCGAAACTTGTATGGAGCTGTGCCCTGGAAAAAAAATATTCATGGCCATCGACAAACAGTACGTCATATTAAAGCTTATAATTATGTCTTTAGAATCGTTTAATTTTTATGATCTGAAAACTAGCGAGAGACATAATATCAGGATAACAACTTGCAACAAAATGCGCCTAAATAATTTAATAGCAATGATTTTTTATTAAATAAATGCTGTTCAAAATGTTTACTCGCATTTTCTAAGCTTTTTAATATGAAAAAATAATGAGTTCATAACCAATATGCATCATTTTTTAATAAAAAATCATTGCTATTAAAATTATTTAGGCGCATTTTGTTGCAAGTTGTTATGCTGATATTATGTCTCTCGCTAGTTTTCAGATCATAAAAATTAAACGATTGTAAAGACATAATTTTATTAATTATAAGCTTTAATATGACGTACTGTTTGTCGATGGCCATGAATATTTTTTTTCCAGGGCAGAATCCGGCCATGTCATTTGGAATGGAGATAGATTATATCCTAGAATCAACTACTTTTTTCTCGGGAAAATCCATTGTTTTCGTGATAATAGGGAAAAACAGATAGTCATGCGGGAGAAAATTTATTCCTTCACGCACAACTACTGAAAATTTTTGGTTTAAAGTTGAAATGAAGATAGATTTCATGTAAATTAACACAAAGGGTACTTTTTATTCCGGAAAATGGATGGTTCCCGTAGAATAGTTAAAACTAAAAGTTACGCGTGCGAAGCCGCGGGTATCTGCTAGTTACTTATAAAATTCATTTCTTGCCGACAGATGTGCATTTGATACTCTAAAGGCGCGTGGCTTTCTCATTAATTCAACTCATTACGGTCGGTTCGCGTGAGCTTTAATCAAGACGTTGCATTTAATCTAGACGCGTTGGTCTGGTTAATTTATCGAGTCCATTACGCTACATAGTACATACCTACTTGTCTTTTACTACAGTTT
This sequence comes from Coenonympha glycerion, assembly GCA_963855885.1. Taxonomy (NCBI): domain Eukaryota; kingdom Metazoa; phylum Arthropoda; class Insecta; order Lepidoptera; family Nymphalidae; genus Coenonympha; species Coenonympha glycerion. Next base: position 11,376,081 of record OY979639.1, read on the forward strand.
GTTTCACAGTGATGACTTCGTTGTTCCAAGTTCCAACATCCATTTGTTTGGAATTGGAAGACACACACTCATCTCTGTGTTTGTCACCGCCGCTGTGTGCATTTGTGGAGACTAAATTTATCCTTCTATGATATCCACGATGTTTGCGATGTGAGAAATCATCGCGAGGAAAGCATGAATATTGCCATAATATTTTCGCAGCTTGGCAAGCTTCACACATGGTTTGTAGTGACTTGACAAAAGATATAAAAGTCTGTTTGTAAATAATAATTTCAAAATTTTCCATCACATAAAATATCATCATCTTTCTAACATATAATATTCTCGTGTTACCAAACTCTTCTGAAACGGCTCGACCAATTGTTATGAAATTTTCTATTTACTTATGTTTTTTTGGTCTGAGAAGTAGGTCGTAGGCCTTTTTAATAAGTACCTAATGGCAAAACAACGTTTGCCGGGTCAGCTAGCTTTGTTCTAAATTTAAACAGGAAGTACAACCACATAGTTTCTGTTGCAACATTTTCCTGCAATATAAATATGTAATTAAACATTTTTCCTTGCACTTATAATAACTTTCCTGGGGCCTTATTCTGTATCGTTCACTTAGTTAGTTAGTAACCCTAACTGGGTTATTAACTAAGAAAACGAAGGCAAAAATCCTATTTTTGCACAAATTACCAACCTAGGTTGGTATGGTATCATATCAGTATACCGTGCTAGTTGATATCTTGTACAAAAAGAATACAAAAATAGGATTTTTGCCTCCGTTTTCTTAGTTAATAACCTTAATATTCTGTGTTAATAACCCAGTTTGGGTTACTAACTAACTGTGTGAACGATACAGAATAAGGCCCCTGTACCCAACTCTAAATCATCAATACATATAATAAATCTGTACAGGTCGAATTTCTGTACAAATAAAAAAAATGCTAAAAACGGAGTCAGGGGGATGTAAGAAGTGAAATAAAACTAATTTAATTTTTTTTCAAAATTTTTGTTTCTCTGTTTGTCTGTTTATCTGTTTGTCTGTTTGTCTGTTTGTACTGGCTAATCTTTGGAACGGCTGGACCGATTCCAATGAAATTTTGTGTGTTGGTAGCTTATGTCCCTGGTCAACATATAGGATACTTTTCATCCCGGTAAAATAAAGAGTTCCCGTGGGATAGTTAAAAAACTGCAATTAATTTAACAGCTTTCTAAACAACAACTAATGAACTTAATTTAGTAAAATTTGTTATACTGATACCTTATTTTGCCTCTTTAACAAAATATATATATAGTAAAACTTATTAATCCAATCGAGTTTCCGCGGGAAAGAAAACATTACAAAAACAGTTAGCAGGCGTCTTTCAAGTAACGGATTTAAATGAAATTTTATGATCCTACTTTATATATATGCCCGGTAAACATTTAAGATACTTTTCATCCTGAAAAATTTGAGAGCACCCGTGGGATGTTTAAAAAAACCTATAGCTACTTATCTACGAAGCACAATCAAAACGGGGTTGAAATATCGACAGTTTAAATCGTCCTATAACAAGATAATAACCCGTACGTAGCAGGAACGGGTTGCTACGTACACAGCAGCGCATCAGAATGCTTAATTACAATATCTGGGCGTTGGTATCATCTCAGAATAAGATAAGTTTGGTTAGAATAGATATTACAATCCACGATGACACGCCCCACTCTGTCTTACTCCATGCGAATTGAGTAACATAAGCGATTTCGACGGAGTGTATAAGTAGAGGAAGACCAAAGAAGATATAGGTAAATTGTGTGAAAGAAGATAGCACTTTGACAGGAGAGATTGGAAGAAGACTACTTTACGGGTACATCGAACCCAGGGACCACTCAGGGATCATCTTGGGAAAAATTAAGAAATTCCACGGGAAACATTTTTGTAAAAAAAACGAACTGCACGCGGGCGGAGCCGCGGGCAACAGCTAGTTATGAATACAAATGTGTTATTTGTAATTATAATAGTTTTTTCAATACAGTTGTATGGTATGGCGCACTTTCAGAGGCTGTCATTAGTATTCGAAAGTTAAATCTTACGCACAGGCATTTTTCTTTTTCGTGGTCGTAACTTACTTTTACAAGCTCGATCATTACTTTTGCAAAACGTTTGATACCAAGGAGTTTTCATTGAACAATAAAATGGGATCGACATTGGGATGGGATGGACACAGAAGGAATTTTTTTTCGTTTTCTTTTATCTTTTACCTTTTATCTTGTATCTTTTATCTTTTATCTTGTATCTTTTAATCTTTTATCTTTTTATCTTTTTATCTTTTATATTTTTATCTTTTTATCTTTTATCTTTTTATCTTTTATATTTTTATCTTTTATATTTTAATCTTTTATCTTTTACCTTTTATCTTTTATCTTTTATCTTTTCGATTGCGAATTCGAAGTCGCCTTCGATTTCGATGTTCGATATTTTTTTTAAGGTAAAAACCAAACAAGATGGAAATTGGCCCCCAAAATCTTGAGCAAACATATTATCTCTTTGATTTGTTTTTTTACTAATTCTTACAACTGTATTGAAAAACGTCGTGTGATACACGGGTGTATAGGTTTTTGCAAACTCGTGACATTAAAAACCCTCGCCTTCGGCTCGGGATTGTTAATGACAGCTCGTTTGCAAAAACCTACTTTCCACCCTTGTATCACAATGTACTAGTGTGGTGCTGGTGAGTCACATATTTGTTGAGGTCTGACCAAACAATAATTAACAACTGTTATAGGGTCACAGAAGCTATTAAAATCGCTTATCCGACATCCGAGAGACAACGTCTCATTTAGTTACCCGCATCGTTAGTAGTCTTTCAAATAACAATTAACAAACATACCCATTATGGTCAAAGCTTGAAAGACTTTAGACTCTTCTCGAATTTCCTTTCTTAGAGATAATTTTTGTCTTTCATAAAATTATAACTGTGGACATTCATGATAACAACGATAACTTAGGATTTTTTTCTAAGAATGCTTTTAAATATGTACGATTAGTTACATGTCATGGCATCTACAGTTTGTGATTACTATAAAATAGTGTGTAGCCCTATAGTAATAGAACTTTATTTCAATAAGCAACAGGAACAGTAAGGGGATGTTTCAAACTAAAGGATTTACCTACAATATTGGCATGTTTAATTTTTTTATCTAGCGTGCGAGTTGTCCAAGAAATTAACAAAGTTGCCAAAAAATGTTTAGTGTTATCGACTCTTGCCAGGTATAATAATTAATTGTATAGACGAAAAAAAAGCCCTTAGCGGTCTCCAATAGATATCCATCAGTCTTCTAGAACGCGATTAGCTAATCGTACTATACGTACAATATTTTCGACGTGCGTATAAAGAAGTAAGGTGCTTTGATTACAAGCACTCTTCGGGCATGACACTATTCTATCTCGGAAAATTTCTCTATGGCCTCCAACACCGCCAAAAGATCATAGATCACAGAATGCTGTTAGGATTACGTTCCATGCTACTATATAAGGGTTAGGTAAACAAATAAAATTAAATGTTTATCTGTTTCAGACGACAGCTCGGTAAAGCCCGTGTTCGGGTACCCGCTGGAGGAGCACCTGCGGGTGACGGGGCGCACCATCGCCTTCCCCGTGGAGCTGTGCGTGTGCACGCTGCACGAGCTCGCGCTCAACGAGGAGGGGCTCTTCAGGATCGCGGGCGGTCAGTACACTCACTAGCTCCACGCGGCAGCTGGCTACAGCCCGTGTTCGGGTACCCGCTGGAGGAGCACCTGCGGGTGACTAGGCGCACCATCGCCTTCCCTGTGGAGCTGTGCGTGTGCACGCTGCACGAGCTCGCGCTCAACGAGGAGGGGCTCTTCAGGATCGCGGGCGGTCAGTACACTCACTAGCTCCACGCGGCAGCTGGCTACAGCCCGTGTTCGGGTACCCGCTGGAGGAGCACCTGCGGGTGACGGGGCGCACCATCGCCTTCCCCGTGGAGCTGTGCGTGTGCACGCTGCACGAGCTCGCGCTCAACGAGGAGGGGCTCTTTAGGATCGCGGGCGGTCAGTACACTCGCACTAGCTCCACGCGGCAGCTGGCTACAGCCCGTGTTCGGGTACCCGCTGGAGGAGCACCTGCGGGTGACGGGGCGCACCATCGCCTTCCCTGTGGAGCTGTGCGTGTGCACCGGAAACTTGATATCCTTCAGTAATCGTCACTGTTGATATCCAGAAACGTATCCACACATAGTATCACCCTATAATAATACGTGTGTGTAATGTTCCAGGTACATCGAAAGTGCGACGGATGAAACTGTCCCTGGACGCCGGGCTCTTCAGCGTGCCGCTCCCGCAGGACTACCGGGACATGCACGTGGTGGCCTCCGTGCTCAAGTCGTACCTGCGGGAGCTGCCCGAGCCCTTGCTCACGTTCCGGCTCTACGAGAACTTCATCCTCGCGTCCAAGCAGCCCTCGGAACAAGCCCGACTCAACGCTCTCTGGGAGGCCATCCACCTCCTGCCCGACGCCAACTTCCAAAATCTCAGATACCTCATCAAGTTTTTGTCTGCCTTGACGCAAAATCAAAGCACAAACAAAATGACGCCCTCTAACCTCGCCATCGTGATCGCGCCCAACCTGCTGTGGGCGGCCGACGAGAGCACGTTCGACATGAACATCACCACCGCCGTCAACTGCGGCGTGGAGCTGCTCATCAAGCACGCCGACTGGTTCTTCAAGGACGACCTCAACTTCTTCATCTCCTTCACCAAGGAGGACCTGCTGCCCGAGCTCGGCGACTACGGGTTCACGCCCTTCGTGCAGGGCTACAGCCAGACCGCCGCGCTCGCGCACGAGCAGCCCAACGGCGACTGCGGCATGAGCAGGTCGCTGCACGCGGCGCGCGCCGAGCCGCCGGGCCGCCACTCGCGCAGCAACAGCCACGACACCAGCCTCATCCTGCTGGACGCCGACATCAAGCAGGCGCAGTCCAACAGCTCGCTGTCCGACCAGTCCAGCCCGCCGCACGGCAGCCCCAAGCCCACCGTGCGCCGGAAAAACAAGGCGCCCGTGCCGCCCAACTTCACACCCGACAAGAGGAAGGCGGAAGCACAAACGCAAGCCACGGAGGCACCCCAACAGAACTCAACAAAGGAGGCGGAGAAGCCGGCGAAACCCCCGCGGCCGGTCATCTCGGTCGACACGGGGAAAATCATATCGGGCGTGCAGACCATCAACCGATCGACTTACCGCCAGAGCAAAGCGATCAAAGAGGAAGCCAGGAGCGGCAGCCGCGAGAACCTCGCGGACATCCGCCGCCAGAGCTTAGAGTTCGACAAGGACAAGTTCGATAGTTTAAAGGCGATGGAGAACAGGAACGACAGAGAATCGACGCTAGTGGTCAAAAACGTGACCGCGCAGTCCGGCGTCGTCGGCAGGATGAAGATCGTGGGAGACGCGAGCGGGCCGGCGTCGCTGGGCGCGGACAAGCCGGCCGACAAATGTGCGCGGCTCCAGATGCCGAAGCCGTCCGCGCAGCCGCCGCCGCGCCCCGTCGCCGCGCCGCGCACCATCGTGCCCGCGCTGGCGGAGGCGGACGAGGTGCAGCTGCGGCACAAGCCCGCGGTGCCCGAGCGCCCCGCCACGCTGCGCCCGCAGAGCTTCCGCGGCCAGCGCGGCTCCCTCACCGACGGCTCGGACGCGACGCCCACGGTGCTCGAGCGCACGCACATATACTCGGTGGACAAGCAGCAGCCCACCATCATACGGGTGGGCGGCGCGGCCGAGGAGGAGGCGGCGCGCAGCACGGTGCAGCGCACGCACAGCTCGGGCGGCAAGGACGCCGAGCTGGAGGAGCCCAAGAGCCTGTCCAACGCGAGCCGCCAGCTGTCGCAGTCGGAGGGCAACATCACGGAGGGCGGGCCCAAGTCGCCGCGCCCGCAGCCCGCGCGCCCGCCGCGCCCGCTCGTGCCCGCGCCGCCGCCGCCCGCGCCGCCCGCCGCCGCGCCCGCGCACGAGAGCACCGACCTCTAGTCCCAACCGCCTTATAGTATTACAGGAGTCCGGAGTGCAGAGCCCCGTATCCGTTGCTCGCCGTGACCGCGTTTTCACACTATCCGAATCATAAAAATATACTACATTTCTATGGTGAGTTACTACTATAAGTTGGAGCAGAATAATTATATTGGCTGACTTTTATTTGTACAAATAAATGCATGTGATCAAAAAAAAATTTAAGTTGTCGCGGGCGATACGGTGGTTAGCAAAAGACGAGGAGTCAAACGGAGCATGATAGACAAGATGTCGGGATAGTGTGAGAGCGCTGCGGGGCGTTCACGCAATGTCGCGGTAACACAGAGTATTAGACGTAGTCCTCTTACGCTGCGGTCGGACCGGTAGACATGGAGCAAGACTGATGCCCTCTATTTAATGTACGCTAGCTGATATCTTACAATAGATCGCTTCCGACCTTTTTACATACATCAAAGTACATTAGTATTGTAAATTTTTATCATTATATTATATTTTTCTTTGCAGATGACCTATTTATTTTTGTAAAATGATAACTTTTTATTGCTATTATTGAAGTTTTACGAATCGGTGAGTCATCACAGCGTCGCTTGCGTTCGTCGAGTGCTATTTTCTTTGTAACCACTATTCCATACGGACATATCAGATCGAGTCAATTTAGCTTTTTACGCGATCGTGCTTTATAAAGTTTTGTACAATTTAGAAGTGATAAGTTGCAGTAAATCCTTGTGATATTAGGAGATTCTCGCGCCGCGGGCCGGGTGCACAAACGTATGACTAGTAGCCATATTTTGTAATATTTACGACTCGACAGTGCATTAGTTTCGGCCACGCCTGTTTACAGTGAACATTAACTAGGCTTAAATGTATGTTATGTAGTATTTACGATGTTTTATGTGATACGCATTTTATTAATTATATACTGCAAGTATACAAGCTTCTGTTGTAAGTAATAATAAAATTAAAACACAAATATTACTTTCTGTTTCATTTATTTAAAGAAATACCTAGTAAGTAACGATACTACATTTTAAGTTTGCCACTTCACAATGTAATAGTTCCGTTTGCCGACACGTAACAGCGACACGAGGTTGGGTAGGATGTGCGCGGACTCTGTGATTACTTCGTCTATTTTCTTGATTCTTTGGTGATTTATGTAAAACCCTCCAGCTTGAATAATTCTTATAGCGTCACCTGAAACAAAAAAAAATTAACAATCTTTTAGCAAGACAAGGAGTCGTATACAACTTCTTTCCTTGAAGTTTCACAGGGCGATAAAACCTTCGCCTATGGCCTATACAGAAAATATCACCTCTGGTATTGGAAATGGATAAATATGGAGTGTAAGCAATGACGAAGTACGCTACATAATATTATGTTTAACCAATGAGTGTAAGGAGTAACGCCTTATAATAACCACTGAAAGTTGAAAGTTTCGAACTATAAGTAGTAATATGGTAGTAGTAAACAATTCGAAAACTGTTCAGAATGGCGGAAGCGTATGAATGAACGTATGTTACGAATTATTATAATAAGACTGTTTAGCTTATAGGTGAGCGGTGTTAAAAAATTATATATAAAAGATCGACTTTTTCCGAAGTTGCAAATAACTCTGAAAATATTACTTTCTGATGCTTTCTTTAGTTTACCATAATATTGCAATTGCAGCTCACTGATTTCTAACGGATACTTTCGGACTCCTATACTCCCCAGTCTCCATACATATAAGTTACAAGGAAAACTAAACAAAACAAGAAATAATAAGAACCTACTTTCCGTTGCAAAACATTTCGCCTTCAATCCGAGTTCAAGCACAGTGATGCCGGGCGATAGCAGCAAGTTGACGATCGTGGCTCCTTCGAACACCTGCTGCAACTCGCTTCGACTCAAAGCAACTAACGACTTCACATCTTTGCTGTATATTGCTTCTGTGGTCTTCCTAGCCATTGCTAGGCCTTCTTCTGCAAAGGAATATCCTTGTTGGTATTTGTGTAGGGCATCCCATCCACCCATTTATAATTTCTCAATTGGTTCCTGAGCCAAACTGACTGAGTAGATGACATTGCGCGTAGCTAGTTACTACCCTACCAGCAAAGACCCAGCGCCAAGCGATTTAGTGTTCAGGTGTAAGGGTCAATTTACACCGCCACAGAATCGAATGGAACCGACTTTTTGCAACGAAATTGTACATAGCATAATGAACTACTTAGATGTCAATTCTGTAACATACAAATTAAATGAGAGCAATAAAAAGGTGGCGAGTATTCAAAGGAACGCTCGCGCATTCTCGATAATTAATTCGAGGGAAGTGGTGCATACGGGGAGTCGGGTCCGTCGCATCAGTGCGGTGCCAAGCGTTTACAAAACTATTCGCTGGAATTTACTCAAGCATTTCAGCGCATTCTCGCGTCATGATGCGAAATTGACGCTTCCATTCCATTCCGCGGCGATGTAAATTGACCCTAATGCTGTGTAGAAACCATCAGGGCTGTTTGCTTACTGCTTCCAAGTTAAAGTTCCAAAATATGATAACATCTTCGGCTGCATCGTCACTTACGATCTAGTATCCCGCGGTACAGTACTAACTTGCAGTGTAAAAAAATCCTAATTAAAAAAAAAAACTTCAGTTTAGTTACCTCCATGAACCAAAGTGGTCAACTGTTCAGCCAGACATTGCTGCGGATACCTCTGCTCCGGGTGCTGTTTGTGTTTGTACATAATATCCTTCACTTCTCCTAAGCTGTAGAACGTGAACAGTTTCAAAAGTTTCTCTACATCAGAGTCTTTGGTCCTTATGAAGTACTGGTAGAGACTGTACGGACTGGTCTTCTTCGAGTCCAGCCAAATCGCGTTGCCTGCAGACTTGCCGAGCTTGTCGCCCTCTTCTGTCGTCACGAGGGGCAGTGTTAGACCTACAAACAGACAAACATCATCAGCTTCTATCATATAGATAGAGGCACTGATCTCTATTTTATGGATTAATCATTCATATATCTGACAGTTCCTTAATCCTTTATTGTACCGATTCGAAGCGCCACCCTCGGACGTCCACGTTACTAAATTGGCATTTGTTGCTAGCGACCGTCGTTTTGAATATTATTTTAGTTCCATAAACGCTCACGCCAGGTTACGCAACAATCAGCGCCAAAATGGCGAAAATCAAGTGTCTTCATTTTTACATTGACAGTCATCGATCCACAGAATGGAGATCAATGGATAGAGGTCTGAAATCCATGAAATCTTTGGGCTTTCACTAGTTTTATGAAAAAAAAAAATATATACCTTCGTTTACTTCCAAAAAAAGTTAATATGTTTATTTACAATTGACTAGTTTTCCACAGCTTGGATTACGGCCTTTCTAGTCTAAAGACCAGACATACCCTTTGGTAACATGAGTAATAACTTACCATAAACATTTTGCTTTGCAGTCCTACTAATCAATTCGTGGCCGGCGCTAATGTTGCCCATTTGGTCACTCCCACCTATCTAGAAAAAATGCTTCTATAGAATATGTAGAAGAGCAACAATATCCTATCCTACTAATATTATAAACGCGAAAGATTGTAAGTATGGATGGATGGATCTTTGTTACTTTCACGCCGCAACTACTGAACCGATTTGGCTAAAATTGGAACATATTGGATAGCATATAACCCGGATTAACACATAGGCTACTTTTTATCCCAGAAAAATCCATCGTTCCCACAGGATTAGTGAAAAACCGAAATTCACGCAGGCGAAACCGTGGGCAACAGCAGGTATTTGTACTAACAAAATAATATTTGGCACAGTTGGCTCGCTCGGACTTAAAAGAGGAATCTCAGATTCAATTCTCAGCACAGGCCAAGGGATTTTAAATTACTAAATTAAAGCGGTTTTGATGAAGTGGGCGCGCCTTCGTAGATTGAAATATCTAATAGCTGGAATAAAAAAATTAATAGCCAGTATAAAAAAATTTCAAGATATTGTTTTCTGCTCCATACCTGAAATTTGCAGTCATATTCCCTCAATAAATGCAACCAGTCATAAGACTGGAATATTTGGTAAGCAAACTCTGTGAAACTCATACCAGCATCTGAATTGAGTCTATTCTGTACAGTTTGTTTCAATAGCATTGTGCCCATTCTAAAGTTTCGTCCAATTTCACTGACAAACCTTATTGAATCTATTTCTCTGTACCATGTTTCATTATTTACAATCCTGAAATTATTTTAACTGTATTAAGTATGTAAATAGATTATTATAATTAAACTATCTTTTATTTCTATATCCAGATTTATCCCCCTTCTCCTACTTTTAGGAGTCCAAAATTCTAATCCTACCTGACTTTTTGGAGTTTATGTTCAATTTTCCAATTTTGCAGAAAACTATGAAATCTATATTTTTTATTTTTATAATTTTTTATTTAATAAGGTGCACAAATAGTTTATTATTTCAGTATTTTTGGGCTGCATATTAAAGCAAGGGGTTACCATCCTACACACAAAGCAATTTCGAGTTCCAGTATGAATCTGTGTAGCAACTGTTAGGGGTTACTCACCATTTTAAGGCAGAATAATTAAATCTTCACCTGCACTTCATCACTTAAAATTAGCAAAAATTGAAGTCAAGTTCTAACTTACTAGTGTGTAAAGTAAAAAAGTTAAAGAAAATATTACATACTAGCTGTTGCCCGCGGCGCCGCCCGCGTGAATTACGGTTTTTTTTTCCATAATATACCTTCCTACTTGAATTCCTTGATTTTTCGCGGGATTCTGGTGTGATGTTGTACAGAAACCTGTTCTTACTTTACACGGGTTATCTTGTGGTGATTTTGAAAACTCCTTTTTCTTACTAAGAATATAAAATTTCATTAATACGTAGTTGAAAGATCAAAAGGACGATTTTAACGTGAAATCAACGGGTGTGCCCGCGAAATTCAAAATTTTCGTGGTTTTTTGCAATTTGTACGCTAATTAGACATGATAGGCTTATGGCAATCAATTTGCGAGAATGGCAGTATCATCTTTACATGATTATATCAAAATCTTTGCATAAAAATGTGTATCCTGGGAAATTAGTCCGAGTATCGAGTTTTATGTGAGTAAATCGCAAATCTCGGACTAATTTCTTTGACTCGACACTTTCGAGCAGAGATTTTTATATAAACACGTAAAGAAGATATTGGGATTATCGCAATTTGACGACCATAAGCCTATTATGTCATATTAGCTTAAAAATCGCGAAAAACCACGAAAAATTTGAATTTCGCGGGCACACCCGTGGTGTGCTCCTTAACTGTCGATATTTCGACCCAGTGGCACAGGTCAGCATCAACAGTTAAAATCGTCCTTTTCCAATTCATTGTGATTTTTATTCTGAAACCACACAATATGTCAAAAATCATTAAACCATGTGAAAAGTTGTACTGGTGGTAGAACTCTTCTTTCAGAGTTCGGCCGGGTAGGTACCACTGGGATAAAATACTCTACTAACATATTCCCCAGCCCAACATAATATAAGAGTCTTTTAAAAATCTTTGCTTCATCTCAATACAATCCAAAACATCAGAATGGGCAATGGCTATATATTTCTTTACGTATAAGAAGACCTTAGATGACAGTCAGTCGGTTAGGATCGATAAGACCTAAGAGTTAAAAATATTTGTGAACCATTATCTTACCCTTTCCATATTGCGGATGATAAAGACGCGGCACTCCGGGAATGTCGACATAAGTGAAAACTTGTCTTAACAGTGCCATCTTAATATAAAGTCAGGAAACAGTAAATAACATGACAGTTAATTTTTATTTAAAAAAATTCGGTAGTAAGTACCTATCTCAGAGTTTTACATTCAAGTTCCACATAAATTATAGAGATGGCGCTATACGATATAACGTAGCGATAACGCCAGTTACATGATTTTTGTTCACCCTAAAAGTGAAAAATTTGATACCATATAAAATCTCCTGCTAAGCCTATGTATTTACGGCTGTAAGGGTACTCCAGTCTTACTTGAGCCCTAAGTCCTAGCCCTAGGTTCTTTGTGCATTCCGAGTTTCAAGTCACCTACCTACTTGAACTTAGCGCTAAAGGTTCTGATGCCTGTAATTTCTGAACTACAAAAGTGATGACGATAAGATTTGTATGGAATAATCTTTAAAGAACCTCCTTTCTAACAAAAAAAGAATGAATGGAATCGGACAACGCGTTAATGAATTATAACTAAAAAACGTTTGGACTTTGATGCCGTCTTCCAGGGAAACCATGAGGAATTTCGGGACAAAAAGTATCCTATGTCCTACCTCGGGGTATGAAATATAATCATGTCAAGTTTCATTTAAATCCATCCAGCGGATTAGCCGTGATGCCCGGTCGTGAAACAGACAGACAGACAGACAGACAGACAGACAGACAGACAGACAAAAATTAAACAAATTACAGTTTTAGCTTCAGTATCGACTAAATAGTGTCCTCCAACAAAAATTTTCAAAATATCTTCAATGTACAGAATTCGACCCTTTACAGTTTTATTATAAGTACTAGCTGTTACCCGCGGCTCCGCACGCGTAAAGTACCTACGGTTTTTTGCAAATCCCGTGGGATTCCTTTATTTTTCGCGGGATATATGAAAAAAGTTCCCGACTTCGACGGGCCAGTAGTGGAGTCTCGTTCTCTCAGCCATTCTCTCTATCAGCTGTCAACGTGTTATCCTGTTTCACGCAATCCATCCACCTCTTCTTTATTCTTTCTCTACTTACTAACCAAACTACTCTTATTCTGAGAGGAAACGTCCAGTAAAGGTGGAGGGGAAATTCAATTAGGTCTGATTGTTCGTTCCGCAAAGGTAGGTAGCGTTCTGGTGCGCTGCTGTGTAGCAACCCGTTCCTGCTTAGCACGGGTTATCTTGTGGTGATTTTTCAAACTCCTATTTCTTAACAATAATAATGTACCGTCAGTTTCATGAATACATAGTCGCACCATCAAAAGGATGATTTTAACTGTCGATATTTCGACCCAGTAGCACAGGTCGTGGTCACTACGTGACCACGACTTGTACCAATGGATCCAAATATCGACAGTTAAAATCATCCTTTTGATTGTGTAGGTAAGTGACCGTGGAATGTTATATCCATCATTCGTCATCTCCTGAAACCACGAAATATGTCAAAAATCATTAAATCATGTGAAAAGTTGTACTGGTGGTAACTGGTAGGACTCTTCTTGGAAAATTCGGCTGGGTATAGGTACCACTGCAATAAAATACTATACTAACAATATTCCCCGGCCCAACATAAGGCTTAAAAGTCTTTACTTCATCAGCTTAATACTATCCAAAATATCAGAATGGCCATATATTATTTCCTTACGTAAAGACGAAACAACTTAAAATGAGCCATACGTTTATAGTTGTTTTGTCAATTCTGAGTTCCAAGTTACTTGGACTCACGCTAAATGTGCATGTCTATAATCCGTCATCTTCGGCGGTCACTTACCATCAGCGAGATTGCAATTAAGTTTTAATTAGTGGTAATAATAATCTGGTCTGTGATACACTTCGGTCGAGGCTGGTGAAAAACGACGTGGCTCTCCAGTCTCCAGATGTCGACAAAAGTGAAAACTGTATATCTTAATGTCAAAAGAAACTTAAAATTAAAATTATTTCTTAACAGTGCCATCTCAGAACGCAGTGAGGTTACTGTCAGTAGATTACTCCATAACAATTAACTATAAAAAACTCCCGTAGACAGACTTTGACTTCAAGTACCACGTAAATTGTAGAGATGGCGCTATACGGTATGAGGCGAAAGTCTCAGGCGAAGGAGAAGGCGTCTGTAATTTCTGAACAGCAAAACTGATGACTCTTGAATATTTCTAGAATAATCTTTGGAGTACCTTCTTTCTAACAAAAAAAGAATGAAAGAAATCGGACAGCGCGTTTATGAATTATAACTAAATACACATTTTGACTTTGAAGCCGTCGTCCAGGGAAACCATGCTGAATTTTGGAATAAAAAGTATCCTATGTCCTACCTTGGAATATGAACTAAAATCATGCCAAGTTTCATTTAAATCCATCCAGCGGATTAGCCGTGATGCGCGGTCGTGAAACAGACAGACAGACAGACAGACAGACAGACAGACAGACAGACAGACAAAAATGAAACAAATTACAGTTTTGGCTTCAGTATCGACTAAGGAGTGCCCTCCAACAAAAATTTTTAAAATATCTTCAATGTACAGAATTCGACCCGTTACAGTTTTATTATAAGTATAGATAGATTATTATTTGACTACAGGTCAAACATAATATTTTCTTTAACTTTTTTTATAGAAAGTAGGTCAGTAATAACATTAGTAATTACTCATAACTCACTTTATAGGTTTGAGTTTGTTCTCATCTTCTGACCAAATGTACTTCTTGTGATTCTCAAACACCTGTTCAAGGTTACACCTGATGCACTCAATGTTGTTTTTCAGTACATCCTGAGCCAATGCTGTCCTTTCTGTGCTCTTTCCACTGGGATCACCAATATGACCGGTGGCGCCTCCTAACTAAAAGAAAGTCACCATAATATAATCTGTATCTACATAACTATTTGATTTTTTATTAAATTACAAGATAGTAGTAGTGATTCTGTTTCAAAATTTCTAAATTTAGCCTGTGTAAACTATCCCTTTCACAATGCTACAGTTGGAAAAAGGTTAGAAGCTACTTTTAAAGACTATACTCTGTCCTGTTCATTCATTTATTTTCTTTTTGATACATGAAACAGATATAGCCATAGTGAAGGACCAGAGAGAGACCACTTTACATTTGTCTCTCTGATCCTTTGCTATTGCTCATCTATATCTGTCTCATATTATATATCAGTTTCATATATATATATGTATGTACATGTATCAAAAAGAAAGTAAACAAATGGACAGAGTATAGTGGTATCGTTTTCTCAGCAAAAAAGATCCTACTACAGTCAAAGCTGGATAAGTAAGAGCTCAAGTGACTAACATCTCTTTTTCTCTTACAGAGGTTTCTAACTATACAGAGTTTAAGAGCAAGAGGAGTAAAATTTAACAGGGCCTGGCTCTCTCACTAATAGAGTTTTACCCAGTTCCCACTTACTCAGGTTCATACACCGCCTGGTAAATATATGATTAACAGTTGGTATGAGGTCCCCGACTGCCATATGAATTTATCTGTTCAACTTGTAGCGGTCTTCGATAGCGGTCTTCGATAGCTGACGATAGATGGCGTAACAAACGCAATAGCACACGCTGACAGAGCATTCGACGAGCGTTCTATAAATACAACTTCTGACGTCACACGCTCGGATCACAAGCGGTCCCCAGGCACAACACCTGCCTGGAGGGAAATTTCCCTATTGCCCTCTGTACCGCTAAACTGGTGACCCCGACGTGATTTCACCATTCACCGCCAGAGGGCACACATCAACTGAAGAACACGCAACAAAAACAACGAAACCGCAACTGCAACAACCGCAACCGCAAGAACCACATCAACCGCTACAACATCGAAGAAGCAACCGCAAACCTCATTCCTCGCATCAGACTCCCAGTCTTCGCCGACCGACTCACTGGTCACCGCGACACGTCTCACCGCCGATCGACTCACTGATCGCGCGCCGCCGCATCATCAACGGACTCCCGGTTCGAAGGTCACTCACACCTCGCCGGCACGCAGTCCACCCAAGTCAACCCGGTATCGCTGACGCACTTCCACGATGCTGCGCGCTGTTGACACGCACCAGATGCACCACGACGACACACGACTTAACAGTCTCAGAGGGGAGTGATTGTAGCGGTCTTCGATAGCGGTCTTCGATAGCTGACGATAGATGGCGTAACAAACGCAATAGCACACGCTGACAGAGCATTCGACGAGCGTTCTATAAATACAACTTCTGACGTCACACGCTCGGATCACAAGCGGTCCCCAGGCACAACACCTGCCTGGAGGGAAATTTCCCTATTGCCCTCTGTACCGCTAAAAACTAAAATAACTTGTTTCATACTTTTTAGTTCGTTTTATAACAGGGCTGTCATGTTTTTTTAATTACTTATTTTTTTAGCAACACACTTTTTCAAGCAGTTTTAGCAGTTTTATAGTGTGTTTTTAGTTTATAACCCAACAGTTATTTTTGGTGAGGAGACATAACTGTATATCCATTAAAACAAACTCTTACCAAAGCTATAACATTGTGACCCCCTCTCTGCCAGTGCAGCAAGTTAATGATAACAAGCAAATTCCCAACGTGCAGGCTGTCCGCCGTGGGGTCGAACCCTGCATACACACACTGAGGTGATCTGTTCAACAGGTTTATAATTTCATTGCTGAAACAAATAAACTGATTTCAATTAATTACAAAAAAACGGAACCCTCATTGTGCAAGCCCTACTCGCTCTTAACAGAGTAGGGCTTGCATGAGGGTTCCGTACTATCAAGACCAATTCCAACCAAAACACCTTTCACACTATTCCACTCACACATGCAATATGAGGAAAAAATCACATTTGTTGTATGAGAGCCCCTCTTATAATATATTTATTGTAATTTATTTTTTAGTCAATTTGAAACTCAAAGTATTTGTTGTTATATTGGCAACAGAATCTAATCTAACTGTCATGGTTCAAGAGATACCCTGGGAGCCTGGTGATGGACGGACAAAGAAGTCTTAGTAATAGGCTCCCTTAGCAATATTGTACATCTGTGAATTTAAATTAAAGGAACAAATTGGCAATGCCGGTATCAATTTCAAATATTATTTGGTTTTTGCAAATACCAGTGACGTATTGTAGTTTTTAAAAGAGAAACTTTGGAAAAATGGCAATATCATCTCATCTTCACATTTTTAACCGACTTCAAAAAAAGGAGGAGGTTCTCAATTCGTCGGAATCTTTTTTTTTTTTTTTTTTTTTTTTTTATCTATGTATGTTCACCGATTACTCGAAGACGCGTGAACCGATTTGAAAAATTCTTTTTTTGTTTAAGAGGGTTTTGTTTCCAGATGGTCCCATTTTAATCAGGTCAGGATCTGATGATGGGATCCTGGAGAAATCGAGGGAACTCTTCAAATTTTGTATGGACACATGAAACTATTTGAGTATTATTAGAAAGAGTAATATTTTCCAAGTTGTCCTATGGTCATCAGGTCAGGATCTGATCATGGGATCTTGGTGAAATCGAGGGAACTCTTCAAATTTTGCTAGTATACTTAAAGCGAGTTGGGTATTTTTATAGTTACTGGTGCATATGCTACCAGATACTGATTTGATGACTAAAGTCATCAAGTCAGGGTCTGATGATGGGATCTTGGTGAATTTGAGGTATCTCTTCAGATTTTATGAACACACCTCAAGCAATTTGGGTATTTTACAACGCCTTGTGCATTTTATTGTTTTCCACTAAAAAGTATAAAACAAAAATAGGAAATGCTTTCCAAAAAACCAACTTCAAATGCCACTACAAAGAATGAAATAATTTTTATTTAAATTTTAGGTACCTACACCAATTCGAAGTCGGGCGATTGTCTATGACTTCGTCATTTCTTCGCACACTCGAGTGATCTGAGTTCGCACATCAAGTAAGTAAGAAGGACTATTAGGGATTGTATGAAACATTGCCCGACTTCGAATTGGTGTAGGTACCTAAAATTTAAATAAAAATTATTTCACTCTTTGTAGTGGCATTTGAAGTTGGTTTTTTGGAAAGAATTTCCCATTTTTTCATGTCAATTGTTGGATACTTATGGGGATACATTCCCATGGAACCGTCAAAAATTCGCATTGCAGCATGTTGGGGCTAGGATAAAATCCTTCGGTCTGAGATCACTAGAGAGATATTTTTAGTAGGTACTTACGCTGCGGTGTTCGGAAATAAATCCTGGTACATTCCTCTTTCACTAAGTTTGAGTATATTTCTGCTGCTGGCAAACCTTACGCTGGTCTGCCGAAGAAATGTTCTTGGCAATTGATGTAACTTTTTCAAAATAGCCATAGCTTCATACAATACGTTGGGCTTTAGCTTAAAATCAAATACAAAATATTTTTAAACATAACCTACAAACATTATTGTTTAGCAATTAGATAATCTAAAGAGGTGGTTAAATAAATAATTTACACTGAACTGAATTTGCAAATTTAGTACTTTCTGCGTATTTAAATTAAACTTTAGCAGCCTGAATATTTCTTATTATTTACTATAATAATTTTCATTTCAATTATTTTGAATTTACACTCCAGACCACAGACCACATCATAGACATAAAACACATAGAGTAAAGTGATAAAACACTATGGACCACAGACCAGGAACCGAAAGACTATGGACCATATTTCAGACCACAGAACACTCATAGAACCGTAGACAGAGAAAAGCTATAGACAAATTGTTATCTTATGTTTCATTCACACAAGACAAAGAGCAACTTACGCCGATGTCGTGTAAAGAAAAGAAATAGAACGATAAGATCTTTTGTTTCACGTAGCGTGTCACGTTTTTTATGTTTTAGTCACACTACTTTGCTAAACAAAGTTTGACAGCGGACCAACAGTTAGCTGTATCGTATTACTTTATAATTCAGTTTTTACGATTATGTTATGTCCGATTCAAGTTAAATTAGGTTTTGAACACTTTTATAAACTTACACATATTATTACAACGATTCAAAACAAAAAATCATGGTGCGGTGTAGTGTTAAAGGTTAGTTTTTGTCTCTTTTTGCGACACGCTTTACCAGCGTCTATAGCTTTTCTCTGTCTACGCATAGAACTATACTTTTTAGCGAGCTTCAGACTAATGAAGATGAACTAAAAATCAACGAGGTAAGAGTAGGTCAACTGCATAGACTACAGATTGACTACAGTAACCATGAGTAACTAATCTATGGACTACACTGTCAAAGTTGTCAAGCCACAGAAGAACTACTGAGAAGAACACTCTCATGAACTAGAAAACATTATGGACATGTTAAGGACTGACACCGCATTTAATCATAGTGACATCGTCTTCAAAAATATCACCTCCATACTTTTGTTATATCATAGCTCAGAGCATATTATGGCTAGCTCCACTGGTTTGTGGCTCGTAGTGATTATATACCTACTCTTTGTTTTGTATGACGTCACTCTACATCTCGAGGCGGCAGCACACTTTTGGCACACTTCGTTATTTTGCTTATTACACGAATTGCAAATATGCTTATCCGTCCTCTTGTCGGTTTTTAGCACACTTCAAAAGACACGTATATATTGAATAACAAATAACCAAGGGTGGTGCCGCCATAAGGAGACATGAACCTGTATTCAATCTATGCTGTATTCATTGGTTGCTAATATTATACACAAAAAAAAATAACAAATTTCTGCCACAAATATTTAATGAAATATTCCTACAAATTATTTTATCAGTATGATAATAAAAACATAATTTGGGACCAATTTATACAATAGGGTCACAGTTAACACTATATCTGATGTTTCTATATAAAAGCTTTGGACTTTATTATTTTAACACATTTTTGCAATCTCTGAATCATAGAAAATAGGCAACTAAACGCGTTGACGAAATATGTTTTAATGAAAACTAATTAATACATTGAGAGAAATTAATACTAACAGTTACCATACTTTATTGAATAATACTATAAAAATATACTTAATATTATCACACTTATTACATAAAAACGAAAGTTTGTATATGTTTGAATTTCTCCTACACACTGCAACTACTGAACCGATTTAGCTGAAAGTTTGAATGGAAATATAGATTATGACACTGTTACTTTATATCCTGGAAAAATTAATGTATCCCGTGGCAAACTCACGGGAGTTAGCTAATTTATTTAATAATAATATATTAACATGGTACACTGAAGAGACTTAGGCTACAATGAGAGATAATTGGTAGCGATTCGGTTTAATAGTCTTTAAATTTAGCGCATCTGAAAATCTGCAATACTTTCACAATAGTGCACGTCGCTGCTATTGAATGTAGCGGTTGAAAACAGATACGGAGTCGAAATTAAGGTATATTTGTTTTATGTGGGTACGCGGGTCGGGGCGAGCTTGCGTATTGCTCACATGCGCGGTTTAGAGTCACATTCCGTCCCTTTTCTACAGTCCCTTCATCCCATCCCCTCCACGTTCCGTGACTGCTAAAGGTAATTGCCTTGACCTATATCTTTGAAAAGGGATAACACTAGCCTACAGAAATGCTATCTATCCCTTTCTAATCATATTTTTGTGAAAGAGACAGACTTTTAGACACGTTAACAGAGACTTTATAAATATTTCAATCCACGACGACGTGCCCCACTCTGTCAAACTCCATACGAATCGAATGAAACATTAGCGATTTCGACAGAATGGGGCGCGTCTTCGTGGATTGAAATATCTGTAGTAACTACCGGGTTACTATGCTATACAGAGAGGGCGCGCGAGTTAGTCCTCGAGCGTGACGTTCTTGAAGAGATAGGACATGGACTCCTTGTTGTGGATGCGGCGGATGGCCTCGCTCAGCAGCACGGATATGTCGATCGTCTTGATCTTGTTGCACTGCATCTTCTGCAGCTCGTGCGGCACCGTGTTGGTGACTACCACCTGAAATAAGTTGGTAAAAACGTCAGTGGCACTCCAGGAGCGCTGACAGAAGTGAAAACATTACAATAGCGCATCCATTTGAAAATATACAGAGGTGTCGGTTACGGAAACAGGATGTTTGGAAACGGTGGCGCGAGTTCGGTGTTTAATGTATATAGATAATCTGTATGGCAATGATCAGCTTGTGTCAGTCGTCCATGGCTTGTTCTTCCATATAATAAAATGGTGTAACCATTAACAATTAATCTGTCGTATTTATTAGTGGCGACGAAGTGGATTCGAATGGCAACAAAAAAATGTCCATTAAGTATAAGAAATTAGTCCGAGTATCGAGTTTAAATTGAGTAAACTCGCAAATTTTGGACTAATTTCTTTAACTGTATGAAAACATTTTTATATAAACACGTAAAGATGATAATGGTATTTTCGCAATTTCACTCCCATAAGCCTATTATGTGTTATTAGCTTAAAAATTGCGCATAACCACAAAAATTTTAATTTCGCATGCACACCTATCGCATACCCCTTAAGTACGCTTATTTGAAGGTCAAAAAAACGTTTGTTAGTTAGACAAAAATTACTTCATCAATGGAGGAGTCCTCGATGAGCCTCGGCGCGTCCGAGGACAGCAGCCCGTGCGTGGCGAGCACGTATATCTTGTACGCGCCGCACTCCTTCAGCACCTCGGCGGCGGCCACGAACGATTGTACATCGTCGATCATGTCATCCTGGTACAAAAATAATTATTAAGAGCTTTTACCTGGGAAAATAGGCTTTTTACTCGCGGAAACTAAGGATTTTTTAGGATAAAAATAGCCTATGTTTTAATCCAAGGTATACTTTGTCTGCAACCTAAATTTTAGCCAAATCGGTTCAGTCGTTTCGGCGAGAAGGATTAACAAACACTCGCATACAAACATTCTAAATGTCAGAAAACAACAGATTAGAATACCACCACAGAAACAGGCATAGTTGTCAATTATTAAAGCATAATATTAGCTGAATTATTATTTATTTAGAATTTGTCGTTACAAGTAACTATACATACGCACGGTCAGCGCCGTTTGATGCCCTTTGACAATACCGACGCCGCAACCGACCGCGCGACAAAACGATAGCGGACAAACTATACTAGGAATGTTTCAAAATTCTGTGGGAATCATGAATTGTTCATGATAAAACTTGCCCATTGCATGCAGCGTACCTAAGAAAATGTCCGATTCCTTGTTTGGTTGTTCCGGGGCTTAAATCACTTACCACCATGATAGCGATCCTGCCCCCCACGTCGCCGACCACGTTGATAGGCGGCTTCTCTTTGGCGGGGTGCACGGGCACGCCCACCGACACGTCCATTGTCCGCGACCGGTCCACGCTGGAATATCACACCACGAGATGAGTGAGATACGAGCTATAATAATAACATCAAGATGAGCCCATCCGAACATTTTACGTAAACCTCGCACGAAACGTTTTTCTTCCACGTTTCTGATACGAACCGCTAAGGTATGGAACGCCCTTCCAGCCTCCGTGTTTCCAGCCAAGTATAATCTGGGTGCCTTCAAGAGAAGAGTGAATGATTTTCTAGGCAAGCGCGCTGCAACCTAGACTTCATCATTGCTTTGCATCAGGCATGATCGTCGTCAAGCGCAAGCCTATTTACAGGGGGGGGGGGCAATGTGTCTGTAGTGAAGTGCCAAGAGAAATATTTTGTGGAAATTTTTTGGGCAAACTTGTGTCTGGCGAACAGCAAGGTACTGTTTTACTTAGGTCTTAAATCTAAACTTAGGGACTTGTCTGCAGTTGCTAAGGAGCTGACTTAAGTTCTACCTTTTATTGCTTTGTAAAATTAAAAGTGGCAACAGGCGGAAGGAAGGGAAGGAAAAGTCGATTTGCAATGGTGAACATATCTTTTAAAACAAAAAGATTTTTTATTTTTATTTCCATCCTGTAGAGATCGCAGTGATCAGTGGCATGAGGCATCATAAAATCTAAACCAATATGCTCTCACAGATGAAATTTCTCAATACAGCGGGCTTTCTTAGCGGAGCCGGGGTTGCGGGCCACTATCACCGAGTTGCGGTAGTCTGGGATGTATAGCTACCTGGGCATGCAGGGCGGGGAGTATCGGCCGTCCACCTCGTCGCTCTCGGCCTCCTTCTGCTCGCCGTGTATGACCGCGATTGCGAGGCGCAGTCGCTCCGCGTACGAGGTGGCCTTCTTAGCGGAGCCGGGGTTGCGGGCCACTATCACCGAGTTGCGGTAGTCTGGGATCTGCGTGTGGGTTCAGGTTATGGGTAAGAATATCACGATGAAACTACATTGCAGGCGTTGTGGTAACCAATAATAGGATATCATAGTGTGACGTGGCATTGTAGTGATGTTCACAATAATGAAAAAATGTAGACAGAGGTTGTGGGAAGTGAAGTTCAGGTAATAAAATTGATTTAATTTATTTATGATTGGCCCAGCAAAACATTGTTCTACCTTGTACCATGTCATGGTCCAAATGCAATGTGACCAACTCTACAGTCTGCATATCCAAACTCATGACATGGAATCACATAAATGCACAGAAGCGGATTGATCTAAATACTTTAAAAATAAAAGTACAGAAAAGCAATGGAATAATAGTTAGAATATAAAGCCAATGAAAACATCAGGTAAGTATATTCATGGGATCTTTATCAAAAGTAAATTCACTTACACTCTCTTGGATATATTGCAACAAGAAAGGCGACGCCCTCAGATTATCTACGGGGCAGTCAAAGAATCCTTGTATCTCTTTCTGGTGCAAGTCCATAGTGATGATATGTGTGAGGCCAGATTTACACATCATTTTCGCTAATAACTTGGTAACAATGCATCCGCGCTTCCTCATTTTGCATTGCTTGCTGTATGGTAGATATGGAATGACCCCAACTATGGACCGTGCTGAGGATGTCTTACAAGCGTATGCCATGATCAGTAGTTCCATTATGTTGTTGTTTACATCCCTGCAAGCAATTTTAACCCAAAATACTAATGTTATAATTATTATGATGCGAGATAGTGTATGATTGGATTAAGGAAAAAACGTGATTCAAACAGCTGAATGAATTAAAGTTGAAATTCAACCATTGTTCTTTCATATGGGTCGATAACAGGCAACAACTACACTTGAGAGGACAGATTAAATTGTTCTGCTATAATCCGCTACATGAAAAGAATCTCCTCTACTTAACTACTAATAAAAGATCTTGTAGATCTCTATGATTCCGCATTGTGAAGTCATTATCTCCTGAGGATGTTTCGGTGTCGGGACGAAACATGCCGTCCAAATAAAGTGTTGGAAAAATTGTGTATGGTGTTTCATGTGGGTGGTGGATCTCCATATTGGACCATACAAATTCTTTTCAAGCTTCGAATTATAGCAAATCAACTTTTTTGCCCTGCTAATTATGAATTTCTGCAAAATAATGCCTGCTTCCATTCAATAGCTACAATTGACTACACCGTTGGTAGTATGTACCAAACAGGTTTATAAGATGTAAAGGATTAGTTAAAGAATTGATCTAAATGGCAAGTTTATTGGCCTTAAACAAAACAAGCACTGTTTTATACAAGGTATATTTAGTGCATGATGAAATGAATAATATACAGGATTATATAAAAAATACCAAATTGCTCTCAGCCTGCATATTTTGTTGTTCCTACTCTGTAATGTAACTCTGGCAAGTGGCAACTTCGCGGACCACGGCGGCGGTGCGCGAACTCGCAACAGTGTAATGTCACTTCACAGAAATAACATTTTTTTTTGTATGAAGTAAATAAATATATACTGAATTTTGAAAAGTCCTAAAAACAAAAGTTGTTGTGTTGTTGTTGTGTTAATGTAAAAATCTACAGGCCGAGAGCGATTTAGTATTTTTTATATAACCCTGTATATTATGTATCATAGACCTTGTATATGGACCAGCTGAAGTGCAGGTTACATGCTGCAACAGTCGACACTCAAGGGACCCTAATGACACTGGTATGTTGAAAGGCTTAGCTGTAAATCAAATGTGCAGTAGATATATTTTGGATCTCAGCTGTCACCACTATTATAAAGCCAGTCATTGGATCTATTTGCAGTTACTCTACAATTATTGTAGACTCAATTATTTGTAGACAGACTTTAATTCTATTCAATTTTCTATATGTAGATAGTAGATCTATTTGTCACTACTCATCTTCTTCAGCATTTATGAATTACAGTTGAGTACTAACTTAGTATGTAGGTAGAGTTATGAATTAAAAAAATCTCATCAATTTCCAATATTTTTGGCTGTACCAATGAACTAGTATTACAGTATCAAACAGTGAACACAAACTTAAACAGTATTCTGTACAAGGTTAAGGAACAAACACTGCAGAGAGCATTTGAACTTACAGCTGGTCCATACTGGAGAAAGGTTGCGCAGAACCGCATTCTCCAGCTGGAGTTACAGGAGGCATTAGCCACCTTAGAGTTAAGATATATTATACTTAATCATTACTTCTATTTTATTTGTTGTATGGATTGGTTATCAATAACTATTTGAGTAAAAACTTAATATCACATTGAATTGTTTATTTTATGACTCAATGCATGCTACATTGAACTTTATTCAAAATTTAAGTTCTATTTAGTAATTATAAAAGCACATAGAACCATGATAGGATGTGTTTCAAACAAATTGTCAAATATCTCTTTGATACAAGATACATTTTCTGTGAATCAGGGAGATAAAAAACAAGCTTTTTTTTTCTTATACTATTATTGTTTTGTTTTGCAATGACAGGAGTATTAAAAGAGAACATCAAAAACTTACTTTGTCCCGGTCTGTACTATGTAAATATTCTTGCCACGGATGGAATCTCCAATTTCGACCATTGTTTCTCTGTTTGTTTTGTGGTATACCGAACATCCTCCCTTTCTTACTCCCAAACGACTGAAATAAATGCACACTGTAGCTAAACAAAGCTAGGTTACTGAAGGTCTATTAAAAAGGTCAAAGTAATTGAGCTAATGAATGATTTAAATAGGGTGAAAGGTATATATTTACTTAGCAATGAGATCAGCCAACTCAGGGTGCGAGTTACCACTCAAGATTATGACGTCTGATGTGGAATTATACTCCATATTGGACTTCCTTGAGTGATTCGTAAATCCCACCAGCCTGCGAAACCATAAGAATACTTATTGAGCAACCAACTTGCTGTTGACACCTCGAAGTAAACAAATACGGTATATTTTATGAAGGCACGTTGCTTCAACAAGAAAAACAATAAACCTGGTTTTGTTGAGTAACATAATAACCTGATGGTTGCCCTACAAATACGGAGTATGAGAAATGATAACAATATTGTATCAGGTTATTTTAGTAGGATGAAGATAACACCGCGTCTGCTGTTAATTGTTAACACGCATTATAAGCACAGTTTCAGAAATAGGTAGGTAAATAAAGAAAGGCACGTCGAACAAAAATTGAGAATCCGTGACACCGGGATTATAGAGAATAGAGTCAGGCACAGAACACAATACTCTGGAGTCAGGTCAGGTACATACATATTTATCTATGGAATAGAGCTAATATAGTCATCTGTGGAATAGAGGTCAACCACAGACCACAAGGTCAACTCAAGAGGTCAACGATAGAAGTGTGGGGTGCCACACAAAATTTTTTAAATTGTACCTTTTCATGAACGTTTTTAAATTTTTTCTCAATATTGAATACATAAAAGAAAAAGTATTCATAAAAACGTAGGTAAATTGTGTTTGTTCTAATCACGTTCTAAATAAAAACATGTAATGTTTTTTTGGAAAAATACATGCACTTTTTAAATTCAGTAGTTTCTTTCTTTTTTGTAGAAAATCCAAAATAATTGCAACACTGAACTGTAGGTGGAACCATTTTAATTTTGTAGTCTGTGGGTGGAACTTGTAACTTTCAGGCAGCTTGATGATTAATTGGTTAGATATAATATTTCTTAGACGTAAAAATTAAAAATTTAATAGTAGCCGCAGGAAGGACAAATAGTCTTCAAATAGTATATTTTTACGGAATAATGTGTTGGTTTGTAAAGTTGTCTGACAGTTACTGTTAAAAATATTATCTGTTGCTGTCAAAATTTGTCAAGTGTCAAAAATTTAGGTAAACAGTAAATGTCAAAAAAGTAAACAAAAATCAAAATACATCAACAATGAACATGCTTGTGCAGCGTGCTTGAATTACTTTTAGGGATTATTTTTTTATATTTTATTCAAGTATGGGACTTACGAAGCAATATCTGCGTTATGCCCCAAGTGGCATTTTCAATGTCATAGCGAGCCCGGACTGCAATTGTACCCATGTGACTCTGAATGGTGTTAGTGGAAGATATATCGCAGTCGGAGCATGTGAACATGTTATTATTTGGGATATGAGATTAGGAGAAAAGGTATACTATATTTATACATCGACATACAACAATTTTCCGTTGATCCATACATAAAACCTGGTACGACATTGTGAGCAGTTTTCTAACCTCACTGGCGTCAACAGCGAGCTATTGTATTTATGCGTTTGGTTGCAGGTTCTGTTCTCGCCACGGCCCAGT
The DNA here is from genome assembly GCA_963855885.1 of Coenonympha glycerion. Classification (NCBI taxonomy): domain Eukaryota; kingdom Metazoa; phylum Arthropoda; class Insecta; order Lepidoptera; family Nymphalidae; genus Coenonympha; species Coenonympha glycerion. Next base: position 11,403,283 of record OY979639.1, read on the forward strand.
TTCGGTTTTTTATTTATAGCTCTTAAATTAGCACAGGGGCCGTACCACCATCTCTTATTATTATTATTTTTATTGTGTTATTTTGTTATGGTTTTGACATTCTCATACAGTGTTAGTATGAAAATTTTAAAAATATTACTGCTATAAGAGATTGTAGTAGGGCCTCAGGTCTCTTGGGAGGGTCAGTCGCGGTCTGCTGACATCCCAATGGCAGGTCCTTATAATGATGTACATGTAGATGTCAGTTGCCACACTAATATCCAGATGACCCAGTCACCACTCTACCTGACGGCTAGACAGTGGTGTACACTGCTGTTTAAAGACTAAGGCCATAGCGTAATTTGTTGGCTGGTAGATGCCGCAATAAATTCTACCTGCTATCTGTGTTGATAATTGATTTTTATACACAATTAACTACCTGAATTGGTAGTTCAATCCACAAAGCCGTGCCCTATTCCTTCTAACTCCATTTAAATTGCATGAAACAAGCGATTGTGCAGAAGTTAACACCTATCTTCCCTTGGAGAAGAATTTTTTTAATTAATAAGTTTTTCAACAGGCCCAAGTGATCCCAGGCGAGAATGTAGTGGTATCACAAATAGCCGCCAGTCCCAGCGGCAATCACATGGCAGTGGGCTACGCTGACGGGAACATCAATGTGTTTGAACTAATCAACAATGATGTAGTGTGCGTGTTCGCTGGACACAAGTCTGCTGTCAGCTGCTTGCAGTATGATGAGTTGGGGCACAGGATTGTTTCTGGATCAAAGGTCAGGTTATATCTTTGTAGAACTTGGAATTCAAAGCAGTGATAGCTTTAGTAGTTCAAACACATCTGCCTTCTAATTGGGTTTGAATACAAGGGCGCTCTTGACTTTTCAAAATTATGTGCATTTGTGGCGACAGATCATTTGCTAATAAAGGAAGGTAAAGAAAAGCCCTACAAGGTAGACTGCATTTTTGAAAACTTTAAAAATGTGTTTAAAAACTGTATTTCTCATCTTAATATATATAAATCTCGTGTCACAATGTTTGTCCTCAATAGACTCCTAAACTACTGAACCGATTTAGTTCAAACTTCGTGAATATCTGTCATTTGGTCCAACTTAAAAGATAGAATAGTTTTTATCCCACGTGGACGAAGTCGCGGGCATCAGCTAGTTTATTATATAAAGTTTCACATCACTATCACTTTATGTTCATGTTTTGTTCTATTAGACAAAATACAAAATAGAATAAATCGAAAATAGCTCTATAGAATGAAGGGGAATCATCTCCAAAATACATCACAGCTTTTGTTCACACTCCAAAGAATCTACAGACTGAATTTTTATCTTTGTGTTAGGTAATCGCTGAAAATTTTTAATACTGTGAAATTTCTTTCCAGGATACAGAAGTCATTCTCTGGGATGTGGTGTCAGAAACTGGTGTGGCTCGCTTTAGTGGCCACAAGGGGGCAGTCACTAGCGCACAGTTCATTAACAGCAAGAACTGCATTATAAGCTCTTCTAAAGACACTTTCATCAAGTTCTGGGATATTGAGACAAAGCATTGCTTTAAGACCCTCGGTGGACATCAAATGGAGGTAAATATGGATTTTGTCACTGTCTCAAGCTAATGAATGTTTATTATCTATTTAGGATGCCTATTTGGCATAATATGTTATGTTGTGTGTATGAGCATATATGACATGAATATGCACACATTTATTCATTGACCAGGGTTGACAACAGCATCAGTTCGTCAGAAACCAGAACCTACATTTCTACAAGCTCATTCACTGCTCACTCATCTTGAGTTTGAAATCAAAAATTTTGAGTTTATAGTTTTCTCTTAGATCATAAATCTATAAAGAATCATAGAATTTTCCAAGATAAATAGTAGCCTAGATTTTTGTTAATTCAGGGTACAATCTACCTCCATTCCAAATTTCTGCCAAATTGTTTAGAAGTTATGGCATGTCGGTCCAAGTGCCATGTTATATTTATTGATTTTATTTTTTGTGAAAATATTAATTCTTATAGTGTAATGAATAGGATTTGAAGAGAGTTTGTTTCAAAGTTAAAAGTGTAAATTTTTGTTGTAGGTTTGGTCAGCTGTTCTACTAAAAGAAGAGAGGTATTTAGTCACAGGAAGCATGGACCAACAGCTGCGAGTGTGGAAGTTAAAATGGAGCGACAAAATCAAAGAAGAGGACAAAGTTACTCAGCAGCTTGAGATAGTCAAGTTAGAAGATGCAGACTCTACTGAAGACAGTTCAGTAAGTAGTAGTACATTCAGCATCCCTTATGCCTGGCTGTAAAGATGCAGACTCTACTGAAGACAGTTCAGTAAGTAGTAGTACATTCAGCATCCCTTATGCCTGGCTGTAAAGATGCAGACTCTACTGAAGACAGTTCAGTAAGTAGTAGTACATTCAGCATCCCTTATGCCTGGCTGTAAAGATGCAGACTCTACTGAAGACAGTTCAGTAAGTAGTAGTACATTCAGCATCCCTTATGCCTGGCTGTAAAGATGCAGACTCTACTGAAGACAGTTCAGTAAGTAGTAGTACATTCAGCATCCCTTATGCCTGGCTGTAAAGATGCAGACTCTACTGAAGACAGTTCAGTAAGTAGTAGTACATTCAGCATCCCTTATGCCTGGCTGTAAAGATGCAGACTCTACTGAAGACAGTTCAGTAAGTAGTAGTACATTCAGCATCCCTTATGCCTGGCTGTAAAGATGCAGACTCTACTGAAGACAGTTCAGTAAGTAGTAGTACATTCAGCATCCCTTATGCCTGGCTGTAAAGATGCAGACTCTACTGAAGACAGTTCAGTAAGTAGTAGTACATTCAGCATCCCTTATGCCTGGCTGTAAAGATGCAGACTCTACTGAAGACAGTTCAGTAAGTAGTAGTACATTCAGCATCCCTTATGCCTGGCTGTAAAGATGCAGACTCTACTGAAGACAGTTCAGTAAGTAGTAGTACATTCAGCATCCCTTATGCCTGGCTGTAAAGATGCAGACTCTACTGAAGACAGTTCAGTAAGTAGTAGTACATTCAGCATCCCTTATGCCTGGCTGTAAAGATGCAGACTCTACTGAAGACAGTTCAGTAAGTAGTAGTACATTCAGCATCCCTTATGCCTGGCTGTAAAGATGCAGACTCTACTGAAGACAGTTCAGTAAGTAGTAGTACATTCAGCATCCCTTATGCCTGGCTGTAAAGATGCAGACTCTACTGAAGACAGTTCAGTAAGTAGTAGTACATTCAGCATCCCTTATGCCTGGCTGTAAAGATGCAGACTCTACTGAAGACAGTTCAGTAAGTAGTAGTACATTCAGCATCCCTTATGCCTGGCTGTAAAGATGCAGACTCTACTGAAGACAGTTCAGTAAGTAGTAGTACATTCAGCATCCCTTATGCCTGGCTGTAAAGATGCAGACTCTACTGAAGACAGTTCAGTAAGTAGTAGTACATTCAGCATCCCTTATGCCTGGCTGTAAAGATGCAGACTCTACTGAAGACAGTTCAGTAAGTAGTAGTACATTCAGCATCCCTTATGCCTGGCTGTAAAGATGCAGACTCTACTGAAGACAGTTCAGTAAGTAGTAGTACATTCAGCATCCCTTATGCCTGGCTGTAAAGATGCAGACTCTACTGAAGACAGTTCAGTAAGTAGTAGTACATTCAGCATCCCTTATGCCTGGCTGTAAAGATGCAGACTCTACTGAAGACAGTTCAGTAAGTAGTAGTACATTCAGCATCCCTTATGCCTGGCTGTAAAGATGCAGACTCTACTGAAGACAGTTCAGTAAGTAGTAGTACATTCAGCATCCCTTATGCCTGGCTGTAAAGATGCAGACTCTACTGAAGACAGTTCAGTAAGTAGTAGTACATTCAGCATCCCTTATGCCTGGCTGTAAAGATGCAGACTCTACTGAAGACAGTTCAGTAAGTAGTAGTACATTCAGCATCCCTTATGCCTGGCTGTAAAGATGCAGACTCTACTGAAGACAGTTCAGTAAGTAGTAGTACATTCAGCATCCCTTATGCCTGGCTGTAAAGATGCAGACTCTACTGAAGACAGTTCAGTAAGTAGTAGTACATTCAGCATCCCTTATGCCTGGCTGTAAAGGTGAGGGGTGAGGGGGAGAGAAGCAAAAGTAATTGGATTACCAACCTTAGTATTTATCATTGTTGTTGGCAAAGCGTAGTGTGCCAATGCCATGCCTTTGGCATAATGGCACTTGTAGTTTGGTACTTTCATGAGTGGAAAAAACTCAAACTATTGGTAATTTATTGTGGAGGCTGAGTTTTGCTCTGATGACACTCCTTCCACTAGGAGCACTAGGAGCCACCTGCTAAAACTCTGACCCGCAAGTCCATCAGACTAGAGCCTACTTCTCATTCTTCTAAAGATAAAGATAAAGATAAATTTATTGGTAATCAAACAATGTGGGTAACTTAAATAACATTTTGAAGCCTTAACATCTAAATATAACTAATGAACTTAATGGAATTACAACAAAATATTATTGTGCACTTGTTTTCCGAACTAGTTAAAACTGTGTCTCGGAAAACAGCAGCTCAAACCCGCTGCTTGCTTACGTTTAGATTCTTTAGCTCCACACGACAGCATCAGGTTTAAAATCTCATCCATAAAACTCGTGTTTGGTGTAGATGTTACAATGCCACCAAGTGGGCACCCTGGTCCGCGGCGGCAGGGGCCGCGTGGTGGGGCTGGCCACGGATCCCGGTCAGAGCGTGCTGGCCTGCTACGGAACCGATTCCTTACTGGAGCTGTTTACCTTCTGCTCCGACGAGGAGGCCACTGCCAGGATGCACAAACGAGTCAAGAAACAGAGGAAAAAGTTGGCGTAAGCATTTTTTATTCACACTGTATGACTTAAAAATAGTTAGTCATCAATCAGACTAATTTTTCTCAACGTTTATACGTTGCTTGTTACGTGTTTTATTGTTTCACGTAAGCATCATAATTACTTCACGTTGTTTTCATATTGATATTCTTGCCTTCGCCTTTTTATCCTTTATACACTACATACACAATATAAGAACGGTAAATAGTAATGAATATCTCTCAAGATCTGGCAAAGTAATGCAGAAACGCGTCATCTAGCAGCTATATTACACTGATATTTCACAGGAAACAAAAAGAAAATCAAGAAGACGAAGCACCAACAGAAGTCTCAGAGATCCTCACACTGTCGGACGAAGTGCGTCGACTGAGCTCCGTGAAGTTAGCAGCTAAGCTGAAGTCCGCGAGCGTGTTGATGGGCACGACGGGCGAACTTCGCGTCGGAGTCACGCTGGCCACCAACACCTTGGAGCTGCACAGCTTGGCACTCGCTGAGGGGAATGAAGGCAAGAAGATATTTTAAATTATTGTAAACTTAATACGAATCTAGTGCTTTTACTTGGAGAGCCAGGTGTATCAATTATTATCATCAATCCAAAAACAGAGAATCTTTTTTATTTTCCTTTTGCTAAATACGTCTTCGTACACTATCAATAGCTTGTTTTAGGCCAGCTGAGGATGTTGCGAAATATGAATTTGTTTGTTGAAATAATTATCAGTCTTACTCTATTCAGCCTAGCTTTCAAGCCCAAGTGTGTTTGGAGTGTGCGTGCGATGAATAAACCTCGCTCCAATAAAGGATTTGTTTTTAGTGAAATGTCTGAAGCAGATTACGATGCCTGGCCACCAGAAGGAACCGCGCTGCGTCGCAATTAGCTCCGACAACCTGGCTGTGCTCACGGCCGCCGCGGATTCCATCAAGCTGTGGAACAGGTCAGTAATTTAGGACAATTAGGGTTACATACCAGTGTAGCGGCCTTGGATATCCATGGATATTGGCGGTCCATTACAGTACACGGTAATGAAGTTTTCGACGCGAATTATACAAAGAAGAAAACATTTGAAGTACTAGTCGTTCACAGAATGAGAATGAGAGAACTTTATTTCCGTTTTGTGCCACTATAACAAAATAAAACTACTACTAACACATACTATAAGTAACTAAAACTAAAAACGGGGGCTGAAATTTCCATCGCTTCACAGGTGACATTTTTGCAGGTAGGACAATTTCCCTACCACTGATAATTCAATTTGCACATTTTGCATAAGATATAGTCTTTTTACGTTTTGAATTAGACTGCGTGCTGTAGTTGTGTAAGAAAACATGCTTATATCTAACGTTTTAGGACAAGTCAATCCTGTCTCCGCACTGTCCCCGTTACATGCGGTCGACCGACCAGCGCGTGCTTCGCGCCTGGAGACAGACACGCGCTGGTCGGCTGTGCGGACGGCTCGCTGCTGCTGGTGGACGTGGCCGCGGCGAGCGTGCTGGAGCAAGTGCCCGCGCACGGCACCAACTGCTCGAGCGTGGGGCTCACTCCGGATCTGGTGAGTGAGTGACGTCAGAACGGGCCAACCCTGGAGACAGACACGCGCTGGTCGGCTGTGCGGACGGCTCGCTGCTGCTGGTGGACGTGGCCGCGGCGAGCGTGCTGGAGCAAGTGCCCGCGCACGGCACCAACTGCACGAGCGTGGGGCTCACTCCGGATCTGGTGAGTGAGTGACGTCAGAACGGGCCAACCCTGGAGACAGACACGCGCTGGTCGGCTGTGCGGACGGCTCGCTGCTGCTGGTGGACGTGGCCGCGGCGAGCGTGCTGGAGCAAGTGCCCGCGCACGGCACCAACTGCACGAGCGTGGGGCTCACTCCGGATCTGGTGAGTGAGTGACGTCAGAACGGGCCAACCCTGGAGACAGACACGCGCTGGTCGGCTGTGCGGACGGCTCGCTGCTGCTGGTGGACGTGGCCGCGGCGAGCGTGCTGGAGCAAGTGCCCGCGCACGGCACCAACTGCACGAGCGTGGGGCTCACTCCGGATCTGGTGAGTGAGTGACGTCAGAACGGGCCAACCCTGGAGACAGACACGCGCTGGTCGGCTGTGCGGACGGCTCGCTGCTGCTGGTGGACGTGGCCGCGGCGAGCGTGCTGGAGCAAGTGCCCGCGCACGGCACCAACTGCACGAGCGTGGGGCTCACTCCGGATCTGGTGAGTGAGTGACGTCAGAACGGGCCAACCCTGGAGACAGACACGCGCTGGTCGGCTGTGCGGACGGCTCGCTGCTGCTGGTGGACGTGGCCGCGGCGAGCGTGCTGGAGCAAGTGCCCGCGCACGGCACCAACTGCACGAGCGTGGGGCTCACTCCGGATCTGGTGAGTGAGTGACGTCAGAACGGGCCAACCCTGGAGACAGACACGCGTTTGTGGGCTCTTCACTGTTGGTGGTGGACATGAAGTGTCCGCGCACACCACCAACTGCACGAGCGTTCACCAGCGTGGGGCTCACACCAGATCTGATGAGTGATTGACGTCCAAATGGGTCAACCCTAGAGGAGGCAGGCAGGCAACTCGTTTGTGGGCTGTTCTGTTGCCTGAACAGACTGTTCGCGTTGAACAGTCTGTTCAGACATGTTCAGACAACAGATCGTGTGAGTTTGTCTTCTATTTATTTATCAGCCATCTTAGCATCTGACGTTTTGACGTATTGGGATGTATTTATTTATAGGAATTTCTGTGAGGGCTGCTCTGAACGCAGATCAAAGAATACGTATATATCGACGATATTTTTCTGAGGCTCTGAATCTATTATTTTATTTTCAGCGTGGTTGCTACTCTGGCGGCGGTGACAAAACGGTGAAGTTATGGCAGTTTGAGCTCATTCCAGACCCTTCAGGAGACTCCAAAGCCAAGGTATTGTGTAATTGTATCTACTGCCTTGCTTTAGGTCGCTTGACCTACAAAATCACATCAATTATTTATTGTGTACATTTAAATTTAGAAATGCAGATAAAAATTAAGACCTGCATACTACTACTAATTGTATTATAATTTTATAGATATAGATAAGTTTGTAAAAAAAAACCTGGCTGACTAAGTTGTGTGCTTCTTTTCAATTCAAAGCACGTAGGAACCCTCGTAAATTTAGCTAGCTGACACCATTAAATAAGTATTCACCGATGCGTCATAAGTGCCTATAAGTTAGGCACATATGAAATAAATCATTTTGACTTCAACTTGACTTTTTCCCGCGAGATTTGTGAAAAACCGAAATCATGTGGACATATTCGCACGCACGCACGCTCGAACACAGACACAGACGCCTTTATAATATCAGTGTGATTTTAAATATTAGTAGTTTATGGTAACTTACGACGTTTTTCAACACACTTGTGAATAAAATAATATATTAAAAATAATTTCATTTAGTAGATTTAAAAAACTGTCCAACTCACTAGTAAATAATAGTAATAAAAAAGTCACAGTTTGCGATTATAGGTGTCGTTATGTGCCTAATTGCGGTGAAACTAGAGCCACTTTATGAGCAAGTGCAACGAGCAATTCTTGTATATATATAACATATTTCTATATAATCAGGATCTCGGAAACGGCTAGAAGATTTTCATGAAATTTAGTATACAGGGGGTTTTGGGGGCGATAAATCGATCTAGCTAGGATTCATTTTTAGAAAATGTCGAATTTACCAAATAAAATAAAAAATATGACTACTGCTGCCATCTATTGTCCACCGAGCGAAGCTCGTTTACCCAGATATTATTTATTTATGTGTGGTATCGTAGGTGCTGTCGCTGCTGCACACGCGCACGCTGGAGCTGGAGGAGGCGGTGACAGCAGTGCGCGTGAGCCCCAACAGCAAGTTCATTGCCGTGGCGCTGCTCGACTCCACTGTTAAGATTTTCTTCCTCGACACCTTTAAGGTTAGTTGGTTAGGAATCCGTATGGAGAATGCATTAATATATAAACTAGGAGGATGTGAAACTTTTTAGACATATTATTTTTATACTCATTTTGTTAGCCATTTTCATCAGTAGATGGCGTTTTTGCAATCCTATAAAAATCGGAGGTATCTTTCTCGCAACTAAATTATTAAAAATAAGTCAAAAACTCCAATTCTGATTGTATAAGGCAAGATCCAATCCATCTTATTGGCTGAATTTGCTGTTGAGGTTTTTACGGTGAATCGGGAAGCCAATCAAAACCCGTGAACTCCTGTGAAGAAGGCAGGACAATTTTTCTGTATTTACATTGCATTGTACATTTCAAGTTAGAAAAAAAATTCAATCGCGACGAAAAGAAGAATAAGTCTGTTACTGAAATGCATTCATTGCTTCTGAAGTAAGAAACTCGAAAATGTATGACTGACTCGCACTTGGAAGGATATTGTGGTTTCAATCGATTACTATTGAACTTAATTACAAAACATATCAATTTGATCTACAGTTCTACCTATCTTTATACGGACACAAGCTACCAGTGCTAAGCCTGGACATCAGCTACGACTCTAACATCATCGCGACGGGTTCAGCCGACCGCAACGTCAAGATCTGGGGCATGGACTTCGGCGACTGCCACAAGTCGATATTCGCGCACAACGACTCGGTGACGTCACTGCAATTCGTGCCCGCCACGCACTACTTCTTCACCGCCTCCAAGGACGGCAAGGTGAAGCAGTGGGACGCGGACTCTTACGACAACATTATCACTCTCAATGTAAGTACGTCCCTAACTCGAGATAGTTGTTTTGAAGTGAAACCTCCTCGCCTTTGAAGGCGCGTTAGGCATTTCTGAGATGGGTAAAAGCTATTGAAGCTCCACCATAACAACACAGTCCCTGTTAAAATAACCGACACCTATAAGGTCTTTTTTTAATTTGAGAGAAAACCGCGATTTTCCATTCAAGGTTGGTTCAGTGACGTCATTCTAAATGGATTATGGAGGACGGCCCAAGATTGCGGTGTTCTTAATAAAATAAAGCCTAAAAGGCTTGTTTTTAAAGTTCCATATCTCAAAAGAAGTAAAAAGGAACCCTTATAAGATCACTTTGTTGATGATGGTTTGTCACAACCAAGATATTGACAGGAAATTTGGTATAGTTGTAGAAGAGTTGTAGTAGGTAATAAGGCCTGGGGGCCTACCACAGTGACAACAATATTATTAAAACAATATTATTGTAATATTGTTTCGTCATTTTCATACGTCAGTATGGAAATTTTAAAACAATATTACAGTAAAATTACATTAGGTCACGGTGGTAGGTCCCCAGATGTCATTGAAATCATTAAAAATTGAAATTCTTTTTTGTTAAAAAAGGGGGGAAAACCCTGTTGTAGATATTTCAAAATGAAATAACAATATTGAATGGAGAAAGTGTTACTTGTTGTTCTAAAACCTATTTTTATTAATTTTTATGCCTGATAGTTTTTGATTTATTGGGCAAAATCAATCGAAAATTCTGAAATAATTAAGGTTAATAGGGATTAATCTATATTTTACGGGAAAATAAAACCAACTCTGTATTCATAATTTTTTTTAAATTTGAATTAACGTAGTACGCAACCCTCGGTGCGCGAATTCATTGCTTGGAATATAAACAGTGGAAGGTACCCGCAGGGTCACGCGGGCGAGTGCGTGAGCTTGAGCGTGGGCGCGGGCGGGCTGCACGTGGCGACGTGCGGCACCGACTGCGGCGTGCGGCTGTACTCGCGCACCGACGAGCCGCTCGTGCTGGGCGACGCGGACGACGCCGAGGAAGGCCTCGCCACCGGGGACCAACACGTGAGTGCACCGACGACACTGTCATCTATTGTATGTGATGATGATGATGATGATGATGATTTGACCGTAGGTATGTAGGTGATGATGCTAAGGAGCAAAACGGCACGCTGCGAGTCCGTCACTGTACTATCCACTATCCAGTCCTTTAATGGAAAATAGAGAATCACATATTATACATCAGACGAATTTCCCCAAAATATTATACCAGACTTGCTGTGACATTGAATTCTATCATTACCGCTGCCTGATTTTGATAACATAAATAATGCAAAAGAAAATATTTTTAATATTAAACAATAGTTCTCAATGTACACGTCTTGAGCAAGTACATAGCGGCTCCCTGAGCCAAGTAACAATTAATAGCGTCACGTCGCATGGCGACGTATAGAAATAGAACAAAAAAAAAATGGATGCGATTTGTCGTTTAGTAGCGATCAGTTGTGTCTCATCAAGTCTCAAAATAGCGATATTTCTTGTACATTTTTTAAAATTTGTTCAATTTTTGTACGCCGCGACGTACCGCTACGTAATTCAGCTACCGTTAACCACGAGGTTTGCGCCGTGGAAGGTGAAAGGTTCACTATCAACTCAATTCATCGCCGGCTGACCACACTATTCTATTAGGCTGACAAATTATGTATTCAAGTTCTAAACTTTGCGCGTTGGATGGATGGATGAACAAATATACAAAATTAATAATGTTCCAATATTCTTTTCCAGGCACCCGTCCCAGGTCTACCGGGTCTCAACATGCCTACAAAGAAAACCATAGGAGCAGAAAAAGCGGTAAGCAGAACCCCTCTCCCAATGTTTACCAGAATTTAAAATTTTATGTTGTAAACCCAAAAAGTGACTTAAAATCTGTCGCACGGCAACGCAATCCGTCATGTAGCATGTGTGCATGTTGGTGACGTTACGTTTACAAAATAGTTCAAAATCAAGTTTCAAATTCTTTTGCTGTAAAAGAAATATTTCTCACTCAAACGCTATAGTAATAACATATTATACCATAGTATTATACGTATTTTTTAGGCAATTTGAGGTAAAATTAAGCACCTCGGGTGTAATGTAAATTGCTTGGTGATGAATAATTCTAGCAGTTGTTTAAGATGGCATAGTTGCTACCACAATTGTCTAAGATAATATGTCACATAATATATACGACTTCTGTAGAAAAGTGATGCATTAAACAATATTCAACTGTATATTATGTGCAATTTTGGTTAAAATGCTCCCGTGTATCATTACAGGCAGATTCGATAATAGAATGTCTGTCAATCGGCGCGGAGTATCAGCGAGAAGTGTCAGAAGCGCGAGGGCAACCGGTGCAGCCGCCTCTTCTGATGGCCGCCTACAACTGCACCACTGCCGAGGATTTTCTCTTTGAGACTGTCAAGAAGATACGCTCCAGGTAATAATAGATGTCCTCACGAGGTCCGGCGCGGCTTAGGTCGCGTGTGTGATGTGTTGGCAGTTACGAGTAAAAAGACACAACACACATGGGGTTTGTCACTGCATGTAGTGTGCTTGGCAGCTGTTACTTAAAGTTGCAGAGTTTACAATTTACATGCATAGCATTTTAAACCTTAGGTTACGGTGTATTAGGTGAATTCTAATAGGTGTTTTATAAATTACGTCCCCAATAACCAAATAACGTCGTAAAATTGTGCTGGAGAAGGTTCTCCACCACCATGTTATGACGATTTTTTGGTTGGGTAAAGGCTATCCGGCGAAGTCTTATTAATACTTCGCTTAAATATTTTATGCAAAAATGTACCGTCAATGGGTTACGTTACAAAATATTGCTAAATGTCCGCGAACGTGTTAAACAGTTGTTTCACATAAAAACCCTCAGTTCAGAACACTACCTATTTGCAATATTTTTTTTGATTTTGATATTTCCAATACCTCTTTTTCCATCAGTGAACAATTCTGTTCAGTTGATGACACATTATAATGATGTTTCAGTGAACTCGAAGAAGCCCTTCTGCTGTTGCCGTTTAACGCCGCTTGCGACATCGTGAGGATGCTGCCGGCGCTGCTGGAGCGGGCGGACCACGCGGAGCTGTTATGCCGCCTCGCGCTGTTCCTGCTGCGGGTGCACCACGCGCCGCTCGTTGCCAACCAGCAGCTGCTGAAGCACCTCATACAGATACAGGCCAAAGCCGCCATGAGACTCAACGAGCTGCGGGTAAGGCCTTTCTTACATTATGACACTTAATAAGAATAGTATCCTACGCAGGTCTCGACGATGAGTCGCTAAGGAGAATGTCACATACATTACAATGGTGAATTGCACATTTCGATATCAGTAATCCTGTTATAATAAGCCCGGTTTCCACCAAAACGGAGCGGATCGGAGCTGTGTTTGAGTAACCAATCAGATTTCGTAATTTCGACATCTCCTCTCCCCTCTGTTGCGGAGACGTCAAAATTTTTTTGTTTACTTATAATATAGTGCTACAAAGTACACCACTTTGTATACCAATGCTCATACATTAGATAATACTACCCTCAATTTCATCTTTGATGAAAGTAATAATTTTTGTACAGGACATGGTTGGCTACAACTTGCACGCGCTGCAATGGATGCGGCGCGACATCGAGGCGGCCGACAGCGAGCAACTGTTCCGTGACGCAACTGTCGCACGACGGTCGCGCGACAAACGCGCCAGGACTCGACAGGCGATCAAACGACCCATCGTTACTGTTACTTAGAAGACTTGTTATAATGTAAATAAAAACTTTTTAAGATATTTTTTTTATTTTATTTCGAACTTAGCACTTTAAATTCATTTGTGTTTATAATAAGGATACAAAGGACGCCTTCCACGTCCGATTATTTTTATGTACCGAATTTTGTCGGCAAAACATAAAAATTAATAAATGACCAGATTAATGAAACTCGCGGTATTAAGAAAAGAGTTCGTTATATTATGTTTTAACATTACAGTTTGGTACATACAGTGTGGGTAAATTCTGTGAGTGTGGGTATCAGATTTAGGAAACAATATGGGCTAGCCCCGTCCACAAATTAGCGTGACTATTTTTAATCTGTCAAGTGGCGTATAAGATGGCGTCCAAGGGTATGGTAGTAACTTAGTGCATGAAATACCTATAAATAATAAATTCAAGAAAACTTGGCGCTCATCATGGCGCCGCATGTCACGCTAGTCTAGGCTAGAATAAATGAATGTCATGAAATACCTATAAATAATAAATTCAAGAAAACTTGGCGCTCATCATGGCGCCGCATGTCGCGCTAGTCTAGGCTAGAATAAATTAATGTTGCATCTCCATAGTTTTGTTATCTCTGTGGGTAGTCGTACATATTATACGTGCTAGGTCTGTAGTATACCTAGTCCTAATCAAAGGTACGTGCGCAGCTGCCAGTACCTCTTTTGCGAGCTGCCAGTAAAGTAAGTATCCAGATTGAGACCAAGTAAAGAAGCGAAATATAGCTTACCTTTCTACCATACATTGGGATTGGGATCTCATTATCGCTCCCCTTCATGGTACGTTGGTAATCAAACGCAGCCTAACCTAGATAAGAAGCTTCATAACTTTATCTTCTTTTATTACCAATTCTCCGCTCCATCGCATAATACCAGAATCGCAAAATACCACATCCCAGACAGCTCCAAGGATGTCCATGACCAGCAAAACAAAAACCCTCCGCATATTGCGGACAAACTACTATTTATTTTCTATCCACTTACTCTGTCAAATAAACTTTGCGAATGTGGCGCCAAACAGGTTTATGTCAGGCCATACATAATACATGTCAAGCACGGGTGATGTGAGCAGTAAATACAAAAAATAAACAACAATCATTTATAGCTGCTATATTTTTATTTGTAAAAAAATATTCTACTCACTACATAGCCAATATAATATCAGTTAATATTTAATAATTTAAGTATCCATCCCTGCGTAAGTCACATTATTTATCATCTATACAACAATAATTAATGTTTCATAATAATTCACAATGAGTATTCCCGACGCGCGCCTGGCGTCATCCTGCAATTACTAATATAGGACCGCAGGCTTGCGTCGCACGGCTGTTTTGCAGATTCGCACAGCTGTAAAATACATATAGGTACTCGTAGCATCGCCGAAGTTTATATCTTGACACTGATTGGCCAATGTTTGCATCGATCAACCGTCACGCCGCGTAGGCACTGACAGGTCATAAAGCTAAAACACCGATTGGCTGATAGTTGTGTTGCTATGGTTACCGGAGATGTTTAGGTGATGTACAATTTTATTTACGAGTCGCTCGCGCTGACTACGGAATAAGGAAACTACTGAATATTTCGTAAAGAGGTTATTTTAGTCTGAAAAAAAAAATCCAAGTCCATATCCACTTTTAAATGGACACAATTGGAACTGAGAGAATACTATGAAATTTGATATTTGAAATGCCCTACCAATTAATTCCCATTCTATATCGGCAGGGCGATCGGCTAAAAATGTATTAATCTAACTGTATCAATGTCAAAACGTGATTTTCAAGCGTTGTGCACTCACAACAAACAAACATGGGTGTTGACCACTGTCAACACCAAAACACCCATGTTTTAACATTGATGCAGTTATTTAATGATTGATAATATATTTTTAGTCGATCGACCTGCTGATTTATACAATATGCCACAAGCCTACGCAAATATGTGCCTGTTTAGTTAATTCCGTGTAATACAGAAATTAAATACCTACCTACCCCTTGCGAGCGAGCATTTAGGACGACTATAATTTTAAGTAAACTTAAATAAATTCACTGGATGAAAACGTGAGAGATGCGACGCAAGCCCCCGGCGTACCTAACGGATAAATAATTTATGCTGAAACTTACGTTGAAAGACTATACGATATACATAATGCCGATAACAATCAACAAAATGGTCCTTTAATAGTAGAGCACATTTAGACCCATCACGTATAACATATTACATAACCGTGGAACCTTTTAGAATACTTATTGTTTGAGATATTCATAGAGTAATAAAATACCTCATGTTTGATCCTCAATCAAATATTCATGTAGACAATAATTTTATGACAGGTGCAAAAAGATATTGATTATGATTCAATGAAAGCCAAAATCATAATCTATGAAACTATTCTCGCTTAGGCTTTGGTAACCGGTAATATAAGCGTAATTTTTTTGTGTCAATTCATACAAGCAATACGTCTTAATGTGCTCTAACCATTAAGCTTTCCTGAAACTAGAGAGACACACTTTCATAAAACAAAACATACGTATCAAAGGTGATTAAAAAGGCAACTTCATATTGCTGCAAAGTGTCGGAAGATCTCAGTCAAGCTTACACTTACATGGAATTATTGAAAATGGAACAATCCTTAATCTCAGCCCCTTACGAGTGACCAGCGTTAATTCCGTCACTTTAGGGATATTTAAGGAAAAAAAGCATGTCTGAAATTAATCTCAATTTTTGTTAGGTTATCCATCACAAACTTGTGTTCAGCCAACATTGATGCCAATTCAGTTGAGCAAAATCTCTTAAGTCTTAACTAAATCATTTTAACGCATTTCTATCAAAAACTTTCAAAATGAAATCATTATTTTTAACCGACTTCAAAAAAAGGAGGAGGTTCTCAATTGGTCGGAATCTTTTTTTATTTTTATTTTTTTTTTATGTATGTTCACCGATTACTCGAAGACGCGTAAACCGATTTGGAAAATTTTTTTTTTGTTTGAAAGAGTATACTTCCCAGATGGTCCCATTTTTTTTTGGTCAGGATCTGATGATGGGATCCTGGAGAAGTCGAGGGAACTCTTCAAATTTTATATGGATACTTGAAACAATTTGGGTACTGTTTGAAAGAGTAATATTTTCCAGGTTTTCCTATAGTCATCAGGTCAGGATCTGATCATGGAATCTTGGTGAAATCGAGGGAACTCTTCAAATTTTGCTAATATACTTGAAGCGATTTGGGTATTTTTAATAGTTGCTAGTGTATTTCCTTGCAGATGCTAACTTAATGACTACAGTCACCAAGTCAGGTTCTGATGATAGGATCTCGGAAAAACTGAGGGAACTCTTCAGATTTTATAAGCACACTTCAAGCGATTTGGGCATTATTTTCAATGCCCTGTGCATTTGTTGTTTTCCACTAAAAAGTAAAAAATAAAATGGAAAATTCTTTTCAAAAAACCGACTTCAAATGCCACTACAAAGAGTGAAATAATTTTTCAATGAAGGTACACCTATTCGAAGTCGGGCAATTCTTACAATCATAGTCCTTCGTATTAATCGCCCGACTTCGAATTGGTGTACCTTCATTGAAAAATTATTTCACTCTTTGTAGTGGCATTTGAAGTCGGTTTTTTGAAAAGAATTTTCCATTTTTTAGATTTTGTACAAAAGAATTGGATCTTTCTTTTGGTCCTGTCAAAAACTTTTGTGAAATTGTCTAATCACGATCGAGTAATGTGGTATAAGCGTATAATTACAAACTTACGTGAAGTTGACCAATCACACAATCTTTTGAGAAATTATTCAATGACAAACTTTCTCCCCTAATACAGATTTATAACGTAGGTTCATATTGCGTTTATTACCTTGGCTTGGAGAGTCAAACTAAAGCGCTGGAAGATCTTTCAAAAATAATTTAATCTATAGAAATAAACCTGCATGTTACTCATTCGGTAATATTTTTTTTATTAAAGCGTTTTTAATATTATAAATCAATGCAATGAGAGTATCTATATTAATTTAATTTGTCATCGACAAAATCGTAATCGGTAACATGCGTCTTAAATTTTAGCTGTAATCAAATTTTACTGAACATTTCCCAAGCTTAATTAACCAGTACACTTATTTTAATTGACATTATTCACTTGACATTATGCAAATATTCAGTTTAGTGGATACAATTGCTCACAATAAGTTATCACAATGTTATTGCTTTTCGGAAACACACAAACATATATCACAATATTGAATCTAAATACTTTCATCTATAATACCGAAGTTCTTCCTGGAAAATCACTTAGCACGAGTTTGCAGATCTTAAAACTTTATTGCACAATTACACCAATATTAAACCATGGTTTAGTTAAACATTCTTTATCTCTCTCCATGCTATTTGTTAAGAAGGAACAGCATTACAATGATTAACTGAACAAGTTTAAAGGCTTGGTGTAATTGGGGCATACTCTAACACTAATAATTAATAAAGTTTTTATAGATACATATTCCATAGTCAACGCAATATCGCTGCACGCAATACAATAAAATAGCACAAAAGAACGATGCTTGTTGCTTATAAATGCGACAGAGAGCGCAACAAGTCGGTCTGGTTTCCCGTTTTATTGTCCGCGTGCAGCGATATATTGCATTGACTATAATTCTGTCGACGACGTATCTATCTAAGATTTACAAAATCATACTAGGGAAGCAGTGTGCTGATTCCAAGTTTTAAATAATATGTTTACTTACTCCGATTGTATGGGATTGGAACAGTTTACGAATGTTGTCAATAGATGACGCTACAACAATCCTTTACAAATTCGCGTTTACTCTCTCACTTTCGAACAAGTAAGAAACTCGAAATCAGCACACAGATCAATAATATGTTACGTATAAAATAAAAACAGAAGACAATTCAAAGTGACCGTCAGTCGCTTTATCGCAATGTTACATTGTGGAATTACATGTTTTGGTCATACGTGGCGAATATTTCAGCATAAATTATAATATAATCATTATTATTTTATAAAAAAAAAAGTTTTGCCACCCTGCCTGCGCTGGGCGCACAAACGCGCGTACAACGCACACACAGACAGACGCAACGTAAACACGAAATCACAAACACATGCTTGTTAGACGTAAGCACACACGACACAACCGGTTTGTTAGTAACTTCATAATAATTATACATTGTTCATCGTAATCTTAACACCGTAATCCATAAAATTAACCTACGTTGGAAGCTGTTTAGCTTCAAGATGGCGGGTCGGCCTTACTCACAGTTGAGCGCACTACAACACAGTGTTTCTGTGTGCGTGAACTTGAGACGATATAAACGCACACTACAAGGATTTACACACACAAGCACACGTGTGTCTCGTATTTCATCGTATACCGTCTAATGAACAGTATTCAATGAAAAACTAGTAGTTGTGAAATTTAAACATGGCATCTACTTTCATAACTACTAACAAAGCTCGCCCGCCATTTTGAGACAAAACATCCATACAATAAATAACCAAATTGTATTATAAAACGCAGCTGCATCATATTAGTTTAGGATTTTGAATGTATCTTACGAATACAATCCATAAAAAAATATTACTTAAATCAGGTTTATAAAAATAGTATAGGTATATTGCTATGAGGTTATATTTATTTCCGAGGATTCAACCAATTCTTAAAGGAAGTTGTATTTCAACTAGACAACTAGAAACATAATAATACTATTAAGAAAATAATGTACAGATTAATAATGTATGTATAAAAATAATACTGTAGCATTACTGAGTGCAGCAATGTTAGTGGAGGCCGTAAATATACACAGTAACTCCATTTCCACGAGTACTGATAGTGCCATCACAGTTCATAGCATCTTAAATGTATTCTATGAGTACACGATTGTTTCCAACCACCAACAGAAGGCACCTTGGTCGAGTTGTCCTTGAAGTCCAAGACCTTCCGAGTTCCAACCACCTTCGTCGTGACAATTCTTTTTCTTGACAAAAGTAATCCTCAAAAATTACATAAATACTTAATAGATAAGTCTATTGAATAAGAAGTCGGTTAAAAGTAAGGGACGGACTTAAATGTTTATTCAAAGGACAGTATTACCTCTTTCTATACAAAGTATCAAGTTTGGAAAAACTGGATTTTTTGCTCTCGCTGGGGACAGCGTGATAGACAGCCTGAAACGGGACGTAGAGTCAAGTGACGCATACCTGACTACCAAGGTCAAATAGAGCGCACTGAGTCGACGAAGTATAATTGTGTGGACACTTGATGGTTTGCTTCGAGCGTTGTTATGGCAATAAAGATGACGATGTATCGCAGAGAATGAGAAGCTCTAAAAAAACTAACGGAGGCAGATGTCGCACTAGAAAATAAATACTACGTGTAATATTTCGAATCTTCTTGACTAGCTTTTATTATCAATTATTATTATTATCAATTATTATTGATCCAACCAAGGTGACTTTTATGCGTGGTTGGGAACAATCGTGAACTAAAAATATTCAAACAGCAATGAGGCCTATGTTTGCCACTTCTCTCACTAGTTCCGCTAGGTCATCGACCTTTGCAAGTCCCGGAAGGGACGAATGGAATAAAATCAACAACATATTTTAATGGTACATAAGTACTCGAAATAAATTAGTAAACAGCGCAATCTTATCCACCAAAGAGTAAATAAAGCACAAAGAATATTTGACAGATCTATCCGCAAAGTGGCGCTGCCCAAGCGGGTTACAGCAGAACTTGACCTCATTCAAATGCCAGCCCCATATAAAACCTTTGATCATACGCTATATTCTGCATAACTCTCGGGAATGTAGTCTACTCGACTTCTCCGAATAACTATTCCGATACTTATGATAAATAATTCACTGAATCAATTCTTCAAAGACGTTTCCTAATCAAATTTACCACTAGGAATAAATCAGAAATATTTTTAAACACGTACAGACAATGGAATTTGTAAACAATTCGAATATTGATAAGAGAGCTAAAAAATATCACTATAGAGAGCAAGTGTTTGAGACTATTGTTTATTTATTTATGTATTTAATTTACGGTTTTGTAGCTGCTTATTGGTCTAATTTTTATTGTCAAGATAAATTGCCGTTTCACACATGCGAGTAAATAAGGGAATAAGCGACACGAACATTATAGCATCCATAACTATATTTGCCCATGATCCCAATAATTCGATAAAGGATAAATAATCTCAATTTTTAAAGCTTTCCGAATACAATAATAAATTAAGATCGCGTATTCAAACACGAAAGTGTATATTATATTTAAAAATATGAGCTGCAACAGAAATGACGTAAGGTAGATCAATATTCACTCATACGCTTTAGAACGTTCGAGAATTATAAAAGCAAGGTCTAGCTAAAGATATCACAATGTCTCATAGACTGCTGTTTTACTGGCCCGTGCGGGTTCATACTCGATATAATAAATAAATTAATACTAAATTAAGTAGAGACGTTAAGTAAAGGACGGCGGTCGAATGAAATAATAAAAGACGATTGGCAAAAAAAAAAAAAAAAAAAAACAGCCCCGAGTTTACATATTCACGAGTAATGTAAATGCTTTTCCGCTTTCATAAACAACATTATTTACATAACACTGACCAAAATGAGGTGTTTCTAGTATAAAAATAACATAATGCCACGACGATTTGGTTACGCGCGCTCGATCGAATGCCCACATACGACGCAGTGGAATTCAATATTGGTTCCTTACACATTTTTTTATGAAACTAAACTCTAAATACACAACTAATACCGAAAAATATATTATCATTAAGTATAAAGGCATCATTTAAAAAGTGCGATGCTACGTACGAATACACATTACAGTTAAATTTTATAAATCGTGTCATGGGAAGATAAAAAAATTATTGCTCATCTAGTTTTCTCGCCCTGTTCTACCTAGTTCCTTAAGATATACAAAATAACTTCTACTGTGAATTCACTTGCACTTTTGTATAAGGAGACTCAAGTTTTATTATTATTGCTTCAAACAGACCATAATTATACATCATATAATACCCTTATTTAATTATTATAATTAACATTACAAACGTATAATCGAGAGAATTACAAAAAATACTTACATTTAAATACTGACCGAAATGGGAAATAAATAACTATAAATTTACGAAATCATCGTTACAAACTAAGTAAATAATAAAAAAAAATTTACAATACCTTAAAAATGACCTAACCCTAAAAGAATACTTGCTTCCTGCAATAGGTAACCGTAACAATAATTTCTTCAATCAAGAGAGCATTAAAAGGCAAGGTACAAAATATCAATAATGAGTTCCACAAATATTAGATCGAGATATGATATCCATTTTTATAAACTTTCTAAACCCAGTCTACAAATTGAGAAGTTTAGACCTTCTTATTATGGATTAGACACACAAGCTTTTTTTCTAATAGTCGTGAATTAGTATTTTTCAAACCAGTTGCCACTTGACCAATAATTTTGGGAGCATAATTAACCGACTTCAAAAAAAGGAGGAGGTTCTCAATTCGTCGGAATCTTTTTTTTTAAACTTCTCGTCTGTCGATGTTTTTCTGATCACGAAAACAAATACTACATACAAACAAATACTAATATGGCGCGTGAGGAAAAAAAAATAAAATGAGAGCAAAATCTTTGTAATTTTTGTTAAAATTAAGTTTTTAAAGCAACAATATTTAATGGGAAATAATCTCTCTTTTTAGTGACCCATAGGCCATATTACGTGAGATAGGAGTGAATTGCACGTAGACAGCAACTGAGAGGGGTGAATGGAAGAAAATGACGTGTTTTGCTGACTCCACGTAATGTGCGAAAAGATAATGCTCCCATTAGTCAAGTGGATAAGCGCAGGCTTAAGATGACTGTGAGTCATCTTAGCCGGAAAATACTCATTCAGCAAAATTCTTAAACGCTTAAGTATATCTGTTTTTTTTTTGTAATTATCAATCTCTCGACCTATTTATTATGCCCAAATAATTTCTACATACGTTCATAGTAATTTACAACAAAATTATCCGAACCAAGAGTACTCGAAAGCCACTTAAACGTTCAACATTTTAATCGCTCATATATCACATTGTAAGGAAAATATTTGAATCTGATTAAACATTGGTACTTTTACACCTTTTGGTCCAACACCTTCAACCATAGACATGAAAGAACGCGAAGCAAAAGATTCTGTTACTGTGTTTCACACACATCCTTCGCTCTGCATCCTTGATCCTTGATGGAATGGCAGCCTGACAAAGTGATTGATAAATGCTGAAGGTCCCTGATTTATAATTATGGAAGAAAAATGCAATCGTAAAAACTTACAATTTCAATCACGATTACAATGAATAGATACGTTTTTTTAATACACAATCAGATGTCTGCTAGGCAATTCTGTACAAAACGTATGTACATCGTATACTAATTCTGCCCGCTGATTGGCCAATTTCACTTTTACATTTTTTAAGCCAATCGGGGGGCAGACTTTGTTTTCGATTTCGATAATGACGAATACGATTTTTTGCACAATTGCCTAACAGGCTCATGAATATAGAAATATACGATGAATCACAAACTTTCAGCCTTTATCAAGAGCCCCTTTGAAAATATATCATCATTTCTATACCGGCTATATCCTATAGGCACTGATCAAGTATCGGCCGAGCCAACTTTACTATCATTGATACACTATTTCGGATCAAAATATGGGATTGAAATAATTTTCGCATCTCGTTCACATACTGTTATTTATATCGGGATTTAATTCATTTTTTAGTTGGCAAATTTCGTTAAATACTCTATAGACATTTCTCTAAAACTACGAATGCAATGTAAAACATTTTGGTTGAAATTTTGTACCACCGCATTTTCTTGAGTATTTTGAGGCTAATTATTATTTTAAGATTATATTATTAAAGACAATCCAATCAAGTGAATGAAATGCGAAATATGAATCCCAATGAGTCTTTATATGAAGGGATTTTTCACGCATACGTATGTCCTGCATACTAAAATTATTACTACCACTTTCAATCAAATTAAATCCATCGTAATACTATAAATATATAACATATTTTTAATTTAAATCAGATCTGTGTTTTGAGACTCAATTTTCTTATAAGGAACATAAATTTAAACTATTTGCCTGTTGTCTTACTTTGTTTTGGTTAAAATATAATTTTAGCACAAGAGATTTAATTTAATAATTTAAACATTGGATATTTTATGAGTATTTTAGAAATAACATTGGACATTTTATGAGTATTTTAGACATTGATATTCTATGTGGTAAGAATTTATTTTCAGTGAATTTTATGTAAAAAAGTTATGATCAACACTTGCCAATCATCATTTCACAATTTAGGGGGATTGTGTGAGAAAAACATATTCATCGCCAAAAAGTTTCTGCCTGCTGATTGGTTTCCTGATTTACGTCAGCCGTGAACCAGATTACTCTAACGACTACGATAACGCTGAATACGTTTTTCTTATGCAATCCGACCCATACTTAGCCTTAGCGAAGGCTCTCAAGTAGATTTGCCATTTGTCTAGAACTCTCAACATTACTCTACTTACAATTGCACACGCTTTCATTTTATCTTAGTAGAAAAATATGTTCATAATTGAATCGTTTAAATTCTCAACTATTACGAGATTGAGTACAAATAGTTTAAATTCAGTTCGAATTATACATAATATCTTGATATAATAGATAGTAGAAATCGCGCGAATTATGAATATATCCGACGCAACTCTGCGTAGTCTTTTGACACTGGCCTTAAATTACATTAACACCGCCTTGAAAGTCGAGACGGAGGAACAAACAGATGAACTTGATAAAATATACTCATTTTCTCTTAGATACATTAAAACTAATATTCATTATAATATAAAATCATAATTTTTCAAGATCTCTTCTTTTTCTACAACGTGAATTGTGCACTGATCATTTTGATAAACAAAATTATAGTTGAAATATTGAATGCTTTTGGAAACAAATCAGCGTGTTTTCTGTCGACAAGTTTTACACTGATCGTCATAAATAGTCACTGCAAATTTTCATGAAAAAGAAACTGGACACCTTATGACTGTACATTTCAAAAACAATGCCGTTGTTAGATATTAATGATAATTCATCATCAATATCTAAAAAAAAATACCATCCTTGAAAACAGTTAAACGCAACTTAATATAATCACTCAATTATAGATATGAACAAAGTTGTCTATGGTATATGTAACTGGCCGTTATTGTACACGGTGTTGCTGAGTGGGTGTGTGGGAGCTCTACTTGCGGGGGGGGGGGGGGTGGGGGGTATCACAGGGCTCAGTGCGTCTCCTCAGCGGCGACGTGACTCGCCACCAGGTTCAGCGGCGCCTCGTCGTATTCGGGCATGCTTCGACCGACCTGGAAGCAGTGATACATGAGTCAACATCTGGGGAAGGTTTTGTGCCGGAGCGAAACATACGTGGAGGAAAAAATATGGTCAGTTTTCCATCCTCAGACGAGCGTATTCATAGGCAAAGCTGGAAATTCTCGAGATCAAAAGTGTTCCCGCGCGCGCTCGGCTCGGCCTCTACTGAGCGGTACGCACCTGCGTGCGGTGCGTGTGCGAGTGCGGGCGCGGCGCGTGCGCGTGCAGCGCCGCCAGCAGCTGCGGCTGCAGTTGCCTGCGCAGCGCCGCCAGCACCGCCTCCTCCGCGCCCTCCCCGCGCGCGCTCGGCTCGGCCTCTACTGAGCGGTACGCACCTGCGTGCGGTGCGTGTGCGAGTGCGGGCGCGGCGCGTGCGCGTGCAGCGCCGCCAGCAGCTGCGGCTGCAGTTGCCTGCGCAGCGCCGCCAGCACCGCCTCCTCCGCGCCCTCCCCGCGCGCGCTCGGCTCGGCCTCTACTGAGCGGTACGCACCTGCGTGCGGTGCGTGTGCGAGTGCGGGCGCGGCGCGTGCGCGTGCAGCGCCGCCAGCAGCTGCGGCTGCAGTTGCCTGCGCAGCGCCGCCAGCACCGCCTCCTCCGCGCCCTCCCCGCGCGCGCTCGGCTCGGCCTCTACTGAGCGGTACGCACCTGCGTGCGGTGCGTGTGCGAGTGCGGGCGCGGCGCGTGCGCGTGCAGCGCCGCCAGCAGCTGCGGCTGCAGTTGCCTGCGCAGCGCCGCCAGCACCGCCTCCTCCGCGCCCTCCCCGCGCGCGCTCGGCTCGGCCTCTACTGAGCGGTACGCACCTGCGTGTGGTGCGTGTGCGAGTGCGGGCGCGGCGCGTGCGCGTGCAGCGCCGCCAGCAGCTGCGGCTGCAGTTGCCTGCGCAGCGCCGCCAGCACCGCCTCCTCCGCGCCCTCCCCGCGCGCGCTCGGCTCGGGCTCTACTGAGCGGTACGTACCTGCGTGCGGTGCGTGTGCGAGTGCGGGCGCGGCGCGTGCGCGTGCAGCGCCGCCAGCAGCTGCGGCTGCAGTTGCCTGCGCAGCGCCGCCAGCACCGCCTCCTCCGCGCCCTCCCCGCGCGCGCTCGGCTCGGGCTCTACTGAGCGGTACGTACCTGCGTGCGGTGCGTGTGCGAGTGCGGGCGCGGCGCGTGCGCGTGCAGCGCCGCCAGCAGCTGCGGCTGCAGTTGCCTGCGCAGCGCCGCCAGCACCGCCTCCTCCGCGCCCTCCCCGCGCGCGCTCGGCTCGGGCTCTACTGAGCGGTACGTACCTGCGTGCGGTGCGTGTGCGAGTGCGGGCGCGGCGCGTGCGCGTGCAGCGCCGCCAGCAGCTGCGGCTGCAGTTGCCTGCGCAGCGCCGCCAGCACCGCCTCCTCCGCGCCCTCCCCGCGCGCGCTCGGCTCGGGCTCTACTGAGCGGTACGTACCTGCGTGCGGTGCGTGTGCGAGTGCGGGCGCGGCGCGTGCGCGTGCAGCGCCGCCAGCAGCTGCGGCTGCAGTTGCCTGCGCAGCGCCGCCAGCACCGCCTCCTCCGCGCCCTCCCCACGCGCGCTCGGCTCGGGCTCCACCACCACCGGCGGCACGGCAGCAGCGCCGCTCCCTTCCGTGTTGCCTCCGCTGCCGCCTCGACGGGATTCTGAAACGAGAAGTATAAAGATTCCTTAAATCAAATATTCCATGGGAATAATTGTGATTTGTTCTAATTTTATTCTATCTATAGATATAGTCTTTAAGGACTAAATCATATAAATCTTAGAATGAATTGTCTAAGCCGTTGATGGGGGATGAGGGAGCTGCAGAATTTTATGTCTCGGGGACCGCCTCATGGCTTTGGGCTGGTGACGCCATCTATGTTTGACCATCGAATACCGCAAAGTAATTATTACCTTTTTTTTTTATTTGATTTCCCAATTAGCCAAGATGGCGAGACCTTAGCCCCTTACCAGGCTAGAAGATCAACACCCGGCCCCGCGACACATCGCTCGGATAGGAGGCATGCCCCGAGACCCGTACGCTCGAAGGAACATCATTTCCTGAATGAGAAGACCACGCAATATCTGCAGGATACGCAGTCAAAGCTGATGGTGGTAGCGGTAAGGTGGCGGTAAGTGTACTGACTGTTGCGCGCGTGCTTGGCGTCGTGGCGCGGGCGGCGGCGGCGCGTGTGGATGGTGTCGCGGCGCATGGCGGTGGGGCGCGGCACGCCGTGCAGCTTGTAGTACAGCCCGCACGCGTTGCACACCATCTCGCCGCGCGCGTCGCGCCGCCAGATCGTGGTGGTGTGCGTGCCGCAGTTGCTGCACGCCAGCTCCACGCGCTGCACGCCGCGCGCGCCCGCCGCGCCGCCCGCGCCCGCGCCTTCCGACGCCTCAGCCTGCAGCGAAAACACAACATATATACAAGGAATAATAATAACTCTCGAAGTCAATCAAAATAAACACATCCTGTGTCCAGTTTTACGAGGTTTAGCAATAGAGACGTCAACAAAACATATATATATATATATATATATATATATATATGGTCTTTGTGTTTACTAACTAATGATGACAAAGGCAGGGTGCACGGAAAACTCTAAACTCACAAGACTTAGCAATCTTAAAAATCGAAGAAATAAGCCATAATATGACACATACAACACAGCCTTATGGCTACAGGTGCTGGAAGCACACGGGATACTCACGCTGTCGTGCGCAGAGGGCCACGCGGCGGGCGCGTCGTGCACGAGCTGCGCGCGCGCGGGGCAGCTCTGTTTCCTGCGCGCCGTGCCCGCGCCGCCCGCGCCCGCGCCGCGCCCCGGGCTCGACCACTCGCCGTTCTGAAACAATATTACACAAAACACTCATTACAAATATTGTTTATTTGAAAAACTTTTCAGGGATTTATCGATTTAATTCATTGATTGAACATAAATTTAAAAGATCAGCACTTAGTAATCACTCACGCATATATTTTTAGGTTCCGCCCTGAAGCATTCTTTTTAATTTGTCAAAAGTGTAAAGTGGTGCTAATGTAAGCGACAATATTATGTCCTGTTAGCGTTATTATACTGTTGTAGGCGTTAACAACGCCATATTTGAGAAATTTTTGGCTTCAACATACATCACATATTTCTCGTCCTCTAAGAGGACGTAGCGTACTTCGTAATTGATTTAGTTCAATTCGACTAACAAGAGACTAAAGTAGCTCCATTGAAAGATACCAGTTAAGCGACACGTTTTGCATGTCGCTTAAAATTCGTAAAACCTATGGCGAATATTGTAAACTTATTTATCTGGAAAAATTCTTGATGGTTTTTCTCGGTAAATAAAGTATTTGGATCTAAAAAAAAACCTGCCATATTAATTAACAATGTTTAAGGACCACACGCTCTCATACATTTTTTACTTGAGTTTAATCTCGAAAAATATACATTTATTGTTAAATCTATTGATATTCACGATTTACTTAGGACTTTTTATACACGCAATTTCAATATCAGGCAAATATTTACTTTAGTTAAAAAATAATACAGCAATTAAAAAACGCCAAATTTAAAGATGTGTGGGTGAGAAAAAACATACCTATAGCTTAGTATGTTTACGTGATGTTTACAAGCGACATCTATTATAACTACCTAAAACAACTTCATTTTGAACAACGCCACGCCATCTATCATTAGATGATAAAAATACGTCGCTAATATGGACGCTGTTCGAAATTCGATAGGTTCATATCTTAGTATGCGCTGAGTGATGAGATGACATAATCTTATCAACTATATAAGAACAAGTCGGGTTTTCCTTCCTGACGCTATAACTCCAGAACGCACGAATCGATTTCCACGGTTTTGCATTCGTTGGAAAGGTCTCGGGCTCCGTGAGGTTTATAGCAAAGAAAATTCAGGAAAAATTTCAACAGAAAAGCGGGAAAATCTTTTTAGCGGGAAAGCCATCTGGTGGCGAAACGGAGTTCGTCGGGTTTGCTAGTAGAGTAATAAAAATGGAGTAATTATTGCCAATTGCCATAAATTAATCATAATCACGTTACCGTGAATGCACCATTTTTATCATTTTTAGGGTTCCTCTAAGAATAAAAACTTTACTTAGAAACTGAAGTTGGTAGGTATTTACCGCGCCCTCGCGGCCCAGTGTAACCGTTTGTGGCAGATTTCTGCCAATTAGGCAGATTTGGATCATAAATTTAAAGTCTGGTAGAATAAGCTGACGATTTAAAAAAGTGGCAGAATGTGACAGATTACAAGGAAGTCCTTATAATCTTTGATATAAAATGAAAAATCTCATGATTTTATGTCTATTTTTCTTGTATATATAGAAGGACTATCTTATTAAATCAATTAGATAGTCCTCCTAAAAAAGTTACATAGTCTACTTTGTACTCCCTAGTCTTTAAATATATGTATATCTCATTTGCCTATAATATATGTATTTTAATATGTGAATTTATAATTTATATTACATGTGTTACTTACATATCTTAATATAGTATATAAATCTCGTGTCACAATGTTTGTCCTCAATGGACTCCTAAACTACTGAACCGATTTAGTTCAAACTTCGGGAATATCTGTCATTTGGTCCAACTTAAAAGATAGAATAGTTTTTATCCCATGTGGACGAAGTCGCGGGCATCAGCTAGTAATATAATATATACCTATGTGATCTGCCACCTTGATTCCTGAACTGCATACTTTAAAAGAACTTGGCGAAAAGAACGGAAAATGTCTAACTTTCGTGATTTAGGTATTTTTTAGGTACCATCAACATGAATAGGTATAATACCTACCTATAAGATATTTATATAGGTACTACCTAAACCTTTCGTTTACGTTATAGACATTTCCCGTTTGCCGTTTAAAAGAAAGCATTTTAAGTAATTATGCAGTTCAGGAATCAAGGTGGCAGATCACATAGGTATATGTCTTTTCTCAGTGTTTGGCAGATTCGCCAATTTTGTAACGGTCACACTAACACGCGCGATTCAAAAGACCGCTGTTTGCCATTGATTAGGTCTAGACACGCGGTAGCGTGTCAAGCCAAGTTCAAAAACAAAACTGGCAAGCGCAACATGTGTAATATTACACGAACCATTTGGTGCCACTTTTGACACCTTCATATCTCAAAAACTATTTGACATAAACGTGTCAAATTTGGTTCATATATTGAGACTTGCAAGATACATATATGCTCCAAATTTTATAAACATATCTCAAACGGTTATTTAGATACTAGCTTTTGCCCGCGGCTTCGCCCGCGTGAATTTCGAGGTTTTACAAATCCCGTGGGAGTCATGGATTTTCTGGGATAAAAAACAGCATATGTGTTAACCTAACTTCAGAAACACGATTGGATAAAAATTTCTCGCCAAAAAGTTCTCCCACAAAATTGCTCCAAAATCTCAATTTTTCTAATTTTCATCAAAAACTACGATGGACATATTTGTAATTTTTCCTTTAATGTATCGGTAAAAATAATATCCAAAAACGCTCAGAACGACATTTTTCGTTTCCGTTTTAACGTTTTTCTGTTACATTCTTTTGCAACGCTGCATACTAACCTAATCTAACCTAACCCACCAACGTATTCATAAGAGTGAGAAGGACGAAAATGAAATCAACGTATCCGCTTAAGAGCGAAATAATTTCAATATAGGTATCCATAATAGGTATCCATTTTCGCATTTATAGCATATATACTATCACATATTCTATTGCTCAACTAAAACACATATTTTTAGTGGCGAAACAGTTCTAATTTCAAAAACTATACGGGAACACATTAATTGTAGTATGATTAACCTGTATCCCATTGCTTGACCAAAACACACATTATAGGTAAATAGCGAAAAATTTGTAGTTGTATTTTCAGAACCTATATCGGTAGGTGACCATTTCCACATTTATAGCATTACCATCCCATATACCATAGCTCAACTAAAACATAAATTGTCAGCAACGAAACAGTTGTTAGTTCAGAACCTATATTAT
Source organism: Coenonympha glycerion (assembly GCA_963855885.1). Classification (NCBI taxonomy): domain Eukaryota; kingdom Metazoa; phylum Arthropoda; class Insecta; order Lepidoptera; family Nymphalidae; genus Coenonympha; species Coenonympha glycerion. The sequence continues at coordinate 11,434,077 of OY979639.1, forward strand.
CCCGTACCGTTACCCGTTTTCATAGTTATAATATTATTAACCTGTATCTCATTGCTCAACTAAAACACAAAATGCTAACAGTGAAACAGTTGTAATGTCGGAACCTATAACACAGGTACCCATTTTCACATTTATAGCATTATGATTCCATATCCCATTGTTCAACTAAAACACACTTGCGTGCAGTGCTAAGTTCAGAACCTACATAGTGCCCATTTTCACATTTATAGTGATGATATCATTAGTTTTTGCCCGCGGCCCCGCCCGCGTCAAATTCGCTTTTTTCACAAATCCTAAGGGAAACGTCATTTTCCCGATATCGTTCCCTATTCCAACCTTTATACATGCTTTCAAGCAAGTTTGCTTGAACAATCTATCTATAGATGTAGCTATAGATTGATCTTGAAAATCGACATTTTTATCACTGACTTTTATCAAAACTATATCCCAGTTTCAGATGACCTAGAAAGTTAAAATTTGGCATGCAGGTAGGTAATTAAGTGAATACAAAGGAATAAAACAGTAACTGGTAAATTTTTATCATTTTATTGATTTCACTTTGTTGATTCTAATGTGAATACTTAACTTATACTCAGTGCTTGTAACCATTCGGTATTAATTTTGTTGTAAATAAGTACCTACTAATAATTAATGTACAAAAAGTAATGATATCTCATCAAAAACATAAATGTGAAATGAACCTTAGGCTTCAATATATTATCCTAAGTTACAAGAAGATATGATATTTTACGTTGTTTTAAATAAATTTCAGGAAAGACCATTTAACTTGTCACCCATTAAGATCTCACTTATTTTGTCGTTGAAGTCAACAACCAAGGCATATAATATTATAATATTGAACTTGGCTCTCATTGCACATTTATGTTTTTGATTTTATATACCTCGCGCGCAGTGCCGAACTGGCAACGTCGCGCTCAGCGCCGCGCAAATATAAATATGCGAATCGGGCTAGTAAATTATAAAAAGTACTCTAGTGCAGTGCGACAAGGCTATCTTTGCGCACGGCCAAAATTGGTACTAACGCTGCTATCTTGTGATACTGTTTGATAGTTTGCTCTGTCGGTATATCACTATTGTATGTTGAGTTGTTTTTTCTTTCTTTTAACTATTTCAAACTTAAATAGAAATAAAATTGAGGAGATTTAATTTTCTGGAAGCCTTTATTCTATATCAGCGCCCTCCTGTCAATGTTATTCAAGTGCCAAGAGAGCCTTGTCGGACTATACCTAAGCATTTCTACGCGGACGCCGACCGAAGTGGGACCGAAGATGAACGGAGCGAGCAGTGTGGAGGGTCACTTCGTCTAACTTCGCCAACTTTTCTTAGTACTTCGGTAAACTTTCTGAGTACTTCGCCGAGGAACTTCGCGAGTAGCCGCGCGTACCTCTTACCCGGCCTCCCACTGGCGAAGTTGACCGAAGTGGGACCGAAGTGGGACCGAAAATGAACGGGGCGAGCAGTGTGGAGGGGCACTTCGTCTAACTCCGCCAACTTTTATTAGTACTTCGGTAAACTTTCTGAGTACTTCGCCGAGGAACTTCGCGAGTAGCCGCGCGTACCTCTTACCCGGCCTCCCACTCGCGAAGTTGACCGAAGTGGGACCGAAGTTGAACGGAGCGAGCAGTGTGGAGGGGCACTTCGTCTAACTTCGCCAACTTCGACCCACTTCGGACTCACTTCGGGCAACTTCCATTTGTTGTTGGTTTTTCACCCGAGTCAAAGGACGACAAAGAGTTTTCGCGAAGTTCACCGAGTACCTAGTGTGGTGACCTACTTCGACTTCGGTAAACTTTTCTGAGTACTTCGCCGAGGAACTTCGCGAGCAGTGTGGACGGGCGGTTATACTATGTTTCTGACCTATTTACTCTAAATAGGTACGACCTACTTTATTTTAATTTTTTTTTCACGGAAGGAAGTACCATAAGATGCCTACAGAAAGTAATTTGAGTCCAAAAGTGGTGGTAAATTTATCGCCTTGTCACGGAAATCAGTTGTTATGTTTTTAAGGGTTCCATACCAAAATGATAAATATGGAACCCTTATGGTGAGACTTTCTCCGTCCGTCCGTCCGTCTGTCACACTCGATTATTTCAGTAAAGCTATCGACCTGAAATTTGGAATAGTTGTAGGTAGGTAATTGCGGCGCGCCGTCATTTCAATCATTAAAAATTGAAAATCTTTTTTATTTCTATTTAAAAAGGGAGAAAAACTGGGAAATTTCAAAATGAGATAACAATATTGAGTAGGTTATCATGTGAAAGGGCGTTACTTGTGTATTCTAAAACCAATTTTTATTTATTTTTATGCCTGATAGTTTTTGATTTATTGGGCAAACTGTCGAAAAAATACCGTCCCCCCCCCCTTATCTCCAAAGTTTACCAATCGAAAAATCTGAAATAATTATGATCAGTAGAAGTTAATGTATATTTTACAGGAAAAATAAAATCAACTCTCTAACTATCATACTTTTTTTTGATAATAACAATAAACCGCCAAAAACAAAGTTAGGTTTGCGGTTCGCCAACAAAAGTACCTACCTATAATATGTAAAATATAACTCGTAAATTCATGAACAAAAGTGATTCTTTCAATGTTTTACTTCTTTTATGCTATGGAACCCTCGGTGCGCGAGTCCGACTCGCACTTGGCCGGTTTTTAAAAAAGGATTACATTTACGTAAATAAGCAGACGATATTGAAATCAAAACATTTTTTGGGAACACTGAAAAACTAATTTTACACATATTGACATAGAGTGTAAAATTGAATGTCGTTGAAAACGCAACATGGTCGATACTCGTGTAATTATATTTACTTTGCACAATAAGATTGACACATCGTATTTCCTTACATTTACGTAAATAAGCAGACGATATTGAAATCAAAACATTTTTTGGGAACACTGAAAAACTAATTTTACACATATTGACATAGAGTGTAAAATTGAATGTCGTTGAAAACGCAACATGGTCGATACTCGTGTAATTATATTTACTTTGCACAATAAGATTGACACATCGTATTTCCTATATTGAAGTACATTCAGTAGTTCTGGCATAAAGTAATAAAAATATGTATCTTTGGTTCTGGTAAGTGTACATATATTATATAGTACTTGTATTTCTACTGTAAGATTATTTTATGACAGCAAGTAGGGTGCAGTATTATTTTCCTATAAATCATTTTTTTCTTGCAAATTGTGGCAACTTCGAGCGAGCGGAAGTTTAGGTAGGTACCTTTATACTTATATCAGCATATCACACACATCGCAATATAGCCCCAGGGTAAGTGATAGCTAGTCTTATGGGTACCTACTAGATATCTGATACATATACCTATATTTACATAGGCATGTATATGTATATATACACATACATATGTGTATGTATTATATTATTTATTATTATTTATGTATATACATAAACTAGCTGACCCGGAAAACGTTGTCTTGCCATTAGGGATATAAAAAATAGATAACCTCCTGCTCTCAGACATACCGATCAAACACTGAAAATTTCATAACAATCGGTCGAGCCGTTTCGGAGGAGTTTAGTAACAAAGATTGGCGAGAGAAGTTTATATATTATAGAATAATATATAAAATACTGAACAACACCCAGACACTGGAAAACATTCCTGCTTATATCACACAAATCTTTACCAGTAGTGGGAACCGAATCCAGGACCGACCGACGACGCAACGGCAGGTTCACTACCACTACGCGATTCGGTCGTCAAAATAATAGATATCAATATTAGGTATAGTATAAATAGATAGGTATAAACATTTCAATCCACGACGATGCACCCACTCTGACAAAGTTCATATGAATCGAATGAAACATTAGCGATTTTCACAGAATGGGGCGTGTCTCCGTGGATTGAAATATCTAATAGGTAATTACTTGTTAGATACCTACAAGACGTAAAATAAAAGAAGTAGGTGGATGTAATCACTATTTCCTGGGTTCGATATCTGGGTCGGGCAATAACTAGTTTTTTTTTGTTTTTATTTATCAAGAAAATTTTAGTACCAGCTCGGAGTTTTGAATTTAGTGTCTTGCCCTGGATTTCTCTCCGAAAATTTGATATTGTGGACTATAAATGATATCTCGGAGTATTTTAATTTTAACCCCATCTATGTTGCATCTATGTCTTTTTTACGCTAGTAATTGATAGTACACGTAAGAACTACAGAACCTTGGATTGGAACCATAGCATCAATGTATGCGTGCGCGTTGTGTCTTTACGCTCACCGAGATGACAGATATTAATACTTGAACTAAATAACAAAATGGCTACGTTTTAGTTTGAAGTAATGATGTGATAAAATAAAAGACAATGTTTAACTTTTGCAAAACAAATATTATTAAAAAAAGTTCATTACTATTGGCGTAAATGATTAAAAACTGTAACTATCGTAACAGCGCCATCTAGCGGCAATCTCTCTACGGATGAGCTGTGTAATTCACGTTAATATCTTATGTCTTCAGTATATTGCAAAACAAATCCCAATCTAAGACTAGTCAATAAGAACCAAAGGACAGGTAAACATTGAACAGCAATATTGTAATTAACTGCGAATCCTTCATTAAACTCTTATCTATTCAAATACATGCACATTTGAATTGAACAGGAAGACAAAAATACTCTTTGTAACCGTTGTTTAGACCATTGCTTTCCTTATCATTTATCCTTAAGGAAGGAAAGTCATAATGATATCACTTCTCAAATAACCGCACTGAGCTAATGAGGTCCCCTGCGTCAGCGGTTGTAGATTCCATTTAGTCCATTGAAATGTTACATTTTTTAGGCCTTACCTTAGGAACGTTTTTTAGAGGACGCAATTTTATTTTTTTGATGTGTAGGGGGGGTCAATGTAAAGCTAAAACCAAGTTTGTGGGGTCGCAACCCTTGTCCCACGGCCACCATCTTGAAAATAGGGGTTGAAATAGTTTTTACGACATATATCTCTTAAACTATTTATTTGATAAAAAACGTTGTTAACAATTTTTTTGCAAATTAAATTCTCTACAACTTAGGTCCAGTCACTTTTTATCGTAGAGCTATAAATAAAAAAGTTATAAGCGAAAATCTTCAGAAATTCGAAAAAAAAAATATATTATTACCCCAATTTTCAAGATGGCGGCCGTGGGACAAGGACTAATTCCCGCCCAAGCTATCATTTACTTTGGGGCTAGATTTGAATGTGTGTAATGTCTAGCTTGACTTAAAAAAATACCTGCTTTATATGACTTTGTTGCTGTTTGTGTAGATATTTATAAAGATGTAAAGTTAATAAAGCGGTTTTCGAGAGTTAATATGAACGGATCGTAAAGCTGTGTACTAACCGGCGAGACGGCGCCATTGGGCGGCGCGGGCGCGCTGTGCGGCGACGTGGCTGCTCTCAGCGGCGACACCGTCATGCCGAGGTGCTTGCTGTTGATGAGCCGCCGCAGCAGCTGCGTGGCCTCCCCGCCGCCGCTACGACCTGGACACCAACGACACTTTGAACAATAGATAAAAATAGTAAAGATAGGCCGATCCGAACCTTTTACGTAAACCTTCTTCATACAAGCAAACAGTAGCGTCATCTGTCAAAATACCCGCCGCCGCCGCTGACCGAACTACCGCGTGGCCTTATATTGTTGGTGCTAATGACTCCCATAAACTGGCGACATTTTTTCGGTCCGCCAGGTCTATAGTATAGGTGTCAATGCTTTGAACACACGTCTATTTAACTTGCAATTCTTATGCATTTTGAATAAGAACTGTCATTATCGTTGGAAGAACCCGCATCTTCCAGCAATTGCAGCTGAGTATTTTATCAATTTAACGATCATATAAATAAGATCCTAAGTGTGTGAAGCACGATAGTGAAAATTACCTACATAACTTACGCTATTTATTTATTTATTTATTACATAATATCCTTGCTAAACTTACAGCTTGTGCCAAAACGTTTAGCAAGTCAGATTCTGAGTACAAAAGCGTTGATTACACAATTACAATTTATTATCTTTTAAAAATGAAGTAAACTTATTCAAACTTATAATAGATTATATATAATAGATTAGCTATAGTAATTACTTATTATTAGTTAACTTGCAATATTCACGTTTCAGTCAAAACTTGCACAGTTAGCTAAGTGACGAATGATGCAAAGTTCCGAGACGCACCGCACCCTTTTTTACACTATACAAGTTAGTACTTGACTGTAATCTCACATGATGGTGAGTGATCATGCACCCGAAGATGTTATCGTACTAACGTGGAAGGGGTAAGTAAACTCACCCTAATGGTTTCTACACAGCATCGCGCTGGAACGCTTAATAGCTTGGTGGTTCGTCTTTGTTGGTATCTGACACAAAGTATCACTTAACTTCCGCAGAGCGATCGGCTAAAAATGTATCAATCATTAAAGAACTGTATCAATATCAAAACGTGATTTTCAAGCGTTGTGATTGGTCAATACCTGTGTTTTGACATTGATACAGTTATTTAATGATTGATACATGTTTAGCCGATCGCCTTGCCGGTAAACATCTCATTTTGTAAGTTGTAATTACTTGCTACACGAAATAATTACCGTTTTGTTTGTGTAACGCCTGCCAGAGGGATTCTTTCTCTCCGTCTGGATCGTGCGGGGGCTTCGGCGAAGACTGCGCCGACGGAACCGACTGAGTCTCCTCGGGGTCGTCCTGGAAAACATTTTAAATCTTACATAGTGATTGTTACCATTATCATGAACATATTCACGATAAGATTCATAAAACAGTTTTAGTTTATTTCGCCCTGGGGGGTTACTCACGTAACGTTTTCACAAACTGAGTGATGTGAAACAAGAGAAAGAAAGAAAAATCAACACTGAAAATTTAACTTTACGTCTATTAGTGTAATATTAGTGTAAATTTATTAAATAATAGGAAATACAATGCTTCATAATAGGAAATAATACTGCTATAATGCCCGTTTTCACCAAAACTTTAAGAAACGCCTAAGTCGATAGATGACAGTTTTCACTTACAACAACTGTCACCTAAGGGCTTAGGTGTCTCTTAAAATGTTGGTGAAAACAAAAGTGAAGTGAAGACATGGTAGCAGGACCCCTGGGGCCGTACCACCATCTCATTTAGCAATAAGTAGGACCCGTGGTCACCCAAAAACCTGAACCTGTAGCTTTGTGATGAAAAAATGGAAATGTCATAAGACTTATATTTTTTCAGTCTAATATTACATCCATTCATGTACATCAACGTGTATGCAAGTAAAGTTTTAAACGTCATCGTGTCTAGCAAACAAATTCACAAAGTAACACTGATTGTCTAGGTATACAACATAATCGTGCATTCATGCTTGAGTTATTAAATGGATATATTATTTCTTTAGCACTTACACATTCCAATGGATCAGGTAGGTACACATTTATTTAATATTGTAAAATATTCATTTTCTTTTTTCTTTTATTTGTATAATATGTACCTACACCATTTCTGGGGTTCTGAACCGCTTTGCCTGGTTATTTTTAACCCCGTGTTATTAATCTGACGTTGATGTCTGTCTGTCTGTGTGAGTGTGTGTCTTTCTGTGGCAGCTCTCAAACGGATGGACCGATTCCGATGCGGTTTTTTTATTTGCAAGCTAGTTTCCTTGCAGTGGTTCTTAGCTATGTTTGGTTAATATCGGTCCAGCAGTGTAAGAGTACAGGATCTTTTCCAAAATTATGTAAGGTATTTTTGACGTATGACTACTTGATTATTATAGGTTCCCAATATTCTATATTCCATTTGTCCTACTAGAGATATCAATGTGATATAAGCTCCATACAAGTTATGTAAAATTTCTATCTCTAGTAAGGCAAGCCATGGATAGATTGAATATTGGGGAACCGCCATAAGTGCTTCACGCGTTGCACTATTATCGTTAAATTTTTAAATTAATGTTACAATACAGGTCACGAAAGCTATTTTCATTTTAGCCTTTAATTACAGCCCCTATTTCCATCAACATCGAATCAATCGTTTTTTAATCAACTCTAAAAAAATATCTTATTCTTTATGCTTACCTGCGACACTTCGGAGATATCCATTTGTAACCTGTCGGGGTCGGAGCCGCTACTGCTTTGACTGCAATCCTCGTACACCGGCGCGTTCTCTTTCGACTGTTTTGTTTTACCCGTCCTACCGAATACGTGTTGCTTGTACTCTTCCGCGAAACTTGATGACTTGCTAGTTAGGGTTCTGTGTAGGAAGAGGCCGGCTTCCCGGTCGACTTGCTCGCTGTGTTCCACCGCCTCGTTCTTGGCGGAGCTGTACAGAGATAGGTCCATTTCCTTGTTGTCGTGGTCTTCGTTGCTGCCGGGGCTGGCGGCGTGCTGCGCGGCGTACGCGCCGTACTCCTCGACGTACTCTTGCGGGTACGCGACCTCGCCGGCCGGCGCGTGCGTCCTATCAATGACGCTCGTGTAGCTCGGCGGGAAGTTCTGAGCCTCCTCGTTCTCCCGCTGCGCGACCGCGACAGCCTTGCTTATAATGTCGATGACGGCATTGCAGTGCATCACCTCTCTCGCTCTGTCGGAAGGCGGCAAACTTGGCACGCTGTTGAACATTATGTGTGGACTTTCCTCCGCCTTAACGGCATACTTAGTCGGGTCGTAGTTCTTGATCTGGAGCAGCGTGACCGCCGCTTGCCGGCTCTCTAAGTTCTTCATCTCCTCCGTGGAGTCAGGTGAACCGATCTCGGCATACTTTTGTTTGCTCGCGTCTTCGTAATCGTTCAGCGGCCTGATTATTTCCTCCAATTTGTCCGCCGTCACGTTGAGTATATCCTACGAACAAAACGAGAACGTTTGAACAAAGGCTTCGGATATTAATAGCGAGATAATAGACGGCAACATTAACCAATGAGGAGCTCGCGCATTCCGTGATAGTGTGATACCGCGAGAGGCTGATAAGATAATATAGTGTAACTTTATCGGAAGGTGTTCGAGCAGTGTCCTTTCTAATTTCGAGGAAGATGTGCTTTCTACGGGATATACCTGGAGTGAGTAGACGCTAGAGACAGGGTGGTGATTCGCTCGAGTTTCAACATCAATTGTTATATAAGTGATGGTGTTTCTTTGCCGTAGGTGTTAGTGATATGCGTCCTAGTTTCCGCGAGTCACGCACTCGATGAGGTGATAAACGGCCCCTGTGATGTATTCTTCCAAGATGTCAACAATCTGACGCTAAACTGTTCGCGGCGGAATGTGGACAGAATACCTAATGAGTGGCCCGTGGCGCTGAAAAATGTTTCCGACCAAGGTAATGCCGGTAGTAAAGTTTAACGCGCTCATTCATTGTGATAATTGATTGTTCTCTTTCTAGGCCGTCCTTTACTACATACAAGTACAACGTAATATTCATAACTGTGCTTATATATGACAGGCTTCATACCTGTTTGTTTTTTAACACTATTTTTGTCTGATAAAATATTATGATGAATATTTTATACCGTGATTGTTGTTAATTAATCACTATTTGAAAACAGGAAAATGCCTGATATAGGTACCTACAACTTGGAGTTATCATTGATTTCATATTTATTCAATAATTTAGGTTTTGGATTGGACGGGCTCACGACTCACGAGTAACGTAGTTATTTCCTGATAAGTCTTCAATTCATGTGTGATAAGTGATAACATTGTAATTATCAGAATCGACCTACTCATTTATTTTGTCATAATACTACGAGTATTATGACAAAACAAATAACATTCAAATTATAAGTCACTGTTTTTCATTCCGTAAAAGTTTGAACAAAAATATTTGTTTTAAAATGAGGTTGGGATTTATTAATGAAACCCATGGCATTTATTCATGGCTTTTTATCAAACTCTTCCAATTGTTTTTGTAACATTACAGACGGGCACGTGCTGATAACCTTCTTCAACAACAGCATTACCAACGTGACAGAACTCGCACCTATCCCGGTGAGCAGGATAGCCATCAGCTTCAAGTGTAACAAGATAATAGAAATAAACGACGACGCGTTCAACAACATCCACCGGCTGGTGTATCTTGACCTGAGTAACAATCGCTTATCAGGTACGTAACAGCAGCATCACCAACGTGACAGGACTCGCTCCTATGTCGGGGAGCAGGATAGCCATCAGCTTCAAGTGTAACAAGATAATAGAAATAAACGACGACGCGTTCAACAACATCCACCGGCTGGTGTATCTTGACCTGAGTAACAATCGCTTATCAGGTACGTAACAGCAGCATCACCAACGTGACAGGACTCGCTCCTATGTCGGGGAGCAGGATAGCCATCAGCTTCAAGTGTAACAAGATAATAGAAATAAACGACGACGCGTTCAACACCATCCACCAGCTGGTGTATTTAGACCTGAGTAACAACCGCTTATCAGGTACGTAACAACAGCATCATCAATGTGGCAGGACTCGCTCCTATGACGGGGAGCAGGATAGCCATCAGCTTCTAGTGTAACAAGATAATAGAAACAAACGACGACGCATTCAACAACATCCACCGGCTGGTGTATTTAGACCTGAGTAACAACCATTTATCAGGTACGTAACAACAGCATCACCGTGACAGAACTCGCACTTATCTCGGGGAGCAGGATAGCCATCAGCTTCAAGTGTAACAAGATAATAGAAATAAACGACGACGCGGTCAACAACATCCACCGGCTGGTGTATTTAGACCTGAGTAACAACCGCTTATCAGGTACGTAACAACAGCATCATCAATGTGACAGGACTCGCTCCTATGTCGGGGAGCAGGATAGCCATCAGCTTCTAGTGTAACAAGATAATAGAAACAAACGACGACGCATTCAACAACATCCACCGGCTGGTGTATTTAGACCTGAGTAACAATCGCTTATCAGGTACGTAACAGCAGCATCACCAACGTGACATGACTCGCTCCTATGTCGGGGAGCAGGATAGCCATCAGCTTCTAGTCACTAGTGTAACAAGATAATAGAAATAAACGACGACGCGTTCAACACCATCCACCGGCTGGTGTATTTAGACCTGAGTAACAACCGCTTATCAGGTACGTAACAACAGCATCATCAATGTGACAGGACTCGCTCCTATGTCGGGGAGCAGGATAGCCATCAGCTTCTAGTGTAACAAGATAATAGAAACAAACGACGACGCATTCAACACCATCCACCGGCTGGTGTATTTAGACAGTAACAACCGCTTATCAGGTACGTAACAACAGCATCATCAATGTGACAGGACTCGCTCCTATGTCAGGGAGCAGGATAGCCATCAGCTTCTAGTGTAACAGTACAAGATAATAGAAATAAACGACGACGCATTCAACAACATCCACCGGCTGGTGTATTTAGACCTGAGTAACAACCGCTTATCCAGGTATGTAACAACAGCATCACCAACGTGACAGGACTCGCTCTTATCCCGGGGAGCAGAATAGCCATCAGCTTCAAGTGTAACAGGGTAATAGAAATAAACATCGACGCGCGTAACAATATCCACAAGCTGGTGTATTTGGACCTAAGTACCAACCGCTTATCAGGTACGCAACGAAAGTATTAGGAACGTTACGGACCTTTCTCCTGCCAGGATAAACATCAGGATAATATCAAGTTTATCAGGATAATAGAAACAACGGCGCGTTGGATCTGACTAACAACCACTTATCAGGTATGTTGTATCATGTATGTATACTCTACTTTGTTTTGATTGATCTGCTATGAGTAAATAAGATTGTGTTCGCGGAACGTTGAAGTGTTTTATCGTTATCATATAAGACTATCACCGATCACGCCCAATGCGGTTAACTGCTGGGCATACTAGATGTCGCAAGTCGAAACAGTACTGTATTTTTGTATTGAATTGCTAGATTGAACGCATTATTCCCTGACAACGTAAGTTATAAGGCATTAAAGATTGTTTCATCTTCCTCTTATGCCTTTCAAGTATCCCATTGTAAGGTCTCTCTCATTGTAATTAGGTACGTAAGATAATTCCCTGAATCTTAGAATAACTTCCAATAAAGATGGCAACTCAAACACCAAAGATATTCAATTTCTTTCAATAACCTAGGAAATAAGATAGGCATCCAAACAATTAATTTGGCTTGGCTTTGCGATGGTGCAACAAACTTGAGCTTCTGTGAATTTTATTATTTCTTTGAAGTGAAAACTTCGTCGCGTTGTGCATTTTTAATATGGGGAAAAAACCATTGAACTCACGACACTGTTACCGTAATCAACACCGCACATTGTTACCGTAACCGACACCTCACGTAATTTTTCAAGTTTTCACTTCTGGCGGCATTCTGATTATCGTCGATGTCGATATTCTGATCTGATTCTGATTTCATGTCTGAAGTAAGTAATATTCCTGTTTGCAACAATTCTAGGTGACGTTCTACGCAGCGAGATATTCCAAGGGCCGTACAAAGACGGCAAGTACAGCGACTTAGCGCTGGAGACGCTGAGTCTCGGCAACAACCAGATACACTCGTTGGACAGGTATCTGTTCCAGCACACGCCGAACCTAACCCGGCTGTACCTGAACAACAACCCCATTGAAATACTCGACCACGTCACTGTACTCGCCCTGTCAAGCGCTACCAAACTGGAGGTGAGTTTTATGATCATAGATTTATAAACGTCGTCGCTGGCGCTATGTTTATGATGTTGATTTGATAGATTAATATTTTTCTCAAAGGTTTTTTTAGTTCTAGTTCTAGTTTATTTTCTGAACATAGTATCCCAATTCCCACCAAGACATTTGAATGTAAATTTTGTTTGCAATAAGTTTGGTTTAAGTCTCCTATTCCATCCAAACTCCGAATCCATTCATCACAAAGAACTAACTACAAACCCATGCCTTTATTAGACCTAACTCTACAACTCCTATCCTTGCGACAAAAAATACGTTCTAGCCGTTTCGCGGTCATCGCTCAGAACTATCGTTGTCTAGTCTGTAGAATAGATATTGATTGTTAGTAATAAGTCGATTTTCAGTACACCCCATAACCTATCATACGACGCATATTAAATCAGACTTTAAGATATACATACGAGTAATTTTCACATGATTGCGTTCCAGGTGCTGGATTTGTCTAAAACAGACATCGACAGCATACCGCTGGACGCGTTCAGAGGGCTCGTGAGGCTGCGGCAGATTGACCTGTCGGGCAACAAGTTCACAACCGTGCCGGAGAGCCTGGGCCTGGTGGGCACGAGCCTACAGTACCTGACCTTCAACAGCAATCCCATTGTCGAACTCAACGACGACAGTTTTATAGGTAAGCCTATCAATTCGTCGTTTGTTGATAAAGGCGAACGAAGCCGGTCCACGAAATCCAAATTCATCTGTTGATAAAGGCGAACTAAGCCGGCCCACGACATCCACATTCATTTGTTGATAAATGCGAACTAAACCGGCCCACGAAATCCAAATTCATTTATTGATAAAGGCGACCTAAACCGGCCCACGAAATTCAAATTCATTTGCTGATAAAGGCGTATTAAACTGGCCCACGAAATCCAAATTCATTTGTTGATAAAGGCGTACTAAACCAGCCCACGAAATCCAAATTCATTGGTTTTTCGCAATTTGTATTCTTTTTGACACTGCTGTCAGTACTCCACTAGGAGCGAATAAATATTATGTTATGTCTAAAACGGTACTTAAATGCTAATAATCTTTCAAGACAAAAAAATATATAGACAAGTATTACGTTAAAAATTAAATTATTTAAAATTTTAGGAATGTATGTACAATTAAGATTTTATATTACGCTATACGTATAAACTTAACCTGGATTCTTCTAGGACATACTAGATGACGTGAGTAAAGGTTATCTTTTACTTTAAATAAATTCAAAGTAATAATATGATTCAGGTGACTTTCTAGAAACTTACCAGCAGAAACGCGAATAGAACTCGATTACGAATTTTTACAATCATTACATAAAATACGGATATCGTATTGATGAGGATGACTTTCTATTTTCTCTGCTAAGTGGTAGCCAGCAGTGACTTTATTTAAAACATCTTCATAAACATCTGTAATATTATATTGCTCATTTCTGAGTTTCGAGTCGAAAGCAATGAAGAAAACAAATTGTGTCAATACACAATACAAGTCTTACACGTACTACAAGTAATACAAGTTAGGTACAAACTATATTTTTCTTTGAAATGGCATTTGCTTAAACTGTTTTTCTGTTTTTATTTCCCAAGGCAACAAATTGTACTATGGTCTACGCAGCTATATAATTGGTGAAAGAATTAATAAAACACGCATAGATATTATTAAAAACAAATAAATCCTTTCTAATATTTCTTTGGTCTTTGAATTCATTTAGCAGGTCTTACCTGCTAATGAATTCTACAGAACTGAATAATTACTAATTACAACACACATACTGAATAATTGAAAGGAAAATCGGGTTGTGGACATGACCTTATCAAAACGATTCTTTGATCCTTAATTAAAAGCTATTGAATGACGTAATTAAATTAATGTAGATAATAGATATTTTATTATGAATATAGAAACTGTATGCCCCGATTTTGACCCCTTCAGTTTCCTGAACTTCTATAAAAGCTTTTAAGCAGTATTGATGCCAAAATAATATTTTACGTTAATAATACTTTCAAGTTTTTTGAAGTCATCGGACGGATCTAACCTTTGTTTGGATATATTTATCATATTTTATTCTAATAACAGTATCACAGTTTGCAATAATTTGAAATATAACTTCATTTACCTTAGCCTACAATATACGAGTAAGTTATACTAACATGTTTTGACGTTAGAGGTGACCATCTATCACAAAGCAACGCATAACCTTGCAAGGTTAATAGTGTGTGAGATTCTTCAACCTTATAAAAACACCATAAAAATATAACAAAACTACTTTTTAAAAATAAATTAATGTAAGGCAGATTCTAAAACCTATTTTAAAACTCTTCCGCCGCAATGAAATCACTTTTGTAAGATAAGCCCTAGGACAATCTAGACCCTATAAGGGCACATCGTGGGACACCCGACCGTTTCTCCACTTGTCACCGGGACATCTCACGTCTTCCGAGAACTAGAAGACGGCGCCAAAGTAGCGATACATACTTACTTAATATTATGGACATGCATTGATCTTATAGCTAGAAATAATCTTTCTCGGTGATGCTGTGGTAGACAAACGTTTGCACTTTGCATGTACCTAGTTACTTGTATTTAATACAGGTTTAATACAGGTACAAAATTATATTCTATGATTATTTTCCCGTCATATAGAGTTCTGTCTAAAGCAACAATGCCATAAACAGCAGTATGGACTGCATGAGAAGCAGGATGTGACACAAAATTACACAGATTTCTGAATACACGAGATGCCTCATCGATCGATAAGTTACTCAAGCAATTGTAAATTGTATGCAAACTATTAGTTTATCACTGGCATTTATCGACCTATAAAACAACCCATTAAAAGAGATTTATGTATACAACTTTCAGGGTTAACGAATCTCGTGGAACTGGAGGTCGGCGAGAACGATTATCTCGAGGAAGTGAAACGCAGTACATTCACGCCTCTCAAGAGCTTGCGGGTGCTGCATCTGTGCCACAACCGCAACCTGCGGTACATCAGCCACAACGCCTTCCGCGGCATCAAAGACAAGTGGACTCTTAAAGAGGTAACTGCTTAAACAAGCTCAGAATTTTTGAATGGAATGCAACCACATATAAGTCGAATGCAGTACACTCTGCACGCCGCTGAAGTGCATGCGAGTGTTGCATCTTTGCCACAACCGCAACTTGTTGTACATCAGTCACAACATCTTCCGCGGCATCAAAGACAAGTGGACTCTTAAAGAGGTAACTGCTTAAACAAGCTCAGAATTTATGAATGGCCTGCAACCACACATAAGTGGAACGTCGTAAATTTACGCCACTCAAGAGCTTTTGGGTGCTGCATCTTTGCCTCAACCGCAACTTGAGGACTGAGGTACATCAGGCACAACGCCTTCCGCGTACGCAGAGTTTATGAATGGCCTGCAACCACACATAAGTGGAACATCGTACATTTACGCCGCTCAAGAGCTTGCGGGTGCTGCATCAGTGGCACAACCGCAAACTGCGGTTCATCAGCCACAACGCCTTCTGCGGCATTAAAGACAAGTGGACTCCTAAGGAGGTAATTTCAATAATGCGCAGAATTTTCTGTACGTTAACGTAACCACATATAAGGAAGTGGAATGTCTTTCATTCATGCCGCTCAAGTGCTTGCGAGTGCTGCATCTTTGCCACAACCGCAATCTGCGGTAAATCAGCCACAACCACGCCTTCCGCGGCGTTAAAGATAAGTTGACTCTGAATGAGGTAATTGTTTAACCACTCTCAGGATTTTCATAATATATTCTTACTAAGGAAGTGGCGTAAATGTACAATGTATCCCACATTTACCTCAAATAATTGATTTATCAGCTGAAAATTCGTAGATCAATAAGTAATTCTTAGAACTGGAAAATTGTTTCCTCTACTGCAACTCCTATAAAGCATAGTAGGTATTTGTAACTTAGGTGTAATATTAATCTGCAATTAACTGCAACACAATAATAATTTTATCATAAAGTCATTGAATACTGAATAGTATGTATTATCTTAGAAAATGTTAGCAGTTTATTTGACCCAGATTAATTTTTCGACTTGTCAAGTAAATAATGTAGGTCAGCTGATCAATAAGTTATTCTTCGTTATCATAAACACAGATTGCACAAATCCAAAACTATGTTGATGACTTAATGAATTTATCATTTCAATTCTAACTCTCTATAACTATCTTCATCAATAGTCATTATGTTTTACAAGCGGCTCTCGCAGGCCGCAGCTTCCCTAACATGACCTCTTAGGTAGGCCTTTAGCCCTTTGCGGGTTGAATTTTCAAAAATCCTTTCATTTGCATCATTACGTCACGATGCCAGATCCGTCCTGTGGCTCGATCTATTATTATCAGTCAGCCAACCAGTCAATCAATCAATTAGTTAACTTTTCTTTTATATATACATATATTTTTTTTTAAACTATTAAGGCTTCAAATTAGTTCAGTATAATTGTGGCGCGGTTGAGTAAAAAACATTCATACACACAAACTTTCCTATATTTAGAATGTCAAATAGAATAAATATGAGAGGTTTTTTCAATTGCATTATTAGAATCAACTCGATACCTACATTCAGTGATCGATATTCGGTATTATTTTTATTCCATCCTTACGAAAACACCTATAAAGTGGAATAATTTGTTTCATTTTCATTCCAAACGCTAAAAAATGATAATCAATCATCTCATATTACGCTCTTCTATAATATAATGATCTTCGAATAAATTACATGTTTAGAACAGGTAACTATGATGTAAGATTGTAAGCAATAACCATAACATAATCGTAATTCGTATTCTCCCGTGTTATTTAAGTTTGTAGTTTAATATCGTAAAAGCGCCGTATCTTGAAAAGTTACCCATCTACTCTGTAAATTAATCTTCTTACGTCATGTTACAGAATGGTTACATATCGATTCCCTTTCTAACGCTTTGAAAGCTAAAAACACACGGTAATGACATATCCGTTCATTGAATTGATCAAACTTATCGATATCGACTCTCATTGCCATGAATTGAATAAAAAAAAAATGGGAGCATCTGGGAAGTATACACTTTCAAACAAAAAAAGAATTTTTGAAATCGGTTTACGCGTCTTCGAGTAATTGGTGAAAAATTCCGACGAATTGAGAACTTCCTCCCTTTTTTGAAGTCGTTTAAAGAAGCAATGTACCTATAACGAACCATAGTCCAACAGTGATCATCACTGCACTGCAAGTGTAAATTTTCCAGAATATGGGTCTTCGCTCAGAAAACTTAGCATGTGTAAAAATAGGGTGTAGTTAACTAAAGTAAAACTACTATCATTCATTCATCTGGTTAATGTATATTAATCTTAAGAGTCCGTTTACCCTCGGTGTCTCCCATACATTCGTAATACCAAAATCATTTGTAATTGGTTTTTTCGACAAACAAATTTCGATCATGTTGTGGTGTTATTCGGGTTCACATAGTAATAATCTATGTATGTATACAAGTAAATACCTAACAGTTCATACCTATACCTACTATAACATTCTAGTAGGTACACCGTACATCATAATCCAAGATAGACGAAACTAATTAGTCACGCCGTGCCGTAGTCTATTTAGCCTAGAGCCGGATTATTATCAGGAAACCCAAAGAGGCCGATATCGCCAACAAAATTAACTACGAGTAGATAAAATACGTAGAAAAATAACAACTACAACATAACCTCATACAAACCTTTTCGCCTGGGTATATTTTGAGGTCCAACCTACCTTCATAATGCATAGAATACTAGATGACACGGCAAGAGTTGTTTTGCCGTATAAATGATATCTCACTTATTGGTACGAAAAATAAGTCCTATTCTCAGACCTACCAAATATAAGTATTACACAAAAAAAACATAAAAATTAAAATCGGCCAAGCCGTTTCGGAGTGTTTTGTTAGAAACACAAGTTTTTTTTTTTTATAAATAGAATTACATAATAGGAATCCCTGTACTCCACTAATTGATTGAATCCTTTCAAAAAATCAACGAATAAAATGCGTGATGTCACAGACATAATCTAAATACGCTCGTATCGACTCTATACCTACAACAAATTCGCAGCTACATTGTCGCGTTTCCGGGCGCACCTTTAGACGAATTCGGCACATGTTGGGCACATGCTGCCGAAGGTAATGGGCCTCGCTGTTCGGATGGCGGGGAGACTTGGCTTCTGTGATTACGAAAATGAATAATAGACGTATACACAGGATCCGGCCGAACGCGCGAAAAAATGTCGCCAGTTTGTCACCGTCAGTTGTAAGCCAACCGCAGTATTGTCTATAGACCACGCCACAGATCACTTAATTATTAGTCTGCACGTGAGTTTCCACAGGGACAATTTCCGCCACGTTGCAACGTATTAGCGGAAAATTGGGCAAATGGCGCTACTTTTTTCTTGTATGAAAAAAGTTGCCGTAAAATGTTCCAAAGGGCCATCCTCAGGTTCATATCGGTGGTGTGAATAAAGCTCATTTTTCTGCACCATAACTAAATATATTCTCCCTCAATCAACAGGTGTACCTCGACGACAACAATCTCAGCGAGCTATCAACGGACTTGTTGCCGTGGAGCAAGCTAGAGGTGCTGGGGATGACGGGCAACAAATGGCTGTGCAACTGCGACCTCGCCAACATCGTCACCACGCAAGAGGCCGGCACCAAGTTCAGAGCGGACGAGATACCATAGTAAGCCAACATTTTTAACAGACGTCATAAAATGGAAGAGGTTCTCAAGTCGACGAGTTTTTTTACCCAACAAAAAGGGGAGTGTAAAAAGGGGACGCTTTTACTAAGACTTTGCTGTCCGTCTGTTACCGTATGTATCTTTTGAACCGTGATAGCTACAGACTAGCAATTTTCACAGATGATGTATTTTTTTGCCGCTATAACAGCAAATACTTAAAAATAGAGTAAAATAAATATTTAAGGGGGCTCACGCACTGAGCCCTCGTAATTAATTTAGCGTTACGGTGCGATGCCGTGTAGCAACCATAAGGGGTTTGTAGTTAGCTTGAAGTTTGGCTGAATCATCACTTAATATCTGGCAAGATTGCAGGTAGTGTGTAAATTAAAAAAAAAAACTTTTTCCCTTTTTCAGTTGTGCGGCCCCCATGAGATTGAGTGGAGCCTACATCACGAACATAACAGTGTCGTTTTGTCCCACATTCGACACTACATTTGCAGCAAAGAAGAGTTTCTCATTATCTGACTTAAAGCCCAAGCACATCCTGTGGAGCATCCTGGGTGTAGCAGCTGTAGTGGGCATCGGCATGATATGTGGACTAATAGTCAATGCAATGAAGTCTGCATATAAAAAGAATGGCAGAACCCAGCCCATTCGTTATATTCACATCAATGAAGATACCAATTTTGCATGATACATCAGTATTTATTGTATTATTAAATAAAATAAATTACATTATAAGTATATGATTGTAAATAATATAATATCCTTAACAACTGATAGTAAATAGCAAATATGTTTAATACTTGCAGTGTGACCAACAAACATTAAAAATTTCACATTTATAATATTCCTAGCTGACGCGGCAAATGTCATTAGAGATATAAAAAATACCTTACGACTTACTCTCAGACCTACCGTACATAGACAGAAAATATCATAACAATATCATAACATTTTGGAGGACTTCGATAACAAAAATTGGCATGAGAATTTTTACTTGTTAGAGATGAGGATTAAGATAGTTATACATAAATCTTACCTCTTTTGGGCCTGTCAGCGAGTTTGCATACTGTACAAATTGTACCAGCAGTCTCTCTGACTTGTGAGACAGCTCTCTGAATGTGTGGAACTCGTCTAATTTGCTCGCACAGCTGCCACAGACCACCTGTGGGAGCATGTCTTCCGGTGATACCTAAAATAGTTTTTACATTCATTAGTATTCATTCACATTGACCTAAAATATTCAAAAATATCAACAATCACATCAAAATATGATCATAAGTCATGTCAAGTTCCAAGTTATTTATTTCACATATTGGTCCGACTAACAGTCAATTATGAAGAGTAAGCAAAATATTGAATTCATATAATGGAAAAATTTCACAGCTCAATAACTAAGGTTAATACCTAAAATAGTTATTACATTTATTAACTTAGACCTAAAAAAATTAAAAGTATCAACCATCACATCAAAATAAGACAATAACTCTACGATAAGATGAATGTCAACTTTCAAGTTCTTTATTTCACATAGGTCCAACTAAAGGCACTAATGACAAGTCAGCAAATATTAGATTTTATAATGGACAAAGTTCCATAGCTGAAAACTTAGTTTACAAGGGTTCCAACATACCCTGAACTGAGAAGAAATTACAAAAAACCCAATATCGTTATCTGGCTATTATTGCCCGCAACTGTCTCTTTTGCAATAATGTAAGCCCCATAGAGATAATATATTAACTCATGATGAGTTTGCCTTCTATCTTTGTATTAGTACACATTTTTGTTCTTAGATTGAGACTGAGTGCTTATAAGGTTCTGCTTATAACATTTGACACTGTTAAGAACAGTTAGAGACAAGCCCTCATTTTGCTAGAACTAGCTTTTCTTTCTCATTGATATTGCATAGAATCATGGAATTTGCCAGGATAAAAGTAACCTGTGTATAATTTATGTCAATTTCATATTTCAGCCAAATCGGTTCCACAGCTTCGGCACAAAGGAGTAATAAATATACACACATACTATGCGTGCCAACTAAGAATAGGACCGCGCTTGCTGCCAACTTCACACGATAACTGTCAAAATAGTACTGCCAGCAAAAAAAGTGCAAAACAGAAATTTCATATATTTTTTATTGTTCATTTTATAGTATAGATTTAATTATTGTATAATCATTATATTCATTTAAAAATACTATTCTTGAATTTTATTAATGGATAATTTTGGATAAATTAATTCTACAGGTATGGAAACACTTTAAAAAATGAACAAATACATAATTAATGTTACTGGTCACCCTAATATGTCGCTTTTCGTGTCATTTCCTACTCATTTATAATTAATTTGGCGTGAAATGTATTAGAAATACCAAAAAAGCGTACATTAAACATTTAAACGGAATATAATTTGTTTACTGATTTTTTTGCACACCATACACTTTAGTAATGAAGTTTGCGCGAATTTCTGAACAAAATGGCGTCTTGACAGTCCTATTCTCATTTGGCACGCATAGTACTCACTGTCTATCAGTGCTGCTAAACTTAAGTAAATTAAAGCCTGCCTTTGACCTAAGTTTATTAAGATCTATTTGATGAAATTTTATACAAACCATTAAGCCTTAGCCCAAGTTTTATAAAGCTCAAGCGAAAATTATCCTATAATATGAAGAGCATGTATTTACTAAGTTGGTCTAATATATTTTCCCTGGTTCACATACATAATATTATGTTACATTGTATAAAAATAGTTTTATAACTGCCTTAGAATGGTGTGGACATTCATTTTGCAATCTCTATCACTTGGAGATGATGTGGCCACTGACCTTTTACTAGTGTAATCATAAACGATGATTCATCTCTAGGTAATCTGATAACTTGTAGTATAAAAAACCTAATAAACCTGTTATGTATCATAGAACTCTACCAATGAATAGTGATCAAGGAAGATTTTCTCCCTTGTAGATTCGAACTATATTTAGCAGAATAATTTTTCCTAAAATAGTAACATTAGTAAGTATAGACAGTTATAGAGTAGTGAAAGGATTTTCAAAGTAGGTTGTTTATATTGAATCAGTAGGGTATTGTTCATAGGTAAACAGATGCAGGCGCCCAGCGAGTGAGAGGCAGACAGGCGGTCGCGTTAAGGTGGTCTCCGAGCGATCCTTTGTTATCAGAGCGTCGGAGATGCAGCGTGCAGCGTTCGCCACCCGCCTCGCCTATCACTTCCACGAACAACATTAGTCATACGCTCGGGCACTCAACGCGTGGGCCGTAATATGATATCACAATGCGAAAATACCCAACACCCGCGAGAAAGTTAATGGCGCTTATCAGTATCCACAATCTCGTACGTTTATGCTAAACTTTCACACGGGAATAACACATCTTTTACACCGCTAAATCTAAAGATTACCACAAATTAGTTACCATCAGAGACAGGTATGTGATTATCATCTCGGAAAGTCGTGATTTATCCTTATCACGGTCGAATATTGGAAGTTTAACATCACTGCAATTATCGCCACAGAATGATAAACAAAGGCGACACACTGAATGGAACTTCGGAGGCAAATTACACATATTTAGAAACCAAAACGGAGGAACGTAGGCACAACGAAAGAGGACATTTAGAAAATAATGTTGTAATTAATATAAAAATTAAAAGGATTTGATGAAAATATAACTCAGCATGCGATGATGTAGGATACATCACATCGCGATTGTCAACCAAACGAGCGAGCAAGCTACACACACAGTCACACACTATTGTTTACGGTACGCTGATTATTGCGTGTGTATGCTAGATAGTGGCGCTAGTAGTTCAACATTTGACATACTGATAAAAATGATAACGTTGTCAAGCGATTTGATATCATATCACTCCATATTATTCATAACAAAATAAATTATTTAAAATCAATTAGTTATCATACAAATTTATTTATTTTGAGCTTTTGCGTTCTTACGTTGTTGAAAAGTTAATTATATTTTATTAATTTACTTTTTTTTTTATTAATGTATTGCAAAATATTTACGTAGCATGAATGTACAAAATAATCATAGTCATTTTAAACCTATAATAAAATTTTTATTTGCAGTATTTGGGCAATCTTACGTGAAAGTGTCCTTTTAAATTAAAACATTTCCATTTTACATACACTTGGAAAATATATTGAAATCACTATTTCACGCTATAACCAAATCAAATCGATTTTCATTTACAACATCGATTTTACGTCGAGACTCGAGATAAATACGGGACATCCCTAGTAAGTTCCTATTCCTAACCAAAGATACAATATACTCTCTAACAAAATGTCAGTCGATGTTTCATTTTCAATATTTCATTCAACTCGGTGAGCTATTGAAGTCCTTTGTCTATAGTTTGTTATACATTGCTGCTTGTAGGAGTTAAATAGGAAATTGATTTCATAACAAATCTTCTGTGGATAAAAAATATATTATGTCAAAGCAAAGAGTACTTCACTACGTTTTATGTCAAAGCGTCTTTGACAAGTTGATAGTTAATTGTGATGAATGATGTAAATCCTAAATAAATTGTAAATAATCTTGGTCGAACTAGAATGTTAGACGTAGTGATTATATACTCTTTGAATGTTAGAACTTGTAAACAAAAGAAAAGGTTTTTTTCCACTTTGGACATGTGCATTTTACATCGTAGTAAACTTATTTAATATTATAAATCTCCTTTACTTCAGCAGTCGGATAAAACAAACGTTATGATCAAAATTTTACCTAATCGTGGAATGTACTTCATATCCATAAAAACTACCTACCCCAAATACACTGCAATTTTTTAAATAATGGCTTTATTTCTCTAGCTCTTCTTGCAAATTATATACCTACAGTGTTTAGACAACGCAATAAATTTAGTATAGTGGTGAATTGTTTCAAATATGAATAATAGTTCTACACAAATCATGGAAGAGACTGTGAGTGAAACAACTTCTGACACTGTGCAGTTAGTCAGCAACGAAGACCCCAGTACATCCACGTATACACAGCTGAACCATACCAGTGATATGCAGGTAAAAATTCCATGGTATGCAGGTAAACATGGTATTCCTATAAATTTAAATATGCATCAAAATTTCACTCGCGGTGGGACTCGAACCCACAAAAAAGTGAAGTGTTCACAATAGATGGTGCTAAGTTCTGCCCAAGACCGAAAAAACAATATGCATCCGAATTTTGTCATGGTGGGACAGTACTTGCGTAGCTCAGCTGGTATGAGAGCACCCAACCGCAATAGCTGGGGGATGTGGGTTCGAGTCCCACTGCAAGTGAAATTTTGATGCATGTTTAAATTTATAGGAATAACTTCCTATGTGTGTAAAAACACTATAATATAAAAAAAATATAATCAATAAACATGGTGTATGAAAAAACTCATGGCTACAGATTAAATATTTGGAGGCCACTCAAAGATATAGTTTGTAATGAGTCATACCTTGTAATAGTAATCCAGCCCCCTAGTATGGGCAGAGGACAAAAATTTTCTCCAAAAATACAACAGTTATGCAGCTTGAATGGAGATAAATTACTGATGTAGAGAATACATTTTTTTATTCTCTACTCCTATAAGTTAGTATTTAACTGCAATATATATAACAAATTTTATTTGTCTCTTATAACTTTATTTTTCTTTTATAGGAATCAACAGAAAATGACCTGCAAGGGAGTCATGGTGTGAGAAGAAGACAGCCTGTACAAAAAATTGAGCCTGGCTCTATGAACACTCTGTCAGCTAAATATGAGGTTGTTTTTTTTCTTTCTTGAACATGTTAAAAATTCTACTTAATATAGGATTTGATGGCCACCTTAATTATTATTACAAAATCATAAATTCATAATTTTACTGCAGTTGTGAAGTTGTTTGAATTATTAATATTATTCAAATGTTAATATACAAATATTTTACTTACCCATAAGTTAAAAGAGGCAAGTTATTTTAATTTTTTTTACAAGTTGTATTTGTTACAGAGCTTAGACTACGACACATGTGAAAACCACTTACTGTTGGACGAGGAAAGAAAAAGAGGCTACCCGTTTGTTGTATGGAAGGATATAGCTCGGTGGAACATTGTCTTACTTATAGGAGTCATCACAGCACTCATCGCCTTCATTATAGATATCTGCATAGAGGAGTTCACAAAAATCAAATATAAACAGCTGAAGAAATGTATCCTTTGTAAAAATTTTAAAGTGTACCTGCACATAGCTTGTACAAAATTGGAGGCACTGTGGGGCTAAGATGTTGTCGAATTTTGTAAATTTCTTTTTTCTATCTAATCTGTAGAAAAGAGTCTACAAATAACAAATTTTTTTCATGATGCCTGTAAAGATAATCTCTTTATAATCCAACAACATAAGACCTACAAAATAAGATATCTGATTGAAGTGTTTATATGAGCTTTGGCGCCACTGGTATTAAGTGGTTAAAATCAATATTATGTCCTTTTAGTTCAACCCTGTGGTTAACTCCTGCAGTAGTATTCCTAATTGTGAAAATAAATAAGGCTTGTTTTGTGAGTTTTTAACCTCCCAGTCTAGAGGCGACAAACCCCTTAATAATTAGAACTTGGTTCTAGTCTAGTAAAGTGCTTTGGCGACAGCTATTTGCCATGTGCGAAGGAGTATTTTATTATTGGTTGTTTCTTTAATCATTCAGTAAAAGATCAATTTAAGTTTTGGCAATGATGTAGAACTTACAAACTTTAAAAAATATTTTAATTTTTATCCCATTAAATAAGGATCCAACTTTTACCAATTTGGTACAAAACCTTAAAAAGTAATTCCTATTTTTGTTTTGCTCATATAACGAAGTTGAGCTTTTACAACAGTTCTTACACAGGATTTATTGCTATAATTAAATTCATTATAAGATCTTTTATTTTGCTTAATGATACAGAACCATGGTAAAAGAGCGCAAGTCTGGTTTGCACTTAAGAATGTTATTTTCTAAACTTTATTTAAATTCATTCTTTTTTTAATAAATTTTCTTAACCAATTCATTCAGCTGTTGACCAATATGTGATGTTGGACAAATTATACATTCCATATTTATTGTGGGTGCTCTCAAATATTTGTATTGTGTTCATTGGATCCATGCTAGTGGCCTATGTTGAGGTATGCAGTGCTTTTCACTTATATACATGAAATCATTATATTAAGACCGGGACCTTCCCGGAATTCCCGACCATCTGGCAACTCTATTGGGACAGTATAGCAAGTTTTACTTTAAAAATGGGGTGTTTTGCTATCAAAATATTGTTTTATTTAAACATTTTTTTCAAACAATATTAAATAAAAAACACAAATGAAATCGCAAATGAAAAAAACAAATGAAATCGAGCAGTAAGTAAAAAAGTTATAAGCTATTTTATAATTGTGATTAGGCAGAGATAGATGTTACAGATAGTGACGTCACTATACTCATGCCGCAGTAGCTCTGCGTAACTTTATACAAATTTTCGTTTTGCTAGAAAAGGACAGAAGTAAAATTCAAGTTTGATTTTCTTGTTGGATAATGATTTTACTTTCAATGGATTGTCAAATTATCTGTAACCTACATATCAATAAAGCAATAAAAATACCGGCCAAGTCGAACTCACGCACCGAGGGTTCCATACTATAAAAGAAGTAAAACATTAAAAGAATCACTTTTGTTCACGAATTTACGAGTTTAATTTACAATTTTGGTATGGATAATGGAACCCTAAGAACAAATGAAATCGAGCAATAAGTGGAAAAGTTATAAGCTATTTTATAATCCTGATTAGACAGAGGTAGTTGTAA
Organism: Coenonympha glycerion; assembly: GCA_963855885.1. Classification (NCBI taxonomy): domain Eukaryota; kingdom Metazoa; phylum Arthropoda; class Insecta; order Lepidoptera; family Nymphalidae; genus Coenonympha; species Coenonympha glycerion. Next base: position 11,461,282 of record OY979639.1, read on the forward strand.
CGGATAGTGACGTCACTATACTCATGCCATAGTAGCTCCGCGTAACTTCATACAAATTTTTGTTTTGCTAGAAATGGACAGAAGAAAAATTCAAGTTTGATCTCTTTGTTGGATAAGAATTTTATTTTCAATTGATGTCATTATTTCTAACCTAGTTTACCATGAAGCAATAAAAAAAATGGAGTAAAATACCATATTGTAATTTGTAGCCAGTGGCAGCCGGCAGCGGGATACCGCAAGTGAAGTGCTACCTGAACGGCGTGAAAGTGCCGCGGGTGGTGCGGATCAAGACGCTGTTCGTGAAGGCCGTCGGCGTCATCTCTGCCGTGGTTGGCGGATTGGCTGGAGGAAAGGTAGGTATACTGTTTTTTTAAACCAAGCAATAATTTCATAGTTCTTGCCTTTTATAATTTTCGGACATCGGGAAGTAATTAACTTAAAGTAATAATTAACGTTTTACACACTTATGTTCTTATAAATAATTGAGTATCATAATTACCTCTACCGCCGGGAATTGAATCCCGTCCTCCAGTTATCGTCCTGGGGGAGTCCGAATAGACATGTGACATGGAAATAGACGCTTTGAAAAAACCATAAGCCTCAGTTCAACCCAATGACTTTACCCATTCCTGGGAAAAAGAGAGTTGCAGTTGATGGACTGATTCAAACGTGTTGTTATAGAAATATGACATGAATTGCTTAATGCTTTGCTTCAAAATTATGTCGTATTTCTATGACAACACATTTGAATGTCCATTGGTAAAAACTTGAAATACCTTGCCATGCCGTTACCAGTTAGGTAGCCTTTAAGGTACGTTTGCCTTACCTCCTAAGAAAATCCTTTAGTTAAAAAGAAATTCCTATTAAGTTAAAAAGTAAAACCCCATTGTAGGAGGGGCCTATGATACACAGCGGCGCGGTGGTGGCCGCCGGCATCTCGCAGGGCAAGAGCACCACGTTCAACAGGGACTTCAAGATATTCGAGTACTTCCGCGAGGACCATGAGAAGCGTGACTTCGTGTCCGGAGGCGCCGCCGCGGGCGTCTCGGCGGCTTTTGGCGCACCCATTGGTAATTTAATCTTTGTCAGCCGATGGATGTCCACTGCTTGAGATATGGGCTCCTGAAACGCCCCGTGACTCTTATGGCATAGGGACAACCCTCCGCCACCCATGGTCAAATCAACCTCGCGGTTATGGGAGCCGAAACAAGGGAGGGCATCCGTACTTGCACTTGGTGTGTTCCCGGGGCGCCTTCTTGACTCCTACAAGTTGTTTTCTCTTGCTCCTTGTCCCTATGTGCACACTCTCCCCATTCTTATGGCATACTGGAGATGACATGGCAAGGGGTTTCAAGTTTTTACCAATGGATAATATAAAGTGTTGTCATAGAAATTCGGCTTAAATTGCTATGCTTCAAGTTTATGTCGCGCGATACCTTACGATGCCTCGGTATAATTTTGAAGTATAGCAATTTATGTCTTATTTTTATACCATTACGTCCATTGGCGAAAACCTTAAATCCCTTTCCGTGCTGTCGCGATGTACGTTAGCCCTTAATGGCGTCTGTCACTGCGTTTTCCGCCCACGCCGCCGCCATTCCAGAACCTCCGGTCCTTTTGCTCAAGAACAAAAATGCCTGACGCATACCCCTTCGACACGGAAACGAGGAAACGAAGGGATTATGTGGGGCTTGCACCCACTAAAAACTGTATGTGCCTTCGACAAACCTGCTGGCGGGAGTACGGGATTCACTATCGTATTCACCGCGCTCCCTCCAGGTCTCAACCAGCCACCTCAGCAGCAAGTCCCATCATTGGCTGCTGCTGAAATCATCTGAAAAGCGAACCTGTGTCCAAACTCTGAACCTGTGAATCCAAAATCTGTGTGGCCAATTTCCGCTAATGATTATGCTCGCGAATGCTGTGGTCCCGTCCGGTAAATTGGTATCCAGTTGTCTTAACATGTTTATCTCTAATGTTGAGGTGGATGGTGGTTGGAGGTAATGGCCTGGTGGGCCTACAATGTTTGCTTCCACCATTTCTCTTCCATTTATTCTGTTGGTAAGTATGTATTGCAGTTGCATTGGGGTGTTCCGTATAAATTCCAGTATGTTATCCATTATTAACTGAAAATGTTCTTGGTTAATCATTGTAGTGTTATTTTGAAATTATTAAGTAGTTTGTGTTGTGTTGTCACGAGCGCGTATTGGAGTATACTGGTTCTTAATCCCGATCTTAGATTGATATTGATACTTGTCACCTTATATAGGTCGTGCCTTTTATGGAGGCGAGTGCATTCCATCTCGGTTATTTGATCTGTAATAACATGCGCCGTATATGGAGGCGTTCGGCGGTCGGTCGGCTCTCCATTTCCTAATGTCCTTGATAGATAGAATGCATCTTAGAAGTTATACTTTTCGCGTTATTTATGATTAGACTTTTATAATTTTTTATCGTACTGTTTAAGTTTTGTTCACGTTTAATTAATTTAAAAATAAAGTTCGACACTTGAATACTGATTTAATGCTATTTCTCTCACTATCACTTCTCGAGTAGATAATCATCGAGGTTTCTATACATAAAATCATTTACTCAATTACTTTGAATAAACAAGTTGTCTTACCTTATTATTTAATACTAAAAGTAGCAAATAATTTATGTTTGTAATTTTTTAAGTATTTAAGCTCGTATCCGTTTAAATTTATATATATTTTGTTTAGTTAATATTTAAGTATTTAAAATTGTCCATTTATTTTAAAATATCTATTCGTACTCAAATCAGTAATGCTCATTTATTTGTTTGTTTAATTTAGTTTATAAACGCTTTTTGTATTGGAAGCATCCCCAAAAAATATTTTGTGGTAAAAAAAGGACCCTTACGTTACATATTTTTATATATATTATTTAATATACTTAAATGGAAACGCAGACTATATAATTTTTAGGTAATATTATGAAGATTTTATGGCAATGTAAATTAACTATGCTTCGCACTTACATAGTTCACGATGCGATGAGGTCACGATGCGATGCGGTCACGATGCAATGTGCGCGCTGGTTCAAAGTTGTTTCTGGTGACTCATAGTTGACCGTCGATCTTGATCTTCTTAATATGATGTATTCTTTCTTGATGTTTCTGGAACTGGGCCGGGATTACCCTGGACTCCTCTGGAACTGGGCCGGGAATACCCTGGACACCTCTGGAACTGTTGTTGCTGTCTGTTCTTGCTGTGTACTTATTGCTGCCAGTTATTCTTCTTATAGTTTTCTTTTAATTTAAATCTTCTCTTCGCTTTTCTTCTTTTAAAATTCTTTTCTTTAAATCTTCATAATATTCTTCTAAAATAATCTTCTTTATATTTCCTTCATAATAATTTTCATTATAATTTTCTTCTAAATAAATTCTTGTCAATCTTCTTATAATTTTTTTTTTCTTCATTTTCAGTGTTTCTTCACTTATTTATTTTTCTCTTTTCTTTTATTTCTTCATTTCTTCTTTTTGCTGTCCAGCCGGCACGCTATTTTAGAGGTGCGCGCCGGCTGGCAGAGTGCGGACCCCTTTTTTAGACCCGCACTGGCAGGGTCGCCATGTAATGAGGGTCGAGGGTTGAGAAGTAAAACACTCTTGATTGGTCTCTAAATCTGAACTGAATCTTTATTATGGGTAGCTGTATATATATATAGTGGTACAATGGAATGAGGGGCGCGGTAGGTACATACTTTATGACATCATAGGCCACACGTGGAGAGCTCGTATGTCGCGGTCCGGTTACGGCGTCAAATAACATGATTCTATATAAGGAATGGAATTTTATCAACAATAGTCGTGGGTGGTCCGTTTGAAATATGAGTAATATTTATCTACCTACTACTATGTACCTACTACCTATACCACATTTGGTTCGCCACCTCCTGGCCTGTCTACTGTCGGACGACCCCTAACGTCCATCACCCGCAGGCCGGAGCGCTGCTAGCATGGGGGACAGAGACGATTTGTCTATGATAAACGAAGGAGAGATTTCTACTTTCTCCTTAACCGATTTAGAAAAAGGTTTTATCCCTTTTCTGAGAATACAATTAGGGCATGGATATAATGCATGCTTGCAGTTCTATATTGCTAAACCTATTCTCCTTGCTTTTCTTCTAATCCATAAAAATTTACAGGTGGAGTATTGTTTTCGCTAGAGGAAGGCACTAGTTTCTGGAACCAAGCTCTAACATGGCGAACGTTTTTCGGCACTGTTGTGTCAACGTTCACGCTGAATTTTGCGCTGTCTGCATACCATGGACACCCCGGAGAATTGAGCTATCCAGGTAAGACATTAATTCTTCTTATAGTTTTTTTTTTTTTTTTTTTTTTTTTTTTCCTTATTATAAAGTACCATTGCTAAATGGATACTGTACAATATTATACTACAATCTAGCTTATGAGCTAATTAGTAATATTATTCTAACTTAAATTTCCTATTATTGATTATTTTCTTAGATCTAAGTTACAGTCCAATAACTGTCCCTAGTTTTTTCTATTTTACTTAGAGTCCGCTATTTCTATTGTGACCCAAAAAGTATGTAACTACACACAATACTATTTTGCACTACACTGCATTTTTGAGGTTCACATTGCTCTTGTGACCTACTTAAGTTGCACACGCACTGTAAAACTGACACACACTGCAAGGCACTTTTACACTAATTCGAACGGTTTCGTTCGTTTAAGTCTTCTTTTGATGGCCGTGTAATCGAGAAGCTTAACAGCCTCCGGATTTACATGGTGACGAAGTCGAAGATGATGAGCTTCTGCGTATTTTTGAATTATTTTATTTACGAGCTCCATATTCAGGTCCCTGTGGAGGTCGTCGTTTCTGACATACCAGGGTGCATTAACTATTTCCCTGAGTACTTTGTTCTGGAATCTCTGAATGACTTGCATATTGCTCGGTTTGGTACACCCCCAGAGCTGTATACCGTATGTCCACACGGGCATCAGAACTTGCTTATATAGCAATAGTTTATTATGTATTGACAGTTTTGAGTGCCTTCCTATAAGCCAATACATTTTTTTGTAGCGAAATTCTAGCTCCTCGCGTTTCTTTTTTACATGAGCTTTCTAACGGAGCTTTGCATCTAGCGTCATACCTAGGTACTTGGCTGTATTTGAGTGGGGTATAAGTTGCCGATTTAGGTAAATCGGATGATATTTTGGTAATTTGTTGGTAAAGTCTACATGCATCGATTTAGATTCATTGAGCTTAATTCGCCACTTTGTAGTCCATTCATTAAATTTGTGTATGGCATTTTGGACTTTTTCCACTGCTTCCTCGTGACTCTGCCCAGTTCCTATTATGGCGGTGTCATCAGCGAAGGTAGCGATGGTGTTGTTTTCTAATGATGGAATATCACAGGTGTATAAAAGGTATAGGACTGGGCCTAATACACTTCCCTGGGGCACTCCAGCTTTAATTTCTTTCAGTTCAGAGTAGGCATCTTCTTGGCGGACTCTGAAGAATCTTTTCAGGATATATGACTCTAGGATATCCGCGAACGGCTTTGACAGCATGGCTCTGAGTTTATAGATAAGACCTTCATGCCATACTTTATCAAAAGCTTGAGCTACGTCAAGAAAAACAGTTGTGCATACTTTCTTATCTTCTAGAGCTTTTTCAATCATGTCAGTGATTCTATGGACTTGGTCTATGGTCGAATGTTTCTCTCGGAATCCAAACTGGTGATCTGGTATTAATTTTCTGGCTTCTAGTAATGGTTTCAGTCTTGTTAATAACAGTTTTTCAAATAACTTTGATATCACTGGTAACAACGATATTGGTCTATATGATGCTGCATCATGTGGTGGTTTTCCAGGCTTAGCAATCATAATAACTTCAGCGACTTTCCATAACTCAGGTACATGCCTCAGTCTAAATGCTGCGTTTATGAGATGGGTAAGTTTTACTAAAGCTTTTCGAGGGAGATTATTTAGTATTTCCCCAGTAATAAGGTCATAACCCGGAGATTATAGTTTTTATGATAGGTAAGTATTTAAGCTAGGGAAAATTTTATGTGGACTTTGGTCTACCATACACGTACCTCTGTGGCGTAGGATTAGTATTTACATTAAGATAGTCCGCCTTAATTAATTGTAGTCGCCTTTGTAAAGGACGTAATCTTACATTAATTCTCAATGACAAAGATCAATTGAACCAAACCACACTTGACACTTCCATATGCTTAAAAGATACTTCTTTAATCGTCTACTCCTCATTTTAATAATTTACGTACTTAATATGTATTGATATATGTAATAAATTCTGAGGTTGTTGGAATTATGTCATTTGTATGTTCTCTACTCTTTCACGTCCAACTACTGAACCGATTTGGCTTAGTTATTTTCACAGCATTATGTCGTACGGAATCTTATTATGGGGTAATGCTGCTGACATTGATTCCAGATTTGTGCCTCGTAATATTTATAAACATACTAGCTGTCCTGGCAAACGTTGTTTTGCCCTTAAGGATATAAAAAAATAGATAAATTGAGATTTAAGCTATCCTATCTTTTAAGTTAGAGCAAACTGCACCCTGTGTGCGAATTTTATTAAAATCGGTTAAGTGGTTTAGGAGTCCATTGAGGACAAACATTGTGACACGAGATTTATATATATTAAGATAAGATTTGTAAAAGCGAGAATTAATATGTAATGAAAAAATGAATATTTAAGCGATTGTTATTATTTTCTTGTTAATTCAATACTTTCTTTTAGGGCTTTTGAATCTCGGGAAAATGGAGCCGTTCCCATTCCAATTCTATGAGCTACCCGTGTTCATGTTCTTTGGAGTGGTCGGTGGTGTTTTGGGCGCTCTATGGAATTATATCAACTACAAGCTATCCGTATTTCGTATAAGGTCAGAAACAGAAGTACATAATATTATTTTTTTATATCCAGGTCATCTTTTTATCCACGCATCCGTACTGTACATGAAAGGAACAGATGTGTGGTGCGCTACCAGTAGGTGTCACCCATATGATTCTCGCAAAGCAATATGAACCTTAGCGTTTCAGAAAATAAGTTCAATAGTGCTCTTCAGTTGAGAGAGTACACGATAGTTATTTCATTATGTAATAATCATTGATTAGGTATATAAGCGCGCCTTGGTTGCGGGTGGTGGAGGCGTGCCTCGTGGCGGCCGTGACGGCGACGTGCGGCTTCCTAATGATGTTCGTGCTGGACGACTGTAGACCGCTAGGGGAAGACCCCACTAAAGTTCCCTTGCAGGTAAGAAAACCTCTTCACATGATAAGGTCTAGGATCTGCATCAGACCAATCAGTCCTACAAAAGAAAGTTTAAAAGAGGTTATTGTGAATCCGCACTCACTCCACTACTACTCAAGTACCTTGTACCTCACTCTTACTTTTTCTTTCTCTCACTCACAAACATAGTACACATAAGTTATTGATTCTGCTCAAAGGATATTTTTTTCCTATCCATTCATTCCTATCTTTAGCTAAATGACTTCAAGCTTTTCTACTTCTATCAATATGCATTTTTTTTAGCTTTTCTGCGCGGATGGGGAGTACAACACAATGGCGGCTATCTGGTTCCAAACCCCCGAGGCGTCGGTCCGCTCGTTCCTGCACGACCCCATGGGCTCGTACAAGCCGCTGTCGCTGCTGGTGTTCGTGGTGTGCTACTTCCTGCTCTCCACCTGGACCTTCGGCCTGGCCGTGTCCAGCGGGCTGTTCATACCCAACCTGCTCACCGGCGCCGCGTGGGGGAGGCTGCTCGCTATATTGATACAGTACATGCTGCCGCAGAACGTGAGTGCTCCTTGTACAAGCCGCTGTCGCTGCTGGTGTTCGTGGTGTGCTACTTCCTGCTCTTCACCTGGACCTTCGGCCTGGCCGTGTCCAGCGGGCTGTTCATACCCAACCTGCTCACCGGCGCCGCGTGGGGGAGGCTGCTCGCTATATTGATACAGTACATGCTGCCGCAGAACGTGAGTGTCCGGCGTGCTCCTCATGCGCTGGCTATCAGACCTTCAACTTTTATAAATATAACAACGCCAGTATAAGTACATTACAGCCTTATTAGACTTGGCAATTAAAATTAATTTGATAGATTTTATTGACACTATGAGTTTACTCGCTTTTAAATTATTTTGAAAATATGCCCATATAGTAGTCTACTCCCAAAGAAGGCCAAAATAACTACATTATATTGTGAGTTTATCCTTTTTTAATTTTAACCAAAAATTCGCGCTTGCTTCGCTCACGTTTTTTACCATTTCAAGTAGTTGAGCTATATATTTTCACGGTAGAGCATAAACCCAGCGAAGTACGCCCTGGTGGGCGCGGCGGCGCAGCTGGGCGGCGTGGTGCGCATGACCATCTCGCTCACGGTCATCATCATCGAGACCACGGGCCAGATCTCCAACGCGCTGCCCATCATCATCACTCTGGTCGTCGCTAAGTGGACTGGAGACTTCTTCAATGAGGTTCGTTTTACTACTAATTTCAACTATGCTATACTATTTTTATAACATTTTATTTAGCCTTAACCTACCTTGTTGGACCGTTATTGTAACTTAATATGTCACTGTCAGGGTATATACGACATCCACATCCAGCTGGCCGGCGTGCCGCTGCTGCCGTGGGAGCCGCCGCCGCTGACGCACAACATCTACGCGTCGGAGGTGATGTCGCACCCGGTGTTCACTCTGCGCACCTTGGAGAACGTCGGGCACATCGTGGAGATCCTGCGCGTGGTGTCCTACAACGGCTTCCCCGTCGTGGACCCGCCGCTGGCGGACGATGTGAGTCTTGATATGTCATTGTCAGGATATATATACGACATCCACATCCAGCTGGCCGCCGGCGCTCACGCACATCTACGCGTCGGAGGTGATGTCGCACCCTGTGTTCACTGCGCACCGTGGAGAACGTCGGCACGTCGTGGAGATCCTGCGCATGGTGTCCTACAACGGCTTCCCCGTCGTGGACCCGCCGCTGGCGGACGATGCGAGTCTTGATATGTCATTGTCAGGGTATATTCGACATCCACATCCAGCTGGCCGCCGGCGCTCACGCACATCTACGCATCGGAGGTGATGTCCCCACGACACTCGAGTAACTACCAAAATTCTCCTCTTGAGCTTCCCCTTCTAGTTGAGGAAAGCAGCACTTGGTTTTCGCTATGTATACGTACAATTTTTCATGTTTCAAAAAGAAGACCCACAAAACTATGAGCCTTTTATGTTTCGCATTAAAAACACGCGCGTTCAACGCAAAAGCTCATAAGATTGCACAAATACTTATTGAACTCGTCAAACCATTAATGCAAGACTTCAACATGTTTTTACAATACAAGGAAAACATACACACGCAATTTGGAACAAAGCTTTACATACGTTATGGTAAATTATGTTTATAATCGTTACAGTTTTCGTATGACGCAAATGTGATTGATTTTAATGTTATTTTTAGGCTGAAGTGACCACATACAAACGTCTGCGTGGAATTATCCTGCGATCTCAATTGATAGTTTTACTACAAAACAAGATTTATAACGAGAACGCGAACACCACGTGGTCTAACTTCAATGTGGACATGAACATGTTTAGGAAGGAATACCCCAGATATCCTTCCATAGACGAGGTAAGTTTTCCCAGTCATCAATATTTTTTACCAAACTCCCCCGAAATGGCTCGATCGATTGTAATGAAATTTTCTGTGTATATTTGGTAGGTTGGAGAAGTAGGTCGTATCGTAAGGTAATCCCTAATGTCAAAACAACGTTTTCCGGTCAGTTAGTAATGTATAAAATTAATTGCAGCTGGAAATACTGGATTGGGAGAAGACATGCACTATAGATTTGCGGCCATTCATGAATCCATCGCCATACACTCTGCCGCATCGCGCCTCGCTGCCGCGGCTCTTCCGCCTGTTCCGCGCCCTCGGCCTGAGACATCTGCCCATCGTCAACGATCACAACGAGGTAACTATGAACACGTGCACAATCTGTGGTCATACCAAACAGGTAAAACCATTGCGTATTTCATTGATTACATAGTTTTCAGGGTACCGTATCGTTAGGGGTTAAAACTGGACCCTATTACTAAGACTTTGATGTCCATCCATCCGTCTGTCACCAGGCTGTATCTCTTGAACCGTGATAGCTAGCTAGATATTTGAAATTTTCACTGATGTATACTGCTACTACAATAAATACTAAAAAAGAATAAAATAAATATTTAAGGGGCTCCCATACAACAAACGTGATTTTTTTGCTTGTTAGAGGTGTTTTGTTTGGAATTGGTCTTGATAGTACAGAACCGTCAGTGCGAGAGCTCGACTTGCACTTGACCAATTTTTTATTCATGTGGAACTGATATGCAGTTGTGCCTTTCCTTTAGGCCAGGTTGTTTCAACTAATTATAATAGGAAACTATCATCAAATATGGCGGAGTGATTGTTATATCTTTAAAAATAAAACAGCCATATTTAATGATAACATTTCAAGTTAAGTCAAGCAACCGGGCCTTAGTTAATTAAAAAAATTATGACATCTTATATTTTTTTAATTGCTAAATTTAATTTGTAATGTTATGATGTTAAGTAATGAGTAATTTTATTAGACTAAAGAATTTATTGTGTAATTTTTATTTTTAATGTGATGAGTGAATATTGTTTAACTTAATGACTGTGTGACCCAGGGAAACATATTGGATTTTTCTGTAATGTGTTCTTGGTTATGTAATACTAAATAAATAAATAAATAAATAAATAAATAAATAAATAAATTATTTATCATTACATTACATGTTAATAAATTGAACAGTTACTTGATTTGATTGTATTGTTTGCACAGGTTGTTGGGATGGTGACCCGTAAAGATATAGCCAGGTACAGAGTGTGGAGGCATAGAGGGCATATGGGTATGGAAGAACTACTCCTGTCTAGTGAAATTTAGATATAATTCAAAAGCCATGACACGCTTAGCACATTCGACATATTATAGATTCGACATATTAATCACTTGAAAAAAAAAATACATCTTAGAAATTAAGATATATATTTTATTAAAATATCAGAATCAGGGTCTGCCTTTGTATGTGGATATAAAAAAAGATTCAGACGAATTAAGTACCTCCTCCTTTTTTTGAAGTTCGTTAGAAAAAAAACTAATAATTGTAATCTGTAAATTATTCTCCCTGATTGGCAGGATGGTCTTGATGGAGGAATTTTTTCCAGCCAATCAGAGGATAATTTTTTACCAACTACAATTGTGTAAAACGATTTTTCAATCAATCACTGGTCCTCGTAATGGTTGACCACACTAGAAAAGAGTTTGAAATATTAACTTGCTTACTTATGACGTGTCTACTTTACTTTATAGTTCGTATTTAAATATTTTTTTTTGTTATTTTTTCTTAAGCTTTTGTCTATTAATTTGTTTCTTTATGTATGTAGGCCGTCTGATATTATAAATAAGTGATATTGTGTAAATAATTTAACTGATGTTCCTTAATTTATAGACACTTAAGATAGTGCTAATTTCAATCATGTTTTTCATTACTTCTTATACTTAATTATGTACCTCCTCCTTTTTTGAAGTCGGTTAAAAAAAACCTAATAATTGTAATTAGTAAATTATTCTCCCTGATTGGCAGGATGGTCTTGATGGAGGAATTTTTTCCAGCCAATCAGAGGATAATTTTTTACCAACTACAATTGTGTAAAACGATTTTTCAATCAATCACTGGTCCTGGTAGCGGTTGACCACACTAGAAAAAGGTTTGAAATATTAACTTGCTTACTTATGTGTCTACTTTATTTTATAGTTTGTCTTTAAATTATTTTTTTAATTATTCTTATTCTAGCATTTTGACAAAACAGAACTTAAAATTATCTACACAAGGAATTTTCTTATTTTTAGTCATTAAAATTTTTTTATTTGTATTTCCCATTTGTATTATATATAGCTAAGTAAGTGTTTATATTCTAGAAAATTTACTTTAAAATAATTCTTGTTGACATCTTATTGATATCAATTAATCAGAGAAAACAAAACCAAAGGAATTTTTGTATTAACATATTTTATTGTTGTTATCAAATATTATATTTACATACATATGGAAGTTTATTTTCAATAAAGATAATATACTCATTTTTTAATTTAATTTAATATCTTGATGATAAACTCATAGGGGTGGACCCAAGGTGGACCGACAATTCCTTCTTGCTCCAACGAGATTCTTATCTTGAAGATATGTAAACCTTCACCACGGTTTAGTTATTCACAAATAATTCCCATCCAATCCCTGCCCATAAATTTATAAACAGAATAACTGGAAGAATCACTAAAATAAGCAGAATATAGTTCACAAATTCATCCATTAGAACTTTCTTTGTTTGGCACTTCAGAGTATTGTTTCCACAGCTGGATTTATTTGTGAAACGTTAGTTTTGGCATTCGAATAAATAAAATTCCATTAAAATTAAAATTCATAAAAACTATAGGCGTGGGCGTTGCAAAGACGAACCGTTTCAAAAGACCGTTTTTTGTTTCGCGACGATGGAACTGTTTTACGTTTCGTTACAAAACAGTCTTCGTCGCACAACTAGTCCTCGGAACGTCTCAAGCGAATTTGTACTTAAATGCTCCTCAGATACAGACTATAACCGTTGCTATAACGCAATGAGAGCATCGCTACGTCATCGTTCGTTCCGTTCGTTGTGATCTTTGATATAATAAAATAACCTTTATTCCTTGAAGCATAGGTGCGATTTTCACTTGTCGAGACGAACGTCGACGAGAGTTTCGCGCTCGTTCGTCCGTCGTCCGTCGTCACCCGTCCCCGTCCCCCATCAATCAAACCAGTTGCGAACGAGAACCGTTTCGAGGACTAGTTTTCGTTCTTAAAGAAACGGTTGCGTTCCGTCGGCAAAAATTTTGACAACGACCCACTACTAAAAAACTACGAATGTTAATTTTTTATTGACAGCAATTTTTCACCACAGATTTTTCACTACCACGTGACTACCATGCTACCACGGACCACTTCACAGTCCACACTCCATAGAGATAATATATATATAACAAGAGTGCGATCCAAACATTTTTGTTAGGCTAAAATGAGACTTATTGCATTAAACTTACGAGTACGTATTCCTTTACAAGCGGTAGCTAGCAAAAAGCGGTCCGGGCGAGAACAATCCTTCTGGTACTGTGTCCTTGTCTAACATCTTGCCATCTCAACTTAAGGTGTTGCGGCCCTACCAGCCCGCGAAATTCAAATTTTATTTAGTTTTTCGCAAATATTAGACTAACTACACATTATAGATTTATGGCAATGCATTTTGCGGGCCTACTTTTTATGCATCTACATGTTTTTAATCAAAACTTTGCTCGAAAGTTCCCACTCATCTCATATTGGTTCCCGAAAGATAATTTTTTGCAGATTCCCAGATTTCGAGCTATCGGGAACCAATATGAAGTAAATGAGTATTGTTGAGCAGAGTTTTTATTAAAAACATGTAGATGCATAAATGTTGTGCCCGCAAAACTCATTGCCATTAGCCTTCGATGTATAATTAGCCCACTATGAGCGAAAAACTAAATAAAATTTGAATTTTCGCGCCCGGATGGTACCCATCGCCCTATTGCCTTTGGTAGAAGTGGTAGAAAAAAAAACATAGTTTGCTTTTCTATGATTTACCAAAACGAACATACACAAACTTTGAAACTTATTTTATTATATCTCCAGTTAATATAATTATTAATTTATGTAAATAATAATTATTGCGTTGTACCCACATAAAAATAATTCATTACAACTGAGTAAAGTAGTTCTTAAATATTCAGGACTGGTAATACCAAATGCAAGATGGTGGTTTTTTCAAAAACAGCAATCATATTCTGTAGGGTAACCACGAAATATGTGGATCAAAGATTTTTCTACTCTCGTATCTAGTAGTGGTTAGGTAAATACGGTACGTTAGACAAATACGTATATAACAGTAGTTTAACGTAAGTTTTGTTTTGTTTTTTAATTTGATGGGCAGGGGTGGTTAGTATACAGTAATACTATTGTACCCATTATGCTGTCTGCATAATGAGTACAAATACCCCTAGCCCCTAGCTACCCTAAATTTTTATATGTAGGTATATTAATTCTTAAAATAAGTAGTATTTTAATTTAATTACATTTCTTAGTTTCGTTCTATAATGTATTGTTATTATTTTTAAAACCACATTTATAATGAAAATAAATGTTGTCGTCATAGGAATTTGTCTTGTGTTCCGTTTCATCATGGTCACCTTAAATTAGAAAGGGACGCAGTACCTGTAGAGCCCTCTCGCTCGGACCGGTGGTGGACTGTCCTTATCACAGATTGGGAACGAATAAAAAATAAAGCTTGCGCATTTTTCACGATTTATTATTCGAATAATCGGGGGTCAACAAGCATTCGGATACCTACCTACTACATTTGAATACCTTTTCAGACAAGGACATTCGTTCGTGATTCGTGGTGTCAACAGTCAAATTATTTACAACTGTCAGTGTCAAACAGTGTCATTAACACAGTGTCAAATGTCAGTTCAATTCAATTTGGTCGGCGCTAGAGGAATCAAGGTTTTTTTGCTGATCGTTTCGCTTCAGCTTTGCCCTTACCATCTGTGTACCAAGAAATTAAGGTAAATGGGTTTTTCACTACCCTTTACTGTATTAGAGTACTTTCGATTTTGTAATATTACTGAAGATACTGTTTTATTTTGTAGAAAATCTTCTGTGAAATCATGGCCGAATCCCAAGTGAACGACAACACGACTTGCGTCGTATGTTTCAAGACTGTCGTTTACTACTCCATCGGGGAATGTGACCACCCCGTGTGCTTCGAGTGCTCGACAAGGATGAGAGTTCTTTGCGTGCAGAACGAATGTCCTATCTGTCGTCAAGACCTTGCTAGGGTACGTCCACGTCCTACGAATAACGAAACTATAAACCCGTAACCTTACATTTTAGCAATCACTCTGCATGAGAAGCTCGTGATATAGTTGCTGAGGTAGTCAAACATCTCCAAAATATATAGTCGCCAATCCTATGAAAATTATCCTTTAACATTATAAATCAGAACAAGTAAATAACTAACGGAATCTAAATTGCCAAATAATTATGCAATTTCAGTAATTATTGTTTAATATTTAATTAAAATTGAATTTTGGGTGTATCACATAGTACAGGTTACTGATTGGGTGTAATTTAAAATTAATGACTTATGTCATGTAATCTGTAAATTACTATAACAAAATCTGGGGGAAGTCCCCATTTCATTTTATATGTAAGCAAGCTCCCATTGGCCATTATAGTAATGGCCATAGACTAAATTTCATATTTGCTCTGGACATAGAGAAGCCAAAACTTTTATTTTCTACCAAAGCTTCTTATTATCTATTATGATGATGATAATGATGTTTTCATGTGTCTTGTTACATGTATGTTTGTAAGTTATTGAGTTTTTTTTACTTGTATATAGTATAATGAAGTGGTAATTAAAATAGAACACAATGGCTTCAGTAATAGAACACAGCGGGCTTCAGGCCAAAGGAGCACTTTAATGTGCTAAAAGTAATACCCATACTTTTCAGATGGCAAAATTTTTTTAAGTCTTTCAATGGATCTCTTTGATGGAAAATTTGCAGGTGACCTTTTATTATTAACTTAGATTGATTCTGCATACAAATATTATGTTTATCTGTTTCTTCATTCAAGATGGATTGAAGGACAAGCAGACATACTTTTCAGAATTTGCTGTCACAATAAAGTATAATGCCTTTTTTAGGTGGTGTTTACTGATACCATTGAACCGTATAAGGACCTACGTAATAGAGTCTACTCAGACCGCCTGTTTGATAGGCAATACAAGATAGTGTTCTGCAGCGAGGAGATAAAGCGAGCTTACGAGACATTACTGGAGAACCGGTGTAAACTCTGTGCAAAGATACCTCCATTCAGGAACTTCGGCATGCTCAGCGATCACATGCGGAAAGTGCATGAACAGTATTACTGTGATTTGTGCGTCAAACATTTGAAGGTGAGTTTCTTGACCGTTTAAAACTGAGACATGGCAATGATGAATTTTATGAGGTACCTAAAAAAAAAAGATATATTAGGGTAATATAAAAAATACCAAAGGGCTCTCCTGTATTTTTTTTAAATTAAAACTAACAACGTTTGTATTACCCTGTATTACACACTAATATTTAAGTACTTAAATATCACTGGAAGATTGTGAATACTGTAGCCATAATATATAGCTCAACTTTTGGTCAATCAATCAATCAAAGTGAAACCATAAAAATTGTGAGATGGCATGACTTTGCTGATTGGGTAAAGGTTGATGTTCAATGATGAGGAAATTGAATGAACTTGAAAACACTAATAATAAAAATTAAAAACTGAACTTGAAAAATTTATATTACTGTTATGCATTGCTGAGGTTAGTAATACTCTCCTAACCTGGTATTTCACAACCCTCAAGGCCTTCGAATCAAGTGTGAATAGGCAAGTGAATTCCACCTTGGGTTATATCATCATGTGTGAAATATATTTGTTTCTAGATTTTCACCAGCGAGCGTAGGTGTTACACTCGCCAAGAGCTCGCGCATCATCGACGGAAAGGAGATGTGGACGACACATCCCACAGGTATCAATTAATCCAATAACACTATTACACACCTAGCTTAGTTATTCTAAAAAGACATTATAACTAGTGAAAGTGAGTTTTATGTGTAACATCAATAATAACTGCTCTATTAGTTTTATGCATTCCATATTGATAACTTTTTGACCTTACATAATATAGTCTGTAGTAAATTTCAGGTGAAATTTAAGTGGAAATTCTAGTATTTATAGCTACTTTTGGTTATTTTTGTATTAAGCATATAAAACAGTGCATGGAGTTCTAAATGTTGTTTCAAATGAATATTATCTGTTGTGCTTCAGAGGACATCCTCTGTGCGAGTTCTGCGAGGAGCGGTTCATGGACGCGGACGAGCTGTACCGCCACCTGCGCAAGGAGCACCTTTACTGCCACCTGTGCGACGCGGACGGCAGGAACCTGTACTACGCGTCGCACTCCGCGCTGGCGCACCACTTCCGCACCGAGCACTACCTGTGCGAGGAGGGCGAGTGCGCGGGGCAGCACCTCACCGCCGTGTTCAGGAGCGAGATAGACCTCAAAGGTTATCTTTATGATTACGCGGCTATGTAGCACTTGTGCCCGCTGCTTCCTAGTTCTCCCTTCCAAGTCCAGTTGCCGCTAGGAAGAGCAACACATCTTCGCAGGAGACTTTCTCCCATGTCCTTTGACCTCCTCTGGGTGGAGAATTTGCAGTCCCATGAGACGGCTACACCCATGAATCAGGGCAAGACAATACACTGTACGTGCATTTCCTCCTCCTCATTGCAAATTTCTTAAGAGCCCGCAACACATTTGCAGCACCAGAGGAACTGCATCCATGGGCGGCGGCGCTTACTATCAAGTGACCTGCCCGCTCGTTTGCTATGAAAAAAAAAAGAGTGTACATGCCTGTATCACGGAACTAACCTCAAAGTTTAGTCTGTGAATAAATTTCTGATATAAATTATAGAACAGTAAGCAGTTTGTCCGCATTACCGGGCATTGGTCTAATGTCGCGATGGTCTGCAGCGCACAAGGCGACGGTGCACGGGCGCGGGCTGGCGCGCGGCGCGGCGCGGCAGGCGCGCACGCTGGAGCTGCAGTTCAACATCACGCCGCACGCCGCGCACGTCGTGCAGCGCCTGCCGCGGTGAGTGCCCACATGCCTACATACTTATGGCGGTTCCCAATATTCAATCTATCCATGGTTTGCCTTACTAGAGATAGAAATTTGACAAAACTTGTATGGAGCTTATGTCACATTGGTATCTCTAGTAAGGCAAATGGAAGATAGATAGAATATTGCAGGGAACCAGCATTAGCTGACTGTTTGGTGGATTGGTGGATAGACTTCAAAATTCAATATTCATTTCTTTCATAAAAAAAAAAATTTGAACATGACATTATCCTGCAAAAAATAGTGCGAGCGCAGTGTCAGTGACCTTTGACTGCAAGACAGGTCAGTAGTGTTAAAGGACAATGAACAGCAACATCTATGATTGAATATTGCACAAAACATCAACTTCAAAAAAAGTGTATAGTGTCAATTAACCCGTAAAACGTCACCTGCGGCACATAGGCGCATCAAAATTTTGTGTTCCCGCGTGTTGCGCGCGCCACGTGCATAGCCGACTTTGCCAAAAAACACAAGACCAGACTAGAGGCACATTAATTGTCTCGCGGTCTCACTTACCAGTGACAGCAGGCCAAAGAGACTAAAAAGGTCCACAATAGCTGACTTATGCTGTGATCACTGACGCCCAGTTAAAACTCTTATGAGAAGGGCTGCTCAATGGAGTGGCCTTCTCCCATGCTAAAATTCAGGCATCCAATCCGCTTATAGTTAAAAGACTGATCGCGGAAAGATAAAAAAGAACACATCTGTGTACAATCTGTCGTTTTCTGATTGGCAGACGGATGTCTGCGGACACAAACAATCTACCAATGACTGGATATTTTCTCTTTAATTTGAAGCTTGTCTATTCCCAGCCTATTAATAAAGCTTGCATTGCAGGGATCGGCAGGAGCCGGCGCCGCAGAGCCCGCCCGTGCCGCCGCCCGCCGCCATCAACCCGCACAGCGACGAGCAGTTCCCGCGCCTGTCCGCCGCGCAGCCCGCGCCCGCGCCGCTGCTCGCGGGCCCGCAGCGCGCCTTCAGGGGTAACCAACACGCACTCGACCTAACATGATCCTATCGCTGACTTAACAACAATCGTATAGTACGACTAGGCAGTAATCGCTACTCTTGGCGCTTTTATACCACCTACGTAAAGTATAAGAGAACCAAGAGAGAGAGTTTCTGGCGCATTCAAGTCTCATATATGACTGTTTGAGACCCAAATCTGACAGTATTTTTGTAAAAAAGGTAGTAGCTTCACAGAGTACTATTTATTTTTAAGTTGTTGATCTGTGTTTACGCTGAGTATGTGCATTGAAGTCAAATGTATAAAAAGGAGATGAGATAGAGATAGCAGCTTTTCTAAAAGTTAGTTCCAAGTTCCAACCATATGTTAGTGAAAAGGATAGTAGATTTTTAGAAGCTCTTTACTTTAAAAACTCTAAAAAACATAACCAATTTGTATCTAAATTAACAGTAGAAATGTTCGGCAGGAGCGGAAGGTCTGGCGCGCAACGATAGGAACTTCCCAGCGCTGGACGGCTCGAGCGCGCCGGTCGCTTCGGGGGCGTCGCACGCGCGCCCGGCCGTCGCCGCCGCCTCCGTCCTCAAGAACGGTAAGCGACTTGGTATTACAGTATAATTTTACTTTGTATGTAGGGAGAGCCTCTAAGGGTATATTGTATCCGTCCAATGATAAAAATGTCTTATCACAAGGTGAGATTGCATTCAAGTGCATATTAATGTTCACAGCGTCTAAACCCAGCGTGTCAATCAGCCTGCACAGCCAGCCGAGCGCGAGCAACTTCCGCCTGACTCAGACCAGCGGCAACCGCATCTCCATCCCGCCGCAGAAGAAGCCGCCGCTCTCCGACGACGACTTCCCTTCGCTCGGCCTCGCGAGGGACGACCACCCCAGCATCGGCGCAGGCTCCGTGCAAGCGCCCAAGGTAACTTAGTGGCACTCTTTTGACCTTTGATCTTAATGTACTATTTCAAACACACGCAAGCACGCACACACACATCTACACACAACACACCAATTACTATTACTTATTGACTTTAACTATATACTTGCTTTTTTAAGGTGACACTTATCAACAGCGACGAGATGCGAGCGTTCAAGAATAATCAAACTAACAGCCAGCCGAAGAAAAAGCAACTCGACTCAGAGGCGTTCCCCGCGCTGTCTTCCTCGTCCGCGCCCGCCGCACCCCCGCAGTGGATAACCGTCTCCAAGTCCAAGGAGAAGGGGAAACCCAAACCCGACCCACCCCCGGCGACCGCCCGAGAAACGGGTTTCAACCCCATCGCGGACTTCCCAACCCTGCCCGTGAACACTAAATCGAAAACCAAAAAATCTCAACCCCAAATCCAAACCCAACCTCTCACCATAAAAACCCAACCGACAGCTCCGCGGTCCCAGCCCACCAACAACAACATTTCCACCGAAAACAACAAAAACAAGAAAGACAAAAAGAAGCAAAACAACAAAAACCACAACCCCGTCGACTTCGACATGGTGAACGGCTTCGACGAATTAAACATCGACATGAAGAGAGAGTACATCGCTCCCAGCGTCAACAACAACAACAACAGCGGTGAAACCGATAGGAAGATAAAAACCATCACCGACACCCCGACAACAACGGCGCAACGGAACCCCGGGAACGGAAACTTCAACTTGGCGCTAAAGGAGTACCCTCCTTTGAATCCACGGGCGGATAACTTTCAGCCGCCCGTTCCGAAGATGGATAATTTCGCGAGCAAGATCGTGCAAAACGGCAGTGTTCCCTCCGGCAACAAGAAGCGACCGCCGTGCGACGGAATGACCTTCACCAACTCAGCGGGACAGACGTTCCCGGCACCGGTGCACACGTACATACCTCCGCCAGATTTCGAGCAGAGGAACCGAGCTTTGGTGAAGAAGTTTGCGGCGGCTCTCGGTGACGCAGTGGCCGTTGAGGACTTCAAAGTCGCTTCGCGCGCTTTCCGGGACAGCATCATAAGTGCGGAGGAGTTCTACGAGCACTGCAAGGCGGCTTTAGGCTCCCAACTGGAGTCGGTGTTTCCTGACCTAGTGGCGCTGCTGCCGGACATTGCTAAGCAGCAGGAGTTGGTCGTGGGAAGGGACTTTGGGTCCAGCCTGGAGGTTTGTTCCACCTGTGGCCAGTTGGTGTCTATGAATGACCGTATCGCCCACGACACCGCCCACTGGCCGCCCCTGTCTTCCCGCTAAGTAATATCTGTGATAAATAACTCTGTGTTCAGTAGACTAAAATGGTAAGCAACTTACGGGTTGCGCTGGACGATTATATCGCTCTTATATTACGTCACGATTAGTCATAGCTCTTATGTTCACAATTAGTTACTTCTGTTTTACCCAAAGTGCCTTTAGAAGATTTTTATTTATTTCACATAGGCCTTAGAAAGCATCTTACAGGCAGTTAGACAAGTCAGTAAAATTTTCGATTTAAGAGCATGATGGTGATAAATATTTGATGGTTAAAAACTAACTTTTGGCGATTGGTGGTTGTAAGTAGTATATAATGTTTCCGGACAAATCTTGGTTCATTGATCAGCTAGGTGTTTCACAAACTGCTTTTTCACACGCGGAGTGAAGTTGAATCATAAAATAAAATGAAAAATTAACTTTAGACTATTGATATACAGTGTAAAATTGAATATACCATATACGACTTTATCGCGCTAAGTAAATTTAATTTCATGATTTATGACCATGTTTTACGCTCTATGACGTCAATAGTAGAAACATAGTTTTTCAGTGTTCTCAGAAAATATTTGGTATGAGTCTAGTCTGTTTATATAGGTTTATATAAAAATACGAAATCGCTCGCGGTCTGTATTTTTTTACATTAAAACTGAGAACTTTTGTTTTACCACTTTTTGTTACTGTATATTTTGGGAAAAATACCAAATATTCAATATTTCACAGAAATACTCTACTTGTTCCTACTCTGTAATGTAACATCAGCAAGTGGCAGCGGCGCAATACCGCTACAGTGTAATGTCACTTTACAGAAATAACATTTTTTTTTGTATGAAATAAATTATACTGAATTTTGAAAAGTCGTATAACAAAAGTTGTTAAAATAGTGTTACTGTAAACAGGCCGAGAGCGATTTGGTATTTTTATATAGCCCTGTATACCCATTACATACCGTTTTTATGTTCACTTTGAAATCGTAGCATATTTAATGAATATACCGTTTTTATGTTCACTTTGAAACCGTAGCGTTTAGAGAATAGCCTAGCTGGTTTGGAGACAAAGACTCGCAACCAATTAATGTTTAATCGTCCCTGTGCGCTTCTGTGTAGCAACAGAGGAGTAAACCTTACCATCACGTGAGATTGCCATCGAATTGAACAAAATGTGACGTAATATAAAAGAAATAACGGTGCTTATTTTTGATTTTGCTCGCTCGATCAATGTATTGTTAAGACAGACATTACCGCGTCCATATTTGACAATCTTGAAAATGCCGTACCTACACAATAAATAATTAACTGTAGTGATTTTCTGTTTTAAGAATGATTAAAGTGTATACACACATTATAATTTTGTAAAATTTATATAATTATAGCTATAATAATTAATAGTTCATGTATCATGTATACAGACGAAATTAGTTAAATAGGTACACATTAGGATTTTGTACCACGTTTGCCTGAAGAGTTTGTAGTTTGCCAGAAATTGTTTATGAGTCCTGTAGTCGAATTTTATCATTTTAAGTATAATTTAGATTTTATTATAATAATTTATACATTTCACTGCTAAATTATTAACACACTCAACATTGAAAAATAATGTATGCATGAGTATGTGAAAAATAATGTTACACTGGGTAAGAAATGTTACTATATTTTTGTACTTCCAAAACAGAACGATAATTATCGTTTGTGTTAAATATTTTCTTTTGTTATTTCTATAATTCGTTGGTTTGATTAAATGCCCTAAAATCCTCTAGGATCGCCATTAACCTGTGTTTTCTTACTAACTTTAACCTATGCCTGCCCGCCCTCCTATTCTTAAAAGAAATTGAATTTAGAAATTCTAAACACCAATTTACTTGTTCTTATGGAATGAATGGAATTTTTTTCATTCCAAGGTAATTTATTTTTTAATAACAATAGATAAACCAGACAAAATGTAAGTGAAGTTACGATATTTTAGAATGAGAGTAAAAACCATTTCAATTTCTCACCTGGTATCTGTGAATTGGTTGAAGCACCCAAGAAGCACCAACTACAATGCGTTTCAAATAAGAATAGGACTGGAATCGTGACTAACTTCATACTGTCAGGTGCTGACAGCTGAGCAAAAGTAGCGTTAGCACAAAAAAAAATGTTACAATAAAAACAACTAAGTGTCATTTAAATAATTTTTTTATTTTTATTTTTTAAGGTTTGACGCTTAAGGATGATGATTGAAATACAAACAAAAATTATTAATATGTACTCACAATACCAGAAATTATATAATAATCAAGTTTATACTTTATTAAAATCATAGGTGGGCACCGTTAATCAAATAGTTAACTTCGTTAATCGTTAATCCGCTACAAAAAAACTTAGCTTCGTTAATCGTTAAAGCGTTTCTTTTCGGAAGAATTAACGCAAGTTAACGTTAATCGTCAATCCGTTAATATATTAAATGTAAAATTGCATTTTTTATTGTTAGTGAACCAATAAAATCTGTTGGTGTAACAAAACAAAATACTTGTATAATTCAAATGTGTCATTTAATTGTCGGGCATAAGGTTAAGGTGCATTTTATTTACCTTCATGAGCATTAACATGTTGAAGTTCTCATCCTGAAAGCGAAGCTCGTTTTGGTGTAAAATATCTTTACCCGTGGAAAACAAATGTGGAATAGATTTATGAATATCTGGGGTCTGATTGTGTAAAAAAAACGTATTCATCGTTATCGTAAGCACTAGTGAATTCGGTCGATTGGCTGACCCAAATCAGGAATCCAATAAGCGGGCAGAATTTGTAAACAATTACGATAACGATGAATACATTTTTCTAAGACAATCTAGGGGGTTCCCCAAGTTAGGCAGCATCGTTGAACGAGTCTTTTGATTGAACGAGACTTGTCGTTTCATACTTTGTCTGAACCTGTTTATCGCGCCGCGCCGCGGTGCTGTGCGGTAAATAATAGGCATTGGATTAACGATTAACGGACTTTTGCATATTAACGGAAGTTAACGTGTCCGTTAACATTTTTTGAAGTTAACTTAAAAGTTAATCCGTTAATCAAAATGTTAACTTCGTTAATTAACGGTTAACGGATTAACGAGTTAATGCCCAGCTATGATTAAAATATAATAATACTTATGAGTACTCAAATCAAAACCGATATTTTGATTATTACGTATCGAATGCGGTATCGATACTTTGATTCGATACTATAGTTGTAAAAATATAAAAAGCCCGTTTTGGCATATGTCACTTCGTCGAGACATGTAATCGCTTGTAATGAACCATACGACTCGCTACTCGATACTCACGATGAATCGAGTCAAGTTTGTATCAGTACCTACTTGATCGATTTGAATAAACTATAATTGTATATTTTAAAGTGCATTGGATAGTCAGAAAATATGACTTAAACTTAATATTGTTGGTATTTTGAAATGATAGAAAAATACGAAAGCTTAATTTGTCTTTAATATAATATTTTTAGTTAGGTACCTACAATACCATTCATACAATCAAACATTCACTTAGTCACTTGCTGCTTGGTCAAAGACAAACCGTTCTAAAGAAATCAGTGTCGCCAAGCTCATTCTTTGCAGTAAAGATTCCTACACAATATTCGATTATACTATTAAAATCGAATGAAGCTGGTGACATTCAATAATTAAGTGGTCACAACACTTATATTAAAAAATAAAAGACTGATCACGTAACTGATAAATATCGTTAATTCGTTACTACGTCCCTGACTTTTTTTGCACACCGTACTATGTCATCTGAAATTGTCGACCAATGCGGTTCAAGATGGCGAATTCTCAGTCCTATTCTTATTTGAAACGCATTGTAGTGTGCTGGCATTCAATATGCATAATATACCTAAGCATTACTGAAGCACATTTCGCTCTAGGCTCTTTCTAAAATGAACCAATATTATTTCTGCTGAACACATACTACTTCAAGCGCCGATTAGTAACCTCAAGATATGGACATCCGCAAAGTTACTTCTTGGTCTATGGGCATCCGAACGATTTTCGTAAACCTTTTCATACAAGCAAACAGTAGCGCCATTTGACAAATTCTATAGGTGGCTGCTGAGCGAACTACTATTACTTCAGGGCAAGCACAGGACTACCCCTTACCGGGGCTAGAAGCGCAACACCGGTGGAGCAAGGCTCCCCTGCGACACATCGCCCGGGTAAGGAGGCATGCCTCGAGGCCCGTACCCCCATGGGGACTAGTCTCCACGGAGAAGACCACGCGACGAAGCACAGGACTAGCAATTTTCTATTTTTGTTGGAACCGCTGATACTGGCTGTCAAAAAAGCTATTTTATGGTCATGGAATGGTGGTTTGTAATAAAAAAGACCAAATCATATGACAAATGTATTTCTGACAACCTCAACCGACAACCATACAAGGTAATTACTTGTCACTTTTACCCCAGCCCAAGAAACCTTTGACCAGGCCAGTGATACCGGCGCCCTGCTTCTTGTTATTCGCGACGCCGGTCTTGTCGTCCAGGTTGGGGAACTCGATGAAATTGCACGCCAGGTCGAAGAACAGAGGCTTGCACGGCACCGCTTCCATCGGCGGGGGCATTTTGAAAATGTTCGGGTTCTTGGTCAGAACTTGCGACTCCTCGCGGTAGTCGTCCAAACGGTCGACCAACGGCTTCTTGTCCTTGTACGACTTCCCGCTCGTGTATTTAGACTCTTCGTCGTCCTCGTCCTCTAAAACGGAGTCGGCGTGAACTTCAAACTTGCAGCTCTCGATGTCCTTTTGCAGCACGCGCAATTTCTCCAGCAATTGCTTGTCCAGCAATTTGCTAGCCAAAGATTCAGTGGTGTAAGTGCTGCAGCGCTCTAACATAGCTAGAGCTTCCCTGAAGCGTCTCAAACCGGTTAAGACTTGAGCGATGTAATAGCACCGGAACGCTTTGTAAGCTCTCAATTCGTTCTCTATCTCCTTTTGATAAGCTGAATCATTTTCGAAGCCTGGCAACTGTTGCAGCTCGACGTAGTTCTGCAGGATGATTTCGTAGAGTCTCGTCAAGTCCTGTGGGCGGACCTTCTTCCCGTCGATTTGAACGTTGTTCTTACGCGCCTCTTCGGCCTGTTGGACGAGTAAATTGTTCCTTTCGATGGTGCGAACGAGACGTAGATACATCATGTAGGACAGCAAGTAGTTAATGCCGGACATTTGCTGATTCTCCGCGGCGGTTTTAAGTTTGGGATCGTTCTTGATTTCCTCCTTGATGGCGGTGATGGCGTCCTTGCAGTCCATGAGTATGTTTTCGAGGATGTCGATCTTCGCTTGCACGGTCTGCGCGCCGGCGACAGACTTGTCCAGGTCCTGCAGGGCGATGAGGAACAGCCGCACCTTTTCCGGACGCACGGTGACGCGGCGACCGCGCCATTCCACTTCGTGCATCACTCCAGAACGAGACTCCCTGAAAAGTCAATACAATATTTCTCAAGATGCTGAAATGGTAACGCTTCGAGAATACTCCTTTAAAGTGAGTCTACTTTGAGAAGTCTCCTTTAAAGTATGCCGCTACAGGTACAAGAAGTTCAGGCACAACATGAGTCTGTGGGCGAATTTTCTTACTGCAGCGCTATCGGAAACCGCCACATACAGTGTGTATGTGGCGGTTTCCGATAGTGCTGGATAGGATAGCGCATATCCGCCATGTACTTGGAAATACTCACTTAGCTTGAGCCATGAGCGTGTCCAAGTTCTCGATGAGGCCCTGTCCGCGCATGGCGAGCAGGTCCCCCGCAGCGCTTTCGTCGCCGATGTTGTAGGCGCAGTAGCGGAGACTTGGCTTCAGCTCGTCCACCTGCGGCGATACAGATCAAAATAGCCTTTTTATGAATTTCCTTAACTACTAATCCAGACGCGAAGCTAAGCATGAAGTTTGCACAATGACCTCTTTGCTTACTCCGCGACCGGATTTTACTACTTACAAACATTAGTACTAGTTTCCTATTGCTAACATTAGAAAGCATATTCACCTTCTGCTTGTAGACGAGGCGCTCGTCCTCGGGCAGCGCGGCGCTGAGCTTGTCCAGCACGAGCTGCGCGCGCGTCAGGCTCTCGGCGGCGCGGCGCCACTGCTGCAGCTCCAGCAGCAGCGCGCCGCCGAGCCACGCCGCGTACGCGCCCGCCTCCAGCTGCGTGCGCGCGTCGCACGCGCCGCTCTGCTGCCAGACCATAACACCACTATTTAAGCGAATTATTCAAGCCAGGCACTGCAGGAACGGCAGTACAGTTCATAGTAACAGATAACGCCACCTTTAGGTTTTTTTAATTCCATAAAAATACAATACATCTATACAGGTCTCGTTCAACCATGTTTCAGAACTAATCACTAATCAGGCAATTTGGCTGAAATTTAATATGGCTTTATAACTTGTAGCCAGATTAACTCTTGACTGACTTATTTTAATACGAAATATTCTGAAAGTACCTGGGGAAGCAAAACATAAATAAATCGAAAACTTAAAAGGCAGTAAATTATATTTCAACTTAAACTATTACTGCAAGTCGGGAGTGTGTTCATTGTACCTCGCAAAGTTGCAGCAGCAGTTGCGCGTGGGCGCACGCCTTCCTCAGGCGCGAGGCGAGGTGGAACTTCTTGCGCGGCTCGGTGTTGGCCTCCTGGCGCAGCTGCATGGCGTGCGCCCACGCGCGCTCCGCCTGCAGCAGCGGCACGCACAGCAAGCGGCTCTCGGAGCTGCTGCCCGTCAGGTGCGCGGCCGTCACGTCGCGCCGGCGGTAGTGGCGCCTATCACCCTGAGATTAATAATAATAAATATATAACCTTACACAAATATATCTAGCCCAAAGTAAGTGATGGCTTATAATGTGTAATATCTAGGTGACCGAGCTTCGCTCGGTAATATTACTACGGGTACGGGCCAATAGATGGCAGCAGGAGTCATATTTTTATTTTTTATGGTAAATTTGACATTTTCTAAAAATGAATCCTAGCTAGAACGATTTATCGATTCGATATCGATATCGATATTAACGATTTACCCCAAAACCCCCTGTATACTAAATATCATGAAAATCGTTCAAGCTGTTTCCGAGATTCAGATTATATAGAAATATACAAGAATTGCTCGTTTAAAGGTATATAGGATACATAGATAACTGATAAATCTTCTTCTTAATATATATAAATTACGCGTCCATTGTTTGTCCGCGATTTACTCCTAAACTACTTAACCAATTTTAATCAAATTTGCACACTGTATGCAGTTTGATCTAACTTAAAGATAGGATAGCTTAAATCTCAATTTGTGTATTTTTTTATGTCCCTAATGGAAAAACAATATTTGCCGGGTCAGCTTTATAATAATATATTATACACATAAATATATCAAATATATGGAAAAAACTCTTTGATACTGTATAGATCATGGTACAGAATGACAAGACATGAAATTATGATATTGTATTGTAATACTGCATCATATTATGACACAAATATAGCCAACAAGTGTTTGACTAATTATTGGGGTGCTGGCAAATGGAAGGAGACCAGCACAAACATACCTGAGGAATTTTAAGCACTTTCCGCAGGCGCCTGAGGCGACGTGAGCAGTACCCGCGGTACCGCTGGTAGTCTCCATGCCGGAGACCATGCTGCTGTTGAGCATCCTTGATTACACGGAATACTGAGCACCAGTTCAGGTGATTATAGCAAAGCAATAAATTTTTAGAACAAGTTTTATAAGAATAATATGTAACAAATGAAATCTACCCATAAAGGTTTAAGTAATAATTTTTATTACTAAGCTCACAAGTTTCCAATTTTCCTTCTGTGGACGCTTACTTAAAGCCAGCACAACAGTGAGAATATACTACCATTTCACATTGGTTGGAAGGAAATATTATTTAACTTCAAGATATATAGGCATAGTATGTTGTGCATAAACTCAACTCTATAATACATTTTTTTTTTAAACAAAGAAGTTTTGACCCCAAAGTAATTTCACTAGGAACTATTTTAAAGTAAGTAGGTACTATATTTTTCTTAGTACTAGTTACAGTACGAAGATCCAGACGAGCGCGGTCGTCTGAAGCGGGAGGAGTACTCATCGGCAAATAATAATCTGCGAATGGATAGCAAGTAAAACTACAAAAAATGTAACTTGCAAGCGGTTTTGAAAACTAAGATTTAAAAAGCTAAATCCTCATAGCCTCCAAGACGGTTAATTAGATGATTAATAATTTAAAAGGATACTTTCTAATGATAGAGGAGTGGACAACTTAGTATCCAGTTTAGATTCTTCGTCCGGAGCAACGGTTTCACTACTGTCTCCTTCTAAAACTACCATAGCTGATTTTTCTGTTTCAAATTTTACAGTTTTAGATACATAAAGTTATAATTATTTGGAAGAATAATTTACAACATTTTTAGATAATTTACGGTAGGTACACGTCGATTTGTCAAGTGTCACTTTCATGTCACTTTGGCAAATATTTGACAGTTCTATCATCTATGTTGATTGTTGACAGAGTCGGAGCCACTCATTGAGATAAGAAAACTGGAGGCATCGTATTCAATATTCATTCATATAGTCTTTGATTGGTCTTGATTCATAGCTTGATTCTTAAAGGGCCCTACTCAAAGCACTGCTTGCTGGGCCCTGCTTGCAGTGCTACTGCCGATCGTATTGTATGTATGCATACAGGGCCGATATTTTAATTGTTCACTCTGCCGCAGGGCTGCGTGTCATTCTGCCAGCCCGACACACGATCTCCCCACTCCGTAAACTGCAATCAGGGACATGTGTAACTCGGTCGAGCCGATTTAGGCCGTCATTTTGTGTAAATGTATACAATAAATTTTATATCCCATACCTTTAAACGAGCAATTCTTGTATATATTTATTTATACTTCTATATAATCAGAATCTCGGAAACGGCTCGAACGATTTTCATGAAATTTAGTATACACGGGGTTTTGGGGGCGATAAATCGATCTAGCTAGGATTCATTTTTAGAAAATGTAATGGCGAAAAGTAGGTATAACTATAACAGTAAATGTAAATAAAAAATATGCCTCTGCTGCCATCTATTGGTGAATAGTAATACTACCGAGCAAAGCTCGGTCACCCAGATATTTAATTTATACATTCGCAATAAATCTTCAAAGACTGATTCATCTATTCTTAGATAGTTCTTATAGTCATCAGGTTCTAATTCTTTCAATAAATTGGCGTGACTCAATGTCGCAGTAGTAACCATTTTTTACACCAGTGCTTCCTTTTTTTCTTTTGAACGCTACAATTACTCAAAACCAATGCTATTTTTTGTTGTTTGAATAATGTAGGCGCCATTTATAAAAACTGACGAATTTAGGCAAGAACACAAGTGAACACAACAACGTAGGCCGCGTTTAAGGAGCACACCACGGGTGTGCCAGCGAAATTAAAATTTGTTGTGGTTTTTCGCGATTTTGAAGCTGATAAGACATAATAGGCTTATCGCAGTCAAATTGCGATAATCCCAATAACATCTTCACGTGTTTATATAAAAAACTCTGCGCGAAAGTGTCGAGTTAAAGAAATTAGTCCGAGATTTGCGAGTTACTCACATAAAACTCGATACTCGGACTAATTTCCTAGGATACACATTTTTATGCATAGATTTTGATATAATCATGTAAAGATGATACCGCCATTCCCGCAAATATGCTGCCATAAACCTCTGATGTGTAATTAGCGTAAAAATTGCAAAAATCCACGAAAATTTTAAATTTCGCGGGCAGAGTCGTTGATTTCGCCATGATTTGCAGTGTTTTGTGGTGCAACATTCTCTGCGGCAGTAACTGCAAGCAGGCACTGCAAGCATTGCTTTGAGTAGGGCCTTTAAAGATTGCATGTTGCTGCTATAGATCGTAGATACGTCATAAAACCTATAAATACAACCCGCGTTTGTAATAACACAATTGTTGCCGTTGCGACTTGAAATATTATAAAATCTTCATTCTTCAGTCAAATCATAGATTCGCCCTTTTCGCCGAGGATACTCTTATTGGCTCTTCTCTTACCTCTTTGTTCAGTTGGCTCCGATATCACAGACTTATGATAGTTCCATGCATTGATATAATATGTATTAAGCTCATTGGTTCCATGGGCTTATTTATCTCGTCTATGGTAGCCCACGAATATTATCTTTGATTCGATGTCAAATCACAAATGTCAATTTTGTTCAATTTAAAATTTTCGATCTCTTTCTTTCGCACATCATTCTACAATTACATACCGGATAGGCTATCTCTTTCTTTACTGTTTATTTTCTGAGCGGGCTTAGGTTAGTTTTCTAGAGAAATATAAATTTATCTCAAAATAATAACTCAATCACGTAGAATTCAAAGTGTCGTGAAGTGAATCTAAAAAAATTACATTCCGTTCTATAAATTAGTTTATTAATTTTTGTTAACAGGACTGCACATAAAGCAAGATGGCAAAGTCAAAGAACCATACAAATCATAACCAAAGTAATTAAACAATTGTATATTATTTTAACTGCTGACTTCTTTTATGTATTACCTTGTACATTGTAATGGAATTTAACACGAACATTTTTTATTTCAGATCGCAAGGCTCACAGAAATGGAATTAAAAAGCCTACAAAGTTCAGGCATGAATCTACACTAGGAGTAAGTATTTTGATAAGTATAATTATTATTTTCACACTTTAAAATATGAACATACCAGCTGTTCCCCGCGGATCCGAACGCGCTTATTCCTGGTTTTATCATATCTCACCGAAACCCATGGATTGTGGGATAAACAGTAACCAGTATGTAATCCAAGCTATGAATCTATCGCCATTCCAAATTTCAGCCAAATCGGTTTAGTAGTTGAGGCATGAGGAATTGGAATCAAACATACAAACCTTTGCCTTTATAGTATTAAAGTTGTAAGTTCGGTTAATAATGAAACAATATGACATCAAGTGTGCGATAAATATTGCTGTCAATGTTAATATACTTGTATAGAATTTTGCAAGAAATACAACTGAAGAATTTCTGGACCAAACTGCCAGGCTTTTTACTTTCACCTGAAAGAACTGATCATTACTAAAATAAGATGTTAAAGAAAAATTATGTATTAAATAAATACCTACTTAGAAAAATGTAAAATATTCTATTACAAATTGATGAACAATCATCAGAATTGACTAAAATAGCTATTTATTTAATTTTTTTGACCAGAGACTGAATTCTGAAAAATCATAATTCATGTGTAATAATTCTTGATCTTGATAATCTTTTCAGATGGACCCTAAATTTTTGAGAAACCAGAGGTTTTCCAAGAAAGGCAACCTGAAGCCTGCTCAGCAGTTGGAGCGTGCTGCCGAGAGGAAAGCCACAAGGGAAGCCAAGGCTAAGAAGTGAACAAGTTAGTTATAAGGAATAAAATTAAAAAATAAATAATTTGTTTTATTATACCCTTTCCTGTAATAATTTATGTACGTGATTGGAAGCACAATATCATGTACCTACCTATTCTGATTACGGATTTTTATTTCATATATATTTAAATCCTTGCTAGAAAGTGTTTGCTTGGAAATGCCTAAGAATCTACTCGCGTTAGATAGTGACATTCAGCTTGAATGAGCCTCGTAAGCAAAGATTGTAATTTAAATGTCTATTGCTTACAATTTGCAGGTAAAGAAACTTCAACTTTGTTTTGGAGGAGCTTTGTAGTTTGTTGCAATGGTAAGTATACGTCACAGACTTTTCGTACCTATATGTAGTACGAAAAAATGTCGCCAGTTTATGGGAGCAAGAATGTCTATTTTGCACCCTCCCCCGTCAGTAGTCCGTATAGGTAGATAGGTAAAGACTTCCTATATTTTCTTTTTTTTTTTTAATAATAATCTCATAATAAATTGGAAATAAATAAAATATAAATTGGAATAATATTGGAATGAAATTTATTTGTCACATTTCCTTAGAATAAGTATGCAATTAGTTACATACCTAATTAAACTTATTTTGAATACTATACCTATATAAAATCATCTTATAAAACTAAGGACTAGGTGACCGCAGACGGATAAAAAAATAAACCTGTATTTCGCAGGAGTTTCGACCGATGGCGCTAGATTTTCTTGTATGAAGAACGTTTACGTAAGTAAAATGTTCGGATGGGCCTATCTTGACTATTTTTATCTATTGTATACAGGGTAGCGTATATTGTATACAGGGTGTTTTTGTAGCACTTGGCTCGAGAAAAGTTTCTACGATCATTTGCCATACCTAGCCCGTTCGCAGTTCGCAGATCCAAGACATTTTCAACAATGACACCTTGGAATTAGAAAAATATATATGGGAAAATACCTAGTAACTCTGCGTGTTTACTAGGTATTTTCCCATATATAAATCCAGAAAAAAATCAATAAAAAATCATTCAAGTCCTCTTTTGAATTTTTATCTGCTTTGAATGATTATTACGTCTGGTAACTCAGCTTCATATTCCTCAATGTTCGGGGAATAACCGAATTTGTTTATTGTTTAAACGAAAATGGTCTTTATAGTAAACATAACTAAGATTCAATTACTTTAGCATTCAGGAACAACGCGTCATCGACCGCCCCGCCACAAAAGAAAAAACTGACCAACGTGCAAAGAACAAAAAGGTCCGTACGAATACGAAATACTATCTATTATCTGATAAGTTGTTTTGTTATGCCCGGTTCCTATATCCAAAAAACTATTCGTTTTGCTTACCAGTCGTTATATTTTTTACGAGACGTATCATAAAATCGTTCCAATAAATAACAAACTTACTGATGGATAGCTACTAACGGATGGGAGGGCTACGGCTTACGATTAGTAGGTCAATTGTATGAAGAGGACGAGTTGTGGTGTTCCTATAATAAAAGTGAAACGTCAATGAGCTGTCAATGTTACGAGTCGTTTATAATTTGCTTACCGCCCAATATCGGCCGGTTATACGTCGGTAGAGCATCGGTAGAGTACCTTTTTGAATATTTTGTGCTAGTATTGTTTATTTTCAATAAGGTCAACCAGCAAGAAAACCTCTTCTTTCACCATAGCTTTCTTCTTTTTCTTGAAAAAATCAATATAAGTAGAAACAGGTAAGTAGGTACTCCAAAGATCAAAATTTCAAAAGTAAGGTAGAGAGTATTGTTTTCTGTGGTGATACAATATCTTTAATCTGTGGTTCAAAACTGACACGGGCAATGGGCATTGACAACACGAATGCGTTTGGTTCACTTCACTTGTGACTTCAGCAGCCTAATAAACACACAATTTATTTTTCTAATCAAAAGATTTCTTTAGTTTATAAAATAAACAAGTTATTATATTATAATTTCACATAAGATTTACATAATCTGATATCCATATGCTCAAAATACCAAAATATAAATTAGTTTTTAATGCAATTGTAGATGTGCTTGTTTGCAATAACGAAACAAACGTATGTTTAGGAAGGGCTTCGGTAAGCGGACGACCGGCAACGGGTCGCAGCAGGTAGACGTCACAAATATTTTTAGGAACGCCAATAACGGTTCGTTACTCAGAACTCAAAAACGAATCGTACCTTTTGACCAATAACGATTCGTCGATTATAGGAACCGGGCATTAGTTGATAACGAAGTCGTGTCGGTGTTCGGTGTCTGCACTTAAAATCGTGTTTGCTTTATTTTGATTTTTGCTACCTCAGCAGTTTAAGAGACTGGTTGATTCATAACCTGTAAAAAGAGCTTTTAACTGCAGGTATTACAGGGAATTCTTGATCCTTTCCGAAGTGTAGTGAAGCTGAACTACAAGCTGAGCTAGACAAGATAACCGACCTATCATCCATCATGGCTAAAGCAAGAGTTAATAAAAAGTGAGTACCTACCTATTTCCTTCTCTTTTGTTTTAAAGAAAAGGCTGCAGGCATAGAGTCTGAGTGCTGGTTTTATAATTTACAACAGATTAGCACTTTTTACCAACCTTTCCTTAATTTTGTGGAATACTTCTATATACTTACTTACCTTCCCCCTCAAAAGAACAGTGCCCTTTCAGGTTTACAAACCTCTAGTCTAAAGTCTACTCTCTAAAGTAAACAATAGCTGAATAATAAAAACGCATCAAAACTCCAAGTTTGCTATCAACATCTAAATGTTCCTTGTAGTAAATGATTCCACAATAATTCTTTACTTGTCAATATACCTACGTTGTTTGTAAACCTGGCAGTAATTTTGTCTTCATCAACCTTTAGCAAGCATCTAGCAAAACCAGCATTCAATACTCAGGTGATTCTTTAAGTTTAGGAGCCATCTTTAAAAATAACCATCCATCCAAGAGCCATCTTTGTAAATTTAGGTCTTTCCAGTTATCACATTCAAAATAATCAATTATTACATTCAATTTAGGTTGGGCTCAGTTGGGATTGAGTTACCAGAATGCCCTGTTTGCTTGGACCCAATGTCGGCTCCAATATACCAGTGCCAATCCGGTCACAGCCTATGCAGCGTGTGCACAGCCAATCTGTACCCACCACTGTGTCCTATCTGCCGTCAAGCTATGACTCAGATCAGGAATTGGTCCCTTGAAGAAATGATCAGTAAGGTTTGTTTATAATTTTCATCATTGCCTTATTGACTTCTATTTCTGAGTTGTACAGTTGACATCATAACACAGGATAAAGCAGACAAGCTCTATTGCACACAGTTGGTCGATCAGTAGACAGAATTATTGAATAGCTAGCCAGGTTGCCATGAAACAAGGCAACCTGGTACCTAAACCTTGTTTTGCCGTATACATTCTTTCTCACTTAGGGGTATGTAAAATAGCTTATGTCCATTTCTCTGAAGTTCCAAATATACACCAAAAATTTCATAAAAATCGTTCAAGCAGTTTGAGAGTAGATTTGTTATAAACATTGTGACATAGGAATCTAAGTAGTAGATCCTTGTTATCTTACATATACCACCATATTTCTTTCTACTGTGCCATAATATCCTTTCCTTATTCTAATGGATAACAGTACCTATAGTATTTGATTGAGGTTTTAGATTTTTCTACCATGAACCTAATAGCACTAAGCCACTTACTTGTATTGTGTATATGCAACTGCCAACTAGCACCAAGTTGGTGGTTGGAAGTATGGTAAATTACTGATTATCTTCTGATGGTGAAAATAATCAAGTTACAGCCATGACTTTTGTATGGTTAAATGTTATTGGTAGGTTTAAAGTTTAAACCTAAGTACAATATATTTGAAACACGGTGTAGAACTCTAGGCATGCAAGTTTCCTCAAATTGTTTAATATCAGTGTTACTAATCCATTACTGAAATATCTTTAGTGAAGTAATAATAAGTACTATACGTCCTAATCTTTTTCCTACAGGCTAAAGTTCCATGCCCTAACAAGTCTGCTGGTTGTGTGTACACTATGGTCAACATGGAAGTGGAAGATCATCTCAAGGAATGCATTTTCCGTGAAATGAATTGCCCATTTGGTGTTGTGTTTGGGAAATGCTTTTGGTCAGGTAATTTACTGGAAGTTTCAACAACACTGCATAACTTATGTGGTCTTAATAGCTGCAATTTACAAAACACGATTTGAATCTGCAGCTAGGAAATGTAGTAGCAACAATAAAGCAAGGCACACCTGACACCGCGCACACATTTACCATAGATTTGGTTACTATGACATAAACTCTCTAAAAGCGTGGTAAAGAAAAATGTACAGTGTAGATTTGCATAGAGAGAACAGACATTTGATAAATACATTTTAATGTTGCCAAGTCAAAAAAACGGTACAAAATATGAGGTATTTTGAGTTCAGTTTTTATTATGCTGATTTTTTTTATTACAGGAAAGTTGAATGGAAATTTGGATCACTTCAAGGAACGCCATCCCCAGAACCTGATTGCAAATGATGATATTACTATAAATAATACTTCCATTACTATGGATGATCGTCACATGTATCTGCTGGCTCAAAACAAGTTTATTTTCGTCGTATCGTTTAAAATTGACACCATGCAGAAATTGGCTTTCTGGGCAGTGCAACATATCGGAAGTAAGAAGTCTGCAAACCAACATGTGTATGAGTTACAAATTACAAGTAATCAAGACAATAGACGAAAAGCTTTTTTCACCGATCATTGTTTCAACGATGCTATGGACGTGAATGAAATATTTCGCTCCGCCAAATGTGCTGTTATGCCTCTCGAAATGATGGCCCACTTTATAAAGGATAAAAAGTTAACATTCAGCATTAGCATTAAGAGATATCAGCCAGGCATTAAAAAGGGGCCTGGTTTTGAGGGTGACAACAAAACTGTCCATAACCAACAAAATGGGCCAAGAGCTCCAAGTGCCGGCCCCAAATATAAAGGACAAGGTGGAAACGGTTCTCGCGGTAAAAGTCCCGGGCCGCTCATGCACAAAGGTCCCGGACCTCATTCGCAAAGGGGTCCCAATAAGCAAAATAAACGTTTTGAATAATAAAATTTAATAAACTTCATTAATAATAATCGTAAATCATTGAAGTTTGAATAATTGTTGATTATTTCTTAGAATCAAATAATAATGATTTGGTAGTTAATCCTAAATGATGTAATCGCATTTTGTATTTTAAAGGTCCTTGATTTAATTCCTAGTTAACCTTTTTATTAATTTTGAGTATTATTGATTTTAATGGTTAAAGGTTCCGAATTACCTGCCGAAAATTGTATAGTATATACAAAATTGTGTTCTTAGGTACTGCCACGATAGTGGGTGTCCACGTGATTGTGTTGATGGCGTGATTAAATACAATGGACTCTTTTTTTATAATTATGGTGCCTTGTTTGTGTAACACGAAATGTTTAAACGGTCTAAACTAAACAAAATGGTTCAATGAGTCAATTTAATTTTGAGATTTATATTAAAAAACAAATAAGTAGTTAAATGTTTAATTGTAATTTAAATGTGTGAAGATAAATGATAATGTCACGTATGCAGATTATTATGTAACGTTGATTTAATCCTTTAAAATGACTAAAATATTTTAATGGAACTTTCGTCTTTTCGGACAGCCGACTTGTCTTTATGTATACGCCTGTTTATACAGGGAATAGGGGTCGGTTTTCTGTTTTACTACACTCTTTTGCAGCCGTTGGCTGACTAAAAGGAGGGGTACATTATTCGAGGGGTTGTAAGGTATTTCAATCAATTTCCATCACTGGTTCGTCCCTAATGGGTTACGGCAGCCAGATTTTACTGGCACCGTGTAATTGAAAAAAAAATATTTTCTATGAACCATGGCTGAGGTATTCCAGTGCCGCTTTTGCAATAACAACGGCGAATCGGAGTCCTCATTCTCACGCGGGATCTCTCCATTGCGTACCGCCGCCACCGCTATGGCGCTAGTGGTGTCCCTGTTAGTGTTACTTGGATCGGGCATACCCTCCAATATTGCCCGAGAGCGGTCCAAATCAAATGTTATGTTGAAAATCCGCCGCAACTACCAAGCGCCATATAGCGACATGACACTAGCAAATATCTTTGAACTGTGACACTAGTCTTCGTTGTGCTGGGCGAAGCACCTTACACCGTCATCGATTATGGCGCATTGTCAGCCGCTATATCCCATTTGAACTAGCAAGCATTGACTAACAAACTGATGCTATAAATTAGAGAAGGGCCGAGTAATCGAGCAGTGTAAGCCAAATGGGTAAGACATATCACATATTATGTAACCTCTCAACAGGGGATTCGGACCCTGGGTACGCACGTTTGTCTTTTCCATTAATTAAACATATTAAAGGATCAACACTCACTGACGTCACGCATACCATTTTAGGCTCCGTCCTGAAGCTAATTAAATACCTATGTGTAAGTTTTTCTTTTATTTTCTATTTAATTTTTGTAATATTATGCTAAAAAATTATAATTGTACCTAAGTATATGGATAAATGTGTTCCCTTTTGTGGATATGAACTATGTAATTAAATTTTAAATAGGATCTGTGTAATATACTTTTCTTCTTGATGTGATTGTGGTTTTTAATTAAGAAGCCAACTTAATCCCAATAAATTGTCTATGAGCTTTTGACCTCAATATTGCCGAGCACCACCCGAGCACAATGCACATATTGTTTGTATGAAAAAATAAAATTGTCGTTTATCATGTCATGTCATTATTTATCTTTCTACGGTTAAACCTTCCCTGAAACTCCAAAAATGAAATCAGGATATCGCTTTCAGTTTCAGTTTCCATTATCGAGTTTTAGCCAAACGTGTGCGTTCCGCCAGAGGCGGCCGCCAACCACAATAAATATACAGCCGGTGATTCCTCTCCCACTTCATTCAACAGCAACCTCGTGACTCGTCTGATTACAGCCGGTGATTCCTCTCCCA
The DNA here is from genome assembly GCA_963855885.1 of Coenonympha glycerion. Classification (NCBI taxonomy): domain Eukaryota; kingdom Metazoa; phylum Arthropoda; class Insecta; order Lepidoptera; family Nymphalidae; genus Coenonympha; species Coenonympha glycerion. The sequence goes on from OY979639.1 coordinate 11,500,694, forward strand.
CTTCATTCAACAGCAACCTCGTGACTCGTCTGATTACAGCCGGTGATTCCTCTCCCACTTCATTCAACAGCAACCTTCTGACTCGTCTGATTACAGCCGGTGATTCCTCTCTCCCACTTCATTCAACAGCAACCTCGTGACTCGTCTGATTACAGCCGGTGATTCCTCTCTCCCACTTCATTCAACAGCAACCTCGTGACTCGTCTGATTACAGCCGGTGATTCCTCTCCCACTTCATTCAGCAGCAACCTCGTGACCCGTCTGATTGCTGGGTCCGCGCGGGTGACGGTAGTAAGTAGGAAGGGAAGTCACCGGCAAAGCTTCTGCGAACGGGTAGTACCTACCTAGCATAGAACACTATCTCTCTAGTCTAGCGAGAGGTACCTAGACTGGGCGAGATAACAATGTGTGATTGATATTATGTTGCCATTACTTGGCCATAAAAATAGAATAATCCGAATAATCTATTTTTAAAATGTCTCTGAGCATTGGTTAATCTGTGCAAGCGACAGACCAAAGAGTATAATATTACCTACCTACGTTCTACCAATATTATATATTCGTTGGTTCTACCCCAGACATGGAATACCTAAAGTGGGTCTACACTAGATGAATCGAGCACGAGCGGAGCCGTTTCGCTTCATCGTTCGCGGCGCCAAGAGGTACAACGATCACTTCAAAGAGTATATAATCACTATGGATCACCAAAGAGTATATAATCACTCGTGGATCACTTCTCCAATCCGATTTGTTCGTCAAAAAAGCGACAACAGGCGGACGCAGCCGAGCACGAATGAAATGCACGCAGCGCGCTCGTTCGAGGCTTTTTAGTCGGTCCACAGTCTACACTACATCGGCTCGTGCTCGAGTCGCCTAGCGTAGACCCACATTTATAGTACCTAACCCCAGATAAGAGAAGTGAGACAAGGCTATCTTGGCGCGCGACCAAAATCAGAACTAAAGCCGCTATCTTGTGATACTGTTGTTAGTTAGCTCTGTCGGAATATATCGCTATTGTATGTTGTGTTATGAACTAAAATAAAACTAAAATTGCAGTAAAATCGAGGAGTTTTATTATCTGGATGCCTTTTTTCTATAACAACGCCCTCCTAACAATGTCGTTCAAGTGCCAAGAGCCTTGTCGGACTTGTATGTAGGTATGAGCCCCGTCTTTTATAACTATCTACGTCAGTGCTATCGTCAGAGTGAATCTGGTGAATATCTGTGGTGCATAATATAGAGTGAGTGTAGAGCACAGAACACAATATACTCTGGTGTAGAGACTGCACACTCGATAAATAAATTCAATTTCGGGTAGTGACCTATGACTTGCATCTATTTTCCAGCCTTTCTATTTTTTTCGCAGTCATTGACCGATAACAGTTGGACAATGCCGAAGACTAGTAGAAAAGTGCAATATTTAGCTGGATTATGCGGTAAGTTTTGGCGGGAAATTTTGAACTTTTTTGTTTTAAGTTTTGAAATATTGTATTTCTTTCATTGGCAGTTTCCTTTGCATATGCGTTTACTGGTGCGGTGTTATCGTGGCCCTCGCCGGCTATCCCTAAGTTTAAGAATGGAGAAGCAAATATAAACATAAGCGATGTAAGTACCTAGAACATGAATTGTATTGAATAATTTGTATGATTGTAGGAAGGTAATTGCGGTAATTTTTATGTCTCAGTCTCACTGCCTTGAAGCCGTTACCTACTGCCCAGGTAGGTGAGTTCGCTAAGTGATAATTGGATTAGAAAAATTACATAAAATTACTAGCTGACCCGGCAAACGTTGTTTTACCATTAGGGATATAAAAATGGCTTACGACCTAATCTCAGAACTACCGAACATACACAGAAAATTTCATAACAATCGGAGGAGTTTTAAGTCCATACGCTTAGAATTTGTCGTTACAAGTACAAGCGGACAGTCGGCGTCGTTGGATTGACTGTCAATACCGACTCCGCAACCGGCCGCGTGACAAAATGAGCGAGAACCAACTATAACAAAAATTGGCTCGAAAATTGTACTATGCGTGCCAAATGAGAATAGGACTGTCAAGACGCCATTTTGTTCAGAAATACGCGCAAACTTCATTACTAAAGTGTATGGTGTGCAAAAAAATCAGTAAACAAATTATATTCCGTTTAAATGTTTAATGTACGCTTTTTTGGTATTTCTAATACATTTCACGCCAAATTAATTATAAATGAGTAGGAAATGAAATATACATAATATATTATTTCAGTTTTTATTAATCGGATATTTCCACTACACCACTTAACACAGCGTCTCGCCGTCGTAGTCTGAATCTTCATTGCTGTATATTCTGTATATTAAATTGCTATTAAATTGCTGTATATTAAATTTCATATAAAATATATGAAATTTCTGTTTTGCACTTTTTTTGCTGGCAGTACTATTTTGACAGTTATCGTGTGAAGTTGGCAGCAAGCGCGGTCCTATTCTTAGTTGGCACGCATAGTAATATTAAGTAAATAGTAATATTTTTTTAACAACATCATTACATAATTCAAAATAATGGTTACAAATATAAATGCTATCTACTTATCTAGATATAATACACAATGGCTGTACTGCAACAGGCGCAGAGCTCGTGGGTGGTGTCGCTGGCGGCGCTAGGCGCGCTGCCGGGCTGCTGTGTGGGGAGGGCGCTGAGCGAGCGCGCGGGGCGGCGCCGCACCATCTTCAGCGCCGCCGTGCCCGCGTTTTTAGGTGCGGTACGTTTTTGTCGAAACCTTAATGTTTCGGCCCTACTAGCCCGCGAAATTCGAATTTTATTTAGATAATCGCAAATATTAGACCTTACTACACGTTGTAGGTTAATGGCAGTGAGTTCTGCGAGCATAATATTTTTATGCATCTACATGTTTTTAGTACAAGCCAATGACAAAATACGCTACGCTAAGAGGACGGGAAAGATGTGACGTATGCTGAAGCCAAAAATTTCTCAAATATGGCGTCGCGCGTCGTACATTTCGGTGCCGCTGACAGCACATACCGCTGTCGCTCGCTTATGTTAGCGCCATTTTACAGTTTTGATAAATTAAAAATCCGGCTTCAGGGCGGAGCCTAAAAAGTATGCGTGACATCAGTAAGTGCTGATCTTTAATAATATTATGTTTTATCAATGGTACAAGCCTGTGTTGGCCCAAAAGTAATCTGATTACAATTACAAATTACTGATTAATAATTATAATCAAAAGTTTTAATTACGATTAATTAATCATAATCAAAAATTTTGATTACGATTACTTAATCATTAATCGTAATCATTAATTTGATTACTTGATTACTTATTTTAAATACTTATGAAATTTATTGGAAGAGCAAAACCAACAGCTTATGCTGGGCAAAATTTAAAAAATATGGCCGCCATTTTGAACTTTTTTGTTATTGGACTGAATTACTTCAAAATCGACATCTGACCGTAGCAACAAGTATTGAGAAAGAATATGGTGCCAAAATTTAAAAAAGTGGCCGCCATTTTGAACTTTTTTGTTATTGGACTGAATTACTTCAAAATCGAAATCTGACCGTAGCAACAAGTATTGGGAAAGAATATGATGTCAAAATTTAAAAAAGTGGCCGCCATTTTTAACTTTTTTGTTATTGGACCGACTTACTTCAAAATCGAAATCTGATCGTAGCAACAAGTATTGAGAAAGAATCTGGTGTCAAAATTTAAAAAAGTGGCCGCCATTTTGAACTTTTTTGTTATTGGACCGAATTACTTCAAAATCGAAATCTGACCGTAGCAACAAGTATTGAGAAAGAATATGGTGCCAAAATTTTCAAAAGTGGCCGCCATTTTGAACTTTTTTGTTATTGGACTGAATTACTTCAAAATCGAAATCTGACCGTAGCAACAAGTATTGGGAAAGAATATGATGTCAAAATTTAGAAAAGTGACCGCCATTTTGAACTTTTTTGTTATTGGACCGACTTACTTCAAAATCGAAATCTGATCGTAGCAACAAGTATTGAGAAAGAATCTGGTGTCAAAATTTAAAAAAGTGGCCGCCATTTTGAACTTTTTTGTTATTGGACCGAATTACTTCAAAATCGAAATCTGACCGTAGCAACAAGTGTTGAGAAAGAATATGGTGCCAAAATTTAAAAAAGTGGCCGCCATTTTGAACTTTTTTGTTATTGGACTGAATTACTTCAAAATCGAAATCTGACCGTAGCAACAAGTATTGGGAAAGAATATGATGTCAAAATTTAAAAAAGTGGCCGCCATTTTTAACTTTTTTGTTATTGGACCGACTTACTTCAAAATCGAAATCTGATCGTAGCAACAAGTATTGAGAAAGAATCTGGTGTCAAAATTTAAAAAAGTGGCCGCCATTTTGAACTTTTTTGTTATTGGACCGAATTACTTCAAAATCGAAATCTGACCGTAGCAACAAGTGTTGAGAAAGAATATGGTGCCAAAATTTAAAAAAGTGGCCGCCATTTTGAACTTTTTTGTTATTGGACTGAATTACTTCAAAATCGAAATCTGACCGTAGCAACAAGTATTGGGAAAGAATATGATGTCAAAATTTAAAAAAGTGGCCGCCATTTTTAACTTTTTTGTTATTGGACCGACTTACTTCAAAATCGAAATCTGATCTTAGCAACAAGTATTGAGAAAGAATTTGGTGTCAAAATTTAAAAAAGTGGCCGCCATTTTGGACTTTTTTGTTATTGGACCGAATTACTTCAAAATCAAAATCTGACCGTAGCAACAAGTATTGAGAAAGAATATGGTGTCTAAATTTAAAAAAGTGGCCGCCGTTTTGAACTTTTTTGTTATTGGACCGAACTATTTCAAAATCGAAATCTGACCATCGCAGCAAGCATTGAGAAAGATTCTGGTGTCAAAATTTAAATAAGTAGACGCCATTTTGAACTTTTTTGTTATTGGACCGAATTATTTGAAAATCTAAATCTGACCATGGCAGCAAGCATTGAGAAAGAATCTGTGGTCAGAATTAAAAAAAATTTGCTGCCATTTTTAACTTTGTTGTTATTGGACCGAATTATTTTAAATTTAATTGATATGTGGATATAGCAGCAAGCATAGAGAAATAATTTGTAGTCAAAAGTAAAATTGATGGCAGTAATACAGTTGGCAGTAAGACAGGAATTTTCGAAATTAAACGCCTGAAGGATAAAAGCTGAAGTTCAACATGAGCGAAGCCGCGGGCGTTTGCTAGGAAGTTATAAGTCTAAAAGTACAATTTTGTGATCATAAATCATAATGTTATAGGTTTTAAGAATATTGGACCAGTGTATGTTATAGGCACCTTAATTAATAAATAATAGTTATTATTTATTGACTTCTTAATTGATTCATTATTATTTTGAGCATACTACCAAGTAATTTTAAAAATCGATTTAAATAACTAAATATTATCATCATCGTCAGCCTGTTAGAGCCTACTAGTGGACATAGAGGTCTTCTCTCCTTTGACTTACGAGTATATCTTTAACTCAAAAATTTGTTTCAATTTACTTTAATGTTATGTTACTTTAGTTTTGTGATGACTGCCATTTTGATTTTTAAATTTGTCATAGTATATGGTACTCTATTAGTCAAGCCTCCTTCATTTGACGCCTATGTTAGAGTCGTTGTGAAGAAAAGGACGCGTGAGTGTCGTGGAATACTTGGATGAAACAAAGTTAATTTCATAATGACAACAAGCGGACACCCGCAGCTCCGATTACGTGAACCACTGTTTGACTAACTTACGCGTTGAATTTTCATTATTTATGATTAAGCCGGCCTTTTCAAACTTTAATTTTGACACCAGATTCTTACTCAATGCTTGCTGCCATGGTCAGATTTCGATTTTCAAATAATTCGGTCCAATAACAAAAAAGTTAAAAATGGCGGCCACTTTTTTAAATTTTGACATCATATTCTTTCCCAATACTTGTTGCTACGGTCAGATTTCGATTTTGAAGTAATTCAGTCCAATCACAAAAAAGTTCAAAATGGCGGCCACTTTTTTAAATTTTGACACCATATTCTTTCTCAATACTTTTTGCTACGGTCAGATTTTGATTTTGAAGTAATTCGGTCCAATAACAAAAAAGTTCAAAATGGCGGCCACTTTTTTTAAATTTTGACACCAGATTCTTTCTCAATACTTGTTGCTACGGTCAGATTTCGATTTTGAAGTAATTCGGTCCAATAACAAAAAAGTTCAAAATGGCGGCCACTTTTTTTAAATTTTGACACCAGATTCTTTCTCAATACTTGTTGCTACGGTCAGATTTCGATTTTGAAGTAATTCGGTCTAATAACAAAAAGCTCAAAATGGCGGCCACTTTTTTTAAATTTTGACACCAGATGCTTTCTCAAGTCTTGCGGCCACAGTCAGATTTCGATATTGAAACAATTCGGTTCAATAACAAAGAAGATCAAAATGGCGGCCATTTTTTTAAATTTTGACACCATATTCTTTCTCAATACTTGTTGCTACGGTCAGATTTCGATTTGAAGTAATTCGGTCCAATAACAAAAAAGTTCAAAATGGCGGCCACTTTTTTAAATTTTGACACCAGATTCTTTCTCAATACTTGTTGCTAAGATCAGATTTCGATTTTGAAGTAAGTCGGTCCAATAACAAAAAAGTTAAAAATGGCGGCCACTTTTTTAAATTTTGACATCATATTCTTTCCCAATACTTGTTGCTACGGTCAGATTTCGATTTTGAAGTAATTCAGTCCAATAACAAAAAAGTTCAAAATGGCGGCCACTTTTTTAAATTTTGGCACCATATTCTTTCTCAATACTTGTTGCTACGGTCAGATTTCGATTTTGAAGTAATTCGGTCCAATAACAAAAAAGTTCAAAATGGCGGTCACTGTTTTTAAATTCTGACACCAGATTCTTTCTCAATGCTTGCTGCCATGGTCAGATTTCGATTTTGAAGTAAGTCGGTCCAATAACAAAAAAGTTAAAAATGGCGGCCACTTTTTTAAATTTTGACATCATATTCTTTCCCAATACTTGTTGCTACGGTCAGATTTCGATTTTGAAGTAATTCAGTCCAATCACAAAAAAGTTCAAAATGGCGGCCACTTTTTTAAATTTTGACACCATATTCTTTCTCAATACTTGTTGCTACGGTCAGATTTCGATTTTGAAGTAATTCGGTCCAATAACAAAAAGCTCAAAATGGCGGCCACTTTTTTTAAATTTTGACACCAGATGCTTTCTCAAGTCTTGCTGCCACGTTCAGATTTCGATATTGAAACAATTCGGTTCAGTAACAAAGAAGATCAAAATGGCGGCCATTTTTTTAAATTTTGACACCATATTCTTTCTCAATACTTGTTGCTACGGTCATATTTCAATTTTGAAGTAATTCGGTCCAATATCAAAAAAAAAGTTCAAAATATGCTTGTTGCGATACTCAAATATCGATTTTCAGAGCAATCGGCCCAGTAACAAAAAAGTTCAAAATGGCGCCCACTTTTTTTCATTCTGACCATAAATTCGTTCTGTATGCTTGCTGCGATGCTCAAATATCGATTTTCAAAGCAATCGGCTAAGTAACAAAAAAGTTCAAAATGGCGGCCACTTTTTTAAATTTTGACCACAAATTCCTACTCCATGCTTGTTGCGATACTCAAATATCGATTTTCAGAGCAATCGGCCCAGTAACATAAAAATTTAAAATGGCGGCCACTTTTTTAAATTTCAAAAATCCCCGTTTGAGTCCGAATCGATTTTGTTACCTAATAAAACCTAGCTACCAAATTTCAGATCTCTTCGGGAATTCCTGGAACAACGGAAAAAAATCACTTTTGTATGGGAAAATCCCTTAAATGTACGACTTTTACACCTACAATTTTGAATTTCTGAAATCCCCGTCTTAGTACGAATTCATGATAATATCAACCTAGGTACCAAATTTCAGATCTCTACGACCAATAGTTTAGGCGGAATCCGTGGAAATGCCTGATTCTTTTATATATATAGAAGATAATATTTATGACATTAGTGGATGTATTCGTTTATAATCAAGGTAATCAATTACTGATTAATGATTAATAATTAATTTCAGTAATTAAGATTACAATTACTTTTGTAATCATGATTATTGTAATCATAATTAATTTAATCTGATTACAAGTAATCAGATTAATTAATTGATTACAAAAGTAATTGATTAATGCCAACACTGGTACAAGATATCAGTGTCGGCGGGTTTGGCTGTAGGGCATAGCACTAAAGTTTGTTCGCTTCACCTGTCCATAGCTGGACTATGGACATAGGCCTACTCCAATGATTTCCAACCTTCACGGTACTGCGCCACTGTATCCAGGGAGTTCCCGCGATTCTCTTAACCTCCACACTCTCAAGTCTAGACTTCTAGAGTATCGTTAGGTATTCTCCAGAGAGATATTGAGGTTTTCATGTCGAGAGAAGATGAGATTAAACTGTGTATGTAGGTACTACGCTATCTATAAGCATTTTTTTGTGCTAGGAAGATAGCAAAGTAGAAAATTAAAATTTATCGAATTTCGTGTAATCCCTACATTTGTAAATAAAAATATTATTTTATTTTTTAAGTAGTTAAGTAAGTATTTGTTTTTCGATTTTTAGGGTATAATTTTGTTCACAAAAACTCCAGAGCTCATGTACGTTGCCAGAATTTTAACGGGAATTGCAAATGGAATAACTGCAGTTGTAAGTTTTTAATAACCTACCTATCGATGAAATACAATAGCAAACCCTGTGTAACAAACATGCCATGTGGTTTTTTGCTTTGATTATTTGCCTAAATTAAAAATCATCTTTCTTCAAATATGATTCGCTAAGTTTATGATAGCTTTTACCATCATCAGTTCCATTTCCAGGTCACAATGATATACCTGACTGAGATAGCTGACAAAGAGATCCGAGGCTCGCTAGGCATGCTCGTGCAAGTCATGAACAACTTGGGCAGCCTCGCCGTTTACGGCATCGGCCCGTTTGTGTCGTACACGGCATTAAACTCTATGGTTCTGTTCCTGTCCGTCTTCTTCGCTGCCATTTGTCTATGGGTGCCGGAGACCCCCTACTATCATTTGACTTACGGGAGAACGGCTGCTGCTAGGAAGCAGTTTATGATATTAAAGGGAACAAAGGATGAAGTGGTATGATTTTATTTTGCTGTTTATTGATATATACTTAAGAAGAATTAAAAATAATTGGTCAAGTGCGAGTCGGGCTCGCGCACTGAGGGTGCCGCACTGCCAAGACCAATTGCTCAATAGTATTAAAGTAAATTAAACATCCCTGCTCACCAAATTCAAAAACGAGCAATAATTCAGGTTTGTTGTATGGGAGCCCCGTTAAATATTTATTCAATTTTTACTTTCACTATACATCCTTATACCGGCAACAGAAATTTATACATCATCTGTGATATATCATCATCATAGTCTTGTAGCTATCACGGTTGGAGAGATACAACCTGGTGAATGAAGGAGAAGGACGGACGGACGGCGAAGTCTTAGCATAGGGTCCCGTAACCATCCTGAGAAAACCCGCGTGCCCGAAAGTTCACCACAATGTTATTAAAATGTGAGAACCCAATCAACGCGCACTTGAAAGCGTGGTGGACCGTATCCCACCACGCTGACAAGTGCGCGTTGACTGGGTACCTATTGGTCAAACCCCTCATTCAGAGAGAAGATACGTGTCCACAGTCCTTCTGTGGGATTGACGATAAAGAGATAAGGATGTATAGTTGGGTTAGGTAAGGTTACTTGAAGAAGATAATATAATTTTTATTTTAGTGGGTAGACGAACAAATGGAGGTTATGCGGATGCACGTACAAGAGAGCATGGAGAGTAAGACTACGTTCAGAGAACTAGTTACCAACATGAAATACAGGAAGGCCATCTATATCGTATCAGGTGAGCTGTAAGCATTGTTTTGTATCACCATGTCACCATGAAATATTTTCCTGCAGCTACGACGGTTTTTTATCGCACACGTGGCTTGTAAATACTGTAAATACTTATGTGAGGAATGTTCGAACTTCGAACTGTCCATATTGATATTGTAGGTTTGGGTCTTTGGGATGACGTGAGCTTCCACGGGTCGGATCAAATCGTGAAATGGAGACACCGTTTGAATTGAAATGACTTGCCATAAGAGCAGAGCCCTATATGAAATAAAGAATTTTGTATTCTATTTATTCTGTTCTAATAATATCACGAAAAAGACGTTCTTAAAATTTACTTATGCTATTTTCAAAAAGCCGTCTTTTTACCGACGTTACCCAACACAAATAAAGAAAAGGCATAAAAATTTATTGCGGTCTGAGAGCATTCACTCAGCATGTTTGCGGACGAAGCTAATAATTAATATGTCGTTTCCTGTAGACAAAAATAACGAGGAAATTATTTGAGTAAGTACTCAGGTAGATAGTTAACATTGTAGATTAGGTATCTCTTACATTTAACTCAGGGTCTTTACACTGCAGACGCATATAACGATCATCAAACATTATTAATTTATTGTATTGTAACAATGTTATCAGGAGAAGTAGAACATATTATTTAACTACCTACTAATTAGGACATAACCAATAATACAAAATATAATATACCTATATTTAAGTTTAGTTCGCGAAATTCAAATATTTGGTTTTTCACAGACATTGTAGGCTTACGACGATACGGTAATGGCAGTAAAAATTTGTTCGAACATTTACTTGCTTTATTGTGAATCAAACTGATACTTCGACTTATTTCTTTAGATGGACACTTTTAAGCAAATACTTATATTGAATGAAAATGTGGAGATGAACAGAATCTTTCTATTTAGTTATTTATCTAGATTTGCAAAGAAGTAAAGGGATAGTGAGACTTAAACAGAATTTGTACGGTACCAATTCTGACGAGAAACTGTACCAATGGCACCGTTTCCCGTCAGGACAGTTGCGTCTGGTTTAGCACTTCGTAAACCTAGTAATAATAACTGTTTGGTCCTTAAGATGAATAAAATCATTGCAGGTCTCAAAGTGTTGCAATACATGACCGGCAGCCTGGCCATCCAGGCGTACTTGGAGATCATCTTCAGACAAAGCAGCTCTATATCCGGGCCCTTCGCCAGCATCGTGTACGGGTTCGTGCAGCTAGCAGCAGGTAACTTCTGACGACCTCCCAATTCCCATGGCACAGTTGGCGCACGACTGGATTTATAAACCGGTTTCCACCAAAGCGGAGCCGAGCGGAGATATTCAAGGTCCGCCCATGTTCTACGTCTCTGATATAGACATCTCGGGTCTTCGCAGACCAATATCGCTCTAGAGTAGGTAGAGTTAGCGACGAAATCAGATTGGTTATTCAAAACACATCTCCCCTCCCCTCCGCTTTGGTGGAATCCGGGCCTCTGGGTGCGTTTCCACTGAAGCGGAACCAAAAAAATGCAACCAAAATTGAAATGGCTCTCCCGGGGAGGATGTAAGGGGGGCACCGCCCACATTAATGGGGGAATTTTTTCTTGTAATGACTTATAGAATACTCCTTTAAATCATCGCTAGTTCGATCCCGGACACTGTATAATAAATAATCATCTTTTATATTATAGTATGAGTTTAGGCTCGGCTAGGTCTGGTCTTGTGCAAGGCTCCTTGGCCTTGTCATAATATTTGGTTTGAATAATCTTGAAACTTGTTATCTGCTCAGCTATAGTGCTTACTAGATAATATAATTGATCAGTGATAAGATTGTTTAGTTTACTGACTTCGAGACAGCTGTTAATGCAAATAGGCATCTACGATGCAGGAGTTCGTAAACTTTGAAATTCAACTACATACAGACGGCAGTTTTTGTCTTTTGACGGATAGCAAACAGCGCCCTCTGTAGTTTGTTTTCACCCTCTGTAGTTTGTTTTCAGTTATTTTGCCCTAAGCCTACATTGCGCACATCAAAAACGTTCACAAACATGTCGAGTGAGTGCACTCCACATGCTATAGTGTTTCACTTGTATCAAAGAGAGTGACAATGAGTCACACAAGACAAAAACGTGGACGTTTTTGAAGGTTAAGGGCTCATCTAGCGATTTAATCTTTGGCGCCTACAGATTAATGAATTTTGGAGTTTTGATCAGATTTTTTACACTTCCATATTTCAGATTTTTAGGGTTCCATACCATAGGGATGAAACAGGACTCATGAGTGTTACCAGGCTGAATCTCATAAACAATGGTAGAATAGAATACTTGAAATTTTCACTAATGATTGCTGCTATTAACCAGAACTACTATTTGCTTGTTTATGAATTTGGCGGTGTTTGATTTACTTAAATAATTTTGAGAATTGGTCCTGATAATGCCTAGAACCCTCAGTGCGCGAGCCTGACTTGCATTTGACTTTTTTTTTTCAATTTCAGGAATAGCAGCAACATTCACGGCTGGTTACTTCGGGCGGCGTGTTCTAATGCTCGCATCCAGCGTCGGCGTTGCTTTAGCTCTAACTTTAGTTGGACTTTACTTCTTCCTACAAGACTTCATACAAGTCAGCCCTCAAACACTTTCTTCTATATCCTTACTGCCTCTCATAGGAGTGCTGAGTTTTAACATCTTGTACGCAGTGGGCTTGGGGAACATCCCGTACATAATGCAAGTAGAACTATTCCCTATTAACGTTAAAACTATCGCTTCCAGTACCGCAACTATGATGGCTTGCATACTGAACTTCTTTGTCACGAAGTCTTATCAAGGTATCAAAGATAGCTTCGGCCATTTTACAGTGTTCTGGTCGTTTGCGAGTATAGCGTACATTGGGGTGTTCTTTGTTTACTTTTTTGTACCTGAAACTAAGGGCAAGAGTCTGGAAGAAGTTCAGGATAATATGCAAGAAGGTATCCCAGAAGTAGAAAGGCTTAACAGCACTGAAACTAAGGCACCTGTAAAAGTTGATCAATTATAAGAGCAGTTAAGGTAAACTATACGCGTCTGCCAACCAAATTCAAAATTTTATTTGGTTTTTGAAAAGACAAAGTAGCCTTATGGCAATGCCCGATGGCATTATCATCACGTTTATTTTATAACAGAAGAAAAAGCACAGTGCGTGTATCAATCACTCAATGTCCGAAAGTATTCGAAAACACATGAAAAATTATTATCTCCTTAATTTTTTTATTTTGTTAACAGACTGAATATTTTAAGTGTTCACAAAAGTTAGTAATTCTGTGTGTATTAAGGAATTATTTTTAAAAAACCAATTGACTTCAATCAAAGGCCAAATTGCATTTTGTAAAATACATGTTTAACTTATAATGTAAAAATTGTATAACTTATAATGTAAAAATTAAATTTTTAAAGGTTATTTTTTATACTAAGGTGTGTAATTTGTTGAAATAAAATAATTTAATGTTACCAAAAGACTTTTATTCCATTGAATATAAAATAATATGAAATAATAATCTTATTATTTAAGCTAAATGAATGTTTATAGGGAGGGCATGGAAACTGATTGCATCATCACCGCTATGGAACGCTACACAGAATCGCCATCGTTATGGAATTAGCCAATCGACCGTTTCTAAGACGATAGTAGATAGGGTGTTGCTCTGTGGTTATCCACAGAACAAATGGGATCCACCCGCGGGAACTGTGTGTACTGTCTTGGATCGAAGTGGCGATGTAACCCCACACTGATCTCTGTCTCTGGATTGCTCGTAAGAATGAATACACTTGATTTTCGCCATTTTGGCGCTGATTGTTGCGTGCGTCTCAACTAGCGTGAGCGTCTCGTTCGTTTGATTCAGCCGACGGACGTCCACTGCTGGACAAAGGCCTCTTGTAAGGACTTCCAGCCCGCACGGTCTTGCGCCTGTTGTATCTAGCGCCTTCCCGCGAATCTCTTAGTGTCGTCAGTCCACCTGGTCGGAGGTCTATGGAGCGTAAGCGTCCAAGTCTATGGAACTAAAATAAAATGAATTCAATATGACGGTCCCCTACCAACAAAATATGTCAATTTAGTACCGTGGACGTTCGGGGGTGTCGCTTCAAATCAGCACAAAAAAGGAACTGTCAGATGTATAGAATGATTGATCCAGAGCTAGAGATGAGTGGCGCCCCGCACTGCGCGCCTACACGCGCTTGGAGTTCCCGTAGGAGTAGAGCGGCGCGAAGGGCGTGTCGGCGGGCTCGTCGCCGCTGTCCTCCGAGCCGTCCGACTCGAACGTGTTGTCGGGGATGTCGTACAGCCGGATCAGCGGCTTGTTGGGGTCCTTCATTATCAGGTACTTGCCTGCAACACGAGATACGACCGGCGGTATAGCACCGAATATTATACTAACGTAAAGAAGTGACAGTCGCACCCTCCCGTCAATGTGTTGTGTTGTGGTACCTTCGTTGTTTCTGATTTCCATAACACAAGTGCATAAACTACTTACTATGGGATCGGAGCAATGTATGTGATGTTGTCCTCTATTTATTTATTTATTTATTTATTTAATGTCCTACTGCAGCGCCGAGCGCGCTCTAGGACGTAGGTTAAGGAAAGGAACGGTTTTAAGAAATAACCCCCCTGACGGTGAAATAGGGATTGGAAATTTGTTATGAAGATGGCATAGAGATAGCTATTAGGATGTAGGCATTAGTTAGAAAGTGAGTGAGAAAAGTGGATTCTGGTGAGTGAAGCTGCGACCAGCGTCCACTTGTCGCATTATAATATGTAAACGAGAGTTTTCTGAATTGACGTGGCGCGAGTTGTCGCGCACTCGGGCGACAGCTGACTCCAGAGTGACTCACCGTCCTTCTGCTTCATACAGATGTCGATGATGCACCGCAGGATGCCCCACGCGTTGTCCATGGACAGGTTGATCTGCGCCGCGAACTCGTGCGGCTTGAACTGCTGCGTGCCGAGGATGACGTGGCGCGAGTTGTCGCGCACTTGGGCGCGGGACACGTAGCCGAACTTGATCTGGTCCGATCCGGCGAGGAGAGCCTGGAAACACGCACCCTCTCTGAGTGTCAGGGTTTGGATGTGCTTCTCGTGGCTACAGAGAAATTTGTTTGAGATACCCGTGCAAAGTTTACGCGCAACGGGCGAAGCTACTCATTCAACGCGGAAAAAGTACAAGGTCAAAATATCAACAACAGCAGACCAATAAATTATTTTATTGAATATTACGAGTATGTGTCAAAATTATTGCACCCGAAGTTTAAAGGTAAATTGTTCAATTCACGAAGATGCGCCACTTTTTCAGATAGTTCAATCCACCAAAAACAATACTGCTATACTGCTTACTCCTGCCGAATCGTATGAGACATAAACCAAACGTAGAGGAGTGGGGCGCGTCTTCATGGATTCAACTACCTAAGTGTGGAGATGGTAGCGATACCTGCACGGTCCACTTGGCGAGCTTGCAGGAGTTGTTCCGCAGCTCGTTGGCGAGCACGGCGCCGCGCTGCGTGTCCAGCTTCTGGCGCCACTCCACGCCGTTGGCCACCTTCGAGTCCCACTCGTTGAGCGCCTTGATGGTCAGGAACTGGGTCTCGTTCTGAGGCCCCTGCAGCACCGCGTCGTGCTCGCAGCGAGCCACCAACACCTGGGGAAGGCGAACGTTTCATTTAGGAACACAACGTATAGTTGCTTACAGCAGAAAGAAATTCATCAAAACCACACACTACCTGTGTATGATGGGACGGCAGTTGCCCCATCAGCTTTGTGACAGGGAGGAATGCAGAGTGCACCTATGTTTGCTCACACATATTGTGGACTATAATAATATCTTCTTCATACTTGATAAATTTCTGGATCATGGTTGAAATGGGTGTGAGAAGAACATTATTTTCATGTCAATAATACGATAATCAAGGAATATGACCCTGGCTCCACACGCTCGCTGAGTCGAGCCGAGCGGCTGCGAGTGTGAGCGAGAGGTTAGTACTTACCTATCACTCGCACTCCCAGCCCCTCGCCCCACCTCGGCGAGCGTGTGGAGCCGGGATGAGAGATATGATCTTACCACTCCATTGTTGAGGTTCCACTTGCGGTAGCGGTACCCCACCGAGGCCACTTCCCCTTCCTCTTCCTCCGATACGAATGGGTTGGCCTCAGGGAACTTGTACTTGGGCTCGTTGGGGCCAGACTTCAGCACCTAGATTGGAAAACAATTAATATTAGAATTTTTAAATAATAATGACCATAAAATAAAGCATTGAAGAAGTATTGTTGAGATTTTTCCAACAAAAGAATTAATTTATTCATGTTAGTTGGCGACTCCACTGACTTCTTGTTCAAAGTCAGCAGGTCGAACTCCATGTTGTCGCGCTTGTCCAGGAACACCTCATCAGCTGAACAATAATACACACCTGCTGGCTGAAGTTGTGGTTGATGAAGGTGGCCTCCAGCGCGAGATTGCGCGGTGAGTTGATGGAGGTGCCGTCGTCGGCGGGCGGCTCCACCGACGTCTCGTTCACGGTCAGCAGGTTGAACTCAGTGTTGTCGCGCTTGTCCAGGAATAGCTCATCAGCTGAACAATATTACACCTGCTGGCTGAAGTTGTATTTGATGAAGGTGGCCTCCAGCGCGAGATTGCGCGGTGAGTTGATGGAGGTGCCGTCGTCGGCGGGCGGCTCCACCGACGTCTCGTTCACGGTCAGCAGGTTGAACTCAGTGTTGTCGCGCTTGTCCAGGAATAGCTCATCAGCTGAACAATATTACACCTGCTGGCTGAAGTTGTATTTGATGAAGGTGGCCTCCAGCGCGAGGTTGCGCGGCGAGTTGATGGAGGTGCCGTCGTCGGCGGGCGGCTCCACCGACGTCTCGTTCACGGTCAGCAGGTCGAACTCCGTGTTGTCGCGCTTGTCCAGGAATAGCTCATCAGCTGAACAATATTACACCTGCTGGCTGAAGTTGTATTTGATGAAGGTGACCTCCAGCGCGAGGTTGCGCGGCGAGTTGATGGAGGTGCCGTCGTCGGCGGGCGGCTCCACCGACGTCTCGTTCACGGTCAGCAGGTCGAACTCCGTGTTGTCGCGCTTGTCCAGGAATAGCTCATCAGCTGAACAATATTACACCTGCTGGCTGAAGTTGTATTTGATGAAGGTGGCCTCCAGCGCGAGGTTGCGCGGCGAGTTGATGGAGGTGCCGCCGTTTGCTGGCTGCTCTACCGATGTCTTGTTCAAAGTCAGCAGGTCGAACTCCGTGTTGTCGCGCTTGTCCAGGAATAGCTCATCAGCTGAACAATATTACACCTGCTGGCTGAAGTTGTATTTGATGAAGGTGGCCTCCAGCGCGAGGTTGCGCGGCGAGTTGATGGAGGTGCCGCCGTTTGCTGACTGCTCTACCGATGTCTTGTTCAAAGTCAGCAGGTCGAACTCCTGTATTGTCGCGCTTGTCCAGGAGCAGCTCATCAGCTGAACAATAATACGTACCTGCTGGCTGAAGTTGTGGTTGATGAAGGTGGCCTCCAGCGCGAGGTTGCGCGGCGAGTTGATGGAGTTGCCGTCGTCGGCGGGCGGCTCCACCGACGTCTCGTTCACGGTCAGCAGGTCGAACTCCGTGTTGTCGCGCTTGTCCAAGAACAACTTATCACCTGGAAAAGAAAATATTAAAATAATATATAATATTAATGAAAAAACTTTTTTGCTCTTGTATTATGGAGGCATTTTGTGATATGTGGAAATGAAAGCCAAGAAAAACTCATGGGTAATACAGATTCTGTTTTAAAAACTTAAAAAAATATAGGGGCTTTATTAAAATTTTATTTTCAGAGGGATAAGCCCTCTGAAAATTACAGCACAGGATAGGGAACTGGTTTACAAGACTCAAATTCACTGACAACTGTGAGAGAATCCAATTCTAGTGGAATTTCACATTTTAGAGAGGATAGTAATGGAAGCAATACAGAACACAACACATCACATCTGACACAAGACATCTTATGGTAGAATTACTAGAAGGAGTAACTTACCAATCTTCTCAATAACAATGTCCCAGGAGTAGTTGGAGCGGGTGCAGCACATGATTGTGGCCAGAATAGTGTCTGTGGCGTACACCGTACCTGTTGTCTTACTTAGACGACGGATCACTGGGTCATCTGTAGTTGTGACCTGCAAAAGATTGTGATGATATAATAAGTATTATGAAGCATATGAAATCATCAAAAGTCTGAAGCATGGAAACCACCACTACATGATATAAAATGTTTGAATCACCATATCCACAAAAACCATACCTCTTTCTATAATGTTCAACACCTATTATTATTGGCTATTAGCTATTTGGCGAGCTTTTTTTATCACCCAGCTAGAGTGACATTTAATTAAGTGGTTACAATACTTAATCATGAGTAAAGACAAAATTGATAGACTGAGGAACTTACCGTATGGAAGATGCGGTCAATGCGCTGCAGTGGCTTCTCATGCTTCACATTCACTCTGTCATACGCCTTATCATAGTACTCTAAAGTACCACAGCATGCAATGTCCTCCCCTGAAAGAAAAATACATAAAATTACTCATAAAATGGTTCCTACTGATCTGGGCCAATTAATCCTATTTTATAAGTTAAAACTAATGACTTGTATTATCATCTATATCCTTAAATTTCATTCATTCCCAAAACCATTTTCATATCCCTTTACAACACTACCCCAAACTTTCACTTCATTGTATGACTTAAAAATGAGAAACAACTGTTGATTTTAATTGAACAAGTTTTTCAATGTCAAAGCTGACAATCAACAAAGACAGGCTTCGTTAATTAACAAACAAGGGCAAACATGGAAATGAAAGTAACTGAGTAACCAATCTGGCACAACATGCTTTAGGCTTTAGGGCTTTAGTGGTTGTTATTTCAAAAATGTTTCAAACCTTCTTTAATTCCTGGCAATGACAGCTTAGCCAGACGAGGGAAGTCCATATCCTCAATGGTGACCCAAGTAGGCCGCACAGTAACAGAGGCATCTCGGATTTTCATTGGTGCGCCTCTCTGGCCCCATCTCTTGCCAAGCTTGCGCTCTCGTTGCTAAATAACAACACACATATTATGATATTAGAATAACAGTTAAATTATTATCAAAAGTTATAATGCATAACGTAAAGCAAAAAGGAGTGAACTTATAATGTCAAACTTATATTTAAGATATCCACACTCTATACAGGATAGGTATAGAGTGTGGATAATATCAATACATATAATAAATGGTAAATATAAGTTTTGCATTTTCACCAACACTAAGTAACACCTAAGCCGATATGTAACGGTTTTCACTTACAACAATTGTCACCTAAAGGCTTAGGTGTCTCTTAAAATGTTTGTGAAAACGAGCATAAAACATCTTGCTTCACAGCTGCAACATTGCTTCTCAAACTGAGAGTAGGGCCTGATTGTAATTAGGTTTTTTTACATCAGTTTTTCTGTTATTACTAATATACTTGCACAAAGTTATTTGTAATTTCGGCCCCAACACAAGTGTATAAAGATTTTCATTTATAAAGAACTTAATATATCCCTCTATACTTTATTATTTAGAAGTAGATTGTATTCTTACCTTGCTCAAGGTAGTCATACCGCCCGGAGTGCGGGCACCTCTCGCGCCGCGGCCGCGCTGCCCACGGGCTCTACCGCGCTGGTACGGCGGCTTCTGGACGCGCGTCGTGTCAACCAGATGGAAAGTACTTTCGTCCTCATCGTGGAAGTACGCGTAAGACGAACCAGCGCCGAACTGAGATGCGTACTTGTCTAAACCAATGAAACAACAAGGAGTAATGAACAATTTCACGATTAAGCATAATTTACAGGTGTTAACAGTCCAGTCAACTGTTACGTATAACCTCAAAGTTATGTTCGAAACCAATATTACTTAGTAATAAAATCTGAATGGTATAGTTACTTTGGTATTTCTTGTCTTGCACGACAGTCCAATCGCTAATCTTCCCCAGACGATCGCCTTTGCTGAAAGGCTGATAGGGCATATCCCTGAATTGGTCCGGCATTTCGCAGGGCCCCCATCCGGTCGGGTTGTCCTGGATTATCGGGGCTACGAACCGCACCGGCTCTTCAGCCGGGAGAACGTGTTCAGACATCACAATTAAATATTTAGCTCAATATTACAATTAGGTACCTATCTAAATTAAAATTGAAAATTATCATGCCACGACACTTTGCTTTTTTGACCATAGACATAAAACACCATAGACATAAAACTGATAAAACACTATAGTTCCTGGTCTGTGTAGTTTTTGACCACAGCATAGACTGGACCACAGCATGACAGCACAGAATACATTATACTCTCTAGACCACAGACACTACCATAGACACAGCACAGAACACTTACCTCATTGCAGAACCTTGGATAAAAAATCACATGTGATTTTTGATTTTTCGTCCAAGTGCAGAACACAATATCTCTGACCATAGACAATTTACACCATAGATTACCTATAGGTAGTTTATAAGGAACCATGGATTACAACCTACAACCCTACAACATATATTACATACTCTGTGCTGTGGTCTAATAAAATTGAGAACTATGGTGTTAGTAGTAGTCTATGATTGAGAAATAACCTAAGAAAATCAGCTCCTTGCTGTTTTTAGACGCAAGGAAGTATCGCAGTTGGCTGGAACTCCTCAGTTGGCTTAAAGATTTGTATAGGCAAGTGCACGAATCAGGAGATCGACGATCGTGTACTGTACGTGAGTTTTTTTTTTATTTCAGTGAACAATGCACCACAGAGTGTAATATGAGTAATGTTCCTGTCCTTTTCTATATTATAATCTCTTTGTTTTGTAAGGTTGCCGCTGTTGTTACAAAAACCTACTTGTACCGACCGGCTGGCGGCTACCATGTCATGTGCAAATCAAATTTTGTTAGAGTGAGATACAGTGTTGTTATTTACCTAAACCCTTTGATTAGGTAGGTATATAGTAGAGGATGTGTAACAAGAAATGTCAAGTGAAGCTTCCGGGACCAAATAATGGCCGACTGGGCGGAGCCTAAATGACTTAGGACTGGGGCCTATCGATATTTTTATACTCGATATAAAATTATCAGAAAAATTATTTAAATATTATATTTTGAACAATTAGTGATTAATTAATATTTGGGTACCTACCTCAAAAGGCGCAAATATCCCTGGACAGTGGGTACTTATTTGAGCCTTTTGGGGTCGAAACTGTGGGACCGTGAACAAAGATACGCTTACGCTTGGTCCGCAACGCGTGACCAAAATGCTGGCCTCTACTTTGCCCAAAGATTTAAAACTAAAAAACAAGTAAAATTTAAAACTAAATCCTTTAATTTTCATCATAATGCAAGGTTGTTAATGAGATGTTTAACACATCACTTTCTTTAAAAAACTCTATATTATATAGGTGCGCGGTCTCTCAGACCTCTCATTTGTACTAACGTTACAAAACAATTGCGTTTACAAACTCAACCTGGTGTTCTTTTTTGTTACCACCATTGAACTATTATATAATATATTAGTCAGAGATACACAATGTGTGTGTAGAAAGAGAAGAGTGAATAGACATTTTCTATGCAAGAGGGCTCCAACCTAGAGCTTATAGAAGACTCCTAGAGCTAAAATAATCTTAAAATTAACCTTTAGCAGATTATTTTGAGTTTGATGGTTAATCATAAGGAAAGAAAATCACGATTTGAAAATTGGATTATTTAATTGGATTATACATAATGTGACAATTTCTATCTTTGTTAAATTAATTTACAACCTAGCAACAAGTATGGTAACAAGTAGTATTTCGCTTTAACCAATAGAATGCATGGAAAGGTGCACGGTGTGGTTGCGGAGGGAAACAGTCGATTGCGCATGATGTGACGTCATTGGAGCTCTGGTGCAGGCTTAAACGCTGGTCTCCTTATACTATAAAGAGACCAGCGCTTATGGCATTTAGCCATCATAGCTAGAGCTTATCCATAGCCCTTACTTCAGAATTTTTCGGGAATCTGAAATAAAAATAAAAGGTAAAGGTACATTTATATACATATATTTACATACATACACGCATGAATACATATATAAATACATACATAAATTTTCGTAAAAAGATTAAAAACTTTCGGTTCTCCACATGACACCAACTACTGACTAACGTAATAAGACGTATCTTAGATTAAACCATACTTGTCGCAAAAAATATCATTTTGACGTTTTACAAGAGCCTGTACGTTAGGTTAGGTTATGTGTGACACTTTAAAACTTTAAAAATTAGGATAAGTAGTACTTTTAAGATTAGTAGAAAACAATAATTTAAAATGATTGTATAATATTTAATAAAACAAGTTTCGCTTAGTTTTCACTAAATCATCAACAAAAAAAATCATGTTCAATTTTCACAAAAACTACAAATTTCGTCAAAAAAAGAAAAACAGTTTGCTAAGAAAAGTGACTATCCTCTATCAAATGCACACATCGTTATAATTCAATTCGGGGTGCACGATTCAAAAACCAACCACTCTCTTGTCCTACTGAATATCCCTAAAGTCGTCTTAAATTCGAATTGAGGCAACCTGATTTAAACCAACGGCCCTTACTGTTTCTCTCTCTACCCTTCAACCACCCCCAACGTGTTAAACAGTACGAGCGATATGTTTTATTTTTATCGATACTCAATTTGTTGGTAAACATTAAAATCCTACTTTACATTCAAACAAAAACTCGAAAAATAATCGAAGTTTTTGATTATATCGAATAAATTTGAGTGTTTTGAATTAACTAACGAAGAAGCTGAGCTTTATTTAATAAAAAAAGCAAAATACTCGCTACAAAAAGTAAAACTAGAAAAATTTATTACTTACCTGTGAAATTAATTTCCTAGACTTCTTTCAGTGCTTTTGCTATTACAGTATACAACTGAGCACTTTACCATTGTTTATTGTTCAAAACAACAGCTGAAACATTGACCAATTTCAATAAAATCACAAATCAAATCAAAATCACCACCGGAAAAATAAAAACGACCATGTTTTGGCTTCAGGAAAAAGCTTCATTTGACAGATCGTATGACGTCATTTGACATTTGCGTATGCAATAAAATAATCCGCCTGTCTCGTTCTAATAACGTAGCTTACTATAAATGAGAAAGGCTTGGAAATAGGGTATATTTGTTTAATTAAAAAAATACGTCATATAACTATGGCTGAGTCAAATGCGCCATATCCTCTACTATATACCTAATCAAAGCTTAAACCACTTCGGTACCAGAGAGAACTTAATCGTTATTCGTTATTCTGTGGTTCAGGCGTCTGCCCTAGGGTAATAATGATCTGTGCGTCGGCCTCTCCCGCTAAGGTATTCCGCGTACCTAATTCAAATTTAATTTAATTTTTCGCAAATAACAAAACCAGTTCTGCAGATTTACGGAAACCAATATTATTATGAAGTCAAACTGTACTTTTAAGGAAAAGTTTTCATAAAAAATATAGATTTATAATATATATGTTATACTAGTAAAGCGAGTAACAAAGTCGCTATTTACATAAATAATAATTTTGCTAAGTGGTACAGTAGGTACCCGGCAATAATATTGCACATCGACCTTTGGAAAGAGACAATCGCTTAATTTCGACTTCGTAGAGCGTTATCTCTGTCGCTCACTACCTATATTATGACTGACAAAACGTCACCGTCATAGATAGTAGATACAATGGTAGACAATTCGTGCGACAGAGATAATGCTCTACGAAGCCGACGAAGCCGAAATTAGCCGATTGTCTCTTTCCAAAGATGGATTTGAATATTTATCGCCGGGTACCTATCTACTGTATTTCTGTACCTTTCAATACCTAGGTAGATAGACAATAGTAGTAGGTACCTAGGTAGATGTTACGAGTATTTGCATTCGCATTCCCATTCGCAGATATTCGCATATTTTTGCTTATTCGCATTCGCGAAATTACTGCGAATGTTGTCCAAATAATAAAAAAAAAGTATGTAAAAATTGGTGAGTAAAACAAAATCCATTAATTTCTGAAGTTTTTAGGGTTCCGTAGTCAAATGGCAAAAAACGGAACCCTTATAGATTCGTCATGTCTGTCTGTCTGTCCGTCCGTAGGTATGTCACGGCTTCTTTTTCCCGAAATTGAAATAAGAACTGTACTGTACTGTTGAAACTTGAAACCCTGGTAACTATAGATGTATTCCGTGAACCACATTAAGATTTTCACAAAAAAAATTTTTTTCATCAAACCCATAAGTGTAGCGATGGATAGTTCTTTAAAAATGATATTGAGGTTACTGAATAGTTTGCGCGAGTTCCGATTCGCACTTGGTCGGTTTTTTTGTGTAATAAGAATTAACCTCGTATTCACATCTGTCATCTCTTTATCATTTGGTATCAATTTTTTATTTAACAAATCGGAAATAATAAACAAATGGCGCCAAATTTAAATAAAAACTGAATATTCGCATTCGCATTCTCGAATGTTGACAGCAGATACCTATTCGCATCCGCGGATGTCCAAAATATGACATTCCATTCGTAACATCACTAGCTACCTTCTATTTGGTATTCTGTGAGTGCGCTTGAGTGCGCTTGGCCTATTGCGATTTCGAGAACGCCGACCGTACGATGTTTTAACAGTGGGCAGTGGGAACTTCAGTGGGCAGTGGGAACTTATCTGTCTTCACTGTTCGAAATTCGAATACAAATAATCTATCGTTTGTACATTATTTCCGACTGCGATTGTGATGTCTATTTAATTTAAATTATATTTTATCTTATTTTATTTATAGACCAATTATAGACCAATCAGCCTAATGTCAAACCTGTATAAGATATTTACAAAAATCATCTTGAAAAGATTAACCTCCCAACTGGACGAAAAACAACCTGCCGAACAAGCCGGATTTAGAACTGGATTCTCCACGGCAGATCACATGCATGTTGTTAAACAAATAATAGAAAAATGTACAGAATATAATAAAATCATCTACTTAGCATTTGTCGACTACAACAAGGCGTTCGACTCACTCGAATTTAACAGCATCTGGAGAGCACTCAAAAATCAAGGAATAGCCAAGAAGTACATAAGGATACTCAGAAATATATATACTAACTGCTCAGCCCAAATCAAACTCGAAACTAATGGAGATGAGTTTCCTATAGGCAGAGGAGTCAGGCAAGGTGACCCACTGTCTCCTAAGATATTTTCAGCTGTTTTAGAAGAAATATTCAGCAACATGAACTGGGAGCATTATGGAATGAACATAAATGGCACATTACTAAATCACCTGCGATTCGCAGACGATTTAGTACTTGTTGCGGACAGCTCAAACTCACTCCAGCAGGGCGATCGGCTAAAAATGTACCAATCATTAAAAAACTGTATCAATGTCAAAACGTGATATTCAAGCATTGTGATTGGTCAATATCTGTGTTATGACATTGATACAGTTATTTAACGATTGATACATTTTTAGCCGATCGCCCTGCAGATAATGCTACAAGAGCTGTCAGACAACAGTAAGACAATGGGTTTAACTATGAACAGATCGAAAACGAAGATTATGACCAACGGTAGTTCCGACGCAATATTCATAGATGGCGAGCAGTTAGAATATGTCATGTCATATGTCTACCTTGGTCAACTTATGTCCTTTTCTAATCAAATGGATCAAGAGGTTGATAGAAGAATAACAAACGCCTGGCGAAAATATTGGACATTCAAGGAGATCATGAAAAATCCTCAATTTCCTATGTCCTCAAAAAGAAAGCTATTTAACCTCTGTATACTTCCTTGTCTCATATACGGATGCCAAACGTGGCCACTAGCTCAAAGAACCTTGCAAAAACTCAGGACTTGCCAAAGAGCTATGGAACGCAGCATTCTAGGTTTTACAAGGAAGGATAGGAAAAGGAGCATAGATTTAAGAAAAATAACAAAAATGGAGGATGTGATTCTGCAGACAAAAAAACGCAAATGGCGATGGACGGGACATATGTTAAGGGAAAAAACTATAAAGTGGACTAGGCTAATCACAGAATGGGTAGCAAGGGACGGCTCAAAACGCAATAAAGGGAGACAAAGAATGCGCTGGGCAGACGACATAAGGAGGACTGCGGGACCACTATGGATGAGGATCGCGCAGGATAGAAAGCTATGGAAGTACCTGGAGGAGGCCTATGCGTCTGAAGACGCGCTGACCAATTCGGCATCCAAAGTGCAAGATTCTTATAATTAAATGTAAAAATTTAAACTATTTAAACTATTGTATTTTAATGTATGTAGGTTGTGTCAGCAATAAAGGCTATTTTATTTATTTATTTTATTTATATTTTATCTGCACGTTTAAACCACTAAAGAAAATACAATTCAATATCGGTAATAGTCAATTATACGTCCGCTTATTTGCTTTTAATTAGGTAGGCATACTAATGGAAATTGGCGGTGATTTATCCCCGTGCCTTGTAGAGCACGTTAAGCCGTCGGCCGGATCTGAGAGCGCTTTGCACTATAATATTATAAAAAATATACAAAAAGAAATCGAGGGAGAGACAGCGACGCGAAGGCATAAACGCCTAAACATAACGGTTTAAAACGGTCATGTAATAATTGCCGGGGTTCCCCAGTTCCTAAGAAAGGATTCATAACTATTATTTTTATAACGAGGTACGTCCCTGCTGGACGTGGTGACACCTCGACGCCGCGCCTCTACGTTTGAGACCTCTCCCGATTGGTTTGCCTTCGCCTTATCCAGTTGTTTGAAACTGTGGTTTGAAATAGCCGTTATGAATAGCGTATTGAACTGTGAACTATTAACTAACTTCATTGACTTCATTGTATTTTGAACCGTGCTAGTGTAGTATTGTCTCGTAAAAAATGAATCGGGGCTAATTTTTTTAAAATAAAATTCGGAAAGATTTGAGTGGCAATTGGTAAGTGATGCATTGTTGATGTTATTTAAATTAATTGATACTTCAATTATTTTCAAAATTCATTAGGGCGATGTAAAGCAGTTTTTAAACAATGTGAATTGTTGTGTGGTGTCAGTTTAAAAACCGCGCTAATTCGAAATTCGAATTTACAGCAATGAATGCTAAATGACCAGGTAAAGGTGAAAATATCTTATAAAAAACTTTCAGTGGATTTTAGACTCATCTTTTAATTTTTTTTTTAAAAAACGAAACCAAAAATGAAAATACAATACAAACCCTGTGTACAAAGCCCTCATAAGTTGTTTAGGTAAGCAGGTACTCGCACTTCAAAAAACCTCGAATAGAGTAGGTACATACTATAAAATAATTAAAATAATTTTTTTACGTTTATTACAGAATAATGGAGAGAGGAAGACTGATACAGTATTTAGTGGCCTTTGCCTGTAAGTACCTAAAATACCATATTTTAGTAAGTAGCGCAAAAAATAAATTGCCGAACGCTACACAGTAAACACGCAAGGAAAAAATCTACTTTCTGAGCAAATCTATTTTAACTTTAGCCTACCACAATACAACATTATAATATTAGGTGCCTATGTTAATAATTTATTAGTATTAAAATTGTAAGTACTCAAAGCCATTGTTTTTTTCCAGTATCCCTGTCGACCGCTACTTTAGGCACGTTATCAGCATGGCCCACGCCCGTTATGCCAAAGTTTCATAACAATGAGACTGACGTACGAATAACAAAGGTTTGCATTGATGGCTACTTGTTAAAAACAGTTAGGGTGTCTACACACATGTTCGGGACGACGCAACGTGCGAAGACGCCCGAAGCGATAGATAATAGGTATTGCCTGTACTTCTTAGTTCTTTGCTACTCGCCATATTGAGTCGAGGTAGAGAGCGAGGTACCTCTTGATAAGATTCATAGGTTTGCACTAAAGAGCTATTACTGCTTTTAGCCTCCTGAGTTGGTCAAACTTACTGTTACGTTTACCGTACTATAGAAAGTCACCTCTACCTACCTATAGAAAGCCTATAGAAAGCCGTACATTTTACGAATAGGATAATAATAATTTATAAGTATCTAATATTACATGGGTATAAGTATAATTTTTATACCTAACTACGCGCTTCGGTCCGCAGTGATTATGTCGGACCTTTTCGGAAGTTATCCCCGAATATGATTATAGAGACCCTATAACGATATGAACCATGAACGTTTTGATTAACTACGTACCTACTTACTATAAATAAACCAAAGTAGGCATAAACATGATGAAATACATAGAAATGGTGACGTAAACATGGTAATATTATTTTTATAATTGGATGCTGCTATAACATTCGCTTTTATTCCAAGGATGAACTTGCCACGGTAATGGCCATGTCGCCGCCAGGGTTCGTGGCAGGCAGCCTGGCGACCAGGTTCATATCCGACAGCCTCGGAAGGCGGGCCACGGTCTTGGCCAGTGTTGCACCAATAGTCACAGGGATGGTAAGACCTTTTCTAATAATATGAGTTTGACACGGTAATTGTCATGTCGCTGCCAGTGATCATGGCAAGCAGCCTTGCAGCAGATAACGTTTAAAAGTAGCAGCTTCAAATGGCGCGCTTACTGTCAAGGCGAGTGCTCCGCTGATGGTCCCAGGGAAGGTACAAGATAGGACGAGATTTCCATTTTCCACAGTGATGGCCAACTCTAAGGCGGTAGTTTTGTCAGGAAGATACTGACCAGGATCTCCGACAGACCTTCAGTAGGTCCTCATCATCATCTTCTTGGGGCTGTGCAGTGCTCCTCAGCTCCGAATAGCACGTTATCTATCCGATCTATTGTGCTAATGTGTGCTTGTGTTTAAATCTCTCCTTCAAGTCCAGTTGTCGCAAGAAACAACAGCACCTTGGCAGGCGTATTCTTGATCTTCTGAGGGCAGAAAATATACCTTACCAGTCGTCATATTGTGTGTACCTAGGGCGGGGCACCAACACTGTACGTGCATTATGCGTAGGAATTTTACCCTCATTAAGTCTTACCTAAGACTAAATATTTTAACAGAATGAATTTTCCATTGACCCAACCGTAATTACACGGGCAATTATTCTATCTGAGCAGTTACTTTAGTTTATTCTGCTTCATCATTCACGAAAAGCTTCGGAAGCTTGAGCTCGGTCATTTGTCACTATACAAAAGACGTGCGCATGTCAACCTAAAGAACTATCGGATGTCAATAGAGATGGTAATTCGGTTTCCAGATGTTCGCGGTGTTCGGCAGGGTAGCGTGGACGCTATGCATCATGAAGTTCCTCTGGGGTTTCGGCACAGGCATGGTTTCTACGGTAAGCAGATCGTAAATTAACACATTTACGACCGTTTTCACTAACACTTTAAGAAACGCCTAAGTCCTTAGATGACAGTTGTTGTATGTGAAAACTGTCACCTATCGGCTTAGGCGTTTCTTAAAGTGTTGGTGAAAACGGTCGTTACACTCGTACACCCTATGTGTGTGAGATACAGTAACTCAGTACCTACCTAAATACTTTGTTAAAAATATATGTAGTCTAGCTTTTCTGTATAGTCGTTTAAATAACTCGACAGAGTAAGTTTCATATTCATCTGCTGTCTTTACACCCGATATTTAAAGAAGCGAAAAGGGGAAAAATCGAATATGTGTAAAAGAAATGTCTTTACAAAATTATCTCTAGCTACGAATTATATGTTTTTTTCATAAGCAGACATTATAATCAGGATGAAATTAATGATGACTACTAATTTCGTAATTTCTTTAATAATAAAAGTTAGTAATAGTGAGAAAAAAATTCTTAAAATTGAGTTACTCCTGGTTTTCTGCATAGCATTAAGTACTTACGTGTGTTGTGGCATTACCTAGCTATCTGTTGCTGAAAAATATTGAAATTCACTATGTTATGCATCACATCTGTTGCAGGTGGTAGGAGTATACCTGGCGGAAATAGCTGACAAAGACATCCGCGCGACCCTGGCCGTAGGCACTAGGTTCATGTTCAACTTCGGAAGCCTTCTAGTCATTTCGATAGGACCGTTCCTGTCCTATACCACTCTGAATTATTGCCTACTTGTGATGCCTGGAACGTTCTTCTTTGCGTGTCTGTTCATACCCGAGTCTCCATATTACTATTTGAAGGAAGGACGTGTGGAACACGCGAGAAAATCTCTTCAGAGGTTAAAGGATAAAGAGGTAAGGAGTTGTGCACCCTTTTTAAAGCACTAGATTCAAGTCCTAACTTTTCCTATCCTTCTACATCCTAATCTTTCTACTTATGCCCGAAACGTTCTTCGTTCGTGTCTATTCATACCCTAGTCTCCATATTATTCTACTTAAAAAATTCCGGGCAAAACGCGCGAGAAAATCTCTTCAGAGGTTAAAGTATAAAGAGGTAGGGAGTTGTGCACCCTTTTTAAAGCACTAAATTCAAGTCCATGATAACTTTTCCTATCCTTCTACGTCCTAATCTTTCTACTTATGCCCGAAACGTTCTTCGTTCGTGTCTATTCATACCCCAGTCTCCATATTATTCTACTTAAAAAAGTTCGGACAGAACGCGCGAGAAAATCTCTTCAGAGGTTAAAGTATAAAGAGGTAAGGAGTTGTGCACCCTTTTTGAAGCAAAAGATTCCTGTTTGTACTAATACCAGAAGTATTCAAATCCAACAAATCACCTAAATATAGCTTACTGCTGATGCCTTATATAATCCTTGTTATCTTATTGTCTTGTATACCTTTCTTTCGAGTACCTATCCCAGAATACGTACCACATTAAAAATCCCATCTGAAACGATTCAGTGGTCGATTCAACGATTCAACGATTTATTGGTCTTTATGATTACTTATTTCTTATCGAAATAAGTAATCATAAAGACCAATAAATTGTATCCCCAGGTTGTAGACCAGGAGCTGGAGCTCATGAAGGGACATGTGTCGAAGGAGATGCGCAACTCCAGTTCTGTTTGGGAGCTCTTCACAGGCCGACAGTACCGGAGGCCGATTGTTATTGCCGCTGGTATGTATGTTTTATGTTTTAACCAGCAGACGCCCACGGGATTTGGAAAATTTATTCCGGGAAATCATGAATTTTTCTGGGATAAAAAGTTGCATTTGTATTAACTCAGAAAATAATTTATCTCCATTTCAAATTTCAGCTAAATCGGTTCAGTAGTTGCGGCGTGAAGGAGTATTTCTCTATACAAACTTTGGACGGTGGAACCCCTTTTCACCCCCTGGGCGAGAGTGCAAAATTCTTTCTATTCCATACCTCATAAGAAACCAAAATGGAGCCCAGAGGTTGGGGGCTGTGCGTTGATATATTATGTTCGTCAGTCAGTCAGTTTCTTCATTTATATGTTTGGATAAAGACGAACGGAAGCGAGAGACACTTTCATTTGCACTTCTTTAAAGTAAATAAATAATCAAGTAAGTAATTCGCTTGTAATTTCGATAATGCTTCAGATTTTATGTAATGCTTATTTGAACGATAAAACAACTCTAACACAAATTCATTAACAATGCAAATAAAATAAAACAAACTAAAACAATGTAACGTATACAATATACATTGTTACCGCATTTGTTGAATGATGAGATTGTTGGATGCGATGTTTGCGATCCCCCGGCGTAAGGCGAGGGTTTGCCATCGTTCCACCAGCAGCTGTAGTCAGTTTTTTTTTTTAATTTGGAACGAAATTAAAAAAATATATTTACGAGGACGATGGTGGGTAGGTCACTTGTAGTCTGCGTAAACCAATACTGCGACATTTTTAGGGTTCCCTACCCAAAGTGTAAAAAGACCCCATTACTGAGACTTTGCCGTCCGTCCTCCGTCTGTCTGTAATGAGTTGCCGCTATAAAAACAAATTCTAAAAAATAGAATAAAATAAAGATTAAAGGGGCTCATACGTGATTTCTTGTTTATTTTTGCTCGATATCGATAACGGCAACAGGTATCTATATGCTTAAAACATTCACAGAATATTTAGTTATTAATCAATAATCACTTTAAAAATAAATGTAGTTAAATTACAATAAAAAATATTTAAGGGGGGGCTCCCATACAACAACGTGATTTTTTTGCTCGTTTTTTTAATTTGAGTTTTTTGTTTGAAGCTTTGTTGGATTGGTCTTGATAGTACGGAAATTTTTGGTCTCATCTCTGTTATCTGTAAGGTATATTAGTGGCAGACACGTATTTAAAGTGCCACTGCGCATTGTTGCGGGCAGCAAGTGTACGGTGGTTGTCCGCAGGGCTGAAGCTGGCGCAGGTGCTGACGGGCGGCATGACGATCCAGCAGTACATGGGGCGCATCACGCAGGAGATCGACCTGGACGTGCAGCTGTCCACACTGCTCATCATATTCGGCGCCTGCAAATTCATTGTTGGTCAGTATAATAACTATAAAATGTCGTGGTCAGCCCCCTGAGCCAAGTGACAAATCATCATCACGTGCCCTCTTCCTTAAATTGAAGTTTGGCGATCAACAATCGAAAAGCCTTCCTGTTAAGTGCCGATTTCTTTAAATCTGGGTAGGCAAGTCCGGTCCACCCCTTTATATCGTCCAACCATTTACGTCTCTGGCGCCCTGGAGACCTCTTCCCAACAATTTTTCCCTCTAACACAAGTCTCGGGAAGGAGAACTGGTCTCCTCTTTGCAGGTGGCCAAAGAAAGCAACTTTTCTGCGCATAAGGTTAGTTTAGGTTATTTTTAAGTGACAAATAGCGTTACGTAATTTGAGAACTGCTAGATTTTCAGAGGATTTAGAGAGGATTTGACATTTTTTTTTCATCGAGGATTATAAATTATTTCATGTTTTGCATCGGGCTATTTTGTTGCCTTTAATTATCCTTGACGATAACTGATATATTTTAAGTATATTTTTTTGATATATAAATCATCAGGAAGCAAAGGAGAATGCCAGAAAATGGGCTATATTTGCGTCACTCTGCGTCTGAAGCACGTATGCATGAAGAATCTTCTTTCAAATTTTAATATAGCATATATTATTTATAGTGAAATGTGAACAGGGGTTTAAAAGTATTATAAAAAAAGTAATTAAACGGTTTGAAACATGTGGAACCGCCATGCCACTTATAAAACTTAGAAAATTAAGCACTTAGAAAATCAGATGATTAGAAATTCCCTGTTAATATATTACTAATCTTTGTTTTGCATAATATTGAGAATATTTCTAATGTTTTACCGATTATTTGGTTAAGACGCAAGGTATAGCTCAATTTTTATACAAGAATCGGCAGTAGTAGCAGGGTCTTCAATCAATTTCAGTTCATATATTTTATTTCAGGTATAGGGGCATCAACTCTAGTAGACAGAGTGGGGCGTCGACCGCTTCTAATATGTTCATTCTTCGGCGAAGGAACATGCCTGGCCTTCGCTGGCACCTACTTCTTCCTGCAGGAATACCTCCATGTTGACCACTCCTTCCTCAAAGTCTATGGGATCGCCACCTTCATAACAATCCTGCTTTCCAACGGCATCGCCACTCTAGGATATAACTCCATCGTTGGAATTATATCCGCTGAAATATTCCCTCTTAACGTTAAATCTATAGCCATGACGGTGCTTAATATTTTCGGTGGCTGTTTAGGTTTCTCTGTAGCTAAAAGCTATCAGGCGATTAACAACGTCTCTGGTTTCTATGGAGTGTTTTGGATATTTTCTTCCGCTGCCTTCTGTGGCGCTATATTTTCATACTTCATTGTACCGGAGACGAAAGGAAAAAGCTTAGCGGAAATTCAGGAGTTCTTCCAAGTGCCGACTTCTGAAGAAGAGAACAAGTTGAATGGAGAAGTTGTTGAGATGGTTGAGAAGTGCAACGACTCGAAGGAGGTCTCGAATGATACTCGTTTATAGAATTAAGGTGTTTGTTTTAGGTTATTTTTAATAGAGATTGGTGCTAATATGACAAACTTTAATGTAAAGCATAAATGTACCTGGTATGGGCACAAAAACAGTGCATTTGATTGACCAGAACATTCTTTATTTTCAAAATAACAGACAATTCTATAGATAATCTATGTAGTATGTACGTATTCCCCGTTTTTAATTAACTTTTTGAAGTTGATGAATACCTTTTTGATTCTGCAAGTTTCTTGTATGATAGAGATTTTTGAGGCGTTATCTCAAAGCTAGCAAAGCTTCGCAAAGCAAAATAAAATGGCTGAGTTCCGAAGTTAGAAATAACCACGTTAAGCTGTTTTAAACAATAAACTTGTAAAATATCGTTAGGTCGGTCTTGAACACATTGTATTTGTATATTTTTAAGAAGATAGGAGTGTAGTTAAGAGACAGTTTTACAAAGTACAGACTGATGTATCCTAAGATGGTAGATCTATATAATAGACTCATAAGTTTAAGTACTTATATTTGTGTTAGTACTGAGTACATACCTATATTCTAAATACATGGTAAGTACCATAACGGTTTGACTGATGGGAGTGTATAACTTTATGAGGATATAAATACTCTAAATATTTTGTAATATTTTCTTTGATGAAGATTACTTTTTTGTACGTAGGTGCGATGCGAATTTTTGTAAAATTTTATATTAAAAAAAAAATACAAAAATTACAAATAGCTTTTCATTATGTCCCTATTTTATAGAAACTTGCATGTTCTTAAAGTTCTTAAAAAAACTTGTGAAATAAGGATTGTCATACAACACAAATAAGTATGATCTCACGCAAACTAAATTGTACTCAAGAATAAGAGGAAGGTCGCAGGTGGTCCTGGAAAGGGCGCGAGGGAACTATACGCCCTGATTGTACAGATATATTGAATGCGGCGCTCCGCACTTGTGTAGAACTAGCTACGAACACAATTACGGCTGTATTCTCACTGAGACTATCTAGCCCCTTGGAGCGGAAGTTGTATTTTTTAATAGGGAAATGGAATAACAGTAGGTTGGCTTCAAGTAAAGTAATATCTAGATTAAAATAAGCTTAGAACCTAAGCTTAATGCTCATCCATGTTGAAACAATACGCATTCTCGGCCGTTTTTCTTCATTTCTGAAGGTCGTGACCGTATACTTATCCTCGTTGCGTTTTTGACTAGGTATGTTCATCCATACAGTTTTGTCTGATAGCTGTTGCGAGAGGAAGGCCCATGACGGGCTTCACCATTGATTTTTCGTATTTCGTCATCGGTCTTCACTCGATCAGACCAGTAACATAATTTTTTCATAAGATTTACATCACCCAGATGACAAGTAAACTAATATGTATATTGTACGTATCAAACACTTAAATGTACTTATTTAAATCAAAGTAATTGAAACGAAAAAACGTAACAGCTTATTTTGACTAAAATATGTGCAGTAATTTCTCAGAGTTCACGCTCTGGAAACTGCGGTCATGTAGACGTCTAGACAATCGTTCATATCTCAACTCAATGCTCGAGAGCGGATATTGTTTGATGCTTAAAATTGAACTCGCTGTGTACCTAAATTGTGAGATAGGAAACATTTGAGAAGCTACGCCATTTGCATAATCGTATTAACAGGCGACGCTTCAATCTCACTATTATGTATGTAAATAAATGGTCATGTTTCTTTTGTATGAACTGCGATTCATGGTGATATTATTAGCAAAATGAAGACCTTCCCAGACTTATAAGTTATAACTTATACTTATACTTTGTCTAATTTTTAAATTGGTTCATGTTTGTCTGGCGGTATCGAGCGAGTCTGGTTAGAAATTATAAAATGCAGGTAAACTTTGCTGGTAATCGAACCGGGGACCTCTCACCTAAATTACCACAGGTCACAGCTCGCCAGACAGAAGTAGGTAGGTAGGTAGGTTGTTTTTCTTAGCCATGCTATAATATGACTTATGTACATTTGTCACAGGAATCTGATCGATCGCTTATTGTATATCTAAATGGAGTGAAATACAAAAAATGTAGAGATTGACATAACCGATCGTCTAGTTAATCACGTTACTTATCGAAGACAACTGTCATTATTAAAAAATTATGTCATATTTTTGGTATGAACAATCCAAAGGTGACACTCGTGAAAAAGTCATATTATGTCGTTTGACTTTGCTTATAATTATTTAATCAACCTTAGGTTAGTACAAGTTAGTACCTATACTAATACCACAGACTAATACTTTCTAGTTTTATGGTTCTTAGACTACGCGCTTTACATTATAATTTAATTCTGGGATAAAATAAAACAAACAAAAAGGCATAGTGACTTTGGTCTTGGGACAGCTACAGTATCAATTCTAAAAGGGTTCATATCTGCGTAATGAAACGCAGAGATATCAGAATATGGTTAATAGTAGGTCGGTTATCACGCCGGTACCATCGTCCCTTGCCTTTACTGACGTCATAACTCAGTGTGTCGTAAATATTCGGAAATTGGATGTAAAAATAGCCGTACCTAAACGTGCTCCTTGCATACGTTCCTACGTGAAGACCTTTCTCAGTCAGCGCGATTGGAAGTTCCCTATTTTTTTACACTCTACAAGTTAGTATATTGCGAATACTTGACTGCGATTTCACCTTATTGTAGGTGATGGCTAACTTGGATTGGAAGGGTAAGTAAACTGACCCCTAACGGTACTTTCTACTCTACATCGTGCTGGAACCCATAAATCGCGAATACCTAGATCTGCCAATTTCATTATTATAGATGTCTAAAGAAACTCGTGGCTGGAATCGAACCTGCGAACTCCCACGCAAATCGGAGTGCACTCCTCTGTGCACAGGAAGGGAGGTCAGGTTTGATCTATAGATCACCCCCCTAATGACACAGATGCATTGGACTCGGTTGATCGCCACGGATGTAGAATAATCGGCTAGGAATCGCTAACACCAGGCAGGAAAAATAGTTCAGTTTACAACACTGACTCATGTTGCCTGATGTTTAACAGCTTTTTACTGGATATGCTTTGCAGAGTGTGCTTAGGAACTCCATAGCCTTGCGTCCTTGCCGCTCATTTTTCGCGCCGAGAGTTGGATGTGGTTGGCATCAAAGTCGTACGAAACGTTTTCCCCACGTCTCTGATAGGTACCGCTAAGGTGTGGAACGCCGATCTTGCCTTTGTGTTCCCAGCCAAGTACAATAAGATTGCCTTCAAGACAAGAGAGAATATAGATATTTTCTAGGCAAGCGTGCCTTATATTTTCTCATCAGCCATAATTGTCGTCATCAAGCAAGCGCTGTTATAAAAAATTGACTACCAAGGAATTTGCAATGCGATTATTATGTAAGCACAATAGCCTCAACTGGTGACAGAAGGGCTGGCTCATTATTTGCGCAATGTAGAGCTTGTTGCGCGGAAATGCAGCCAGTATTCTTGGCACAATTTCACGCGGGCAAGACCGGTAATCAGTTGATTGAAGTCACGTCAGCTTAGTTCGTATAAGATGATAAGTTGTGTTGATAATGTGACAAGAATAGGATGGTGGTTGTTATTAAAAGTCTCACTTAAACAATGCTGAGAACTTTCCAGCTCTGTGAAATAAAAAACCCTTAGGTGCATAAGTATTGGATAACTTTGAAATTCTGCCTCCCATTTCACAGCTTGACTTGAAATTTCGTATTAAAAATATTTGATGTCATTTCGCCATTAACGACTGAAACTTGAAACTCGCAAACTTTGCTAATATGAACGATAATATTTTGACGAACAATTTTAATATTGCGAGATCCCTTCACGGGTGAACGAGCGTTTTAATCAGAGCTTTGTCGAATGCTAAATGCCGTGGATACCTAATATCCATTTCCGTATTTTTAATATTAAAACTCGGGTGATGAAAGTTTAAACAACACAGATGACAGCATAAGTTATCTTACGAGTACATATTAATATGTACGTGCGAAATACAAAACAATAATTTTGAACCAAAAAAGATTAGGTAAGTATTATTTTTTTACGCTAAATTACTTTGTTTATTTGGTTCGCGAAATTTTGTGAATACTCTCAACCATAGTCCAAAACCCATAACTACTAGTAGTAATACGTGCAAGGTTAATACTTAAAATGGAAATATCCCTTATACTAACACAAACAAGAAATAGTTAAACCACAATGTTACAGAAAGCCAACCCAAGATTTGAAATTTGAATATCCTTTACGAATACACGAGGGATCACTGGCCTTCTTATAATGGTCATCGTCCTTTGCTATTACATTGAAGGAGCAGAGGACGATGGTACAAGCTATCAAATGACCCGAGCGAAATAATTGAATAACCTATTTCTTATTATTGAAAGGTCTTGTGTTATTGCTATCCTAATGCGCTGTAATAAATAACTCATTTTATTTCTGTATTTATTATTATTTGTAAAATAATTGTGTGCTTATTTAAACTTACCTACTAATAAATTGGTCTTCTCTCAGAACGAGAAGACACATACATTATCCAACACGCTACTCAGAATTTAAGAGAATTCTTAATACACAAATGCCCGTTTGCTTATATGTTTTCTTATACCTTTAAAGGTAAATAATCAATTAAGATACGAAAATTTTTGTAACCACGAATTCGAAGAGACAGATCATAGATGACCATACATACTGCAGTCATCTCGGGGACGGCTCTGCTAAATTTTAGATTTTTCCTTCAAGAGAAAGAGTGATTTTTCTATGTACTTAGCTATAATATGAACTCACAACACTGGTAACGCATCAATATTATATTCTTCCTACTAAAAGCACAAGCTAATAGGTAGTACCTTCCGCAAAAGACATCGCTAACAAAAATTTGAACGCAAGCACAAATTACCACAAGCATGAGCGAAAAATTGCCACCTCACCCGGCAGCGATTTATATACTCTGCAAAAGAGCTTTACAAATAGAATTATAAAACAAGGGGGAGTGTAAATGTAAGGTAAGATAAATGAACTGAGAGTTCGTTGTTGCGGAAGAGTTGTATCTTGAACAGGTCAAAATATTTTTTAGCGATCGCATCTCTTTGGCTTCTTAACTACGTTGGTTCTTCTATTTCATGTTTTTGGTGTTTCCTTTTTCTCAGGTCTTTGAATTGCAATGTCGTACGTTGTCGTACGAACTGCATTAGGTCATCATCCTGACTGTTGAATTTATAAATCAAAAGTACAGGCTCTTGTAAATGATCATCAACACAATATTTGTGGTATTTGTATGTGGTGACAAGTATTAGTCCACTTAAAACTAAATTTACGAGGGTTCTAACGCGCTCTGCACTGAAAAAAGACTTACAGCAAATTCAGTCGGGTTTCGTTTTTTGCTATCACCATTTAATAGGTCTTGAAAACTTATTGATTTAGTATGGTAACAGCAGTTCACTATCACTCCCAAGGATTAGTTGATTTATGTAAATAATCCTTAAAAATCTATTCTGCAGCTCTAGGTTATAATATACGATATCTACACTATCACTACCATTGATATAAATGTTATCACTACACGCTCTAGGTTACGCGAAGCAAAGTTCTGCTAGTTTCAGTTTTGTTTTAGGACTGGACCAAAACAAATAGAGACCGCACGTCTAGACAGTATTTTCATTTCATTAATTCATTCGTTTATTTCAAAACCTCCACGTACAAGCTTGGAATTTTGTCCACGTCTTTTATTACTAGCATATGAATGGTAGCATTCACATGCTAGTAAGTGGGTTTAGTATATTAATTAAATTTCTTTCTTTCGTTATTAATACAATATTTTAAATCCCTTAATTGATGACCTCCTAGGTTTGGTTGACTGCAACGTCCTTCGATTTGAGGGTAAAGCTCCAGGGTCGATACCCGATACGGGCCAATTTGTTATTTCATAACTCGCTGAGTGGGCCGATTCTGTATCGTTCAGTTTGTTAGTTAGAAACCTGCGCTGGGTTATAAACTCAAAAAAAAAACGGAGGAAAAATCTTGTTTTTGTATTCTTTTTCCACAAGTTAGTAACTAGCATATGGTGTGTCGACATGGTTTTACCCCTCTAGGGGGTAATCTGTGAGCAACGGTCAGTGGTTACTTTAACCCCCTGTTAGTACTATAACAGTTTCTGCTACATTATCGAGCTTATATCTTACATCTTATGAGATTACAGTCTTTTTACTTGTAGATAAGTAGAGGGTAAAAATGGTTTCTCATTAAAAAGTCTTTATTTTTAAACTTTTATACTTAAGTTTGTTTCGTTTGAGTCTCAATTACCTAACAACGATTAAGTATTGTATGCTGGTAATGTTAAATCATCAGTACAGCGTAATATTACAAACTCTGTCGTTTAATTACAAATGATAAATATTGGCCTCCATATGGCCTCCGACCAGATGGACTGACGACATTAAAATGGTCGCGGGAAGGCGCTGGATACAGCTGTTAGCGCAGGACCGTGCGGGCTGGAAATCATTGCAGGAGGCCTTTGTCCAGCAGTGGACGTCCGTCGGCTGAAACGAACGAACGAACGATAAATATTCGTTTCGAATAGGTACATTTAATTCAAAAATATAAATAGTTAAATAACGCCAAATCAAATAAACGTAAGGCTAATAAAACAGTATACGTCGAAGTCGGAACAAAAGAGGTTAGTTAAATAAAGGAGTTTATACAAAACATTCGGGTCGATACGTATAATGTAGTTAAAGCTGCAGGGTCCCATAGGGCCCGCAATATCCGGCCCCGAGATTTTCAGCTTTTGTATAAAACTGATATTAGCTACATATACTCGTAGGTCGCGCTCTTTTGCAAAATTGTTTTTTGGACGTACCTCT
The DNA here is from genome assembly GCA_963855885.1 of Coenonympha glycerion. Taxonomy (NCBI): domain Eukaryota; kingdom Metazoa; phylum Arthropoda; class Insecta; order Lepidoptera; family Nymphalidae; genus Coenonympha; species Coenonympha glycerion. The sequence goes on from OY979639.1 coordinate 11,541,330, forward strand.
GCACAGGCCACAGCCCACAGGTTCTAGGAGTCTATAGAGAGAATAAATCAGGGTTTCTAAACCATTAAAGAATTGTTAAATGACAAGGATTCTTGGATTGATAGGGATATGCCATATGTTTCCATCTTCTCACGAGAATATCTTAAAAATATAAATCAAATTTTCATACTTTATTGAAAAAAAATTGGCTTTTAAAAGCTTCAAATTGAAAAATGTAGAAAAAGATGGAAGAGGCCTAACTCGTAGAGAGGTCCTTAATAAATAGTTTCTAAAAAAATAAAAATAATAAAACTATTTTAAATATTAAATAAAAATAAAAGTATTAAGGAATAAAATAAGGCTTAAATAAACAAATTAAAAATGTTACAATAAAACTTATCGATACTTAACTTATTTTAATTACTGTACAAATATTGCCCGCGTACAAGCGTGGAGTGGTGCCGAGAATACAGAATGCATTTCCGCGCTGAACAGCTAGGCTGATTCGTTGCACAAAAAAGTATCAGCTTCTTTCACCAGATGGCAACAAAGAGGCGACAAAAGATAAAGGGTCTTTTCGAAAGTTGACCGACAACAGTTTGAAGATGGAACTAGATGAGATGGTGTTGATATTAATTTGTCTTTGAATTTTTTTTACTGTAACTATCTTAGAATGTGTGATTTGAGTGTATTTTCATCGTCGCCAGATTAATGAGTTTTTGTATCGTCGGTAGGTTTTCTTGGTATTTCTATCCACACACATTATCCTTCGCACAGGGATATTGATTGGTACGGCTAATGTGCGCCGAAGCTGGTCCTTAATCCCCAAATTCCCGGATCGTGTGGGATTGGTAAACATGATTTTTGCCAACGCTCTTCTTAGCAAAGAGTAGATATCAAGGAGATGTGATGCGTAAAATATTTGCGGGAACTACATTTTACCTATTCCATCAAGTAAGTCTTTTAGAAATTCAAACCTATGGCATCAGGGAGATCGTTGAGAAATTCATCCTTAGCACCGATATAAACCTAAGGATGAAACCACCTGAAGATTTTACGTAAACCTTCTTCATACAAGAAAAAGGTCAAATTTCCCGCTAATAGGTACGCCGCAATATGGCGGAAACCGTTCTTGTGGAAACGCACGTGAGGACTAATAACAAGTATCGTAATCTGTGGCGTGGACCGCGGTCCAGAAACAATACTGCGGACGGCCTACTATTGACACCATTGGTGTCAAACCAAACATTTTTAACACCAGTAAACTGGCGACATTTTATTGCAAGGTTCACCAGTTCCTGTATATGTAATACTATGTCCCTAGGTAGGCACATTTTGTTACTGTTCTGTTTTAAATGACGGTGCAATACCAAAGTATTATACCGGAATCTTAATGAACCTTGAGTGAACTAATTTATGTAATTTAATTATTTATTTAATATCGTGTGATAAGGATAAATTATAGTTTCAAATTGACTTTCATTACTTTTAGTTTAATTTAATTCTGTAATGTTCATGGTAATTATGCTGTTATTCGTTTTTTCCAACTAGTACAATTTTCAATCAAACAAAAAACACTAGGTTCCGAGAAAAAGGTATAAAGTGTGAAACGTGGTAGTTATTATTCTTTGAAACAAGATATCCTGGATTTTCCTTGACTTATTTTCCGTCATAGCTCCTCTAGAATAATAAGTAAATAAATAAGACCGATATCGATTTTATCCGTTTAAGTCCCTTGATATAATTCTTGTTATTCTTTAGAATAAAATATAAGTATACCTACTTTAAATAAAATCGTCACAAACCTATCAAGTACCAATAAAGTTAAGTGTAACAAATTCTCTTTTAAAGCAAGAGATTACACAAGACTTAAAATAAAAGTAAAATGTAAATATCAAGAGGTTAGGTCGTTTTTCTTTCATTCGACTACAGCTAAAAGTACTTTTAAAGCTGCGACGTATTCCGCCAACATACTTTAGAAGTAGACGGGCTGAAAACTTTAATGCTTACATTGAAACTATACAAGTTACATGTCCAATGCAAATACCTACTTACTGCAATGTTGGGATCGGAAACGACTGACAGGCATATAAATATTACTTATACTTACTGTGTTTCTCTAATAAAAAGTTAAATAAAAAAAATGATGAGACGAGTCACGAGCCTGAAATTTACATGATGCGTGTCAGACGCAGAGGATCCCAGGCACTGATCTCTATTATTTTAGTTCCCTGGATCCCAGACTGTCAACGTAAAAATAAAGACGATTTTCGCCATTTTGGCGCTGATTGTTGCGTAATCAGGCATGAGTGCCTATGGAAGTATAATAAAATGACATTCAAAACAACGGTCAGTAGCAACAAATGTCGATTTAGTACCGTGGATCTTCGAGGGAGGCGCTTCAAGTCGGCATAAAAAATGAACTGTCAATTATATAGAATGTTTGATCCAGCGAGCGTATTAGTATATTAGAGATCAGTGATTCTAGGGAATTGCTGCACTGCAAAGCATTGCACTCGTCAACTTAAGTTATCAGGACGAAGGAGAAGGCAGTTTTGTACGTACCTTTGCAATGTCCAAACAAGCTGTTAAAACTTAAAAGCATCTTCTAAGTTAGGATTACTTACTATAATATACATGATACGAATTTTTAAATGAGAAAGGCCCTGGAGGTAAGTTCATCAATCTCCGTTTGCTAACAAGATAATATTATGTAGTAAATGTTATGTGTTTTTACGATTTTTTTATAAGAGCAGAGCCGAGTTTCTTACCTGTTCTTCTCGGTGCAAAACTGCTTTCCGGATGTGGTAGTAGTCATTTCATAATTTAGGTTTACAGGCAAGTTTGGGTGATGTGTGAAAGGTTTTTTATTTTGATTATATCTAACACAGATATCTAATATCTCATTATGTCTTGTAATCATCGGCGGATCCAGGGGGGGGGTCATGGGGGTCATGACCCCCCCCTGGGCCATCCAGAACGTAGATGGACCAATAGTTAAAATTGTAAAATATAATGTTTTATATGGTATTTTTGGGAATAATATAGATTTTATGTAAGTGAGTATCATTAAAATTTAATTGATTTATGGTTGATTTTATTTTATATAGTGTCAAACGCATTATTAGGAAACGAAAGTATCGAAAATTTGAATTTTATCTCGCCACCGCGACCTTTTAACTGATGACCTCCTGATTTCCCAGGACACTTCCTGATTTATCAAGAATCCTCCTTATATACTGATTTTATTAATAAATCTCAAGATATATTTGGATTTTGAAATTATATTCACGTAAAAAATGATGAAGGTATCTAAGTCCACGGCAGATTTGAGCACGCATACAAGGTCACTTCAAGGAATAAATAGTGATTTATCATGCGAAAATGTAAAAAATTTGAGCTCGCTTCGCTCGCATATCCAGTTATCACAATATGTATGCCCCCAGAATCTTTGTTACGTTGTGACTTTTTCAGTAAAAAAAAAAATAAACAGAAAATTTCGCGCTCGCTTCGCTCGCATATCCAGTTATCAGAATAAATACAGTTCGTGTTCGCTTCATTCAGGACTATTTGAGATTTCAAGGCGTTATTCCGCCTAAAAATTATAATATTATTTAAATTAAAGATCAAAGATGGATCATATTATAAAACGAAATAAAAAACGTAAAAAATTTGAGCTTGGTTCGCTCGCATATCCAGTTATCAAAAAATATATAAAGTTCGTGTTCAATTCATTTGGGCATATTTATGATTTTAAGACGTTATTACGCCTAAAATGGTTATATTATTTTTATTAAAGATAAATCTCACTGTCAAACCATAAATTCAAGACTGGAATAAATAGTGATTTATCCTGCGAAATAGTAAAAATTTTGAGCTCGGTTCGCTCGCATATCCAGTTATCAAAATATTTATGGCCCCAGGATCTTTTTTATCTTGTCTTTTTTAGTAAAAAAAAAAAACAGAAAATTTAGCGCTCGCTTCGCTCGCACATCCAGTTTTCAAGACATAAAGTTCGTGCTCGCTTCATTCAGGACTATTTACGATTTCAAGACGTTATTCCGCCTATTTTTATTAAAGACGGATCTCACTGTCACACCATGTCAAATTCAAGACTGTTATCGTGCGAAAATGTTAAAAAATTTGAGCTCGCTTCGCTCGCATATCCAGTTATCAAAATATGTATGCCCCCAGAATCTTTGTTATGTTGTGACTTTTTCAGTAAAAAAAATAAACAGAAAATTTCGCGCTCGCTTCGCTCGCATATCCAGTTATCAGAATAAATACAGTTCGTGTTCGCTTCATTCAGGACTATTTGAGATTTCAAGGCGTTATTCCGCCTAAAAATTATAATATTATTTAAATTAAAGATCAAAGATGGATCATATTATAAAACGAAATAAAAAACGTAAAAAATTTGAGCTTGGTTCGCTCGCATATCCAGTTATCAAAAATATATAAAGTTCGTGTTCAATTCATTTGGGCATATTTATGATTTTAAGACGTTATTACGCCTAAAATGGTTATATTATTTTTATTAAAGATAAATCTCACTGTCAAACCATAAATTCAAGACTGGAATAAATAGTGATTTATCCTGCGAAATAGTAAAAATTTTGAGCTCGGTTCGCTCGCATATCCAGTTATCAAAATATTTATGGCCCCAGGATCTTTTTTATCTTGTCTTTTTTAGTAAAAAAAAAAAAAAAAACAGAAAATTTAGCGCTCGCTTCGCTCGCACATCCAGTTTTCAGGACATAAAGTTCGTGCTCGCTTCATTCAGGACTATTTGCGATTTCAAGACGTTATTCCGCCTATTTTTATTAAAGACGGATCTCACTGTCACACCATGTCAAATTCAAGACTGTTATCGTGCGAAAATGTTAAAAAATTTGAGCTCACTTCGCTCGCATATCCAGTTATCAAAATATGTATGCCCCCAGAATCTTTGTTATGTTGTGACTTATTCAGTAAAAAAAATAAACAGAAAATTTCGTGCTCGCTTCGCTCGCATATCCAGTTATCAGAATAAATACAGTTCGTGTTCGCTTCATTCAGGACTATTTGAGATTTCAAGGCGTTATTCCGCCTAAAAATTATTATATTATTTAAATTAAAGATCAAAGATGAATCACATTATAAAACGAAATAAAAAACGTAAAAGATTTGAGCTTGCTTTGCTCGCATATCCAGTTATCAAAAAATATATAAAGTTCGTGTTCACTTCATTCGGGCATATTTGTGATTTTAAGACGTTATTAGGTACGCCTAAAAATGATTATATTATTTTTATTAAAGACGGATCTCACTGCCAACCATGTTAAATTCAAGACTGGAATAAATAGTGATTTATCCTGCAAAATCGTAAAAATTGTGAGCTCGCTTTGCTCGCGTTCGTTCTACATTGATACGAAAAGTCTAATCGTGTCTAAAAGCTTCAATAGTAGAAACGTCCGAAAAACGCACCCATTGAAGTACCTAGTTAAAGTGACAATGTCTTTCGGAAAAAGAAATATTGGCTTTTTATTTAAAGATTTTTTAAGTAAGTACAGTACCTACTCATACACATAATATATAATAAAATACCTACTTTTAACTGTATCAATTAGTATCATAATTAAATTAAAACTTGATGTGACTTGACTACAACTACTCGTATGTGACCCCCCCCTGGCACCAAAGCTGGATCCGCCCTTGCTTGTAATGTTCCCGGTTTACAGCGGTCAGTGACTTATGACCTTCATATTCTCTAATATATAAAACTCTCATGTCACAGTGTTTATAAACTAGCTCTTTTGAAACGGCAGAACAAATTTTTATATAAATAAAATTGCATACATTTCAGGTCATGGTAGGTCAGAGAATAAGTCGGTTTCCCCATGAAATCTATGCCGGGAGTAACCGAAAATGTATAACGCTAGCGAATTGTTAGCATTATTGTATCTAATACTAGCCCCAAGTTTAGCAGCAATGTATTCAGGTAGTTGTTAGGTAAACCACTGGTTCGACAGCAGAAAAATAAATAATACGTAAGCACTACCGTTACATGAGCGTACTACTGGGGAATTAAGCAAGCTTTTAAAAATTCTTTGCGCAGATCGCGTCGTTTGTGCCGCGGTCACGACCCACGACCCGCCGGGGACATCAGCACGGGATGGAATGGAACCAAATCAGAAAAGAGAACTGGAAAGTACGTTATTAAAAATGAACTCAAACTGACATTCGCAATGCTGTGGCCGCGCTGAAATCAAACCGGATTTTGTTTCTGCTATGCTTTTGCACGGTTCTTTACTTTGAAATAGCCAGCAGTTTTACAATGGTCATCCAAACCGATCCTGTCACGATTTTCCGTCTATTACGTAGATAGGATATTATAGGTAGTACCCAAGTGTGCGTGAAAACATAGGTGCTTTCTCTATTACTTCTTATTTACATATTTATACACATTAACATGCTAGGGAGAGGTCCAGGAGTGAAACATCGTCTATTTCAAAGCTCCGGACTATAGTATTAAGAATTTTCTGATAGAAAACCTATATTTACTAACTCTAAATTAACAAAGCAGTACACGGGTATATTAAGTTAAGGGCTGTAGGTATGTATATTGACGCAAGCAGTTGCTCTCCTTACTCTTACGAAACATTTTGTGGGGGCGATATCAGGGTGCATCGCGCGTGAATTTCACTAACTACGTTTTGCTTACTTTTCAAAATTGTCTTTCATAATTTTAAAAACGTTGAGTTTTAGGAAATTATAAAAAAAATTAAATTCAGAGCTATTGGGAAAACTTTCTATCGAGAATTTTCTGATCATTTTTTAATGTAAAAGTAATTTTGTCTTTATAGTTTTAAGATTCAGGTCATAAAAATCGCAAAGTATGCAATCTAGCCGTTTTCTGAGTTGCCTTCAATGTTTTGAAAAGTATTAAGTAGATATCGAAAAAGAAACCCTCTACTCTACAAAAAGTTGTAGTAAAAACTCCAAATTATATTTTACCCATACAATTATGCATTCTGCATACAAAAAGCAAAATATACAAGGTGTTCGCGAATACATTTATTGTTTTTTTATCTACCTTTAAAAGTGCAAGAAGAGCAATTTACATCAAAAACGAGTATACTTCGCAAAAATAACAGTGTAATGTACTGAAACACAAGTCTTTTTCATGTTCGCGGTGGATTTTCATCGCGTATACCCTGACATAGTTTCACGGATGAAAAAACTAGACCCAGAAAAACCGTAAAAGCATTAGAAATGGAAATTTCGTTCGGCTACCTGTGAAAAGTAGACTGCAGAAGTGATGCAGGCCAGTGTGATCCTTTTGCCTGTCGGAATACGCATGGGAATCGCATGCAAGATTTCCCTGCATAGCTCACGAATAGATCATACATTAAACATTGGGATATGCAAACAAGTAATGGTAAGTTGAGTTATTTTAAGCTGACTTTTAAAATACGGTTAGTAGTCACTAGTCAATCCATGTAAGTTTTTTTGTTAGTAAAGTCAGATATTTTATCAGTATTCCATTTAGAATTAAAATCTCTGTTCGTTAGTAGTATCCAGTGGTTTTCATACATTTTATGTTAAACTCGCCGAACACAGTTGAAGCAGATGACCGTCACGCTACAAATCGTGGCTCACTTCCTGTGGCCCGCACCGAGTAATCGCCGACATAAAACGCTACTCACGCGATTCGCGCAAAACTATCTTCGTCAATCCATTATGATATTGGGCGTATTGTCTTTCGCGCATTTCAGTTAATTTTGTGCTTTGTGGTCGATTTTAGCTTTTCGTTGCGTCTGTCGTTTATGACTGTCGCTTGTGGCCCGTGTGTGACGATCCTTACTTTTATATTCTTGACAAAGTTTTATGCAAAAATATGAAATACATCTAATACAATCCAGGCCTGCTCTAAATCAACAAAAAAAATTAAGGAATTTAAATTAATAGGAATTATACTCGGGATACCTTCTGCTTGAAGATTTCAGCGATACCAACCGCTTTGGCCAAATCTAAAAAATATATTACAGCAAACCTGCGTATAAATTAAAGCTTCATAATTATGCTTGTTAGTAAATAGAAACTTCTAAGCAACCGTATCTGTTTTAATAGCTTTAAATATTTACACTAGCTCAGTATTCGCAAACTTAACACCGAGTTGTTTTAAGTACCCGACGAACTTGGCAAAGGTAAAGTTTGAAGTGCATTAGGTACATATACCTACGCAGAACGAGATCAGTTTGGGGTGTAATTAATGGGGCTGCCTACAGTTTTGCCTCTATATAAAACCATTGTGAGGACTGTGGAGGCTGATTTCGGCACTCTTTCCTCCACCTTCTTTCCTTCGGCTCCTCGTTACCCCTATACGATTAAACGGTGATAGATTTGTTTCGGAAATATTTCGGAAATGTCTAGGCAGACAGACAGGCGAACAACAAAGTGATCTATAAGTTTTCTGTCTTTTCCTCATGAACCTAAACAACAACAAAAATGCCTAAAATGGTTAAACAGATACAGTCACTAAAATATTTTTAGTACTTTTTCGAACTTTTTGATAATATTCGTAGAATAATAAAGATGTATCAATGTCTGCAAAAGGTAGGTTCAATAGGTAGACTGAGTACCCACTTCTTGAGATATCTGAAATCAAATCAGCCTCCAGCGGCTGTTTAGTGCGCCGACAGCGGTGAGAGACAGTCACTCGACAAGGAATATGATTTCTCAAGCGAGATGTTCAACTTGGCTCGATTCGAACAAAGCAAAGTTACTCGCCCGACTGACTTGCAATGCTGCTGCTGCACTGAGCTATAATGCTTGTAGTGTGTTGTACCTACATACTCTTCTTGAAGGCTACAAAATTGCAAGTATCTGGGACTTTTTTTACACAGGTAAAAAATGACTAAAAGTGATGAGTCATATGACATATTGCGATACGATATAATCATGGAATATACCTAGACAAAGATTTGTACTATTTAGGTTGTCGCGCGCGCTCCGACTAGATAGAGCCCTTCCTAAGAACGACAACTCCGAGAGTGCGGCAACTTTTTTTGTAGTGTGTGTGTGTCAATTTGATATATGGTGCGCGGATACTATAGTGTGCGTGAAAAATTGTGGAGCGACAGCCGCGGCACGGGTTTGCAATTTGGGCAAAGTATTTTATGACGCACTTTTCATAGATAGAGCCCTTCCTAACAACGACAACTCCGAGAGTGCGACAACTTTTATGTAGTGTGAGTGTGTCATTTTGAAATTTGTATGGTGCGCGGATGCTAGTCTAGTGTACGTGAAAAATTTTGTAGCGACGGCTCGAGTTTGCCAATTTGGGCAAAGTATTTTATGACGCACTTTTCGTAGATAGAGCCCTTCCTAACAACGACAACTCCGAGAGTGCGACAACTTTTATGTAGTGTGAGTGTGACATTTTGAATTTTGTATGGTGCGCGGATGCTAGTCTAGTGTACGTGAAAAATTTTGTAGCGACGGCTCGAGTTTGCCAATTTGGGCAAAGTATTTTATGACGCACTTTTCGTAGATAGAGCCCTTCCTAACAACGACAACTCCGAGAGTGCGATAACTTTTTTGTAGTGTGAGTGTGTCATTTTGAAATTTGTATGGTGCGCGGATGCTAGTCTAGTGTACGTGAAAAATTTTGTAGCGACGGCTCGAGTTTGCCAATTTGGGCAAAGTATTTTATGACGCACTTTTGATAGATAGAGCCCTTTCTAACTACGACAAGTCCGGAGTGCGACAACTTTTTTTTTGTAGTGTTAGTGTGTCAATTTGAAATTTGTAAGGTGCGCGGATGCTAGTGTGCATAAAAATTGTGTAGCGACGGCTCGGGTTTGCCAATTTGGGCAAAGTATTTTATGCCGCACTTTTGAAGTCGAGAGCGGCCTCTTGGACCTCTATGAATATAGGTATTCCGGTGCGATGCTGTATAGAAACCGCTAGGAATTACTTACCCCTCGAAGTTGGTATACGATAACGTCATCTTCACCTGCATTGCCACGTACAATTAGGGGCCAGATCTCAGTGAAGTAGTGACTTTTAATATGTAAACCATAAAGGTTTCATTTTTACCATTTTGATATGGAACCCTAAAAACTGGACAAGTGTGAGTCAGACTCGGGTACTGAAGGTTTCGTACTACAGAAGTGCCTACTATGTTTTATTAGCCAAAAAAAATGCGAAAAATTAAAGATTGACGGCCAGAATTTTGCAATTGACCTACTGCGTCATATCGGTCTTGATGGTATTATATTTTATTATGATGCTTTAGATATCCTGGTAAGAGTCTGCGCTATTGAGGTTAACGTTCCATGCATACTCTCTACTTCAAAACTCCGAATGTAGTAGTTTAATATAGGGGGCAAAGGGTGCAGTCCGAAAATCCACGATATTAAAAATGAAGCGAAAGCCGCCATTTGCAGTGCTCCACTCCGCTTCCGAACGGTTTGATTTTATTTTTTAAAGCCGACGTTTCTATGGGAAGCGCGAGTTTATCAAATGCAAAAACATGCGAAGATTTCAAAGTGTTATTTTAGGTGAGGCTGCATGAGGTTGCTCTATTCGATTGGAATGTTATATTTTCATTTAATTTTTCATTTTTAAAGATACTGGTATGATTTAAAAGACTAGTAGGTCGTAAAAATGAAAATGAAAATCTTTGTTTTCACATCTAAGTTACAGTTATATGCTACTCATTTAAAAAGTCTGAAATTAGAACTACTGCCGAAGATTATTTAACTCATGATTTATTCTAAACTACTTATTGTTGTCAAATTAAAATCGAGAAAGTAACTTATAAAAATAAACTTTTTAACAAACTTTTTCGCCAAACCCTTGAAGAGTTGTCTTCGTTTGAAGTCGTTCTTATACAGTTAAACCTGGTTAAGTGAGAGCTTAAAGGACCGATATTTCTTTTTCTCTTATAGAGGTTTCTCACTAACCCGAGTTTTAGAGTTATAGAAACATAAACGCTAGCGAATTCTGCGCCGCGATTGGCTGATGCAAATCAGGAACCAAATCAGCAGGCAGAATTCGCTAGCGTTTACGATAACGATGAATACATTTTTCTTACGCAATCAGGGGGCAAATTTTACATCTGAGAGCAAATAGTTCTATTTAAGCAATGTAACAGAAATTAACTCTACAACTGTAGCCCTGTTACATAGATTTATAATAGGTCGTCGCTTGCGCTTCAACTAGATAGAGCCCTACTTAACAACGACAGCTCCGTGAGTGCGGCAACTTCTTCTTGTAGCGTGAGTGTGTCAATTTGAAATTTATATGGTGCGCGGATGATAGTGTGCGTGAAAAATTGTGTAGCGACGGCTCGAGTTTGCCAATTTAGGCAAAGTATTTTTTGCCGCACTTTTGAAGTCGAAGGCGGCCTCTTGGACTTCTAAGCCCTATTACTGTCCTATTTCTACGATTGCTAATGGATGTAAATTAAAAAAAATATGATATGTACAAATACTTCGAAAAATTAAAGACGTGAGTTATTGAAGACCTATGAGGTAACAGTTGAAGACATAATCATACAGGCTGTCATATAGTTTCAACTGTCATTCTCATCTGGTTTTCAATTTAGTTCCTGTAGGAATCGTAAAAATTGAATAGATAAGGTACAGTCCGCGAGGCGTAAGCTGAGCTTTGCATTAGTGTGAGTGTACATAGATAGTGTAGGTGTAACATTGGCCTAAAGCGCGGCGCGTCCCTTGCTTGGTATTAAACCGGTTTTTACTGCTTTTTGACAATCGGCCTGAGGCGCGGTGCGTCCATCGCATGACGCAACTTCTCCGCGCACCTTTTGTCTGACTCTACTTTTAGTGATCACTCACACAAATGCAAAGCTCAGCTTACGCCTCGCGGACTGTAACATGGCTACAGCAGCCTACGTACCTACTCCGGAGTGTTGTGAGAACGAAATTGCGTATTACCAGCAGCATGGTTGTAACTACACACTACACACTATACAGTCATAGAATTGTAGATCTGCATACACTTGGGCCCCGCCCGGCCTCTATACGCCGCCCGCCGCTAGGCGAAAACATCCACTCAATACCCATTAGACCCTTTAAAGCCTTAGAAGCCTTACCTTAAAGAAGAGGACCCTTAGCCTTAGCCAAAGAAGCCCGCGAAATTCATATTGTATTTTGTTCCTGCAAACAGTAGGCCAATCATACATCGTAGGCTTATGAGTTTTGCGAGCATAATTAAAGATTATGCATCTACATCTCGTGGGTACAGTTGATCGTGGGTTTCCTCTCAGAATAAGAGGGGTTTGGTTAGTAGAGGAAAATCAAAGAAGGGATGGATGGATCGTGTGAAAGAAGATTGCAAGTTGACAGCTGATGGAAATGAAAGAATGGAAGAAGACTCCATTAGTACAGGCCCGTCGAACCCGAAAATTTTCACTAATTCACGAAAAGTCAAATATGTAAAGGAATTAAAAAAACAAACATCATGCGGCAGGCAGGCAACAGGTAGTGTTTTAATAAAAAAAATTCATTCACCTCATGTTGGTTCCCGAAATATTATTATCTGCAGTTTTCCAGATTTGGAGCTATCGAGGCAAGTTTTGTCTTCCTCTTTCGAAAGTTAGAAAAAATACAGAATTTAGAACAATAAAGAGCTGTTAAGAGACATTTCACGAAGTAGGTAAGCGTCTAGAATTATGTGGTCTACGGGCAGAACAAGTTCCCGTGCACTTTCAGCAGAAACGTAGCGTACGAGGCATACAAGATATATACTCGTATCATTGAGTGAACAATGGCCCATGAGTATGCCTTTTGCACTTATTTGTCCGTAAACGTACGTAATATAAAATTGTTTGAAATGCACTACTACCCTATGTTTCGACATTATACAAGTATTGTTCGACAAAGTTTGTTCTCGGCGATGATTGTTATTTTTTTGAAGGCAAAATTTTGTGTGTGTGTGTGTGTTTGTGTGTATTGTGTTATGTGTACGTTTGTTACTCCTTCACTCTAAAACTTTGGACCACAGGATTTCACACGACATTCACACGGCTCGCCATAGAATACCATATAGGTAGATAACTAGTTTTTCTCTAGAGGTTTTTAACCCGAGTTAGGCGGGCAAAATGACGGGACCTGGCAAATACTCTCAATATAACCCGTTCGCAGAAGCTTTGCCGATCACTTCCCCTCCCATGCGCGGGGCTGCGGGCAAAAGCTATAATGTATAATATCTGGGTGACCGAGCTTCGCTCGGTGGCCAATAGATGGCAGCAGTAGTCATTTTTTTTTTGGTAAATTCGACATTTTCTAAAAATGAATCCTAGCTAGATCGATTTATCGCCCCCAAAACCCCCTGTATACTAAATTTAATGAAAATCGTTCGAGCCGTTTCCGAGATCCAGATTATATAGAAACTAGTAGGTCGCGTGGGGGCGCGGGCCACATGTGGCCCGCGTGCCGTCTTCCCCCTATTTGCCTTCCAACTTTTAGTCTCTTCAATATTCCTCATACATTTTCTATGGAAAAATAAATTCCGCCATTTTGATTTTTTTTCTATCCATCGAATAGACCATGGGGTCCTGATCACTTCTTGTCTAGAAACTGTTCTTCCATCTTTTATACTTTTCGAGATGGACACCGATGAAGTTTGTATGGCGGCCATCTTGAATCCGCCATTTTGAACTTTTTTTCAGCTAACTGCCAATTGGATGATGTTTCGAGTGACATTTGGTCGAGCACCCCCCAAGATAGTTCAATACTTTCGCCGTGCTCTTCACCCGTCTTCGAAATCCTCAATCATCAGCTCTCTCCGTATTTTTCCTCCGAATGATTTTTTTTCTTATATACGACCCCATCCGTGAAAAAAAAAAATTTCATACAAAATTGTTCAGGAGAGGTGATCAATCAGTGAGTCAGTCAGTCAATCAGTCAGTGAATCTGCACGAGTAGCTATATATATATTAATAAATATACAAGAATTGCTCGTTTAAAGGTATAGGATAAGATATAACGAAAAATGCTTGTGGCAACTCAGTTTTAAAAGACTACAAAAAGCGTTCCGAGCAAATCAATTAAAACCCGATTTGGAAGTGTTTTGTTTAAATTAACGTTCAAGAAACTAGGTGCTGTGGTCTAATCAGCTGTTTCTGATGACAGTACTTAGGGGCGATATCAAAGATTTAACCAACTGTTAAACTGGGTCCAACTTGAGACCAAGTTTAAAGCTTAGCTATTCCGATCGTATCCACATAATAGTGAAAGTTAGACATCGCCTAACCGCTGTGGTTTAGTGCCTGATCTAAGATGGATAGAATGGTTTGGGGCTATTTAAAGTTTGGTTGCTTTGACAATTAAATGGCCATTGGCTTACCGCTGGTAATTTGCATCCAAATTCGTTTTGAGCGCCAATTTTCGCTCAAATAAAAAATCATACTAATTTCTTGTATTTATTTCTCATTTTTAGCGTCAACGACGACGACCCAAAGGGTAAAAAGCGGGACCCTATTACTGAGACCTCGCCGTCCGTCCGTCCGTCTGTCACCAGGCTGCATCTCTTGAACCGTGACATTTACACACTTGAAATTTTCTCAGATGATGTATTTCCGTTGTTGCTTTAACAACAGATATTTACTAAAAATAGAATAAAATAAAAATTAAAGGGGGCTCCCAATAGAAAAACGGTGATTTTTTGGTCGATGATCCAAAATACCCAATATTACTCTATGTTGGTAGTAGGGTATAATTGAGCCTTCCGGCTTCTGCATCCGCATCTCTCGTTAGTCGTATCTCGTAGTCGGACTCGCGTACGAAACCTTCGTGCGCGAGTCCGACTCTCACTTGACCGGTTTTTTTATTGTCATTTGATAACATTTGTAACATTTTTTCTAAAGTAACAAACAACAATAATACTCTTTCCGAATATTGTGTGAAATTGAAATCCCATCGGGCATGGCTTTCAGGGCCCAAGCTTCTATTGGTCATGTCTAGAGTCTAGATTGAGGAACCTTCTATCAATATGTGCCGTTTTCAAAACTATGTACTCTATGCGGCTCTTGATCCAACAGTCGAGTGAGTTTCTCGACATGTTGGTTTAACTTAAAAAGCTTAGGCTTTTTGCTATAAGGCCGTCCGTTCAAACGACTATCGGAACAGTAGTCATTAATTTTAGAGTTAGTGTTAATAAAGCACAATTTTTACCGTTTCCAACATAATGCTACTCTTGATATTATTTATTTAAAAATAGGCACCAGGCATTACAAGAAAGTAATGGAAACAAATACATATCTATCATTTAAATCCATAACATTTAATTAGGCACACCACTTGACTGCTAAGGGATCAGAAAATTTGATTCACATTACTCACCTAGAGATCCTGATTTGTGTTTAAATATTTGTAACTATACCAAGATAATATCATCACAAATATATCTACTGACAGACTCAGTTTGATCTCACTGCTCAAACCAACATCGCGTTCGATATAATTGTACTATGTAACTTCGTTTTCTATATTATTTATTACCTATTTATTATACAATGAACATCGCTCTCGGGTAAAGACGACGTCGTACTTAGTTATTGATTGTCTTGGCCTAAGAGCCGGATCTACATCCAACTTCACCGAGCTGTTAACAGTTAACTTGATGAAACATATTTATTATTAAATTTTATTAACAAAAACACGCGTATAATGCCTTGCCTATCAAAATCAGTTGTGTGCGAGAAAGATTTGGGCGGCCGAGGTCCATGCATTGAGGAAGTAATGACAAGTTTATTGCAACCAATGCAGGCTATGCCATCGCGATTGTTATAAAATACATATGATATATGATTTAATATAAAATTCAAGCGGTTAACAGATCGGTATAGCTATCTCCATTTATTTACCTGTTTAAACCCCCTTGCCAGGTAGTGTGGTCAAGAAATTCGCAGGAAAGTGAACCGTGGCATATTTTATCTAGTAAGTAATAAAACTTTCAGTTGGTAAAAAGTTGATTTTTTCTAAATTTAAAATAGTCAGGATTTTGATAGGCAAGCCATTATAGCCATGTTTATCTGTTAAAGTTAAAAAAAATTCATTTTAAAAATGTTATATAAAGTTGAAGCTCGGTGAAGTTCGATGTAGGTCCGACTCACCTACTATACATAAGTACAGAAATAAACGATACAACGTCCCTTAATCACTGGCGACAATTCTTAATATATATAAATCTCGTGTCACAATGTTTGTCCTCAATGGACTCCTAAACTACTAAACCGATTTAGTTCAAACTTCGTCAATATCTGTCATTTGGTCCAACTTAAAAGATAGAATAGTTTTTATCCCACGTGGACGAAGTCGCGGGCATCAGCTAGTAGGATAATAAAAACATAATCTATCTTCTATATATATAAACTAGTAGGGCGCGTGGGAGCGCGGGCCACATGTGGCCCGCGGGCTGTCTTCTCACCTATAAAAGAATCGCGGTCATCTCCATCGCCAATTAGAATCCGATTGGCAATGGGCTAAAAGAATTACCTCGGAGCACGGTCATGGATTTAAAGATAGTTAAGGGTTGTTTGAATAAAAAATACACTGAACCTCATCCGGTGAGGTTCAGTGTATTTTTTATTCAAACAACCCTTAACTATCTTTAAATCCATGACCGTGCTCCTCAATCATCATCCAAATCGTAGATCATCATCTCTTCTCATACTTTTCATAGTTTTTCATAGGCCTTGTTTATTAATTGTAGCATTCACATTTTCCATGGAAAAATAAATTCAACTACTTTGATTTTTTTCATTCATCCCGTAGACCTTGAGATTCTAATTACGTCTTGCAAAGAAATCACTCTCTTATCTTTTATACTTTCCGAGATAGAACAACACGAAATTTGTATGGCAGCCATCTTGAATCCGCCATTTTGGTTTCTTTTTTTTCAGTTCACTGCCAATTGCGTGAAGTTCCGAGTATTTTTTGTCCCCTCCCCACCTAACTATAATACCTTGCCCATGCTTCTTGACTGTCTTTAAAATCCTCAATCATCAGCTCTCTCCATATTTTTCTCTAGTAACTCTCCGAAAAACCGCATCACAACCTTGCATAATTACCAACTGTTAGTCTCTTCAACATTCCCCATACATTTTCTATGGAAAAATAAATTCCGCCATTTTGAACTTTTTTTCTATTTATCGAATAGACCTTCGAGTCCTGATCAGCTCATGTCAAGAAACCATTCTTCCATCGTTTTTACTTTCCGAAATGGACACCGATAAAGTTTGTATGGCGGCCATCTTGAATCCGCCATTTTGAAAATTTTTTCAGCTCACTGCCAATTGGATGACATTTCGAGTGACATTTGGTCGAGCACCCCCCACCTATCTTCAATACCCTCCCCGTGCTCTTCACCCGTCTCCGAAATCCTCAATCATCAGCTCTCTCCGTATTTTTCCTCCGAATGAATTTTTCTCTTTTATACGAAAAGATTAGTAAAAAAAAAATTTTCCATACAAAATTGTTCAGGAGAGGTGATCAATGAGTCGGTGGCCAATCAGCACGAGCAGCTATATATATATTAACTAGTTTTTCGCGTGGGGGCGCGGCCCGCTAAAGCGGACCGCGTAACTGCTTGGAGCAATTTAAGTGTTCGCTCATACTCGGATTTTGCAAAAAGTCCGTATTTCGAATTTTCCCTAAAAATGGGGTAATTTTTTAAACCACCCATGATCTGTACAAATTCAGGATCGTCCGAGGCAAAACACTAAAAAATTATCAGCCTCAACTGTCCCGTTTCGGATCTGTGGCGTCCCGACTCCCGGGTTGAGTTGAGGTAGAAAAATAAAAAATTTGAAAACACCACTGCTCGGCCGCCATGTTGTTTTTCCTTATTTTTCCAATTTTTCTAAAAACCGTTTACTCATTTCCTTGATATCTGCGACATTGAACGAAATCGGTTGGAAAACAAAAGAGTTACGAAAGTCACGTCGGCCGCCATTTTGTTTTTCTGAAATGTCATAATTTTTTCCTATTCTACTCCCGCACTTAAACACGTCTCCTATACATCATGTTATCGTTTTATGTCTGTTTCTAAGTGAACAAAGTCAATTTTCTTATAGATCCCAATCGCCATACAATTTAGTATGGAAATTTTTTTCCGCCATTTTGATTTTTTTTTCTTCCAATAAATAAACTTACTCGTCCTGATCTTCTTTTGCTATGAAACCACTTTTCTATCTTTCATACTTTCTGAGATAGACACCGACAAACTTTGTATGGCGGCCATCTTTTTTTCGCCATTTTGAAATTTTTTTCAGCCCACTGGCAATTGCACGAGGTTTCGAATGACATTTGGTCGAGCACCCCCCACCTATCTTCAATACCCTAGCTGAACCCTTCACCCGTCTCCGAAATCCTCAATCATCAGCTCTCTCCATATTTTTCACCGAATCATTTTTTGACTTGTATACGCAGCCACAAGTGAAAAAAAATTGTTCATACAAAATTTTACAGGAGGACATTTTGGGGAAAATCACGAAAACTACCCCAAATGTGGCAATACAGCTTATATATCTCGATACTGCCAGTCGAGTTACACAATCGGTTCATACATGTCGACTTTCCGAAATGTTGCCAAGTGCCTCAAAAAAACGATCAAAATATTCAAAAAAATTAAATAAAAACAAAATGGCCGCCACCCCATTCCACATAAATATTTTACATAGTTTCGTATTCTTCCCAGTAACTACAGGATAAACCGCTCCTGATGACGTTTCAATTTTTCATCTCGCTCGCACCCAGGCGACATGATGGCCCCTGAAAAGTGACCATGTCGAAAATCACTTTTACTTTGATAGATTCCAGTGTTGCCAGTGCTCGATCACAAAAATACCCAAATGTCATTTGTACGAGTAAGACACGTAGTCGCTCATACTCGGATTTCGCAAAAAGTCCGTATTTAGATTTTTTACTTTTTGGGGAAAATCTCGAAATTTCCCGAAAAATGGGGTAATTTTTTTCCCCCACTCAATACTTCTAGTCTGTACACACAATCGTCCCATAGAAGTCGAAACGCTCCGATGTTGCCAACTATGAGAAATTTGAATTTCAAAATCGTGTTTTTTCGTACATCAGACTGATTGCCCGCCAGAACAGCCGCCATCTTGGATTTTAAAAAATTACTCCCATTTCGTCAAAATTCAGGATAATTGTGGGCGAAACAAGAAAAAATTATCATCCACAACCACGCCGTTTAGGATCTGTGGCGCCGCGGTTTGGGGTCGAAAAATGAAAAATTTTAAAACGCCACAGCTCGGCCGCCATCTTGTTTTTCCAAATTTTTCCAATTTTTCTAGAAATCATTTACTCATTTCCTCGAGTGCTGCGACATTGACCGAAATCGGTTGGAAAACAAAAGAGTTACGAAAATCACGTCGGCCGCCATCTTGTTTTTCTGAAATGTCATAATTTTTCCCTAGTCATCTCCCGCACCCGAACACATCTCCCATACATCATTATATCATTTTCCGTCTCCTTCTGGGAGAACAATTATGTCAATGAGTCAGTCAGTCAGTGGTAATCGAGCTATATATATTATAACTAGTAGGGCGCGTGTGTGCGCGGGCCACATGTGGCCCGCGTGCAGTCTTCCCGCCCATAAAAGTATCGCCGTCATCTCCATCGCCCATTGAAATCCGATTGGCAGGGAGCTGAAAAAATTACCAAGGAGCACTGTCATGGTTTTAAAGATAGTTAAGGTCAGTTCGAACAAAAAAATACGCTGAACCTCATCGTATGAGGTTCAGCGTATTTTTTGTACGAACAGCCCTTAACTATCTTTAAAACCATGACTGTGCTCCTCAATCATCATCCAAATCGTAGATCATTGTCTCTTTTT
The DNA here is from genome assembly GCA_963855885.1 of Coenonympha glycerion. Lineage (NCBI taxonomy): Eukaryota > Metazoa > Arthropoda > Insecta > Lepidoptera > Nymphalidae > Coenonympha > Coenonympha glycerion. Next base: position 11,561,175 of record OY979639.1, read on the forward strand.
ATAGTATATACATTTTCCATGGAAAATAAATTCAACCACTTTGAATTTTTTTCATTCATCCCGTAGACCTTGAGATTCTAATCACGTCTTGCAAAGAAACCACTCTCTTATCTTTTATACTTTCCGAGATAGAAAAACACGAAATTTGTATGGCGGCCATCTTGAATCCGCCATTTCGAATTTTTTTTCAGCTAACTGCCAATTGGATGACGTTTCGAGTTACATTTGGTCGAGCACCCCCCACCTATCTTCGATACCCTGGCTGTGCTCTTCACCCGTCTCCGAAATCCTCAATCATTAGCTCTCTCCATATTTTTCTCTAGTAACTCTCCGAAAAACCGCATCACAACCTTGTATAATTACCAACTGTTAGTCTCTTCAACATTCCCCATACATTTTCTATGGAAAAATAAATTTCGCCATTTTGAATTTTTTTTTCTATCCATAAAAATAGACCTTCGGGTCCTGATCACTTCTTGTCAAGAAACCACTCTTCCATCTTTTATACTCTTCGAGATGGACACCGTTGAAGTTTGTATGGCGGCCATCTTGAATCCGCCATTTTGAACTTTTTTTCAGCTCACTGCCAATTGCATGACATTTCGAATGACATTTGGTCGAGCACCCCCCACCTATCTTTAATACCCTCCCCGTGCTCTTCACCCGTCTTCGAAATCCTCAATCATCAGCTCTCTCCGTATTTTTCCTCCGAATGAATTTTTTTCTTCTATACGACCCCATTCATGAAAAAAAATTTTTTCATACAAAATTGTTCAGGAGAGGTGATCAATCAGTGAGTGAGTGAGTGAATCAGCACGAGTAGCTATATATATAGTAAAGAATGAGGAATTTTGGTTGTTCCACGGATTCCGCCTAAACTAATGGTCGTAGAGATCTGAAATTTGGTGTTTAGGTAGATATTAGGTCATGAATTCGTACTAAGGCCCCCATTCCAGAAATTCAAATTTTAAGGGGTAAAAATCGTACATTTAAGGGATTTTCCCATACAAAAGTGAATTTTTTTCGTTGTTCCAGGAATTCCCGGAAAAGTAAAAGTTGTAGAGATCTGAAAATTGGTGCCTAGGTAGATATTAAAAAATTTAAAAAAGTGGCCGCCATTTTGAACTTTTTTGTTACTGGGCCGATTGCTCTGAAAATCGATATTTGAGTATCGCAACAATCATGAAGAAGGAATTTGTGGTCGTATTTTAAAAAAGTGGCCGCCATTTTGAATTTTTTTGTTACTTGGCCGATTGCTCTTAAAATCGATATTTGAGTATCGCAACAAGCATGGAGGTGGACTTTGTGGTCAAACTTTAAAAAATGGGTGCCATTTTGAACTTTTTCGTTAGTGGGCCGATTGCTTTGGAAATCGATATTTGAGTTTTGCAGTAGGCATAGAGAACGAATCTATCGTCAAAATTTTAAACAGTGGTCGCCATTTTGAACTTTTTTGTTACTGGGCCGATTGCTCTGAAAATCGATATTTAAGTATTGCAACAAGCTTGGAGAAGGAATTTGTTGTCAAAATTTAAAAAAAGTGGCCGCCATTTTGAACTTTTTTGTTATTGGGCCGATTGCTCTGAAAATCGATTTTTAAGTATCGCAGTGAGCATAGAGAACGAATTTATGGTCAGAATTAAAAAAGTGGCCGCCATTTTGAACTTTTTTGTTACTGAGCCGATTGCTCTGAAAATCGATATTTGAGTATCGCAACAAGCATGGAGAAGGAATTGTGATCAAAATTTAAAAAAATGGCCGCCATTTTGAACTTTTTTTGTTACTGAGCCGATTGCTCTGAAAATCGATATTTGAGTATCGCAACAAGCATGGAGAAGGAATTTGTGGTCAAAATTTAAAAAAGTGTCCGCCATTTTGAACTTTTTTATTACTGGGCCGATTGCTCTGAAAATCGATCTTTGAGTATCGCAACAAGCATGGAGGAGGAATTTGTGGTCAAAATTTAAAAAAGTGGCCGCCATTTTGAACTTTTTTGTTACTGGGCCGATTGCTTTGAAAATCGATATCTTACTATGACAGCAACCATAGAGAAAGAATTTAAAGAAAGGAAGAAAAAAGTGGTTGCCATTTTTTACTTTTTTTGTTAATGGGCCGAATGCTTTCAAAACCGATATCGGACCATAGTAGCAAGCAAGCACGGACGGACGGACGTACGGGGAGACAGCGTAGTCTTAGTAAGTAATAGGGTTCCCGCGTTTTATCCTTTAGGTACGGAACCCTAATTGAACTATATTAAACTTTTTTAGGTACATAATACCAGATTAAATATCTAGTACACTAGTTTGCGTGACATTTTAGCTAATTTTCACCCTCTTATGGATGTTAGTCGATGGCGGAATTGGCTTTATTTCTCTCAATTATTTCTGTAGTATTTTTATTTCGCGGTTCAACTACTCAGAGTTTAATTAAAGAGAATTCCATTCGACAGCGGACGCGAACGCTGCATTGTTTAAACAAAACAACTGCATTATACGCTTTTTCTGAAAGGATTGTTGAGGCGTTGAGATTCAAAAACACTTCATTGGTGAGTGGCACCAGAGAATGAGTTTTCGGCCTTTGTAAAGCAATGCAGTACTTTATCTTATTAAACCTACTCCTTTATATAAGTTTGCGGGCGACCACTGTTGGACATAGGCCTTGCCAAGCGAGCACTACACACCAAGGGGTTAGTACAAGTTTTTGTACGAATTTCAAGTCGACTCGCATCGCAAAAACGAATCGAATTCCTTCATACATTAAAAGCCAGCGCCATCTATGGACAATCACTGACATGGCATTCGATTCGTTTATGCGATGCGAGTCGACTGGAAATTCGTACAAAAACCTGTACTAGCCCTACTGACTATAAGAACTACTGACTGACGCACTCTATCTTTAGCCTTCCTTACCCAGCCTCTTCCAAATAAAAAAAAGGCCTAGTGCGAGTCGGACTCGCGCACCGAGGGTACCATACCATAAAAGAAGTAAAACATTGAAAGAATCACTTTTTTTCATGAATTTACGAGTATAATTTACATGTAGGTACTTTTGTTGGCGAACCGCAAACGTAACTTTGTTTTTGGTCATTTATTTTTATTATCAAAAAAAGTATAATAGTAAGGGAGTTGATTTTATTTTTCCTGTAAAGTATACATTAATGTCTAATGATCGTAATTATTTCAGATTTTTCGATTGATAAACTTCGGAGATAAGGGGGGGGGGGAACGGTATTTTTTTCGATAGTTTGCTCAATAAATCCAAAACTATCAGGCATAAAAATAAATAAAAATCGGTTTTAGAATACACAAGTAACGCCCTTTTATATGAAACCCCATTCAATATTGTTATTTCATTTTGAAAATTCGAAGCCCCGGTTTTCCCCCCTGTTTAAATAAAAATAAAAACAATTTTCAATGTTTTATGATTGCAATGGCGTTGGGTCACTATTACCTAAAACTATTCTAAATTTCAAGTCGATAGCTTTGATAGTTACTGAAATAATCGAGTGTGACAGACGGACGGACGGACGGACGGACGGACGGACCGACGGACGGACGGACGGACGGACGGAGAAAGTCTCACCATAAGGGTTCCATTTTTACCAAATTGGTATGGAACCCTAAAAACGTAGAGTACCGGCTTAAAATTATACAGGTTAATATTTCACGTTATACAAGTACCTACTTTTCTCATAATTTCCATTATTTTCGTAAGTATTATTATTTTTATTTCTGTGCCTATGTTATATTATATATATCACAGATATATTATAAATCTGTTAAACTAAGTACTTGAAGAGTATTTTTGTATTTTATTTTAACTTACGATAGTTTTACATTATTCTGAATTACACGTCATCTGATGTTTCGTGAATCTTTCGCTATATTTTTTAACGTTATTCATCAGGGTTTCTTGTAAAATGTTTATCTCCTTGTGCTCCTAAAATTTTGTGGAGACTTATTTCTACTTGCCCTTAGGTACTTTTTTCTTTTATCCTACTTTAGTTGGTATAGAAAATAATTTTGTCCTCGTCGAGAATATAAACGAGGGATAAAATTTTTATACCCATGCCCATGCCATGATAAAATACACGATTTGGAAGGAATCGGTCAATATTGTATGAAAATCTATTTTCTCCGCCCCTAAAGAAATTTGGTCGTAGTTAAAACTCCGATGTTGCCTGATTTACCGTTTTGGCCTTAAAGCGTTTTTTTTGCCTGGGTAATCAAAGAGAAAACGAACAAGATTGAGTTTGCATACTAACGTTTGATCTCAAATCTGGATACGTAGGTACGGTAATGCATCAAAGATTGAAGATTAGCTAAAGGATGATATTGCATATAGGTATAAGCGTTATACAAGATTAAACTCGGTGAAGTAAAGGAGGTAATGTACGATGAGAATAATATTAGACATCCTTGTACTTACCTAAATATACATCATTTGCCTCATGAACTCAGGAGCATCGTTTGAGCGCGGCGCACCGTTTAGCAATCCGAATAGAAATGACATGGCCGGATTCTGCCCTCAAAAAAAATATTCATGGCCATTGACAAACAGTACGTCATATTAAAGCTTATAATTATGTCTTTACAATCGTTTAGTTTTTATGATCAGAAAACTAGCGAGAGACATAATATCAGCATAACAACTTGCAACAAAATGCGCCTATATATTTTTAATAGCAATGATTTTTTATTAAAAAATTGTTTTTCAGAATGTTTACTCGCATTTTCTAAGCTTTGTAATATGAAAAATTAATAAGTTCATAACCAATACGCATCATCTATATACTTATAATAAAACTGTAAAGGGTCGAATTCTGTACATTGAAGATATTTTGAAAATTTTTGTTGGAGGACACTATTTAGTCGATACTGAAGCCAAAACTGTAATTTGTTTAATTTTTGTCTGTCTGTCTGTCTGTCTGTCTGTCTGTCTGTCTGTCTGTTTCAAGACCGCGCATCACGGCTAATCCGCTGGATGGATTTAAATGAAACTTTACATGATTATAGTTCATACCCCGAGGTAGGACATAGGATACTTTTTGTCCCAAAATTCATCATGGTTTCCCTGGAAGACGGCATCAAAGTCAAAATGTGTATTTGGTTATAATTCATTAACGCGTTGTTCGATTTCATTCATTCTTTCTTTGTTAGAAAGGAGGTTCTTTAAAGATTATTCCATACAATTTTTATCATTATCACTTTCGTAGTTCAGAAATTACAGGCATCAGAACCTTTATCGATAAGTTCAAGTAGGTGACTTGAAACTCGGAATGGACAAAGAACCTAGGGCTAAAGAAGACGTAGAGCTAAAGTTAGACGGGACTACCCTTACAGCCGTAAATAAATAGGCTAAGCAGAAGATTTTGTATGGTTTAAGATTTTTCACTTTTAGGGTTAACAAAAATCATGAAACTCGCTACGTTATACCGTATAGCGCCATCTCTACAATTTATGTGGAACTTGAATGTAAAACTCTGAGATAGGTACTACCGAATTTTTTTAATAATTATTAACTGTCATGTAATTTACTGTTTCATGACTTTATATTAAGATGGCACTGTTAAGTCATGAACAGATTAAAGTTTTCACTTCTGTCGAAATTCCCGGAGTGCCGCGTCTTTTTTTATCATCCGCAATATGGAAAGGGAAAATAAATGGTTCACAAATATTTTTAACTCTTAAAGGTCTTATCGATCCTAACCGACTGACTGTCATAAGTCTTTTTATACGCAAAGAAATATATAGCCATTGCCCATTCGGATATTTTGGATTGTATTGAGATGAAGCAAAGGTTTTTTAGATGACTCTTAAGTTGGGCTGGGGAATATTGTTAGTAGAATATTTTATCCCAGTGGTACCTACCCGGCCGAACCCTGAAAGATGAGCTCTACCACCAGTACAAATTTTCACACGATTTAATGATTTTTGACATATTTCGGGGTTTCAGAATAGAAATCACATTGAAAAGGACGATTTTAACTGTCGATATTTCGATACATTGGTACAAGTCGTGGTCCCGTAGTGACCACGACCTGTGCCACTGGGTCGAAATATCGACAGTTAAAATCGTCCTTTTGATCTTTCAACTACGTATTAATGAAACTTTATATTATGATTAAGAAAAAGGAGTTTTCAAAATCACCACAAGATAACCCGTGCGAAGTAAGAACATGTTTCTGTATAACATCACACCAGAATCCCGCGAAAAATCAAGGAATTCCACGGTATATGTAAAAAAATCGTAATTCACGCGGGCGGAGCCGCGGGCAACAGCTAGTTTTTTAATAAAAATCATTGCTATTAAAATATATATGCGCATTTTGTTGCAAGTTGTTATGCTGATATTATGTCTCTCGCTAGTTTTCTGATCATAAAAACTAAACGATTGTAAATTCATAATTATAAGCTTTAATATGACGTACTGTTTGTTGATGGCCATGAATATTTTTTTTCCAGGGCACAGCGCCATACAATTTTCGGCCATGTCCTTTGTGCAACAAATGGTTTTCGACAAAAGGTTACAGATCAATCCAATTTAACGTTAATTCGATTTTTTGACTAAGTTTATGAAGTTGGGCCTTGTAGAGTTAGATTGTATCGAGTTAGAAGTTTGGCTCTACATGGGATGCGTGGGCTGGTTCTTGTTGCTTAGTAACCCTCATTGGGTTATTAACTGAGAAAACGGAGAAAAAAAATCCTATTTTTGCATTTTTTGCACAAGTTAGCAACTACCATGGTATGTTGACACAATACCAACTTAGGTTGGCAGCTTGTATACCTGCATTATAGGTTGGTTGTTTGTATTCCTGCATAGTTTCTCAATCAACCCGCAACTACTGAACCGATTCGGCAGAAATGTGAAATATTTATCCCGGAAAATGGTTCCCATGGGATTTCAGAAGAACTGAAAATAACTATAGCTAACAATATCGTTGCTTTAGGAAACTTTCTTATAAGGTTAAATAAGGAAGTGGATCGAGAAATCCACGATTCCCTCTTGATTTGTAGAAAACCCAAATTCACGCGGGCTTCTTTACATTTCACTCATAGCCGTTGGACAAACCTAGTTCTCGTATAATACCTAATGGAATTTACAAAGGTAATTCGCCAAGTACTCTATGCAATTCAAATGACGTGTCAGCATCACCCTTTGACGCGGCTGGTGTCAACAAATTAAACTTCCTCTCCTTGACAGAGGGTTGAACTGCGGAGACAGGAGATCAGATACGTCTGTCAACAGAATTATCAAACTGAGTAGTTAGCAGGTACAATTCCCGCTATTATTGGATTGAAGCAGGCGTTATTTTGTGGAAATCCATAAAATTAGCAGAGCAGATCAATTTGTTTTGCTAAAATCCGCCACTTGAAATGATTCTGTTTGGTACAATATGCAGGAACACTGCCCACATGAAACACCACACAAATTTTCCAACCCTTTCTTCGACTCACGTTTTGTCCCGACAACGGGACATTCTCAGATGTTGACTTTTCAATGCGAAATCGTAGAGTATGCGACTCTACGATTAATCTGTTTTACTACTCCCTCTATTATTATTATTTGTCTTAGGGATACCAATCAGATCAGATGAAATTGGCAGCAACGTTTAGGTTCAGTTAAAGACATGAAGCCATGATTATTCATATTAAAGGATCAGCACTTACTGACGTCACGCATACATTTTTAGGCTCCGCCCTGAAGCCGGATTTTCGAGTGGTCAAAACTGTAAAATAGCGCTAATGTAGGTATGAGTCTGACAGCGGTATGTGCTGTCAGCGGTACCGAAATGTACGACGCGCGACGCCATAATTGTAAAATTTTTGGTCTCATCGTACGTCACATCCTTCCCGTCATCTGAGCGGAGCGTATTTCGTCATTTGTTAAAACTGTCCAATTGGCATTGGCAGCAAGTTTCAGTTAAAGACATGCAGCGCGCACACGAAAAAGTCTGGAACTGACAAGTCTCTACAGTTGACTCAACTGACGATCGCCGACGACCACATACGGTCCAATCGGCATGATCAAGCCAATAGAATTGAAATTCGATCGTGCGCTCAATCATAACAGCTGTTATGAAAAAAATAGATTCCGACGAATTGAGAACCTCCTCCTTTTTTTGAAGTCGGTTAAAAATCCACGATGAAAATCCACGCCCACACCATGCCCACACACGGTCGGTTCTAACCACTGAGCACTAAACCAATAATGGTCTGTGGTTCTAGATGGTCCCATCGGTAGGTATATCGTCATGCTGATGTAGAAAATTCTTGCGTAAGAAGCTAATCTTTATTGAGATTGCCCACCATAATCGGTTTAACCGTGAAATTGGTATACTTTTGCCATAGAAAAACGTATTCATCGTAATCGTTTGCTAATTCTGCCCCCCTATTGGCTGACTTAAATCAGAGGGTAGGGTTTCTAAACGATAACGATCACGATGAATACGTTTTTCTTGCACAATCAAGGGGCTTATCAGACCTATGATTGTATAAACGAAGCGTAGGTCTACTTATCGTATACGAAATCGGCAACAATTTTCGTTGATTGACTTTTGCTAGTCTATCATGACAAATAGATGTATCTTTGCAATAAGCCCCAGATTTGTGAAAAAAACGTGTTGAAAATTTTATCATATTCGACCTTAATCCGAAAATAAACGTGATTCGAGTTCTGATTTAGGTACAATATCATTTTCTCGGTATTACGTTAGAGTATTTTCATATCGATGAAAATACATATATCAGAACTTATTCACGGAATTTTACATGAATATACGGAATTTCACTGGAAACTCGCCGAGCGACTAACAAAATCCGTAACGTAAATTAAAATTCGTAATATCTGCATGTCAATATGTCAGAGTTTACATACAATGGATTTAGTTTGAATTATTAAACACAATTCCATCACAATTTTGTTTATCCGTAAGATCTCAGTGTACATATTATGCTTTTGAACGCAGCATTTTGCAGATGCTTCGTGCGAGCACGTTTCTGCTATTTAGAAAAGCTACGCTTGCCGTAACGTGTTTTCCGAGGCACGAATCAAAAGTAAATAGTCGAAATATTACGTTTACGAAGGTCTGTCCAGAATGTGCATAATGCTCAGGTAGGAATTGTTGGACAAGGAACATACTGGGTATGTTCTAACATTTACTGTCTACTACTGTCGCTACAAATGTACTGAAATTATTGCACCTGCAAATTATCCACCACCTTTTATAATATGTAGAAAGGAATATGGAGGAATTTTGTTTTTAATTTAATATTCCTGATTCATCTTTAAAGCAAGAGCGTACCAGCAATAATTTTTATACGCCTGCCCAAAACAGGAGTGTAATGATTTTAGGGTTCATGTATGTATGTATGTATGCGAGTTTCTTGATTCTATCATAACTTCTGAACGGCTGAATATATTTGGACATATGGTGTATCATTAGAATCCTTACATAATTCCGAGAAACGAAGGCTATATTTTTTGGAAAATACGGCAGTTGTAGTATTTTTAATTTTTTAATTATTTACTTGTTCCAATTGGTAAAAGCATGTTTCAGGAATACCGCTCAGCGAAAGGAAATTTTATTAGCGCTGCCATTTGAAAGTTGTTCCTTTATTTGCGCAAGAAGTCTTCAAATCTTTGAAGTTTATAATAAACCCTGACTTAATTTAATTCGAATCAAACAACGAACAATGGAATAAGATTTAGGATCTCAAGACATCGTATTTTAACTCGAGGAAATCCCCGCTTCCTCCTCGCGCCGTCGCGCCGTCTCAGGGCAATAAATTAAAGGGCTAATCCCACGCCTGTATCAAAGTCGTCTCACTCAGTGGATCATTGGGTAGTTTATCAAGAAAACGTGGATGTAAAATCTTATAAAATTCAAAATTAGAGCGAAGAATTAGAAAATGTATTTACGATAAAGATGTGTGGTCGTTCGTGAGGTCTTTTTAAGCGTTGAACACCTAGGCACAATTAATGCCTAGCTGTGGCTTGTATAAGACTTCTCAAACAATGCGCGGAAATTTAAACTAAGTAGTACTTGCCTAGGCTGAAATTTCCAAAAACACATGAACTACAGAAAATAACTAACTTTGAAAAAATTCAAAGTTAGTGCTCATTTGTTATTTTTAGGGTTCCATACCAATTTGGTAAAAATGGAACCCTTATGGTGAGACTTTCTCCGTCCGTCCGTCCGTCCGTCCGTCCGTCCGTCTGTCACACTCGATTATTTCAGTAACTATTCAAGCTATCGACCTGAAATTTAGAATAGTTATAGATAATAGTGACGCGACGTCAAAGCAATCGTAAAAATTTGAAAATTGTTTTTATTTTTATTTAAAAAGGGGGGAAAACCTGGTCGCCGAAATTTCAAAATGAGATAACAATATTGAGTGGGGTATCATATGAAAGGGCGTTACTTGTATGTTCTAAAACCAATTTTTATTTATTTTTATGCTTGATAGTTTTTGATTTATTGGGCAAACTGTCGAAAAAAATACCGTTCCCCCCCCTTATCTCCGAAGTTTACCATTCGAAAAATCTGAAATAAATATGATCAATAGAAGTAAACGTATATTTTACAGGAAAAATAAAATCAACCCTAACCACTAACTATTACACTTTTTTTTGCTAATAACAATAATCCGCCGAAAACAAAGTTAGGTTTGCGGTTTGCCAACAAAAGTACTTATAATAAATTAAACTCGTAAAATCATGAATAAAAGTGATTCTTTTAATGTTTTACTTCTTTTATGGTATGGAACCCTCGGTGCGTGAGTCCGACTCGCACTTGGCCGGTTTTTTTAAGTATACAGTGCAACAAGGCTATCTTGGCGCGTAGCTAAAATTGGAACTAACGCCGCTATCATGTGATACTGTTTGATAGTTCGCTCTGTCGGGATATCGTTATTGTATGTTTTGTTGTTTTGCTTAATAATAATTAAAATAAAACTTAAATTGATATGGTGCGATTTCATTCGTCCATCTGTTTGTCAATGATCTTTCCAATATAAGCCTCTCTTTGGCACAGTACAAAAGGCTAGAGGGGCTCATCTCTATCCAATAATGCGCGACGTTTGTTATCTTATTCCGACGTTAAAATACTGAGTACAGTGATTATAAATATTATGGCATAATCCATTCCAGTAGAACTGAATCTACAATCGTCTTCATTATTTTCGGGTCAGATCCCCAGACTTTCCAGATGATTAATATCTCTCGCTGAATAGATTAGACTCCCTTGTACAAGTTGTCTCGTTATAGACGGCATTGTTTGATGTCAATCGAGGATGTCATTTACGTAACAACGGCTTGGTATCGACTTCAGGCCTCGTAGGGAAATTACTTCTTTGATCTGTGGGGTCAACTAGACTTGCAATTGACTAAGCCGAAAGGCCCCCAACCAAGTGCTCTCACGAATTAGTTTTAGGCACTTTTAGGACTTCATTTCTCGACATTACTTTAATAGAAGCATGCCCTGTAGCCATGAGTTTGTCTCTTGTGGGTTTGGTACAAATAAGCAGTAGTACAGAGTTTTAGTTACCGATAGGTGAGAACCTGAGGATGAGCCCATCGGAACATTTTACGCCAACCATATTCTTCATGCAAGAAAAAGTAGCGCCATGTGTCAAAATTTCCGCTAATACGTCGCAACATGGCGGGAATCGTCGCTGCGGAAGCTCACGTGCGCGGCGTGGACCGCGGTTCAAAGACAATACTGCAGTCGACGTACAATTATAGTGTTAAAAATGTTTTGACACCAGTTTAACTAGCGACATTTTTCACGCGATCCTTTGTCTATTATTTTTGTCCAATCTTGTACGAGTTAGTAAGTTAACTAAAAAGCGCGACTGTTGTTCTGTATTAAATATTTGATTAGAATGACATGACAAATCTTTGGAGTTACAAGTTGGGTTAAATAGTCGGTTAACCTAGCTGTTTGACACCACAATCCTGGTTTTATCGTGCCTACGCTACTAAACAACTAAGTTCTTTGACTGCAAATAACCGCTTACCAATGTATTACATCTAGACCCCAAACTTGTGAACAACCTAAACACGCCGAATCAGTATGTATCAAAATTCAAACGTTGCTAAAGTGCTCGTTGTGGTTCCAACTCCAAAATACGGGGATTATTAAGATACTAACGGGTCAACCATAAGAGACTCAATGTGGCTCTAAATGGCTGCGGTTATGGTGGTGAGTTGACCTGTGCATCGAGTACTCAGCAACAGGAGAGGTAAAGACGAGCCTTAACTGGCAAGAAGCATAAAACTGTTTTTCGCGCGGACTGTGCTCGTGTTGAACTTCCCCGAACCTGGCACTGTTTCTTAAACTGTTAAACTTTTATCATGTTTGTTTTTTTGTTGTTAAACTTTGGTCATTTAAATACAAACTTTTAAGTTTACTGTAGCCAAACAAAAATCTTATGGAAGTTTCGGTATGAAAGTATGATGCCCATGTGTATCAGTTGGTTAGCCGATGGTGTGTCGTTGATTGCATTAGAATAGTCGTCTGTTGTTCACACTGCGTCAGTGCAGGCATCGCTAGATCGGACAAGTAGTTTATGTCGGTCCAATTTGCTCGCAATAAAAAAAACATCTGAACGTGTTCACCTCGACCGATATTTTCATTCGCTCGTACTAAACTTATCGGTTGATATCGGTATGGTGGAAAAACGTCTTCCGATATCGCTTGATGGCTTACTGACAACCGATAATAACCGAAGCTCTGGTTGTCGGTTGACGACCCGGCTCACGCTGCGACCTAAAGCAAAATAAATTTTTGGTTCCTTCATTATGTACCTAATGATTGTTCTATATTTCTATTCTGTTCCCCTTCTCTTAGCATAGTACTGAAAGGGCCAGGGAACGGCCAGTACGGTGGCTGGTATGGTCACAGGAAATGTTTGGAATCCTTTACGAGCCGACAATTGTTAATGGAGTCCACGACGCGATCTTGACAAGGGTTTAAATCCCTGATTAGGATGACGAATCTTTAGTTAGGAGCCGGGTTTGTATGTTATATTCGGTGCTTTTACTGTTATTATACTCAGCTTTAACGTACGTAGCCCGTTTACGCTTTGACGTGGGTATATGGTACGTTTCAGCCGGCGGACGTCCACTGCTGGACAAAGGCTTCCTGCAATGAATTCCTGTGCCACTTTTATCCAGCGACTTTCCATTACTCTCTTAATATCAGTCCATCTGGTCGGAGGTCTACCAACACTGCGCCTTACTTAACTTATAATTTTTAATATTTTTTCACTGTGGCTTTTTCTTTATGACACAGAAAGCACGTCGTCGATCTTCGGCTGTATTCCTTAAATGTCTGATGACCACCAATGGAGATCTATGCAATTTTTTACATAGAAAGGATCTAGATAGATTAGTAACTCAAGACTGATGGTCTTAAAAGGCCGTAATGAAAGTAACTGAACCGACTGAACTCTCTTATCTGTTGTTTATTTCACATTGCTACTTATATGAGTGAAACAATTAAAAATCATTTAAAATTATATCATTATCGCGATTGTATTCACAAAACCAGAGTTGCGGATTTCACGTGAAATTATTTATCGAAATGTAGACTTCTCAGAAATCTCTCCGTAAACTTTGCGGCCTACGCTTTAGCCGCTCGATTGAACTGAACTAATGAACTCGCTATTACAAATATAAAATATTCGTATAGTTTCGTAGAATTGCCGTATAAACATTCTAAATGATGGCAGCAAGAGGACTGAATGGCCATTATAAGAATTTACATAAAAGAAGAGAAATTCGAATTACGAAATTGGGGAAGTGATTGGCAAAAACGTTATGAATTTCCGATAATTATTTTATGCGGACGATATGGAGAGAACTTGAAAGAATTCAGTCATTATCGCGCGTTTCCGATTTTGGGGAAATACTTTGAGGATATTTCAACAAGATATCGTTAGAAGAAAAAAATTGAGATTTTCTTGTACATGATATTGAAAATGTTACATGTTGGTCGGTTATCTTGAGGTCATAACGTCCTCCAATATTACTATTGGAGGACGTTATGACCTCAACACTGGCTGCTATTCCGCGATAAACAGCCAGACAGCTTCGTTTTAGAAAAATTGAGCCCTGACACCCGATTAGGAGATAAAAAGTATTAATATTTTTATCGTATTATAATAAGTTAATTATTTTTTGCCATAAACCTCTACACTGAAACTTTTGAAAAAATTATGGAAAACTCACAAGCATGAAGAATGTAAATAGATTATTTCATAATATTTTTCTTCACAACTAAGCAGGAAATATTTAACTGCCTCAAACTCTGAAATGACGTTTCCATATTGTGTATATACACTCTATACTCAACATAGTTAGATAACGTACACTCTTTATCGCAAGAGATAAACGTTTTGGGTATCGGAAATCGTCCCTAAGGCGCTATACATTCCCACTCCGACTATATTTGTCGATGAATCTGAAACCCAAACTTGCCCTAAGAATAATAATTTATGAACTGCCTTCTAGCGTTTTAGTTTACCGAACGCTTTGAAAAACCTATTTTCAAATTCAAAGCTATGTTTAAGAGTAATTATTATAATAATTTTATAATTTTCAGCGTTACTCGCATATCCGCAAGAGCCGTGTCCTGTCTTATTACAAACATCAAAACATGTCTCAGTGAGTTCGCGAATATCTCGTAATGATTCGGTAAACTCGGAGCCGCCTCGAGTCGGATATTAAGCCTCGCATTTGAAGGTCGGGAGATATGGAAACTTTGATAATTCAATAGAGGCGAAAGGGCCGGAGATAATTTCGTGAATAAAACTTTTACATTTCAAGTTTATCACCCCTTTCGGCTCATCTACATTTATAAAAGGTTCCTGTTGTAGATTATTATTATTTTATTTTGTAATAATACCACGGAATACATAATAGTACCTAACGGTGCAGAAGGTTCACTCCGCAAGATGATTTATAGAAATAGCGCTGACACAAAAAAGTCAATTCAGTTCGCAAAAGCGCCTGGCTCCGCCTCCGCTATCCACCTAAAGCTGCTCTCTCTTTCTATCGCGTAACTGTATCTCTTCCGACGCACTAAGGTTGCCTCATAATCGGGCGCACGCAGCGCATGAAATACTCCATATAAAACCGACCTAGCAGACGCGCGGCGGCCTTCTGAAATCAGTACGTCGAGACGGCTTTGCCGATCACGTGATAGATGAACAAGGCATGTCACGTTCGTTAATTGGAAGGGATGCTCAATTGCTTATTGTTACTTTCTCTGCGTTTAAATTCAATTACGGGAAAGACCGATCGTGAAAGGAGCAAATTATCTTGACAGCTGCAAGCCTCTTTTTAAAAGGAAGAAAATTCTGCCACTCCCTGCTCTATACATTTTTGAAATATGCCTATTCGTTAAAAAAAATATAAATTTATTTCCACTTAAAACTAGTAGACGTGAAAAGTTTAAAATTGAAATACCTGTGCAGAGACTATCACTTTATCAAAAGAATGTGTATTGCATGGCAGTGAAAATATTTAATCATTTATTAGACAAAACCAAAGAAATGCCTTTTACAAGTTTTAGGAGACATATTTTCAATCGCCTTAATGCAGAAACAGTATATGACGTGGATGATTTCTTTAAATTGGGACGCATTTAATTATTATTTCAATTTTTTTTTTCCTGACATTCATTATTATGCAATTTTATGTGACGAATCGTAGTATTGTTATCTTGTTTATTTTTTATTTTATTAATATTTACTGAATTGTGACATCTTTTGATAATGAACATAATTTATAAAACTTCAAATGTACCTAGCTCATCTTGTACTTTTGCACGCCATTTTGGCAGGATATGTCGAACTTGTACTATATTTTAAGACCTCAATTATTATGTACCATATTCCAGCAAAAATAAATGATTGATTGATTGATTGATTGAAGTAAAGCATGTGACTTCCGCAGATAATTCATACATTTTTGAACCAGAAGCATTCTTAGAATGCCCATTGTGAGGAAGTAATAATCTATATAATACTATTGCTACTCGCTGCACGTGGTGCAATAAAATGCAGAATCAGACTGCTTGTTGTCACACTGACGAGATGTACGGCAGTTCTGCCGAGAAATTAGGATAAGAATAAACAAGAATTTTATATCACAAAATAACAATGACTAGGTATGTATTCGCAAATGCTTACAGGTACTCAATAATTATAATGTTTTAAGTTTGACTAGTTTTGAAAAAAAAAACAGGTTTTTTGAAAAGTGCGAAGTTTTCGTCGATAACGTTAAAACTGTTTAAACAATTCAGCGTATTGATTTTATAAGTTAGTAGTACGTAGAATTAACCTCTTCCAGGCAGCTCCATTTTTTTAAGTGTTGGAAGAAAACGAAGAGTGTTTTTCGATTGGAATTCTCTCGCTGCTGGATCCATTTGGGCATATTTTCAACAATACAGCCCAGATAATCGAGCTTAAGCTTTGAATATCGTTTATCCGCACAGCATTTCCTATTCATAAATTCATGTTGTCACCGTCTGTAATTACAAGTAGGGCTGCTACTTAATCTCTTCATCTATTGAGTTTTTATTAACCAAGGTTTCTTTTCGCTCGATACGTTTCTTTCGCGTCGGGAGCTAGGCGAAAGAAAATTTTTTTTTTTCGTGAAATCTAAGAATATCTTCGAAAATCTACAATCTTAAATGGACACGCATGCAAGTACGTACTCGTATATATATTTGGTAACATGAACTAGTTAGCGCGAGCTAGCTGAAGACAGTACCATCTATCGAGGGATGGGTGAAATCGTACAAGAAAATATAAAACGGAGTTTTGTTTCAGCTGTAATTCCAAACTTTGTTAAGACCGAGTGTTCAACTCACAACACTCACGTCCTTTTTATTCCCTCGCGTTAGTTCTTTAATTATCATCCGTATCTATTTCATCCAGTGAATAACATTTTTCATTCACCGCTTTTTAACCTTCGCTTTAGGGTTACTTATCATAAATGCCGTATACTTATCTTTCATCAAGTTCTCGTAACAGTTGGACAGACCCCACAAAGAAAAATTCTGGATCAGATCTCTTTTCAAGTAACCTGTCCTTCGATTTGATCGCAGACCGTAAGTAATATGTGCAAAACATGTAAAAATAAAGTATAATTATTGACTTCTAAATGTTGTTTTTGTGTTTTTAATTCATCATTATTAAGTTTATACAGACTTATTAAGTTTATATAATTTATTTATATTTTAAGTGTCTCTTGCCTGAACATACATAAATGTAAAACATAATGTTCTGTTGTTCATAGGTGTACAAAGCCCACTAATCCATAGCGTGGTGGACTTGGCCTTACCTCATTCTTCGTTCCGAGAGAAAACCGTTCGATGAAAAAGGAGCTGAAAATTAAAAATCAGTCTGTTGGCGCCAACCCTGTATGCAGTAGACATTTTTCTGCCATAGTCCGATGGCTGCTCTTATAATGGCCGAAATTGAAATGCTAATGTCCGTCCCTTTTGAAGTTTCAAAGAGAATTTGGTAACAGCTATTAGAACGAACCGCCTGCTCTGACAAAGTTGCTACTTGTATTTTTAACTGTCGATTTGGATGCTTGAGATCATGCTGGTGTTGTACGCATTTCCTTCGAAAAGGCCGTACATTATAGAGATACGCGTGATGCGATTATTGTAATTGATTTTGATCTAAGTAGCATATTTTTACTAAATAAATAATTTATGCTTTAAGTAGTTTAACTTGAGGTTTGCGAAAAACTATTAAAGCACTCGACCTTAAAAAGCATAGCTAATACTGAGTGAAGAGTAGGGAGTAAGCACCCATGGGGATTACGCATGGAGCGTCTTTCGCTTTCTTTCTTTTGTATGTAAATGTGTTATGTGTGGTTGAATTTGTAATTAATATCAAAAAGTGTATGAGAATGAAAGTTGTCTGCGTTGAAGACACGTGATCCATTTAGCGATCGGATATATAATTATCATCTCGTACATTTTTGAATTCGTTCCATTTGAGCCATCGACTAGTTTTAGGCGACACCATCCCAAATTGCTACTGCATATTATGTAGTATCCTTTTCGTTTTTGTGATATGTAGTATGTACCCACCTGAATTGCTGGAATTCTGAACTCGTATTTTGCACGCAGACAGTATAAATTCCAGCGAAACTCGGCTGATACAGGACACCTGTTTCTCTTTAACAATGTTTTGCAAAAAAAAATTAGGTGGTTCTAAATGAACTTTTTTTTTTTCATACCGTGTATGTGTTCGGGATCGAACTTTGTTGTAATATTTATTTACGGATGTAAAATAAATTGCGTTTTTATCCGTTGTTTTCGGATTGGGAGCTTTTATTGAGGCGGTGAGAATTTATTGAGGTTTGCTTATGTGACTACAAGGAAACTTAATGTTATTAGCTAGTATTCAAGAACCTACTTTACTTACAATCCAATACCAAAAATACTCCATCGTTAGTAAACCATGTGATTCTATCAAAAACAAACAATACTTAAGTAAAAAGAGTCACTTGCAAACTAGCTAATAATGGTAATTTTTGTTTGCAAACTAAAAACGTAGCTCGAATCTTACGTAAACTTGAACTCTAGTTGAAAAGCGGAAACTTGAATTAATTAGCTTGCGCTTTAAAATACTTTGATAGTCAAGAAAGACAAATTCTCTTTAATAGGAGGGTGGAAAAACTTTTAGAATTAAAATAATTAGCATAGTTTTCGTAGCATAATGTAATGTGCATATAAACGTACTATCTTTTGTCCGCAACATTGCCCACGTGAAATTCGGCTTAACACAAATCCAAAATCGTAAATTTCCCGTTCCCCTTTCCTTTCCTAACGTTTGTACCTACTTTCGAGGAAAATTTTATTCTTTTTTTAGCTTTAGATTGTAATAGCAAACTTCAGGTTTTTCAAAATCTCTATGAGTACTGTGAAGAACTCTGGATTTCTCCTACATTATTGTGTTTGTAATTTTTATGTTATTCCAGGTTATAAAGCTAACTTTGTTCCAAGTTTCAGCAAACAAACGAACTTAGAAGTCCTTTTGATTAGTATGTAATGGTTATGTATTTAATTATTAAGGTAATGATAATGAGAGTGGATTTGATTTCTATAGCTGCCGCTGCCTGTGCTCTTCATTTTCATTCATCCCTCACCCTAATACAACCCTTGATTATATTTATAACGTAATTTTAGTCCCTTTGTGGCGTAATTTCAGGAATAACAAATTTATAAGTAGCTGTTGATCGTAGCTTCAGTGTGAATTTCTGGTTTTTACTAATCCCCTTGAAAACATGAATTTTCCGGGATAAAAAGGTGCCTATGTGTTAATCCAGGCTATAGGTAAAATCTTTAGTAGTACAGCGAGAAGGAGTGACAAACACAATAGGTAAAAATTTTCGCCT
This sequence comes from Coenonympha glycerion, assembly GCA_963855885.1. NCBI lineage: Eukaryota > Metazoa > Arthropoda > Insecta > Lepidoptera > Nymphalidae > Coenonympha > Coenonympha glycerion. The sequence continues at coordinate 11,580,603 of OY979639.1, forward strand.
TTATAATTAGTAGGTATTATAGTGCGATAATTTGCCTTAAATTATTTTTCAGTAATTAATTCTCTGATAAGCAGTGAAAAAGCCACAGATTTTAGAAAAAGCCATTAGATTATCGTCAGCGGGTTAGAGGCTTTTAACCTGGGCACTCACTTTTGAGTGTTCGGAGCTAAGTATGTGCGTTTGTGGAAACAGATTTATCACGGAATATTGAGAGGAAACCTGTATGACTCGGCGGTTTTCAATATCCTATCTATCCATGGTTTACCTTACTAGAGATAGAAATTTGACATAACTTGTATGGAGCTTATGTCAAATTTCTATCTCTAGTAAGGGAAACCATGGATAGATAGGATATTGAAAACCGCCGGAGTTCACCGCTATGTTCTCATAGGTGTGTTAGGCCCATCAACCCACAATTGGCCTGCGCACTGCGCTATAGCTATATATTATTTGAACTCCTCTCATTCTGTGAGGAGACCTAAGGCAAGTAGGGTTAGTAAAGGTTTTGTAAAAATTTCGAGTCGACTCGAAATTCGAATTCTAAAAAAAATCGAAAACATGCGGCTGTCCATAGATGGCGCTGACTGTAAATATATGGAGGAATTCGATTCGTTTGTGCGTAGCGAGTCGACTCGAAAAAACCTGTACTAACCCTGCGGCTGTGACACTGAGGCTGATAATATGCTAAAATTGTTTAAATTCTTAATCCTTAAATAACTAATGAGTTAAAACATGTTTATTATCTTATAGAGTAGTGGTTCCCAAACTTATTTTGTCTACTGCCCACTTTGAGAATAAATATTTTTTTAGCGCCCCCATTTTTTCACCTATTTAAAAACCACTATAACTTCAAATTGAATTAATTAATTATTGTGACCTATATATCCTATACCTTTAATCGAGCAATTCTTGTATATATATATATATTTCTATATAATCTGGATCTCGGCAACGGCTCCAACGATTTTCATGAAATTTAGTGTATAGGGGGTTTTGGGGGCGATAAATCGATCTAGCTAAGATTCATTTTTGGTAAATGTCGAATTTACCAAAAAAAAAATAATAAAATATGACTTCTGCTGCCATCTATTAGCCAGTAGTTAAACTACCGAGCGAAGCACTTCTGCTGCCGTCTATTATCCAGTAGTTAAACTACCGAGCGAAGCTCGGTCAACCAGATATTGTATATTAACGGAGAATTCTAAACGAAACTTTTACTATAACCCGCAACTTGAAACCTGAGCGCAGTAGGTAACATACAACGGCGCTTAAGGTCTCAAGTTAACTCTTACGGGCTCCACCTGCCAATAAGAATGATTATTGAAACGCAACTTTATAGTATTAAAACAGAGTATCTTTTATTAAAAATATAACTAAAATAATCAATCCTTATATAAAAACTAATGTGAAGGATGAATCTGATGCTGTTTAATAAGTTTGTTGATATCAGGTTCCAATTTACTCAAGAACAGTCGCAAGTCGCCACGTTCGGTAACAAGCAAACGATTTCGCTTTTTAGTAAGCAATGTTGTCACAGCACTAAATCCACGTTCACACAAATATGACGATGGGAATGCTATCAAGAATCGTTGAACGATTGACCACAATCCAGGGTACAATTGCGGGATCGGTTTTTGTAGCCAAAATTCTTGGTAACCATTTTTGAACTTGATTTTTATTTCCTCGTTTGTTGTCAATTCTATAAGTTCTTCTTCCAGCTGAGGTGACATTGCTGTGTTGACATTTGAAAACGGATCCAACACCCAGTCTGGTATTTCCAAGTTCAAAATGTCCTGGTATCGTTCGGTGAAGTCAATGTGGAGGTTTTCCAAATGTTGGCAGTAGGCAAACAATTCGTCGTTACTGCATGATACTGATAAATTTGGAAAATTGTGAAACTCACGTCTGCCCAGATTCTTTTTGTGTAGAAGCAGTTTGGCTGCGAAAGCAGCAACGACGTTTTTTGTTTTAATTAAATTTAGTTTATCGCCTTGCATTTGGAGATTCATGTCGTTGAATAATTTATACAGGTCTGTCATGTAAGCTATATCATTTTTTGATGTTATGAGCTTGTCGTGCAATTCTGTATCTTTAGTTTCCAAGAACTCTATAACAGAGTCAAACAGGTTGTAAAATCGAGTCAGACAATTGCCTCTTGATAGCCAACGAACTTCAGTATGATACAACAAACGGTTGAAATCCTCGTCATTAGTAACACAAAGCTGATGAAATAATCTATCATTCAAAGAGCTGTTGCGGATTTTATTGACTGCTTTGATGACATATTGCAGTGATTGAAATAGTTTTTCACTTAAGTTTCTAGCAACTAAATGTTGTCTATGAATAACGCAATGTACACCAAGGACATCCGGAATTTTATTTTTTAAGTACGCTATGAAGCCTTTATGGCACCCTGTCATAGCCGGAGCGCCATCCGTAGCAACTGAAATAATATTTTTCAAAGGAATCTCTTTCTCATCGCAAAACTTTTCCAATGTATTGAATATGGTTTCACCTTTTGTATCGGTCTCTAAATTTCTAGCAAATAATAGTTCTTCACATATTTTCTCATCTTTAATAAACCTCACGTAAGACAACAACAATGCTTCATTAGTTGGTAAAGTGGACTCATCGAGCTGAATTGAGAATTGACTTGTCCTCAGGTGATCGCACAATGATTCTTCAATGTTTTCAGCCATTTCATCAATTCGTCTTTGCACAGAATTATTACTCAAAGGAATTTTTCGGATAATATCTGCGGCCGGTTTATGAAGCACAGTAGTTATTACTTCATTTATTGCTGGCAATATTAACTCTTCTCCGATGTTATGTGGTTTGCCTTTTTGAGCAATTAACAAAGAGATATTGTACGAAGCTCGAAGTCCGTCGTCATCTTGCTTAGCAGCCGCCGAAAATAGTTTTGCTACACTTGGCTGTGTATTATGCTTCTTCTCTAGGTCTTGAAAATATGCTACATTCTTGTCTTTCTTATCTGGATGCATTTTATTCAAATGATCTTGCAGCCTTGAAGGCTTCATTGCTTCATTCGAAAATGTTTTTAGACATAGAAGACACAAAGGCGACGATGGGTTTGTGGGATTTTCAATAAATCCGAATTTAATATATTCCGCACAGTATTGCCGTCTCTTCTTTTTTACTTCCGACATTGTTTTGCAATGAGAAATACGTTCAACTTCGCGAGTAGTGTAGAGGAGGTGTAAGTAGTGCTCATCTATTACGCGCGAGACCACAAATGAAAATAAAATAAATATTACATTGTTTATATAGAAATGCTTAAGCAGCACGCACCGACAGGAATAAAACAAACATGCATAAACTCGTTAATCTCATTCGACGCTCAATCGTACTCAACAAGTCCGAACAAGTATTCAATGAATCATCCGACTGCTACAGGAATGCACAATTCGGGTTATTTAACAAAAACTTGTTAAAACATGATAGATATCTACGAGTACTAATAACTATTAAAATGCGAAAGTGTGTCTGTTGCCTTTTTATTTGTGTCTACTTTCATTACGAAACGGAGCGACCGATTGACATGATGATTCATTTTTTCTATATTCAATAAAATATGACAGATATATGAACTACGCGGAGAGAAATATAGAATCGAGTTTGAGCAATCTTTTAATTCATATTAGTTGATGTTCACAAGTTGTTGTTGAGAGTCGAGAGCTCTTGCAGTTAAGAGGTTGTTTAAGAGGCCTACTAGCTAAATAAAATTACAAATCACCCCCCCGCCTCGACACAACGCCCCCATTTTCTTTCTGGGTCTCTTACCGCCCCCCTTGAGACCTGCAGCGCCCACAAGGGGGCGTTATCGCCCACTTTGGGAAAGACTATAGACACTCGTGTAAACGCAGACTAGTGTATGTTACATATTAATTTTACTTTCGTTACGTACAAAAGATTTTCCCGCGAAATCGTCCGCATTTAAATAACCAGAGATAAATGAAAATAGATAATGTTTTGATCCATGCTATAAAGCCATACCTAAGCCAAAGCAAATTTCAGCCAAATCATTTCTATACTTGCAGCGTTAAGGAGTGACAAACATACAAACTTTTATGTATTTCTTTTATGTAGGTATTATGGTTTTGCTAAGGTATACTTAGTATCAATTAGCAGACGACTATATGAGTCGTATTTTAATTTGAAAAAAAAAACACTAAAAAGTATTGTTAAGTATTTTATTTTCATTTAATTGAAGATACATACAAGGGCGTCCATAAACTAATCAACTTGAAATTATATTATGTTTCGGTGAGGATATATTTATTTATTTTAATCCTTTTCTCTAAACAGCACTAAAAGGTTGTCTTTTACTGTCAGTTGTTTTAAACTGTGCAATGGCTGTTAATTTTGATAGTATTAAGACAACAGCGAAAGTTGCAGCACAGAACTGGTGGTAAAGACTGGTGTTTAAAAGTACTTGTCCATAGGGCATAAATTATAATATTTTAGTTTTTATTGATTCTATGCTTTATTATTAATTTTGTTTAGTTAGTTTAAGGTTTTTTATTATATATATTTTTGTATTATCTTAGTGAAAATTCATGCTCCACTACTACCGGTGCGGCTCCGCAGTTATTCGCCTCTGCCCTGAACTTCTTCACAGCGACACAATGTTTTGTACCCGACACTGCCTACACGCACACTACACTACCTGGTAACTACCTCTGTTCTTCAAAACAGTGTAGCATAGTCGCGAAAGCTTGTTGTTGTTGTTGTTGTTGAAATGAAAATATTTCCGTAAAAGTGAATGATGAAAATGTGAAGGTGACTGACTAAATATTCAATTAACGCATTATACTTATTCACTTATCTCAAATCACTTGACTTATCTATCTGGGCTATTGAAACCATTTGCTAAGTAAGGGGTTTTAAAAATTTGACCCCTTCTGGGCGCATAAAATATACCCTGGCTACTTACTACTTACTATACACGCAGGCTTCTTTTTATCCCCGAAAAATCTATATTTTCCGTGGGATTTGTAAAACAATGAAACTTACGCGGTCGGAGACGCGGGCAATTGGCAAAATATAGTTAAACTATACCAACTTCACAAATGCATGTCAAGTTTTTTTATTGAATTATTATTAATATGATAATTTCTAGTAAATAATATTATTTCTCATTTTAATTATTTTAGATCGAGAAAAGTTCGATTTCATCGTAGTAGGGGCGGGTGCGTCAGGCAGTGTAGCGGCAACTCGACTCAGTGAAATAGCTCAGTGGAATGTTTTGCTCCTGGAAGCTGGGTCCGTGCCGCCCTATGAATCTGAAGTAAGATTTTTAGATGGATTTTCAAAAAAGAAACATAATTTCAACGCTTCATATGAAAAGAAACAATAATATTATGATACGCTTCATATAATAATAACACCTTTTTTAGGGTTCCGTATGACCAAAAGAAAAAACCTCTTAAATGATCGCTTTGTTGTCGGTCTGTCTATTTGTGTGTATATAAAGACCCTTTATTTTAGTAACAATAAACCTATCGACATGAAATTTAGAACAGTTGTAGATAATAGTATCAACAACATCATTGCTATTATAATATGAATAAAATCAAAACTTAAAATCAAATCATTTATTTAAATAATTAGATTTACATGGGCTACTTTTTATCCCGGAAAAATCTACTTATGTAAAACCAAAAATACACACGGCCAGAGCCGCGAGCTATGTTACCATAATATGATTTAATTTGTCTTTAATCTGTGTATTCATATTATAATTTATCGGTATTTTAGGTATCGTGATTGGGTTCATTCACAATTAGAATGGTCTCAATGATCGGGGTTTCGTCAAATTAAAAATGTGAAACGTTTAAATATTTTGACGGTTTCTTACGTAGACTATCGTATGTATAAAAAACTACAAGTTATTAGAGTAATAATTAAATTCGTTATTGATCATATTTTAATTTGGTTTGTTAATTTTTTTTTCATTTTTATACAATCGTTATTTTATTCGATGCGGTAGTCTAGGTAGAAGCCGTCTCTTTGTTGCAGATACCTAGATTGACTGTTCAATTGGCCGGAAGCAAGTACGATTGGCAGTATGTAACGAAAAGCGACCCTCTTCGACACCAAGCGTTGAAAGAAAATGGCGTACCTTGGCCACGGGGAAAAGTGCTTGGTGGTTCCAGTTCTATTAACGCCATGCTATATGTAAGAGGAAGAGATTACGATTTTAATTCCTGGGTACAAGCAGGAAATCCAAGTTGGTCACCGGAAAATGTAAACTATTACTTTAAAAAAGCAGAAAACATTGAAGATATGAAACTCAACAGGCACGCTAAAATATATGAAACATTTGGCCAAGAAGGTCCGCTTGTTATTAATAGTATCAATAACACATACAGAAATCTATTTGAAAAAGTAATTGACTCTTGGGATTATATTGGCGTTAAAAAAGTACGTGACATAAATTCGGCTAATTATCTAGGATATGGAATTGCCGGAACAACAAGGATGACAGCGTATAGCGGACAAAGAGAAAGCACGTATACAGCCTACTTAAAAAAAGCCAAGAAAAGGAACAATTTGAAAATTATAACAAAAGCTCTTGTTGCAAAAATTTTGATAAGCAATGACGCAAAAGCTTATGGCGTCGAAGTTGTTATTAACGGAAAAATAAAAAGATACTTAGCTAACTTTGAAGTCATCGTCAGTGGTGGAACTATCAACACCCCTCAGCTATTAATGTTATCTGGAATCGGTCCTAAAGAACACTTGATGTCTAAAAACATTCCATGTCTCGTTAATTTGCCAGGAGTCGGCAAAAATTTACATGATCACACTTCCATTTATGTACCAATTTATGGAGATGAACCAGATACCGAAGACACAGCTGAACAGATGTTTGATATTATAGAGTACCTCTATAATAAAAGCGCACCGTTAACGAGCGGAGCTTTACAGGATGGAATGGCTTTTTATTCTCGAAAGGAACAAACCTACCCCGAATACCAAAGCCACATTGTAATTGCGCCGAAAAATTCATCTACAGTTGACAGTTTCTTATCTCTATATGAAGATGAGATTCTTGATTCCTTCAAAAAATATAGTTCAAAATACGCTTTATACCTTTTTGTGGTTAGCATTATGCATCCGTTTTCAAGAGGAGAAATTTATTTGAATACGACAAATCCAAACGACCACCCGATCATTGACGCCAAGTACCTAAGCGACGAAAGGGATATTCAAACGTCCATTGATGGAATAAAGATAATAAGAAAATTATTGAACACTCCCTACTTTAGATCCATTAACGCTTTTAATCCAAGGATAAACATTCCAAAATGCAATGAATACGAATTCCTGAGTGACCCGTACTTTAGATGTTACGCATTGCAAATGACAGCAACAGCACACCATCAGGTGGGTACATCAAGAATGGGGCCAGATGAAAGATTCTGTGTGGTCGATGTTGTGGATTGTGTGGTGTTAGTGGATTACGCGTTATAGATTGTAGCATAATGCCTTACGTTACAAGTGGTAACACTCAGGCCCCCGCTATTATGATCGGTGAAATGGGGTCTGATATGATTAAGGATGATTACTTGGCCACGTGAATTTCAAGGTGATCTGCCAAGAGAAATTAGATTTATAATTCCTTGTAAATACATTTTTATAATTATACCAACAATGCTATTTTCTTATTACATACTATAAGTTGGCCTGGAAAACGTTGTTTTGTCATTAGGTATATAAAAATAGCTTACAACCTACTCTCAGACCTACCAAACATACACAGACAATTTCATAACTATCGGTCGAGGGCCAAGGCGTGTCGGAGGAGTTTGGTAATTTTTTTCCGGTGAAGCTATCTGCGACCAGTCGACAGACTATAAGCGAATTTGTTAAGGGGCTGTGACGGGCATAAAACTGGGCGAATAACCTTTCTAAAGTCTTCCCGGCTAATAGATAAATAAATGAGTTTTATTCCCGTCGCAACGAATTTATATTACTATACGTGGAATTAGAGTGGAATGAAACACAGAAAAAAGTTATATCATTATAATAGGTATCCAAAAAAAACAATACACATACGATACGACTATTACCTCTATATCTTAAATTAATTAACTACCTATGTTATATTGGAAACATTTATAATAGAAAGTTACATACGCTCAGTCGGCTGGAGCCGTAAGGTTCGCTTAGTTATAGTTATAGGTTATTCTAAGTATATATCGTACATTTAAGCTAAGGTATCTAACGTTTAGTTCCTTGACTGTACCAGTATCAAAATCTTTTAAGAGCTTCCTAAATGATTAATTAAAGAAATGAGGTACCTCGAGCCATGGTTACCCTATGGGGAACACTCCCGGAGAACTCGCGAAGAACACCAACAAGGAGGCGCGAAGACCGCCGCGGTAGCCAGCAGCCGTCGCGGCCACGCGCAAGCCGCCGTCGCCGCTCCCGGCCGACGTGGATGCTGGAAGGGTCTCCCGTAGGACCAAGACCTTGCTAGGCCTCGAGGTTAGCCTTCTTTCGAAAGGCTGTCGAAGGTCGATCGATAGGATCCAACCCGATCAAAATAATAATTCTTCTTTCTTTTATCTCTTTTAAACAACACCCGGCCTGGAATTTGGGAGAAATACGACAAATAAAACCCGTACATAACGTTAGCTACGTCAGGGGCCAGATACAATAAAAAAATGTCGATAACTTACCAAATTACTTGGCTCTCCCTTCCCTCACCGGAATAATCGGCACCGCCGGCCACGTATATCGCGTGTGCAGGCTTACTGGGACCTAGCTCCCATTCTTCCAGAATTATCTGGATCAAGAAATTCAGAGCGAGCGCTCTCTTCGAAGTGAAGTTGTAAAGTGAAGTCGAAGGATCTGACGCTCCTACTTATACTCGCTATTCACAAAAGCCCTGCTATACAGGTGTCAAGGCCGAACTGTGTTAGCAGGCAAGGTTCCGTAGAAAAGGAAGAAACTAAATTTTCTCAAACCCAGGTCTGGAACAAGGAATTTCGAATACCAACGAAGAGTTAGGACTATTACACTAACATGGAGCTTACAAACGACAATCATTTCCCTTCTATTTTCTCCAAAAAATTAAATATTTCTATGGACCCTCAAATCTTGAACAGCCCCTATTTATAACTCATATAAACATAAAATCCTAATCCAAAAGAATATTTTATTTATAAGGTAAAAAATTAAATCTAATCCAACCATAAAAATCGGTTTACCATCCGCTCTTGCGGAACCCTGGTCAGCGATAAGGAATCGAGATAAGGGCCATCGACATAAAACCATGGACAGGACCGCTTGCTTTAACGCAATCGTTCCACAATATTTTACGCCACAACTCTGCCAAGATTTTCACCTTTAAACCAGCCCTTTGCACCTATGCCTTCGCAGGAACATTTTCCTACCCGTAAAAGACAATTCCGTAGGAACGATTTAAAGTTATGCAATTTCTTACCTGAAGTATGACCCGCGCAAAATATGTCCATCGCGCATATCCTTTCGTTTACGTCTAACTTGTTTACGTTCGTTTTCCTGGAACTCGGTCGACGGCTGAAGTTTTACGACCTAAAATTCTTTTGTCCTATTGTTAGAGTTTCCCTACGAATGAATGGTGTTGGTTGACTTAATTTATTGCCTGTCTAGACTGGAATTTTGAGAGATAACAATGTTTATCAAAACCTATAGAGTAAAAAATAGGTTCTAGTGTGTGAGTGAGAATGTCCTGTTACAATACCCTCTCCTCGGGGAAAAGGTTCAGCCAGGATGAACCGTTTTTCGTTGTCCTCAACGTTGCATCCTAACGAAAAAATAGTATTCAAATTCCTGTAACGATTAAAGAAACCGAATAAACAGAAACATAAGTACTTATAAGACCATCTATATATCTACTTACTAATCTGTATACAATATGAGTTTAAAGAAAAATTTAAATAATGCATCCTAGTCGTTGCACAAATCCTTGGTGGCTTGGTTTATAAAACACTGTGCGTATTTGCCATAATAAACCCTGTCCAGGGAACAAATTTGCAACAGTAAAAAAAAATCTAGGCTACTACGAACCTAAAAATATGTTGGCAACACCTACCAAACATATAAAATATAATCGTCCTCGTCCGCCATAGAGCATCAACCGAAAGTACGAAATATATATAAAAAAATGTATCCGAGCCTCACCTAACCAAGTAAATTGTTGAACCGAAGTACTAAATCCGCAAAACTAACCTACCTAATTTTCTTTGAATCAATTCTATCGAATTCTTACTTAGTTCATTCTTCTCCTTTCATTCATCCGCATTTAATCTTAAAGGTAGGACACTATCTATTTGTCTACCGCTTCCTTACACTTTTGTGTTTGACATACTTTTGCATTGTATTCAACACTTTTCAGAATTGACTATAATTATTGGACAGTTGTTATGCTTTTAAATCCTTGATGTGCCAAGATCCAATGTTTTGACCATCTTTAATTCTTTGAAGTTCATACACTAATGGGGATAATACCCTGATTACTTTGCACTTTTCGTATTTAGGCGCTAATTTCGCCATTTTAAATTTCTGTGCATCACTTTGTGTGTATGTAGATTTCCATACGATATCTCCTGTGTTAAATTTTGCATCTCTACGTCGAGCATTATAATTATGTGCGTTTTTAGCATGTGCTTTTAGGAGGTGTTCCCTAACTTTATCAAAAATTTGTTGCAATGTCCCGAATTCGCCAGCATATTCCTCACGCGGAAAACCAATTTGGTAGTCTGCGTTTGGATCTTTGTAAAAATTTCCATTTATGACTGGCTCTCTAGCATTTACTAAAAAAAATGGGGAAAACCCAGTAGATTCATTTACTGCGCTATTTATTGCAAATTGTATTTTATAAATATTTTCATCCCATGAACGATGATTTTCTTCAACGTAGGAAGCTATTGCTGTCATTATGGTTTTGTTATACCGTTCTACCAAGTTAACTTGGGGTGTATATTTTGGACAGTAATATAATTTCGGAATGTTATATTTTTTTATTAATTGTCGAAATTCTGATCCCACCATTTGTGGTCCCTGGTCCAGAATTACGCATTCTGGAACACCATAAGCTAAAATCACATGGTTCTCAAAATGTTTTGCTACGGAAGCTGAAGTTGCTCGACGTAAGGGAAATAACAATGTGTATTTTGAAAAACAACAGGTAACTACTAAGAGGAACGTAAACCCTGATTTAGAACGTGGCAATGATCCTACCAGATCCAATGACACTACTTGAAACGGTTTAGAACATTTCTTAGGTTTTCCCATAAGTCCAGGCGTTGCCTGTGTTGAATGTTTGTAAGCTTTACAAGTATCACAATTTTTTACAAAGTTTTGTACATCTTTAAACATTTCAGGCCAAAAATATCTAAGACACAATCGTCTATGCGTTTTAAATACACCAAAATGTGCTGCAGTTGGTTCACAATGATTTTCCTTAATAATTTCATTCCTATACTCTTTAGGGATTACTTCTTTCCAATCAAATTCACTAATCAGGTTATATTTACTTTTACTATATCTGTATAATGTATTATTTGTTACTATGTAATTTGGAAAATTTTTTGGATGTGATTGGCAGCCATTAAATATTCTTTCATACCATTCATCTTTTGTTACAGTTGTTTTGTTTGTATTGATTTGGTCAACCTTTATTAGTCGAGATAACGCGTCTGGCACTACATTGTCAGTTCCCTTACGATGTTCTATTTCAAAATTGAATTGAGATAGTCTACAACCCCACCTTGCTAGACGTCCTGATGGGTTTTCCAAATTCAAAAACCATTTTAATGAAGAATGATCCGTGACTATTTTAAAGGTGCGAGACCCTAAATACGCTTGAAATTTTTTGACGGAGAATATAACAGCTAACATTTCTCTTTCTGTCACGGAGTAATTTTTTTCATTTTTGTGTAAAGATCTGCTGACGTAGGCTATAGGATGATCAAAACCATTGAAATTCTGAGAAAGCATTCCACCAATTGCGTAGCTGGAACTGTCACAGTGGACCGTGAACGGCTTTTCAAAATCTGGTACTGCCAGGATCGGTGCTGAAACGAGTGCATTTTTAAGAGTATTGAATGATTTCTCGGCAGCTTCACTCCACTGGAATTTCGGTGCATCCTTCTTGTTGCTCGTTAATTTATTCAACGGTGTAGCAATATCTGAAAAATTTCTAATGAAACGACGATACCACGAACACATTCCTAGGAAGACCTTTACTTCTCTAGCAGTCGATGGTGTTGGGAAGTTCAAAATGGCGGAAATTTTTTCTGGATCTGTTCTTAACCCATGTTCATCTACAACGTAGCCTAAATATTTTATCGAATTTCTAAAAAATTTGCATTTTTCAAATGAAACTGTAAGGTTTGCTGACTTTAGTTTTCCCAAAACGCGGTTAAATAATAATAGATGTGTGGAAAAATCTGATGTGCAAATAACAATATCATCTATATAGCAGAATACGTAGCCGTTTTCAACGTCACTACAAAAATTTTGATTTATTAACATGTCCATTAATCTTTGTTGTCTTGCAGGAGCACTGCACAATCCGAAAGGCATAACTTTGAATTTAAATAACCCTCTACCCGGAACCGTAAAGCTTGTTTTTTCCTGTGAAGATGCTGATAATGGAATTTGCCAGAAAGATGAAGATAAATCTATGGTTGACAAAAATTTTGCTTCTTTTAAGCTATCTAATATTTGTGGTATATATGGAATTGAGTAAGAATCACCTTTTGTTATCCCATTTAATTTTCTACAATCTAAACAAAATCTCCAGTCACCGTTTGTTTTTTTTACTAGTAGTGCTGGGTTATTCCATGGGCTTTCACTTGGTGTAACCACATCTAAAGATAACATTCTATCTAATTCTTTGTGTAGAGCTAACTTCTTTTCTGGTGATAGAGGATATTGTTTTACTCTAATTGGTGGAGAGTCGCCCGTGTCAATAACGTGTTCAATTAGTGTAGTTCTACCTAAACCTTTTTCGAATGAAATATCTTTAAATTTATCAATTATACTGTTGGCTAACTCTTGTTGTTCCGAATTTAATGAATTAAATGGGGTTATTGTATGAATATTATTGTTATTTACTGAGTTGCAAAAATTACAAAATGCCGTTGGCTTACTACAGTAGGTTATATTTTTGAAAATCTCTGGGGCTAAGTCAAAATTTTTCCAAAAATCGCAGCCTAAAATTATATTGGATGTTACGTCTGGAATAACAAAAAACTTAATAATGCTTGTTTTATTTTTGAATGTAATTGGGATAAATATGTATCCTATTGTTTCCAATATTATGCCGTTTGCTACGCTACATGATTTGTCTATCTGATTGTTGAATGTATATCCTAAATTTATAAAATGTGTATGGGAATTATTTCCCAAAATCGACACTGTTGATCCGCTGTCTAATAGGGCTAATATTTCGAAGTTATTTATGTTTATTTTTAAGTAAGGCCTAATGTCATCTTTTTGAGTTTGGAACCGAACTGTAGCTAAAGAATCGAATTTTAAAAATTTTTGTTGCTCTAAGTAATTTTGTTTGAAATCCTACAGTTCGGAAGTTTTAGTTTTTTGATTCTACTGCTGTAATGTTTTGTGTATTTCTATTGCACTTTGGGCAAGTTATTTTAGTAAAACCTATGGTTCCGCACCTAAAACATTTAAATTCTTTATTTATTTTATAATTGCGACAAAATCTGAAATTATGGTTTGGAAGACCACACTTATAGCAAAGAGGCCTGTTTATGTTTTGTGTGTTATGTTGTAAGTTGTTATGTTGTGAATGTGATCTGTTATAATATGTCGATGTGTTGTTAAAGTTTGAATGTGGTTTGTTATAATGTAAATGTTGGTTGTTATTGTAAGAATGTTGTTTATTATTGTAGTAATTTTTGTTATTGTTATAATTTTTGTTATTGTTATAATTTTGTCTGTTTGTTTGTTGATTATTTTTAATAAAATTTTGATTATTTGAATTATTTTTGTTTGTTTCTAACTGTTTTTCTGTTTGAATTGTAGCAATTGTAGGTTTTGCTTTAGGTTTATGTAAGAATTCTGATGTTAGAAAGTGTGTAGATGTTTTTGTAGGTTCTGCAAATAAATTTGCACGGTTAGATGCCGTTTCTAATTTTTTACATTTTTCTTTTAATTCAGAAATTGTAGTAATGTCTAATAATGCCAATTGCTGTGAATAATTCGGGCGGATATTATGTAAAAGTATTTCCAATTTTGTTTCTTCAGTTAATGGTGTTTTAAATCTATTAAACAAGCACGACATGATTGAGAAGTATACATGAACGGGTTCTTCTGGCCCTTGTGTCCTATTCCGAACTTCACCCAACAACCTATAATCGTAGTCGACAGGATCAAATTCTACAAGAATTAAAGTCTTCAATTCCTTCCATGTGGAAACCTGGTCACGAATACCTCTGTACCAAAGCAAACCCTGATCTGAAAACAACTGAGCTGCCGAGTTAAACAATTTTTCTTCTGTAACACCAAAATAGCTGCGGAGCTCCTCAACCCTTTCGATGAAGGAGCGCGGGTCGGTTGTACCATTAAATTTTAAATTCCACTTGGTTATATTCCTATCCCCTACACACTCGATAACAGCCTCAGGGGCTGGTTCAGCTGGAACATCCTGAATGACGCTACCCGAAGTCGAAGCTGTTGGACCATCAAGTACTATCAGACACCTTTCTAACTTCTTATTTAATTCTAATTTACTAAATTTTAATGTGGATTCCGTAGGCTGAACTCTGGATAATCTGTAATATAAATGATTTGCCAATGCCTTTGCCCTTTGTAATGGAAAACGATCTTTGGATTTTTCTAATTTTTCTAAAGTAAGTGTTAATTCATTTAATTTTTCTGAAATTGTTTGTAGTTCCTCACTGTCTGGAAAGTCTGTTTCAATTATTGCCTCCGAGGGGCATTCTAACATTAACTTCCTTAATTGTTTTCGTAAACCCTCCGTAGTTGTGGCTGGAGTTTCCGAACGGATCGATACCTCATAAGTAAGTTCATCTTTATGTAATGAATGAAATTGAATAGTACGTTGTTCCATGTTGGTTAATTAATTGGTACAGTCAAAGATTTATAAATTTGTTAAAACTAAATATTTATGTTTTATTTAGTATATCTATATTCCATATATCATTGGTTTCCAAAGGTTAATGTAGTATTTCTATTTTTAATATATCATTGGTTATCAACAGAAAAAAATAAAATGTAATATTTCTTGATTTAGTATATCAATGGTTCTTACAGTTAAAAAAAATATGTAATATCTTTATATTTGGTATATCAATGGTTCTCAAATTTAGAAAATGTATGTCTATATTTTGTATATCAATGGTTATCAAAAGTTGAAAAAGTAGTATATCTATATTTAGTATATCAATGTTTCTCAAAATAAGAAAATGTATGTCTATATTTTGTATATCAATGGTTATCAAATGTAGAAAAGTAGTATATCTATATCAAGTATATCATTGGTTCTTCAAAAATAGAAAATGTAGTATATCTATATCAAGTATATCATTGGTTCTTCAAAAATAGAAAATGTAGTATATCTATATCAAGTATATCGATGTTTATCAAGAGTAAAAAAAAATGTATTTGTTTATTAATGCATGCAATATCTCTGAAGTACTTTAACTTATAATTGTTTATACAAAAATATCTAGGTTTAATTGGTGCCTAATTAATTAAATTTAACGCACTGTCTATTTAATCATTAACGATTAGTTAAAGTAACAACTAACTATATTAACATTAGCGAAATACAAAATACAAGTAATATTTCGTGAAGCTTTCGTACTTATAGCTATTATCTACTATTTATGCTCTTAAGTTTTGATTATAGGAATTATAATTAACAAAAATAGTTCTCAGATACTGGTACAGTGATTTGTTTTCATAATAAATTGAATCTATCTCTAATTCCACGTTTTTATATTATGAATGAGTTATATCTATGGGTTATTAATGCTATTCGGTTTATTCTAAATTCGACCCCTTGGTAATATGTAAAAAAAATTATATTACTAAAACACAACAAAATTGTACTACGAGTTATCAAACAACAAACCATATAATATCATATACCTAGGGGTGGCAATGAATAATATATTAAGAGTTGAAATTATTAAATATTTTTCAAGTATAAGCAGAATTAAGTAAATAGGGGTTAATCCCGTGGGCGCCACGTGTGACGGGCATAAAACTGGGCGAATAACCTTTCTAAAGTCTTCCCGGCTAATAGATAAATAAATGAGTTTTATTCCCGTCGCAACGAATTTATATTACTATACGTGGAATTAGAGTGGAATGAAACACAGAAAAAAGTTATATCATTATAATAGGTATCCAAAAAAAACAATACACATACGATACGACTATTACCTCTATATCTTAAATTAATTAACTACCTATGTTATATTGGAAACATTTATAATAGAAAGTTACATACGCTCAGTCGGCTGGAGCCGTAAGGTTCGCTTAGTTATAGTTATAGGTTATTCTAAGTATATATCGTACATTTAAGCTAAGGTATCTAACGTTTAGTTCCTTGACTGTACCAGTATCAAAATCTTTTAAGAGCTTCCTAAATGATTAATTAAAGAAATGAGGTACCTCGAGCCATGGTTACCCTATGGGGAACACTCCCGGAGAACTCGCGAAGAACACCAACAAGGAGGGCGCGAAGACCGCCGCGGTAGCCAGCAGCCGTCGCGGCCACGCGCAAGCCGCCGTCGCCGCTCCCGGCCGACGTGGACGCTGGAAGGGTCTCCCGTAGGACCAAGACCTTGCTAGGCCTCGAGGTTAGCCTTCTTTCGAAAGGCTGTCGAAGGTCGATCGATAGGATCCAACCCGATCAAAATAATAATTCTTCTTTCTTTTATCTCTTTTAAACAACACCCGGCCTGGAATTTGGGAGAAATACGACAAATAAAACCCGTACATAACGTTAGCTACGTCAGGGGCCAGATACAATAAAAAAATGTCGATAACTTACCAAATTACTTGGCTCTCCCTTCCCTCACCGGAATAATCGGCACCGCCGGCCACGTATATCGCGTGTGCAGGCTTACTGGGACCTAGCTCCCATTCTTCCAGAATTATCTGGATCAAGAAATTCAGAGCGAGCGCTCTCTTCGAAGTGAAGTTGTAAAGTGAAGTCGAAGGATCTGACGCTCCTACTTATACTCGCTATTCACAAAAGCCCTGCTATACAGGTGTCAAGGCCGAACTGTGTTAGCAGGCAAGGTTCCGTAGAAAAGGAAGAAACTAAATTTTCTCGAACCCAGGTCTGGAACAAGGAATTTCGAATACCAACGAAGAGTTAGGACTATTACACTAACATGGAGCTTCCAAACGACAATCATTTCCCTTCTATTTTCTCCAAAAAATTAAATATTTCTATGGACCCTCAAATCTTGAACAGCCCCTATTTATAACTCATATAAACATAAAATCCTAATCCAAAAGAATATTTTATTTATAAGGTAAAAAATTAAATCTAATCCAACCATAAAAATCGGTTTACCATCCGCTCTTGCGGAACCCTGGTCAGCGATAAGGAATCGAGATAAGGGCCATCGACATAAAACCATGGACAGGACCGCTTGCTTTAACGCAATCGTTCCACAATATTTTACGCCACAACTCTGCCAAGATTTTCACCTTTAAACCAGCCCTTTGCACCTATGCCTTCGCAGGAACATTTTCCTACCCGTAAAAGACAATTCCGTAGGAACGATTTAAAGTTATGCAATTTCTTACCTGAAGTATGACCCGCGCAAAATATGTCCAGAATGGTGTTGGTAGAGGTAATAGTCGTATCGTATGTGTATTGTTTTTTTTGGATACCTATTATAATGATATAACTTTTTTCTGTGTTTCATTCCACTCTAATTCCACGTATAGTAATATAAATTCGTTGCGACGGGAATAAAACTCATTTATTTATCTATTAGCCGGGAAGACTTTAGAAAGGTTATTCGCCCAGTTTTATGCCCGTCACACGTATGAATGGTGTTGGTTGACTTAATTTATTGCCTGTCTAGACTGGAATTTTGAGAGATAACAATGTTTATCAAAACCTATAGAGTAAAAAATAGGTTCTAGTGTGTGAGTGAGAATGTCCTGTTACAGGGCGAGTACCGAATGACTTTGATGAAACCTAGCGCGGCGCGTCTTTTGCCGATGCTTGCGCCCCTAGCGGCCGCGACTGTGTACCACGCAAACTAGGTCAAAGACTATACACTTCAGAGGGTACAAATGTGTTATTTTATGGTATGATGCCTATTTTATATATTTATACCAGCGCATAAATTAAAATACTTATGCCTCTTGAGTTTTAGTACTTACCTTTGAAATGAAATGTTCGATATTGTATACGATTCGAAATATTGTTTGTGCTTGTAGTAAGTACCTACGGATAATATTCCGTATCAGATTAAAATACTAAAATGTAGGTTGCTCAAATGAGTATTTCAGAAATATCGATATTAATTGACCTCCATATTAAAGTTTCGAAACGTGCTGCCCCATCGAAGGGTGAGAAAATAGGGAATCAGTACTTACTTCCTCACTTTTCTGCCGGAGCTGCGTAGTTTTTTTTTTTTTTTTACACACTACAAGTTAGTACTTGACTGCGATCTCACCTGATGGTAAGTGATGATGCAGCCGAAGATGTTAGCGTACTAACTTGGAAGGGGTAAGTATAACTCACCCCCAACGGTTTCTACACAGCATCGCACCGGAACGCTAAATCGATTGGCGGCGCGTCTTTGCTGGTAGGGTGGTAACTAGCCACGACCGAAGCCTCCCACCAGTCCAGTCCTAAGCCAAATTAGAAATTATAAAGTTCTAATTCCATTTGCACGTGACAATACTCGCTTTTTTGGAGCCCTCATAACTAGAGCTTGGCTGGGAACTTTAACCCCCCAACCCCTTAAAATAGGGAGTGCAAGTTTGTATGAAACTACCGTAAATTTTGATCCTAGAGGTCTCAAATTTGATATAGAGACTCCTTGTAACAATTGATCCTGTCTTCACTAACCGTTTTAATTTATATTTGGGCATTTTTACATTTTACACTAGTCCTACAGTGTACGTTAAATAGTCTTTGCACACCTAAAAAACTAACTTAAAAGAAAAAAAATATTTACACCTACTAATTTAAAGATAATGACTAAACTAAGTATACAATATTATCTAAATTTACAAATGAGTAGAACCTCTTCAAAATCAAAAATTAGTTTCTAAAAACTCGCTCCGACACCGAAGTACAGTCCACCTTCGACAATTGTCCGTAACGGACTGCCGCAGGGCTAGCGGGTGTTTACAGGGCGACGGAGCAGCCACGTTCTCAAAAATATACTTAAATTTTTACTTTACACGAAAGTTAGGAGGAGTAAAAATAAAACTCTCAAGTCGAAATGTTGCAATTTTTAAGACCTTTTTTGTGTGCTACAACTAATCAAAAAGCTTGTGCCGTTTTGCAGAGAATTTCCAAAGTATGACACGAGTAGATCCTCGTAAGGGATTTTTTTCTGAATGCGGGTTTGTCAAAATTAAATTTTCTTTCAAGTCGAAATGTTTAGGAAACCTTTGTCCTCCATTACGTATTTTTTCTTTGTGGATTCAATTAACGGTTATGTAGACAATTTGACTTAAACATGCCAATTAAACGCAGTTTGGCAGCTCTTCAAGCCTTAAAATATAAAATTGTTTTTATCAAAGTGAAGACTGTACTGACGTGTGCGGTATCGAGCACATTTGCACGCTTAAGTCGTTTTCTCTGTTCCATGGTTAACAGGCTAAAAGGTTAACCATGGAACAGAGAGGTAAAAAAATTAGCACGAGAATTTTATATGTTTGAAAAAAAAAATCTTGACACGAAAGAATTCAAAACTAAATAGTAAGGTCAAAAACTCGCCTCTGTATCCTCTGTATAACCAGATAATTCCCAGTAACCACATACATGTAGGTAGTGAAATAAATAAAGTAATTTACGATATTGGAAGTAATCTATCAATTATCTCTATTTCATCTATAAATAAGATGGAAAAGTTTACTGTATTATCCAGGGCTGAAAACTTTAAATCAAATTAGATTATAGTACTTCGCTAGAGTTTGCCATCTGCATTTTCTCCCGTCTTCGATAAAATGCTGATTCGAAACGGTTTATGACAAGTAATAAATAATCCTTTTTTAATTTATAAATAATGGAATAGTTAAAAATTGACTTAACACTACAGTACACGCGCCTCTTTTCTTTACTTGAGTACACGCGTGGCCTACTATAGTAGCCCATTTTAAAAAGTCAATAAATTGTATATTTATAACTATTTGATTAAAATAACAAATGGAATGGAAAAAATATTTATTTAAGTTAACATTACAACAATACAATTTAAATACAATATTTAAAATAGTGAACAATTAGCAATTTATTAAATATCTGCGAAAAAGTAACAAAAATGGCAATACTGAGTTCACCGTTTTTTTGTTTTTATTAAAACCACTCTTCATTACTATTTTCTTCATTTTCCTAGCATTCAGGATATACTAATGCTTAGTGATTGTGAAAAATATTCTAGTAGCAAGTCTTTTACCACTTTTTTGTCGACCGATTTCGGGCTCTCGCGCAGAGTGCACATCGACCATCTCGTGCTGTCTTTGGTGTCAAATCATGATTTAGATACTTGGGAATCCTGAATTGTGCTGCCGAAAAGTGCCCCAATCCTCAATTTAAGTTGTCGGGTTCGGATTGTTTGAAACTGGATAATGAATCCTTAGCATTTCTAGCTCTATCTCCTTTTGGGCTTGCTTATCTAATACTTAGGTTTTGGGTTCGAGTTCGCGTTGCCGATGGTATATTTTTGTGCCAAATGGTTCCGTTTGTCAATTTGTAGATTAGACTGCACCTTCCAGATAGAGTGGAGTGATATCCGAATCTGATGTTTCGTCAGACCTTTCATTTAACATTTCCTCTTCGTTTTCCTGAAGCTCTGACTCATGCAGAACTAGGGCCTAGGTTAGTCTGGTTCTGGCTCAACTTTATCATCTTCACTCTCTGTCACATCTTCATCATCAGTGTCTAGCTTAAGTAGCAACAAAGATTCACAAGTGGAAACACTTGTGAATCACTCATGACGTTAATGTTATAAATCTGTAAAAAAATAAAAAATTTACATTTTCCAATTTTAAAATAACAATAATTAAACAAAGGTATAAGTATACATACATAACATAGCTGGAGAATATTATTTTAGTGTTATAATTCGATAAAACACGAAAAGTTACTTACCTGATTTTGGTACATCAATACACGCGCGGACTACTTTAGTAGGCCTGCGCTTTTGGCGCCAAATATCTCGCACATGCGTTTCCGCAGGAATTGTGTTGGGTACTAAGGTTGCGAAGAATCTACCAGACGAGGCTTATCTGGAATCGCAAGCTTCAAGCATGCAAAAATAAAAAGTCACGACAAAAAAACTAACCCTGGTCTACTATAGTAGGCCGCGCGTGTACTCTAGTGTTAAAATTCTAGCTTCGACATGAGTTCTAGGGCTTCTAAAAGGACTGAGTAGAGTACACAAAATTTCAGCCTTTTTTCACGATACTATTATCATAAATACTATTCGATAAAATTTATCGAAGAAACATAGTTGGTGTGGTTTGGTTTGGTTTGGTTGTAGCTTGGTGTGGTTAACGTTACATATAATAGAAATAAATAAGGGATAGAAAAGACAGAGAAAATTAACATTTGAGTAGATATAACAAAATTAACTTTATGGGAGCAGCTCATTATAATTAATGTAAGCAAAAGAGAGTGGTAATTAGAGAGGGCAAGTGCGATCCTCGCTAATCTAATGAACTCATCGAGTTGTAGCAAAGTGCATTTACCTTAATATTTTATTTGCCGTTTCCTTTTATTATATTAAAAGTCTTCGTCTATTATGGATTTTCATGTAGATTCTATTTTTATTAGGGTTCGGTATTAAAATGGTTAAAATTTGACCATTATGACTTTATGTGTTTGTCTGTCTGTCTGTAACAGCTGCTTTTATAGCAGTAACTGCTCAATCTATTCGAACAGAAAGCAATCGAAAAATATTATTTTTAATCCCATTTAAAAACCGGAGTTAATAGATTAGAAAGTATGATTAGGTTATATATGCTGAATAAAGTAGCTCATAAAAGAGTGGAGAGATTCTAAAATATTATGTTGATTTGGATTTTAATATTACGATTGCGTGAATTTACTGTACGAATTCGACTCTCTCTGTCTTTTATGTCAAGCAAGACGGAGACTTTATAAACACGAAGTACCTAGAGAAATAATCATTCATCGGATCATAATCAACTCATAACGTCGAAAACGTCGCTCGGAGCCATTGGAGAGGCATACCTACACGCTAGCAAAGGACCCTTCATACCATCTTCAATTGACGGACACAAGTGCTCCAGCTAGCTTTAACTGGCTGATTTGTAGGATTATTTTCCATCGATGATCTAAGGCCTATCCATCATATTTGTGTCTGATTCTCTCTGGTGGTCCACCAGGATCCCGTAACATGATCCTCCAGGGGATCCTGGGGAACTCGAAAAGTGCATCAGGATACGTTATACGAGTACGTATCTAGTGAAACCGAGAGATATACTAATAAACTCCCTGAACTGTTTTACGAACATCATTCATTAATCGGATCATAATCAGCTCATACGTCAAAACGTCACTCGTATATCTTGAATAGGCACACACGCTGGTCGAGAGCCCTCCATACCGCCTCCACTGGACAGACGCGAGTGCCTCATTGAGCGTGTTTGAGTACTTATATGATTCGAGCTAGCTTTTACTGGCTGATTTGCAAAAGTATTTTTTGATCGATTGTGGAAGGCCCCTAAATATAACCTTAAAAATCGAAAAACATGCATCTTATAGGTGTGGTAAAACGACATAAAAAAGATAAAAGGAGGTTACATCCTACCTTCCCTTACAACTTATTTTTTTGTTATTAAATTATGAAGATTGTCGAAATTATATCACCGTAAATCTTGGTTGAAATACAGTCCGACAAGGCACTCTTGGCACTTGAGTGACATTGACAGGAGGACGTTGTTATAGAACAAAGGCAGCGAGAAAATAAAATCTCCTCAATTTTACTTCAATTTAATTTTATAGTGGCGTTAGTTCCGATTATAGCCACGCGCCAAGATAGCCTTGTCGCACTGTAGTACCTATTAGGTTTAGCATTGGATTTTTGACACTAGAGCCAAATAGTAGATTGTTACACAAGGGACGTAAGTAAGCTATTACAGAACAAGATCCAATTTGGCGCCAGTGCGAGCGCAGCTCGCATAGGGCGCTAATGGATCGCGTGCACCCGAGATATTTAGTCACACGAGCGAGCGCAGCGAGCGAGGGTGAATATAGTTCGAGGGTGTAATAGCTACTTGCAACCGAGGTAAGCATTCTACTTTATATCATTCTTGCGAGGTAAATAAAACATTGGTAATGTGAAATTTTAATTAGAATAATTAGCAAATTAAGAGAAAAAAAAATTAAAAATAAAAAAAAATAAAAAAAAAAAATAAAAAAATAATAAAAAAAATAATAAAAAAAATAAAAAAAATAAAAAATTATAATAAAAAAAATAAATAAAATAATAAAAAAATAAAAAAAAAATAAAAAAAAAATAATAAAAAAAATAATAAAAAAATAATAAAAAATAATAAAAAAATGAAAAAAAAAAAAAAAAAAAAAAAAAAAAAATAAAATAAAAAAAGTAATAAAAAAAAATAAAAAAAAAAATAAAAAAAAAAATAAAAAAAAATAAAAAAATACTTAATAATAAAAAAATAATAATAATAAAAAATAATAAAAAAAAAATTAAAAATGAAAAAATAAATAAAAATAAAAAAATAAAAAATAATAATTAAAAAAATAAATAAAATAATAAAAAAATAAAAAAATAAAAAAAAAATAATAAAAAATAATAATAAAAAAATAATAAAAAATAATAAAAAAATGAAAAAAAAAATAAAAAAAATAAAAAATAAAAAAAAAAAATAAAAAAAGTAATACCGAAAATATGATCTTGAAAACTACTTATCTACGTTACCGCAATTTCTGCAACAACCTGCTTAAAAACCTAAAACGCGCATTTGAACGATCTGAACTAGAAAAGGCAAAGAATAATAAAAAAGCAACCTGGGATACTATTAGGAAAATAGCAAACCTTCAGCGCCAAGCTTCTCCTTCGCATGAACTTGTCTGTTCTAACAAACCTCAATCTTCAGTAGATAGTGTTAACAGTTTTTTTGCTAATATTGGAAAAAATCTTGCTATCCCTCTCTTAAGTATTCAATCTCTCTCAGAGATGGAATACTTAAGAGACAACCCAAATACTGCACCCCCACCCTGTAGCTCAATGGTCCTCAATGTGACAGATGAAGTTGAAATTAACAATATTATTACGAGTCTTCGTAACAACTGCGCTAAGGGTTGGGATGGAATATCTGTTACTATTTTAAAACAGACCCGCGACATTCTTATTCCCATTTTAAAACACGTTTTTAATTTATGTATAACACAAGGATTTTTTCCTTCTGTACTTAAGAAAGCTGTGGTCCACCCGATTTATAAGAGTGGTGGCAGAGATCAAGTAACCAACTATCGGCCTATTTCAGTTTTAACTTCAATCTCTAAGATTTTTGAAAAGATTTTGAATAATCGCTTAATTCTGTATTTGAATAAATTAAATATCATCTCAGAACAACAATTCGGCTTTAGGCATGGAAAATCAACTGAGGACGCCGCTATTGAGCTCACTAGTCATATTATCAGAAATATAGAATCAAAGCAGAAAACCGTAGGCATTTTCCTTGATCTGTCAAAAGCATTTGATACCGTGTCTGTCCCCATTCTTATGGATCGGTTGGAAGCCATCGGAATAAGGGGTAACGTTCTTAACTTATTTAAGGATTACTTAACCAATCGTAGTCAATATGTTAAAATAGGTCCGCACGTAAGTAATGAAGAAAATATCGAATACGGTGTACCTCAGGGCAGCGTTCTTGGCCCAACTCTGTTCCTGATTTACATTAACAACCTATGCCAGATGAATATTCCGTACACTAAAATCATATCCTATGCTGATGACACCGTACTTCTGGTTCAGGGACAGAGTTGGAACCAGGTACACAACCGTGCTGAATCTGCATTAAAGCTTGTAATGAGCTGGCTAAACACAAACCTACTGACATTAAATATCTCCAAAACTAAATTCATTACCTTTGATACGACCATATACACACAACCTAAATCCTTCTCAATTAAAGCTCATTCTTGTAAAGAGCCCAGTGAGGACTGTTCTTGTTTCTCAATACAAAGAACTTCCGACATTAAATATTTGGGTATAATAATAGAGAGTACTCTCAGCTGGAAAAAACATATAAATGCTCTGGTAAATCGTATCCGTAAGCTCATGTATATCTTGAGGAAGCTGCGAACGGTCTGCGACCAAAAATTATTAAAAACTGTATACTTTGCTCTAGTGCAGTCCTTACTATCATATTGTATCACAGTTTGGGGCGGTTCCAATAAAACTGATATGCTACGTCTGGAGCGTGCCCAAAGAGGTATTCTTAAGGTTCTGGGTGGCAGACCTCGCAGGTATCCTACGTCGACTCTCTACCAAGATTGGGACGTTTTGAATGTTCGGCAGCTCTTTATCTCCCAGGTTATTTTACGCAAACATTCAGAAACCAAAGCTCAATCTAATGTAAATGTTAATATTTTAAAAAGACGCAAACAAAAGATTTTCGGAATTTTACCAAAGAGAACCGCAGTTGCCGGACGCCAATTTTACTTCCTTAGTTCTAAACTCTATAATAGAATAAATGACACGCTCAATATATCTAATTTTAACAAACCCAACTTAAAAGAAACTGTTAACGCTTGGTTAAAGACACTTTGCTACGATGAAATTGAGGACTTGATCGCTGAAGTGAAATCATAGCTAGTTATTATTATTTTTATTATCTTCTTTCTCTGCCTATGCAACCATTGTTCTTACACCCACTTACACACACATACAAATACACACACGCACACACACATACACACACACACACACACTCGTACACACATATATACATTCACACTCACCCACTTTTAGTTAATAATATTACCTTAATTGCAAACATCTAAAATCTTAATTTGTATGGTCTAATAACCGGTGGATCCAAGGGAGGGCTACGGTGCCCGTAGCACAGGTTTTCTTAGTACGGGTGCCAAAGCACTCCTTTTGGTTTCAAAATTTATTGCTTACTTTTTCTGTGTACTAGATCTAAGGAGTTTTTTATTGTGAAATTTTTTCTTGGTTTAAATAAATAAATTATTATTTCCATATTTAATTTAACTCTCACACCCGGCACATGATAAATATATATAAAAACCAAAGACGTATTATAAACTTACTTACATACACATAGATTACATAAACATACGTAAACGTTACACACATACATATATGTACCGGGCGGAGGACTACACCCCGGCAGGGGAGACCAAACGGCCGGGGGTCAGGGCGACAGGCTAAGAAACCGACGGACTATCCTAGCCGAGTCGAGCACCACCGCCTTCTGCATCTTGGCCGCAAGTGAACTGCCACGGAAACCCAGTAAATTATTATTTCCATATTCAAATTATTATTTCTATTATTATATTATTATCCTCATATTTTTTCCGTAGTTGATGTGTATTGGGGATGAAGGCTTGACCAAGCGAAGGTGTTATAAACTGTATGGCAGTGGCTAGCTTGTGTCTGCTATAATGCTTTCAGTTCAATAAATGGCATCGTCATATAAATCAAGCTCCTATTTTCTGGCGGCGCGGTTGAGTCGACAACGTGTATCACTGGCGGCGCCTTTGATATTTTACTGCGTGACCAGTACCTACCGGCCGTTGGAAGCGTAGTGAATTCGATTTTTAACCGACTTCAAAAAAAGGAGGAGGTTCTCAATTCGTCGGAATCTTTTTTTTTTTTTTTCTATGTATGTTCACCGATTACTCGAAGACGCGTGGACCGATTTGAAAAATTCTTTTTTTGTTTAAAAGGGTTTTGTTTCCAGATGGTCCCATTTTAATCAGGTCAGGATCTCATGATGGGATCTTGGAGAAATCGAGGGAAATCTTCAAATTTTATATGGACACATGTTACAATTTGGGTACTATTTGAAAGAGTAATATTTTCCAAGTTGTCTTATGGTCATCAGGTCAGGATCCGATCATGGGACCTTGGTGAAATCGAGGGAACTCTTCAAATTTTGCTACTATACTTGAAGCGAGTTGGGTATTTTTTATAGTTACTGGTGCATTTACTAGCAGATACTGATTTGATGACTAAAGTCATCAAGTGTAAGCAAACTACGTATAACCTGCATTAATATTGTACGGCGGGTCCCTAATTCGACTCTGCTAATAATTCTCATTATGTAGTTCTTTGCTATTGGGCAGTTTTGTTTATATTAACGTAATTGATACCTGTAGTTCCTTGGGGCCCGTCAAGGAAGCCAGACTTTTTGGTACGGTTGTAGAGAGAGCACGTAATTGTCATTAAATAAGTAATGTAATAGATTTATATAAAGAAACTTAAATAATAAACTAATTGTAAAAGAACAGTTGTTTTGTGTTAATGTGAGTTCCTGTTAGTGGTTGGTTTTCAACTCAGAAGAGGGGATCAGTTGCCCTAATGACTGAAACGCTGAATCCTGACGGTGAAATACTGTGAGTTAAATACTCGTACTTTAATAATGTTGACTGAGCAGTTATTGTTGTATAAATGTTGAGTTGTAGTGTCGAATCGTGTTATTCAAGATGCTGATAATACCGGAACTTAAATATGAGAAAGAAATGTGATTGTTAGTTTCGAACTTTGATACCTTTCGCTAATAAAAACGTGAAGCTATTAGTGAATAGTAACATAAGTCGCTTTTAAGTGTGAATTTTATAGTAGTAAATATTATTTTGTTACGGATTTGTTTATTATTTTGTAGTAAATTATTATTTTGTTACGGTTTCGTTTAGTGTATTTAATAATAATTATATTTTGTGGTGTAGTTGAAAGCTCTTTTGTCTGAAAGTAAAATTTCATTGGTTACCATTAATGCAATATACTAGTATAACTGTATAATTAACACTATAGTTAACAAAGCGAAGATAGAGACAATTTTGTTTGTAAAAGAGATTATTGATAATTATATTTTAAAACGATTAGAATCTTTAAGGAGATAACAAAGACGAAAATTTACAGAATTGCAATTTCATGAGATATTGTTACTGGTGCTAGATATATAATTAGTTCTTGTAGATATTTACCTACCAAAAGTTTTTCATTGGCATTAGTTAAGTATAATAACCGTCAAAAGTGAGAAATTTGAATAATGTTATTTATTCTTAATTACCACGTTTATCTTCACGAAGATAAAGAGTTATTCCTAATAAAGCCTGGGCTTAACCACTCAAAATTTGAAATCTTATTGTGTATGTGGGACCAATGCAAATGTTTATTCATATTTGTAGTTGCTAAAATTTCTTGACATACGAAATAACATACCTAATGATGTTGTTTATGCTATGCTTAGAATTGTTACCTATTAAAAAAATATATCCTAACCGATAATACATGAGATAATTACATGAATGAGAGTATATGTATTATGAATTTTATCTGAAATTTCTTAATTGGTTAATTTAGTTATTGTTACAATCTTGTGATTTCCTTTTTTTTTTCTAATTACTTAATGGTGAATAAAACAATTTGATTTGATGTTTTAGATACCTTAGCTATAATCATGATAACCCGTTC
Source organism: Coenonympha glycerion (assembly GCA_963855885.1). NCBI lineage: Eukaryota > Metazoa > Arthropoda > Insecta > Lepidoptera > Nymphalidae > Coenonympha > Coenonympha glycerion. Next base: position 11,609,537 of record OY979639.1, read on the forward strand.
AGAAATGTTAAAATAGAGTTGTGAAGATTGCATGTATATATTTAGACTTGTACTGCAATATGATAACATTGATATAATATATAATAATAAGTAGTAGGAACAAAATTAACAATGGGAAAATACTCCAGTAGGGTTCGTCTCGAGGCGGACCCCTTATTATTTATTTGATATCACGCAACGGTCGGCGTGGCGGCGTATGGGCTCATCAGTTTGTTTATATTACGCTGTATACGCTAAGAACAATCGCAGTCCACTATTCGGACTTTGATATTTGAAGCTTGAGTTTATTAAACACGGGTAATAAATTTTGTACTGTATCCAACACTCAGCTTATGAAGACGATAGAGAGTTAGTTATCTGAGAGATCGTTATGTAAATGCAAATACCTAGTACTTACCTCGTGAAACTTTACTTTTTTCTTGTATGTAACAATATTGTTAACCTTTATTTTTTCAACGTAATAATAGTAAGAAGGAGTTGACATATTATTATAGAATGTGCAGTACTTAGACAAAGACAAAGAAGGGTACAAACTCCTAATGCTGCTCTTAAATAATAGTAGGTAAATAATTTGTAGACAGAAATAAATTTAAAATTAATTACTCGAGTATTTTGTAGCTATCAGAAGCTTAGAAAAAAATACGAAAGGATAATTTCTTTTAAAACAACACGCAAGTGAGATCTTATTTTATTTGGAAGTAAAGAACATTTTATTATAATTATGAGATAGATAGATAGATAGATAGATAGATGTCATTTATTTGCATTGAATACAGTTACATGCATCCAGCCATCTCTGGCGTACAAATTTAACCTTACAACTAACAATTTATTAGAATTTCATTAATTTTACAAACTAAACAAAATCACTAAGCCCTATCTATTAACAAAAAAGTACATTAGCATTAGATATTATCTTTTGTGAGTAAGGAACTCTTTGACGGAGTAAAAGCCATGACTGAGGAGCCATTTTTGCAATGCAGGCTTAAACCGCTTAATTGGCATACATTGGATGTCGGTAGGCAAATTATTAAATATTTTTATAGACATGGGATGACAACTCTTTAAATAAGTAGAAGTTCTAGGAAATTTGTCCAGAATCAACCTATTAGGGTTTCTCACTGTTCTCGGGTACTTATCAGATGCTTTTTTAAATAACTGCCAATTTTTTTTCACAAAAACCGCTACTTGATATATATACATACATGGCAGTGACAGAACTTCTAGAGTTTTAAATAAGGGCCTGCAAGAGTCAGTCGAGGGGACGCCGAACATTGCTCGAATGCATTTTTTTTGTGCAATAAAAGCTCTTTCTATGTCACACGAATTTCCCCATATTATTAGGCCATACCTTAATATAGAATCTACGTGGCCATAGTACACCATTAATATAACAGATAGGGATGTTGTTTTTCTTAGTTTATTTAGCACAAATACGTATTTATTAAGTTTATTACAAACGCTATCTACATGCGCTTTCCAATTTAGATTTTTATCTATTTTTATCCCTAAAAATGTGACATCGGCGACTTGTTCGATTTGCTGATTGTTATGATTCAGATTAAGTTTTGTCTCTTTTTTATTATTATAGTTGCTAAATTGCATGAATTTTGTTTTTGTCAAATTTACATGTAAATTATTATTACTTAGCCAATCTACCATATTCTTAATTGTATTGTTTATGTCAATTTCACTATTAATAATGTCATCGGTGCATATCTTTATAATTGAGATGTCGTCTGCAAATAATATAAATTTATCTAAGGACATGTCAGGGAGGTCATTTATATATAAAATAAATAAAAGAGGTCCAAGAATGCTGCCCTGCGGCACACCATAAGTATTCAGCATATTTGAGGATCTATTAATAATATGTGTAGAATTTGAATCTAAGCTAGATATTTCTACACACTGTGTTCTATTCTCCAAGTAACTTTTCAGCCAGGATAATGCTGGACCACGTATTCCATAATTTTCAATCTTACTCAATAATAGTGGGTGTGCAACAAAGTCGAACGCTTTGGACATGTCAAAAAATATGACTATGGGAGAGCTCAGTGAATCCAGGTGTGTTGCAACCGTTCTTACAAGATCATAGCACGCATCTATAGTAGATTTATTTTTTTGAAACCCATATTGTTGATCTTTTAGTAATTTGAATTTTGCGATGAAGTCTACTAGTCTTTTATGCATCGCTTTTTCAAATATTTTAGAAAATATTGATATCAACGTAACTGGGCGGTAATTCTCTACAAGTGTCTTCTTCCCTTTTTTATATAGAGGCTTTACTATTGAGTATTTAAGGACCTTTGGGAAAGAACCAGTTTCAAAAGATTTATTAATTAAATAGGTCAAAATGGGTGATATCTCATCTAGTGTAGATTTTAATATTTTCGTCGATACCCCATCAAAGCCTTCTGCGTTGGTATTGTTTAACGATCTAACAATATTCTTGATTTCGTTTACACCATATGGTTTAAGATATATGCTATTTGGTAATATTTTTGTGTTTGTGTTTTTCAAGTGAGATTTATTTTGCTTGTTTGTAGTTTTTATCCAATAATTATTAAATGATTCTGCGATCTCAAAAGGTTTAGTGATAATTTTGGTTTCTGTCTCTATTTTGTCAATTAAGTTGTGTCTATTACTATTCGTACTAGATTGTTTTATAACTGTCCAACTAGCTTTGCTTTTATTTTTAGCCATAGATATAAAATTATTATTACTATTGCATTGTGCAGCATTGATACATCGCCGCAGTAGTTTCGAGTATCTAATATAATTTAATTTATTCTCTTGATTTTTCTTTTTATAGTATTTATATTGAAGCTTCCTTTTTGTTTTACTGCTTTTCTTTAACCCTTTTGTAATCCACTTAATATTCCTTTTGTTATTTATTTTTATTTTAATCGTAGGAAAACATAAGTTGTAGAATAGCAAAAACAATTCGTGAAAGTTATTAAATGCTATATTAAAATCGTGCTCATTATAAGACTCGTTGAAAGATAAACTTGATAAACATTTTTTAAATTTTTGAATATTTTCTGTGCTATAATCTTTTTTGTGAATATAGTATACTTTGTTAACATTTTCTGTTTTAATTTTTGGTATAATTAGCACTTGCGCGGTATTATGATCTGATAGTCCTAGATTATATAGCTCCCCAATAGCATTGGGAATATTACTTAAAATATGATCGATGCACGATTGTTGTCTTGTCGGCTTATCTATATGTAAAGTCAAATTAAAGTTTAAACATAACGCACGTAAATTTTTTGAATCTTTATTATCTAATAGTGTGTTTATATTTAGATCCCCAGCTATAATAATTTTTTTGTTAGATTTATTGGTCAGTCTAATGAGCATGTCTTCAAGCTTCTTAAAAAATATATCTGTGTTTGTCTTTGGTACTCGGTAAAGGCAGATAACTATTATATTTTGTACAGATATCTCTATTCCGCAGCATTCAAATACACAGTCCATTGTATAGTCTTTCAAATAATTTATTGGGTTATAGTTTAAACCCTCTTTTAGAAGTATAGCAACTCCACCTCGCTTTCGCTTGTTTCCCCTACAGTAAGAGGCAGCTAAATTATAACCATTAACTTTAATATTTATTTCACTATTTTGATCTAAAAATGTTTCTGAAAGACAAATAACATCCGGATGTTTTTTACTGTCATATAATTCTGCTAAAGCTATCTCAAGATAATTAGTTTTATTTAGTAATCCGGCAATATTTTGATGTAGGATAAAAAAAATATTTTCATTATGGACGAAAAAAATTCTCATTATTTTGCCCTGATGTATTTGTAATATTATGCAACTCGTTTTGTTTTTCGGTTGATATCAGTTTTTTTGGCATTTTATTAAAGTAGTAAGGAATTGTCCCTTTCGTGTATAACTTATCCGATCTGATGTGATTATCCGTAGAAATTCTAGCCTCTGTCTTGCTAATATGCTTACGCAAATTGTATTCCTTGTTAAAGTAATAAGGGATAGTCCCTTTGGGGTATGCCTTTACTGAACTGGCATGACAATCCGTCAAAACTTTAGCCTCTGTCCTACCAATATGCTTACGCAAATTATTATTATATGTCAAGTACGTACTATTATAATCTATTTGATCTAAGCAGCGATTGATTCTGTTACAAAATTCCCAGTAGCTTAAATTGTACGTGTTATTATTTTCATGAGAAACAAAATAACAATGTTCAAAATTCTTAGCTATCAGATTTAATTTAGCATTAAGCTTATGTATATTTAGGTAACGGTTTTTCCTAACGCTCAAAATAACAATGGGGCACTTGGTGATCGACTTTAGAGTCGCAGAAAGTTCAATAATTACGCTCATAGGATTACTGTCGTGTTCGCCTACACACAGTATTATTCGATCATCAGATGATATGTCGAACGAATTTAAACATTTTACAATTTCATCAGTAAGAGCATTAGGTTTTAGGAATGATCTTATCACGTAGTCTCCGTATGGGCTATTTAGTCTAAGTTTCGCTATTATTTTTGGTAAATCTAAGCATTGAGAACCGCCAATTATTATAATTTTCTTGATATCCCTGGATTTCTCGATACTTTTTGTTTTTTGATATAAATTCTGAGAACAATTCGTTTTAACTAGTTCCTTTGTTTGATTTGTTGTATAACTGTCCCTTGAATTTTGTATTTTTCCTTTTTTATTTTCATTTGATACTAGTGTGTAACTAGTCGTCAGTTTCGGTGATGTCATGGTTGAAGTGTCCTTGACAGCTAATGGCGTCGAAATATTTTCCTTTCGTGCAGTATTGGTTAATACAAAACATTCTTTTCTTCTTATTTCAATAGGAGTATTTGGTATTGATTCTTGTCTGATTTCCAAATAAGGTGATGGAGAATTTTCTTGGCTGCCAATAGGACCTTTCGTTAGTGGTGTTGTAGCACTAGTTAGCTTACTCTTCTTTTTATTTGGCCTTTTTGAGTTAGGTGTAGAATTTCCAGAGATTCCTCCGTCGTTTAATAGTGTTTTAAAGATTTTTATTTGCTTTTCATTCTCTTCTAATTTCTTTTTTAATTTTGTATTTTCGACGTTCAGCTTATCTATTTCCGCGTGAGCACTTTCCAGTTGACAAGATAACATTGATAATTCTTGTTTCAGCTCCTCAACGTGTGATTTATTCACTACAGATAAATCTGCCGGCAGGCTACATGAGCTTACATCTTTAAGTGTAGAGTAGTGTGAATCTTCCACTGAACTACAAGTAATATTGTCCAGAGATTGGTTATATTTTGATTGGTCTTGTGTTGGTGTCAGTGCTGTAGACAGATTATCTTTTACTTGTTCAATTTTGTCTTTTGAACACGGCGGGGTTGCTTGCGCATGCGCAGGTCCTGATTGTTTGATAACCTTGCACTTGTGGCATTTCCATTTTAATTTGTTGTTAACAGACATTGTGTTGAACCGCCTCAGTGTTGTGCTAGCACATTTTAAGTCTAGTAAATTGCCGCATGATGTACATTGCAAGTATTCGCTATTTTTTATTGCGTGCGCACATGCTGAGCACGTGAAACTGCGTTTTGCTTTGGAAGACATTTTTTTATATTTTAAAAAAATATAAAAAAGAGGTAAATCAAAGCATGACGCCATGCCTCCATTTTGCATAAAATATAGTTAAAACAAAACAACTGGGTGATCCGGCAAATGTTGTTTTGCCATTGGGGATATAAGAAATGGCTTGTGAGTTGCGACCTATTCTCGGACTTAGTACACATCAGAAAATTTCATAGCAATCGGTCGAGACTAGTAATGTACGTAAATAACGAATTTGAATGTTATCGTCTACACGAAAACGAAAACAAAAATACGCTCGGATAGTTCTATTTATTGTATATCAAGTTATAATGAGGATAGCCGCGCCGAGTGAATACTACTAAATTTCAAGAGCAAAGCTCGACGTTTTTGTAAAATAGAAAACAAACGAGCAGATAAACACGTGAATTTTTATAATGGGTATATGATATTTAAGAAGTTATGAAGATAAAAGTACTCAGATTAGGCAGATACCGTGATTCAAAAAGGAAATGATTAAAATAAGACTTAACATTTATTTAGTGCATAAGCTACTTCTTAAGGGATCGGAGCAATGTATGTGATGTTGTCCACTATTTATTTATTATCCTTTTTGTAAAGTGGTTCTGTCCCGAGTACCTAATTGTATAATCATTATTTAAAACAAACTTTATTAAAACGATCCGACAAACCATTTTTGCGAGTATTTCCAGCAAGATATATTAATCTTAATCAAAACATAATAAATATTAATAATTATTATTAGAAATTGGGTTTCAAAGAAATGCATAATAAAATTTACGTACCTACTATAATTAATGAGAACAGATTACTGAGTCAGTCGAATATTATAAAATATAAATTAAATTATTACATTACTTCACTGGTTTTATCCTGGATAGGTAAACATTTCTTTCATTCATGCCATTAAAAAATAAATAAAGGAAAACCTTTGCATAAATACATTATATATACTGGATTTGGTTTAATAGATAAAAAGTATTTAAAGTAAGCAATATAATATGTTGATACTTGTTGATTTTGTTTTAGTATTGTAATACCAGTATGTATATACTTGCTCGTTGATTTTGGTGCAATCCTGTTGGCTCGATATTTAAATATGTAGACATTTGAACCTGGATATATAATATCAATATGTGTTTTCATGTTTTCTCACCTAAAAAAAAAATTTTAATGTTATGCATTGACGATTTTGGGTATCACAAACTAGAAATATAGCATTTATGTAGAATTAGAAAATCTAAGTGAAATTTAAACGTTTGTTTTGTTTGTTATTTGCCATTTCACAAGTTAGCAGGTAAATTATGTACTTGGTAATGTCAAATTTAATATTATGAATGCATAAGATAAACAATGTTAGTACTTATTCTGATAGTGTGGTAAAGGAACCAATTTTTTTTTGGCTTTTGTTCTTTACTAATAAATAATTAATTAAACGTGCTATGTTTTGTGTAAAGATGGTTTCATGAGATTTAGAAATTTTGTTTGCCTTCGTTTCTGTTATATTTAGAAATTTGGATACAGATTTTAATTGAATGTATTAAGGATAAGATCATTAAATACTTATAATCAATTTCGCTACGTCTGTTGTACAAATATATGATAATAATTAATGATCTACCGAACATTACAAAAAAAAAAATGATATTGTTATTTCCGCTGATAAATTTTATATGTGGGCATACAATGCTATTTATGTAAATATGTTTGAATATAATATGTAAATGATGATACTGGGAGAATAATTTAATGGCTTGAAAATAATATTCCATGCAGTACGCATTAATGATAAATTAAAACTAAAATGATCAAACATTTGCAAGTTTTCGCAGATTATAATAAAAATAACCACTTGTGTACTAGTCTCATACTCGTACTTCTCCGTGACTTAATGCGTCTTGTCAGTAATTTGCTTTAGACGAATCAAACTTAAAAGTTGCAACTCAAGATCAAATATATAGGTTATTCTATATTTTATTTGCGTTAATGAAGATTCATGATATTTTTAAATACTTGTATAATAGTGATTACTATAATTATATTTTTTCGATTTAGAACTGCAGAGTATATGGGGATTTCAATGCGCCCCGCCACTGACAATTTAAGTATATTCATATTAGATACTCGTATTTTGGTGATAAGGTATTTTAGTTAAATTTAGTTATTCTATATAAGAGCTATACTTACTCGTACTTACTATTCCACAACAACAACCGTGCAAACCTAACTCTCGTCGCTGTTTTCATTTATTTATATTTGAAACTATTAGACTTGCCGCATATTAATGTTAAAAAAGGAATGATAGTCATGTATGTTTTAAATACACTGTATTATATACAGGTACATATAATTAAAATACGTGGTATCTAAATAAAGATTTTTTTGATAATAATGAAATATTTTATAGAATAAAAAAAATGTATATAAAACTAATTGATGAGATATTTAAAAAATAATAATAAAATAAAATAAATATTAATGATTGAGGTTATGGTCAAAAGAATAAATTTATAGACTTATACATGCTATCTGGAAATTAAGTAATATTATTATACTGTTAAATTATTATATTCACTGGTTTTTGAGAATTTGATATTGTTTATAATTGTCAACATCAAAGTGTGGCACAAGTTACTTTATGACTGATTGTGATTATATGTAATTTGAGACTGGGGGTGTTAATTGTGATTCAACATGGCCATTAAATTCTACATTGAATTTGTTCAAATCGCATGTAAAATTAATTAATTTACTTGAGGAGATGTAGGAATTGGTGTTTTTAAATAGAGATGACCTGTAAAGATGAAAAAACTGACATTTGTTGTTCATTTGTTAACTAATTTACAAAAAAAAATTGAGTTGTACCTATTTAAAAAAAATACCGGTTCTGTTCATGTATCTATATGTTAATATGTATAATGTTAAGTTAAATAGTAATTTGACGTATCATATAAAAAAATGTGTATGCTTGAAAATGGGTGGATAATAATAATTAATTGAATCATTTTATTTTGACTTGTGCGAATACAAATAAAATATATGATTAAGAGTATGTAACTACTTCTAAAACTACTACTATTTATTGGTAACTGTTGTTGGAAAATATTGATGCGTAGAGCAGTATACGATTAAAAAATGTAGATGTCCACAGGCCATAGTATTTATTGTGAACGTGTGTATAAATTAATGTGTGTAATCTAGTATTAGAGTTGGATGTAACGTACTTATTGGTTATAACTTATGTTACATATATGCAGTTATTTGAGTTTTAATATGAAAATGTTGAGTTTTATAATGAAAATGCAATACGATGGTTGATTAATTAATCATACGAGTTGTTTAACTTCATGACAAGAATATAATTTATGAGTTTATGCGAAGAAGATATTTTGTTTAAAGATTGTGTTGAGATGTTGGTTCCCGGAACAATGTTTATTTGTATCCTGTTTGTTACTAGTCCAGTGTGGGGTTACTAGCCTGTGTGGCGTTACTAGCCCTGTGTGGCGTTACTAGCCCTGTGTGGCGTTACTAGCCCTGTGTGGCGTTACTAGCCCGGTGTGGCGTTACTAGCCCTGTGTGGCGTTACCAGCCCTGTGTGGCGTTACTAGCCCGGTGTGGCGTTACTAGCCCGGTGTGGCGTTACTAGCCCTGTGTGGCGTTACTAGGCCTGTGTGGCGTTATTATTTTATTATTTTGAGTAACCCCGACTGGTGTTAGTATTTTAAGTAGCTCCGAGTAATGGTAAATATTGGTATAATGTGGTGTCATTATTGTTGCTGGTTTGTGTCATTTTATAAATAGACATGTATGGCGTTATTAGCTTGGCGTAATATTGTGAAATTATTTAGAGATGAGATGTGATGGGACGAAACGAGATTAGATTAGATGAGAAATTTGTGTTGTGAATAATTCTTCGATAAGTATGCTACCAAAACACGCGAGGACGCGTGCACTGTCAGAAAAGGCCGAATGTAAGCAAACTACGTATAACCTGCATTAATATTGTACGGCGGGTCCCTAATTCGACTCTGCTAATAATTCTCATTATGTAGTTCTTTGCTATTGGGCAGTTTTGTTTATATTAACGTAATTGATACCTGTAGTTCCTTGGGGCCCGTCAAGGAAGCCAGACTTTTTGGTACGGTTGTAGAGAGAGCACGTAATTGTCATTAAATAAGTAATGTAATAGATTTATATAAAGAAACTTAAATAATAAACTAATTGTAAAAGAACAGTTGTTTTGTGTTAATGTGAGTTCCTGTTAGTGGTTGGTTTTCACAAGTCAGGGTCTGATGATGGGATCTTGGTGAAATCGAGGGAACTCTTCAAATTTTGTTAGTATGTATACTTGAAGCGACTTGGGTATTTTTTATAGTTACTGGTGCATTTGCTAGCAGATACTGATTTGATAAATAAAGTCATCAAGTCAGGGTTTGATGATGGGATCTTGGTGAAATTGAGGGATCTTTGTGCATTTTATTGTTTTCCACTAAAAAGTAAAAAATAAAAATGGGAAATGCTTTCCAAAAAACCAACTTCAAATGCCACTACAAAGAGTGAAATAATTTTTATTTAAATTTTAGGTACCTACACCAATTCGAAGTCGGGCAATTGTCTATGACTTCGTCATTTCTTCGCACATCAAGTAAATAAGAAGGACTATTAGGGATTGTATGAAACATTGCCCGACTTCGAATTGGTGTAGGAACCTAAAATTTAAATAAAAATTATTTCACTCTTTGTAGTGGCATTTGAAGTTGGTTTTTTGGAAAGCATTTCCCATTTTTATTCGTCCGATACAATTTCCATGATTAGAATTAAGAAATATCATATAATTTTATGTACTTTTGACGTGAGAGGCAATTCAGTTCTCGATGTTCGTAAACGTGAGTCCAACCTGCCAACTTACACTTGTAAGAATGATGCTACTGCCAAATCTTTGCCATTCTGAGATCCGGCCTATTTGGGAGTCATATAAAAGGGTGTCGACTTAAACCCTTGTTATATCCCACTGTATAGCATGGGTCTCTTTTTGTTTTATAATATAATTGATAGGCTTGCGCTTGACAACGATCATGTCTGGTGGATAGCAATAATCAGGTCTAGGATGGAGCGCGCTTGCCTAGATAATGCCGATGAGTCTATCCACTCATTCTGCTCTTCTCACCACCAAGTTGGGGCAGTTGGGCTTCGAACAAACGCTCTTGAGAATATAATAGCACAGAATGTACCTTAGCAATGTTGATTTCACTACGCGCAAGTGAATGGCACCTATTTATTCAATTTTCATAAATGTACGTTAGATCCGAAAAGTCAGAAGTGTTTGCCAGAAATTCGGACCCCCGTCTCTCTAACGAGAAGCAGAGGTCTGAATCAAGCAATCAAAACTTTTTTCACCTTTAACACATTCAAAACAAAATTATCAGATCAATAAAATATTATAGTTTCCAGTGGAGCGGAAATGTTACCGTAAAATTGATAATCGTTATTAGACGCTGGAGAATTTCCTCGTTTTCAGAGTGTAGCTACAGGAAATAACGATAGCTGTTTTTATTCACGGGGAAAATTTCTATCGCCTACTGATTTTATTTTTTGTATGTTCTTTGTTCATAAAAGCTTACGTGTCGCGGGACACATCCGCTGTTCTCGTGTAAACTATTTAGTTTCGACAAATGATTTTACTTTTCCGGTAAAATTTAACTTACGGACAGAGAAAGTCTATGGCCTCTATGGTACTTATTATTGCTCATTTGCAAAGCTTTTATGTAAAATCAATCAAGGTATTTTTTAAATATTATGCAAAATAAAACGTACCTAATTACTTGGTTTTAATAAGATACAAATGAAATCAAAGTGGTCGTTAAGATTCTTAATTGCACGCTTGACCTATAAACACATCGGTAAGAGTCTAGATGAGCACCGAAGTTCCAGGTCACCGCCTTTTTAATGTTTTAGCTACTGATTTTAAATGTACCACTTTAGAGAACGTTAGTTTATTGAAATCGTGAGCCAAATCATTTTATTTTATGCTAACGATGCTAGCTGCTTCACTAAGGCATTGTTCAACCGTTTTAGATCATCTAGATTCTAGGCCCATCATCTTGTACCTACCTACTATCCGTGGTACATGTGTATATGTATACACACATGTACCACGGATAGTACCTATATGCCTTTCAGCCACTGATATGAATCTGAGGATGAGCCCACCGGAAAATTTTATGTCAACCTTCTTCATACAAGAAAAAAGTAGCGCCATTTGTTAAAATTTCCACTAATACGTCGCAACATGGCAGAAATCGTCCGAAACTCGTGTGCGGACTAATAACAAATCTGTGGCGTGAACCGCGGTCCATAGATACTGCGGTCGGCTTAAAACTGACGCCGTTGGTGTCAAAACGACCATTTTTGACACCAGCAAACTGATGACATCTTTTCGCGCGGTCTGCCAGGTCCCGTGTGAATATGTCTACTCTTTCATCCCAATCCATTCATTAGTTTCAGCTGTGCATGATTAGATCAGTCAGTCATCCTATCGATCTATCCCTACTATCGCTTCTAACATATAAAATTTTCGTGTCACAGTGTCTGTAAATAAAGTAACTTACGTAACCGAAACGGCTTGACCGATTTTGATATAATTTTTTGTGTACTCTCGGTAGGTCTGAGGACGTAAACTTCTCGTATTATTCGTAACCCTTAATGGGAATTTAAGTTTGTTTGTTTCGTTTTCAATAGTTTTAGACTTCTTTAAAAGTAGATATAAAGGTTGAAACAGGGAGCGGGACTGGGAACGGGAAATTCCCATTTCCATTGGAATTTGTGAAAATCTTCACGTGGGCGGGGCCGCAGGCAGAAGCTAGTAAAATATATTTAGAAGATAATAATCGAAATGGTGAGCCATCATCATTATCTAGCAGCGTATTTTAATGACGCTCGTTTTTGTGGAGAATGAAACTATTAAACTAGAACGAGTTTTAAACGTTTTCAATTTTCCAGCGATAAAAATGTTTAAAATACGTTCGTAGACTTTTAAAATATTAAATTTTTTCCGAAGGTTACTCTTTCGTGGTTTGTATTTAAGACGATATTTTTTTGTGGTTTGCAATTTCCGCGATTGGACATTTTATTTAGTTTGCAGTCACCAGAGGTCTAGGGATGCACTAACAAAGAATTTATTAAAATTCAAGGAGTTGAAACGGGGGTCTGAACTTTGTATTTTACCAAGTTTAAATACTTCTTCGCGCAGCTACTACTGAACCGATTTGGCTAAAATTTGGAATGAAGATAGATTCTATCCTGGTTTAACACATAGACTACTTATCATCCCGAAAGTTTAATGGATTAGTTAAAAACCGAAATTCATACGGAAAAATAGATATTCACGCGGGATAAATACTTTTTCACGTCCTTAACTTTACCGATTTTGCCTAGTAATGGAGATAGGTTTATGACCTAAATCAACACAAAAGTTTGATGGTGGTCTTGGGAATATTGAAAAATATTTACGGGGGCGAAGCACGGGTATTATTACTTAATGTTATAAAGAGAGTTAATATTTATAAAAAAAAAAATATACAAAAAAGCGTTCACGGACCACGCTTGGTGCTCATTTTTTATTCATTAGAGTAAATAGAAACGAATTTATTATGCGCCGTTACATTTTTATTAAAATATTTGCATGTAAGGTTTGCGGCCTTTTTCACAGAGGACTGAGCTACTTGCCGCTCAAACCACACATTTGTATGATAACACGTCCTACAGCGTTTTGTATAAAGTTTTTTAAAACTATTTTAATTTTCTCTTTTCTGTACATTGACCCTTTTCAGTTCAGGGTGTTTTAAAAATTGGATCCCTCGTAATCACTATAACCTTGTATAGTTTAATGTCAATTTCTCTTTTACTTATTTAATATTTGGTACTTATTGAATGTTTCTTACCAAACAAAGAAAAAATAGTCATTTTTTTTAAATAATCAAGAAACTATCTATCGGCATTATTGCGGCCAAAACTTCCAGTGTTCAGGGCTTCAGAGATTGATCATAGATATCAGAACAATAAATGGATTGCGCATTTTAGTTAATAAACATTTTAAACCTTTAACGGTGCCTATAACAAGCATTTTTTATGAATAAGACTTTTAAAGTTCAATAATCTCCTATACTTTCTGTAGGTACATTAATTGATCACAAAATGTCAGTATACGATATCGTTAAAATAAATTGTTTCCATTATAAAGAGCGATCCTTACACTTCATGAAATTTAAAGCGCTGTAAAGCGATGAACAACCGCTTTACGGTGGCTATACCTTATTTATAAAGCGCTTCTTTACGACCTCAAAGTGTCGTTACTTTTATTACAGTTTTTTGTGTTTAACACCACCTTTTATTGTCTGAAAATGGGGGCGTGAATGTGGTGGAAAATAGATGTGGATTTATTTTCTTCTACAGTTTAACCATCCTTTTATTGCATTAAGACTGATCTGACTGGTATGAATAAGCTTGCCCACCAAGGGTTCCGTACATAGGGGAGAGCGGGGTTAAAAGTGCCGGGGGTAAGTTGTTCCGATGCAAATATCTAAAAAACCGAAAGATATAGCTAAATTTCAAATCGGGTATGAGGCTCTGGCAATCAATCGCATGTGCAGCGGCCACTTTGGTTGCGCCTGAGACGCAGATCAAGCGGGTGTGTATGTCATCACCCCCCAGCACCACGTGTGAAAATATTTTTTCGTTCCTACTTTTTGGTCTCATGTCAGTATTTTTGGTGTTATTGATATGGAAGTTTTGCTTATGTTTATGTAGTTTATCGAAAAATATAATAAATACAATTTACATGCTTAGTACAAAAATATATATAAGACATTGAGGATCTCCAAAATTAAACCACAAATTGTTTCTCTGAAATAACAAAGTTTTGTTTTATTACAAGTTTTGTTTTATTTTACAATTATCTAGTTATTATCAAGTTACGACAATTACACTTCTATCTCACCTGAAATAACAAAGAAACGACATTTAAAGTTCACTATATCTCGAGTCCTCAATCACATTCTTTCTATGAGTTTTTATTACGATAACAATGCACAAAACAATTTCAGCGTCCCTCGCCATTTTAAATCCTCGACACAGATCACTAATCATAGGTACAGACAGCTGATACGCGAAGCGCGGCAAATTCAAATGAATGAAATGTCACTCATTTCATTACATATATTTTACAAAAAATGGGAAATGCTTTCCAAAAAACCAACTTCAAATGCCACTACAAAGAGTAAAATAATTTTTATTTAAATTTTAGGTACCTACACCAATTCTAAGTCGGGCAATGTTTCATACAATCCCTAATAGTCCTTCTTACTTACTTCATGTGCGAAGAAATGACGAAGTCATAGACAATCGCCCGACTTCGAATTGGTGTAGGTAAGTACCTAAAATTTAAATAAAAATTATTTTACTCTTTGTAGTGACATTTGAAGTTGGTTTTTTGGAAAGCATTTCCCATTTTTATTTTATACTTTTTAGTGGAAAACAATAAAATGCACAAGGCGTTGTAAAAATATCCGAATTGCTTGAGGTGTGTTTATAAAATCTGAAGAGATACCTCAAATTCACCAAGATCCCATCATCAGACCCTGACTTGATGACTTTAGTCATCAAATCAGTATCTGCTAGCAAATTCACAAGTAACTATATAAAGATATCCAACTCGCTTCAAGTATACTAGCAAAATTTGAAGAGTTCCCTTGATTTCACCAAGATCCCATCATCAGACCCTGACTTGATGACTTTAGTCATCAAATCCGTATCTGCTAGCATATGCACCAGTAACTATAAAAAATACCCAACTCGCTTTAAGTATACTAGCAAAATTTGAAGAGTTCCCTCGATTTCACCAAGATCCCATGATCAGATCCTGACCTGATGACCAAAGGACAACTTGGAAAATATTACTCTTTCTAATAATACTCAAATAGTTTCATGTGTCCATATAAAATTTGAAGAGTTCCCTCGATTTCTCCAGGATCCCATCATCAGATCCTGACTTGATTAAAATGGGACCATCTGGAAATAAAACCCTCTTAAACAAAAAAAGAATTTTTCAAATCGGTCCACGCGTCTTCGAGTAATCGGTGAACATACATAGATAAAAAAAAAGAAAAAAAAAAGATTCCGACGAATTGAGAACCTCCTCCTTTTTTTGAAGTCGGTTAAAAATAGTTTTTTTATATGATAAAGTGTAAATATCATTAAAGCGGGGTAAAAAGTGCCTTACGGCCAGGGTCAATTGTGCCGGGGCACAACTAGCCCCCAATTAACTTATAAGTTTTATTGTTTTGTTTGCTAGGAAGAGAACGTGTAAGAGAAAACCAGAAATGGAAACTACTTCGCAGGATCTTGTACAAAGGCTAATAAAAAATACATACTAATAAAATTCCGTACATACCTACCTTCTTAAAGGGAATGAATGAAATTTTACATCTGATGATAATCGTTAAAATTAACGAACTCCAAATTAAAGTCGCAGTTGGCATCTATGGCTTCCAACCCTTCATATATAATTATACGATACTATAGCTGTATCTCTCGAAACAGGCTTACAGGAAAACAGGCTTTTTCGAAAAGTAGTCTTCAAAAATGTCCTCGGAGACAGCTAACCGTCAACTCAAATATAATTTCGTACAAAATTTCATTAAAACTAGATTAGCATATTTCAACTCTAAATTGGGAATTATAAAAGAAAAACTCGTAGCGAGTTTTGTAAAGCTTACCTACATTTTGTTATATGTACTTAATACTTGAGGCAGTTAGCGGATTTTAATAATATTGTAAAAGTTTTGAGTAAAGTACCCATTAAAGTAAAATTAGATCTAAATCCGAGACTGCTTACTTATAGCAGGTATCTTTTTTATCGGGGTTCCATAGTTAAATGGTATAAGGTAAAGGTGGTATTTTGTGAAAATATAATAAAAGCTAAAATTATTATAACTGAATCTAGTAATCATGTAATTTTAGTATGAAAGAAGACGCCGAAATGAGCCAATTACCATATACATTTCAGTGATACCACAAAGATATTTTATGTACCTTGAAATGTGGAACTCCATTTCTAGGTCTGTACTCCATGCTATACCTACTTAAAATTTTGTCGCATTCTAGGGAGTAATCAAATGACATTGCATAAAGTGCGCTTCGCTTAAGTACTTAGGTACCTAAATTGAACCTTTACTCTTAATTTGGCATTTGACGAACTCAATTATTTAAGAAATACTCCTAAGGTAGGTTTAATGGTCGAATGGCGTAGCGGTATAGCGAACCCGCCGTCTGCGTTGAAGGTCATGGGTTCGATTCCCAATACTAGTAAATGTTTATGTGACGAGCATGAATGTTTTCCAGTGTCTGGGTGGTTCCTGTATATAATATTTATGTATTTAAAATATTATGTATTATGAATACATATCAGGTATCTAGTACCCATAAAACAAGCTACAGCTTACTTTAGGGCTAGATTCCGATGTGTGTAACGCCTTGATAATATATTTATTTATTTTATTTGAACTTCGAAAAACTTATTTTTTTACAGCTTCAATTGGAGAAAGTTGTGGATAGTATAGCTAGGTTAACTTAAGCAACA
Source organism: Coenonympha glycerion (assembly GCA_963855885.1). NCBI lineage: Eukaryota > Metazoa > Arthropoda > Insecta > Lepidoptera > Nymphalidae > Coenonympha > Coenonympha glycerion. The sequence continues at coordinate 11,626,753 of OY979639.1, forward strand.
CAAATTACTCTAACACATCCGCTGACAAGCTGAAAATTAAGTTTACACATGCGAATTTACTCTCGGTTGGCGTGCTATGATTTATGACTGGCACGTTTTACCTTGGTCGGCCCAGTCCCATGCAAATTAACTTCGCGTCTCCGTATTTCATATGACGCATGTTTAACAAGTAAATATTCTTAGGTGTGATTTTTAATAATGAGAGTTAGGTACTTGTCAATCATCCCCTTTTAACGGCCCACAAATGGGCATGGATCTCAATCAACTCAGAATGACAGGGATTGGTAGAAACCATGATAGTAGAGTACGCGTTGGTAGGTGTCACACACCTTGCACATCGTAATGAGAATGTTTAGGTGGTTTTTCTCACAATGTTACCGCTCTACTATTGTAATAATATTTCATCTCTACAAATTCATTAATAATATTTCACCTTTACAACCCCGAAAACGCCTCTCCACTACATTATTCTATTAAAGTGTAAGAGTGAAGACGTTCAGGGTAGTTTAGATTAGACGATCTATATGGGCCTGGCATTCGAAGCCCGGTTTCCCTGTTAGGAGGCAGAGGAGGTTCGATTTACTTGGCTATCACTGCTTTAAACCTGTCGGCCTATCCTTGTATATTTTGCGGACTGCGGTACATTGATATGAGTTGCTCATGCACTCTTCACAGCACACTTCACTTTTGGTTCAAAAATTCACAAATGCTAAAATTCTCATAAATGTCAAATGCCGCGATATATTTTGCGCTCATAATTGTTATTATTTTCTTCTCATCATTGCCACTTCAACTTAGCCAATCGATTATTAGATACATACCTTAATCTGGGTCTTCGGCAAACCACTATAATGATGATGGATATAACCGGTGGCAAGACTGAGTACACTTTATTATTATTATTATTATTTAACACTTTATTTGTACACTACAAAACATAATACTATAACGAAGTAAAAATTAAATTAGTACAAAAGGCGGCCTTATCGCTAAAAAGCGATCTCTGCCAGGCAACCTGCAGATAAGGAAAATACAGAGGGATCACGGACTGCAGGTGGTGCAACACTATAATATTAATACCTAAATTCAAATAAATACGTACTACTACATACACTAGAATACACAAATAAAAATAAAAATATTAAAATAAATATATAAATAATAATAAATATTATATTTAAAAAAAACTAATATAATATATACTCAATACTTATAATATATATGTATATATTCTGTTATATTATTACAAATAAACAAATAATACTTAGTCGTCATTAAGTAGCCCGAGTTTCAAAATAATGCTTCTTTACCGAGTTTTTAAATATGTTAAGCGTTTTCGACTGCCGTACCTCTAAGGGAAGTGCATTCCATAAAATAATTGCCCGCACATTGAAAGACTGCTCATACATCTTAGTCTTATGGGGGAGCATTGTGAGAGTTAATGTACGAGACGGTCTAAGGTCTGAATGCACTCCAAATTTCTCCTTCAGATAGGACGGCGTTCTAGGATTATATAATACACAGTACAGAAGAGAGAGAACATGCAGATCCCGGCGACGTCGAATAGGGAGCCAGTTGAGCTTCTGTCGAAATTCAGATATGGTATATGGTCATATTTGCGCAGGCTAAATATAAACCGAATCGCAAGATTTTGGAGACGTTCAAGTTTATTAAGCTGGTCTTCAGTAATATTGAGAAAGCTTGCATCCGCGTAATCAAGGATAGAGAGGAGGAGAGTTTGTGCTAACATAACCTTGGTCGGAATTGGAAGGAATGATCGCAGCCGCCGCAGTGAGCTCATAGCTGCAAAAGTTTTCCTGCTGACTTCTTTTAGATGCGTGGACCAAGATAGCTCACGATCCAAATGTATGCCAAGGTCTTTAACCGTGTCGCAGTAAGGAATACCAACGCCATTAAATGTTACAGGAAGGAGATTTGGCCAATCAACTCTTGCGATCATCCCAGGGCTACCAATAATAATTGCTTGAGATTTAGCAGGGTTGACCTTAAGTCCAAACTGACAGCTCCAATCAGAGATAGCAGCCAGGTCCCTGTTGACGGTGGAGATCGCAGAGTTAAGCTCATCAAGAGGAGAAGAGCGATAAATTTGGATATCGTCTGCATACATGTGATAGAGAGAAGAGATATTACGAGTTATAGAGTTAATGAATATAGCGAAAAGTAAAGGAGACAACACGCCACCCTGAGGTACCCCAGCCGTTACATCACACCAAGACGAAAACGAATCATCCACCCGGATGCGCTGTCGTCGGCCTTTGAGGTAACTCCGAAACCAGTCTACCGCTGATGGAGATATGTTAAATGAACATAGCAGTCTCAGCAAGATGTCATAGTCGACGGTATTAAATGCATTGCTAAAGTCAAGCAAGGTGAGAACTGTGAGCTGCTTAGTGTCCATCGCCCACCGAATGTCATCAGTCACCTTTACAAGTGCCGTAACTGTGCTGTGCCCAGCCCGAAACCCAGACTGCAAGGGACTGAGGAGTAAGTGCCTATCAAGGAAAAGTCTCAACTGCTGATAAACGAGCTTTTCAAGGACTTTGGAGAGGAAAGGCAGTATGGAGATGGGACGGAAATCAGCAGCTGTAGTAGGCTTTGTCTTTTTAGGAACAGGAATAATTTGTGCATTTTTCCATGCTTCTGGGAATTCACTGGAACTGATGGAATGGTTTAAGATGTGAGTAAGGACAGGAGAAACGATATCCAGGATAGGCACAATCATGTTCCGGCTAATGCAATCAGTACCGACTGCATTCGAGGCGATGGACAATATGCCCTTCTTAACATCACATTCAGCGAAAGACTCGAAGGAAAATGGAGTAAAGCCAGGAGTGGAACAAGCAGAAAGAATATTAAGAGTACGCTCTTTTTCGGCACTATCAATTGTGTCACAGGACGAGAAGTGTTTGTTAAGAAGTTCAATATCTATATTGACGGGAGTCTTATGAGAACATTTGCCAACTCCAAGTGACTTTAGAAATTTCCAAGTTTTGGCTATATCACCATTCTGAACTGAGCTATGAATGTGGCGCCGTTGGGCATCCCTACACAATGTATTGCAGCGATTCCGCGCAATGTGATATTTTTGACGCATGGCCTCGGTGCCATTTACTTTATATTTATATTTAGCAGCATTTTTTTTTCTTTATGGCGGCTTTTATTTCGTCAGACAACCATGGAGCCGGAAGGTGTTTAATTTTAATTGGCCTTAATGGGGCATGGGTATCGTAGAGTTGTGTCAGGAACGTGTTAAATATTTCAACTTTGCGATCAACAGTGACAGCATCAGCGACAGCAGACCAGTATAACTGGCGAGCATCGCTGCATAGACAATCCCTATCAATTCCGCCAAAGCTACGTTGCAGAAGAACGGTGGGCTTTATTTTGGGAGGACGAATTTTATACGATAGGTAAATTAAATCATGGTAAGAGAATGCATCCGCAGGACATTGACCATGTTTAAACACCAGGTCCACTTTATGCGGTGATTATTCGAACCTCCATGCCAGAGGGACAACTAATTGAATCTGTGATCTCCAACACAATCTGTATTGTGCGGTGGTCGGTCGTTGCTCAAAGGAGAGCCTCTGTTGTTCTAGGGTTCGCCTCCCGCCTACCACCCGCAAACTTCCCGTTCGAACTGACTTTCTCCAGCAAAATTTAAATTTTAACACTTTGAGTGCACCAGAAATTTAATACTCGTAGAATTTCAAAGTTAACAGGCCATCTTAACACTTTCCTGACTAGATATTTTGGCCAAAACCCACAAACATAGAAACATAATTACTTACATTATAAGCTATTGTTCAATTTATGATCGTTAGTTGCACATTAATTATGCATTCTTCCCATATCCTTCCATATTTTATGTAGGATTATCCCTAATGTTAGAATTCCTATACACATATTAAATCCCCAATTATATTGAAACCCAAAGGAGGAATTGTTGCTCTTGGTTGTAGTTGGTTATAGAGCAGAGAGAATGTTGAATCAAATTGGTAAAACATTAACGTGCACAAAACGACCGCCAAACTTAATTTGCATTGTATAGTAAGTAGTAAGTACCTACTAAGTAGGTACTCATTAATATGTGTATCACTATAGATTAGGATGCACATCTCAATTCAAGTAGATTCACTTTATTCACTTTGAAGCTTAGTTAATCCTATTCATTAATTTGCGGATTAGAGTATACATTAACTAAGCCACAGAATACCTTAGAGCCTATTCATAGGCCTAAAGAACCAGCCGTGCTATTCTGCAAAAATACTTAAAGCAGCGACGAGCGTACATCTATGAATGAATTCGTCAGGTGTAATAGAATTCAATTTTGCATGCCATCTTCGGTATGGCAGGTATCTGACAGTTGTTTCAGGGATTTACATTTTCAAGAATAGCACAGCTGGTGTAGTCTCGAATGTGTAGATTGAATAGTGCTAATCAGCTAACTAAATACCTAACAACCAAAACAGTGTACCCGACGCTTGTACAACAACAAACATTCAATAGCGGTAACGAATCACGTGTTGCTAGACAAACAACCCGCGGCATTGCTTTCGAGTTTAGAGCGTCTGACAAACACGAGACTAAGATGTTGTGCAAATACACTTGCTCTTGAGTGCGTAAGTGGTAAGTGCTCAAAAAGGCAAAGTTGATCCGTTAAGGGTAAAGGTTGGTAACTTTTTGTATGAATTTCTTAAACACGACTGCTTTCAGGTTGCCAAAAGTTCAAAATACGATTGGTGACTATTTTTTCTGGTTTATCCAATTGCAAAATAAGTTAGTAGATACGAGTAGGTAGGTAAAAGAAGGCGCCGAAACGAGCCAATTACCATCAACATTTAAGTGATGCCTTGCACCTCTAAGATGTGGAGCTCCTTTTCAAAGTCTGTGCTCCCTGCTATACCTACTTCAAATTTTGTCGCATTCTAGGGCAGAACCAAATGCCATTGCCTTGGCAAGTGCGCCTCGCCTAAATACCTAGGTACCTAAAATGCACCTTTGCTCTCCATTTGGCTTTTTGACGAACTCAATGAACCTGGTATCTCTTGATGGTAAGTTATGATGCAGTCGAAGAAATAACCGCATTAAGTAATTGAAATTAAAAATTTTATTTACGTATCAGAAGTTTTCTGAAATAGAAGGCATTTGGCAATAACTTGACAAAAGTGTTCTTTGAACCGACTAGATGTTATGAAATAACAAAATTTTGTTCCATAAAGGTTAAACTAGGTCTTGCTGCGCTAACCAAAAATTCCCTATTTCATTATCCAACAATAACAAAAACAAAGGCGCATTATGAATGGTTTGCAGTAGAGTAAATTCAGAACACGGTTTTAGACTTGCACAATAAATGTAATTAATGTTTTCAACTTCAAAAGTAAAACATCTATAGAATAAGTAAGTTAGTAGTTCATTTATCTTTCCTTGCACTTACAATAAATACTTAGTTCTGTTTAAGTTGCTTTACGAACAGCTCAGAGCAACATTGTTTTACAAAGTAGAAACAAATGCAAACTTTGTAACGTTTTGACCTAAAAATAATACAACGTACCTACATACGAGCACCTATGATAATGTGTTGTAGGAATCAGAATATAGGTATTTTATTTATTTAGGCCTAGTTTACTCTTTATTAGAATGGTGATAACTATCTCTATTGAGTAACTACTACCTACCTATATGATCAAGCTCAGTTGCTATTAAAAACTAGGAGAGTCGAGTATTTATGATAAAATCTATGATGTTTCATGGTTATTGTGCGAAATGCATGATGATCGTTATTTTTTATCTTATCTCTATTAATAACTTGAGAAGAAGAAAGATGTCATCAATTCTTTAAACACTTTACAATAAAACATACAAGAAACGTATTTTTATTGCCGTTTTTAGGGTTCCATACCAAAATGGTAAAAATGGAACCCTTATTTATAGATCATTATGGAACGGAAACCTTCATGCACGAATCCGACTCGCACTTGCCCGGTTTTTATGTATGATCTCGCATAACTTTTTAATTTTTCTAAATTGTTTTTTTTTGTTTAAAAAGGTTACATCCCGTCATTTAAATTTGGTGCAGTCTCAGACTACAGAGCTAAGTAAAAAAAATTGATGTCGGTTGCAAATTTTTTACGAAAAATATTACCTGTCCTAGAATAAAGTATGAATTTTCGCATTCCTGACTTTTACAGTAACTAATGTAAGTGGGTATAATAAAGAATAATTGCGCTGGACGCAGAACAAAGTTAATTATGTGGGGATGAGTCCACTTGAGCAAGCAACTAATAAATCATAAAGCTCCTAGACAGTTAAGCCATTGCAAACAAGGGTTGCATCATTGTATATGTATAGGGACTTCATTTTGATGAATTATTCGGAGCGATGACTATATTGACTATAGTATGACAACACTAATTTTTAAAAGATCTTTTAAGCGCTTAAATTAATATAACTAAATATTGCTTCAATGGTAAAGGGAATATCAGTGAGGAAATATGTATTGATATTAATATTTGTTAATATTCTTGAAGTTACTAACTAGCAAGCGCATCTTATTATGTAAGGATCATTCAAAAGACTATATTTCGAATAGACCGTACAGGCTCTTTTAAAAGGTCAATACGATATTTGCTATAATGACGTATACCTACATACAAATGGTATATTCACAAGGCACTTAAATAAATTTGGTGTTTATTGAACTAACGAGTAAGTTATTTATGCGTATTAGAGATAAGCCTCTCAAAAACATTGGCAAAATTACAGCCAGATTTGCGCGTTGAATATTATGATATTCCACGTAATGTTGAAACCACTAACTTAAATACACCAACGGTTAAAGCTATTTCACGGGAGCCAGTCTGCTGAGGTGAGCGACTAACAAATCATAAGTTCATGACACAGCAAGAGTAAACACCGGTGCATCCGTACATTGTACAACTCAAGTGATTAATACTGATGTTTATTCAAAATTATTTGGATGTTAGTTCTGTCTAAGAACCCAACAACCGAATAATACGTATCCGAATTTTCATCATGGAGGTACTCATGTAGCTCAGTGGTAAGAGCACCTAGCGGCGATAGCTGGGGAACACGGGTTCAAATCTTGCCGGGAGTGATTTTTTTACGTATTTTTATTCCAAATGCCCAGACATTAGGAAACTTTGAAATGTATCTAAGGTATTATTGCCGAAACCTTTCTGTGATTTTTTTTAATTTCAGTACATTTTATAGTGGTAAGGAGAGGTTAATATGGGAACACACCTGTGAACTTTCAAAACAACATGGTTGCTATTTTTTTAACGAGTTTCGTTTTACCTTTTAACCAAGATGATGGAATATAATTGCAATTACAGCCGAAATCAGATTCATATTTCTAATCTACATTTCTCTACAGTCTACTACAATATTACAGTATTATAGTATTCTCTGCTTTGACTTGAATCTCTCAGCATTGCATTAGCTTTGATCTAATGCTGGAACATAATGGTGCAGAGGTGTTGGCTTAAACTTAATTACGAGCTCAAGTGGCATAAAGCAATTTCACGGCAGCCAGTACACTAAGGCAAACGGACAATAAATCACAACGCAAGCTGCAGGCAAACAGAGAGTGCATCCGCGGACGTAAAATGAATTTTCATTCCGTCATCGAAATACGAGTCCACTTTTAGTACCTAACGTTGGCAAGTTTTATCCCTGACGTAAGCTACAAACGTTTGGTTTGGCAAAAAAGAATAGAAACTAAAAAAACCCGTAGGATTCCGTTATACTATAGAAGAATTAAACCATAGAGTCAATTTTCTCGGAACGCAAAAGTAGCTTTGGAGGTTCGTTAATAATATCGAAAAAACTTTAAGAAAAAGAGGTTGGGGGCGTGACGTAAATGAAAGTTTTGAAATGTACAGATAAAGATCAAAGAAACGTGGACATTATGTACCTATATGTATAAGACATTGAGGATCTCCAAAAACTAACCACAAATTGTTTCTCTGAAATAACAAAGTTTTGTTTTATTTAACAAGTCTTTACAATTATCAAGTTATTATCAAGTTACGACAATTACACTTCTATCTCACCTGAAATAACAAAGAAACGACATTTAAAGTTCACTATATCTCGAGTCCTCAATCACATTCTTTCTATGAGTTTTTATTACGATAAAAATGCACAAAACAAACTCAGCGTCACTCGCCATTTTAAATCATAGACACAGATCACTAATCACTATATTATCATAGGTACGCGACAGACAGCTGATACGCGAAGCGCGGCAAATTCAAATGAATGAAATGTCACTCATTTCATTATATCTCCCCCCCTAAGAGCGAAAATTCTAAGCAATATATCTGTAAAATGTACTTATAAGTCATCTTCATATTCATTATCATCTCCTTCATCTTCTTCAGCCTCTGTTATGACAGGTTGCAATATTGTTATATGAAATAATGTTGATTCTGTTTTTCTGTTGCCTGTATCAATCCTATAAATGGAATTCGATATTTTCTCTATTATCTTGAAAGGGCCTATTTTTAATTCGTCTAATTTCTTTCTATTCAGTCTATTTCCATTTTCTACATATACACTGTCTCCTACATTAAATTCTTGCATTTTCCTATTTCTATCAAATATTTTCTTGTTATACTCATGAGATTTTATTGTATTCTCTAATGCCAATCTTCTATCAGCAATCCACTTGTCTTCCTTTTCCATCGTTTTGAATTCATTTGGTAGAATACTGACATTTGTACCATCCAGTAAATATTTTGGTGCAAAACCTGTAACGGAGTGTTCTGTTTCATTATATTTTTGTATACATTCTCTTGCCAGTGTTGTCCATGTTCTCTTATTATTTTTCTCATTCATTTTACACCTTATTTTATTTACTATTGTTTGGTTTAATCTTTCATTCAAGCCGTTCGAGAATGGTGTATTCACGGCTGTAAAAATTAATTTAATATTATTTTCCTGCAAAAATTGTTTAAATTCTCTTGAATTTATGCCCGGATATTGATCTGTCAGGATAATTCCAATCTCATCTGTCTCTAGTACTTTCTTTGTTAAATTTATAAAGTCACATGCATTCTGGGTTTTCGAAGTCGCAATAAATGCATATCTTGTGTAGTGATCTACTAAAAGGTGTAGATATTTCTTTGTAGACCTAGATCCTCCAAATCCACCAATAGTATCCATTATTGACATTATTTCAAATGGTTTGGTGGCTGGTCCCAGTTGTGACAGTAATCCAATTTTTTTTTGACATCTTGATTTATTTTTTATGCATATTTCACATGTTTTACAAATATTTATGATATTTTTTGTTAGGTTTATAGCCGTATATATTGAACTTATTTTTTTCTGCAGTTGTCTGATCCCAATATGGCATAAATCTTCATGCACCTTTTTTATAAGTTTTTTACTAAATTCTTCTGAGAGGATAATCTTTTCCTGTTTCTTTATTTTTTTATAATAGATATTATTTTTTAGTATTAAATATTGTTTCTTTTCTCTTATTGTTTCATTTTTCTCTTGGTCTCCAACTATATCTTTTATTTGTATTAAATTAACTATTCTCAATGTTTCCTCTCTGTTATCTTCTGGTTCTAATACAGGGTTTCGGCTCAAACAGTCTGCTTCTACATTTTCTTTACCAGGTATATATTTTACGGTAAAGTCATACTGAGATAGGTAGTATGTGAGATCACCCAATTCTTCATCTGTCCTGCATTTAATGTTCATGTTCTCTAGAGGTTTGTGATCTGAGTAAATGGTGAATTGTTTTCCGATGAGCCAGTGCTGCCAATATTTAACAGCTTCTTTCATAGCAAGACATTCTAAATATATAGCCTTTTTCCGTTTTTGATGTTCATTCAATTTTTTTGAGAAATATGCCACCGGTTTGTCTTTACCATCTAGTTGTGTCTGTTTTAATATTGCTCCAATGCCCTCCAAAGATGCATCGGTAAAGATTTTGATTGGTAAGTCTTTGTCGAATATTTCCAAGACCGGTTGCGAACATAAATATCTTTTTATCAGATTGAATGCTTCTTCACATTTCTCTGACCATACAAATTTCTCGTTTTTTCGTAATAAATTGTGTAATGGATCTAAGATAATTGCACTTCTTGGTATATAGTCATGGTAGAAGTTTATTTTTCCCAAAAATTGTCTGATGTTCTTTTGCGTCTTAGGAGTTGGAAAGTTCCTTATTGAAATCAAATTGTCTTTTAGTGGTCTTACTGAATTGTTCTGAATTATATGGCCGAGGTATTTTACCGAGTCTGAAGCAAAGGTACATTTCTTAAACTTCAGTCTAAAGCCTTCTTTAATTATTGCCTCTAATACATTTCTAATGTGCCTTATATGTTCTTCAAAGGTAGACGAGTATATCAAAATATCATCAATATAATTAACAGAGTATCCTGTGAGATTGTGTTTTCTTAGAATATTGCTTAAGATTCTCTGGAAAATTGCTGGTGATGTTTTCAAGCCAAAAGGGAGGCAGGTCCACTGGAAGTGGCCATCTTGTGTGACAAATCCTGTTTTACTTCTGTCTTCCACCCGTAATGGTATTGCCCAAAATGCTGAGTTTATATCTAGTGTAGTAAAATACTTGCAATTTCTAGTTTTAATAATTAGATCATCTATCAAAGGAAATGGTTGAGCTTGTGGTATAACTATTTTGTTTAACTCTCTGAAATCTACACATAAACGGGATTTTCTATTTTCACCTTTTTTAAACGCCAATGTCACTGGAGCAGCGAAAGGACTGTATGATTCTTCTATTAAATTGTTCTTTAGTAACATCGATATTTGCTCTTCAATTTCTAATCTATCTTGTATTGTACATCTGTATGGTCTTTTACTACAATATTTATTTACTTGTAAATCTATGCGAGCTTCATAATCTTTAACTGAACCTATATCATACTTGTCCTTAGCAAATATTGTTTTATATTCCTTTATAATTTTCTCTATCTCAATTTTCTTTTGATTATCTAAATGGTCTGTCATACTTATAAATTCCTCTGTTTCTGTGTTCATTGAAATTTACTGTATATTTTTTTATATTATTATCTTCATTTCTGTTATCTTTAGACCTCCTGTCTATTTTATTTGTTATTTTCTTTTGTTCTATCTGCAAGTTCTCATTTTGGGTTAATCTGAATTTCTTTATCATATCTAATCCGATTATGAAATCATCAAAATCTTCATTTTCTACTATGTATACATCCACCTCTTCTTCTAAATCAAATATTTTAATTTTTATTGTTATCAAGCCATCCATCTTCTTCACACCATTAACCGTTTTCATGTATTTATTTCATGTATTCGTTCACATCATCTTTTTTTTCTTTTACTTTTATTAATCTTGAATTTATTATAGAAATCTGTGAGCCTGAATCATAAATACCACTCAATTCTAGTTTATTTTCTAATAACAGCTTGATTTTGATTAATGGTGTGCTTACTAGTTTTTTTTTTCAGTATTTATGTCTACTTCAATTATGGAGTTATTGTTTACATTTTTAGTTTTAAGAACTTTTTCAGGTTCATTTTTATTTTTCTTGAACCAACATGACTCCTCCGGATGATATCTAATTCCTTTGTCCAAAGACTCACAAGTCTTACATGACTTCTTCTCATAAGTTTTATTTTTATTATAAAATGTACTGCTCTTTATGTTAGTTGAATTTTTCTTATACATCGTGCCTTCATATTTTCTTATCTCGTTGAACAAGTCAGTAGTGTTGTTGAGTTCATCCCTGTTTAACTTATTTAGGATAAATCCAGGTAAACCAGTTGCAATAAGATCTATCATTGTTTTGGAATCTATAGATTTGTTTATATCTAATAAAAGCCGTTCTTTTTTTATGGCATAATCAATTAACTGTCCTTCTTTATACTTAAATGCGAGAGCATATGTGACTATGTCCCATCCTTGGTTTTTAAAAGTTTCTAAAAACTTGTCTTTCCATTCACTCCATTCAGAATTTATTGTTAGTTTTATGATCATCGAGCTATACCAATCCAAACAAGGTTTATCTAAAAATAACCTCAAAATATCTATTTTTGTCTCATCTTTTGTTATATTAAAGCGCGCACACTCTTTTTCAAAAATTTCTATCCATTGCATCGCATTAGGATTTTTGCTTGTGAATTTTTCAATAATAAATTTTTCTGAGATATGTTTTAAGTTATGTTGACTTTCTTTCTTAGTTGTAGTTTCTATTAATTGTTCCAAGATTTGTTGCAAAGTGTCATTTTTGTCCTTTGCTTGTGTTGTGCTCACTTCATCTAAATATTGATCTAAAAATTGCATATTATCTTCCTCATCTACATATGTCTTCTTTAGATTTTCATCCAACTTTATCCATACTTTTCTACTCTGGTGTCTTTTTTTAATGCTATTTTTTACTTTTGTGAAAGTGTTCGTTTTAACAATATATGTATGATGACTCACCGGCTTCAGTTCCTCGGGTAAAACATAACATTTTCCTTCTTCAGTACATATTGAAGTTATGGCTAATACATTTGATTTGCCATCATTTGAGGCTATCATCGTAAACTCAAACTGAAGCCGGTCCATATTCTCTTAGTTCACAAAAATGTCGTTTTATAAGACATTGAGGATCTCCAAAAACAAACCACAAATTGTTTCTCTGAAATAACAAAGTTTTGTTTTATTTAACAAGTCTTTACAATTATCAAGTTATTATCAAGTTACGACAATTACACTTCTATCTCACCTGAAATAACAAAGAAACGATATTTAAAGTTCACTATATCTCGAGTCCTCAATCACATTCTTTCTATGAGTTTTTATTACGATAAAAATGCACAAAACAAACTCAGCGTCACTCGCCATTTTAAATCATAGACACAGATCACCAATCACTACATCATAGGTACGCGACAGCTGATACGCGAAGCGCGGCAAATTCAAATGAATGAAATGTCACTCATTTCATTACATATGCTTACGTAGGTCTAGGTATATATTGAGTAGGTAGATACATAATAGCAAAGATATAAATAGAGCTTTTTGGGAAAAGCTCCACGTGCCGTAGCCTACTAACATTTGTTTAATCCTGGCTTCTGTGGGATTTCGTGAACACTAATCTCAACTAGGCTGTGTGAGTTAGACTATAATATACAACGGACGTGGTGGCTATTGCTCGGAAAACATTAGTGTTTTAGTTTTGTGTTTTTTTTTGTTATTATATTTTTATAGAAAATGTTACAATTTAATACTTATTGCTGACTTATTCTAATTTTTGTATAAGTAATCATGGAAAAATTATCGCTTATTTCATACCTATATGGAACGAAATTTTATAAATGTATGAGAACGGCAGTTTCCTTCGATGTCACGCGATCGATTTGTCGACCAGATTATGTCATTACGATATATTTTTTTAATTTCATTCCATTTAGACATGGAATGAGCGATCGTCAGGTTTCTATGACGATTTGAAATAAATTGTACGTCTAAAGGCATCGAACAGCCAGGTTGATTCATTGCTTAAAAAAATCCGCCAGCACTTCTATTAACCGCGGGGAATTGTCTCTGAGGAAATCTTTGGTACTATAACCCCTAGCCCATAGGGTATTTACTATAAATGTGACAAGTATCTAATAAAGGCATACTTGAAATGTCTGTATTGTCTTGAATAGGTATCAAACTTTGATCTTGCACGCGATGAAACTAATTCAGGGATAATGGAGTTCTCATGCAGTAGAGTAGTTCTAAGTTCGTGGCCCGCTTCTGCGAAGGAACCCGAGGGGGTTAGTTGAAGTTGTAGGTAACCCACGCCACACGACACACTAAGATGACACCTATACGCGTTGAAACTCGCAGCTGCTCTGTGGATGCCTAACTCAATTTGTCTACCTGTGTCAAGATCTAAGTTTTAATTATGCACTAAGGCTCGGTTGCTTGACTTGACTTTAACCGAAACGTTATAGTTAAATATGGCGGCTTGACTCTTATTTCGAAAGACATAAGAGTCAGACCGCCATATTTAAAGTAGGTGTCTTTCCCACAACCTACAACTAGGTTGTGGGAAAGACGGTGGCTGAGAGGGATTTAGATCTCTACAGTTCGTATCAGGAACGAGGTATCTAGCCACTTCTAACACGCGGTCTCTATTGCAGAATCGTGACCGCTGACTGTTGGCTTTGTTAAATACCTTCAGTATTAACGTTTAATACTACACAAAACCTTGACATTTAAACCACCATTGAACACCAGATTTCGTACACGAAGTTAAGTTATGGATATGTGGTCACAAAAAGTGATTATGATTACTATAAGTACTGCACGAGTGACATCAAAATCTGCTGTCTTTCCATTAGCTTTTCAGTGCAGGCAGGTACTTACTTACTGAACCAATTGAAACGAAGGTACCTATCTTGTATTGATCAGAACAACAATTAAATATGAGAAACGATTCAGAAACCTCGGAGGAATCGAGTAAGCCATACATTAAAAAAATTATTCAAGTGCGAGTCAGGCTCGCACACTGAGGGTTCCGTACTATCAACACCAATTATTATTCTCAATAGTGTAAACTAAACAAAATTCAAAAACGAGTAAAAAATCACACGTGTTGTACGAAAAACCCCCTTAAAATTATTTTTATTTTATTACTATTTATTTTATAGGAAATATATAATTCAATATTCTGTGAACATGTGAAGCATCTACCTTTTACCGTTATTAATATCGAGCAAAATCACGTTTGTTATACGGGGGGCCCTGGAAATATTTATTAAAAATCTATTTTTTAGTATAATGTTGTTATAGCGGCAACAAAAATACATCATCTGTGAAAATTTCATGGTTCAAGAAATTTTCTTGAAAAGCCAGACGGTGACAGACGGACGGTCAGAGAAGTATTAGTAATAGGGTCCCGTTTTTAACTTTCGAGTTCGGAACCCTAAAAAACACGAAGTATTGGAAAAGGGAAAGTTTAGCCTGTTTTTCAGTCTGGAAGGAGACAGCTAAAAGTCTAATATTGGTGTAAGGCCACGGTCGTAAATCATCTCGTAAATTATAAATATTGTAATTATGGAGTCTCAAATATTTATGGTGCAGCGAAAGGAGTGGCGAAAAGGGTGCTATCTCGTAAATTAAATTTTACTGAAGGACTCATCGCAATGAAGAACCCTTATTGCGGGAGCAGACTAAGGACTTTTTGATTACTTTTATTTTCACTTTCATTTTTTTAATTTTTTCTTCCAACACTTTTTCGACGCGGGTTTCGTTCCGAAACTCGGACATCCTCAGGAGATGTTGACTTCACAATGCGGAATCGTAGAGAGAATCTCTAGGTGTCGGGCCGAAACATGCGACGAAAAAAGTGTTGGAAGATTTGAATGTGGTGTGTTATATAGGTGGCGTTCCTGTATATAATAGACCATACAGATTATTTTCAAGTATAGCGAATTATAGCAAAACAAATTAATATGTCCTGCTAATGAGGGATTTTTGCAAAATAAGCCTGTTTCTATTCAATAATGCAATATTTTTAGGCTAGTGGGAATTTCAGATATTTTCCAGGATAAAAAGGGTAGCCTTAGTAATCAAACAAGTTTAACCAATCTCTATTTTAAATTTCAGTCAAATTGGTTTAGCAGGTTTGACGTGTATGAATAACAAACAAACAACGTACATACGAATTTTCGTGTTAGTATCCTTTTTTCGTAATGGTTGTCTTTTTAATGAAATGAAATGAAATAATTTTATTTCCTTAAAAACACGTTAAGAGCATGACTATATCATAACCTAATCTAACCAGCCGCGGCAATAGCCTTTCTAAACTGCTCCAAATAAGTCTCAGTCGGAAATCGAAGTTGGGACTTCCGAAAGAAACAAACACTTCTGTAGGCTAAGCTGAGCAATCAAACAGGGGTTACCACCCTACCAGCAAAGACGCTCCGCCAAGCGATTTAGCGTTCTGGTGCGATGCTGTGTAGAAACCATTGGGGTCAGTTTAATTACCCCTTCCAAGTTAGTACGTTAATATCTTCGGCTGCATCATCATTTCCATCCATTCCCATAATTTCCATCAGGTCAGATCGCAGTCAAATACTAAATTGTATAGGTAGTGGTTAAAAAAGGTCGTCAGACATTTTGTCAGTTCAATCGACACAGCATTAGGTTAGCTCATTTCATAAAGCCTTAATTTCCCAACGGGCTATCCGCGCTCGGTTGCATCTAAAATGCACGAACTTTCAAATATTTACAATTCATATCCGAATATTATCTCTC
Source organism: Coenonympha glycerion (assembly GCA_963855885.1). NCBI lineage: Eukaryota > Metazoa > Arthropoda > Insecta > Lepidoptera > Nymphalidae > Coenonympha > Coenonympha glycerion. Next base: position 11,643,047 of record OY979639.1, read on the forward strand.
CGGCTCTTATAAATAAATAAATAACTACGAGGCGGGGGCGGTATTATTACTCGTATTATAAGCGTAGTTTTAAAAGTCGACCCGAAATATGAAGGTAAATAGCTGCATGTGCCGTTGGGAAAACTATTGGCAAGCCACAAGACGGACGGAGAAAGTCTCACCATAAGGGTTCCATTTTTACCAAATTGGTATGGAATCCTAAAAATGTACGACTACTAAAAAAGGGAATGTTTCAACTTTCATGAAAAAAGTAAACATTCAAAATATAGTGAATATTTATTCAAAGAAATCCTTTGGGGTTTTTGGTAACCAACAAACCACAAAATATTCCGGTGATAATAAGTCCGGTGAAATAATAGCTATAACAAGTTAATAATTTAAAAATTAAATAACACATCTGCCCTGAAAAACAATGATTTCTTCCTTCTCAGGTCTACAAACAAAATAAGAACATCTCTGTAAAATTTCAGCTTTCTAGTAGGATCAAGGGTTTGAAGTTTGGACTGTGCATGATGAATTAGTGATTCAGCTCCTCTGCGTAAGATATCTCTTTGGTTTAGTGGTGAACGTATTGGACCGCAAATCGCCCTGTTTCGATTTGAGGTCAGGGGGCCTAGACAAAGTGACATTCTATTAGCGAAGTTGCGAATAAAATGCCAAAAATGTACGGGATTTACGTTAGCTAACCATGCTAACGTTAGTTTGCCATGCTCTAGCGTAAGCTTATGTCAATCCCATACATTTTGGACTTTTCTATTCGCAACTTCGCTTATAGATTGTCACTTTGTCTACAGGCACAGGGCTAATAAAATTAAGTATTGGTTTTTTTCTATCAGGAAATTCTTTGTACTAGTCCAGAGCTTGGAAATTGCCGGTCTTTCATCCCCGTGCCTCGAAGAGCACGTTCAGCCGTCGGTAATGCGCATTTCTCTCCGGTTGTGTCAAATCTGTCGTCCCGTCGGATTACGAGAGAGAGAAGTATAGAGTGCATCGGTGAAACTTTGTTTGCGCATTCACTTGTGCATTATACTCGTTATACTTATTACGTCGGATCGGTATGGAGGACATTATTATTATATTATGTATATAAGATTGATGCAAATATTGATTGTCTTCAAGAGACTGGTTAAGGATCACTATTTGTCGTCGTCACTGGTAACTTAGTTTTAATTATAGGGTCCATGGTATTGGATTCATTCATTCAAATACTAGTACATAAGGTACATACATATATTTTGTGTAGATCACAGTCATTAATTCTAAAAGTTTTCTACAATTTTCGACTTAGAATTTTTAACACCCGTAGATAGATAGACTGTAACTGTAACTTTGGTACGTAGGAAGAAGTAATTGCCTACAAAGTTACATTAATAAATCGGCGCTACACTTATTTATGGGCGCGAGAACTTGAAACTCTCGTCGTAAATTAGGATCCACTATTAACCAGCGCTGAGGCAACTTTGTATTCAATCGAAGCTCTTAGAAGGAGCTAAGGAGGGGTCGTAATGTGATTTACGATACATCGTTTCCGGGATCTTAGTGTGTCTCGTACACAACTAGCATCGGTACAATTGTTTTTTTATAAGAACTTTGTGTTAGTTTCTGTTATGTATAAAAATTATGAACTCGTGCTTTAAAAATCTGAAATTGATTAAACGTGTTCTAATTATGAACTTTATCCTCTGCTGGTGGACTTAGGTAGAGTTGTACTCTACGTAAGTTTCTATGATAGAAGTGAAAAACAGATATCTACACAGGAAAAATATTCCTTCACGCCTTACTTACTGAACTGATGTGGCTGAAATGCGGAATGAAGTTAGATTATATCCTGGGTTAATACAAAGGCTACTTTTTATCCCAAAAAAATTAATGGCTTCCGCGGGAAAACTTAAAAACAGATATGCACGCGGAAAAATACTACTTCACGCTGTAATTTCTGAACGGATATGACTGAAATTCGAAAAGGGGATAGGTTTTATCCTGGATAGGCAAATTTTTATCCCGGGAAAATTCATATTTCTAAGAAAATAGCTAAAAAGCAGATATTCATGCGGGAGAAATACTCCATCGTGCCGTCACTACTGAACCGATTGGACTGAAATTTGGAATGAAGATAGATTATATCCTAGAATCAACTACTTTTTTCTGGGGAAAACCCATTGTTTTCATGATGATAGGGAAAAACAGATATTCACGGGGAGAAATACTCCTTCACGCCGTTTTATCTTGGAATAATACATCGGCTTCTTTTTATCCCGGAGAAATCAATGGTTTCCGCGAGAATAGTGAAAAATGGTTTTTTATTCCCTCACGCCGCAAATACTTAAAATTTTTGGTTTAAAGTTGAAATTAAGGTAGATTTTATGTAAATTAACACAAAGGGTACTTTTTATTCCGGAAAATGGATGGTTCCCCTAGAATAGGGAAAACTAAAATTTACGCGTGCGAAGCCGCGGGTATCAGCTAGTAGGTACATAAAATCGGTAAACGTTGACTAGGTGCCAAGATAGCTACGTGCTATAGAACGATCGCATCGCTTTGGCCACTAAAAACAACTTAGTAGTGTTACTCGGTAATTAGGATTTTGGATGGACTCCAAGCGAAGCACTGATTTTTAACCGACTTCAAAAAAGGAGGAGGTTCTCAATTCGTCGGAATCTTTTGTATTATACGGTTTTGTCACTTAGGTATTGGCTGTAGGAGTGTGGGTTTTAAAATTAAAAATCCTCAGCTTCAACAGTTTATACATACACATATATAAACTATAGATATTTTAATCTACGAAGAGGCGCCCCACTCCATCAAAATCGCTAATGTTTCATTCGATTCGTATGAAATTTGACAGAGTGGGGCGCGTCGTCGTGGATTGAAATATCTCTAACGTCGTGGATATTTATATCTCTAACTAGCAAACCCGGCGAACTCCGTTTCGCCACCAGATGGCTTTCCCGCTAAAAAGATTTTCCCGCTTTTCTGATGAAATTTTTCCTGAATATTCTTTCTTCTCAACGAATGCAAAACCGTGTAAATTGGTTCGTGCGTTCTGGAGTTATAGCGTCAGGAAGGAAAACTCGACTTATTTTTATATAGTAGAAGAAGAGATGTATGTACAAGTATGACCACATCACTCAACGTCGCGTGACATGCCTGTAATTGTAAAGAAACGAGATCACGCGACGTTAAGTGATTGTTAATAATAATAATAAAATTATACTAATTGTCACGGACAATATTAGTTTTAGCAATCAGGTAAACCTGCTTGGTTTTGTAATACTGATTTAGCTTTACATATAAACTTGCGTGTAACAAATTAATAAAAATATTTTAATTTTTCAATTTTGCTCACGTCGATCGCTTATTATGCTCCGAAACGCACTTATGTAGAAATTCAAATATTAGCACAACGTTAATTTTTTTTTTAGGTAAATAGTCTCAATATTCTTAGAGCCAAACTTTCCTCGGTTTTGTTTCCCCGATCACATTTTTTACAATTTAATGTAGTAAATAATATTATGCTTTATAATATAGTGGAAACCAAGCAGTATCTACAGCTTCTATGAGTGTTCAACACTACATATTATAGTATGTAGTCAACATTTAATTAGTTATGTAAGTACTAAGGCATCATCGCTGTCCCCTGTCAGTCGGGCTGGGGTGGGTGAAATATCGAGGGTCCTCACAGCGGCCTATTTGCGCGGCCGGCGTCAAGAGATGTTTAAATATAACACCCTGTATTGACGGATTAATTAAGCTGCAGGCGATTACTTCTAACTGCGTGAAGCATGATTAACTGAGGCGGTTTCGCTACTTATGATTTTTATGAAAATAAGCTAAGAAATAGTCATGAAAATATCGATAAGTAGGTATATTATAAGTGATAGAAACGGACTGGGGTTGTACCACTATCTCTTAAGGCAGTGATGTTAATGCACTGTTTTATCATTTTCATACTATGTTTGTATGAAGCAAAACTGCTTTAAAAGATGGTGGTACGACCTCTGAATGATACTAGCAAAAGTTTCGCCTTTAGGAACTAAGATCATTCCAATCTTCAACATTTAGAAAAGTAATAGAACTACGCATTACCTCAATTTTTTTACTTAATATGTGATGCTTTCTTCCAATCTGTCAATGGAAGCTGCGTTAAACAACTACCTACGTTACAAGAATATGTTAGTACAATCGGCCTACTTATATGTATAAGAATTAGCTTCAGCCGTGCTATTCTGCAAAACAGCGACGAGCGTACATCTATGCATCTATGAATTTGTCAGTTGTAATAGAGTACAATTTTGCATGCCATATTCGGGTTGGCAGCTGTCTGGCAGCTATATCCAGTATATGCCTTTTCTTTGGGTTTGAAAATTGTCTGATGACTAAACAACTACTAATTAAAAAAAATTGAAGATCAAGAGACTAAAACAAAAATATGATATTAATAAAAGGACAGAATGGAAACGATTAAAATAAGTGATATTATATGAAATGTAACAGTAGAGGAAAGTCGCAATTGAGTGTTTAATCGAGGCTAATGGAACATTAGGACAGGCGGCGGCTGCGAACACAAATGTTACGTCATAATGTCTTTATGCCCAAGCCGTTTGGATTGGCCGGAGCGTTTCTCGGTTTACCGAAATCTGCCCGGAAAGTGACATCGGCGCAATTAGGCTTGCTGACAACAAATCATTTTCTGAAGCCGTTAGGGTGTTAAGGTGTTGCGGCCCTACCAGCCTGCGCAATTCAAATTTTATTTAGTTTTTCGCAAATATTAGACTAACTACACATTGTAGATTTATGGCAAATGCATTTTGCGGGCCTACTTTTTATGCATCTACACGATTTTAATAGAAACTTTGCTCGAAAGTTCCCACTCATCTCATATTGGTTCCCGAAAGATAATTTTTTGCTGTTTCCCAGATTTCGAGCTATCGGGAACCAATATGAAGTAGGTAAATGAGTATTGTTGAGCAGAGTTTTTGTTAAAAACATGTAGATGCATAAACGTTGTGCCCGCAAAGCACATTGCCAATAGCCTTCGATGTATAATTAGCCCACTATAAGCGAAAAACTAAATAAAATTTGAATTTTCACGCCCGGATGGTACGCCCTTAAATACATGTAGGTACCGACTCTTGGGGTGTGGGAAAATTTGCGGAAGCGCTGTGTGCTCTCGTGCCTATATGGGGCACGCAGAACCGATTGAGCTGAAATTTTGTATAGCAACCACTAAGACTAACCATATTCAATATTCCATATTTCCATAGAGTATCGTAACGTTTAGTTTGGATGACAATACAATGGTTAGCAGTGGACCGGAACACCCATTGTTAAAAAAAATATATAATTACTTATTTACATTTTTAATTCCAATGAGATTGACAAATACAGCTTAAGATACAGCAGAGTACTCTGTCAACAATACGACGACGTAAAGCGCTGCATTTGCAACTGTAAACGATGGAGATTTCTTTAAGTGGAGCACTCTAAGTGATGAGGGGCGCCGTCAAAAGTTCCAAAGTGCAGTGGTTGTAACAGGGTCGCTGGTAACTGGATGACTGTCTCCGCAATACTTTTATTTAGCAAAACAAGACTTTACTCTCGTACTTAAACGTCTTTAAAATCGCACCAAAACATAATAATATATCATTGTATTATGTTAGCTAAAATTTGAACATAATGTTACGACTTATGAACACAGACTTGTATACTAAAGACAGGGCGAACAGCTCGAAAAAATGTCGCCAGTTTATGGGTGTCATTAGTACCAATAGCATAAAGCCACGCAGTAGTTCGGTCAGCAGTGGCGGCGGTATTTTGACAGTTGGCGCTACTGTTTGCTTGTATGAAGAAGGTTTACGTAAAATGTTCGGATCGGCCTATCTTTACTATTTTTATCTATTCTTATGAAGCATGCCAGAAAACAAGAGCGATGCAACAGCAGGAACAGCACATTGAAAGCAGCGACGAGCTTGCATCTATGCAGCTGATTGGTGTGTTATTAGTCGTTTCTCGGACTCAATTTCTAAGCTACATTTTTAAACAAGAAAAGGTGTTAGGTATGTATCGCCATTTCCGTAATTTTACTGTTATAAAGTTTTAAATTGGGGTTAAAACTTAAAACACCGGAGAATCAAACAAAATTTGAATTTCGCTAGCAGACCCTTAGCATGGTTTCTTTATAGCTTTTTAATTTCCAACAGTCTAATAAAAATTATTGCAATCGTTCACCCACTCACCCACACATAAGCCTACAAGAGAGACCCAACAGATTGGAAAAAACAAACGTTCGTTCAATTGTAAAAAGCTCTGAACTTGGTGAGGTATTTGTAAGCGTTTTGTTACGTTTTGTTTGACCAAAGCCTGTAATTGCCGAAAACATTTTATTATTTCGTCAAAATAAAAGGACCACTTTTTTTCGTTGTATTCGAACTCGGGCACGCTTTGTATACTTTACTGCTATTTGTGTAATGTATCGGCCGCTCACAAACTATTCTATCCAAATACCAGAGATAGAAATTTCAAAATCAGTTAATTTAGTTCAGAGAAAGTCCCATTGGCAAAAGTTGTGTCAAATTAATTTAATGTATGTATTAATATAATACATACATGCAAATGCTATTTAATTTCCTTAACATATACGTACTGTAAAATGAATTAAATAAATCACGTTCGAATAAATACATTAGGCGCTCACAGACCATAGGTCCAGGCATTCAGTCCAGATTAGCATCACAGACCTTACAAAAGACCTGTAGTTTCAGTGCTGCCACCAATTATAGTAAACTTCATTTCAGAATCATTGGCAGGGAAAGATGGAATAATAATCAGTAACATGAAAATATAGCTTTTGAACGAATCCTCCTATACTGATACTCCTCCAGGAATGAAGTTTAGAACCACCGTGGTTTCTCTGTATTTTCCTAATTTGTAGGTTGCCTGGCAGAGGTTGCTACTTAGCGATAAGGCCGCCTCTTATGCTTATTACGTTTTACTCCTTATATGTATCGTATCGTATATTATGTTTCGTGGTGTACAAATAAAATGTTAAATAAATAAACTAAAATTTACGAATAATAAACCAATTATATTACTTTCAATAAAAAGAATCTAAATTTGTTGGCCGTCTGCTTAGACAGGTAAATGTTTTTCCAGGAATAATCTCGCAAGTTACTTGGTCCGTGTGGAATTTGGTTTATCTCTGCAAACCGGCTGTTTCCGGAATTTTGTAATTCTTTCTTAGCGAATACCAGCTTTGTAATATAAGGAAGCTACCTGTCTTTCAAGTACAATTCACTCTTGGCACCTGTAAGTAATACGTTGAGATTTGAGACAATTTAATAATGTGATGGTCAAGAAAAACATCTGCGAAAATCAGCGTGTTTGGCAGTATAAACATTATCATTTTTACTATTATTTTTTCTTTTAACAATAATGATGAAGCGAGCAAGGCGTTTACTACCGTGTTAAATGATGCGAATTCCCACTGTGCATACGCATACGTACAAGTTACAACTTTGCATTGCAATATCATACGACACACTGCACTGCGCTCATCATGCTCAGTCCTAGCTCACTTTATATGAATATAATATATATACAAATATTTCTAACAAATAAATCGTTTATTATAGTGTGTGAAAACCTATTATTCTTAGACAAGTTGTAGTGCACTGTGCATTGTGCAAAGGACCGTCGTCGGCATGAAACAAAATGACAGGACTGTACCCACTGACCACCACGGACAAACCCAGACTAATTGAATAAACCTAAAGATATGGGCATCCGAACGATTTACGTAAACCTTTCTCGTACAAGCAAACAGTAGCGCCAACTGTCAAAATACCGCCGCCGCCGCTGACCGAACTACCGCGTGGCCTTATACTGATGGTACTAATGACACCCATAAACTGGCGACACTTTTTCGTGCGGTTCGCCCTGTCTAGAGTAGATGTCAATTACTGTACCCGTACAATTGATTCCAAAATAATAAAAGGCTGGATGGTGGGTGGATCGACGTCATTCAGTAAAATTGAAATTCATGGCGGATGAATTTCAATTTTACTGTCACGAATGATCTCTCTCTTTCTCTCGCTCTCTCTTTCTCTCGCTCTCTCTTTCTCTCTATCTCTCTCTCTCCCTCCCTCTCTCTCTCTCTCCAGTTGTTCCTTCATTGCCGAAAATCGCGGTCTTTTTGCAACCTCGAGCGGATTAAAATCTTCCACCAGGTTCTATCAGAGGTCAGTCTTGAAACCGTGTTTTTCATGACTATATTGATAAGTGCTTGTAAAATGAGCCTAAATGAAATAAATAACTTGAATCTTTCAATCTTTGTGTGGCACTTATGCTTGTTTTCACCTACACTAAGAAACACCGATAGGTGACAGTTTTCACTTACCTATAGCCAGGATAGGTGTATCTTAAAATGTTGGTGCACGAGCATTAGAGTCCCTCAGGTCTGACTATCTGGTTGGTGAGCGGCCTTTGATCTTTAGCCATCGGTGCTACCAGTCACAATAAGCATTACTTAGCTATAGGCTCGTCAGTGCACAAAGCGTCAGCGTGATTGTCAGTATATAGCAAAGCATATATCTATCTATTGTTCAATGAATTCATGTGCCTAAACTGGAATAAGCCTAACTTATTAAGAATGCGCTGACCTACGATTTCTCCATACATTCGTAATACCAAAATTATTTGATATTCGTACATATAATGTTATTCGGGTTAATATAGTAATATAATAATCTATGCTCCTGGCCATATTTGGTTACGGAAATACTTCTTCAAAACGAAATACAAATAATAATTATTGAAATTTCGATTTGCTTATTTTTGAAAAACGACATGTTTTCCTGCTTATTTGTTTTGTAATAAAAATAACAGTATCTCACGTCACATAAGTTCAAAAGCACAGTTTTTATTGTCCAGCTAAAGAAAACACCGGTTGATAAATAAAGTTACAAGTTTTCACAAAGACTATACCTACATAGAAGTCTTTGAGTTTTCATGCATAATTTTTGGTATTACGGAACTTGACCGAAGTTATAACAAATTGGAACAAAATTGATTTGTATTTCGTTCTAGTGAAGTAGGTGCTCGTATTTCCGAACCAAATATGGCCAGGAATATAGAATATTACCATATAAATCCGAATAACACCACAACATGATCTAAATATACACGAATTACAAATGATTTGGTATTTCGAATGTATGGAGACATCTTAGGTAGCAGAACTCAGTAACCAGATATTCACTGGATGACTACGCGACGCGAAGAGTCGATAAAATAAGCATAGATAAGAAAAAAAAGCAAAACAATATGAATTGTAGTATTATGCTGATTATTTTTGAAAAATTAAGATTTTTGAAAATAATTCAATCTCTGAGGCGGTAAAGGTGTCTCGTGAACAAAGTAGCGCCCCCTATTGTTACACGACTTCCCAAAAAAGGAGTGTAATGTTTTTAAGGTTCATAATATGCATGTATATGATATGTGAGTTTCTTTATTCTACCATTACTTCTAAACGGCTGCAGAGATTTGGATATAATATGGGGTATCGTTAGAATCCTAAAATCATTCCGAGTGTCATAGGCTATATTTTTTGGAAAATGTCGTTTTACCACAGCGCAGTCGTGTTTTTTAATTTTAAAATTAATTATTTATTTGCATAATACACGCTAGCATCAGGAAAAAATATTATTTTAAAAGGTAGTTAAATATTATAATAATTCAATTTATTCAATGGAAACTAATTATCCCAAGCTGCTTAGTCGTTAATTCTTTGAATGAATGGACGGATATGAAATTCAACGAAATTGAAAAGAATTTTAATCATTATCGCCGTCCCAAATATTGGACAAGGACTTCGAAGATAATTTTAATTAAAGCTCATTAGGACGCGATTCGAGATTTTAGTAAAAATTGGTTCTAAATGTATTCATTAATTCTTCAGCGTCACATTTCAATTTTTACGCAAGGTCGTTTCCAATGGTAGGTAAAATTCGACCGTAAGTAATTTATCACGTCTTTTTTTTATAAGCTGTGATAGCCAAGTCGTTCAAACCTTCTTAGGTCATCAGGTCGGGGGTTCCAATCCCAGTAAAAAAAAAGTCAAACCTCCAACGTTTTGCAGTGTATGTTTGTGGTAGCTACATAATATGAAGTAAAATATTGTAAAAAACAGCACGCTTGAGATTCTGCATAATATTCTGAAAAGTGTGTGAAGCTGCAAACCCTCACTTGGTCAGGTTAATGCTGAGTCGAGTCCGGTACTCTACAGAATATATTTCGGAGAGTGTGCTCAGGAACTGTTTAACTGGGTTCTCCGCTCACCTTTTTACCAAAGAGCTGCAAGGCATACACCTCTACATAGTACACGTACCAAAGTCACATACGAAGCGGTATGATTTCCCGTTACTGATACACACAGCAAAGGTCTGGAATACCCTCCCGGGTCTTTCCCACCACAATTTGGGCACTTTCAAATTAAGTCTGAATAGGCATTTACTAGGCAAGCGTGGACCCACCTAGTACTGTATCATCACTTTACATCAAGTGTGATCACAGTCAAGCGCTAGCCTAAATAGTTAAAATAAAGGCAACTGGTAAAGATGCTTCTAGTGCCAAGTAATATATTAAAAGTATAATGCCATAGATTTTTCATTCTGCCTCTTAGACTGAAAGGTAAATAATAACATCATAAATTGACTCGAGCAACCATCCCGTCATTCACACACGCGGGCTTTGTATTGAAGAAAGCGTATCTTTTTCTTTAATAAAAAAGAAAAACGTACTCACGATCTTATTATTATCTCTCACACGTTAAAAGTGTCGGCGTTTTCCAATAAAGTCAATACCACGTGCAACGCGGAATTCAACGTTTGGTTTATTTGAAAGAACTAGAAAGAAAAAAGTTTACCGGAATACTTGCTATGATTCTTGAGATCTGTATCACTAAAAGGATAAGTCATGTGTCCCCAATCCCCATCAAAGAATACTGCTGCCTCGGCAAGTATAGTGCTTCCAATTTAAATTGGATGGGAGACATCTGGCCTCCAAATTCAAATTTCATTTAGTTTTCGCAAATAGTAGGTAAATGGGTAGGCAATGAGTTCTACGAAAATAACATTTGTATTTGTACATCTACATGTTTTTCAGAACAACTTTGTTTTTAAAATCAATAAATTTAAATCTTTTTATGAAAGAAATATAGTAATGCTATTATTTTAACAATATTTATGGCCATAAACCCACAATGTAATGTTAGTCTAGTATTTGCTAAAAACTGAATATTTCTCGGGCTAATTTGTTCGGACCACCTAAACTGTTAAAGTGAAAAAGATTGGAACTAAACCAACGCTATTAAAGGTGACTAGAAATACCAGGTGTACAAAAAAGGTGGTTGTCTTTTACTGAAAATTCCTTCATAGAAAAATAAACCTCAAAAATATGTAAATATCATATATTCCCAAGTACAAAGGTCGTTAATACAAACTGCGTTGTTTTGGCGTTAATTCTCATGTTAATTTCCTTTGAGAAAGTTCATAAACAACCACCCCTAATTTATTGGGATTCCAGGAATAAACAGAGTTTCTCGGAGTTATTTTACACCGTTATCATTTATCAAAGATATTTATAGCTAGAGCCGTTTTGGATCTTGAACACGAATTAGCCAATCTCAGTGCCCGAAATCTCCGCTGGCATCAGTGTGTCAATTTGTGATTGACCCATTCGTTTGCGTCAGTGGAAACGTACGGTAATACCGTGATGGCGAGGTATCACAATAAGGTATATAAATGCTTTGGAAATTGTTTTCACTTTTCAGGGGGGTTACATGAGGGAGCAAGTAAAACCATACTCCTTTTGTTCAAGGCACACGTCTGCACGAGTAAAGACAAATTGCATAGAGTGCGATAGAAAAGCAATGGGGTAGGCTTCTCTCTACTAGATAGGGTCCCCGTATACAGATTAGATAGAGAACGGGGGCTCGATTGGGGCTTGAGTGACATGACCACAGATCATTTTAAACACGGGATATGACATAATATTAAGATTATAAGACAGAGATTTAATTATATATAAGCGGTTGAAGGCCTCCTCCGACCAGATGGACTGACGACATTAAAAGAGTCGCGGGAAGGCGCTGGATACAGTTAGCGCAGGACCGTGCGGGCTGGAAATCATTGCAGGAGGCCTTTGTCCAGCAGTGGACGTCCGTCGGCTGACACGAAGCGGTTGAAGTTTTACTAGCTACGGCCGAAGTCGCCCTCCGACAAACAATGATCCTGCCTTGACAGTTTGACTACTGTTTCGAAAATCTGAACTAAAAAAATGGGAAATGCTTTCCAAAAAACCAACTTCAAATGCCACTACAAAGAGTGAAATAATTTTTATTTAAATTTTAGGTACCTACACCAATTCGAAGTCGGGCAATGTTTCATACAATCCCTAATAGTCCTTCTTACTTACTTGATGTGCGAAGAAATGACGAAGTCATAGACAATCGCCCGACTTCGAATTGGTGTAGGTACCTAAAATTTAAATAAAAATTATTTCACTCTTTGTAGTGGCATTTGAAGTTGGTTTTTTGGAAAGCATTTCCCATTTTTATTTTATACTTTTTAGTGGAAAACAATAAAATGCACAAGGCGTTGTAAAAATACCCAAATTGCTTGAGGTGTGTTCATAAAATCTGAAGAGATACCTCAAATTCACCAAGATCCCATCATCAGACCCTGACTTGATGACTTTAGTCATCAAATCAGTATCTGCTAGCATATGCACCAGTAACTATAAAAAATACCCAACTCGCTTTAAGTATACTAGCAAAATTTGAAGAGTTCCCTCGATTTCACCAAGATCCCATGATCAGATCCTGACCTGATGACCATAGGACAACTTGGAAAATATTACTCTTTTTAATAATACTCAAATAGTTTCATGTGTCCATATAAAATTTGAAGAGTTCCCTCGATTTCTCCAGGATCCCATCATCAGATCCTGACCTGATTAAAATGGGACCATCTGGAAACAAAACCCTCTTAAACAAAAAAATAATTTTTCAAATCGGTCCACGCGTCTTCGAGTAATCGGTGAACATACATAGATAAAAAAAAAGAAAAAAAAAAAAAAAAAAAAGATTCCGACGAATTGAGAACCTCCTCCTTTTTTGAAGTCGGTTAAAAAGATGGGCTCACTAAGACCAGAAAGTAACAATTAAGTAACCTTAAACCAAATTTCCAAATGTATTTTGATCTAATTTACAAAGCAATTAAGTTTTTTCTTCGTTATCAAAGAAACTTCATAACTTCAGAATGAATTAGCTCATTTTTGTTTGGGATTTATCCAGCCCGAGATTATAGTAGCACTTTTAGAAAAATATTGCAGCGTTAAAAGGATTCCTAGCAATGAAAGGAAGGAAGAAAATTACGTCCTACAAAGCCGACGCTTAGCTTTGGCTCTGCGTTGGCTGTATTGTGATAAATCTCGACTGAGAAATATTACTTTTGTCAAATTAGTGTAATATTAATGGATTATATCCGTTAACTTGGTTTATTTAATCTCTTTTCTTATAGATATAGGTATTTTACGAAGAAACGATTTCAAAAGTTTTAAATTTTTTAACAAAGTAACATAAGCTACGTGCTATTGACCATTGGTTACAATTTTAAAAGGTTTGTGGTTCAGGTTAATAAGACTAATTTTGACGTGAGCAGTAAAGAGTTCATCTAACTCATTTGCTTGGTGCTATTTTTATGACGATAAATTACTTTTACAAGCTGAACTTCCTTTTATTTTATTCAAAAACATCTAGATGGCATTGCGAATCCGTAACAAATAACAAACATCCAAACAAATTATCCCATTATTAATAGATACTAAGTACTACCACGATACATACGAATGGGTACCTACAGTCCAGACCTAGCCAATAGTTTCAGACATGTGCCTTGCAGCTAGTCAAGGTAAAGTGATTACCTACCCGGGATTCCAACCACTTTGGATTTAATGGAATAACTTCTGGCTTTTCCGAGTTACATGCGTTTGTGGAAACATTACGGGGAAACCTGCAAACCCGACTACCTGCACTTCGCTAGCATAGTGGGCACTGGACTCCTCTCATTGTGGGTGACGATAAGAGGAGTCCAGTGCCCAGCTTTGGGTTATATATTATAAGGGGCTGATGATTAATGATACCTACAGTCAGCAACAATAATATAACACCAGCCACACACAATATGTCGTATTGAGCACAGATAATCTCTCAAGCCTGTAACATTAATAACTGTAAGCTATAGACATAATCCTAGCTCGGAGCAGTCAAATGGCGAGGTAATCTCAAGGGTGGGCTGTCGACGGATTGCCAATCAGCGGCGCGGCGACCGAGATAACGTGACCTATTCAACTATCGACTATTCTGTACCTTCTCGTCCCTAGTGCTTTCTGTCCATAATATGTCGACTCGCGTTGAAGCTTACCTTCTCATATTAATTGAGGAATAAGGAAGTTCCTGATATTATGTATTAATTATGTGTTTAGCGTGCGAAAAAGTAATCTTTTCCAGATACATCAGTTTTGTTTATTTGTATAGATTTTTACTAATATTATATTGCAGGTGTTATATTATTGGTTAAAATGTGACTTCTTATCGAGAATAAAGAAAGTTAATTTACATAAACAGAAAGATTTCAAATGTGTATACTGTGTACGTTTCATAGCCAAATATAATAATAAAAGTTAAAAAAAGGTACTACACAAATTATTGAGTAACAAACATGAATTGTAATTAAACTATCCTGTGTTTGTTTAAAAAAGTAACATTGATAATTGTGTGGTTGTTTATAAATGATTGTATCATCATTTTTCAAGTGTAAATACAGGTGGTTGCTATACACAAGTGATCATCTTTCTAGTTCACTAAAAGTTAAGAAAGTCAAGATACCGATTGTTTGTACAGTCACATGATTTAATTAAAATATTATACTTTAATACATAAGGAATAACATTATTTTATTAATGACAAACATAGCTGTTATAATATTAATGACAAACGGAACTTAATTGTAATTGCATTACGTTTATTGAAGTTGGGGAAGTCATTATACCAATTGTTTATAAATGTTATCATTCTGCTTCCATGGGTTTATGTATTACTGTTCTTTGAGTAATTTAATGTTAGATTACGAGAAATACCATTAATAACCATAATATGATTATTTTATATTACTAACATTCCCTGTTAATATATGAGAATGTTGAAAATTTGACTAGTGTCGGTAGGAAGTCATTATACCAATTGTTTATAACTATTATCTTAATTTTATAGTTTTGGTGTATTTCGGTTATTTCAGTAATCGAGTAATTTAATATTAATTTACCAAAATAACTAATCATATTGTGGTTATTTTATATTACTGTCATTCTCTGTTAATATATGATAATGTTGACAATTTGACTAATGTCGGTAGTTGAACAAAAAGAAGGGATCTCCCACTTGTTTATTTGATAGTATAAAAGTCTCGAAATCGGCAGTCTGGGGATCATTCTATTCCGACCGTAGTACTGGACAGAGCTGCCGGAGGGCACTGCAAGAGCTAAGTATATTTTGTATAACTTATAACCTAAAATTGTTATCTATCTATTTATTCTAGTTATTGTTATAATGATATATTTTGTAGTGTTCATTCTGAATCAATTAAATCTAGTTAATGTGGCTTACATATTGCTGAGTATAATAATTGTGTTCTATAAAGATTGTTGTTGTGATTGTGTTCTATAAATTACTGTGGAACGATTAATAATATCATTAGATCTCATCGACCATTGTCGAGTCACATTGTATTAATTAATTAATTAGTGATTATTGTTACCAAGTTACTTGTAACATTACTTGTAACATTGCTTGTACAATATATATTTTGAAAATAAGTGCTGAGTTTCTTGCCGGTTCTTCTCAGTGCAAAACTTGCTTTCCGAACCGGTGGTAGATTCATTCCAATAATTAGAAAAGATAAACAGTTTAAAAATAAATTAACGTTTCGAATAAAAGTTTAAATATAAAAATAACCTCTTTTATTTTAAACACTTCTGGTGACAACACCCTTAACCCAAAATCTGTCATCAGAAGTGGGATCGGAACCTATTTTGCTAATACATTATCTTATGTTTCAGAAACGGTGAGCGTGGATTCTGTTGTGCCAACCTGAACTATATTTACATCCGAGATGCTGATACAGAAGAATTTCATTTGTGAATATGGAAAGAAGTGAAGAATGTAGCCAACATCTGGCCGCGAAATATCGTCATTGGTATTAGTCTCAACGGATGTATACCTTTTTAAGGTCAGTTATTAGAACCATTTACTATAGTTTTTCTTAAAATTATAATCAATATGAAAATAGTTGTACATTAAATGAAAATATCGAAACGCATAAATACAATTATATTGTGAACGTTTACAAAGCATCCATAAAAAAGGGGGAAACAAGACTTATTACGTATTAAGGAATTGAAGAAAATCACTTATTGTGAGATGGATTCGTTTTCATTTAAATATCAGGCTGTGAGTGTCGTTAATTTATTCCAAACCAATCATAAATAACTAAGCTAAAACAGAAGTCGGTACTATGTTTTACTGTATAAAAAAAAAAGAAAATAATAGTTTTTTTTTAGACATGTACGCTGCATAAAGCAAGTTTATTTTTTTAATATAAAATATGAAATAAGCTATAATAAATAAAAGTTCTTATCGGCCATACACTAGGGTTTTCGCGATTGATATCTTTGATGATGCGAAGTTACGCTAAATTATATACCCAAAATAGCAACTTAACTAAAACTAAACTCAAACTAGGTGTCAATTACACAAAGAAAATAATATCTACTTGTTTAGTAATCAATTGAACTAACAGTAAATGACTCCAATTATATATTTTTTTAATTGTGGCATTACGTGTGGCAATAAATGCTCAGTAAAAAAAAAAAAAAAAAAGAGAATCAGCAACAGAAAGGAGACCGGCGAACTCCCATACATTTCTGGCCCAGACTAAAATCCACTTTAATCCACGTTCAGTTATGAAACTTCTGATACTTATAGTACTCAACCAAGCTTACAAAACTGTCATACAAAGTCAATCAAATAAAGAAGGGAGAAAGAGGATATTCACATTATTGTTGAAAGTGAGGTTATGTTTAGATATATTTCATTGTTTCCAAGTGAATAATTTTAGTGCAGATTATCTGAAAAAGCCAGAGAAATCCATTCTCATTCTGAAAGACCTGCATCTAGTAATGGGTCGGTGCTAGGTTGACTTTTTGTTGCCATATAAAAAAAATATTGCCATTCGAACGTTTTTTTTTTATTGTATTTTATTTTTGATTCCCTACTTCTAAAAAAAAATATGGTATTTACACAAAAAAAAATCTATAAGAAACAGCAATCCAAAATAGATCATTCCATAATCTGAACGGTCTCTGGGTTATTTTTGTTAGTTTCTCCTTTCCTTTTCTATTTTAAAAGTAAAAAAATCTAACCAATATTTCTTTCTACGCAAGATAACAAAAAAAATATAATATAATTTGTATAATATGAAGGTCGTCGTACATTAATGGTATCGACAGTAATTTTTAATAATTAAAAAGAACATCCTTCCTATACTTCACGATTAAAAGAAATATTAATTATAATACCCCTTCGATGTTGCAACGTCACTCGAGCACAGACGAGCCATTGGTAGCGATCTGAATATATTTCAAAATAAATAAACATTGATAAATGAGTCTTCAAAGTAACATAAAACTGTTATTGATTTTAGGTTTATTAACATTGATTATGCTACATGGTGTCCAATCATCATTGCTAGATTCATGTGTTTGCTACAACCAAAGTTATTTTATCTTTAACAAGTAAACACCACTAATATTATCCAGTTTCGCCTTGACTACAGCTAAGATAAGACTTTTTTAAAAATAACATTAATAATGGAGATTGAATAAAAAGGGAAAACCTGACCGTGATTTTCCCTTGTCTTAATATTGCTTGTCTATTCAATTTCGTACACATTTTTTTTAAGACAAAAGTAAATTTTATTCAAATTTAGAATTTACGTTCTCATAATGAATATTTGTTATAACCTACAAATAACTGTTTAAAACTAATCACGAATATTTGTTTAATGAAGATATCGACAAGCAAAATAAAGTCACATTAAATTTGGTCCACAGCAGATAACAATTCCAAAACTTATAAACAAAATTTCGCCTATATCGCTTATAGATAATTCTGTTCTTACAGCTACCTTTTCTCGTAATATCTCAAAGAGAATTATTAAATATTCGTTTGGGATTTCTATTTATTTTCGTTCTATAAGTTTAACAATATAAATAAAAATTGAGTAAGATAATATAGTATAAATAATGTAAAAATGAGAGTTGTCAGTTTACTGATCCCTATTCACTGCGATTGATTGATTTTATTTTATTTATTGGAGTTTTCAAACAATGGCACAGTACGTTTTATACAAACCACGTTATAAATTAGATACATATTGAATAGACAGTCTATTGATTTTTAATTTATGAATCATATATTTAAATAAGGCAAAGGAGACGAAAATAAAACACTTATAACAACACTCTTTTCTTTCATCTATTCAATTATGACAATCCTTGAACTTCAAAAAATGACAGTTGTTCTGACATCTTTCGATTTGAGTTTGACAGTTTTCAATTAAAAAAAAAATATAATTAAAATTTAAAGTATTCATTTTTCCATATTATAATCCTGTTTTTCAGGTGTTATACTGAACTAAGCTTTCTTTTTATAATTATTACACACCTAGGAGAAAACTACTGAGGCTTCTATTAAAATTATTATTTAAAGCCTATGATAAATAAGCGAATAGAATAAAGAAACACTAATTGATAATATCGTAGTTTTTAAGTACCTTCTTTATAATAATCTTTGAACAAATAATTGAAATAATTGTTATACTAATGAGAAAATATAACACAAAATAATAATTTATTTGTTCATTAAAAAAATCAATCGGTGGGATAAGTGGTGCATTTGCTGTAAAAGTTTGACATCTAACATAAAGTCAATTTGTTCATCAAGTTCATAAAAAAAAAAAAATTGGCATAAGACTGATTTTACCAGTAAATCTCGTTCAGACTTCCCACATAAAGAAATACTATTTTATTATTTATTTTTGTATATAATAGAACGTGTGGAAAGGAAATGAATGGTCTTAAAAGACTGACCTTTGCGATTTAAAATTGTTTGTCAGATTGGCCGAGCGATTACTTTTATTTTGATATTGGTTTGAAATATTTTGAGCTACAAAGTCTGCAACGAAAAAAATAACATTCTTTAGTGTAACATCATAGTATATTTTTGGTTTGGACTAAATTTGAGAAACACAAAAATAATTTAAGCGAACAATAATAAGCTTTTGTACAGTCTATTTCGTCTTTGGGATGCTTTGATTTATTATTTGAGGAAATTAATCCATAAAAGTTTTATGTTCAGCTGTCATAATAACAGACAATTCTTTTGATGAAAATCTGTGTGGAAATGTATTGTATAAAGCGAAGGATTGTTTATAAAGAAAAATATGGTACATATTACAATAATCAAAATTACGGAATAAAATGCCAAAGAATATGTGTTATTAGAAGTATTTTTAAACATTGTTATTTGATCACAAGAAGTTATTGGAAATTGCCATCTAACATGACTCTTACTGTTTACTATGACATAACTTGACTATGGTTTAAATACCTCCAGTGGTTGTAAGTGATATAGAGTTTACCATTAATGAATGGTGTGTAATGCCCACTGGATGGTATGGATTCTAACTCTAACTTTGACATTTACTGTTGACTGGTAAAAAAAAAATGTAGTTTTGTGATCTGGAGTCGTTTGAAGTGAAAAAAAAAAAGATATGGCTTCGTGAAGTATAATTATTGTGGCATTAACGGATCGACCGTGTTATATTATTTTATTTGATTATTGTAATGTTGATTGATTTGTAACTAAGCCAATATTGTAAAGATTTCTTTTTTTTTTGAACAAGGAAACATACACATAATACAGATCTGATCATGATGATGGATGGGTTTGGTGGTAGTGTTAAAGATGATGGGTCTGCCATACACAATGGAGTTCTGTACTCGCGGTCGATTAAGCTTCGGCGTCAGCGCGTGGGACTCTGTTGAGACTCTTTACATTGTCATTTGTGGCATACTTATTATCGATAACGATGCTAATATGCAAGATCAGGAGTCACAAAAAAAAAAGTGAAAGCTGCTGACCCCGCCCTGATACTTCACTGAACCCCACCAGGCAGCGGTGGTAGGTGCTTGTATTTAAGGCCGGAGGTTTGAAATTGGTGTCGTGAAAAGATTGGTCTCGACAATAATAATTGGGGTCGTGAAAAGATTGGTCTCGACCATGATAATTGGTGTCGTGAAAAGATTGGTCTCGACAATAGTAATTGGGGTCGTGAAAAGATTGGTCTCGACCGGGGTCGTGAAAAGATTGGTCTCGACCATAATAATTGGGGTCGTGAAAAGATTGGTCTCGACCATAATAATTGGGGTCGTGAAAAGATTGGTCTCGACCGGGGTCGTGAAAAGATTGGTCTCGACCATAATAATTGGCGTCGTGAAAAAATAAGTCTCGACGATTCGCGAAAAAAAATAGGACGCGAAATAATTGTGGTACTTCGAGAGCGAAGTACAGGTCAGTCTGGCCGTGTTATATTATTGGTTAAAATGTGACTTCTTATCGAGAATAAAGAAAGTTAATTTACATAAACAGAAAGATTTCAAATGTGTATACTGTGTACGTTTCATAGCCAAATATAATAATAAAAGTTAAAAAAAGGTACTACACAAATTATTGAGTAACAAACATGAATTGTAATTAAACTATCCTGTGTTTGTTTAAAAAAGTAACATTGATAATTGTGTGGTTGTTTATAAATGATTGTATCATCATTTTTCAAGTGTAAATACAGGTGGTTGCTATACACAAGTGATCATCTTTCTAGTTCACTAAAAGTTAAGAAAGTCAAGATACCGATTGTTTGTACAGTCACATGATTTAATTAAAATATTATACTTTAATACATAAGGAATAACATTATTTTATTAATGACAAACATAGCTGTTATAATATTAATGACAAACGGAACTTAATTGTAATTGCATTACGTTTATTGAAGTTGGGGAAGTCATTATACCAATTGTTTATAAATGTTATCATTCTGCTTCCATGGGTTTATGTATTACTGTTCTTTGAGTAATTTAATGTTAGATTACGAGAAATACCATTAATAACCATAATATGATTATTTTATATTACTAACATTCCCTGTTAATATATGAGAATGTTGAAAATTTGACTAGTGTCGGTAGGAAGTCATTATACCAATTGTTTATAACTATTATCTTAATTTTATAGTTTTGGTGTATTTCGGTTATTTCAGTAATCGAGTAATTTAATATTAATTTACCAAAATAACTAATCATATTGTGGTTATTTTATATTACTGTCATTCTCTGTTAATATATGATAATGTTGACAATTTGACTAATGTCGGTAGTTGAACAAAAAGAAGGGATCTCCCACTTGTTTATTTGATAGTATAAAAGTCTCGAAATCGGCAGTCTGGGGATCATTCTATTCCGACCGTAGTACTGGACAGAGCTGCCGGAGGGCACTGCAAAAGCTAAGTATATTTTGTATAACTTATAACCTAAAATTGTTATCTATCTATTTATTCTAGTTATTGTTATAATGATATATTTTGTAGTGTTCATTCTGAATCAATTAAATCTAGTTAATGTGGCTTACATATTGCTGAGTATAATAATTGTGTTCTATAAAGATTGTTGTTGTGATTGTGTTCTATAAATTACTGTGGAACGATTAATAATATCATTAGATCTCATCGACCATTGTCGAGTCACATTGTATTAATTAATTAATTAGTGATTATTGTTACCAAGTTACTTGTAACATTACTTGTAACATTGCTTGTACAATATATATTTTGAAAATAAGTGCTGAGTTTCTTGCCGGTTCTTCTCAGTGCAAAACTTGCTTTCCGAACCGGTGGTAGATTCATTCCAATAATTAGAAAAGATAAACAGTTTAAAAATAAATTAACGTTTCGAATAAAAGTTTAAATATAAAAATAACCTCTTTTATTTTAAACACTTCTGGTGACAACACCCTTAACCCAAAATCTGTCACAGGCAACGATTTAAATCGCAGGTAACAGAGAGATACGATTTTCGGGTTTGAAACAATAGAAAGCTGAGCCAAAGACTTAAGGCCGTGTTACGAGTAAGTCGATGTAAATTGATATATTAATCTATACTTTTGACTTTAATCGCAAAGTGTCAGGCTTAACATTGTCGGCTTAAAGTCAAAGTTCAAACAAACCGAATAAGCAAAGTCAGTGAACAGTTTTACGTGCTATACGTGTATAAACAACAAGATTAAGTTTTCGTTAGCAAAGCTTTGATCATTGTTTGGGATTCAACGGTTGATCTACAAATTAACTACTTAGCTAATACTTTGCATAATATCTATCCTTTCAGTGAGAGTAAAAAACAAGTTTTCTTGTTTTTTACACAAACTCCTTTTCTTTTTCTTGTTTTCTGCAAGCTTTTCTTTTTCTTGTTTTCTGCAAGCACTAAAAGTGAGTAATTATTCCATTCAGAGAATGATAAGAACTTTTTTTAAACTCTACATGCACTAAAAGTTACTAATATTCAGTCAGTCAGTCAACTTTTCCCCTTCCTCAACGCATGACTCAAATCACTTGACGAGAAATTCGACATACTTACGGATATTTATTAAAACGAAACATTCGCTAAGAAAGGATATTTGAAAATTAGAACAGTAATAGAGTAAAGAAGAGGTTATGCGAGAATAGCCGCGGGCGCCTCATTGTATAGTTAGTTAAGAGAATAAATTGAAAATTAGAACCGTACTCAAATATAAACTCAAGCCGTGGTAATCAAATTACCAAAAGTTTTAGAAGGAAATTTGCAGACGTAATAACAAAGTAATGATTTCATTGCGCCACGTTGCCTACGAAATTATGTTCGCTGTTTTAATTAACCTGACGACTAAAATTACATCCGAATCATTTTATCGGGACTAAAGTTAATGATGTCTCATTTTATTTTAGAATGATTAAATTGTATATTTTTACCTGTTACAGGTAACTTTTCACAATCCAAAGACAAGAAATTTGGTGTGTGGACGCATACCAAATTCAGCGAAAAAAATAGTATGTGGCTTGATTTTAAAGTGTAAGTTTGTAAATGATTCTGTTGGTTTATTTGTGATTGTTTTGTTGTATTTACCTGATATAGGTAACTGTAACTAAATAATAACTAACTCACTTCCTACTTACTTTTAAATCTTGTAAATCAAAACTATCTTCTTATGCCTCAGGATCCAGAGCATAATGATTTTGTTTGTTTGTGCGATGCGAGTCAACTCGAAGTTTGCACAAAAACCTGTACTAACCCTACTGATCTTATAAGGGTTCAATTTTTGTTCCTTTTGAGGTACAGAACCGTAAAAATTAAGTATAAAAAAATATATGTAAATCTGTAAAAATGAGTATGAGGGTCGTAAATATGCATTTTTCAAAATACGTTCACTAGCGTTTAAAGTAAGCACCAATTTTTTTGGCTACTTCAATCAAAGATTTAAATTACTATGCGCAATGTGGCTTAGGGCGTATCCAGATAATAAATCTTTGAATCCAATGACCGACCGGTAAAATTACTGACCGGTAAAATTTAAGAGGACGAAAGGTGAAATTTTACTTGACATTAAAGTCCCCGATTTCAAACAAGTAGTTAGTTAATGAAAAGGGAAGAGAGATATATAGTAGCACATTTCTAAATTGTGAAACACAAAGGCCAGCTAGTTTCGGTGGCAGCTCAGCTTTGTGCAATATAGCAGTGTCTGGAGTTAACGGAGAGTGGGCAAAAAGTGTTATCTCTATATACGAGCATATTGTTTTGGCTTGTTTTGGCTTTGTTGGTTAGCGCTTGTTTAGTGGCGTGAACTTAGATAGAAGATTATTCCGTGCATACTAAATATTAAATGCATAATGCATATTATAAACTGAGAGAAAGAAACTAGATAACAATATCACAACTATTAAGTTATCTAAAATTATTATTAATTTTTATAAATTTCTCTTAGACATTGTTAATTATTGCTATTATATGTGACACGGGACATAAGTATCGCTGATAGCAGTTTGTGCTTGCGATTTTACGTCTACTGTCGAAAACAACATTAAAATCGGTGCTTTCGGTCACGAGAAAACCTCAGAAAACATAGTAAGCAAGCAAGCAAGTAAGTCGGAGCGATAACTCAACTTGCAAACAACCTATCGAATTCGGATTTTTTTCTATCGATTGTTAGTACTAACCGGAGGAGCTGTATAGTTTTTGGTGAAATTAGGGTGGTCAGTGGCCGAGATATGGGCAAAAAACCGTGCGATGTGTGCTTCTATTGTAGTAAACTTTTGTGAACGGTGTGATTATGCTCGCGATGACTTCTGTCATCGATACTAGTTTATTTTTGTTTGTCTAACTATAAAGTTACATATGCCCAGTAGGATTAATTGCAGCTGGCCGCTCCAGTAATTAGAGTACATTACTGCAGCGGCCAGCAAAAGAGGCATTGATGGAAGAACATGTGAATACGTGAGTCATCAATGCCTAGTTGTAGCCAAGGCTTGTATAGTACTTTTCTCAAACAATGCGCGGTTTGTAATACCTAGGCAGAAATTTTCAAAACCGACACTTAATATAAAACTCATTCACTGATCTATGTGCAGAGCTATCATGAAGGTGTTCATTTGTTTTTTTCTTCATTTACACAGTTACGATATTTACGGCAAAAAGTTTTATGTGACAAGTGTTTTGGAAAGACGAAGGAAAGTTAGTTCGTCGTTTCTACTATTATACTGAGTACGTTATGTTTATGTAAGCTCTGGGCAGATAGATCACCTAATCTCAACACATAATGAATTAACATGCAAGATCTGAACTACATACGTCTAGCAGTGGATTATAATATCGATTGATTAATAATACAATTTATTAGGTGGACTATCACAAAGAATAACACTTTGTTAGCGATTACAAGTTCGTTCATAAAGAAAACCACAATCTCAGCTTCATAAGCCGACAATCACAAAAATGGATGCCTTATAGACGATAAAACGTTTACAGTGGCCCCCTATAATACTATTTTATAGGATCGCAAAGATAAAAAGACCATAACTCTCAGGTGGATTATTCTTTTGGCCTACTTTTGTTATGAAAATATTATTAGGTCGTAATAATAGACTTGTTTTCTCTACTGCGATGGAACTATAATTTATTGAGATCGCTTTTCTATAGTCGGGTTTTCGGTGTAAGAAGTATCTTTTTGACCACTAACAAAGGGCAATTTTTTATAGCAATGATAATGTGTTATTAAAGAAGTATACTAAGAAAACATAAATAGCTATCATAATAAATCAGATGTGATGGATGGAATAGAAAGTGGCAGCAGCAAATCCGAAAATAGCTAAAAAATCGACACAACAAGAACAGATAAACAGATGGACGACGTACTCGTGTATCTAGTGATTGCAATAGGGTTTAACTATGGGTTCAACTTACGGAATTTAAGCATGGTACTAATAACATAACATACGTTAATTAATTAACAAAAAACAGACTTCAACCCTCATAAAACTACTGCTGAATACATCCTTTCCATTTAAAAATTTAAGACATACCTATGGCTTTCTCATGGATACCATTATCAGAACTGCACTTAATTGAAAAAACCGGCCAAGTGCGAGTCGGAGTCGCGCACCGAGGGTTCCATACCTTAAAAGAAGTAAAACATTAAAAGAATCACTTTTGTTCATGATTTTACGAGTATAATTTACATATAGGTACTTTTGTTGGCAAACCGCAAACCTAACTTTGTTTTCGGCGGATTATTGTTATTAGCAAAAAAAGTATAATAGTAAGAGGGTTGATTTTATTTTTCCTGTAAAATATACGTTAGCTTCTATTGATCATATTTATTTCAGATTTTTCGAATGGTAAACTTCGGAGATAAGGGGGAGGGGGGGGAACGGTATTTTTTTCGACAGTTTGCCCAATAAATCAAAAAATATCAGGCATAAAAATAAATAAAAATTGGTTTTAGAATGTACAAGTAACCCCCTTTCATATGATACCCCACTCAATATTGTTATCTCATTTTGAAATTTTGGCGACCCGGTTTTCCCCCCTTTTTAAATAAAAATAAAAACTTTTTTAAATAAAAATAAAAATAAAAAAATTTCAAATTTTTAATATTGCTATAACGTCGCGTCACTATTATCTATAACTATTCTAAATTTCAGGTCGATAGCTTGAATAGTTACTGAAATAATCGAGTGTGACAGACGGACGGACGGACGGACGGAGAAAGTCTCACCATAAGGGTTCCATTTTTACCTAATTGGTATGGAACCCTAAAAAGACACTTCTTTTACAAGACTGTCCAAAAAAGGAGTGTATTGTTTTTAGGATTTATGAAAATTTTTAAAAATATTGTCTAATGAAATAATTATGTTCAATAGAAATAAACGCATATTTAACAGAAAAAATAAAATCAACTATTATACTTTTTTGAAATTCTCAATAAACCACATACAACAAAGTAAGGTTTGCGGTTTGCCAACAAAAGTACCTACATGTAAATTATATACTCGTAAATTCATGAACAAAAGTGATTCTTTTAATGTTTTACTTCTTTTATGGTATGGAACCCTCGGTGCGCGAGTCCGACTCGCACTTGGACGGTTTTTATTTATTTAAAGCTCATAACAACCCTTTCATATTCATATTAGAAACCTAATATCATTTTTGAAGACCTATCCATAGATCCCCACACATACCTATAGGTTTGATGAAAAAAAATCTAAGTACGGGGAACCCCAAAAATTTATCGTTTTTTTTTCTATTTTTTTAAGAAAATCAAAGTCAAAATTCAAAGTCACATTTATTACATTTATACAGTTACATTTATTTCATATAGGCCTTACTTCTTAGCTTTTATGAATAGTCAGTAAAAATAATGCGGTTCACGGAATACAATATCTACTTACCAGGTTTCAACAGTAGGTATAGTCCTTATAGTTTTGGATTGGTTCCCTGATTTACGTCAGTCAGCAGAATTTGCTAACGATTACGATAACGATGAATACGTTTTTCTCACGCAACCCGACCCTGGGCTACAGCTGCCGGATCACTCCCGTTTGCTTTATAATTTTTTTTTTTCACGAAAGTCCCTTAAAAAAGCTAATTAGTAACTTAATTTTAATTTAAACTAATATTAAAACCTATATCTAAGAATCTGTCCATTGACTTATCTTAGTCTCTATTGCAGTATTGAAGGCACTTTGTTCTTGTGACCTTGATGATGCACTAGCACTAGCACTAAGCACAGCACTTCACTTTCACGCACACTTACACTAACTCAAAAGGCTTAGTCCTTTTGAGTCTTCTTATAAGATCCGTAGTGTCGAGGAGCTGGATTGCCTCCACGTTCACGTGATGATGCAGCGGATGTTCATGTGCTGCGGCGTATTTTTGGATGATGATATCTACGAAGTCCATTCGAAGATCTCGGTAAATCTCTTCGTTTCTAACATACCAGGCTTTATAAATGTCGCGGACACCTTCACAACGTAAATCACTCGGCGTCGTTTAATATTTCATTGCGAGCCGGTAGTAAGTGTCAAGTGCGCCGTATATTTTCGCGGCCGCCGTCCCTTGTGAAAACGCCCTTATGTATTATGTGCATGTGTGATGTGCACTAGCTGGGAACTATAGCTTTTGATTTTTTGTGTAGTATTTTTTTTTGTTCTTATCTGTTATTTTGTTTATTGAGCTCGTAAATAAAATAATTCAAAAATACGCAGAGGCTCACCATCTTCGACTTCGTCACCATGTAAATCGGGTGGCTGTTAGGCTTCTCGATTACACGGCCATCAAAAGAAGACTTAAACGAACAAAACCGTTCGAATTAGTGTAATAGTGCCTTGCAGTGTGTGTCAGTTTTACAGTGCGTGTGCAACTTAAGTAGGTCACAAGAGCAACGTGAACCTCAAAAATGCAGTAGTGCAAAATATTATTGTGTGTAGTTACATACTTTCTAAGTCACAATAGAAATAGTGGACTCTAAGTAAAATAGAAAAAACTAAGGACAGTTATTGGACTGCAACTTAGATTTAAGAAAATAATCAATAATAGGAAATTTAAGTAAGAATAATAATTAGCTCATAAGCTAGATTGTAGTATAATATTGTGAAGTATCCATTTGGCAATGGTACTTTATAATAAGGAAGTAAAAAAAAAATCTGTTATTTTATGTCTTACACGGTAGGCGCTATAGATATTTCAATCCACGATGACGTGCCCCACTCTGTCAAACTCCATTTAAAATCAGCGATTTTGACAGAGTGGGGCGCGTCTTTGTGGATTCACCTTTAGTATAGTACCTTTTGCTTGTTCATGTGGTCATATACTAGTACTACCTACTACAGTGACTCACGATGCAAAGTATCAAAAAAGTTAACAATGCAGGTAAAATATTATGTACATACTAAGTTGTTGAAATAATTTCGATTGGAATTGATAGGTTTTGATTCCATCTCGTATCAATTCGAATCGAAAATTTTCCTTTATTGTATCTTATACAGTAAGGGAACGAAAAGGTTCGTCAATTTTCAAACAGATTCGTTTGCACTAGTCGATTGTTTTGGTATGTTGACATTATATTTAGAATCTTGCAGTACTAGTGCAAGCGAAAATCGACACTATGGTGACAAACCTTTTCATTCGCGACTATACTAGCCCTGATGGTAGGCGATTCTCGTAACGCGTCAGCTACATTTCGTGAAGTGAAATGTTTAAAATGAACAAAACATTTTTTGCGAACACTAAAAAATTAATTTGATTATTATTGACATAGAGCGTAAAATTTAATTTAATTTAAAACAATAACAACAACAGCAACATGGTCGACAATCGTGAAATTAAATTTACTTTGCGCGTTATGGTTGAAAGAAAAATAAAATTGAATGTATTTCCTATGTTGAAATACATTCAGTTTTTCACACTCCAATTTTTGGTTTTAATAACCAAAGCTAATTTAAAAGTAATTATAAACGTAAAGTTAATTTTTCAGTATTAATTTTTTTGTTTATTTCTTGATTCACAACACTCAGTATGCAAACGTTACATGAATAGCCTAGTATTTAATAGGAGTTTGCCTGCGTGATATTAAAGGATTTAGTAAAAAACCAATGATATATAAAAGACCGCATTTCATGCTGGATAGAGAGCCACGTGTGATAGCTAATTACTCAATACTACTTATAACATTATGCTATTACTTATTACGTTTTTTTTTTTTATTGTAAATAGGCTTGCGTTTGACGACAATCATGCCTGATGGAAAGCAGTGATGAAGTCTAGGTTGGAGCGCGCTTGCCTAGAAAATGCCTATTCTTGAAGGCACCCAGATTATACTTGGCTGGAAACACGGAGGCTGGAAGGGCGTTCCATACCTTAGCGGTTCATACGTTAACGTGCCGTTGCTAAATCAGCAAAAGCAATGTTGTACATTTATAGAATAGCACTGCTGATGTGGCGGTTAATACAAAACGAGACGAGCCTGCCTACTGTGTAAGTCTGTATAATAAATGGAAAATGTCTGGCCCACTCAAGTTTCATTAGCTATGTAAGTACTTAGTCCCAGGGACTAGAGTACTAGAGTAATCAATATAAATGCAGGCAAGTACTTGTCAACAGTTTATCTTTTGCTCTCGTACTGAAATTCAGAAAAGTTTTTTTTTTCATTAAGATAATATATTTTATTCCTGCGAGTTAGTCAGTATTTAGTACTTATGTAGTATTTTCTGTTAGCCCCTTTATATTGTACAGACGTAAATTTATTTTAACGTTGACGACCTCCGTGGTTAGCGTGCCGGTTTTCAAGGAGCCGCCATCTCTGAGGTTCCGGGTTCGATCCCCGGTCGGGGCAATATAGAAAAATAAGTTTTCTACATTGTCTCGGGTCTGCTGTTTTCGTTGTTTCTGATTTCCTTAACACAAGTGCATAAGCTACTTACTAAGGGATCGGAGCAATGTATGTGATGTTGTCCACTATTTATTTATTTATTTAATTTTAAATTATGTTTCGCAATCACTCCAATTTAATTTCTTTTTTTTAATATGATCCGCAAATCGCAATGATGGTTGGTTATCTTTGGATATCTAACTCAAAATTTAACATTTCCTTAATTTCCAATTTCCATTCCATTTTCCTCATATTTTTCCTGTTGCCACCGACTTTTCTAGTTATGCTCAGAGTTAACAATTCTATTTCTGGGAGTAATAAAATAAAATCAAACTACTACCGGGTACATGACCGAACAGTCGTAAAGAACACCGATAAAGGGGCTCACGTAAAAAATATACGTGTACAAGAAAAATAGAAATGAAGAGAATAATATTCTGCCGCAGTGTGAAAATCTCTGTTTTTATTTTGACGGTAGTGTTTGTTTTTACGAAGCGCCGTAGTAAACTAGCGACACCAATCTAACTTAAATTTGAGAAATATAGTAAAAATTAGTTGTCACCCGGGGCTCCGCCCGCGTGAGTTTCGAATTTTCACTAATCCCGTGGGAACGATAAATTTTTCCGAGATATAAAGTAGCCTATGTATTAATCTAGGACATAAGATATTTATTTATGTTTCAAATTTCAGCCAAATCGGTTCAGTAGTTGCGCCGTGAAAGAGTAACAAAGATCCATCCATCCATCCACTCTTACAAACTTTCGCCTCTATAATATTAGTAGGATAGGATTGACGTTACAACATAATATATCTACATTAAAAAGATGCATTGATGATGATAATGATGGTAATTATGTCCCACTACCAACCGTTAAGGGGCCTGTGAACTACGGAGACATCGTAGTCATCGGCCAGGAGCATAGATTATTACTTACTATAAGAACCCGAATAACACCACAACATGATCGAAATATACACGAATTACAAATGATTTTGGTATTACGTTTGTATGGGAGACATGGTAGTGCACATGACTCTTAATGCGAAGTACTATAGTGACTATACATTATTCCATTAATTATTTATTATTATCTGTCCCGTCCCGCAGACTTAAATGAAGGATCGCTTTCATAGTGCTAAAACTCAAAATATTTCAGAATCTGTGGTTTAATAAAGATGCGTGTTAATTTTAAGAAGCAAAGGACATATTTGAACGATCACCGTAATGGAGGAGTTTTTAGTCCATTTCAAAAGATCTTAATCATATATTTTCACCAAAAAAGGGACCTTTAAGACGCCAATTAAAAAAAATAGAATCATTGAAATCGGTTAGGAAATTTCAAAGAGTTCTTTCCTAATTCCTATGCCTCCCAAGGACTTCATTAATATAACTTCACCAAATGTTTTCACGTCAAAAACTTTTCAAAATGATGATGATGATGATGAGAATGACAGAAATTGAAACGAACTAACAACCAACAATTGTATGAAAATCCGCATATCGGTATCTGCGATCAGCGTGAACGTTGCCCCGAAGCTAACAGCTTGCGTGACGTGAGCGTGACTTGGGCGTGACGTTGCACTGGTCCCAGTTGTCGAGAGCTGCATTCAAAATGTATTCCCATTGCAAAATGGAAGGTTTAAAGTTTGCACAAAAAGAGAACGATTTTTTTATTGTATTTTTTGTTTTTGTTTTGTATAGTTATCATTCAATCGTCAATCTATGATTATTCCTTAGGTTGAGTGCATAGGTCTAGATTTAGGACGCGGATTTTCTGTAGATATAGACAATATTTCAATCTCACGCAGAATATTGATAAATAATCAAGAACTCTCCCGCAACTTTAGGTTCGAACCCCTCAATTTTTCTTAGCGGTAAAGGACAACTGCTTAGCTTTGTGGTAACGAACAACTTCGTATACCCAAGACCTTCATAACGTTAAAAAAGTAAGCGTGGATGGGCCGTGACCAAACCCATCTTATTCCGAAAAGACTACTTAGAGGCCGCAATAAGGAATAAAGCGACATCGGGGGCTTCAGTATATTATATCCATAGATTTATTATATCCATAGATTATATCCATGTATGAGGTCTGTCAATTATTATTCCATGACTCTGGCAGTGACCGCATCTTTTTTTACAGATGTTAATGCAAGAGACGTCTGCTTTTAATAACTCAACGCTTACTTTCTTGGAAAATATGAAAACTGTAACGATAAGGTTAGTATAATAAGCGTATTTCGTCATTTGTATAGACTAGACTATGGAGGCACACACGTCACAAGTCAAAAGTACAAAATTTTATATTTATTCATATCAAAGTATTACCTACGCACAAGAATATTTTCAATAATTTCAAAATTTTCTCGTATTATGTGGTGATAATATTTTTAACTAATATTTTATTTAAGAAGGTACAACAAGCCAATCTCTGCCCCATATTATTTTAATACACTTAAAAATTTTAAGCCAGCAAAAAATACAAACGAAATAATATTCCTTTGTTTCAGCTCAAGTACGGACTTGATAGTGAGGGAAATAGAAAAGTTGGTGATGCAGTCACAAGGGGACCGCCCAGTGAAGAGGTACTTCAAGAAATATAATACCCCTTTCGTTGTTGTCGGATAAATACAGTCGTATAATCACTCGAATGAAATTTCATTGTTATTGCTATTTATGTGTAGATAGGTTACAATACTTTATTCGACTTCAGTTTTCTATTTTCCCATGGGATTAAAATATGGTTTTGTAGTAGGTACCTAGGTAATTGAAAGTATTGTATAGTCTGATAGGTGACTTTGTTCGACTTCAGTTTTCTATTTTCTCGTGGGATTAAAATGTACCGTGGTGTACCGTATGTGGAAGTATTCTGTAGTCTGCAGGGTTAGTAGAGGTTTTTGTTTACATATAGAGTCGAGTCGATTTGAATAAATGGATCGGGGACATAATATCGTGAACTGAACTTTCGGTGGTTGTCCGCTTGAGGATCGTTCACTTATCACGTGATCGAAGGAACTACAGGTAGGCGTCTCGACGTACTAAATTCTGTACAGTGTATTCCACGCGCTGCGTGCGCCCGAACGTAAGGCAACCTTAGTACGCCGAAAGAGATAAAGTTACGCGATAGAAAGAGACAACCACCTTGCGTTTGTTGCGTGTTGTTTGCGGAGACGAAGCCATGCGCTATTGAAAACTGAATTACACTTTCTGTGTCAGCGTTACAATCGTTATTTATTTAAATCATCTTGCGGAGTGAGCCTTCTATACCGTTAGGTACTATTATGTATTCCGTGTTACTGTCTACTAACCCTACTGATTGCCAACGTTAGCTGGCTACTGTGATATATCAAAGCCGTACGTTCATAACTTCATCATCATATTTTAGAAATAAATCTCAAAAAGTCACTATTGCAGCAAGAGTCGTGCTCTATGAATTTCCAAGCACACGGGAGTAGTACGTCACTGTCGTCGGACCTCCATCAATTTCGCTGTCGATTCAACGCTGTATGCGGGTCGTGACAGTTTTGAGCTGGTAAACAGAGGTAGTAAACAAGTTGACGAACTAATGGTTCGGTTACACAGGTCGAGTGTGGGAGAGATGGCGGCGATGTTTTACCAAGCTAGAACTCCTCGTTACCCCTCCATATTAGACTAAGTAGGTATAAGAAGTATATACGATAGTGAATGATACCTCATAAGGACCATAGTTTTCGGATTTCCTGCGGGGTCTGATTGCGTAAGAAAAACGTATTCATCGTTATCGTTAGCGATTGGCTGACGCAAACCAGGAACCCAATCAGCGGACAGAATTAGTAAACGATTAGGATAACGATGAATTCCTACGTTTTTCTTAGTCTAGGGACTGCTCTCATACTATTAAGGCCTTACATTGAAAAAAACTCATTTCAGTTTTTACGAGTACTTCGGAAAAAGGGGCGTGTCTTCAATATAGCACGCCGTTTGGCAATATGCGGCGAATTTCGGTACTTTTACGTACGAACACTAGCACAACGGCAGAAAGCGGTATTAATACGTAAAAAAAACTATCACTAATGCCTATAGATGGCGCGGAAAGAATACAATACTTTAAAAGTAGGTACCTACGTGATTGAAGTTGAAGCTGATTGTGCAAATAATAATAAATTTGGTAGGTATATAGATATAATTTCACTCCACGAAGACGAATCGAATAAACACAAGCGATTTTGACAGACCGGGGCGCGTCGTAGGTACCTACTGATTTCCTTATTTTTAGGGTTCCATACCAAAATGGTAAAAATGGAACCCTTATGGTGAGACTTTCTCCATCCGTCCGTCCGTCCGTCCGTCCGTCCGTCCGTCCGTCCGTCCGTCCGTCCGTCTGTCACACTCGATTATTTCAGTAACTATTAAAGCTATGGACTTGAAATTTGGAATGGTTTTAATACTACTTACTAGTAGGTAGTGCGCGTGGTGGCGCGGGCCACATGTGGCCCGCGAGCGAATTTTTTTTCTATCTATAGCTATATGTAGGTACACGGTGACCTTTTGATCGTCTTACCATAATCCAAATATATATTTTATTTTATTCTTTAAAAAATTATATTCTTTAAAAAAATATATTCTTTAAAAAATTATATTAAATTATTCTATAAAAATATATATTTTATTTTATTCTTTAAAAGGAACACTACGACTTAGACTTCTACGATTTCGCATTGTGAAGTCAACATCTCCTGAGGATGTCCCGGTGTCGGGAAGAAACGTGCGTCGAAGAAAGTGATAGAAAATTGTGTGTTGTGTTTCATGTGGATAGTGTTCCTGCATATTGCACCATACAGAATTCTTTCAAGTAGCGGATAGTAGCAAAACAAATTAATCTGTCCTGCTAATTTTTTTCTGTTCAATAAAAAAATGGTAGCATTCAGCTCTTCAAAAATAGCGCTTTCGCTAACGCGCGAATGTCCTTGACTGAAATTAATATGTATTGGCTATTTCCACCACATTAATATTCGCCACGGTGGCTTACCCCGTTACCGGGTTGGATGGGACAATATTTCCCATAAGCCCCGGTACCGCGTAATAGTTGGTCGGGGTGGATGGGAATTTTTTTTGTTAATTTAAGTAGGTACGTTAAATTATGGAAAAATAAATAAGATGGAGCTCGAAGATGGTAGAACTCAGTAATTAAACCACATAACCCCGTCGAGTTTGGGCTCGTTATCCTAAATAACGGCATTTGTTAGTTATGAGAAGACCTTACCACTTGACCTGGTGGAGTGACCTGAAGGTATACTTCGAAGACTACTTCTTGATCTCCTAGACGTATAGAGCTAGCCGTGTCGAGTTTGGGTTCGTTTTGTTAGTTATGAGAAGACCTTACCGCTTGACCTGGTGGAGTGACCTGAAGGCATACTTCGAAGTCTACTACTATATCTCCTAGACGTATAGAGCTAGCCATGTCGAGTTTGGGCTCGTTTTGTTAGTTATGAAAAGACCTTACCACTTAACCTGGTGGAGTGACCTGAAGGTATACTTCGAAGACTACTACTGGATCTCCTAGACTTATAGAGCTAGCCGTGTCAAGATTGGGCTCATATTGTTAGTTATGAGGAGACATCATCACTTGACCTGGTGGAGTGACCTGAAGGTATACTTCGAAGACTACTACTGAATTTCCTAGGCGTATAGAGCTAGCCATGTCGAGTTTCGGCTCGTTTTGTTAGTTATGAGAAGACCTTACCACAAGACCTGGTGGAGTGACCTGAAGGTATACTTCGAAAACGACTTCTGGATCTCCTAGAAGTATAGAGCTAGCCGTGTCGAGTTTGGGCTCGTTTTGTTAGTTATGAGAAGACCTTACCACTTGACCTGGTGGAGTGACCTGAAGGTATACTTTGAAGACTACTTCTGGATCTCCTAGACGTATAGAGCTAGCCGTGTCGAGTTTGGGCTCGTTTTGTTAGTTATGAGAAGACCTTACCGCTTGACCTGGTGGAGTGACCTGAAGGCATACTCCGAAGTCTACTACTGGATCTCCTAGACTTATAGAGCTAGCCATGTCGAGTTTGGGCTCGTTTTGTTAGTTCTTCTAAGGTAACAACTCAACAACTTGCTCTTCAGTATGGCCTCATAGATGTTGAGATACCGTACTATAGGTACGACCCTGCGTCAGTTCTGGAGAATAGTAGTGCATTGCTCTACTGGGATCGGTCGATTATAACTGACAGGTATATTGCTGCCAATAGACCTGACATAGTAATAGTCGACCGTTCGGCGCGCCGTGCAATAATTGTGGATATCACCATTCCACATGATGAGAATCTCATGAAAGCGGAGAAGGAAAAATTGTTAAAGTACTTAGACCTTGCTCATGAGATTACCGCCATGTGGAGTGTGAACTCGACGATTATTGTTCCGATAGTCGTTTCAGTTAACGGTCTTATAGCGAAAAACTTCGACCAAAATCTTAAGAAGCTTTCGCTCAACTGTTGGATCAAGGGCCGTATACAGAAAGCAGTGGTCCTGGAAACGGCACGCATTGTGAGGAGGTTCCTCACTCTTGAACCCTGACCACTGGTAGCTTGGGTCGTTAAGGCTTCGCGACCAGTGGTGGACTCAATTTTTTAATATTTTTAAACATGTTTTTTAATTTTTTTTAGGAACATTGTTAAAAATATTATTTAATTGTAATAAAAAAAAATATGAACAATTATTAAACTCTATTTCTTTGCTTTATTGGATACCTATAACAATTGCTGTTATGTATTAAAAAATGTGAGATCTTAAAATAGGTTAGATTTGACTTGGCCAGTTTTCATTACATCAGTCATTTTATAAAGTTATACAACATTTTAATTCCGATAAAAACTCGCCAAGTCAAATCTAACCTATTTTAGGATCTCACATTTTTGAATAACAGCAATTGTTATAGGTATCCAATAAAGCAAAGAAATAGAGTTTAATAATTGTTCATATTGTTTTCTTGTTCCTATAAATACAAATTTCTATTTAACATAGAACTTGGCACTCATTTAGATCTCCATTCTTTTTGCGGCGAAGCCGACAGCTAAGCATAATTTTTCTATTGAACTTGACTCTCCTTTTTTTACATTTATGTTTTTGGTGGGATATCATTACTTTTTGTAAAGAAAACTAGGCA
Source organism: Coenonympha glycerion (assembly GCA_963855885.1). Classification (NCBI taxonomy): domain Eukaryota; kingdom Metazoa; phylum Arthropoda; class Insecta; order Lepidoptera; family Nymphalidae; genus Coenonympha; species Coenonympha glycerion. The sequence goes on from OY979639.1 coordinate 11,680,373, forward strand.
GGTATTGAGTTTAAAGCTTTTTCTTGCATTTCCGCTGCGTGGTTTTTTTTTTATACTATTTTCTACACTCTCTTGAATGTTAGAGTTAATAGTGATAGAAAAATAAAGTACCTAATGTTGCAATGTCTAAATTAAAGAATCGACTGTTAGACGGAACGAAGTTTGCCGGGTCAGCTAGTACAACATAAGTTTGCTGCTGTCGAATGATGTCAGTATAGCGTTTTCTCACTGGAACTAGAACTGAGTGGCTGAGACAACGCTAAACGCGTGACAGTTGACAGCGGCAAACTTATAGCGAACGGGTTGTATAAAGTATTTATTTATTCATTGAATCTCATATAATATATGTACTTCACTTTTATACTATTATTGGTTTAGGCACGTAGAACCTATGGTTGTTTAGCGCGTATTACAAGTTTTTTGTATGAGGACACCGTTTTTTTTTTTGACTTTTTTATTTTTTGATTTTTTTCTTACGCTCACACATAATTACCGAGCTGGATTCCAAATTTTATCCTTCTAGGTCATCTGGAAGTAGGTTAGGTTTTTGTACTATATGTTAGTTTGTATGGGGACACCCCTTATTTTTTGACTTTTTTTTTATTTTCTGATTTTTTCCTAAGCTTACACACAATCACCAAGCTGGATTTCAAATTTCATCTTTCTAGGTCATCTGGAAGTATAGGTTAGATTTAGGTACTATATTTCAGTTTGTATGGGAACACCCCTTATTTTTTGACTTTTCTTTATTTTTTGATTTTTTCCTACGCTTACACACAGTTACCGAGCTGGATTCCAAATTTCATCCTTCTAGGTCATCTGGAAGTAGGTTAGGTTTTTGTACTATATGTTAGTTTGTATGGGGACACCCCTTATTTTTTTAACTTTTTTTTTATTTTCTGATTTTTTCCTAAGCTTACACACAATCACCAAGCTGGATTTCAAATTTCATCTTTCTAGGTCATCTGGAAGTATAGGTTAGATTTAGGTACTATATTTCAGTTTGTATGGGAACACCTCTTATTTTTTGACTTTTCTTTATTTTTTGAATTTTTCCTACGCTTACACACAGTAACCAAGCTGGATTCAACATTTCATCCTTCTAGGTTATCTGGAAGTAGGTTAGGTTTTTGTACTATATGTCAGTCAGTATGCATTTTAACGACTTTTTGACCTTCATATCTTGTTTGAGCTAGCTTCATGAAATTTGGGCTTCTATATGTTCTTGGATATAATTAAACACACGTAGTTTTATGTGTTTACGTCAAAGAGGTTTTGAGTTATAGAAGGGTCAAAAGAGGCACCAAGTGGTTCGTGTAAACTTACACTTGGCGCTGGCTAGCCAGTTCCTTTGCTTGAACATGGCTTGACACGCTGCCGCGTGTCTTGATTGTAATCATATTTGGCCTTATTTCTAGCTTTAACTTAAACTGTATTTTATATTTTGTAACGCTGTTGATTACGTTCAAATAAATAAATAAATTTCCCATCTACCCCGGTAGCCTCCGCGTAATTGCTTAACGGGGCGGATGGGAAATTTATTGAAAAAAAAAATCCTATTTACCCCGGTAACGTTAAATTATGAGAAAAGAATGCCCATAAATAAAAAATAATTGGTCAGGTGCGAGTCGGGCTCGCGCACTGAGGGTTCCGTACTATATTAGAAAAAGTTAAACCATAAGGCCCGCTTGCCACCAAAGGGGAGCGGAGCTGTGTTTGAGTAACCAATCAGATTTCGTCATTTCGACATCTCCTCAGTTTCGGAGATGTCAAAATGACGAAATCTGATTAGTTACTCAAACACAGCTCCGCTCCGCTCTGCTTTGGTGGAAACCGGGCCTAAGAATCACTTTTTTACCGAACCGCAAACTTAACTTTGTTTTATGAGGTTAATTGCTAATACCAAAAAAAGTATAATAGATACAGAGTTGATATTAATTTTCCCGTAAAATATACATTGATATCTAATCATAATTATTTCAGAATTTTCGATTGGTAAACTTCGGAGATAAGGAGGGTCAGCTTCACGTTTTTAGGGTTCCATACCAATTTGGGTAAAATTGGAACCCTTATGGTGAGACTTTCTCCGTCCGTCCGTCCGTCCGTCCGTCCGTCCGTCCGTCCGTCCGTCCGTCCGTCTGTCACACTCGATTATTTCAGTAACTATCAAAGCTATCGACTTGAAATTTGGAATAGTTATAGGTAATAGTGACGCGACGTCATAACAATCGTAAAAATTTGAAAATTATTTTTATTTTTATTTAAAAAGGGGGGAAAACCGGGGCTTCGATTTTTCAAAATGAGATAACAATATTGAGTGGGGTATCATATGAAAGGGCGTTACTTGTGTAGTCTAAAACCGATTTTTATTTATTTTTATGTCCGATAGTTTTTGATTTATTGAGCAAACTGTCGAAAAAAATACCGTTCCCCCCTTATATCCGAAGTTTACCAATCGAAAAATCTGAAATAATTATGATCAATAGAAGTTAATGTATATTTTACAGGAAAAATAAAATCAACTCACTGACTAATATACTTTTTTTGATAATAACAATAATCCGCCAAAAACAAAGTTACGTTTGCGGTTTGCCAACAAACGTACCTACATGTCAATTTTACTCGTAAATTCATGAATAAAAGTGATTCTTTCAATGTTTTACTTCTTTTATGGTATGGAACCCTCGGTGCGCGAGTCCGACTCGCACTTGGCCGGTTTTTTTTTTACGCTATACAAGTTAGTACTTGACTGCGATCTCACCTGATGGTAAGTGATGATGCAGTCGAAGATGTTAGCGTACTAACTTGGAAGGGGTAAGAAAAGTCACCCCAACAGTTTCTACACAGCATCGTACAGGCTAAATCGCTTGGCGGTACGTCTTTGCTGGTAGGGTGGTAACTAGCCACGGCCGAAGCCTCCCACCAGACCAAACCTGAGCCAATTTAGAAAAACCGGCCAAGTGCGAGTCGGACTCGCGCACCGAGGGTTCCATACCATAGAAGAAGTAAAACATTGAAAGAATCACTTTTGTTCATGAATTTACGAGTATAATTTACATGTAGGTACTTTTGTTGGCAAACCGCAAACGTAACTTTGTTTTTGGCGGTTTATTGTTATTATCAAAAAAAGTATAATAGTTACGGAGTTGATTTTATTTTTCCTGTAAAATATACGTTTATTTTTATTGATCATAATTATTTCAGATTTTTCGATTGGTAATCTTCGGAGATAAGGGGGGGGGAACGGTATTTTTTCGCCAGTTTGCCCAATAAATCAAAAACTATCAGGCATAAAAATAAATAAAAATCAATTTTAGAATACACAAGTAACGCCCTTTCATACGATACCCCACTCAATATTGTTATCTCATTTTGAAATTTTGCCGACCCGGTTTTCCCCCCTTTTTAAATAAAAATAAAAACAATTTTAAATTTTTACGATTGTTATGACGTCGGGTCACTATTTCCTATAACTATTCTAAATTTCAAGTCGATAGCTTGAATAGTTACTGAAATAATCGAGTGTGACAGACGGACGGACGGAGAAAGTCTCACCATAAGGGTTCCATTTTTACCATTTTGGTATAAAACCCTAAAAATATAAAATTCCAAAGTGGCCCGTGGCGGGATCGAACCCGCGACCTCCCATTCGAATCCGAGCGTGCGTCCACTGCGCCACGGAGGTCGTCGCATTGTCTTTATAATTTCGCATTGTCACTCGATTTACCGATTTATCGGTAGCCATGAAGTGGATTTTTGATTAGTTACAACAATTTGGCAAACAAACAAACATCGGGACATGTGAAACTAAATAAAAGCTTGTAATAATAATAATAAATTATCGTCTTCAACCTGCAGGGCAACAGGCGACGTCCTGTTTCCCCTTTTTATTGCATCGCGAGCAGCGAGCTATTTACTCATAGATCTTCGACCAACTAAATTTCTTAATTTTTATAATAATTAAAAATAATATTTCTTAATTTTCTCATTTTTTTATAAAATAATAAACCGAAGTTTTAATAAAATAGGTAAATGACAACATATAAAATTAAAATATTATCAAAGTACATATCAAAACCACGTGGGTTTCCTGCGCACATAATCGTTCAGCGACATACTAACAGATGGCGTGTTTGACAGTATATAATATAACCATTCAGCCGCTTAATAGAGGGCGTTATTTCAGCGGTTATTGCCACAGACCAAGGAATAACTTTCTATATTACGATCAGAAATCTACGGCTGCGAAATATACATTCACGCGCACGTCCGACTCTCGCATTAGCGCAGGACAGACTAACGCCTATGAGGCGTTTCAGAAAGACAATGATGTCAATATACATGCATCAAACGTCCGAAAGAGTTAACCATATGCTTATCACTTACGTAATTTGGGGGCGGAATAATGAGTTTTCACTTGAATAGGTTTTAATTGTATTGTGAATAATGTATAGTCCTGATTTCAAAAAAACTTCACGTCGATTTGAGTACTCATCAATAAGGACCCAAAAAAAAAAAAAGAACAGAAAACTGTTGAATCGTTTCCGATAAATCTGAATAAATATGAGAAGATTGGAGCAACTTTTGGGAAAACTTTCTATCGAGGAAAGTTTTTCCAATCGTGTTTCTGCGTCTTAACGTTTTGAGGTTAAAGATCCAAAATACATGACGTTCAAATTTGAAACTAATTGTCTCTATAGTTTTCAACTGAGAGGCCGGTCAAAATCGCATAAATAGGCCTTCTATGCCGTTAAGATTAATAGTTTAACTTACGTTTGTATTTAAGTAGCGGACGCCTGTGACTTCGTCCTCGGGAATTTCGGGTTTTTACAAATTCTTCACTTATGGAGTCTCTAGACGCAGAGGTTTTAGATGCTCGTTCGAGCACAGATGAATAGTTTGTTAAATGTGTATTGTTAAACACTTTAAACAGTGGATGAACTTTAGAAGCATAGAAAAACAAAATTCACACATATAGTAAACAGTATGAGAGCGAGTAAGTTAAATAGTCGGATATTATTTAACACAAAAGCAGCAAAAAATAACCTTAACACATAAAACGTTACATTTGTATTTGTTTTGAGAGGATACTCTACAAATTATATGAGTACAAACTGCAAAAATAATATTAACAACGGAATATAAATATTATTTTACGACTCTTGAATATCGTTTCAACGACCGTCATGTATTGCTCTTCGAATGAAAATGATATTTGCCAGCTTTTTTTCTATTCTCAAAAAACAATTTAGAGCAGAATATATTAATTAATAATAATGAAAATAATATTATGACCGCTATTGCTACGAAAGGGATTAATAGTACGCAATATTTATTCATGAGACAATGACCTAAAAAAAGGGAGTGTATTATTTTCAATAATTATACACATAGGTAAGTTTTTGATGTATTTATGGTATGTATTGACCCTTGTATTGTATGTATTGTTAAGAATGTTGATAAATAATTTGAATATGTTTGTGAATTGCGAGGTTTTTGGAGAACCATTTTAAAAGATTTAAAGTTCAAATGTAAACATAAAGTTAAATGGTCAGTCAACCTGTAAGTTTATTCAAATCGATAATAATTTCTTCCCAATGATTGAATCTTCGCCGGTGTGGTAGCTATCGGCTAGGCGATTCACATACGTAGGTACACACTGAGTGAAAAGACTCATGAAATGAAATGTAAATTAACACTGAAAAGCTAACTTTACTCCAACTGATATAGAGTGCAAGATTAAATGTATCTCAACAGGAACTATAATGCTCGACTTTTTCGCGCTTAGTAAATTTAATTTCACCATGAACTCGTTTTGAAATAAATTAAATGATTTTGGCAAAAAATGCTATTTAGTTGGTTTCTCCGCTAACGCGAAGTTCAATTTAACTTTACGCTCTTTATTTAAATAATTCGTAAAATTATTTTTTTAGTGTTCTCAGAAAATGTTTTGGTATGAATCTATAGTTGTAGTACTGTACATTTCATTGTTCATTTCACAACCGTTGTGTTGTGTGATCTGCTACTCTGAACAAACTTGCCTGAAGCAATTTATAAATCAAAAAACACAAACTGGCCTCACCAGGAACTGTACCCGGGGTCGGGAAAAACTCTTACTGCCAAGAATGATGCGGTAATAACAATAATATTTTTGGTTACGCCTCACGCAAACTTCTCCAAACATCATGAAATACCCGATATTAATATTAACCTTTCTTTGTTTTCCTTATACGATTCGTCACGTTGAGATTCGATTAGCTACGGAGTTATTGAAGGCGGCGAAACAAAAACAAATAAAGCAATCGTTCAAATAACTTGGCTTTGTGATTGATTTTCCGAGAATTTTCCCCGAGAATATTATATAACAGATACTGTTTCGAGCAAATAAAACTTTTATATTAACAAATTAATTAGCGAAACCCGTGCTCGTAGCTCTGTTTTATTTTGGATGAGTTGTATTAAAATTTTGTACACTATGTCTCTTAATAAAATATCTGCCAGACAGCGTTAGACGAACGAAACTAGCTTTTGCTCTAAGGCTTGTTTATGTATTTATTTATTTATTTATTTATCATTAGGATAGCCAACAGTTGATACATTACATTTCATACAATAGATATTACAATTCGCAAAATTTCATGGTAAATGCTCAACCTATTATAGGCCATCACAACTTGCGCTTTAGTTATCATAATACATTCTATTATTGTTATATAATGAAATAATTATTTAAAACAGAATACAGAATTAAAAATTTATCTAATGTCAATACTCTAAAAATATTATTTTAAAATTAAAATTAATCATACTTCTAGATAGGATGTCGATTTATATATTACAAATTTGTTAAATTCAGATGTCAATGTTGTTTTATTTCAATTCAAATGCATACCGGTAATTAAATCTAATATTTTACGTCTAAATTCATGGTAACTGTTATTAAATAAGTCAATATCTCTCTTTTGTCTAACACATTTGTTATAAAAATCTGTCATTTTTGGAATGGGCGAATCTTTACCTAGTTTAGTCCTGCAAGGTTTCGCATGCAGCAAGTCACAAGGGTGCCTGGGATTACTCAGACGAGGTATTTTAAAAGAAAATCTATTGAGTAACTCCGGACAATCTACTTTGCCGTTTAATAAATTAAACAAAAACATCATTGACATTAAATTTCTTCTGTCCAAAAGTTTATTTCTTTTAAAATATTTAAGTCTGTCATCATAACTATTAGAATTTATCTTAAATTTGTGACACAGCTGGCGTAAAAATCGTTCTTGTATCCTTTCTAGTCTGTTAATGTGGATATTAGCAGAAGGTGACCAGATCATACAGCAGTACTCCAGTTTGCTTCGAACATAACAATCAAAGAGTTTAAGCATCGTAGAGCACCGCTTAAAGTCTTTAGAGCATCTATATACAACAATCTATGTAACGTTAGTTTGGATATTATTTTTTCAAGCATCTTTTAGTTCTCACTTCTCGCAATAGTAAAGCCCGGAAACGTCACGAAATGACTGTTGTGTGACAGCCATTTCCACACGGCATCATGTTCTTGAACGTTCCCAAAATGGTTGTTGTGTCCTCGCAATAGTCTTGTTCGGGAATGTACAAGAAATGTTTGTTATGTTCTCGCAAAAGTCATTTCGGGATCGTGCTATCAAGTCAGGGAACGTTCCGAAAATGACTGTTGTGTTCTCGCAATAGTCATTTTGGGATAGTGCCATCAAGTCGGGGAAAGTTCTGAAAATGACTGTTGTGTTCTTGCAAAAGTCATTTTTGAATCGTGACATCATAATTTGGACTGTTGTATCTCGCAAACGAGAACCTATTCCAATCTATTCAATGTCCATTGCTCTATAGTAGGATATAATAACTGTTTCATAATAGGTAATTAATAACTACTAGCTTATGCCTGGTCGGTCAACGTGCAATTCTGTATTTTAAAACAACGCCAGTGCAGTGTTGATTCCACTAAGTTATTATTCAACTATAATATGCAGAAACTCGACAAACCAACAAATTAAACAGCACATTTGCATATAATCTCGCAAACAATGAGCTATTCATGGCTATTGCTCGGTGATATTATGATACCAGTTACTTAACAAATATCTGTTAGGTATATTTTTAGCTATTTGATATTACCATACGAGTGAGAATGTTTCCTAGTTAACATAATAACAAAATATATAAATGTGAGTGATTTATGTTGGACAAAGAACTTATAAAATTGTTTTTTTTTTCTCGAATGTGGGCTTTACGAACATAGTTTCGATTAGCGGTCTTAATTGAAAATTCTTTCATACGGCTATTCGCTCAAGATAGCCTCATACAGAAGGCAGTACGTGTAGTATTTATTGGAGACTGTATGCCAGTTATTTAGGCATGGGGTCGTAAGCAGAAGGCAGTTTCGACTTCTTCCGAAAGTCGAATAAGCTTTCTGTAATGTCGTCCTTTTACAAAATCTCATAATCAGATGCTTGGTTTAACCGAGTCGCTAGTAGTTATTTCAGCTGAATATTTCTCAGGTGGCAGCGCTGAGCGACAATCCAATTTCCTTCAAAGTTCACTCAAAGGACCCAGGAGTGGCGGATAATAAAGACGACAGTGTCGACAAATTAACATAAATTGAAATTGTTTGTTAAAAGACTAAAGATTTATGTTAACTAACCGATTTGGTTCTTCATTCTCACGAACTATCAATAGTTCGTGAGCATTGAAACCGAGGGTTTGTTCTCATCATCATCATCTCAACCCTTTTTATGTCCCACTGCTGGGCATGGGTCTCCTCTTAGACTGAGAGGGGTTTGGCCATAGCCCACCACGCTGGCCGAGTGCGGATTGGCGGGCTTCACACACCCTCGAGAACATTTTTGTGAACTCGTGCCCCCGCGCATTAGGCGGCCAGGCCGCGCGGCCACGTCGCTGCGGCCAACTAATTCTTCCATGATTTAAGTAGATGCGCGCATTACGCGACCAGCGGCCCGCGGCCACGCTCTGGCCGCGCGGCCAACGAAAAACATCGCGACACACATGCGGCCGCTTGGCCGCCGCGGCCAACGAGATCCGGGAATTCGTATGAAATTACTCATTGTGCGCGCACTGGTCGCCGCGGCCAGACGTTTTTTGTGTATACATGGCGTTTGATACTGAACGTTTCATTTTAGAAATGCACTCTCGAAAACAGCTGTATCCAGTAATGTGGGGTTTAAGTATGTTCAAGATCTCGTAAAAAGTTTTTTTAGACATTCTCATATAGTTAAAAAATTTATCTTCATATTGCAGTACGTCTGGAAAGTATGTGTGATATATTCCTTTCGTAAGCCTCTTCCGTAACAATGGATGAATCCAAAATTTCTTGGTCCTTTTTTTCTTTCTCTTTTGTAATAATGAACAAACTAGCGCAGCAATAATTTCTTCTTCAACGTCCATTTCGGAACACGATGTGAATTCGACTGACGAATGTGGTCGCAGACGTGGCCGCCAAAGTGCGCGGCCAGGCCGCGCGACGTGGCCGCGCGGCCTCCTAATGCGCGGGGGCACTAAGGTTTGCATGTTTCCTCACGATGTTTTCCTTCACCGCTAAGCAAGTGATACTCAGTTTCTTAAAAACGCACTTAACTTGGTAAGTCAGAGGTGCGTGCCCAGGATTCGAACCCGTGACCTCCTTATAAGAGGCAGAGGTCAGAACCACTGAGAACACTGCTTATGGGGTTGTTTTATATTTTGTATATTAGTTAGTTTTAATAGTTTTAACGGAGTATTAGTAGTTACAACGGACTAAACAATAATTAAGCAATCAGCTTTAGCCATAGTTAATAGGATTTAAGATAGGAATAGGGTTTTAGTAGATACCTACTTAAACTTAGATATACTTAAGTTGAGCCAGTCCGCGGTGAAAGTAAGACTTCCTTACCACAGGATAAGTAGTTAGGAGTCGGATAGTCACCACAATATAGCATTTGGCAACGTAACTTCTAAAATGGTAATTTAATCATTATATTATATCCATTCAATATTGTGTAGGTAAGCAACATCTCACTGTAAATTAAAAAAAAATGTTCTACAGAACAAGACGTTGGCCAATAAATACAACTATATATTTTTGTCTCCTTTTTCATCTTATAAAATGAGGATGACATAATATTCAATAATGAGAACTACACACTCCTGAGAACAGAGAGTGGACGACATCCAAAGAGTTACGAGAAACATCATAATGTGTCATTAAAGTGATGATGTTCATCTAAAAGATTGTGAAGGGTAAAGGATTCAGACAAATCACAATTCAAAGTTCTTCAGATGCATTTAACTTTTTTCAGTCCGCTTAGCTTCAAACTATCTTCGGCGAAAGCCGTCGTCCCAGCTTTTACAAGACTTTATACGTTTAACATTTGTGAAAAGAAAAAAATCAAGCCCATTAAGATTCAATTCTAGGATTGAAACGGTTTAGTGAAATTACTTTTTGCGATTTAAAACGAACTTCGGACTATGAATAGAGATAACTCCGAATAATAATGTCAGCCAACTTTGTAGGCATAGGCTCTGCAAAAGAACCTTACTGAAGTACCTATGTTGACGAGCCAGAAACTTGTTCAGAGTTCTACTCGTATATATTGATCATTTCATGCACAGATGTATTAATATTATTGATAATATTGTTGATCCCGTCGTGACCAAACATCGAAATTGACTTCTTAATGAAATGATGGCCTATTACTATATTATAGTAATAGGCCATCAAAAACAAAAAAATAAATATATTATGAATCCGAAAAATGCTCTACAAAACTAAAGTTAGGTAGGAGTAACTAGTTTCGACATGACCAATATTAAGAACAGGCTATGAAGAAGCAAGACCATTGAATGGAATGGCCAGCCACATTATGAAATGATCACTTAGGTATTCAGGCTACGACATCTACCGACAGCAATACGTCTTTCTCCCTTTATATTTAGCACGGACCGTAAAAATTAGTCCAAGCTTTTTATTTATTCATCACCTCGGCATTAAGATGCTCACGTGTCAGAGCACGTACGCGACACTCTTCTCTTATCTACGTGTATAAAGTGGTCTGAAGTAGGTAAATAGTTGTACGAGCTACTTGAACTAGAATAAACTATCGCGCTACCTCGGATACCCTGAATATTTTTAAAGGATGACGTAGGTATCGACTATACTTGCACCTCTAGCTATAATCGATATGAAAATATGGAATTCGAACAAATTTCAAAAATTGGTCTAGTGCGCTGACTCCGGGTCATCCTCAGAAGATGTTGATTTCACAATGCGACATCGTAGACTCTACGGTTGTTTCAAGTAGCAGATTATAGAAAAAAACAAATTTATCTGTCTGGCTGTTTGGAAATTATAATCCTTACAGGGCCGTAGTAGAACTTCAACCCGCGATCTCTCACTCAAATCCGAGTGCGCGCCATTGCGCCAGGGTCGTCAGGTACCATTGAGTTTATTAAATGTACTTAATTCAATGCCGGGTGTCTACCGAGACATCACGAAGCTTCCCAAACGGTGCCCAGTCGAATTGGACTAACTAAATAGTTTAAGAGTAAATCAAAGTCAAGATAAGTTTAATAAAAAGTGGGGTAAATCCCTCACGTTCGGTTCAACTGCGACTGCTATTATCATCATTATCTAAATCCAACTGATTAATGACGTTCATTTTAGTGTGAAACTGAACGCAACGCTTTAGAGCTGCCCCGATTACTGCAGAGGGAACTTTAAAACCATTTGAAACGTTCCTTTTCCAATTTCAAGGCATAGCGTTGCGTTAACTTTTGGTTAACCTTGATAACATGTACTTTTTACAAGAGAGGTTTTACAAAAATTGTCTGAACCTTACTACAATACTTATGGTAAACTAGCTTTTGCCCGCGGCTCCGCCCGCGTTGAATTCGTTTTTTCACTAATCCCGAGAAAAACTTGAATTTCCTTAATGGTCTTTACACCTACTTTTAAGAAAGATATTATTTATTATCAAAGTAATCTACCTATATCTGTAGCTAAAGTTTGCCTTAAAAAATTTACGTTATTTTAAAATCTATGTTTTAAGGAATGTACCTATGTGTGAAGGAGTATTTCCCCGCAAAAAGAACATGGCAGAAATGTACACAAATAAAGTTTAGCGTCTAGATGTAATATTTATTACAAGACGATTCTAATAAATACCAGAATTTTTTCAAAGTATCACCAGGACGGGTCAAAAAATTAAATATTTAAAGAAATATAATTGATTACTGATAGGTTCCGTTTCCACATTCCTGACAGCTAGTGTTGCCGGATGCCAAACTTTTCCACTTTTATGCTCCATCTTTTTGACGATCGGTCCACTTTTGTACGAGAACAACATGTAACAGACTATACTAAAGAAAAACCTATTTTCAAGTACTACGTTAATTCTTAGATCAGAATGTAGAATACAAGACAATAACTGTGTCGATTTCAATCGTTCTTTTTTGCATTTTATTTTACTCGAATAAGTATATTTACATAAAAAGATTAAATTAGTTTTTCATTGCGTTGGAGTAAAACTGAATATTGTTTTTCCGTGTGAGCCAGTCTCACTTAAATAAACTGTTTGAATATTTGTGATTATTTGTCAGAAAACTAATTATTAATAATACTGAAATTATTAATAGTACACCTATTAATAATACTGAAATCTATTAAAACCGATTATTTTGAGCATAGATTATTTTGTCTTGGTAGTTTAACGTTTCCTAAATACCCTTGTAATTCAATATTAATTTATTAACTCAATTAGATTTTTCTTTCAGTCGGTTGGGGTTTTTTAATTCCGGCATCTCGCAACATTGTCCGACAGCTACATGGCTACTATTAAGTCTCAACTGTCAACAGTGACAAATTCTGGGACAAGTGACAAGTATTTATCAAAGAGTATATAGTGTATTGTCTATGCTCTCAGATGCTTCATGGCGGAGGTCGCAGTTGTTATAATACTCAGATACAATATTTTGAAAATAAATATTAATTTTTCTCCACTTTTCTTGTAAGAAAAATCTTTTAGCATTAAGTTCAGGCTTGCAGGCCCAACCAAAAAAATATTTTTTCATTTATAGTTGCAATAGCGTAACGTGAGCGAAAGCGATGTATGGGCCCGCACCATTGTTCTTTCGTTTTCACAAATCCTACAGAAACCATGGCTTTTCCGAGATAAAAAGTAGCCTATCTTTATTCCAAATTTCAGCCAAATCGTTTCAGCAGTTGCGGCATACCAATGCGGTAATCTGGTAATTCCCGGATATCGTCTATCTCTACTGTTCCATGTATTAGTTTGATTATTAATCCATATCCCGAGGGAAACGTGATATTCTCGTTCCCATTCCCATAACCTACCTACCTGTCTACCAAATACCTACTTTCACGGAAGTCTTCTTAAGCAATTTACCTATAGATGTAGCTATAGAATACTGTAAAAAATTTGTTTTTTTTCAATATCCCACGGGAACTGTGGATTTTTACGGGATAAAAAGTAGCCTATGTTTTAATCCAGGTTATAAGCTATCTATGTTCCAAATTTCAGCCAAATCGGTTCAGTAGTTGAGGCGTGAAGGAGTAACAAACACACACACAAACTTTCGCCTTTATAATATTATTAGGATTAGGATAAATGCTCTTTGTTCTCCCTGCCCATATAAACTTAAAGAATTCCAAATTTCAAGCGTATTCTTAACTTAAGGCCGTAGACAAATTTGATTTTTGTTCTCCAAAATACGTTGGTAGGTGCGACTGGCAGCATTGGGGGGAATTCCTTGGAAGGATTGCTGCTTGGGTTGATGTAAACCCTTAAAGAAGGGATTCACAAATCCTCTCCACTTATCATAACTATACAAATATTTATAGGTGTTATTAATATTGGTACGAACTGGATTTGTTCACTCAACAGCAACTCTCGATACAGATTCCTACTTCCGATCAAAGTTGCTTCGCTCGAGCAAACGCGCATTAACTGCATATTAGCACGTTTAAGCGAGCAATGAGTCGCAGCTCGATGCGCCGGCAAACACTGAATGCGTCGGCTTGTGTAAACTTCATTACTGAACTCGGGGCGAGTGTGCCGAAGCGCTCAATGCGACTCGAGCTTTTTGCTACTTTGATAGTAGATAGATTGTATATTGTATAACTATATCAACATTTACACGCCACGCCACGGGAACACGCCAAAAGCAAGTACCAAACGGGCGCCCTCCCGCGATTCGGCCCCCATAACCGCGAGGTTGATTGGGCCGTGGGTGGTGGAGGGTTGGCTCTATATCAACATTTGACACTATTCACCGACCGAATGGCGCAGCGGTAGTGGTTTTGTCTTCTATGTCGGAGGATGTGGGAATGTGTGCTGGAGCGCCTGATGAGACGCGTCACTCGAGTGTGCAGTCGCTTCGAGCTTTTTGCTACTTAGATAGTAGATATATTGTATAACTATATCAACATTTGACACTGTTAATAAATTATGATCAACAAACGAATGGCGCAGCGGTATTGGTTTTGTCTTCTATGTCGGAGGATGTGATAATGTGTGCTGGAGCGCCTGATGAGCCGCGGTACTCGAGTGTGCAGTCGCTTCGAGCTTTTTGCTACTTAGATAGTAGATATATTGTATAACTACTATATCAACATTTGACACTGGTAATAAATTATGATCAACAAACTATTGGCGCAGCGGTAGTGGTTTTGTCTTCTATGTCGGAGGATGTGGGAATGTGTGCTGGAGCGCCTCATGAGCCGCGGTACTCGAGTGTGCAGTCGCTTCGAGCTTTTTGCTACTTAGACAGTAGATATATTGTATAACTATATCAACATTTGACACTGTTAATAAATTATGATCAACAAACGAATGGCGCAGCATTAGTGCTTTTGTCTTCTACGAGTATGTCGGAGGATGTGGGAATGTGTGCTGGAGCGCCTGATGAGCCGCGGTACTTGAGTGTGCAGTCGCTTCGAGCTTTTGCTACTTTCATAGCATATACATTGTATAACTATTTTAACATTGAACACAATTAATTTAAGTGTGAAACCAGATCGATGACAGAATGGCGTAGCGGTTGTAGTCTTCGATTACATTCGTGATTCGAGTGGGCTCAATTCCCACGACGGAAAAATGTTCGTATGATAAGTTTTTCATTATCTAAGTATTTTTCCTTATATTGTGTATATTAAATATATTAGGTATGTTTATTTATATTGCATTGGGGCTAAATTGCGATGTGTTTAATGTCCCGATTATGTGTTCTCATAGTTATTCTGCGTTTCAAGATCCCGAAACAATCGGTCGAGACAGACAATCAAACGGACGGGCGGACTGACGGACGGTGAAATTCGATAAGGGTTCCATTAAAACTGTTGATAACAAATGCGGGAGATACAGTTCGGGTTGCAGCATTAAACAGTTAAAAACTAACACTATAATAGTTAACTTAATCAATTTGTAGTATTTGATACCTAGTAGATTGTTATATTCAAAACCATCGAGAGCGATTGCGCTTTACGAGAACTCTCACGACGTACATCTCTCGACGAAACACTCACTATCAGATAGGACAGGTGTGGAAGATTATAATACAACACGGCTATTCTATATTGAAGCTCTTCTCAGAATCTATGCTTTGAGTAGGTCGCATGATAGCTTATAATCTATAGGTACTTACTTACATTACAAAGCTAAATAGTTTGTTTGTTACTTTAATATATATATAGCTGCTCGTGCTGATTCACTGACTCATTGATCACCTCTCCTGAACAATTTTGTATGAAAAATTTTTTTTTCACGGATGGGGTCGTATAGAAGAAAAAAATTCATTCGGAGGAAAAATATGGAGAGAGCTGATGATTGAGGATTTCGGAGACGGGTGAAGAGCACGGGGAGGGTATTGAAGATAGGTGGGGGGTGCTCGACCAAATGTCATTCGAAATGATATCCAATTGGCAGTGAGCTGAAAAAAAATTCAAAATGGCGGATTCAAAATGGCCGCCATACGAATTTCGTCGATATCTCGGAAAGTATAAAAGATGGAAGAAAGGTTTCTTGACAAGAGTTGATCAGTACCTCATGGTCTATTCGATGAATAGAAAAAAATTCAAAATGGCGGAATTTATTTTTCCATAGAAAATGTATGGGGAATGTTGAAGTGACTAACAGTTGGTAGGCAATAGGGGGAAGACAGCCCGCGGGCCACATGTGGCCCGCGCCCTCACGCGCCCTACTAGTAGTTTATATACCTTGTGGAGAGCTTCCTTTCCGTGCAAACGGTTAAAGTTACACAAAAAACAAGGAAGTATAATGCAAAAGTTGTGGTTTAAAAATTAAAAAAAAAATTGCCTCACCTCATTTCATTTAGTTGGTTGCTATTTGTGCAGTTTCTTTGCTATTTGGATATCCTAAATAAAGCCATTAAAAAATTATAAAATTCCAAAATTGCTAATTCCGGGAATTAAATCGGGCTAGCACTTGCAATTGTAATAAGATTTTAGTACAAAATGGTCTAATAAAACTTATAGTTTAATTACAAGAATTATGTCATGAATTCTGGCTGTATTTCTGAGCTGAACAGCTACGCTGATTCGTTGCGCAAAAAATGAGCCGGTTGGCCTGTCACCAGCTGAGGATATTAGCCGCGAGGAAAAATTGTGTCTAGTTTGTGTACACAGTTCTCGCTGTAATAGGTACTTGTGTACTATTCCGTCGACGCAATCCGGGCTAAAGAAGACTTATGGAGTGCGGTTAGTGCATAAAATATGTTTTATAGTCAGACTGCCAGGTCTCTTGGCGCAAATTCAACGAAACGCAGTTTAAAATATCGCCTCATTTACCTTGTTTACTCGGTAATGGGGATTTATGGTGACAATTAGTGAACGCAACAACGGCGCATGAGAATTTTTTACGAAAATCGGTTTTAATTGCATTGTACGGGACATGGCCAGAAAATGTATTTTACTTTGCTGCATTTTGGTAATAATAATGCTTTGAATCATTATTAAAATGCAAATTAATGTGTAAGATTTATATTAAAAGTATCAGTTGCATAGTTCCGAAGTTGCAAAGAAAAAAGGTTAAAAAAATTAAAAGAGATAAGTGGAGGAAAACAGGCCTTTTAAAAATACCGCAGACGTTTTATCTGGGTCTGAAAACTGAGGCATCTCCACTTATACAGTCTTCTCTATTCTAAGAAAATCAAGCGGCTGTGTAAAGTTAGTATGCGGTGGTATCTGGTGAAAAACCGCTTTTAAATTGCTCAATTTCTTTAATGGTATTTCCAATCATTATTTATCACTAGAATTTGAGCACGTTAGTTTTCCACAAAGTTAGTTGCAATACTCGTTTTTCTCCCTACAAGGATATATTGTAGGGAGAATAAACAAAACAGTACTTATAGCAATCTAATTTTTATATTTTATAGCTTTAGATGGATATAAACATAATCTTTTTTTCGCAGGAACCGTGAAATTTTTTGAATTATAAGTTATTGTGTTAAGTAATTCAGGTTATAAACAGATAATTTGGATCAATAGTTGCAGCGTGAATGACTAAAATGCATTCAAACTTTTGATAAAACATAATATAAAAGGATCAGAACTTAGTGACGTCGCGAACTTTTTTTAGCCTCTGCTCTATAGCATCCTTTTTGGTTTGTCAAAACTGTAAAATGGCGCTTATGTAAGCGACAATAATATTATGTGCTGTCAGTGCTACAGTACTATTTTGGGCGGTAACGACGCCATATTTGAGAAATTTTTGGCTTCAACAAAAGTCCCTTATTTCTCGTCCTCTTAGAGTAACGTATTTCGTAATTGATTCAAACTATCAAGTTTATAGACTTTCAGTTACTATGACATTAATAGGAGCGATAAGATAATATTAAAATTATAGTCTGTGGACTTCCACGTCTTCCCGAGCGCCACTACACTCAACTTTCCTTATCCAGCCACTTCCCGCTATCAGGTGGAATTTTGTAATGCCACCTGAAGGGAAAGTACTACTGTAGATAGAAAATTATACTCAAAGAAAACATTCCTTTTTTGAATAGAAACAAAACTGAATTCAAAGATTTTCGAAATTTCGCTTGCCACACCCGGAAATCGAACTGACTCAAATCTGTAAAAATTACAGCGTGTACTTTTATTGTATCGATCGTTGGGGTCAATTTATCAGGCTCAAAACTCTCTAAGAAATTAAATGAAAGGAAAACGTGAAATCTGAAATTATTTTAATTATTCACAAAAAATGGTAAACTAACTTATTAGTTGCTCGAAATGGAGCCCCGTTTTCTTTCACACAAACTTACAGTATTAAAAGTAGTTTCCCTTTAGGTGGCATTACAAAATTCCACCCTGTATATACCGTCGGTTCAACGAACAAAAGGAAACGGCAGACATCTGCAATGAATTGAAAAATACTTACCAACATCACAGTCGAATGCAGCCAAGCATGAACGAAGGATTTACTCGAACCAACTTGAACGTCCCGCTTGAGAAATCATATTGCTTGTCGCACGACCTCGAGTCTCTAGCCGTACTCCATTGACCATGAATCTATAAGACACCTTATAACAAGTAAGTGGCTCCTAGTAATCAATATATCTAAATAATTTAAAAATTAAAAACACGACTACCCACCCTGTGGTAAAATGACTTTTCAAAAAATATATCCTATGTTATTCGGAATGATGTAAGGATTCTAACGATACCCCATATGTCCAAATCTATTCAGTCGTTCCGAAGTTATGGTGGAATAAAGAAACTCACATACATATACATACATACAATCACGAACCCTAAAAACATTACACTCCTTTTTCGGGCAGTCGTGTAATAACAAGCATGTGGCTCCTAGTAAGCAATGTTATTAAATAATAAGCAAGTGGCTCCTAGTAAGTGAAGTGGTTGGTTATACTCTTCAGTCTTCTGTATAACCCGCCGCAGTGAATGGATATGGTCTATGGTAGGTACAAAAGCCTTTTCGGAAACCGGCTTGTTCGGGAGGCTGGAAGTCGTCAAACCTATTAGCGAGACGACTCGTAATGACCCTCGAGAACAGTTTATAGACGTGGCTCAACAGCGAGATGGGTCTGTAATTCTCCAGCAAGGTGTTGTCACCTTTTCTGAAGAACAGAAAGCAATAGATTTAGGTATATTTTTAGTAGGATATTATTGCAACGCCAAAATAAAGTCTATTTTTTACTAAGTAAAGTTTTTGTCTTCAGTAGGAACGTTTTCATATTATAAGCCTTCAGGGTATCGGGACAACGCGACGCAACGCAGCTCAATGCTCTAATGGGGCCTCGCTCTAACACGTTCTGCAATAACCTCATCAGAGATTTTCAGTCTATGCGTGCGCCAAAAATATTCATCTTAAATTCAGTGCAAGAAATAAATCTGTCAAAATAGATTCCGTACCGCATTGTAAGGTAGTTTACTATCTCTTCTTATATCTTCTCAACCTCTTTTATGTCCCACTGCTGGGCACAGGTCTCCTCTCACACTGAGAGGGGCTTGGCCATAGCCCATCACGCTGACCAAGTGCAGTTTGGCGGGCTTCACACACCTTCGAGAACATTTTTGTGAACTCTCAGCACGCCCGCTGGTTTCCTCACGATGTTTTCCTTCACAGCTAAGCAAGTGATATTTTAGTTTCCTAAAAACCACATAACTCGGAAAAGTCAGAGGTGCGTGCCCAGGATTTGAAGGTAGTTTACTGTCGGGTCATAAGAAGCCCGTATGGGAAAGTTCATAGAAATCTAAGCCGCAGCGAACGTGGTAAAAAATAACATTAGACCTCTAGCGGATATGTGGTGGATGTCGTATTCGTACCGTAGCATCGTATGAGCGTATAGAGGGAACATTTCGCCATTACGAATGCACTTCACAAACTTTTTTATTATTTAAACTTTACCCCCGTTATAGTCGTGTGGGCATCTTTGAACGGATTAACTTCCTTATTCCAAGAAAACTACTTAAAAGCAGAAAACCATGCAGATTTTTTTCAGAAAGAAATAGGGTAAGTGTTGTCAAGTTTTTATTAATTTCTCTTTATCTTTATGTATAGTCTGTACCTACTTTAAATTAACACAGGCATTTGAGATTTTCCGAGATAAAAGATTCCCCTTGAAATCTAATCTTTTATGATTTTGATTTGTTTTTATTGAAGTAATTTTGTAAATAATACTCATTTTGTGAAAATTATTAATCTTAGTATCTAAGCCAAAACCAAAATATTCAATGAAAATCAAATAGTGTTTTAAGAACCATTGGCATTAGGAATTTGTGTATCATATACGGAATTTAATTTTGCATACAAAATAATAGTAATGTAGGTATTAATTTGGCACCTAATGAATGAATTGATTTACATTTTAGTTAATTTTGCGGTGTATCGGTGTCCTAACGCTCGAACATGTCGCTACTCGCTGCATTGACTTAATGTCGTCATAAATTGCCATTACTGGGTAAACTCGGCGAACTGGCCGATATTTTGCACGACACGGCCGGTTGAACCCGCGCCAACTGAGGCGTCGCATGGAGCGACTAAACATGTTATTTTAACCATCGAAATTAGTAAACGTCGGCTAGTTTATCAAAGCATACTGGGAGCACGGTTGCATGAACTGAATACCGTGATCGTGGGCAAGGCAGGCTCGACTGAGGCAAACATAGCACATTTTATTGTAAGCAGTCGAATATTTTTGAAATATTTAAGAAAAACACAACTACTCCAACCCCTCCCCCCAAACCCGACTCTGTTGGGGGTGTGACTTTTTACCAAAGAATATGTGCACTGTATAGAACAATGTAGCAATAATGCTTTCACTTTGGATGTCCAGGTTTAAGTCTATTTGCACCGTACTAATTTGACGACCTCCGGGGTGAGTGGTTAGCGTGCCGGTCTTCAAGGCGCCGCCATCTCTGAGGTTCCGGGTTCGATTCCCGGTCGGGGCAATGTAGAAAAATAACTTTTCTACATTGTCTCGGGTCTGGGTGTTGTGGTACCTTCGTTGTTTCTGATTTCCATAACACAAGTGCATAAGCTACTTACTATGGGATCGGAGCAATGTATGTGATGTTGTTCTCTATATATCATATTTACTATATTTTTACTATTTTACTAATATAAGACATTGATCTACTAAGTATTTAAAAATATCGGTGAAAAGTTTATCCAGTCAGCACTAAAAATATTCTTTACCTCAATGATTCCACATTGATTTTTGTTACAAACGGAGAATTTATTTTAAATTTTCGTAACATTATATGAGTACTAGCGGACGCCCGCGGCTTCGTTCACGATTAACCTCTGCTTTACAACCTTAGGCGTTTAATTACTAAAATTCCTGTTTTAACTGCCATTTATTTTAATAATTTTGACGACAAATTATTTCTTTGTAGGTACTTGCTGCTAAAGTCACTTATCGATTTTGATATATGAGGTCGTTACAAAAATTTAATATAGTTCAATTAGGGTTCCGTACCTAGTGGGTAAAACGCGGTAACTAAGACTACGCTGTCTGCCCGTATGTCCGTCCATGCTTACTTGCTACTATGGTCAGATACCGATTTTCAAAGCAATCGGCCCAGTAACAAAAAAAGTTCAAAACGGCGGCTACTTTTTTAAGTTTTGACCATAAGTTAGTTCTCTGTCCTTGCTGCGATGCTCAGATATCGATTTTCAAAGTAATCGGTCCAGTATCTAAAAAGTTCAAAATGACGGCCACTTCCTTTTAATTCTTACCACAAATTCCTTCTCCATGCTTGTTCCGATACTCAAATATAGATTTTCAGAGCAATCGGCCTAGTAACAAAAAAATTCAAAATGGCGGCCACTTTTTTTTTTTAATTCTGACCATAAATTCGTTCTCTATGCTTGCTTCGATACTCAAACGTCGATTTTCAGAGCAATCGGCCCAGTAACAAGAAAGTTCAAAACGGCGGCCACTTTTTTAAAAATGACCATAAATTCGTTCTCTATGCCTGCTGCGATACTCAAATATCGATTTTCAAAGCAATCGGCCCAGTAACAAAACAGATCATAATGGCGGTCACTTTTCTAAATTTTGACCATAAATTCCTTCTCCATGCTTATTGCGATCCTCAAATATCGATTTTCAGAGCAATCGGCCCAGTAACAAAAAAGTTCAAAACGGCGGCCACTTTTTTAAATTTTGACCATAAATTCGTTCTCTGTGCTTACTGCGATGCTCAGATATCGATTTTCAAAGTAATCGGCCGAGTATCTAAAAAGTTCAAAATGGCCGCCACTTTTTTTAAAAATGACCATAAATTCGTTCTCTATGCTTGCTGCGATACTCAAATATCGATTTTCAAAGCAATCGGCCCAGTAACAAAAAAGTTCACAATGGCGCCCACTTTTCTAAATTTTGACCACAAATTCCTACTCCATGCTTGTTGCGATACTCAAATATTGATTTTCAGAGCAATCGGCCCAGTAACAAAAAAGTTCAAAATGGCAGCCACTTTTTTTAATTCTGACCATAAATTCGTTCTCTATGCTTGCTTCGATACTCAAATATCGATTTTCAAAGCAATCGGCCCAGTAACAAAAAAGTTCAAAATGGCGGCCAGTTTTTTTAAAAATGACCACAAATTCCTACTCCATGCTTGTTGCGATACTCAAATATCGATTTTCAAAGCAATCAGCCCAGTAACAAAAAAGTTCAAAATGGCGGCCACTTTTCTAAATTTTGACCATAAATTCCTTCTCCATGCTTGTTGCGATCCTCAAATATCGATTTTCAGAGCAATCGGCCCAGTAACAAAAAAGTTCGAAATTTTAAAACTTCAAAATTTGTATTTCAAAAATCCCCGATAAATCTGAGTACGAATTAATTTTGTTACCTAATAAATAAAAAAACCGGCCAAGTGCGAGTCGGACTCGCGCACCGAGGGTTCCATACCATAAAAGAAATAAAACATTAAAAGAATCACTTTTGTTCATGATTTTACGAGTATAATTTACATATAGGTACTTTTGTTGGCAAACCGCAAACCTAACTTTGTTTTCGGCGGATTATTGTTATTAGCAAAAAAAGTATAATAGTTAGAGGGTTGATTTTATTTTTCCTGTAAAATATACGTTAGCTTCTATTGATCATATTTATTTCAGATTTTTCGAATGGTAAACTTCGGAGATAAGGGGGGGGGAACGGTATTTTTTTCGACAGTTTGCCCAATAAATCAAAAACTATCAGGCATAAAAATAAATAAAAATTGGTTTTAGAATATACAAGTAACGCCCTTTCATATGATATCCCACTCAATATTGTTATATCATTTTGAAATTTTGGCGACCCGGTTTTCCCCCCTTTTTAAATAAAAATAAAAACAATTTTCAAATTTTTACGATTGCTATAATGTCGCGTCACTATTATCTATAACTATTCTAAATTTCAGGTCGATAGCTTGAATAGTTACTGAAATAATCGAGTGTGACAGACGGACGGACGGACGGACGGAGAAAGTCTCACCATAAGGGTTCCATTTTTACCAAATTGGTATGGAACCCTAAAAACCTAGCTACCAAATTTCAGATCTCTACAACTTTTAGTTTTTTAGGAATTCCTGGAAGAACAAAAAAAATATCACTTTTGTATGGGAAAATCCTTTAAATGTACGAGTTTTACCCCTTAAAACTTGAATTTCTGAAATCCCCGTCTTAGTACGAATTCCTGACCTAATATCAACCTAGATACCAAATTTCAGATCTCTACGACTTTTAGTTCTTCGGGAATTCCTGGAACAACGAAAACAAAAATCACTTTTGTATGGGAAAATCCCTTTAATGTACGATTTTTACCCCTTAACATTTGAATTTCTGGAATCCCCGTCTTAGTACGAATTCATGACCTAATATCTACCTAGGCACCAAATTTCAGATCTCTACGACTTTTAGTTTTTCGGGAATTCCTGGAACAATGGAAAAAATTAACTTTTGTATGGGAAAATCCCTTTAATGTACGATTTTTACCCTTTAGAATTTGAATTTCTGGATTCCCCATCTTAGTACGAATTCATGACCTAATATCTACCTAGGCACCAAATTTCAGTTCTCTAGGACTTTTAGTTTTTCGGGAATTCCTGGAACAACGAAAAAAATTAACTTTTGTATGGGAAAATCCCTTAAATGTACGATTTGTACCCCTTAGAATTTGAATTTCTGGAATCCCCGTCTTAGTACGAATTCATGACCTAATATCTACCTAGGCACCAAATTTTAGATCTCTACGACCTATACTTTAGACGGAATCCGTGGAACAACCAAAATGCCTCATTCTTTTATATATATAGATGAAAATGTTTTAATGTTGCGATTGCGTAGATTATCCCATAATAAGTACATGTCTAATAATTCTCGTATATCAATTTGGTGGGTATAAATAATGAGTAATTTACTCCGGAAGTGTCTCATCATTAGAGGCTTGAAACGGCGCATAATTAATTCATATTAGATCTAATTGAAGACGCATACCGACCGCTTCACCGCATACTTGTTATCCTCACGCCAAATAACATCATAATGTATTTATTTATAAGGAACTCCCATGTCACTTTGACAACTCCACAGGAAATTGAAGGGCTGGTAGACTCCTTGGCAAGGTAGTAAAGCCACTAGTCAGAGTTACAATGTTTAGGTAATAATAATTATTTCGATTTTGGATTGATTTACAGCATATCTACCCATAATATGGCATTTTGCGATACCCTAAAATATAAATGGAACTAAATAATAAAAAAAGTTAAAATTATCGCTAAATTGGTCACGTCACTTCGCGAATTCCTATACATTTTTTGAATTTCGTTCGATATCGATGCAATAGCTATCTCAAAAAACGCATTGACGAGACTATAGCTAGAGCTGCTACTCTAAACAAAAAAGAGTAAAATAGCTACAGCTACTGGCCCGTTTTTTTAACGAATATGACCGGACACAATAATCACATTTTCCCGTGTGACCCATATTAATAAAATGTGGCTTAGCATCCAAGAAAACCCGAAAAAAAAACTACAGTTTTAACCTAACCTACCCACGTTCTAGCTCTCTGTTACTGTAACGCAGCTTTTGTTCTACTTGGTAAAGATACTCATCACAAGACATCACTAAAAAGCTCAAAAAAACCTTACTTTGTTCATTTGCAATGGCTTGGTGCATTTCAACGTTGCATTTCCAGAACACACGATACGATCAAAAGCCATCGTAACTTTGAAATACGCTGTACAATGCTGCAAAACCGAATACAACCATTTATACAATTCTATTCCTTATTGCTTCGATTTTATGGGCTATTACAGTTTGAGAACGGCGTAAGTTTCACGAAGCTTAGGCATAAACCACTTTGTTTTTCCTAGCAAAACTGGCGATTAAAAATGTTGTACCTCACAACCGTTCGACGACGTGCCTCGACCTTTTTGATAACGTGTTTAGATCGCCAAAGGATATCGTGAGGCAAAAGGACGAATTTGAGTTTGGACTTACCCACCTGCACTTTTCGGAGTGCAGGTGGGTAAGTCCGAAAGACTTTTAGGTACCCAGCAGTGCTAGCATGGGTAGAGGGGACTACTTTCTCCACGGAAAAGGACAAAATTTTATCCCCTTCTACGTTTTTATCAGAACATGGGCGCATGGGTGGAGATAAAGCCCCTTTGGTTAATGTTAGGCATAAAATTGACCCACAAACACCGATAAAAAACCTCAGGATATAAGCATCCGAACGATCTATGTAAACCTGTTTCGTTCAGAGAGCCATTCGTCAAAATTCTACAGCATGGCCTTACTGTTGGTGTTAAAACAAACATTTTTGGCACCGATAAACTGCCGACATTTTTTCGCGCCATCCGCCATGTTCAGGGAATATGTGTAATCCCGCAATAGTTAATATTGAAGTTTAAACCAACCTACAGACGTCAAAAACTTTCTGACTGATTATTCCCGGGGGGTTTATGAATATGTGAAATTTTAAAAAGGAATAAATTTGTCCCTTTCCCATTTGGCCATGCTATAGCCGTCATTTTCTTTTCTGTCAAAGAATAAGGGGGACTACAATTTTATCCCCAGCTAGGCAGGGGGCAGCACAACACTGCTAAAGGGGAAAGGAGAAATTTATCCTCGTTTGACATTTCACGTGGAAACATACCCCCGAAATTAATCAAAGAGTCAAAGTTAAGTTTGACTTTTTGACATTATTTCGTAGATGGGTTAGTTTTGTGGTTATGTCAAAATTATAATTCTCCACACTATTGAAGGATATTGAAGGTGTTTTTTATCCCTGATATAATCAAGGAGGTTAAATCTCCACCCATACGCTTGGTATGGAGATTAGTAAAAACGTAGAAAGGAATAAAATGCTGTCCTCTCCCCGTGAAGCAAATAGTTTCCTGCCCATGCTAGCACTGCTGCTTGCATATCAAAAAGAATAAAAAGGCATTTCGAAGCTTAAAACTCTCGTGTACCAATTCCATCAAATGTTTTTAGGAGAAATTTTGGAGGAGCATGAAATTGCCGTTTGCTGTTTGAATTTTCCGCTTTACGAAAGAAATTAACTTCGACTTTATGTACGCCTGTGTGTATAGGCACGTAATGCCTATTAAGGTTTTAATCTCTCAAGCTTTAGCCTTCTTTGAAATTACACGTTTTACAAATAAATGCGAGTTTTTTATTAGAAAACTCTCATATTTCTGTAGATAAGTATATATAGACATAAACGTAGAGATTTTATGACTCTTCCATACAATCAAGGTTCGACTTTCCAGAAAGGGCCAAGATCGGAAACGACATGACTGTCTTCAAAAGAATCATTTTTGAATGTTTACAATATACCTAATATTGTAAACATTCAAAGCGCGACTACTTTACTTGGATCTTTGAAGCTTCTATTTCATGAAGATTCTTCTAAAAGGAGAAACCACTTAGTATGTTTTATAGGGTCATCTCGTGGAAATTTTAATAAAAAATATTTCAATATAAACTTTATTTACACTTTACAAGATAGTCTGCATTCTCACTTGCGATTATGTAACGATGTGACGTTATCGTTCTAACTTGGAAGGGGTCAATAGTGCCTAACGTTTGCTACACAGCATCACATCGGAAATTTAAATCACTTGGTCTTCCAAGTTTCATCTATGTCAATATAGTAACCAGCTTTCTACAAGACTTTCTCAATCTGAAAGGTGGAAATTAAATTAATGGATAAATTACAATATTTGAAATTGGGACGTGCCAGAAATCGAACTCGGGACCTCCGACTCGCAACCGAGTGCCCACCAGGGAGGTTATAGAACTTCGTCTGGGCCTTAATAATTAAGAGCGTTTGAATGAGTAAGTAATTTATTTTTCAACACACATGCTCATAAAGTGGCTCAAATTTTACCGTAATTAGGCACATAATGACACCTATAATCGCACACTGTGACTTTTTCGTTATTATTATTCACTAGTGAGTTAGACAGTTTTTTCTACACACTTGCTCATCGCAAACTGTGACTTTTTCATTACTATTATGCACTAGTGAGTTAGACAGTTTTTTTTTTATTTTATCTACTAAATAAAATTATTTTTAGTATTATTTTATTATCAAATGTGTTGAAAAACGTCGTATGATACACGTGAGTATTGATGATAACCGTCCTCGGCTATCTTAAGACCTCAATGGCGCCTCAGCGGTAACCAACTCTACTCACTTGTACCATAAACCACCAATGATATTATAAGAGAAAATATCATTGCTTTTGCAAATAAAGATCTATTACAGGAAATACGTTTTTTATTAACAGTAGCTATATGTATTCGCCAAATAAACAATTCATTGAAGAGTTTTCGATTTCGGCAATATCACACAATCAACGTCCCAAAAATGGGATGTAGGTCGTGACCTCTTGTTTTATTAGATTACTCTTCGCCTGAGGATAACTCTTCATAGCCTTCATTGCGTATCTAAGCAAAATTTTGTTGCGAAAAGTCAAAAAAGATATCTTAGGAAGTTATTTGTATTTTTTTTACACCGTACAAGTTAGTACTTGACTGCGATCTCACCTGATGGTAAGTAATGATGCAGCCGAAGATGTTATCGTACTAACTTGGAAGGGGTAAGTAAACTAACCCCAACGATTTCTACACAGCATCGCACCGGAATGCTAAATCGCTTGGCGGTGCGTATTTGCTGGTAGGGTAGTAACTAGCCACGGCCGAAGCCTCGCTTTCAGACCAGACCTGAGCCAATTCGGAAATTATAAAATTCCAAAGTAGCCCGTGGCGGGAATCGAACCCGCGACCTGCCACTCGAATCCGAGCGCGCGCCCCTGTTCCCGGGAGGACGTATGAAGAAAGAAGGGATGTAAAGTTTTAATATGTAGTATTTTTTTAATACAACAATATAGACATACGTCCAAACGAACATGCGAGGGCGTTAAGTGATCTTTGCACCACCAAAGAAGCTAGTGTGTTATTTATTAGGAGGCAATAATCCTGTTGGTTGGTGTTCCTTGAGATTGGTCGCCGTAACTAAAATTAGGCATTTTTCTTACTACTTCGCTTTGCATCATCCCAAAGCTGAGTAGAGACCTCTCCTTTCAAAAGAAGTTAGATCTTCATAAATTATAACTTCTTTAAGCTGTTTCAATTAAAGAGGGGTTGGTTACATAGGGGTTATAAAATTTGAATTTTCGCGGGCTAATATTGCCGAAACACCTTAAAGAGGCAGAGAAAAGGAAGATATTAATATAACAGTACCAGCTGACACGACAAACGTTGTTTTGCCATTAGCCATATAAAAATAGCTTACAACTTACATTCAGGCCCACCGAACATAAATAGAAAATTTCATAACAATCTATCGAGCCGTTTCGGAGGAGTTTGGTGACAAAAATTGGCATGAGAATTTTATAATATATTAGAGAATATTATATTATATTCGTTGTTATTAGGTCCTAAAATATTTTGCAGTGGGAGTCAGCCTTTGTCTTCTTCGGATTTCATTTGACAAGATGACCTATACCAAAAGGGCTATGACGCAAATGGCCCACCAACGCCTTTCATTATTTATCCAGCGGTCACAAAGAGAATGCCCTCAGTACATTTATCAAATTTGACACCCAATTTGGAGAGTGTCACCGGCATACGAAATAATTAGGGGCGAAGACCCTGCTCGTTTATTGTTAGAGCGTGCTAATATGAGCTATTAGTGGAATGGCCGTGTGTGACACATTGTTGATTCTCCATTGTAAGAATAGACATGTGCACAGGACCCAGCAAACTGCGCGAAAAAATGTCACCAGTTCACTGGTGTCAAAAATGTTTGTTTTGACACCAACAGCGTTAGTTGTAAGCCGACCGCAGTATTAACTATGGACCGCGGTCCACGCCACAGATCACTATAGGTACTTGTTATTAGTCCGCAAGCGAATTTCCTCAGGGACGATTTCCGCCATATTGCGCCGCATTAGCGGAAATTTTGAAAAATGGCGCTAAAATGTTACGATGCGCTCATCCTCAGCTTCATGTCGGAATCAATGTAAAAGTAATATTGTGACATTGTATTTTTGGATATTTTTTACGCAGTCATGCCATAACTACTGCAACGATTTGGTTCAAATAAAGCAGCATGACCGAAACCAACCAGGGAATTACTTTATGTGACCGAAACCAAAATATCCTAGAAAAATAAAGTACTTAGTGTTAGTAGAACCTTTGGCACTTGAAATATTTTTTTATATTTCAAATTAATTTTGCTTACCAAAAGATTCTTTCTTGGAGCTTTAAATAAATACTAAATATATCCCAAAAAAAGAAAAAACAGTAGAGAGTTTTAAGAGTCAATTTTGCTGTGCACATTGTATGTAAAGCTTTCATTCCAGTCGGTATTGAAAGTTCCTTAGTACCTGAGTAGCTAGTCGTACCTACGTGCCTCCTACTCATACGTTATTCAATATGAAATTTTCCATATTCTAACTTTCCCAAGCGTATATTCAAATTTCATTCAATTAATGGAGTTCGCTTATTACCTTTACTAGCGGACGCCCGCGGCTTCGCTCGCGTTGAACCTCTGCTTTACATCCTCAGGCGTTTAATTACCAAAATTCCTGTCTTAACTGCCATTTATTTTAATAATTTAAAGACAACAAATTCTTCCTTAGTGCTTGCTGCTATAGTCACTTATCGGTTTTGAAAATATGAGGTCGTTACAAAAAGTTTCATATAGTTCAATTAGGGTACCGTTCCTATAGGGGAAAAAGGCGGGAACCTTATTACTGAGACTACGCTGTCTGTCCATAATAAATGGCGGCCACGTTTTTTAATTCTGACCATAAATTCGTTCTCTATTCTTGCTGTGATACTCAAATATCGATTTTCAAAGCAATCGGCCCAGTAACAAAAAAAGTTCAAAATGGCGGCCACTTTTATTAAATTTTGACCACAAATTCCTTCTCCATGCTTGTTGCGATACTCAAATATCGATTTTCAGATCAATCGGCCCAGAAACAAAAAAGTTCAAAATGGCGACCATTTTATTTAATTCTGACAATAAATTCGTTCTCTATGCTTGCTGCGATACTCATATTATATCGATTTTCAAAGCAATCGGCTCAGTAACAAAAAAGTTCAAAATGGCGGCCGCTTTTCTAAATTTTGCCCACAAATTCGTTCTCTATGCTTGCTGCGATACTCAAATATCGATTTTCAAAGCAATCGGCCCAGAAACAAAAAAATTCAAAATGGCGGCCACTTTTTTTAATTTTGACCACAAATTCCTTCTCCATGCTTGTTGCGATACTCAAATATCGATTTTCAGAGCAATCGGCCCATTAACAAAAAAGTTCAAAATGGCAGCCACTTTTTTTAATTTTGACCACGAATTCCTTCTCCATGCTTGCTGCGATACTCAAATATCGATTTTCAAAGCAATCGGCCCAGAAACAAAAAAGTTCAAAATGGCGGCCATTTTATTTAATTCTGACCATACATTCGTTCTCTATGCTTGCTGCGATACTCATATATCGATTTTCAGAGCAATTGGCCCAGTAACAAAAAAGTTCAAAATGGCGGCCACTTTTTTTAATTCTGACCATAAATTCTTTCTCTATGCTTTCTGCGATACTCAAATATCGATTTTCAAAGCAATCGGCAAAGTAACAAAAATGTTCATAATCGCGGCGTCTTTTTTTAAATTTTGATACAAATTCCTTCTCCATGCTTGCTGCGATACTCAAATATCGATTTTCAAAGCAATCGGCCCAGAAACAAAAAAGTTCAAAATGGCGGCCATTTTATTTAATTCTGACCATAAATTCGTTCTCTATACTTGCTGCGATACTCAAATATCGATTTTCAGAGCAATTGGCCCAGTAACAAAAAAGTTCAAAATGGCGGCCACTTTTTTTAAATTTTGACCACAAATTCCTTCTCCATGCTTGCTGCGATACTCAAATATTGATTTTCAAAGCAATCGGCCCAGAAACAAAAAAGTTCAAAATGGCGGCCATTTTATTTAATTCTGACCATAAATTCGTTCTCTATGCTTGCTGCGATTCTCATATATCGATTTTCAGAGCAATTGACCCAGTTACAAAAAAGTTCAAAATGGCGGCCACTTTTTTTAATTTTGACCACAAATTCCTTCTCCATGCTTGCTGCGATACTCAAATATCGATTTTCAAAGCAATCGGCCCAGAAACAAAAAAGTTCAAAATGGCGGCCATTTTATTTAATTCTGACCATAAATTCGTTCTCTATGCTTGCTGCGATACTCAAATATCGATTTTCAGAGCAATCGGCCCAGTAACAAAAAAGTTCAAAATGGCGGCCACTTTTTTTTAATTTTGACCACGAATTCCTTTTTCATGCTTGCTGCGATACTCAAATATCGATTTTCAAAGCAATCGGCCCAGAAACAAAAAAGTTCAAAATGGCGGCCATTTTATTTAATTCTGACCATAAATTCGTTCTCTATGCTTGCTGCGATTCTCATATATCGATTTTCAGAGCAATTGACCCAGTAACAAAAAAGTTCAAAATGGCGGCCACTTTTTTTAATTCTGACCATAAATTCGTTCTCTATGCTTGCTGCGATACTCAAATACCGATTTTCAAAGCAATCGGCCCAGTAACAAAAAAGTTCAAAACGGCGGCCACTTTTTTTTAATTCTGACCATAAATTATTTCTCTGTGCTGGCTGCGATACTCAAATATCGAGTTTCAAAGCAATCGGCCCAGTAACATAAAAGTTCAAAATGGCGGCCACTTTTTTTTAATTTTGACCACAAATTCCTTCTCCATGCTTGTTGCGATACTCAAATATCGATTTTCAGAGCAATCGGCCCAGTAACAAAAAAGTTCAAAATGTCGGCCACTTTTTTTAATTCTGACCATAAATTTTTTCTCTATCCTTGCTGCGATACTCAAAAATCGATTTTCAATGCAATCGGCCCAGTAACAAAAAAGTTCAAAATGGCGGCCACTTTTTTAATTCTGACCATACATTCGTTCTTTATGCTTGCTGCGATACTCAAATACCGATTTTCAAAGCAATCGGCCCAGTAACAAAAAAGTTCAAAATGGCGGACACTTTTTTAAATTTTGACCACAAATTCCTTCTCTATGCTTGTTGCGATACTCAAATATCGATTGTCAGAGCAATCGCCCCAGTAACAAAAAAGTTCAAAATGGCGGCCACTTTTTAATTCTGACCATAAATTCGTTCTCTATGCTTGCTGCGATACTCAAATATCGATTGTCAGAGCAATCGGCCCAGTAACAAAAAAGTTCAAAATGGCGGCCACTTCAAAATTTGGATTTCAAAAATCCCCGAAAAACCTGAGTACGAATTGATTTTATTACCTGATAAAAACCTAGGTACCAATTTTCAGATCTGAACTACTTTTAGTTCTTCGGGAATTCCTGGAACAACGAAAAAAATCACTTTTGTATAGGAAAATTCCTTAAATGTACGATTTTTACCCCTTAAAATTTGAATTTCTGAAATCCCCGTCTTAGTACGAATTCATGACCTTATATCAACCTAGGTACCAAATTTCAGATCTCTACGACTTTTAGTTTTTCGGGAATTCCTGGAACAACGAAAAAAAAAATCACTTTTGTATGGGAAAATCCCTTTAATGTACGATTTTTACCCCTTAGGATTTGAATTTCTGGAATCCCCGTCTTAGTACGAATTCATGACCTAATATCTATCTAGGCACCAAATTTCAGAGCTCTACGACTTTTAGTTTTTCGGGAATTCCTGGAACAACGAAAAAAAATCACTTTTGTATGGGAAAATCTCTTTAATGTACGACTTCTACCCCTTAGGATTTGAATTTCTGGAATCCCCGTCTTAGTACGAATTCATGACCTAATATCTATCTAGGCACCAAATTTCAGATCTCTACGACTTTTACTTTTTCGGGAATTCCTGGAACAACGAAAAAAATTCACTTTTGTATGGGAAAATCCCTTTAATGTACGTTTTTTACCCCTTACAATTTGAATTTCTGGAATCCCCGTCTTAGTACGAATTCATGACCTAATATCTACCTAGGCACCAAATTTCAGATCTCTACGACCTATAGTTTAGGCGGAATCCGTGGAACAAACCAAAATTCCTCATTCTTTTATATATATAGATAGATAGATGTGAGTACTTTGTTTCAAATATTAGTATGTTTACCAAGTGATTTAGTATTTTATATTCGTTGTGTAACTACCAAAAAATTTTCTCAACCGTAAATTTGGGTCAAGGCTTTGTTTATTAAAAGAAACAAAACGGAATCATTTATTACTTTTCATCTTTTCCAAATGCGGGCAGAAGCTATACTTGCCATTATATTTCATACATTTTATTCTTCAATAATAATAAACACAATCAGGCACACTTTCATTGTACTGGCAATTTCGCACTTTTATTTATTTTGTTTTTTAAAACTGACCACCCTGATGGACACGCTGTCCCAGCCTACGTCCGGGCCAAGCTTCATTCTTTTATTGTGCGCGGCAATGAGCACTCGACTACAAAAACACGTCTCGTTTTTGTTAATTTAGGTTCAAAGTAAAAAAATTAAGTGTTCAGTGTTAAAACTTGCTTAATTTTCTATACTGATAATGCTTAGACGCTAGTAAAATTTATTATTATAACAAAAATAAAATCAAATCAAATCATATAATTGTGCATTCATCTTCGTCAGACTCCGAGGAAAGAGGGTAAGTGAAAATTAACCTTTTTTCCCAGATATCACATCAACTCAAATATCAATGCTGACGAAAGTGTGTCCAAAAATTGAAATCCTAAGGCATCTCTAAGCTAACTTGGAGGGTATCACATTGAGGTTATCACGAAAGTATAGCATGATGCGCGAAATAGTCCAGGCATCTCTAAGCTAGCTTGGAGGGTATCACGTTGAGGATACCACGAAAGCATAGCATGATGCGTCAATGCTCCTGGAGGTTGACTGCGGGTCAATACGAAGGATTTTAAAAAAACCTCAAAGGACTTTGCGGATACCAACGGGGGACGATGTCGGTGTGGCGCTGTTCTCGGCTTCACTACAAGTGGCTCCGCATGACCTCCCGGACTTTGATCCCGAATTGCTATCGGCGCTCAGTCACAAGAACTATATTAATGGTTAGTCCCGACAGTTGTAAAATTCTAGCCGACCTTCATTGCAAAGAATCAAATAGTTTATTTGATATACTTGCCTGACTTATGAATAGCCAGTTAAACGTTATAGCCTTTTATCAGTGATAACTATTTCACGACTTAAAAACTAATTCCACGAGGGTACCAACGCGTCGAACTTTTCTAACTATGTACCTACAACAATAATGTTTAGATTTTGTGGTGGAAAATAATTTTACTTACTTTCGAAAATTAATGTTCAGATTGTGTAATGGGATGATAATTTAACTATTAGCTCAAAACTCAATAAGTTAACAATATTATGTATAATGTACCATTAGTCTGAAAGTTTCATTGAAGTGAATTGTTAAATTCTTTCTGAAACTAATAAAAATCTTAAACCACAACGCGTCCTGAACTGAGAAGAAGCTTAAGTATTGACAAATGACATTTTGTTTCGACAAATGACAAGTAATTAAAGTTCACGAACGGGACCAGATGTTTTTTCGGAGAAATAGTTTCGGGCATTATACTAGTTTCAATGGTTACTGATCGTCAGGTGTTGTAAATAAAGAAACCAGCAGGGCGCGGCGGGCGACTTTGCTATCGACACCCACCGCTGGGACAGCGCAATCTCGTTTCTCGAGAAACTAGCTGGCCCCCTCTCGTTACGGCTCGGCCAGCAGGGGGGCGTGACACACTTGAGTATTGGCGATCAGCCGCGAGGAAGATGTGACGTGGCAGCGAGTCTCCAGCATCAGCCACAACAAGGACCAGGTTCAGCGACGACGCTAGACATTAAGGTACCTATATGCCAGTTGTCTTCAACATTTTGAAGTTTGTTGGTTACATATCACTGACAAGGAATCCGTCACGATCTATAACATGATCTAGAATTTCGGGAGTTATAATAAGTGAAGACTATTTTTTGACTTTCACTAGGTGTACAAATGTACGTACATTCAATAAAATATTTTAATGAATTGAACAAATTAAGGAACTAGCTCCAAAAAATTATTATTACATAATACCATTTTAAAAATCGTACACTAACACAGTGTACCGTCTTACACGTTCACAACAAAGAAAAAGCGACAAATGTCTTTGACAATCGACATTTCTTTTTTGGGTGAGATAATGTGGGAGTGAGTCACTGCATGTTCGATTATAGTTAAGATGTGTCTAACCTCAAAATCTTACGTGGTAAAAGATACATTCTAAATTTAAAGGCGTTGAATGAATTTGTAGTTCAAAATCCTTTGAAATTGATAGTTCATAGAACAGCTTACAAGCGAATACTTAAAAAGGGTTTTATGCCTATGAACTGAAGAATCTTATTTTAAAGTACCGATTCATCCTTGGTAAAATACATAAAGAAGTTGTGACTCATCTCAGATACTTACCGCGGTTTTTTCATGAGGATTTGTTAGGTGTTAGAGTGTTAAAGTTATTTACTACCCTCAAAACATGCTCAGTTTCCTGGTTTTATTTTATTTTAATTTCTGACGATATGGCAGTATCGTTACCCAACCGCAAACTATGACGTGAATTATGTAACAATTCAAATTCTGTAAAAAATTTTATACGCTTAACTCGTTGTATCATCTAAGAGTTAAGCTTAATTCCGATTAAAAGTCCTAAAGTCCACTTCTCCAGCTATTAGGTATGGATGGGGTTACACAGAACGTCTGTAGAAACAAAAAATGTAGCCCGTAAGAAAAATTAGACTTTAGACGCAGCTGTTCGTCCATCATCGGTTATCCTATCAGATGGCCAGTGGTTACAACACATTTTTTAAGTCATCTAACTCCCTTAAACCTAAAAGGTTGAACTAGTGATTCACACGATTTCCCGGTCTAGATGAAGACTAATTCTTTTCATTAGAGGGATTTTTGTTTTTGTAATAATTAACGTTAAGATGAATCGAAATACCTCTTTACAGAGTTGATGGCCATATTTTTCGATACATCTATTTTGATACACATGATTTACATCAGTTGCATAGAGGATATCAAATATCCTCATTTAAACGATTGGGTTAATTGTTTCTTATATGGAAATTAAAGATAATCAAAAGCTGACCAAGAGTTACATCCAGTTAATGGGATTAAGCTATCGCTGTAAAATTATATACTTCAAAGTTATTCAAAGAGTTCAATCCAGTTATTGAATTTATCGCTTCTTGCAATAATGCGAAATGTAATCAATATGAACCCAGACGTCTTAGAAACAGACGCATTCTGAACATTTTGGAACACGAAGTTTACCTTTGCTCTTCTATACATTCTTCTAGAGGTAGAATGCTTAAAAATACTATTATAGACAATGCTTTAGACATACATCGTCTAAGGACCTCTACAACTTTGGATTTCCTTCTTTTACATAAGGTGTCAAAAGACTTACTTCTTATAGTACATTTATTGATGATAAATAAATAAATATGGTCTTTCCCTAGAGAACCACAATTCATAGGAATTACTGGAGGAAGTTCTCTGAAGGCATTAAAAAAAAAAAAAAAAAAAAAAGGACATTTTGTTGGAATTTTTAATAATCTATATGTTTCAAAAATTTTGTGTTATTTACAAAGTTTTGTGGCAATACTGCTTTAATAACGACTGAGATCCGTACAATCCGTACATTATAAGTCAACCTCGTAATTTCCAACAGAACAACTTGTTAACGACGTAGCATATGGTACGATTACTTGTTATCATTCGGCATTGAGTTTAATTTCTGCTGATGATTTTGGGTCAAATAAAAAAAAAAAAAAAAAAATATATATATATATATATATTATATTGCGAAAATGAATAGATAAATTAACATCAAACACCACATAGTAGCACACAATATAGTATGCTAACACATTGCTCAATGGGCCTTAATAAGAGTTTATTCATTCCGTAACTTTGCTTTGCTGATCTTGTAACTTTTTTAGCTCTAGGCAGTAGACACAGCACAGAATGAGAACATTAGCATTAGTTAAAGTTAGTATTATTGTTTTTATATAATTCAAGGGAATTATTGAGTTTATACAACGCCAGCTACTACTCAGGGCGAACCAGTTTTAATTATACCATAATTAAAACTGAAGAGAAAGTATAAAAATTTGCCACAGCTTTGAAAAACAAATCGATATGTCGTTTACAAAATCTTAGACCAAGATATATAATAGACAACCTCCTGATAATGTTGAAGCGACCTCATAAGGTCGCCTGCAGGCAGACCACCGTGAGAACGTGTCTGCCGAGGAATATAATCTCTCACGAGAGAGGTCTGCGTTTCAGTGCACTCAGCAACACTTCCTCGGCGAGCACGTAGTTTGTTGCTTGACCTCATCAGAAAAGCAGTCTGCTGGTAACAACCATTACGGACGTTACCTAAGTTTTATAACCTCTTATTGAGCGATGATGCTTCTGTCGCAATAGCTCTTTTGCTCTCTAATCATTATTCATTATAATCTATCTAAATATAAATTAAACCTATTTATAATGTGACTGGGTTATTGATCCAGGAATTGAACGAAAAGATTGTGTTAATTAAATACTTCTGTGGTATAAAGAGGACCTATTTCCTATTATAATAGGAAACAATTTACTATCTGTTAATGTCCATAATTTAACAAAAATTTTCATCTCTAAACATCTACCTGATTGTGTTTATTATTATTGAAGAATAAAATGTATGAAATATAATTGATGATTAAACGAACTTACCTGTAAGTGAAGTTCTATCACAATTATGTGAATACATTTTATTCGAAAATAATAATATAAGGTCCCTCCCATACCCAAAACCCATGAGTATAATACGAAAATTTTGTTAAATATTCTCTAAAGAATGAAGCTTGGCCCGGACGTAGGCTGGGACAGCGTGTCCATCAGGGTGGTCAGTTTTAAAAAACAAAATAAATAAAAGTGCGAAATTGCCAGTACAATGAAAGTGTGCCTGATTGTGTTTATTATTATTTTCGAATAAAATGTATTCACATAATTGTGATAGAACTTCACTTACAGGTAAGTTCGTTTAATCATCAATTATATTTCCTAGGCCGAAAGCATTTTCCAAATTCAAATATGATGAACTTTCGTGTTCTATACCTGTGGTCCTGTAAGTGTGGTTGATTTGTTCCATACTATAATACGGGAATAATACATCTGATAAATAATTTATGTTAGTGGGAGTTAGTTTATAAATGCCAACGCCAGTACTTTTCACTTGTCACCTCTTTACCAATAAAGCGCGCTTAGAGATTTCTCGAGAATTGCTTCCTGAGAGGAATAAATCCCATATTAAAGACGGTAACCAAAGTCTTGAAACATGTCCAAGACACTCGGGTAATATGTTAGGTGGGAACAGAGGAATGTAATCCGGAGGATTTGTTGGAATGTGATTTATTCTGCAAGTTTCAGCTTCAAACCTTCTTTCACATGTTTTATAATATGCAAAGTGAGAAAATGCATTTAATAAAAAAAAAGATTCCGACGAATTGAGAACCTCCTCCTTTTTTTGAAGTCGGTTAAAAATGGACGCGTTTTATTAAAGTGTTTGTCAATGCAATCATTAACAATAGCTTATCATATTATTTAGAATATACGATTATATCGCACAGCAGCCGTAGCAATACGACATTTGCGATTCCCGTGATCAATATAGCGATAATTGTCATATATTTTACAAGAAATTTCCTAATTAAATTATATTGAATTCATACCTCAATTGGCTTAAAGTTTCACGACCACTCACAACTTTTTGTCCACGTTCAATTATGGATTAAACAAGCTCTTAAACGCGACATAGCTACCGTGATCCTACATTTAACTTACGCTTATCTAGGCCAATTAAAGGTGTCAGGTAAACGTTGCAGCTGACTACAAAGCATAAACGTGTTTTATACGAGGCGCTTCTTATATAGCCGGTGACGTGCGCTGAAGCGAAAAGTCCGCTAATGAAGTGGGCGGCAAATAGAGGCGGGCAAAAAGAGCTTTGTT
This sequence comes from Coenonympha glycerion, assembly GCA_963855885.1. Lineage (NCBI taxonomy): Eukaryota > Metazoa > Arthropoda > Insecta > Lepidoptera > Nymphalidae > Coenonympha > Coenonympha glycerion. Next base: position 11,720,011 of record OY979639.1, read on the forward strand.
TACCGTTGCTGTGCGCAGTTTGCTGGCTAGGGGAAGCGATATATAGTGCTGTGAGCTGTGGCTTTATGTTGTGTGTGGGTATTTTATGTTACGTTGTACTGTTAAAATTTTGGTACTTACTTAATCAGCCTATATAGAGCCCTTTCCGAGAGCGCGCCACCACACCCGGTCCTCCGCCTTCCTCATCCACCCGCTACCAGCGACTTTTTTCAGGTCGTCGGTGCAGCGGGCAAGAGGTCTCCTAAGCTGCGCTTACCATTACGCGGTCTCCACTCCAGAACACGTCTGCCCCAACAGCCGTTGGTTCTGCGACAGATATGGCCCGCCCACTACCACTTCAGCTTGCTAATCCGTTGGGCTATTTCGGTTACCTTGGTTCTCCTAAGGATTTAAAGTTTTGGTATGCGTGATGCTATTTCCTCAGCTGACTGACGATGCAGCCGAAGGTGTTATCGTAAACACTTGGAAGTGGGTAGTAGCCCCATTAGCAAGCTGAAGAGGCAGGCAGTGGACAGGTTACGGAAGTCCACCGTATAATAATCAGGCGATATCCAGTGGAGGCGAAAAGTCCTGAAGGGACCGCGTACAAAAAAGATTAGCGTTGGACGTCCTTCAGCTCATTGGACCGACGTTATAAAGCGGGTGGCGGGAAGTGGGCGGATCAGCTAGGGAAAGCTGTGCTGTGCCCCTAAGTTTAGTGGCGCACGCTTGGGCTTCGCCTAAGTACAACAGAAATAAGTTATACCGCCATGTTAACCCCTTCAATAATAGACCGGTCCAGATATTATGTATCATTGATTAAGAGTAAATAGTTCAGTTTGTTTTAATATTTAAGTTCATTCATTTTTTTTATGTTTTTTTGGGTAACTAGTATTTGTGACTTTTTTGTTGTTTTTCTTTTCCATTATGTATTAACTCAATGGTGGAAACTTTATTGGTCTATGTGTCAATCATGTGTAAATAGCTACTTATCGTTCGTTCGTTCGTTAACACACAGGTCTGCTAAAACTTGGCAGTCAACTGTAGGAGGGATCCAAGAAAGAAGAGCCCTCAAATCACTCAGCTATAATATTTTCAACATTTAACAATGTCACATCTTACCTACGTTATTCACAAAAATATTTCAAGTCGCTTGTGCGAATAAAAATTTTCTCATAGAATTTCTTCGCATAATATGAAATTTAATTTTCTAACAAGAGTGGACACTCGCCTCGTCGGTGGGAATGTTCAGTATGTTGACCGGGGAATATTTGCGCCAGATGAGAAAACTAGTTTTGCAGCTTCCCTGACAAAACATCGTTCTACATTTTCATAACTCAGAAATCATAAATGCTATCCAGGCATATCCAGTTCATTGATATGACTTTAAAATTCCTTTCGCAGTGAAAAATTTAGTAAAATGCAAGTAAAATGACATTTATGGAAATCAGTAGCCATAGTATCTATTATACTTCAACGACTGCTTCTGGTGCGCTTCTGCTTCTGCTTCGCTTGGGCACTGATTGGTTAATACTTATATCGCTCGAGCCGCATAGACAGATTGTTTGCATAAACTGGTTGGCTGTTGACGATTGCGTTGCTTTTGTTACCGGCTATGTTTATGGTTACCGGAGATGTTTGGGCGATGTAAAATTTTATTTACTGGAATCACCTCGTTGTTGCAAACAAGTCTAACTTATTTGTTCTGTTATGAAGCGTATACAGAGCCTAATAATGGCAATTGTGTAAAACCAAAGTGGTGCCTAAATACCAATTAAAATTGAACAAGGTAATCAAATTATGCACCAACACGCTACACGGCAAAGGCTTCTGTGACTTAAATTGCAAACCGTTGCATTCACAGACGATACTGAGGACGCAAGCTAAGAGATGCAAGTGCTGGCGAATTTATAATTACTTTTGTACGAGTAATTCCAACTTCTTTTGAAGGGGCTTTAGGACTCAAAATAATCGTAATTCTTTAGTATTTTTAACGAATTTACCCGGACCTATGTATAAGTTGTTTGAAATTTGGGCTTTTAAATGAATATTTATAGGTAGCATACTAATAACAAATACTATTTTCACATGCTGCAGTAACACAAAGCTAGTTCTACTAGACTTTGCCCACAACTTACAGCGCGATTCCCACTTGAAACTTGAAAGTTCTTAGTAAGAAGGATAAAATCAGTTCAATAAGTTTCAAGACATAGACAGATATTGAAGATAGGTTAATTTTAAATAAAAAAAAATTAACCATGGCTTGTGGTTTGAAGTTGATTTACAAATGTGATTTTACTAAGACTTATTCTGAAAATTTCTTTAATGTTCATTAAATGCGAAGACTTAACGTTTTACGTTGTAATCATAATAATCGTTATACATCAAAACAGACTATATTTCTACCATCGCTTGTCTTGTCCCACTTAGCTTGTGGTTTACGCCAAACCGTATAATTGCCTCGTAGCACGAAACACATTTTAATTGTTTTAGAAACTCGCTCGGATTGGGCTAAATGCAGGCTTTACAAGTCCTAAACCAGACACGTGCCCAATTTGGCTATGGGCAAAAATAATTAACGCAGCTATTTTGAACATTTAAATTTAATTTTGAGCTTGATATAGCCATGCTCTGTCTACATCGTACATGGTTTCAAAGATTTTGCATTGTGCAGTCAACGTCTCCTGTGGATGTCCCGGTGTCAGAACGAAACGTGCGTTGAAAAAAGTGTTGGAAAATTGTGTGTGGTGTTTCATGTCGTTAGTGTTTCTGCATATTGTAATATACAGAATCTTTTCAAATAGCGGATTATGGCAAAACAAATTATTCTGTCCTGCTTACGTATCTATCTAGAGTCTAGATAAACGGCTGTAGATGTACACTTTACGCTGTTCATATTAATGGTACCTACTTAAGAGCCTGAAATTTTAACGTTTAAAGTGATATTAATAATGCTTCAGCATAATATTCCCCGTACTAAAATTAAAATTATTAGTGTTAGTTTTTTGATTGCTCATAAAAAATAAACATCTTTGATTCGTTTGAAAATGGGTCTTTGGCCTCTTATATCCTGGATTCACCTTTTCATCAAAATGGTGCCTATCAAATCAGTCCGGAAGTCGATTATAAAAGGGGATCTAAACATTTATTCCACAAACCTGTAGCAACTAGACGTCCGTATTGAAACTCGGAAGGCATTAGTTCGATTACATTTGGTATTCATGTGAGACCCCGGGCACAGTTGTCACACGATCCCTTGCCCGAAATGTATTAGAAGCAATCAAAGGTCAACGGATACGATTTGCTGAGCGATTCTGCAAAAATACCTACATCTTGGGCACTGATTGGTTAAGGCGAAATGAACGACTCAACGAAATTCAAAATTTTCATGGTTTTTTGCAATTTGTTCGCTAATTACACATTAGAGGTTTATGGCAGTCAATTTGCGGGAATGGCAGTATCATCTTTAGCTGATTATATAAAAAAAGGTGTATCCTAGGACATTAGTCCGAGTATCGACTTTTATGTGAGTAACTCGCAAATCTCGGCCTATTTTTTTTAACTCGACACTTCAAGAAGAGTTTTTTAAATATAAGCACGTGAAGATGATATTGGGATTCTCGCAATTTGACTGCCATAAGCCTATTATGTCTTATTAGCTTAAAAATTGCGAAAAACCACAAACAATTTGAATTTCGCGGGCACACCCGTGGTGTGCTTGCATTGGTCGAACCGCTTCCCGCGTAGATACCAATTGGTTAACGTTTGCATCGGTTGTGCATCGTAGGCAACGATTGGATATTGATGGTTGCATTCACAGACCAGCGAAAGAGTTTTTATATGGTCCTTTTCTCTGTGGTTGCATTACTATGGTTGTCCGCAATGTTTCGGCGATGTACAATTTCATTTACAGGAATTATCCCGCTATATTAGCTACAGATTTGTTGTATGGATTTATAGTCAGCGGTATTTCAAGAATCCCGCGTGAAACGTAAATTTTTTTGGGAAATTTACTAGAGTAAATGTTTAACGTCTAATCCAAAATTGAAGCAATTTTCATTCCAATTATTATCAGAAGACTCTTTTCAGTAGTAAATAAGAAACATACATATGAGTAAATACAAACGTCTTACTAATATTATAAAGACGTAAAGAATTAAAAAAGAAAAAAAGCGACTGACTAATAGAACAACAATTTACAAACTTTAATTTGAGTTATGTATGAAGTTATATGTTTGTGTGTGTCTATGTTATTGTCTGAATTTTGTCATAAAGATTTAAACTTGGATTAACACAATGGTTACTTTACTCGTATGTTTATGAGTAATCTACGATTCCTGCGGGATTTGTAAAAAAACGAATGGGTGAAGCTGTAGTAACTGCTTATTGTATTCCGAGGTAAAAATCTCATACTAGGATGCACGTATGTACATTGTATAGGTATACTCGTACATAAATACAGTTATGTATATTATAATAAAATTTAATATCTAACAGGGAAAAATTTAACGTGTGGAAATTTTTCTCGCTTCGTATTTTTTCCATTTAACTGTCGTCGACAATTTCGGTGACAAAATGGAGGAAACCATTAGGGAGAGATTTACGTTGATGTGAAAATGACTAACCTTAGCCAAATCTTTAAGACTTGAGTAAAATGCTTACGAGTGTCACACATTTTGATCGAGCAATGTTTTGTAAGTCTCTACATCTTTTTTTAGGGTTCCGTACCTCAAGAAAAGAAAATCAAACGGAACCCTTATAAGTGGGACCCCGGCTTTAGCAGGTCAGAAACTTCAGGTGGCCTTTTTCAGCAGCGGACGTCCGTCGGCTAAAACGAACGAAAACAATCCAGAATGAAATATTAGAGGAAAAACTAAGAGACAAAATTTAAAAACCTTTCCCCGCGGCATGAAGTAACTGTTCGTTTGTAATAAATTAAAAATGTCTTTTACAGGGCGGAATGAAAAAGTTCTGTTTAACTTTAATTAGTAATACAAACAATGTAGGTACGAGTACCTATTGCTAAAGTCAAAGTTAAAGTTGGTAAAGTCTAGAAATACTCAGGTCTGCAGGCTCTAGCGCTGAGACATAATATTATTGCGATACAATAAAAAATAGAAATGGAACGATTGATTACGTGACTTACGCACATTCTCATACATTATTAAAATTTCGTTCCATTTCTATTTGGTGACAGAAGGGCTGGCTCATTTTTTGCGCAACGTATCAGCCTAGCTGTTCAACGCGGAAATGCAGCCAGTATTCTTGGCACAATTCCACGCAGGGAAGACTTCTATAATAATTAGAATAAGCTAATGATAAGTTTTATTGTAACATTTCAATAACAAAAAATTCCATCTTTTATCTTATCCTAATGGTTTTTTGTGGAAGCCTAGGCCGCAACTGGTTACCAACATAAATACACCGCCTAGCGATTAAGCGTTTCGGTGCGATGCTGTGTAGCAAACCATTAGGGGCAACTTACTTACCAGTTCCAAGTTACTACGATAACATCTTCAGCTGTATTATTACTTACCATTAGGTGAGATTGCAGATAAATACCATCATGCAATGTCCAGTAGCAATGAGCTTAAATATTTACTTTAAAGGTTATTTTATTATTCCTTATCTGTATTTATTTATTACCAATCTATCTGCTTTTGTGTAGTATACAGAAAAACAACGTTTAAGTGCCTCCATATTACATCTCTTTTTTTCTCAATGAAATTTAATAAAATTCATAACATTTTGCCAAAGTAAGCCCTATATGTATGGAATAATATTTCAACCGGGAAAAAATCACCCAACTCCAAAAAGGCGGGACCTCCGCGCCGTAATTTCCTAAAACCGTTTGAATATCCGATAAACAATTGGTTACTTGGAAAGAGAAAATGCCTAACCGTGGTTTAAAAAATAAGTCAGTTTACCCATAGACTTATAAACGTCGTCGCTGGCGCTCCTAGAGTGTACCATTAAAGTTATATTAGTAATACATAGTCAATGTATTACTAATATAACTTCCTGTATGGGGTGGAAACATGGACGATCCTCGCCAGAGAGCGACAAAGAATCGATGCATTCGAAATGTGGTGCTGGAGGCGAATGTTGCGTATTCCGTGGACTGCCAAACGCACAAATGTGTCTATTCTTTCTCAACTGAAAATAAATACGCGACTTTCCACCATCTGTCTTCAGCGCATTCTTAGCTATTTCGGCCACATTTCACGACGCGGCGATAACAGCATCGAAAGATTAATCCTGGTTGGCAACGTGGAAGGAAAAAGGCCAAGAGGTAGATCTCCAACCCGGTGGTCAGACCAACTCAAGGAAGCGGGCGCCAGTTCATTTTACGAAGCAGTCCACATGGCTGCAGTCAGAACAAGGTGGAAGGAGATAATTCACCGCAGGATTACTCGCCGTGATTGATAGTCACGATCCTCAGTCATGAGGGACCGACTGAAGAGAGAGTCAATGTAAACCTTTAAAACCACGGTACACTGTAGTAGAAAACTTTTAATTATTTTGTTCAGTTTAGAGAAATTATTATATGAAACACGAAATTAACAACACTTCTGGGAATCAAGTATTGTGTCGACGTCATTTAATTATAACTTTCGGGTCATTTTAATTTTGAGTGTACCTAGAGGGTAATTAGTTTAACTAGAAAGTAGATAAACCTCTTAGGGGAATGCCTGTTTAAAAAAATATCTAAAGCGTAGAATATGCATTACACTAATAATATATATAATAATATGCATTACACTAATAATATATATATACGAGAATAACTTGACCAATATCTGGGTGACCGAGCTTTGCTCGGTAGTATATCTGCCCACCAATAGATGGCAGCAGGGGTCATATTTTTTTGGTAAATTCGACATTTTCTACAAAATATGAATCCTTGCTAGATCGATTTATCGCCCCCAAAACCCCATGCATATTAAATTTCATGAATATAAAATGCTATTACTTATATTGTTTGCTCGTTTAAAAGTATAGGATTTTATTAATATTTATTTATTTAAGCCTTATTTATTTCTTAATAGTTTTATTTGAGTATTTAAAGTTATTTTTACAAACTATTTATAAAGGACCTCTCTACGAGTAGGCCTCTTCCATCTTTTTCCACAAAGGTATAGGATTAATAATAATAAAATTGATAGTTCTATAAATATTATCAAAATACTTAGACTTGCTCATGAAATTACTGCCGTGTGGAATGTAGACTCGACAATTATTGTTCCGATACTAGTTTCAGTAAATGTTTTATAGAGCAAAAGCTTTGATCATTATCTCAGAAAGAAGCTTTCGCTTGGCTGTTGGATCAAGGGTTGCATACAAAAGGCCTGGGGCCCAACCACCATACAAACATAGTATGAAAATGCCAAAACAATATTCGGAGACGGTAAACCCAACACTAAATTGTATTGGTTCGACCCGGGAATCGAACACAGGTCCTCGTGATCTGCAGTCGAACATGCTCACCACTGCACCAACGAGGCACTAAATCGTACGTTTGTACGTATCGTACAACTTTACGTACGTTATAGTACGCTAAGAAATAAAAACCTCGACATCAAAACTACTTTCATTGAAGAAAAAATCTTTACAATAACACAAAATGCAGTGAAAAGAGTTTGACTTTTCACACATTCAAACCTTTATAATCGTAATAACATGAGTATAATATTAGCTTACTTGAATTCATACCCGTGTAAACTCACTGGCGTTAAAAGTCTTGCAAAAAATACAACTTCCCTCCTACAATACGCCTACGTCTTTTCATGAGCCTTCGAGCATAAGTTTAGACGTGATTATACAGTGATGTTTGGAAAAAGAAAATCATATTAAAATCATATTTTTATTTTCCAGTAAAGAAAATCTTTTCATGGTATCAAAATTGCTTGTTTGTGAAGTTTAAAAAATCAAAGAAGCTGTTTTGTTCCACTAGTCTGAATCCGATGATTCGTAGCCTAGCGATTCGCGTATTGTTTTGGGTTCACGTGTAGTTTGCGTAAAGTCCCGAATGCCACGAAAATCTTTTAGGCCGCGTCCCCATCATGCGCGGTCACCGTACAACGTCACGACGCCATCGCCGGGCCACGACACGGCGCCGCGCCGCAGCACGGTGCTGCGAACGGTGCACCGTCCATTGCCCATTTAGTCGATATTTCGCTGTTGGCGTGCGCGCATGTGTGTTAACTGTTAAACAAAATGGTGGAAAATATCGATCTAGACTTCTTTGTTTCGTTAGTGGAGGCACGTCCAGTGCTCTGGGATTAAACAAATGACAATTTAAAGACAAACTTCTAAGAACAGGAGCGTGGAAGATTTGCAGAAACAGTTTCGAATTATTTGATGACAAGGACGGTGCACCATTCGCGGCATCGTGCTGCGGCGCGGCGCCGTGTCGTGCATGATGGGGACGCGGCCTTAATCATTTCACTTCACCAAAGAGAATAAAAATAGTATACCTACTTCACTGCATTTCGCAGCCGACGCGTTACGTGAATCGCAAGGCAGGCTAGTAAAAAGCTGTTTTAGATGCCTCAAGCATCTTGCCTTACTTATGCGCATGTTTTGCAAGTAAAAACGAGCCAAGTTTTTCTGCAAATCTTATAATTTTCAAAGTAATATATACCATAAGGAAACACTTCTGCAACCGTAGCCATATGACATATTCGTATTATTTGCGACTGCCTCAGAAAGTTGTCGAACGCTCGAAGGAACAAAACTCAAAAAGTGTGTACGAGCGACAATTATAGTCTGCACAGGAGTCACGTGATTTTAACCATCAGATTCATTCATTCTCATATTTTTTTTGAATTTCCTTCCATTTGAGCTATCGACACATTCCTATGGTAATCGCAAATAATATGTCAAATGGTTATTAATATGCTGATCTATAATATGAGTATCACTCGAGAATACTCTAAAACCAGGGCCACACACAGCAAAGAGCCTCAGAGATCTTAACGCTCTAATCATTTATCATCAGGTGACGTGCCTGCTCGTTTTTTTGCCATAAAAGGAATTGAACGGGTAAAAATAATTATAATAATTATTATGTTATGGGCTATTTTAGTATTCAGAGCTATTTATGAGCTCACTTTGTATTAAAACCTCGCCTACATATACAGCGTAGAAACGAGCTCTCGTTAAAAGGATGCTATCTCGGAAATTACATTTTTAGGGAGTGAGTCATCTCGGTGATGAAGTCCTGATTTCCCGGCGGGCCGGCCGCGGTCTGCATGCAAAATGTACGGACTTTTCAAAACATCCACATTTAATGTACGGTAAACATAAACTAAAATGTTTTGGGGTCCCAAAGTAGGTGTAAGGATTTATTCAGTAACAGCTATAATAACATCGTTAGCAACAACAACAACAACTACTACTACTACAATTACAAGCACTGTGGCACAAGAATTTTATTATTTTAATTTCATTTCATTTTAATTTTCATTTTAATTTCATTTCATTTAATTTCATTTTCATTTGCATTTTCATTTTCATTTTCATTTTCATTTTCATTTTCATTTTCATTTTCATTTTCATTTTCATTTTCATTTTCATTTTCGTTTTCGTTTTCGTTTTCGTTTTCGTTTTCGTTTTCGTTTTCGTTTTCGTTTTCATTTTTATTTTCATTTTCATTTTCATTTCATTTCATTTTCACAAGAATTTTATGCTTTTGACTAGCTGACCGGGCAAACGTGGTTTTGCCATTTAAGAGAATGAAAAATAGATAACCTAACCTACAAAAAAACCGACTTCAACTCTCATCAATCCAATGATAAATACATCCTTTCTAATTAAAATTTTAACACTTATATGGTTTTCTCGTGGACACCATTATCAAAACTGGACTAAATTGAAGTGGAACCACACGAAAAGCGTCACTTTTCGAATAAAAAATAATCGTCAAAATCGATTTACTCAGACCAAATTTATGAGGTAACAAATATAAAAAAAAACATACAGTCGAATTGAGAACCTTTAGCCGTGTTGGCAAACAAAGTTTGCCAAAAACAACGGTACAATCTGAGCTATTTATGTAGTAGGCATAAGAATTTAACAAAGTTCTGATTTGTAAGTTGTAATTGTACTTGTGCTTATATGGCTTGTAAATAATTGAAGCAAAGTAAGGTAAGGTGAGTGGTAGCCATTTGATAATAAAACCAAACGATTTAGAGGATTTCATTAATATGATATGGCTTAAATTCAATAAAAATCCGTAAGGGTTCATAAATATGGGAAATTATAAAATCCTCTAAACTTGCGAACCATACTTTCCTTGATGTCATCGGCCCTCGAGGGGTAAAGTGTTTTGCATCAGTTCCCTACAACTGTTTCATTACTTTCAGGTCAATAAACCCACTGTTTCATCAACATTCGTCGTTGACTGACTGATCCAACTGATCCTTCAAATCACAGCGACATCACGTTTAACAAACCAGTTACCTACTTATATTATTTGAACACGAGCTGTTTCCAGTGACTTCATTCAATATTTCAGATACGCCGAGACCGCTGGAATATTTATGTAGTTCGACGACCAAATGGCGCAGCGGTAGCGATACTGCCGTCTGTTTTGGAAGTCGTGGCCCGTGGGTTCGATTCCCACTGGAAAATACTGGAAAATATAATATGTATGATGAGCATGAATGGTTTCCAGTTTCTGGGTGTTTTTATATATGTTTATTTATGTATACTTGTATACTTATACTTACTAATATTATAAAGAGGTAGGGTAACGATGTTTGTGAGTTTGTGAGTTTGTGACGTTGTAAGGGGTAATCTCTGGATCTACTGAACCGATTTTCAAAATTCTTTCACCAATAGGAAGCTACGTTATTGTGGAGTGTCATAGGCTATGAAAATTTTCAAAATTAATTACGCATCTTTACTTAAACTTGAATAATGTAATCCAAGTCGTAAAAAAAATTGCTTTCATCGCGTACGCTGCGGAAACTATTGAGGATAGAACAAAACAATGTTCTACAATATTAAAGAACGTATCAAAATCTGTAAAAAAGTCCGCCATAGCATATGTCTATCTCCTACGGGTAACTCACAATAACTGCTTATAGTGTTAAAATTGTGGATAAAATATAAATAATTTTGTGAAGCTTATTTAGCCCATATGGTATAAATTTATATCTTCGTAAATACGTTTTTTAGAACGGAAATTGAATGTAGAATATTTGTGCCCTTTACTCTATACAGTTTAAACCAATATCTTCAAAGATATTAGCAAAACAAAAAGGTTGCATGGCGATACGTAAGTACCTACGAGTAAGTATAAGTAGATAATACCCACACGGGTATTACGCGGGACAAACGGGCCTGGACAAAAATATTTCTAACGCGGAACGGAGTCCGCGGGCACTGCTAGTGTATATTAAATATTAAATATATTTATCAGTTATCCAGTACCCATAACACAAGCTATTGCTAACTTTGGGGCTAGATTGCGATGTGTGTTATGTCCTAATTATATTTGTTCATATATTTATGTTGTTGACATCCAACAAACTTGCACGAAACAAGCCGCTAGGGCATGGAACGCTCTTTCAGCCTCCATGTTTCCAGTCAAGCACAATCTGGCTGCTTTCATGAGAAGAGTGAATTGTTTTTTATAGGCATAAGGCAACCTAACATATATACCTCGTTATTATTTTTCATCAGGAATGTTTGTCGCGTAAGTCTTTCAACTACTACAGTAAACAAATAAGAAAGAAAGGCTTCATATGCGTCTTATTTTTTTCCCAGAGATACCTAAATAGTAATTAGACGGAGAAAATTAATATGTAAAGAAGTAAAATAAAATAGGCTCTGTTGATCCAAATATACCTGATACATAGAAATTGTATTTAATTTTTACATGCCTATTTATTGATGGCTATAGAGTCAGGTAAAATAAAAGTGAAATTTATGTTTTATAAAATTATAAAATAAAAATAAATCCGATTACAAAAAGTTTTATTTTTAACATAGAATACCACTGAATAATTTTTCAACCTTTTTCAACCTCTTCACACAACTCGGCCCTTTTTAAAGCCATGAATGTAATGCTAGGGTGTAATAATCGTGGTCTGTGGGCGAATTAAGCCGTACCCGACATTTGAATGTTCATTTTTATCCCAAGCAAGTGTTTTAAATTTAACATGGATATTTTTTAAATATTAAAATTTATTATCCTCTCGTTATTTTTTATCTTCTTTGAATATTTAGTATTATAGTACGGTGTTTGCTATGTAATCATTGAGGGTTTCTTTGCTTTTACTTAAGTTTTGCTACCTACATGTGAATTGAATTAATTGTTTGAATGCCAGTGAAACTTATATTAAAACTAGCTGACACGGCAAATGTTGTATTGCCATTAGGGATATAAAAAATAGCTTACGACCTCCTCTCAGACCTACCAACATACACAGAAAATTTTATAACAATCAGTTCGACAATAATGTTTCGGAGGAATTTGGTAACAAAATTTGCACGAGAATTTTATATAGGTACTATAGAAAGGAAGATAAAAATCAAAATCTAAATATCAGTGTTTCACAGAACTCTAACTTACAGGCAATTATGGAAGGCCAATACGATATTTGTGATAGGTTATGATGGTAACAGCTATTAGTCGTCTTGAAACTAAATTTATCTTTACTATGATTCTAACGCGCCTTGCACTGAAGCCCACAACAAACTCAGCCTGGGTTTTTCTTTTTTTGCCATCACCCTTTTACAGTAACTCCTTTAAACTAGTATAATAACAGCAATTCACAATCACTTCCTACATTTAAAGCACAAATTCTAACAATTTTTTGAAATATTATGGCTGGTGATGAAGTCGTTATTCGCAGGAAGCCGTAGTTTACATACATTCTGTAACAGATTGATATGTGTGACATACTCTTCAAAATTTGACTACGGGTACTAATCTATATATACTTATAATAAAACTGTAAAGGGTCGAATTCTGTACATTAAAGATATTTTGAAAATTTTTGTTGGAGGACACTATTTAGTCGATACTGAAGCCAAAACTGTAATTTTTTTAATTTTTGTCTGTCTGTCTGTCTGTCTGTCTGTCTGTCTGTCTGTCTGTCTGTTTCACGACCGCGCATCACGGCTAATCCGCTGGATGGATTTAAATGAAACTTGACATGATCATAGTTCATACCCCGAGGTAGGACATAGGATACTTTTTGTCCCGAAATTCATCATGGTTTCCCTGGAAGACGGCATCAAAGTCCAAACGTTTTTTAGTTATAATTCATTAACGCGTTGTCCGATTCCATTCATTCTTTTTTTGTTAGAAAGGAGGTTCTTTAAAGATTATTCCATACAAATCTTATCATCATCAATTTTGTAGTTCAGAAATTACAGATATCAGAACCTTTAGCGCTAAGTTCAAGTAGGTATAGGTGACTTGAAACTCGGAATGGAACCTAGGGCTAGGATGTAGGGCTCAAGTAAGAGTGGAGTACCCTTACAGCCGTAAATAAATAGGCTTAGCAGGAGATTTTATATGGTTTAAAATTTTTCACTTTTAGGGTGAACAAAAATCATGTAACTGGCGTTATCGCTACGTTATACCGTATAGCGCCATCTCTACAATTTATGTGGAACTTGAATGTAAAACTCTGAGATAGGTACTACCGAATTTTTTAAAATAATAATTAACTGTCGTGTTATTTACTGTTTCCTGACTTTATAATAAGATGGCACTGTTAAGATGAACAGATTAAAGTTTTCACTTCTGTCGACATTCCCGGAGTGCTACGTCTTTTTTATCATCCACAATATGGAAAGGGTAAAATAATGGTTCACAAATATTTTTAACTCTTAGGTCTTATCGATCCTAACCGACTGACTGTCATCTAAGGTCTTTTTATACGTAAAGAAATATATATAGCCATTGCCTATTCTGATTGATGTTTTGGATTGCATTGAGATGAAGCAAAGATTTTTAAAAGACTTATATTATGTTGGGCTGGGGAATATTGTTAGTAGAGTATTTTATCCCAGTGGTACCTACCCGACCGAACTCTGAAAGAAGAGTTCTACCACCAGTACAACTTTTCACATGGTTTAATGATTTTTGACACATTTCGTGGTTTCAGAATAAAAATCACAATGAAAAGGACGATTTTAACTGTCGATATTTCGATACATTGGTACAAGTCGTGGTCACGTAGTGACCACGACCCGTGCCACTGGGTCTAAATATCGACAGTTAAAATCGTCCTTTTGATCTTTCAACTACGTATTAATGAAACTTTATATTATGATTAAGAAAAAGGAGTTTTCAAAATCACCACAAGATAACCCGTGCGAAGTAAGAACAGGTTGTATAACATCACACCAGAATCCCGCGAAAAATCAAGGAATTCCACAGTATATGTAAAAAAATCGTAATTCACGCGGGCGGAGCCGCGGGCAACAGCTAGTCTATACTTATAATAAAACTGTAAAGGGTCGAATTCTGTACATTTAAGATATTTTGAAAATTTTTGTTGGAGGACACTATTTAGTCGATACTGAAGCCAAAACTGTCATTTGTTTAATTTTTGTCTGTCTGTCTGTCTGTCTGTTTCACGACCGGGCATCACGGCTAATCCGCTGGATGGATTTAAATGAAACTTGACATGATTGTAGTTCATACCCCGAGGTAGGACATTGGATACTTTTTGTCCCGAAATTCATCATGGTTTCCCTGGAAGACGGCATCAAAGTCCAAACGTTTTTTAGTTATAATTCATTAACGCGTTGTCCGATTCCATTCATTCTTTTTTTGTTAGAAAGGAGGTTCTTTAAAGATTATTCCATACAAATCTTATCATCATCACTTTTGTAGTTCAGAAATTACAGACATCAGAACCTTTAAGTTCAAGTAGGTAGGTGACTTGAAACTCGGAATGCACAAAGAACCTAGGGCTAGGACGTAGGGCTCAAGTAAGACTGGAGTACCCTTACAGCCGTAAATAAATAGGCTTAGCAGGAGATTTTGCATGGTTTAAAATTTTTCACTTTTAGGGTGAACAAAAATCATGTAACTGGCATTATCGCTACGTTATACCGTATAGCGCCATCTTTACAATTTATGTGGAAATTGAATGTAAAACTCTGAGATAGGTACTACCGAATTTTTTTAAATAAAAATTAACTGTCATGTTATTTACTGTTTCCTGACTTTATATTAAGATGGCACTGTTGACACAATACATGAACAGATATTTTTAACTCTTAGGTCTTATCGATCCTAACCGACTGACTGTCATCTAAGGTCTTTTTATACGTAAGGAAATAATATATAGCCATTGCCCATTCTGATGTTTTGGATTGTATTGAGATGAAGCAAAGATTTTTAAAAGACTCTTATATTATGTTAGGCTGGGGAATATTGTTAGTAGAGTATTTTATTCCAGTGGTACATACCCGGCCGAACTCTGAAAGAAGAGCTGTTCTACCACCAGTACAACTTTTCACATGGTTTAATAATTTTTGACACATTTCGTGGTTTCAGAATAAAAATCACAATGAAAAGGACGATTTTAACTGTCGATATTTCGACCCAGTGGCACAGGTCGTGGTCACTACGTGACCACGACTTGTACCAATGTATCTTTTGATCTTTCAACTACGTATTAATGAAACTTTATATTATTATTAAGAAAAAGGAGTTTTCAAAATCACCACAAGATAACCCGTGCAAAGTAAGAACAGGTTTCTGTACAACATCACACCAGAATCAAGCGAAAAATCAAGGAATTAAAGAAAAATGAAGGTATATTATGTAAAAAAATCGTAATTCACGCGGGCGGAGCCGCGGGCAACAGCTAGTATTCACTAAAACACAAATATATTGTGCTTAGATTTTATGGCATTGGGTCCGTTGTTATAAGAACTCGGCAAAACTTTACAAACTTCCTGTCGGTGTAAATAAATAAATGGGTAGGTAATTAGAGATTCAAACTTGATCAACTTTGTATCGCTGCGAAGTTTTGTTATCAACATTATCCGCTAATTCTCTCGCTCAGACGCAAAACAAAAACTAATTAATATTGTTTTATTTTAATCTAAATGCGTAAAGTCGTTAAGTGACGACGTTTTAAGAATTTCACGCCGCGTCGCACGTTCCCTCATAAATTGAATATTAATAACGAATTGTTTGCAAAGTTGAGATGACAGGGATTCTCTGAGAAAGAAAATTAAAAAATACTTTTTTTTTGCTAAATATTATTTTCTACTCAAATACGAGACGGGCTAATGGTACTCGTAGCTTTGTCTTAGAAAATTTTAAATTATTTACCGTTTTTACGTGAGATTGCAGTCAAGTATAACTTTGTAATTGAGGTTTCTCAAACATGCTTGAATAGAGCATTATTTTGACAATCTTCTTCGAGATAAATTGAAATAGTGTCTGTGCTGGTTAAGCAGCGGCCCTCAAAAGTTGTATGAAAATCCATATCTGTCGTGGTTTAGCAGCCAAATAAATTACCTCATAGAAAAGAACTCGCAAAAATCGTGACCATCACTACACTGGCTCCCTTAAAATATTCCCCTCTCATTTTGATCACAGAACTTTCCCGAGTTAACTTTGAAATAATATCCAAGAGTAGGAAACAAATCACTTCGACCCTTCACAAACAAATATTACAATAACTTCGAAATTATTCTTGGCTGACTTGTCTGTATCGAATTGTCAAAGTTTCTTTATTTGGCCCTTCAATTCCGAGGTTTAATTTCGTTTCCAGGGTAACCCTCTAGGAGTGAATAGGGGAAACGCTAAGGTCGTCTTCACACGTTGGTCCGAACATTGGCTCCAACGCCACTCGCTCAACGTATTTAGAAAATAGTCTTGGCCCCAACGTTGGAGCGCACATTGGTAATTGGCCGGTGTGTATCGGTTTTATCAAAGGAATCTGTGCCAACGTTCGCGTTCCGTCCACATATTGGCGATATTTTGCTTAGTCCTGTTGCAACACGATGTTGATATAAACATGTAAAGATGATACTGCCCTTCTCGCAAATTGACTGCCTATTGGCTATTATGTCTCATTAACGTATAAATTGCAAAAACCCCCGAAAATATTTAATTTCGCGGGCAGAATAGTTAGCAATTTCGATTTCGGACATCTTCACATTGGCTCTGACGGAAAGGGACTAGTATAATAAATAGCCAACGTGTCTCCGTGCCTAGCATTTAACCGACCAACGTTTATATCAGCGTTGGGACCCACGTGTGGAGCCGGGGTAAGATTCCAACAACGAAGTACTAATATCTATGATAATAACATCAAGATGAGCCCATCCGAACATTTTACGTAAACCTTCTTCATACAAGGAAATGTAGAGCCATGTGTCGAAGTTCCAGCGAAATACTGCGTAGGCTTACAGCTTACTACTGACGCCGGAGGGGGTTTAGCTCCCATAAACTGGCGACATTTTTTCGCGCGGTCCGCCGCGTCTATAGTATAGGTCTTTGACTAATATCTACTTTCTATTAAAAATATTAGGGCTGCTAAGTCGTTATTTAGTTCTTAGGACTGTGAAAACTGCTACATAGGTACTAGGTAGGTAGAAATGTATTACAATTTATAGCATTTTAGCTCTAGACATAAGTATGTCTCAGCGTGGATCGGTGTAGGTCAGCGTTGACGAGCGCTTATTCTATAATATCTTGAGTAGAAAGAAACCTATAGAGGCACATAGAGGTCCCGCGAGCGACAAACAATTTATAATATGTGGATTGATAATAATAAATTTAATCGCAAACTTGGCTAGGATTTAGCAACTTTTGGAACTGCAGGTCACAATCTCACGAGATAGGTTTCAATGTACTTTACAATCTTCCGGTGAAACTCATATTTAAAGCATTTCTGGCAAATAAGTACTTACCGCAATATTTTTTGAACTAAGCCGCGTAGCTACATCAAAGTCCACCTTAACGTTTTACGGCTGCTTTGGGGCTACTTTTGTATTTTTCCAGATAAAAACTTTCTTTACAAAGGAAATGATTAAAGAAATTGAAAACCGTCCCAATTGTCCGCTAACGACCGCTTTTGTGTCTGAAAAGAAAAGTCTTTAAATATTTTGTACGTAAATTAATAATGGACAAATTTTATCGAAGAAGATTGAATGGAAAATTGTATTAGTTTTAAAGTATTGTTTGAGTGAAGATAATATTTTAGAATTTTAAAAATATGAAGGTACAGGTGCCGGCAAACTTGCTGAGCATGAAATGCCGTATAGTGTGGGAAAAAGTTAGCGCAAGCGACTCTCCGCCGACTTTCCTCGCACTTACTACCAAAAGAATCTAAAATTCGCGTGTACTGATGGGAATGGATAGGAAGGGAGTGTTTCAGTCTAGGGATAGTACTTGCTTTTAAATGCTTTATATATATAACTAGCAGAAACCCGCGGCTTCGCTTGCGCAAATTTAGGTTTCCCTACACACGGGAACCATCAGCTATTTTCCGGAATAAAAAGTAGCCTTCGTATTAATCCAGGATAATATAATCTATCCCTATTCCAAATTTCAGCCAAATCAGTTCAGTAATTATGGCATGAAGGAATATTTTTACCTCGTGGATATCAGTTTTTCACTATTATTATACAAACCATTTAATTTTCCGGGATGAAAAGATTCGGAAATAAAAAGAAAGAATCCGGCTGAAGCCGAAGTCTATCTCCTTTTCAAATTTCAGTCATATCAGTTCAGTAATTACAGCGTAAAGTAGTATTTTTCGCTCGTGAATGGCTATTTTTCAGTTTTCCCGCGGAAACCATGGATTTCTCCGGAGAAAAAAATAGCCGTATAAGATGTAAGAGTTTTTGAGGTCATTATTACAAACAACAAACAAAGAGTAAGCAAAACAACTGGAAAACCGGGACCTCCGAGGAATTCCTCACACACCTAAAGCAATATTACTTTCGGCTAATTCAGTATTAGCCTGGAAAGTTATTATTCGTACGTATCACCTTCCAGATCCCGGCGGTGTTGTTAACCTTACGTCGTAATCACGTTTTCCATCGTAAAGCGTTTATCGTGAGCCACAAATTATATTATACACGATCGTTGCCGCAAACTGTATAACAAAATACGTATTATGGAATGTTATTAGGAAAACCGACAATTTGAGGATTAACTGTTTTATTGCGCAAATGGAGCTCTTAGCTCTTGCTTTAATTTTACTTAGTTGTTTATTGCTTTCATTACATCCCGTGTATTTGTATATGTAACTTTCTTAAAAATAGGTTAAAATATCGTAATCAGATATGTATTTATGCCCATCAGGTGACCTTCTAGTTAAACCCCTAGGCCTACTTGCATCAACAAAGACTAGCAAGGAAATGAAATGAAATGAAATTCTTTATTTCACATAGGCTTAGATATAAGCTCTCATGAAATGTCAAGACTCTACCGCCAGGTTCGGAAAGCAGGTTTGCACCGAGAAGAACTGGCAAGGAACTCGGTTACGTTGTAATTCAAGGTCATATTGTCAAAAATGATCAGGACAGTGATAGATTATAACTCTGGTTTTAATTCTTAATATATATAAATCTCGTGTCACAATGTTTGTCCTCAATGGACTCCTAAACTACCTACTGAACCGATTTAGTTCAAACTTCGTGAATATCTGTCATTTGGTCCAACTTAAAAGATAGAATAGTTTTTATCCCACGTGGACGAAGTCGCGGGCATCAGCCAGTAGGTATATAAATATTTATCTACGCTCATTGCTTAAAGTTCGAATTATGAAATCAAAATGTGTCACATATTGACCTACTTTATTCACAGACTTCTATAATTATTAAAAAGTTATTCATTATAACATCACTGTACTATGGAAATATCTCTAGATAATTGAATAATTTCCATTACGATACTCGGCTCTGGGTTCCTGTATTTTTATGTGTCGTCATCACAGACCAGGGAATAACTTCTTTTCTCTGTGGTCGTCATAGCCAAAAGGGAGAATCCTAAATTTTGTTTTTTATATATGGAGTCCACAGACAACATTTAGTTGGTAGTCATGGGATGCGCCATGATCGACCATAGACAACAATTATTTCACAGAAACAATAATTTTTCCCTGCCTTATATGACTGATTGAAAAGTGTGTTCATACAGAATATTGAAAAGAATTATGTATAATTTTTGATTATTTAATCATCAATACATATAATAAATCTGTTGTTTGTCTGTTTGTCTGTCTGTTTGTACGGGCTAATCTTTGGAACGGCTGGACCGATTCCAATGAAATTTTGTGTGGTGGTAGCCTGTGTCCCTGGTCAACATATAGGATACTTTTCATCCCGGTAAAATAAAGAGTTCCCGTGGGATAGTTAAAAAACTGCAATTAATTTAACAGCTTTGTAAACAACAACTAAAAATTGGTTATGCTGATACCTTATGTTGCCTTTTTAACAAAATATATATAAAGTAAAACTTATTAATCCAATCGAGTTCCCGCGGGAAAGAAAACATTACAAAAACAGTTAGCAGGCGTCTTTCAAGTAACGGATTTTAATGAAATTTTATGATCCTACTTTATATATATATGCCCGGTCAACATTTAAGATACTTTTCATCCTGAAAAATTTGAGAGCACCCGGCGTGGGATGTTTAAAAAAACCTATAGCTATCTCCGTAGCACAATCAAAACGGGGTCGAAATATCGACAGTTTAAATCGTCCTTTTGATCGTGCAACTTGGTATAACTATACAAGATAACCCGTACGTAGCAGGAACGGGTTGCTACGTACACAGTAGCGCATCAGAATGCTTAATTACAATATCTGGGCGTTGGTATCATCTCAGAATAAGATAAGTTTGGTTAGTATAGATATTACAATCCACGATGACACTCCCCACTCTATCTTACTCCATGCGAATTGAGTAACATAAGCGATTTCGACAGAGTGTATAAGTAGAGGAAGACCAAAGAAGATATAGGTAAATTGTGTAAAAGAAGATAGCACGTTGACAGGAGAGATTGGAAGAAGACTCCTTTACGGGTCCATCGAACCCAAGGACCACTCATTTTGTACGAGAAATCTTGGAAAAAATTAAGAAATTCCACGGGAAACATTTTTGTAAAAAAAACGAACTGCACGCGGGCGGAGCCGCGGGCAACAGCTAGTTATCCACTAAAAATATACTTTATCTGACTTGTATAAATATTTTTCTACTCTTTTTTGTTTCATGACTTTTTTAACAGACTATACGTAGTTTACAACTGAATTTTGGCACCATACCTAACTTTTAACATTTCAATGTGTTATTTTTGTTACTTAGTCAAAACTTAGCGCGGAAAAATATCTAGCAGTGAAACCTACTAAAGAAAATTTAACTCCACCTGACATTTTAGTAATTGCAACAAAAATGATCCACAATCTTTTACCAACAAAGTGAAGGATTTACGACAAACGTTAGCAAGATTTTATGGTTTGGATTTATGATAATTTGAGCGTAGATAAAGTAGTGTATGAAACTCTACATAATTAGGTATTAAAACACTCGTGTGATACTATTAAAAAACTCGCCTGCGGCTCGTTTTTTAAACTCACACTCATGTTTTAATACCCCCCATTATGCATCAGTTTCATAAACTACTATTATTTCACTGTTTGGCGTTAGTGTGCGCTATTTTACATTATAAGCTTTTATATAGTTTCACCTGTCCCGATGTTTGTATGTTTGTTTGCTTGCAATCAAATCTTGCAAGTTCCCACTTTCCGGTCACCGATTGAGCTGAAATTTTACATGCATGTAAGCCTGATGACAATGCATACTTATTTTTAAATGTCTAAAAATCTTTTCTCAGGAATCGATCACATAATAAATAAATCATGTCAATTGTTTTAAACGGAGTCGCGGGCAAAATTCCACTATAATATAAAATAAGTATGCGATGCGCTATGATAATAACATCAAGATGAGCCCATCCCAACATTTTACGTAAACCTTCTTCATACAAG
This sequence comes from Coenonympha glycerion, assembly GCA_963855885.1. Classification (NCBI taxonomy): domain Eukaryota; kingdom Metazoa; phylum Arthropoda; class Insecta; order Lepidoptera; family Nymphalidae; genus Coenonympha; species Coenonympha glycerion. The sequence goes on from OY979639.1 coordinate 11,741,983, forward strand.
AAAATGTAGCGCCATCTGTCGAAACTCCTGCGAAATACTGCGTAGGCTTACAGTTTACTACTGAGTTACTGACGCCGGAGGGGGGGTTTTGCTCCCATAAACTGGCGACATTTTTTCGCGCGGTCCGCCGGGTCTATAGTATAGTTGTCTTTGGCGATGCGACTATAATTCAATAGAATCGGTAACTGATCACTTCGGCTTTAGCACATCGATATGAATATTTCCCCGGGCAAAGCACACCCGCGTACTTGCCCCGGGACTTGGAGTTAGCGATGGTACGGGAGCCCACGATGCTAAATCGCTAGTTACTCGAGCGTCCTGAAGACCTATTGCATTGTAAATATTAGGTGCTAAAATGAAAAAAAGGTCATACGAAGTTTACTATTTCAGCAGCAGGTTTTCAAAAAAAAACTGTCCATGAAAGTATACTCGATCGCGTCAGATTTTTATACAGACGCTTTATCTTGATGATGAGGATAATCTGACAATTATGTATAAATTCAAATTTTGATTTTTTTTAAACCGTATTACCGTGATTAATTGTCAGATTATAGGGTCAAGACGACAAGCACATCAAGAATCAAGATGAAGCGTCTGTATAAAAAGTCGACACGCTTTAACGACCTCCGTGGCGCAGGGGACGCACGCTCGGATTTGAGTGGGAGGTCGCGGGTTCGATTCCCGCCACGGGCCACTTTGGAATTTTATAATTTCAAATTAGGCTCAGGTCTGGTCTGGTGGGAGGCTTTGGCCGTGGCTAGTTACCACCCTACCAGCAAAGACGTACCGCCAAGCGATTTAGCGTTCCGGTACGATGCTGTGTAGAAGCCGTTGGGGTGACATAACTTACCCCTTAAGTGATGATGCAGTCGAAGATGTTAGTGTACTAACTTCTACGCTAACATCTTCGACTGCATCATCACTTACCATCAGGTGAGATCGCAGTCAAGTACTAACTTGTATAGCGTAAAAAAAAAGTCACGATTTTTTTTCATCCCCCACCACTGAATAGCATACATCATACAACCTCACTTATTTTAGCATCTAATATTTAAAATCCAATAGTTCCCCATGACGCTCGAGTAACCAAAATCCCCTCTTGGGCTCTCCTACTATCGGGGCTAGCGATGCACGGGAGAGCGAGTGCTGCAAAATTATTGTCGCCGGTGATAACGGAATTTATTGACACCAATAAATATCAGCATGCGGCGGTTTAGCGAGAATCTTTCCGGCTAGACACTCTTGCGAGTTAGTGCAACGTATGCGATTTTCCGGCATTGAGCAGATACGTAAGCCGGGTTCAGCCATTTTTATCATTTTAGGTGTTATTTGAGTTTTACAGTCCAATAGCCATGTTACCTTATCTATTCTATTTCTACGATTGCTATTGAAAAAAAATGGAAAAGACATTTTAAGTCGGATCAAACAGCACACGGTGTGTTAAAATCTTTTGAGTAGTTTAGGAGCCCATCGTGGACAAACAACGTGACGCGTAATTTATATTATGTGATATTAAGAAAATAAGAACTCACAAACAATAATTCATCACTTATAATTTTGTAAGTACTGAGTAAATGGTACAAATGAGATTACTTTTGACATGTTGGTTAATCATTTTGTCACGAAAAGTACTATTACCTAGTACAGGATGAGGGAAGCTATAGGTACTACTCGTATAACCGCCAACCCAATGTGACAACAGTTCGTAACTTATACGACTCACGAGGGTGTCTCTACATTGTAAACGTATTCGAACATCAAAGTACTTTGTCACGTAGGTTAATTAACCTCGATTCACGTCAAACAATATCTCCTAACAAGACAACTTGTACGAGAAGGCGGCCGGATCTTATCTGTCCAACGACAGAGATTAATCATGGAGAAAGTCTTGGGATCTGACCCGGGGATAGTGAGGAGACAATTGGAGATGTAATATAATATACTCTATGATATTATGTGGATACAAATACAAAGGTATTAAATTAGTTATAAAGTGAAACTATTGTTTTCTTTTCAGTTTTTTCGATGTTTAATTTTTTGGATAAAAAGTTTTTATATCCTTTTATTGATTTTTTTTTTCAAACTTGTATGGGCCGAACATTGAGGTCCAAGCTTTTCTAATATCTAAAAAAAAATCCGACGAATTGAGAAACTCCTCTTTTTTTTGAAGTCGGTTAATAATCAAAATCGACTAGGTACCTTTTAAAAGTTGCGTGGTCATACATAAAAATAAAAAAATTTACGCGTCGACTTAAGAACCTCCACCGTTTTTCGTCCGTTAAAAAACATGACGACAATTAATAAAATATACCTGCCCATTTTTTCCTTGCCTTTACATATATAAAACGAATTCAAAATAGAAAAGTACAAACAACTTTTGGCAGTTTATTTTCACAAGATCATTAGCCAATTATACTCACGTTGCACTCAGAAACTGCCAACATTCGCGTATATTTGGCAAGCCGCAAATGTTTTTACCAAACCTTTGAAACGGTCGGGTATAAAAGCATTACGTGCAGGTACATTCGTGCTTACAGACTCCTTTACCGTAATATCCTATTTCCCTCGATTAAACAGTAAACACTCAATTCCGACTTTCATGTAACTTTTACATACAGTGGAAGGAAACGTAAAAGAATGAGTGAATATTTTTCATTTTTCTCTTACGTGAATAAAATGGATGGAGTATTTTTATTATACTCCACAATGATACATGTATTAGCAGATATTAAAAAGCCCAACTGATTAGCAAGCTGAAGTGGCAGTGGGCGGGCCATATCTGTCGCAGAACCGACGGCCGTTGGGGCAGACGTGTTCTGGAGTGGAGACCGCGTACCGGTAAGCGCAGCGTGGGACGACCTCCTGCTCGCTGGACCGACGACCTGAAAAAGGTCGCTGGTAGCGGGTGGATGAGGAAGGTGGAGGACCGTGTGTGGTGGCGCGCTCTCGGAAAGGCCTATGTCCAGCAGTGGACGTCCATAGGCTGATAGTATTAAAAAGCTTGCATTAAAAATAGTTATTGTTTACCAACTGTTGAGTTTGTTATACGCAATGTTATTAGTAGTAAACAGATAATACCCCGTTTGGTATGTACGAATATTTGAATATACCATCATCGTCGTCGATTACCTCTATTATAACTTTCTCCATCAACAGCCAATCGGTGGCTACGCTGTACAACCGATGCGAACATTAACCACTAAGACGTGTCTACGAGGCTCGGCCGATGCAAGCAGTAACAAATCAATGACCAAGATGTAACTTTGTCAATATGCTATAAGTATTTTTGCAGAATCGCACTGCTGTACTTACTACGAACTAATCAAAGCTCGTCTTGGCGACGACACGTGCAAGATGGTGACTACACAATATACATAAACGAGTACCAAAGTAAATGTTATTTTAAGTTAGTTATAAGTTATTGAACAAAGTTAGGAAGTCTGTTTGTACGGGACCTGTCCACAGTTTCTGTAAACATACTTGTAGGTGCGAGCGCCTTTCAACTTAGTTGATCTTTGTATAAGTTTGAATGGAACTATTGTGTTTAAAAATTTCTTGTTTATTTTTATTTATGCCAAAGGGTTTGATCAATCGTCCAATGTGCTGGTCAATTTTAAGTTGGCAGTTCAGACATGTTCACTGTTCAGCCTAGCTGTTCAATGCAGCCAGTATTCTTGGCACCATTCGACGCGGGCAAGACTTGTTTAGTAATTAGAATAAGCTAGTCATAAGTTTTAATGTAACATTTCAATAAATAAGCAATGCACTAAAAATAGTTAGTGCGACAACATATTCGGCTATATAACCACTTACCATCAGATGAGATCGCAATCAAGTATTAACTTGTAGAATGTAAAATACGAGTAGTACATCTATACTTATCTATACTTATAATAAAACTGTAAAGGGTCGAATTCTGTACATTGAAGATATTTTGAAAATTTTTGTTGGAGGACACTATTTAGTCGATACTGAAGCCAAAACTGTAATTTGTTTAATTTTTGTCTGTCTGTCTGTCTGTCTGTCTGTCTGTCTGTCTGTCTGTCTGTTTCACGACCGGGCATCACGGCTAATCCGCTGGATGGATTTAAATGAAACTTGACACGATTATAGTTCATACCCCGAGGTAGGACATAGGATACTTTTTATCCCGAAATTCATCATGGTTTCCCTGGAAGACGGCATCAAAGTCCAAACGTTTTTTAGTTATAATTCATTAACGCGCTGTCCGATTCCATTCATTCTTTTTTTGTTAGAAAGGAGGTTCTTTAAAGAATATTTCATATAAATCTTATCATCATCACTTTTGTAGTTCAGAAATTACAGACATCAGAACCTTTAGCGCTAAGTTCAAGTAGGTAGGTGAATTGAAACTCGGAATGCACAAAGAACCTAGGGCTAGGACGTAGGGCTCAAGTAAGACTGGAGTACCCTTACAGCTGTAAATACATAGGCTTAGCAGGAGATTTTGTATGGTTTCAAATTTTTCACTTTAAGGGTGTACAAAAATCATGTAACTGGCGTTATTGCTACGTTATACCGTATAGCGCCATCTCTACAATTTATGTGGAATTTGAATGTAAAACTCGGAGATAGGTTATTACTTTAGTACCGAATTTTTTTTAATAAAATTAACTGTCATGTTATTTACTGTTTCCTGACTTTATATTAAGATGGCACTGTTAAGACAAGTTTTCACTTCTGTCGACATTCCCGGAGTGCCGCGTCTTTATCATCCGCAATATGGAAAGGGTAAGATAATGGTTCACAAATATTTTTAACTCATAGGTCTTATCGATCTTAACCGACTGACAGTCATCTAAGGTCTTCTTATATGTAAAGAAATATATAGCCATTGCCCATTCTGATGTTTTGGATTGTATTGAGATGAAGCAAAGATTTTTAAAAGACTCTTATATTATGTTGGGCTGGGGATTATTGTTAGTAGAGTATTTTATCCCAGTGGTACCTACTGTGGTGGAACTCTGAAAGAAGAGTTCTACCACCAGTACAACTTTTCACATGGTTTAATGATTTTTGACATATTTCGTGGTTTCAGAATAAAAATCACAATGAATTGGAAAAGGACGATTTTAACTGTCGATATTTCGATACATTGGTACAAGTCGTGGTCACATAGTGACCACGACCTGTGCCACTGGGTCGAAATATCGACAGTTAAAATCGTCCTTTTGATCTTTCAACTACGTATTAATGAAACTTTATATTATTAGTAAGAAAAAGGAGTTTTAAAAATCACCACAAGATAACCCGTGTAAAGTAAGAACAGGTTTCTGTACAACATCACACCAGAATCCCGCGAAAAATCAAGGAATTCAAGTAGGAAGGTATATTATGTAAAAAAACCGTAATTCACGCGGGCGGAGCTGCGGGCAACAGCTAGTTTCAATATAAATGCGGAAAGTTTGTCATTTCTTCACGAGTCCCGGTTTGTTTACCCAAGCCGAAGGCGCGCGTCAGCTACAGGGACGAGTAGAAATGACAATTCAGCACGTGCATTGAATACATTGCGAAAAAAATATTGGTTTTAGTAGTTTGGTGCTCAGGTGCCGGCAATGCAGCCGGTGGCGCGTCCTGGTGCGCCCGCTCAGGTGCCGCGCAGGAGGAAAACAAAAAAGCACTAGTGCGGAAATGAATAACTTTCCTCACGAAAAACACACATGGAAATGTCTACTTTTTGAGCACATGTATTAAAAAAGATAGTTATTTGTTATACAGCTTGCTGGCATAAAGTACGGAACTATGTGAAACTTTCTGTTTGAGTTATGGCCTATAAAGTGCTGAATAATAGATGGATCACTGTTCTGAACCCCTTTTGCTAAGTGAAATGTATTTATGCATGTGGTTTTAGGGCTTGCCCCTTTTAGCCGGATAGTGGGTCATTTCAGCCGGCCGGGCGTACTCGTATAGCTCGAGTACTGACCGGTATGTTAGAGCAAAGATTGTTAATGCTTTTTGTGCCTTTTTTAGGGTTCTGTACTCAAAGGGTTAAAACGGGACCCAGTTGCTAAGACGTCGCCGTCCATTTATTCGTCCACCCGTCCGTCCGGCTGTCACCAGGCTGTGTCAATTATTATAGTTTAGGACTTGAAATTTTCACAGATAATGTACCTATTTCTAATGTCGTGTGAAAATAATGTTATATCAGTTGTCTAGTACCCATAACACAAACTATCGCTTACTTTGGGGCAAGATTGCGATGTATGAAAAAAAACTTCCACACATTTATAATTATAATATTTTAAAAGGACATTCCCTTCATTTAAATTATATTTACATTAATAGAATTTCTTTGAGATTTAAGAACGGATTTGCACGCTTCTTTATTTGATCCATGGAGAATATTCGATAGTGGTCAAGCTTTTATAAGCCTATATTATTATAACTAAAATAATATTATTTTTATTTTAACGACAATGGTGTGCGTATGTTTGCGAAACGCCAATAACATCAATCGTGAAGGATTACAGCCCCACGCAAAATCGCGTGTATTGATTGCGCATCCGAACGCCTAAATAAACAAGGAAATTCCATTTATCAAATCTCCTACACGCCACGCTTGTAATTATCTGAAAATCCACAAACACTGTTTATTTTTGTGAGGTAACATGACTGTTAATTTGAAATGGGATTTATAAATGGGATGTGGGATGGTTTACTGTTTAAGTAGGTTACAAGGGTCTGATTGCGTAAGAAAAACTTATCAATCCTTAACATAATCGTAAGGAAATTCTGCCCTCCGATTGGCTGACGAAAATCATGAAGCCAAGCAGCGACCTGAATTGGTCAACGAATACGAAAAAGATGAATACGTTTTTCTTATACACAATCGCCTAGATTGTTCTATTTGAACAACGAATAACCTTAATTATTGCCTTCGAGTCAACATCTCCTGATGAAGTTAGGTACATTGTCAGTGTGTAACATTGGTGATAGTTTTATTGTATCTGAGCCTCTGTTACGCCTGTTGCATTCGAAGGGTAATAATTTCTTAAAAATTTTGCAAGGAACTCACTTCTTCCGATATTTATAATTTAAAAGAAGAATGAGTGAAAGAATAAAATATACATTGATTTAGTGATTTAATGCATACCACAGTCCATATACTATCACATGATAAGATGTCGCGCTAACAAGCGGTCTCCGGGCCACTAATGCTGTAAGAATCGGATAAACATGTTATTGATTTAATCAGGGAGCACGGCAGTGCCCCCGCCAAAGTCAAAGCGCGAAGCAAAACTGCCGTACCATCTTTACAGGAACCATTTCGCCGCATTTTCGGGCTCCTATTTGAGAACCTTTGGATAAGACCAGAACGCTGAAATTTTCGCTATCCAGTAAGCTATAATCACATACTTAAAACCCAAAATTTCAAGTCTGTAGGTCATATAGTTCCGAAGTTATGCGAAAGCAAAGTTTCGCATTTTCGACACTGACTGACTGACTGACTCATGATCATCAAAATAGAACTAGTACTTCCCATAAACTCAGAGAGCTGAAATTTGGTACAGAGTTAGGGTTTAATGGCCACATAAAGGGAAAACTATAAAAACTAGGATAATCGAAGATCTGGAGACCCTGGTGATCACTGCATTAATAACTTTGTAATTCCATATAAATTATATGAGATTACAAAGTTATTTATGCAGTTAATGTATCTAGAAAAACGGACAGAAATATTTTGTAATATTTTGAAGTTTCTACAAAAAGAAGTGAAATCCCACCAAAAACATTCTGTAAAAAACTAGCCAAAGTCAAAATGGAGCTGCTTGTTTATCTCTAAAAAGTACTGAAATCTAGACAAAGTCGTGCCAAGTCTAAGGTTCCTTACTGCGATTTCTTTATTATTATAGTTAATGTTGTGTGACTTGGCCGTTGAAGACCAAGAACCGCTACTCATTGACGATGAATTCTGGCGACAGATTGGTGCAATGGTGTCATGGAGCACCTGATTTGAACCCTTGTGTACCCTTCAACGGCCAAGTCACGCAACATTAACTATAATAATAAAGAAATCGCAGTAAGGAACCTTAGACTTGGCACGACTTTGTCTAGATTTCAGTACTTTTTAGAGATAAACAAGCAGCTCCATTTTGACTTTGGCTAGTTTTTTACAGAATGTTTTTGGTGGGATTATAATTTCCATTATCTACTGCTTTTCAGCATTTCGATTCGGCTACATAAGTAACCAGTTTTATCACAATATCTACTGAAATATAATACCCTTACTAAAAATTGCAGTCCTTAACAAAAATGATCACTTTGTTTTAGATTAAAGTTTGTGGACAGAGTTTTTTAAACTGCAATTATAAAACCTCTCTCTAAGAGTCCATTATCCGTATCTTGTAAAATAACGAGTGCCGCAAACTCAGGGCAGTGTCTTTGTTTTAGTTTTTATTGCAAAAGCGATTAAAAATAAGTATTGCTGAGCTGAGAAAGCTTTCTCTGAAGGATCAATTTTTACGGGAGATAAAATGGAGTTTAAAGATTTCAAAAAGGTACTTTTAGTTAATTTATTTTGGAATACAGGATCCCAGCAAAAACATTTTCATGTAAAATGTTGCCAAGACGAGAACATGTGGCTCACACTATCAAAAAGTTATCAGATCTCATGTAGAGCAAGACTTCTAACTATACACGCCCTAACTCTATAAATCCTAACTTTATAAACTCTACACTTTAGTCAAAATATATTATGTCTTGGCTGTTTCGGTACCGTCACATGGGCGTAAAGTGAAGAATTTATTCACTGTTCAGTACTTTTCTAATAGAGTTTTGCAAGTGGCATAATGGACCATGCAAAATTCAAGAAATTTCACATTCAAATTAAATGGTATCACCATTGTTATGGGAAAAAACTTCCATTTATTAAAAAAATCCTCTAAAGCAAAGGAACACACTTTTGCAAAGTGTGATGAAGTATTTGAAACCAATGCAGTTAGTAAAACCTAAGTGCAGTTTCTGAGGAGACTCAATACCTATCTAATAAATAATCGTTACTACAGAAACTAGGTATTGTATATCAGAAAAGTACAAAGTCAGTGAATAATATTTTTACTTTACACCCATGTGACAGTAACGAAACAGCCAAGACATAATATATTTTGACTAAAGTGTAGAGTTTATAAAGTTAGGATTTATAGAGTTAGGGCGTGTATAGTTAGAAGTCTTGCTCTACATGAGATCTGATAACTTTTTGATAGTGTGAGCCACATGTTCTCGTCTTGGCAACATTTTACATGAAAATGTTTTTGCTGGGATTTCACTTCTTTTTGTAAGTTGTTTACGACTATATTTTTTATTTGGTTAATTTCCTTTTCTTTGGTGTATTTCTTGAATATCATTGCAAGGTGGATATTTGTCCGAATCAAGTATCCCCCCCCCCCGCTCTATCATTTAAATGAGGGAACCCTCCTTGGTTCACCTAGTTTATTTTTTTCCTTATTTGTAGTTTATTAAAAAGAGTCCCTATATCAATTTTGAGACCTCTAGCATCAATATTTGCGGTAATTTCAAACAAACTTCCATCCCCTATTTTAAGGGGTTGGGGGGTTAAATTTCCAACTTTTGGAATTTTTTTGTTGGTTGTGTGCTAATACTAGCTTATATACCAAATTTCAGAAATTAAGTTTTTATTATACCTATATACTTATGGGAAACCCCATACGAACTTCCAACCCCCTAATTTTATGGATGTGGGGTGATTAACTAAAAATCCTGAAACACGTATTTAATTGTTTATTACAAAGAGTCCCTATATCAATTTTGAGACCTCTAGCATCAATATTTGCGGTAATTTCATAGAAACTTCCATCCCCTATTTTAAGGGGTTGGGGGGTTAAATTTCCAACTTTTGGAATTTTTTTGTTGGTTGTGTGCTAATACTAGCTTATATACCAAATTTCAGAAATTAAGTTTTTATTATACCTATATACTTATGGGAAACCCCATACGAACTTCCAACCCCCTAATTTTATGGATGTGGGGTGATTAACTAAAAATCCTGAAACACGTATTTAATTGTTTATTGTTTATTACAAAGAGTCCCTATATCAATTTTGAGACCTCTAGCATCAATATTTGCGGTAATTTCATAGAAACTTCCATCCCCTATTTTAAGGGGTTGGGGGGTTAAATTTCCAACTTTTGGAATTTTTTTGTTGGTTGTGTGCTAATACTAGCTTATATACCAAATTTCAGAAATTAAGTTTTTATTATACCTATACACTTTATGGGAAACCCCATACGAACTTCCAACCCCCTATTTTTATGGATGTGGGGTGATTAACTAAAAATCCTGAAACACGTATTTAATTGTTTATTACAAAGAGTCCCTATATCAATTTTGAGACCTCTAGCATCAATATTTGCGGTAATTTCATACAAACTTCCATCCCCTATTTTAAGGGGTTGGGGGGTTAAATTTCCAACTTTTGGAATTTTTTTGTTGGTTGTGTGCTAATACTAGCTTATATACCAAATTTCAGCTTTCTAGGTCTTCAGGAAGTACCTAGGAATTTTGATGATCATCAGTGAGTCAGTCAGTCAGTCAGTCAGTCAGTCAGTCAGTCAGTGACGAAATTTAGGTTTTTTAGACGTCAATAAAATCTAAAGTATAAGACCTATAAAATTGAAACTTTATAGGTTTAATAAATTCACCGGCAACATCATTTTCCGAGAATTTTGATTATCTGAAATAATTCAGGCCTAAGTTATAAGGGTTTAAAAATACGGCGAAACACTTCGAGAAAAGATAGGTAGTGCCCTCGCGCTTCGCTTGGCTCGTCTTGGCGGGGACACTACCGTGTCCCCAGATTATTGTAATACGACGTACGTAGGAATGTATTACTGTGCATTAATTTACTCAGAAACTTGAATTAAACTTTTCTTAAAACAAATCACACAAAAAAACATATAAATTGTTTGTAGCTGATTGTACACAACTACTTTTGTCCACATATGATATACTAGCGGACGCCCGCGGCTTCGCTCGCGTTTAACCTCTGCTTTACATCCTCAGGCATTTAATTACTAAAATTCCTGTCTTAACTGCCATTTATTTTAATAATATTAAGACGACAAAAGCTTCCTTTGTGCTTGCTGCTATCGTCACTTATCGGTTTTGAAAATATGAGGTTGTTACAAAAAGTTTAATATACTCGTAGTTCAATTAAGGTACCGTACCTATAGGGAAAAAGGCGGGAACCCTATTACTGAGATTACACTGTCTGCCCGTCTGTCCATAATAAATGGCGGCCACTTTTATTAATTCTGACCATAAATTCGTTCTCTATTCTTGCTGCGATACTCAAATATTGATTTTCTAAGCAATTGGCCCAGTAACAAAAAAGTTCAAAATGGCGGCCACTTTTTTAAATTTTGACCACAAATTCCTTCTCCATGCTTGTTGCGATACTCAAATACTGATTTTCAGAGCAATCGGCCCAGAAACAAAAAAGTTCAAAATGGCGGCCACTTTATTTAATTCTGACCATAAATTCGTTCTCTATATGTTCTCTATGCTTGCTGCGATACTCATATATCGATTTTCAAAGCAATCAGCCCAGTAACAAAAAAGTTCAAAATGGCGGGCACTTTTCTAAATTTTACCCACAAATTCGTTCTCTATGTTTGTTGCGATACTCAAATATCGATTTTCAAAGCAATCGGCCCAGTAACAAAAAAGTTCAAAATGGCGGCCACTTTTTTTAATTCTGACCATAAATTCGTTCTCTATGCTCGCTGCGATACTCATATATCGATTTTCAAAGCAATCGGCCCAGTAACAAAAAAGTTCAAAATGGCGGCCACTTTTTTAATTCTGACCATAAATTCGTTCTATATGCTTGCTGCGATACTCATATATCGATTATCAAAGCAATCGGCCCAGTAACAAAAAAGTTCAAAATGGCGTCCACTTTTTTTTAATTTTGACCACAAATTCCTTCTCTATGCTTGTCGCGATACTCAGATATCGATTTTCAGAGCAATCGGCACAGTAACAAAAAAGTTCAAAATGGCGGCCATTTTTTTAAATTCTGACCATAAATTCTTTCTCTATGCTTGCTGCGATACTCAAATATCTATTTTCAAAGCAATCGGCCCAGTAACAAAAAAAATCAAAATGGCGGCCCCTTTTTTTAAATTTTGACCACAAATTCCTTTTTCATGCTTGTTGCGATACTCAAATATCGATTTTTAGAGCAATGGGCCCAGTAACAAAAAAGTTCAAAATGGCGGCCACTTTTTTAATTCTGACCATAAATTCGTTCTCTATGTTTGCTGCGATACTCAAATACCGATTTTCAAAGCAATCGGCCCAGTAACAAAAAAATTCAAAATGGCGGCCACTTCGGATTTCAAGAATCCCCGAAAAAACTGAGTACGAATTGATTTTATAACCTGATAAAAACCTAGGTACCAATTTTCAGATCTGAACTACTTTTAGTTATTCGGGAATTCCTGGAACAACGAAAAAAATCACTTTTGTATGGGAAAATCCCTTCAATGTACGATTTTTAACCCTTAAAATTTGAATTTCTGAAATCCCCGTCTTAGTACGAATTCATGACCTAATATCGACCTTGGTACCAAATTTCAGATCTCTCTGACTTTTAGTTTTTCGGGAATTCCTGGAACAACGAAAAAAATCACTCTTGTATGGGAAAATCCCTTTAATGTACGATTTTTACCCCTTAGGATTGAATTTCTGGAATCCCCGTCTTAGTACGAATTCATGACCTAATATCTACCTAGGCACCAAATTTCAGAGCTCTACGACTTTTAGCTTTTCGGGAATTCCTGGAACAACGAAAAAAAATCACTTTTGTATGGGAAAATCCCTTTAATGTACGATTTTTACCCCTTACAATTTGAATTTCTGGAATCCCCGTCTTAGTACGAATTCATGACCTAATATCTACCTAGGCACTAAATTTCAGAGCTCTACGACTTTTAGTTTTTCGGGAATTCCTGGAACAACGAAAAAAAATCACTTTTGTATGGGAAAATCCCTTTAACGTACGATTTTTACCCCTTACAATTTGAATTTCTGGAATCCCCGTCTTAGTACGAATTCATGATCTACCTAGGCACCAAATGTCAGATCTTTACGACCTATAGTTTAGGCGGAATCCGTGGAACAAACCAAAATGCCTCATTCTTTTATATATAATAATAATAATAATAAATACACTTTATTTGCACCACACAAGAAATTGTACAAAACAGAAATACATAATAAACTAATTTTAGGCACAAACGGCGGCCTTATCGCTTAGCAGCGATCTCTGCCAGGCAACCTTGAGAAAAGGAAAACAAAGGAACTAGATTTTGCAGGTGGTGAAGATTTATAAACTATATACATACAAATAACTACAAACTAATACATAAACTAGGTTAAACAAATAAACAAAGATATTCAATACATAACCATCAAACAATAAACTAATATACAGTGTTATAGAAAAAATATCGGAAACCTCTCGGCACCTAAATGATACCATTATAACTAAAAACTTTTGTTCTATAACTTTCCAAAATTTCGTATTAATTTGTGTCATACAAAAATTTAATAAATTATGTTATTTCTGTTAAGTGACATTACACTGTGAAACGAAATACAGGTAATCAGCGATTATGACTGTCCCTGTTGCCAAACCGCTGCGACGTTGCCGATATTACGTAGTAGACTACAGAGTAGTTACAAAGAAAGAATGTATGCAAAATATTGAATAAGTGATATTTCTCAAAATATCGAGTTCAAACAAAAGTTGTAGAACAAAAGTTGTTACTTTTAATGATATCATTTAGGTGACGAGAGGTTTCCGATATTTTTTCTATAACCCTGTATACACTATAATAATATAATGTCCACTAATAAGGACAAGATAATATGAATAAATAACAGTCATCATTTGCATCAACTAGGTACTCAAATAGTGATCTTTGACCGCATTCTTGAAAATGTACTAAGATTTAGACTGTCGTATCTCGAGGGGGAGTGCATTCCATAAAAGAGACTAAAAAAAAATATAGATATATATATAGATAGTGGACAACATCACATACATTGCTCTGATCCCTTAGTAAGTAGCTTATGCACTTGTGTTAAGGAAATCAGAAACAACGAAAGTACTACAATACCCAGACCCGAGACAATGTAGAAAACTTATTTTTCTACATTGCTCCGACCCCGGAACCCGGATTGGGGATCGAACCCGGAACCTCAAAGATGGCGGCGCCTTGAAAACCGGCACGCTAACCACTCAACCACGGAGGTCGTCCGTAACCATGGAGGATAGCTTTATAGCTTTAAACAGTGTGTGAATCTTTCATTTAGGAGTCTAGACTATGCGATTTGCATGACAGAAAAAATCAATTTCCTTTTTCTAGCTTCGCTGTACCATCCGCAAAGAAAATCAGTTTCAAAACTCGAAATCTCATCGTTTGCTTTGCCATTCTAACGCCGCCAACAGAGGTAAATGAATAACGACGTCAGACAAGTTTTAGTAGCGTTTAGTTGCAAAATCAAAACATCTGTCCTCACCGGAGCCGACATATATAGGCATATGGGGCCGACATTAAAAAGCAGTGACCTGGAAGGAAAGCGAGACTAACTGTGACACAGGTAGGTTTTAGGTTAGGTGTTGGTTAAAAGAAAATGCAGTTTTTGTTGTGAAAATGTCTTTTGTCTTATCTCTACGTTTTTAATGATGACAGGATGACAATTCTTTGTGATGGAGCTTTTCATCTTACTACCTACCTTATTTGCTTTCTACGATACTATATTATCTGAATAGTAAACGGGATAAGCTGTAATTCGTAGAGTCCTGCGTACCTCAAAACGTAAAAAAACACATAACCCGTTTAGGATCACTTTTCGGTCAATATTTTCTTTCTGGAAATATTTTCTTGTCTGTTGCGTTAAATATTTAAGCAATAAATAACTTGCATCGTCATTACCCAAATAGTGTACAATCCTGAAGTGTGCTAGCATGGTCATCTCATGTAGTGTGCATCTTTTGTATATTGACTTTGTAGTGGCCCAAAAACCAAGTTTGTCCCAGCATGATGTTTTTAAGAAATAAGGAAATGATAAATATATACAGTCTGCATTTGGCTAGAGTTGTAAATAGAAAATATGGCCAACAAACAACTTCTTTTCATATGTTTCTTCTATTCTATGCCCAGTATTAAGGCGTAGAAAAGCGGTTTAAATAATTTGACAAGACAGAATAAAATGTCTCGTGTTTAAAACGCATCATAAAGTACGAGTAAACGAATTCCCTTTGTTAAATCCCGGAGTGAGTGCAACGTTATCAGATGAAGATGAAAAATACGGCAATTTGTAAACGTCCACTCAGAATGCGTAACCGACTTTCCAGTTTTTACACGATATTCATGAAATTTGTTATTTTTGTAATATTCTTAAAGGAACTGGGATAGCTTGTTGTGTTATCGTCATATGCTTGTAGAACAAAATTGGCTTCTTAAACTTGTATAGAGCATACTCGACTTCAGATCACAAGGTCCTGGGTTTGATCCCCAAGTCGTGCTAGTGTATAACAGTATTGCGTTTTTTATATCAAGACTCAAGTACTAGCCTTAAGCGATGCTTGGAAATTGGTCATGCCTGTATCTTGGAAAGCACGTTTTTACTAGTCGGCATTGCCTGATTTCTTTCGATCGTGTCCGTCCCATCGGACTTATAGAGTGGTGAAATAGAGAGTGACACACATTGTGCACAATTACATGTTCGCGTACTTGACTAAATCTTCTAAAATCGGTCTGAGAACATTTATTTTAGGCACAAAATTGGTATGCTCCGCAAGTTCACATTTAGAATCTTTGGCAGCTTTGACTTTTTAGTATTTTATAGCAAATGCTTTTGTAGCAAATAAATACAACTCATTCAGTGGAGAAGGAATATGTGATAGTCCAAAAGAAGAAGAAAATCAAATGTATATTTGGTCGATAGGTTAGTTTTTGACAGCAACCGTAGAAACCGTATGGTAGAGAATAGAGATCATAGCATGGCTACGGTTACTAAACTGTGAAGTGGCATTTAGACCTAAAATCTGTGTTAAGACCATAGCTAACCCTCAATGTTAATAAAATTGAAGCCTACTTTAACATTTCTACTTCTCTGCCTACAATTAATAAATACAATTAATTAATAAAATTGAAACCTACTTTAACATTTCTACTTCTATTTTAATTCTTAACATTTAAAGTCTTAGGACACGAAACTTCTCAATTGGCAAAAAATACTGAACTTCAAAGAGGCGGCTCCGTCAGAAGTAATTTGGTGGAAGCAAAATGAATACATGATGAAAGGAGATGCGCCTTTCGCTTTATTTGAATAATAGAGCTCCTTTGTGATATGACCTGTTACTCGTAATACGTTATTACATTAGCCTTATTGTTAAGTTATTTTTTATCAAAGTCTCTCTCCGAGGGGATTCCGGACGTGAAGCGTAGCTAAGTGTCTCTCATGCAAAAGTACCTTTAGAAATAGAGCACCTATCATAAGGTTTTTTTTGCCTCGGATAGAAAAGTGTCTTTGTGTATAAGTCGTTCACTTTGCATTATAGTCTTAGATGGATAAACCGATTTTGATTGAGTTTTCTTTTTGTTGGGAGAGAGATTTGATCGCGAATGTTCTTAAGAGGTTGATTTTGTGAAGGCGATTCAAACATATTAAGACATATTACTAACTGTACTAATTACTTTTTACTCCTTAGATATAGTTATAGTAATGTTGTATAGTTGTTTTGTGGTGTATATTAAAATATAAAGTGTGAAATAAATAAATAAATATTATGATCCGATCGACAAATTGATACGTGTCCAATTCATCAATCATTGAAAAAAGAGAAGTCCAATTGCTATGGGATCGAAAATTAAAAATGTATTGGAAATCCAAATATGTCCTTCTCATACATTTTTTAAATTTTCATATAGCTAGTTATAAACAGGTTTCTATAATACAGATCCTAGATAAACAACGTGGCAAACATTGCTGAAAAAAATGTTAACGTTTAAAAATCCCAAAATGGTGCTCGCCGGAAATCCAACCTTGCAACTCCCGTCCCTTCTGCGGAATCCACAATACAGAATTGCTCGAAGACAAAACCAAGATCGTATAAATCAAGGTATCAGTAAACGAGTTGAAAAAAAAACGGTAAACGAAAAACAAGAGGTATTTTCCCAAAACAATCTCGTGTATTCCCCGATGATAAATTTAGCAGGTTTGCAAAAAATCGCTTTTTATCATTTTCAGGCGATTTGATTCAGAGGGAAAACGTACGAAAAATTTTACTTTTTCGAATTATGGATCGAATATGAATTGAAGGAACAGATTAGGAATTACTTTATGTAAGTACTAACTCTACAAAAATCTGTATCCGAAAAAGTTGTACAAATCCAGACAGCAAACTTGGTAGGTTATGATCAAACTCCTCTCATTCGGCGAAGAGAACCATGCCCAGAACTGAGAAATTGGGACGAAAACTCCATTCCATTAGTAGGCCAAATTATGAAATAATCAATTCTGAGATCTGATAATTAATCAAGACAGATTAATAAAAAAATAATGAGCTAGAACGATTAAATTGTCTTGCTTTAATCTAATCCAAAAACCTGAAAAGAATTTGGTGGTTTAACATGCAGTAACATGCCAAGCATTGCCCGTCCTACCACTCAAGTACGAAGGCTAGTTCCCAAGCAAGCATTGCAACCACCACCCACATGCAAAAAAACACTCACAGCTCTTACAACACTTGTCGGAAGGGCCGTGCTTGGATTGTAACTTTATTGAGACATTAAAGATTTTTTTCAGGTATCAGACCAAAACAAGACAAACATTTGTAGCTGCCATACCTACGGCACTACATCATTACATCACGCCTCTGCGTCCACGCACGTCCGCACCGTTCGCCGACCGCCTGCGACTGAAGAACCGAGCGCGTGCGCGCGCTATTTACGTTGGGCAATATTTATAATACCTCGCCCCGCGCGCGCAGCCGCCGCGCGCCAGCAACGTGACGTCACAGCATGCGTTCCTCCCGCAAGCCTCACCGCAACGCGTGCTATTGGCCAGCGAGAAATATTACTTCTCCACATACTAGTTTGTAGAATAGAAAGTAGTTAAATAAAAATAGGCTAAGTTGTACATATGACATGATCCAATACAATCCAATATTCTAATACAATTCTCTGACCTTCTGATTCAACCGCGAGTTTTATTACTGCTGATCACCTACCAAAGTGTTGCTAAAGTGGTGACCCGCGATGAACACAACGAAGAACGAAGCCAGTATTCGGGAGTGTGCAAAAAAAAAATCAAAAAAAAAACAAGAGGAAAAAAATCAGTCCTCCAAACCTCAAAAAAAAAAGAAAAACAAGGAAAAAAGATTAGTTCCTTTCGCACTCCTGAGTCACCGAAGATGGATCAAGAGCAGCAAGCTTCAGTTCAATCAAGACTATCAGGTCCAGCCGAGATCGCTGCGCTAACATGCAATAACACATGCAACACCGTCATGCAATATCTCAGCGAACAGATCAGCAGTATGTCGCAAGAACTCGCCGCACTCAAGTCAGCTCAATGCAATAGAAGACCATCCTTTCGGCGAAATCGTTCGACACACCGTGAGCACACAAGAAGCAGACCACGAAGTCCAACGCCAACAACTGCATTGTATGAAGCTAGTTCCAGCATGTCAGAAAGATCATACCGATTATTTGTCACCGACAAGAAGACACGGACTACCTTCCTCGTGGACACGGGCGCGAATATTTCGGCAGTACCACCACAAAAAGGCCAGAAAGCAACGCCGCTAAACTTCCAACTATACGCCGCAAACAACACCGTAATCCCCACATATGGAGAGAAGACGATGGAACTCGATCTAAACCTACGACGACCATTCAAGTGGACATTCATCATCGCGAAAGTCAGTATACCAATAATCGGGGCTGATTTTCTCGAACACTACCAACTCATCGTCGACATCAAGAATAGAAGGCTCATCGACGGCAAAACGCACCTAACTTCGCAATCATTCGTCCGCGCAACCAACGTCCCTACCATCAGAAGCATAGATGTTCAGCAGTCTTATCACAACATCCTAGCCGAGTATCCCGGAGTAACAAGACTGACTTCGATGAATCTCACGCCGAAAAACAACGTCGAACACTACATCGAAACAACCGGCCCACCACTTCATTGCCGTGCACGCCCAATACCACCTCATCGCTACGAGCACGTTCGGAAAGAATTCCAAAACATGATGGAACAAGGATTATGTCGTCCGAGTAAAAGCCCTTGGTCATCGCCACTTCACATCGTTCCAAAGAAGAATGGCGAACTTCGCGTCTGTGGAGACTACAGAAGACTGAACAACATCACGATACCCGATCGCTACCCTATTCCGCGAATCAAGGATTTCACATACCAGCTTGCCGACAAAACAATATTCTCCACGATCGACCTAAACAGAGCATACCAGCAAATCAAAGTCCGCGAAGAAGACATCCAGAAAACGGCAATAATAACTCCAATGGGACTCTTCGAATTTCCAAGAATGACTCCAGGACTACGGAATGCAGGTCAAACATTCCAACGGTTCATTCACGAAGTTCTACAAGGTCTCGATTTTGTTTTCGCATTCATAGACGATCTCCTAGTCGCAAGTCCGGACAAAGCAACGCACGAAAAACACCTTCGAACAGTATTACGAAGACTCGAAGACAACGGCATCACCATAAATCCCTCAAAATGTGTTTTCGGTCAGCCAGAAGTCAAATTCCTTGGATACACTGTAAGCCAAGACGGCATCAAACCGCCTGCCGAAAAAGTCACAGCAATCTGCAACTATCCGAAACCGAAAACAATCGAAGAACTCAGGCGCTTTCTCGGAATGATCAATTTCTACCGAGAACATATCGCAAAGGCCGCCGAAATACAAGCTCCTTTGAACGCCTACCTTCACAATTCGAAGAAAAGAGACCGCACTACTATTCAATGGACAGACGAAGCAACGAAGTCATTCGAAGCATGTAAAAATGCAATTCAAAATGCAGCTTTACTCGCTCACCCATCTCACGAAGCTCAACTCGGTCTATTTACCGATGCCTCAGAAATATCGGCAGGAAGCGTAATTCAACAATACGTCAACGGAAAATGGCAACCACTTGGCTATTTCTCAAAAAAGTTCTCAGACGTACAGTGCAGAAAAAGCACTTTCGACAGAGAACTTACGTCGATTTACCTATCAGTCAAGCACTTCAGAAAGACATTCGAAGGAAGAAATCTCATTATCTTCACTGATCACAAACCGCTTACCTACGTACTTCAGAAGCCACCTTCACCGTCTGAAACACCGCAACGGGCAAGACAACTGATCTTCATCAGCGAATTTACGACTGACATCCGTCATATCAGCGGAAAAGACAACGTCGTAGCAGATGCACTGAGTCGCATACCTATAGAAAGCATATCAGTGCCATCAACACTCGACTACAATAAGATTGCTCAAGCTCAAGAAAGAGACAGAGATAGTATAGAACAACTCATGAAGGACAACCAAAACATCCAACTCAAGAAAATCGCTATACCCAATACGCAATCTACAATCTATTGCGAGACTTCAACATCGTTCGCTCGACCTTACATCCCTGCAGAGTATCGACGAGCCGCATTCGACGCCGTACATAACATCAGCCATCCCGGAATACGGACTACGCTCAAACTACTCACACAGAAGTTCTTCTGGCCTTCGATGAACATCGATGTTAGAACATGGGCGAAAACCTGCATACAATGTCAACGCTGCAAAGTACAACGCCATACATCGAGTAGTCTTTCGGCATTCCCACACGCCGATAGATTTCAGCATGTCCACATAGACATCGTCGGAAAATTACCTACGTCACCCGAAGGACATAATTATCTCGTCACGATGATCGACAGAGCAACAAGATGGCCTGAAGCTATACCTACCGACAATATCACAGCAGAATCTGTAGCGAAGATATTCTACGAGTGCTGGGTAACACGATTTGGTTCCCCATCCTTCGTCACGACCGATCAGGGAAGAAACCTGGACTCACGCTTATTTGCCAAGCTACTCAACGCCATGGGATCGCAGAAGATACGAACGACTCCCTATCATCCTCAGGCAAACGGTTTGCTGGAACGCTGGCACCGTTCGCTCAAGGTATCCCTGAAAACACGCCTTTCGCAGAACAAGAAGTGGATAGACGAGCTACCTACAGTTTTGATGGGACTACGCACTGCAGTGCGTTCCGACACAGGCGTCAGCGCTGCAGAACTCACATACGGACAAAATCTACGCCTACCGTGTGATTTCTTCACATCAACACGCATCGAGCAGAACTATGACTACGACTATGTCGATAAACTGCGAGAAAACATCAACTCCGTTATACCCAGTCAGATATCACCACACGGGAACAATAGACCTATCTTCGTCCCTCAAGATCTACAAACCTGCGAGCAAGTTTTCATACGAAACGACAGCGTGAAGAAACCACTTCAACCAACGTATGAAGGACCGTACCGAGTGTTAGAGCGAAACAGCAAAACATTCAAACTGCAGTTACCAGAGAGACGTTCGGCAGTCATTTCGATCGACAGACTGAAACCTGCCTACACGCTCAACGACAACATCTCAGATAGCGACTCGCTACCGGCCAATTCAAGCAAGACATCAGCTTCACCCACTTCAACTTCGAAGAAAAAGCAAGATGCTATAACAGTACCACCAGCCGACCAACCGAAATCCATATTGAAAACTACTCGGTCTGGTCGCATTAGCAAACTACCGGTACGTTTTCACTAAGGAGGGTGTTATGTAGCTGCCATACCTACGGCACTACATCATTACATCACGCCTCTGCGTCCACGCACGTCCGCACCGTTCGCCGACCGCCTGCGACTGAAGAACCGAGCGCGTGCGCGCGCTATTTACGTTGGGCAATATTTATAATACCTCGCCCCGCGCGCGCAGCCGCCGCGCGCCAGCAACGTGACGTCACAGCATGCGTTCCTCCCGCAAGCCTCACCGCAACGCGTGCTATTGGCCAGCGAGAAATATTACTTCTCCACATACTAGTTTGTAGAATAGAAAGTAGTTAAATAAAAATAGGCTAAGTTGTACATATGACATGATCCAATACAATCCAATATTCTAATACAATTCTCTGACCTTCTGATTCAACCGCGAGTTTTATTACTGCTGATCACCTACCAAACTGCTGCCAAACATTGAATGGAAGCAGGCGTTATTTTGCGGAAATCCAAAATTAGCAAAACAATTGATCAATTTTTTTGCTATGATCCGCTACTTGAAAAGATTCTGTATGGTACAATATACAGGAACACAACGCACATGGAACACCACACACAATTTTTCAACACTTCGCGCGTCAAAGAAGTGTTGGAAAATTGTATGTGCTTCTTTTCCACGCGAAGAATTGAATAATCTATTAGTCAGAGTAACTAGTTATTATACTTATTAATAACATAAAACACTCGTAACATTTTATAAAACAAAGTAAAGGTACGAGATTATTGTCCAGTTTTATTAGCGGTAAGCGTCCCTAATTTGTTAGCGGTTCGCAGTAAAACGCTTTACGATGGGTGACGCGATTACGACGCGAGGTTAACGATACTTTCGGGATCGGAAAGTGATACGAAGGCCGGCTTTTGTTTATCTCTGACCTACTGGAATGGTGGTTAGTGGACAGCACGGTGGTATTACAAAGTTCTTTTTTAGAAATGAATTGGAAATTCATTATTGGCAATAATTCGAAATGTATTCTCAGAAATATTTGTACTAATCATCGATTAAACATATAATAAAGGATAAGCACTTAGTGATGTCACGCATGTATTTTTAGGCTCCGCCCTGAAGCATCCTATTTAATTCGTCAAAACTGTAAAATGGCGCTAATGTAAGCGACACCATTATGTGATGTCAGCGGTAGTGTTGCGGGCTGAACGACGCCATATTTGAGAATTTTTTAGCTTCAAAATACGTCACATATTTGTCGTCCTCTTAGCTACTTTGTCATTGGGTACTAATATATAAATTTAAGTTTGAGTTTGTTGGTCTCTTTGTTAACCCTTCAATCACGCTACAACGGAGTAATGGGTCGTCGATATTTTGCACAGACATAGTTGTAAGGGCGGACAGTGATATGGCTAATTTTTATCTCGGGAAAATCGATGATTCCCACGGGATTTGTGGGCAGAGCCCCGGGCGTCCGCTAGATAAAATAACTGCGGGGATGAAAATGGTCACCTGGCTCTATCTTGTGCCAAAACTACCGGCCGTTCATCCGTAGATCTCTTGTCACCGCTAAAATATAGATATTTCAACCCACGAAGACGCGCCCCACTCTATCAAAATTGCTTATGTTTCATTCGAATCGTATGGAGTTTGACATAATGGTTTGACATCGTGGATTGGAATATGTTTACCTGGAGTATTAGAACCAAGTAAAGATAGATGCGTAGTGATGGTAAGAGACCTACGGGGCTAGAATGTGCGCGTAAAGATAAATTTGACAGACGTTGTTTTGCCATTTGGGGTTAGAAAAAATAACTTACGACCTACTCTTAGATCTACTGAACATACACAGAAAATTTCATAGCAATCGGTCGAGCCGTTTCGCAGGAGTTCGGTAACAAAGAACGGCACGAGAATTTTATATATTAGACAAAAATTATATCGGTCAGTTAATTTTTTTATCTGCATACAATATATATGTAATTTTCTAAGTAAAACCAAACACAACGTAATGTTACCGCAGGATTTTACCCCAAAGTTTCCAGTTAATAGTAAACTTACTGCTGAAATTTTACTAGAATTTTTTACTTGACTTTGCACGGGAACTCGTTAACACTAATGACAACGTTGCGTTTGAAGTGTTAGTGCAATGGAAACTTTTAAATGAACACATAAGTTGGTTCCTCTTATAAAAGCTTGAGGCTCGGCTACTTTCTTTATTTTGAAATCATTTATTTTTGAGTATCACATTTTTAGCTGTTGTAATACTTCAAAAGCAGTTACTCTGATCATGTCGCCACTTTTCTTTTATTTAATAGGTACTTTCAGCTATTGCTATTTCATATTGCTGCGTTTTTTTACAAGTTTTTAATTTGAAATTAAATAGTGCGCGAGTTTCGGTTTTTACTAATCCTGCGCGGACCATGGCTTGTAGAGTTCTTTTTCAAAGGCAAATGTGTGACATTTGCCTTTGGAAAAGAACACCTATAATATAATCTTAAACCTATCTACAAATAATTCAGAAAACTTTAAAATGAAATTAAACCGATTAAGAATTCTCGCCATAATTTTTTCTGAAACCGTTTTTAGAGTTCCGTACCCGAAGGGTAAAAAAGGAACCCTATTACTGAGACTTCGCTGTCCGTCCGGCCGTCCGTCCATCCTGGCTGTATCTCTGGAACCGTGATAGCTATGGACTTGAAATTTTCACAGATTATTTTTGTTGCCTCTATAACAACAAATACTAATAACGATACCATTAACGTCAAAATCCATCCAGCCGTTTGGAAGATACGTGGTCATAAAGAAATTTACAGACATACATACAAGATACGCGCGAAAAACATAACCCTTCTTGCAGTCGGGTAAAAAGTAGAATAAAATAAATATTTAAGGGGGCTTCCATACAACAAACGTCATTTTTTGCTTGTTTTTGCTCCATATTAATTACGGTAAAAGGTAGACGCTTCAAATGTTCATAAAATATGTAATGATATAATTACTTTAAAAATAAATTGTTAAAAATTAAAAAAAAAGTTAAGTTAAAAAAAAAAAAACAAACAGAAAAAGTAAGAAATCACGGTTAGGTTCGAACTCAGATGCACATAATAATAGGCACAGGTTGTTCCACTGGGCCATTAATGTCTATGACCAACTATGACGGTGGGTAAAATTAGTCAATAGAATATACTCGTTAAAAATTAAAACAGACGTCTCGTTTGGGCAGGGGTGTTTAATTTACTTAGAGAATTGGTCTTTATAGTACTGAACTCTCAGTGCACGAGCCCGCCTCGCACTTGACCTTTAAAACATTTATAAATAATTTACATATCTCTGAAATAAATCCGAACCTACTACAATTTTTAACATTTGATTACATGCCTGAGAATAATGATTGAGACGATAAGTCAAACTTTTCCAATATCAAAATTCAATATCAAACGAGCCTTTCAGCCTTGTAACAAAATAACATTCACAATTTATTAACGTTAGGGTTATTTTAAGAAGAATACCCGTCGATGCTCTGAGGGCAATAAAGTAAATTTGTGTGGCATCAAATGTGGTAGGCATCTATTAAAGTGAATTTTGATTGCCGCCGGTTCAATTTCGACTTGTATTGCCTATTAAGCTTTATTTCGTTGGTTTTTGGGTGCGTTTTCGTTTTAATAGCGTCATTTACTCGTGCCCAAAATATCGTGATGAGTGCGATTTTTATTTTTTCCATGAATTTTGTGGAATTTATCTTTTTAGGGTTCCATACAGAAAGGGTCAAAAAGGAACTCTCTAACGGAGACTTCGCTGTCCGTCCGTCCGTTCGTATGTTTGCCACCAGGCTTTATCTCTGGAACCGTAATAGCTACAGATTTGATTTTTACAGATGATGTATTTCTGTTGCCGCTATAAAAACAAATACTGAAAAGTAGAATAAAATAAATATTAAAGGGAGCTTTCATACAACCAACGTCATTTTTGCTTGTTTTTGCTCCATATTAATAACGATAAAAGGTAGATGCATCAAATGTTCACAGAATATTCAATTATATAATTACTTTCAAATTAAATAGTTAAAAATTAAAAAAAAAAGTTTAGCTAAAAAAAATACAGAAAAAAGTACGAAAACACGGTGAGGTTTGATCTCCGGCACAGTAATAGGCACAGGTGGACTGGGTACAACTGGGCCAATATAAATATGTATGGCGTTTTGTGTAAAATAAACCAGACGTCTCGTTTTTGAATTTGGTGGGCAGGGGTGTTTAATTTACTTTGATAATAATTGGTCTTAATAGTACGGAACCCTCAGTGCGCGAGTCCGACTCGCATTTGATCATTTTTTTTTATTTAATATCTTTTTATGATGTGTTGTAATAAATGTCTTTTTTGTCTTGGTAACCTTTGGTCTTTAAAATATATACATGTATTGGGAGGTTTCTCAGAGCGCTTTTATTTATTTGGCTCGTGTTAATAGTATATAAGTCAAGGCCATTCGCAAATGGTTTCCGGTCAGAGGCCCCATTATTGAATCCTGGCAGAGCGCCGAGTTACGTCTCTATGATCATGCGAAGCCCATTTATCTTGTGTCGATAGTTCATGCCTCATAAAACCTTAACTTTGGGGTGCCGTATCAGAAAGATGAAAGGGAGTTATTTCACGATGTAAGCATCCTGTTTTTTGATATGCCAGAATGGTAGAAAATCTTAATGTTTGTATTGAAACTCAAATGATTTATTTATTTATTTTATACAGGCCTTACTCGTTGGCTCTTATGAATAGTTAGTAGAATATAATTAAGTATACATATAAATAAGTATACGAGGGTTCAAACGCGCCCTGAACTAAGAAGAAGCCGCCGCCTACAACAAACTCGCGCGCACGGCGCGACGCGCCAGTTTATCGGTGCCAAAAGTGCTTATTTTGCCACCAACTGTAACGCCGTTAAAGTTCCCACCCGCGTTGAATTGTACCTACGAGTACTTCCATAGCGAAAGTGAAAAACAAAAAAAAAATCACAAACTTTTGTTAGCCAGACTACAACCAAACCAAAAATATTAAATAGCAAGCAGTATATTATTATCTACCCGGTCTATTATTATTTATTGAAGGGGTCAACATGGCGGTATAATTTATTACAGTTGCTACAGGTTTTTTAAGGGTTTTGCCCAATAGCCGACCACGCTGGGCAGACGGGTTGGTCGCCCGCAGGGCTATGCTGGTTGCACCGGTGTCGCTGCTGCCCGACACCGGTCTGTTCTCATTTACAGCACAGCCAATCCGGAGCGGTTATACCGCCATTCGCCGGTCGTCAGCGCAGTGTTGGCAGGCTTCCGACCAGATGGACAGACGACATTAAAAGGGTCGCGGGAAGGCGCTGGATACAGTAAGCGCAGGACCGTGCGGGCTGGAAATCATTGCAGGAGGCCTTTGTCCAGCAGTGGACGTCCGTCGGCTGAAACGAACGAACGAACGCTACAGGTTATAACGATGAAAGAGTTTTTGCGTAAATAAAGGAACATTTGGTCTTTGTTTTTTCTGCGTTTTTCCAATGAAGAAAATTTTGCATGGTCGTTAAAGATAATTATATTGAAGTCTATTGAGCTCTCTTCTATGTACACATTGCTGCTTTAATGAGCGAAGTAAAAATATTGTTTTGTAACCGTCAATGGACACATAATTTATTATGCGAGTTGTAGCCTCCAGATTTTATTTTAATCCGTGTTTTTAAAAAGAAATTAATTAGATGTTTACATAAAATTAAGCTTTTCATCGTACCTACGTCTCCAAGAAGATTTATTACGGAGTCAAACTTAATCTATTTCGTATTCCTTACTTAGTTGCCAGAAAGCTCATGAATAAATCCAAGCTTCAACTTTGCATACAAGGAGTCTATTCAAACGTAGTCAAGATACTGACGAAAAAAAGTTTATCTTTGTTTTCTTACGTGCAGGTTAGTAATATTTAACATTTATTGAAAAAAAAATACTTTGTATTGCTTTCATAGGACAATTCTTAGCAACAAGCTATCTTTTTATTCCAAAAAACAAGCAGTTATAAAACTAAGGTCTAAAATAACAAGTCATGTTGTAAATCAGGTATTTTTCAGATTGTAAATTAAACAAAAAGGTTCGAAATGGATATGTTTTATTACATTTTTCTATTCACAGGTGTACATTATCTATTAAATAGTGTATTATTAAATATATTAAACTTTGAAAGGTGGTCAGTTTTAATCATATCGGATCCCATTTCTCCGATCATAATGACGGGTGCATTAGTGTTACCACTAGTTAAAAATGGCATTATGCTGGCATCTATAACTCGTAAACTTTTCACTCCGTGCACTTTTAAGAAATTATCTACTACGGAATCTTTGGGATCTGGGCCCATTTTTGCTGTACTTACAGGATGATACACAGTTTGAGTCATATGTATTGAATAGCATTTCCAGTAAAGATCACTCGGAAATTCGTATTCATTGCATTGTGGCAAGCTTATTCTTGGAACAAAGGCGTTAATAGATTTAAAATGAGGAGTATTTACTAAACTTGTGATTATTTTTGCTCCGTCAACTGATGCTTGAAGATCTCTGCTATCGCCTAAATAATTGGCATCAATTATTGGATGGTCATATGGATTTGAAGTGTTCAAATAAACTTTGCCCCTTGAATATGGATGTAGAATATGTAATGCAAAAAGATATAACGCCTTATCTGAATTATATCGAGACATAGAATCCGCTATGTCGTCTGTATATACACTGAAATATTGTCGAGCCCTAGAGGAATTTTGTCTTAATACTACACTGTGACTCTGAAACTCAGGATAAGCCATATCTTTAAAGCGAGAAAAGAAAGCTCCCATATTATTTATACTCCCCGCTTGTGCTACGTTTCCCGTCTTATTATATAAGTACTGTAAAACGTCAAACATTTTTTCTTTGATATCTCGTGCCACTGGTTTATCCCCATATATTACTATTGGAAGATAAGGATGGTCTTGCAAATTTTGGCCAACACCTGGCAAATCAACTTTGCACGAAATATTTTTAGACATGAGATGTTCCGCAGGACCGATTCCAGATAACATTAACAGTTGTGGCGTGTTAATAGACCCAGCACTAATAATCACTTCAAGATCCGCAAAAAGCCTTTTACGTTTACCATTTATATCGACTTCAACACCGTAAGCTTGTGCATTGTCATCAATTAATATTTTAGTCACAAAAGCGTTTGTGGCAATTTTCAGGTTTTTTCTATTGGTTATTGTACTCAAGTAAGCTCTGTAGGTACTCTGTCTTTGTCCGTTCGCTGCAGTTGCCCTTGCGGTTGCACATAGCCCATATCCTTGAAATTTAGCTGCATTAATATCGAGAACCTTTTTGATTCCAATGTTATCCCAAGAGTCTAAAATATTTTCAATGAATTCCGCATATGATGTATTAAAGGTATTGATTATAAGTGGCCCTTCGTGTCCGTATGTTTCATAAATATCGTGGTCTTCGTTGAGTTTCATATCTTGAAAATTCTCTGCCTTTCTGAAATAGGAGTTCACATTTTCTGGTGACCAGCTCGGGTTACCTGCATCGTACCATGTTTGAAAGTCATGATCTTGTCCTCTTACATAGAACATGGCATTTATAGAGCTAGAACCACCAAGCATTTTACCACGAGGCCATGGCACGGAACCACCTTTAAATCCTTGTTGTCTAACACCATCATTTCTTGTACCATATTGCCAGTCGTATTTGCTTTTATATAAGGTCGCATCGAAGCTTGGTATCTGTAACAATATTCCTTTGTAAACTATACTTACATAATTATTTTTAGCTTATTTTTTTTAATATTGGAATTAACATTTCATTTTACACGTCAATAATATAATAAATTACTATTTATTGTTGATTATGTTAAGTACAGTAATACCAAGGTAAAAAAATTGTTGATTTATTTATTAGTTAGATCATATTTTCATTTTTCAGGGCCGGATAAAATAACAGCTGAAACACTTACCGCTCTGGGGGACACAGGGATCGACATATTGCACGTGATCTGCAACCTAGTTTGGCGTAACGGTGTATGGCCAAAGGACTGGGCCCTTTCTGTTGTGGTCCCTTTACATAAGAAAGGGTCAACACGAAAATGTGACCATTACCGTACTTTAGCGCTCAACAGCCATGCCAGCAAAATTCGGCTCTATATTTTAAACAACCGTATCCGATACTATCTGTATTGGCAGATCCCGCAGGAGCAGGCAGGTTTCGTCTAAGGGAAAGGCACCCGCGAACAAATTTTAAACATACGGCAACTAGTGGAAAAGGCTTACGAATTTAACACACCAATGGTCATGTGTTTTGTCGACTATAGTAAGGCTTTCGACTGTGTCGACTGGAACTGTTTATGGAAGGTTCTTCTAGAACTTGGCGTGCCACAACACCTTGTAACGTTACTTAAGACACTATACCAAGACAGTGTAGGAGTGGTAAGGATAGACGAGACGATAGATCTCCAAACCCTTCAAATTTGGTAAAGGTGTAAGACAAGGGTGTGTCCTCTCTCCCGTCCTCTTCAATATCTACGGGGAATACATTATGAGGCGTGCGCTCGAAGACTGGGAAGGTGGCGTCAGTATCGGTGGAGTAAAACTGACCAACTTAAGATACGCTGATGACACGACGCTCCTAGCATCGACTGAGGCTGAGATGGCTTCTCTGTTGAGCAGGATGGAGGATATAAGCAAAGAGATGGGTCTTTCCATAAACAGATCCAAGACGAAAGTATTATTTATTTATTTATTTATTTATATAACTTTATTGCACACACACAGAGAGACACAAATAGAGAGACAAAATACAACGGAACACAGTGAGCGCAAAGGCGGCCTTATTGCTAGTGCAATCTCTACCAGGCAACCTTTGGTGAGAGGATTACTGTAATGAAGCGCGGGATGGTGCAATTAAAATAAAATAAGATATATACAATAAATAAATATATATAAATATACATACATATCTATATATATATACATTAAACACCCATATAATACATATATACATATATCTACTATTACATGAGCATTTTCCATTACACTATTTGCATACAGATAGATAATACTGGTACAAGCGACTTTTGAAGATTGCGATGGATTTAGAGTGACGGATTTCATGCGGCAGACTATTCCACAGTTTCACGGACTTGCATGTGAATGAATCGCCGTAGTAACGCGAGCTACTAACTGGCACATGCAAGCGATTGTCTTTACACGATCTTAGATGTTGGCGTTCAACGTTCGAGCCGAGGTAGGTGAAGCGCTGCTTTAGTAATGGTTGTAGATCGTGGTAAAAAACTGGAGCTCACTGGTACACTAAATCTCGAAATTATAGAGAACTTTATTTACCTGGGTTCCAACATCAGCAACACTGGGTCATGTGAAGTCGAAATTCGAAGGCGTATCGGAATGGCCAAGAGCGCTATGTCTCAGCTGCATAAGACTTGGAGGGACAGACATATTTCTATTAACACCAAAATGCATCTTGTCCGTGCACTTGTCTTCCCGATTTTTCTATATGCCGCTGAGACATGGTTGTCCATGTCTCAGCTGTAAAGCAGCTGATTGACAACGCATGGACGCTTTCGAGATGTGGTGCTGAAGAAGGATGCTCCGGATCCCATGGACAGCACGTAGAACCAACGCGTCGATCCTGAGACAGCTCAGAATAACAAAAAGGCTATCAACCACTTGCCTGCAGAGGATTCTGGAGTACTTCGGTCACATTGCCCGAAGGGAAGGTGGCAACCTGGAGAAGATGGTTGTCCCCGGCAAAATGGAAGGAAAGAGACCTCGAGGACGGAGCCCGATGCGTTGGTCTGATCAAATCCGCACCGCACTCGACACGAACGTCCACGATGCTCTACACGTCGCAGCCAACAGGGCAACATGGCGCGACATTGTCCTAAAGAAAGTCGTCGGTGGAAGGGGTCACGACCCTCAGTAATGAGGATTACGACGCAGAGAGAGAGAGAGATTTTCATTTTTACATACATCAGCTTCAATAGGCGGTTCGGGACCAGCTTCAAGAAGCAATACATTCCAATGTTTTACTTCACTGAGACGATGGGCTACGACGCTGCCTGCTGATCCTGCTCCTACTATTATGAAGTCAAATGTATCTAGATCTGAAAAAATAGTTACATTCATAAGTTTAAAAATTTTGCAGTTAAATTTGAGTTCCACTAACACATGACTATCTCGGATAGGTATAATAATTGTATCAAAAAAAAAAATATTTAGATACAATATACTAAACGAAACAATGATTAAATATATTTTAATTTAAATATTTACTAAATATATACACCGTCCAACTGATAATTTATAAGCATAGACGCTGGCGCCTATTACCTTTATATGGCTAAACTGAGCTTCGCTTACGAGTATTTATTGAGAATACTCGTAAGCGAGAGTTGTCCGGTTTCCAGACGCTCAGACTAATTTTTGGGACTCTATATTTTTAAGAACTTTTGAGTAAAAAAAAAAAAAAGTTAACTAAACTTTATCTACATACGGCTAGATAAGATCACTGTGAAAACTCCATGTAGAACTTATAGAATTAGCAAATAAAATCCCTATATTCACACGGCCAGTCAGTATCCTACGGGAGTAGTGCAAATAAATATTTTGAACCTACTGATTTGTCTTTAGTTAACAATCATAATTTTAATATGATATAAAACTCTCACCGGGTATTGCATCGTCTGGATAGGTTTTGTCTGGCACGTAACATTGTGTTGCAGCTAGGAAGTTGAGGGCTGTCGCAAAAAGTTGAGGCGCAGCTCCCGTCGTAGAAGTGCAGGCATTATCACTGGAAATAATAAAGTAATACGGAATAATAAAGGGTCTCCTGTCAGAATCCAAAAGGGTCTGGCAATTCTCCAACTTACTGGCCAAGTGCAGTGGCTTAGACATTTTGAATAACATTATGAAGAATTAGACGAAAGATTGACGACAGTGGTGTTTCCATCTGCGACAGAGTTCGTAGGTTTGATTGAAGCTTACGCTTCAAAAAACTCGAAAAATAATACAAAAAATAAAATTATTAATTTAATGATAAATTCATAAAATTATTATGAGACATAAGCAATATTAAAAAAATGATATAAGCTTAAGCATATTAAATATGAAAGGGTGGTAATTATAGTAAAAAAATTTGATATATAAAAATAAACCTTTCAATCTGGAAATATAAAGTGCGTTAATTATTACGATAAGATTTTAAAGTCTCAAAATCATACGTATTCATTATTTATTATCTTTTTAAATTAATAAGAAAAAATATTAATTTTATTTTCATACCATGACATTTTATTCCCAACGCTACCACTGTTTCAAGCACATGTAACTGTTGTGGTATTGTGAACGTGTACACAGATTATATTATTAAAATGATTACGATTGCAAAATATACTTGCTTCTACCTTATATAATACCGTGATAATACTGATGACCATTGACCGTCAACTAATCTGTGCCGTCAACAAAAAATTCTGAGATAATACCTACTTACTTAAAATTAAATTACTTTGTTTGATGACCGAAATGATTTAGGCAGTTTTGAGGTAGCTTTGAGGTAAGCAAGTAACATTAATAATATTAAGTTGAATAATGAATATCGGAAATTTTAATTCTCAATATTATGTACTTACCTAATCTTATACGTACCATATAGGATACATTTATTATTTTAAAGAATTATTAAATTTAACTCAATTTATTTATTTCCTTTGCATGCATACAGAGCATTAAAACTATTTATTTAATGTAGTCAACATTAAATAAATAGTTTTAATGCTCTGTCAGGGCGTAGGGTTTCGGTCCTAGTAGCTTTCGAAATTCAAATTTTATTTAGTTTTCAACTAGTTTTCTAATTGTTATTATAGTTATATTAGGTTTATATTGAAATGATTTAATGAATATTAAATTAACTTAATAATAGAGTTGAATGCCGTGCATCCGTTCCATTCATCGAATCGGAATATTTATATAGCTCAGGCCTCAGAACTTACTATATATTATTAGGACCTAAATCCTTACTCCATGATATGGGGTGATATGGGCGAGGTACGCTTCTAGCAGGTTGAAAGTAGAGGGCGTAACCCTTTTTCATAGTTCGCTAATTAATGAAGGCTTTTGACAGAGCGTACCTAAAGAAATCCTGTGAAAAAAGATCCTTTGAAATTACTGTCGCTTTATAAGATGTTTTCTGGTTTTACCTTCGATTCTATTTGTTTAAAAGAAATACTTTCAACCATTGCTAATGCCTATATTAATGTATATTTTTTATTTCCTCTTATAACCAGATTATTTTATACATAATTAAGTCAAAATTTAAGATTATTTGCATACTAACCGTTAACACTTTGGACATTTCAAACAAATCATATATCTGTTTTTAGCTTACAATAAAGTAGACATCGTCTAATTTAACGCTCGTCCACTGTTTATTATCTATTTCTATAATCCAGTCCATTAGAATACCAATCTATTCGAAGGCTAGTAAGTAGCATGAGTTATTGTGCAAAATGTATTCTTTGCTTTAAAAGATCTACTTCCATTGTCTAAGGACTCACTCAGGAAGGAAAATACGTACCTAAACAAAATAAAATTTAAAATTGAAAAGTGAAATAACGCTATAATTTCCCTTATAATTTGAAGTAGAGTTGCCTCGTTGGCACAATTTTCTATAATTGGTAGCAAAGGACTTGAATGTGCTAACATCCGGCATAAAGTTGCGGCAACTTTCGTCGTTAAAATACTTTGTTGTCTTTTTAGACCGCTATAACAATGTAATGTAAGTGCTAGCGAATTTCTGCTCAAGTATTTTAAATATTGTATAAGTTGCCAATTTTCAGGGTTCCATGCTAAAATTGTAAAAATGGAACCCTTATCGTGTTACTTCATCCGTTCGTCCTTCCGTCCGTTAATAATCGAGACACGAGTCTCGATTATTTCATTAAAAATACAACAAACTTGATTTTTGCTCGTTTTTGGTCGATGATCCAGTAGACCCAATAATATTACTCTATTTGTACTGCAGTAATAATATAACTCTCGCTTCTGCATCATCATCTCACTACGTTATATAGATGACGGCACAGAACCCTTCGTGTGCGAGTCCGACTCGCACTTGACCGATAATTTATTTCTTAGGTACTGCGATTGGATAGCAACATTTCGATTTAAAATGTACTAAATTGCTGTATTTTCAATTTGAAAAATTTTAATAGTACCCAGGCGTTGGTGTATATATATTTTAATCCGTGTTTTAAAAATAAATTAATTAGACGTTTACATAAAATTAAGCTTTTCATCGTACCTACTCCTCCAAGAAGATTTATTACGAAATCAAACTTAATCTATTTCGTATTCCTTACTTAGTTGCCAGAAAGCTCATGAATAAATCCAAGCTTCAACTTTGCATATAAGGAGTCTATTCAAACGTAGTCAAGATACTGACGAAAATAGTTTATCTTTGTTTTCTTACGAGCAGGTTAGTAATGTTTAACATTTATTGAAAAAAAAAATACTTTGTATTGCTTTCATAGGACAATTCTTAGCAACAAGCTATCTCTTTATTCCAAGAAATAAGTAGTTATAAAACTAAGGTCAAAAATAACAAGTCATGTTGTAATGCAGGTATTTTTCAGATTGTAAATTATACAAAAAGGTTCGAAATGGATATGTTTTATTACATTTTTCTATTCACAGGTGTACGTTATCTATTAAATAGTGTATTATTAAATATATTAAACTTTGAAAGGTGGTCAGTTTTAATCATATCGGATCCCATTTCTCCGATCATAATGACGGGTGCATTAGTGTTACCACTAGTTAAAAATGGCATTATACTGGCATCTATAACGCGTAAACTTTTCACTCCGTGCACTTTTAAGAAGTTATCTACTACGGAATCTTTGGGATCTGGGCCCATTTTTGCTGTACTTACAGGATGATACACAGTTTGAGTCATGTGTATTGAATAGCATTTCCAGTACAGATCACTCGGAAATTCGTATTCATTGCATTGTGGCAAGCTTATTCTTGGAACAAAGGCGTTAATAGATTTAAAATAAGGAGTATTTACTAAACTTGTGATTATTTTTGCTCCGTCAACTGATGCTTGAAGATCTCTGCTGTCACCTAAATAATTGGCATCAATTATTGGATGGTCGTATGGATTTGAAGTGTTTAAATAAACTTTGCCCCTTGAATATGGATGTAGAATATGTAATGGGAAGAGGTATATCGCCTTATCTGAATTATATCGAACCATAGAATCTGCTATGTCGTCTGTATATGCACTGAAATATTGTCGAGGCCTAGAGGAATTTTGTCTAAATATTATACTGTGACTCTGAAACTCAGGATAAGCCATATCTTTGAAACGAGAAAAGAAAGCTCCCATATTATTTATACTTCCCGCTTGTGCTACGTTTCCCGTCTTATTATATAAGTACTGTAAAACGTCAAACATTTTTTCTTTGTTATCTCGTGCCACTGGTTTATCCCCGTATATTATTATTGGGAGATAAGGATGGTCTTGCAAATTTTGGCCAACACCTGGCAAATCAACTTTGCACGAAATATTCTTAGACATGAGATGTTCCGCAGGTCCGATTCCAGATAGCATTAACAGTTGTGGCGTGTTAATAGACCCAGCACTAATAATCACTTCAAGATCCGCAAAAAGCCTTTTACGTTTACCATTTATATCGACTTCAACACCATAAGCTTGTGCATTGTCATCAATTAATATTTTAGTCACAAAAGCGTTTGTTGCAATTTTCAGGTTTTTTCTATTGGTTATTGTACTCAAGTAAGCTCTGTAGGTACTCTGTCTTTGTCCATTCGCTGCAGTTGCCCTTGAGGTTGCACATAGCCCATTTCCTTGAAATTTAGCTGCATTAATATCGAGAACCTTTTTGATACCAATGTTATCCCAAGAGTCTAAAATATTATCAACGAATTCCGCATATGATGTATTAAAGCTATTGATTATAAGTGGCCCTTCGTGTCCATATGTTTCATAAATATCGTGGTCTTCGTTGAGTTTCATATCTTGAAAATTCTCTGCCTTTCTGAAATAGGAGTTCACATTTTTTGGTGACCAGCTCGGGTTACCTGCATCGTACCAAGTTTGAAAGTCATGATCTTGTCCTCTTACATAGAACATGGCATTTATAGAGCTAGAACCACCAAGCATTTTACCACGGGGCCATGGCACGGAACCACCTTTAAATCCTTGTTGTCTAACACCATCATTTCTTGTACCATATTGCCAGTCGTATTTGCTTTTATATAAGGCCGCATCGAAGCTTGGTATCTGTAACAATATTCCTTTGTAAACTATACTCACATTATTATTCATTATTATTAATTAGCATCAGCTTAATTATTTTTAATATTGGAATTCACACGTAAATAATATAATAAATTACTATTTATTGTTGATCATTAGTACAGTTATACAAAGGTAAAAAAAATGTTGATTTATTTATTAGTTAGATAATATTTTCATTTTTACATACATCAGCTTCAATAGGCGGTTCGGGACCAGCTTCAAGAAGCAATACATTCCAATGTTTTACTTCACTGAGACGATGGGCTACGACGCTGCCTGCTGATCCTGCTCCTACTACTATGAAGTCAAATGTATCTAGATCTGAAAAATTTCATTCATAAGTTTAAAAATTTTGAAGTTCAATTTGAGTTCCAGTAACACATGACTATCTCGGATAGGTATAATTAATTGTATCAAAAAAATGAAATTAAATTATTTAGATACAATATACTAAACGAAACAATGATTAAATATATTTTAATTTTAGTATTTACAAAATATATACACCGTCCAACTGATCATTTATGAACATAGTGTCCAAGACGCTGGCGCCTATCACCTTTCTATGGCTAAACTTAGCTTAGCTTACGAGTATTTATTGAGAATACTCGTAAGCGAGAGTTTCCCGGTTTCCAGACGCTTAGACTAATTTTTGGGACTCTATATTTAAGAACTTTTGAGTTTAAAAAAAAAACGAAAAATGAACCAAACTATATCTACATACGGCTAGATAAGATCACTGTCAAAACTCCATGTAGAACTTATAGAATTAGCAAAAAAGATCCCTGTTAGACACGGCCAGTCAGTATCCTACGAGAGGTACAAAGAAATGTTTTAAACCTAATTTTTTTGTCTGTAATTATCAATTATAATGATTTAAATAGGATGTTAAACTCTCACCGGGTATTGCATCGTCTGGAAAGGTTTTGTCTGGCACGTAACATTGTGTTGCCGCTAGGAAGTTGAGGGCTGTCGCAAAAAGTTGAGGCGCAGCTCCCGTCGTAGAAGTGCAGGCATTATCACTGTAAATAATAAAGTAATACGGAATAATAAAGGATTACGGGTCTCCTGTCAGAATCCAAAAGGGTCTTTCAATTCT
Organism: Coenonympha glycerion; assembly: GCA_963855885.1. Lineage (NCBI taxonomy): Eukaryota > Metazoa > Arthropoda > Insecta > Lepidoptera > Nymphalidae > Coenonympha > Coenonympha glycerion. The sequence goes on from OY979639.1 coordinate 11,780,309, forward strand.
CCATTTTACTGACCAAGTGCAGTGGCTTAGACACTTTGAATAACATTATGAAGAATTAGACGATAGATTGGCGACAGTGGTGTTTCCATCTGCGACAGAGTTCGTAGGTTTGATTCCCATAACTGTAAAATGTGTATTTGCTCAGGTTTCAGGTTTCCTTGCGTCTGGGTGTTTTTTTATACATCGTAAAATTGTTAAAGTGTTTTTCTTATAATTCTCTACTAGCCGATGGTCCTTACGAATTTACTCCTTATAAATCCATTAACTCAAAAAATAATACCTAATATTGCTTAATTAATAAAATAATTGTGGGAATTACGCAACATTAAAAAAATGATACAAGCTATGAAAGGGTGGTAATTAATGTAGAAAATTTTGATATATAAAAAAACTTTACTTTCAATCTGGAAATAGAAAGTGCGTTTATTATTAAAATAAGATTTTAAAGTCTCAAAATCATACAATTTTATTTTTTAAGTCTATCATTTATTTTTATTACAATTAAATAATATTTTTAACAATGTTCCTAAAAAAAATTAAAAAACATGTTTAAAAATATTAAAAAATTTAAAAATTAATAACTATTACTAACAATTTCAGTATTTATTATCTTTTTAAATGAATAAGAAAAAATATTAATTTTAATTACATACCATGACATTTTGTTCACAACGCTACCACTGTTTCAAGCACATTTAACTGTTGTGGTATTGTGAACGTGTACACAGATTATATTATTACCATGATTACGATTGCAAAATATACTTGCTTCTACCTTGTATAATACCGTGATAATACTGATGACCATTGACCGTCAACTAATCTGTGCCGTCAACAAAAACTTCGGAGATAATACCTAATTACTTAAAATTAAATTACTTCGTTTGATGACCGAAATGATTTAGGCAGTTTTGAGGTAGCTTTGAGGTAAGCAAGTAACATTAATAATATTAAGTTGAATAATGAATATCTGAAATTTTAATTCTTAATATTATGTACTTACCTAATTTTATACGTACCATATAGGATACATTCATGAGTCTACCATTTATTATTTTAAATAATTATTGATTTTAACTCCATTCATTTATTTACTTTACATGCATACATGACTACATTCAATAAATAGTTTTAATGCTATGTCAGGGCGTAGCAAAGTATCCTTAGGGTTTCGGTCCAAGTGGCTTGCAAAATTCAAATTTTATTTAGTTTTCAAATAGTTGGCTAATTGTTATTATAGTTATATCAGGTTTATAATGAAATGATTTAATGAATATTGAATTAACTTAATAGAGTATTCAACTCCGTTCCATTCATCGAATTGGAATATTTTTATAGCTTAGGCCTCAGAACTTACTATTGTATTATTAGGACCTAAAGCCTTACTCCTTGATATGGGGTGATATGGGCGAGGTACGCTTCTAGCAGGTTGAAAGTAGAGGGCGTAACCCTCTTTCATAGTTTGCTAATTAATAAAGGCTTTTGACAGAGCGTACCTAAAGAAATCCTGTGAAAAAAGATCCTTTGAAATTACTGTCGCTTTATAAGATTTTTTCTAGTTTTACCTTCGATTCTATTTGTTTAAAAGAAATACTGTCAACCATTGCTAATGCCTACATTGATGTATATTTTTTTTCCTCTTATAACCAGATTATTTTATACATATTAAGTCAAAATTGATGATTATTTACATACTTAACGTTAACACTTTGGACAAAAAAATTTAAACAAATCATATATCTGTTTTTAGCTTACAATAAAGTAAACATCGTCTAATTTAACGCTCGTCCACGGCATTGTTATCTATTTCTATAATCCAATCTATTAGAATACCAATCTATTCGAAGGCTAGCAAGTAGCAACTGATGAGTTAATGTGCAAAATGTATTCTTTGCTTTTAAAGATTCTCTTCAAAAGTCTAAGGACTCTAAGGTCATGTTTAAAATACGTACCTAAACAAAATAAAATTTAGAATTGAAAAGCGAAATTACACTTAATTTCCCTCATAATTTGAAGTAGAGTTGCCTCGTTGGCACAATTTTCTATAATTGGTAACAAGGGACTTGAATGTGCTAACATCCGGGATAAAGTTGCGGCAACTTTCGTCGTTAAAATACTTTGTTGTCTTTTTAGACCGCTATAACAATGTAATGTAAGTGCTAGCGAATTTCTGCTCAAGTATTTTAAATATTGTATAAGTAGCCAATTTTCAGGGTTCCATGCTAAAATTGTAAAAATGGAACCCTTATCGTGTTACTTCATCCGTTCGTCCTTCCGTCCGTTACTCTCGTGTCTCAATTATTTCATAATCAATACAACAAACTTGATTTTTGCTCGTTTTTGGTCGATGATCCAGTAGACCCGAAATTACTCTATTTTTATAGCAGTAACAATATAATTCTAGCTTCTGCATCATCATCTCACTACGTTATATAGATAATGGTACAGAACCCTTCGTGTGCGAGTCCGACTCGCACTTGACCGATTATTTATTCTTAGGTACTGCGATTGGATAGCAACATTTCGATTTAAAATGTACGAGATTGCTGTATTTTCAACTTGAAAAATTTTAATAGTACCCAGGCGTTGGTCCATATTATTATTAATAATACAGTATTTTGATATTATTAAGCAACAGCACTTGGCACTAGTCAAGAGGTTGGAATGTTTGGCTGCGATTCACGAGTTTTTCTTTTTCCAAGTTAGATTTCTGGGTCATAAAGTCACCCATGGGCCTCGGCAAATATAAACCTTCATTCGTCCGAATTTTTTTTGGGTACAGCCGGTAAACTATCGTCACGTCCGTTTGGATTAGAGATGTTACGGAGTTCCAGCTTCGGTTGCGAATTGCGATATACCGAAACTTTCGGTTGAATTCACACCTCCGATATACCGGCTTAGGTTCCGATTGATTTGAAGCGGAAGTTTTGGTTGGCAATTATATTATGTCAGGTGGAGTAATTCACGCATCGAATGAAGCTCCATCATTCACACCTTCAGTTAAAACGGTCAATCTTTTTTTTACTATACCTAGGCTAGCGCTTCACTATGATTATACACTTGCCTTGCTATTCTGCAAAACAGCGACGAGCGTACATTCTATGCATCTATGAATTTGTCAGTTGAGTACAATTTAGAATTTATTCAGAGTACAATTTTGCATGCAATATTCGGGTTGGCAGCTGTCTGGCAGCTATTTCATTTTGTAGAATAGCACAGATGATGAAAAGTGATGATTCAGCATAAGGTGGAACGCGCTTGCCTTGGAGATAGATCCCTATTCACTCTTAATGATTTGAAGGCGTCCAGGTACGCCGACTATGTATGGGTGAAAGTCATTTCGATGCCTTTCCGTTCTAATGTAAAAAGGGGACGGGGAAACTAAATTAAATAGTTCCTGAGCACACTCTCCGAAATATACTTATTCTGTTAAATGGTGATAACATAAAAAAATACCCGGCTGAGTTTGTTGTGGGCTTCTTCTCAGCGGCAGGGCGCGTTTGGAACCCTCGTAAACATAGTTTTAAGTCGACTTGTGGTTATCACCATTATTATGCAAGAAATGTCATACCGACGTTCGCAAGAGCCTGTATGTTAGGCCTATGTGAAATAAAGATATTTTCATTTTCATTATATTATATAGAACGAATCACGTACAATTGACGAATGGCAAATTATTTATCGTCTCCGGGGCACTTTTAGTTTATCTTAAATCTGTGAGTTTATCGCGTTTATCTGTCTTGGATATAACATTGTACTTTAGCGACCAGCCAGCGAGTTTATACGTGCTGTTAGTTTAAAGTCAGAATGCTATATTCTCCAGGCAACTATTGTGTATTTTGTGGCAACGTGTAATGAATCCGTTGCTTATTTAAGGTGTTGCGGCCCTACCAGCCCGCGAAATTCAAATTTTATTTAGTTTTTCGCAAATATTAGACTAACTACAAATTATAGATTTATGGAAATGCATTTTGCGGGCCTACTTTTTATGCATCTACATGTTTTTAATAGAAACTTTGCTCGAAAGTTCCCACTCATCTCATATTGGTTCCCGAAAGATAATTTTTTGCAGTTTCCCAGATTTCGAGCTATCGGGAACCAATATGAAGTAAATGAGTATTGTTGAGCAGAGTTTTTATGAAAAACATGTAGATGCATAAATTCTGTGCTCGCAAAACACATTGCCATTAACCTTCGATGCATAATTAGCCCACTATGAGCAAAAAACTAAATAAAATTTGAATTTTCGCGCCCGGATGTTACCCATTGCCCTTAAGCCATGCCGTTCGCGTCAGGGATTTGATGTCAGGCTCGCACGAGTCGGAAGTAATTAAAACTGAGACCGCAAAAAGTCGTTTTAACTGAACACAAGGCGTATCGTGTTTTTTTAATTAATTAATTCAGTGAAAACGATAGATATCGTGTTATCAAGCTACCTACGAATAGATTAAAAATAGGTATATAAAACTCTAAGCGTCAATTTTTCACTGCGGCGGATTGGAATGGAAGCAATTTTTTACATAGCACAATGAACCTTATGTCAACTGCATAAGATTAAAACTAAATAGGAGCTAAAAAATGTCGCGCGTCTTCCAAGGAATCCTGGCGCATACTCAAGAATTATTTCTTTTTGCTTGTACCTACGTCTAATGCATACTTATAAATATTCAGATATTTTGTGTTTATCAGCAAGAGTCAAGTTTACATAAATTATATGATTGAGCAATTAGTATTAAGGTGTGGTGTTTACATGGCAGAAGCTAGAGTTAATTTGGGAAGTTGAGTGATGTTATTTTTCTGCTTTAAGGTTAAAGGCGAGTATGTCCGCAAATAATTACTTAAATTTTTTGTAAAATATAAAGTTAAGAAAGTTCAAAAGTTTATCTGCAAGGAAATAATTAAGATAATTTATACAGGAAACGACACGAAAGAAAAAAAGATGACGTTACACAAGTGCTCAGAGCTAACGTTTGATAAAAGTGCAATGATTTTAAAAGAAAGGATAGTAGGTACGAAACGTTTAAACATGAAGAAATATAAACGCATAATATTCTTTAAGTAGATATAAAATAACATATATGTCACGTATTTTTTTTTCAATCATACAGCTACTTCAGTTTATAAGTAAATACGCAGTAGCAATAATATCCACATAAAGATATTTATTTATCTTTATTTAAAACACTACACACTCACCACAGAATGACATAAAGCAAGAAAGAAAGAAAGAATTGTTTTGGAGAGTACCTACTCTTTAATCGATACTGAATTCAAAACTCTTATCTACTTACTCGTATATCCGAATACTTTTACTATGTAATAAATTTGTCCTTACTTCAATAGATAACCTATGCGAAAGTTCAGTGCTCTTTTTGAACCTTTTTTTCTTTCACTTTGAAAATATTATAGTAAATTGAATAAAATGTCCTTTGGATACTCTTGTACATGAAAAAGTAAGTATTAAAATGTTAAGGCTTTGGTTACAGTACGTACCTCTATGCTTACATGTTTGGTGAATTATAAAAGGACATCCGAAACATCGATCGACCTAGGGCCTTAAAATACGTCTTTTATTCCAAATCGTCTTTTATTCCCATATGAATAAGATTTTCGAAAATCCTTTCTTAGCGGTCATGTTATGTAACAGCTAACTGTATAATTTTTTTTCTATTTTTATCACTGAGTCGCTCACTTTGTATGTATTATTATATTCACAGATATTAGATTACTAAGGTAAGTAGATTAATTAGGTAATTTTTCTTGATCAAAGACTGATAAAAGATATTAACTGCAATCTACTTTAAACTCCTCTTAGTACCTACCACTTACAATTTTCTCGATTACAATGACTGGTAAAAGAGATAAATTAAAATTTAATTGAATTCCCTTATTTAATTTAATCTAATGAGGATTTAAAGAGCTTTCGATAAAGCTTTGATCATTTTTAATCCTCACCTTGGATTGTTGAGTTGAGTTATTCAACATAATAAAAGACCTTAGTTTAGTCTAAGTATAAGACTATTAATCTTAAAATTACCACGATTAATTAATACTATAAAAGATGGAAATGAAATGAAATTCAAAAAATGTATCGCTAAATTGATCACGTACTTCTACGTATCCTTCTATTTTTTTTAATATCGTTCCATTTATATATTTTTATCGTATTACAGTAAGTCATATGGCTACAACTTTTGATCATGTACCTATAAGTCCTATGTGTTGTATTGCATATGATTTCAAGTTTAATCAGCAAAAGTGACAAGTGTAGCGAAACAGTGCGAACGAAAATCTTAATGGGATTGCATGATTGACAGAAATAGCTTTTTACGGTCGTTGCTTTTTACTTTGATGGCAAATGACATGATATGATTTTACCTGCTTTATTTTTTGCTGCCTTGCAATTTGTGGTTATAAGGTTCCTATAATTTTATGCTGAAACTTCCCACTAACTAGTGTCACTGGCAGGAATCTCTGATAGAGATAAGTGCATACGTATTATGTACACCTATTTTAGAATATCTACTTAATATTGGTACTAAATAAATAGTGCCATTAATAAAAGTATAAAGTAAATAAGTAAAAAGTGCCAAAAACCTGACATGAATGCTCTCTCAAACCCTTTTTATGTCCCACTGCTGGGCACGGGTCTCCTCTCAGATTGAGAGGGGTTTGGCCATAGCCCACCACGCTGGCCAAGTGCGGGTTGGCGGGCTTCACACACACCTTCGAGAACATTTTTGGGAACTCTCAGGCGTGCAGGTTTCCTCACTCTGTTTTTCCTTCACCGTTAAGCAAGTGATATTTATTTTCCTAAAAACGCACATAGCTCGGAAAAGTCAGAGGTGCGTTGCCCAGGATTCGAACCCGCGACCTCCTTATGAGAGGCAGAAGTCAGAACCAGTGAGCTATCACTGCTTATCAATGCTTTACTAGTAGTATGAATGCTTCCTAATGTCAAAGCCCAGTCCAACGTAATTCAAAGCTTTCCTCTCAGACTCAAGCTCATTCTCACAACGCAAAAATGAAGACACTTGATTTTCGCCATTTTAGCTCTGTTGCGTAAACTGACGTGAGCGTCCATGGAACTAAAATAAAATGACATTCAAAACTACGGTTAATGACAATTTTATTACCGTGGACCATGTGGACCTTCGACGGGGGCGCTTCAAATCGACACAAAAAGAACTGTCAATTGTATACAATAGTTAGTCCATCTACGGAATACATAAAAGTACTAATGGTCCAGCGTACCTACTACTATAATAGTCTTAAGGGCGCCTTCGAATTAGCCGCAAAGTGAACCACGGCGGAAGCGCGGCTGCAGCGCTACAGACGCGCTTCCGCTGCGCTACTGTCGCAAGGTTTGAGCATTGTAGTGTTGTACATAGTGTCAAGATGGACTCTGACGAAAAAACACTGCTCGGTTTGTACAAAAAAATACATGCGCGCAGCACTAGTCGATCGATGAACTGCAGTATGACAACGTAACAGTCGTTTAGCGTTGACGGCAGTAGACAAAATGTATGGACAAACAACGTGAGTGTTTCCGCGCAATAGATTGGTGCAGTTTGTAGTGGCCCTGCCTTCAGCTGCGTCGAAGATCGCGGCTTTGATTCCCACAACTGGGAAAATGTTTGTGTGATGATACTAAATGTCTTCAAATGTCTGGATGAGTTTTCCATACGATGTAACACAAGCTATTGCTCACTTTGAGTTTTGTATTTTTATTTAATTTATTTCAACATGCTTCTTAGAAGTTATAATATTTTGTTGTTGTTTCCATGAAGTTCGCTGCTATTTTATTTTGTATGCGATAGATTTAAACTACAAAGGTTTATTTGCGAACCATTAGGTTATTGATGGTGGCCATTTATATTGTTAGGTACGGGAGTTTTTATAATAAATGTACAAAAAAATGCCCATCAGTTTAGGTTGTACGAACAGGATTTTGTTTTAAAATACAAACTTTTTCATTTTGACAAGCGTTATTGGCAATTTCTAATGAAAATTGACATTTTTACGATGCGTTTTAGTGATGTTTTTAATAAACATTGATATTTTTTTCATTTTATCGATACTTTTGTTAAATGTTTGTGTTGAAACGCCATAATATAATAAATATCCGATAAAACTATACTACTAACTAGTGAGAGTATATTTAAAAAAAAGGTTGAAAATGATTTTCTTTTCGAATTCTATGATAATGATAATTGCCTTTGTTAATGATAAAAATATCTGGGTGACCGAGCTTCGCTCGGTAGTATAACTACTGACCAATAGATGGCCGCAAGAGTCATATTTTTTTTTGGTAAATTAGACATTTTCTAAAAATGAATCCTAGATTATCGCCGATAGATAGATAGATTTATCGCCCCTAAAACCCCCTATTAAATTTTATGAAAATTGTTCGAGCCGTTTCCGAGATTCAGATTATTTATATATAGGTAAGGTATAATTTGCTGATGAATATACAAATGTTATGCCCATTCACAGATGAATGTGCATATCTATTTCAGAAACTCATAATCATGATGATTTTAAAAGGGTTTAAAAGTTATTTGTTAAGAGGGTTTTGTTTCCAGATGGTCCCACTTTTAATCAGGTCAGGATCTGATGATGGGATCCTGGAGAAATCGAGGGAACTCTTCAAATTTTATATGGACACATGAAACTATTTGAGTATTATTAGAAAAAGTAATATTTTCGAAGTTGTCCTTTGGTCATCAGGTCAGGATCTGACCATGGGATCTTGGTGAAATCGAGGGAACTCTTCAAATTTTGCTAGTATACTTGAAGCGAGTTGGGTATTTTTTATAGTTACTAGTGCATATGCTAGCAGATACTGATTTGATGACTAAAGTCATCAAGTCAGGGTCTGATGATGGGATCTTGGTGAAATCGAGGGAACCCTTCAAATTTTGCTAGTATACTTGAAGCGAGTTCGGTATTTTTTATAGTTACTGGTGCATTTGCTAGCAGATACTGATTTGATGACTAAAGTCATCAAGTCAGGGTCTGATGATGGGATCTTGGTGAATTTGAGGTATCTCTTCAGATTTTATGAACACACCTCAAGCGATTTGGGTATTTTTACAACGCCTTGTGCATTTTATTGTTTTCCACTAAAAAGTATAAAATAAAAATGGGAAATGCTTTCCAAAAAACCAACTTCAAATGCCACTACAAAGAGTGAAATAATTTTTATTTAAATTTTAGGTACCTACACCAATTCGAAGTCGGGCAATTGTCTATGACTTCGTCATTTCTTCGCACATCAAGTAAGTAAGAAGGACTATTAGGGATTGTATGAAACATTGCCCGACTTCGAATTGGTGTAGGTACCTAAAATTTAAATAAAAATTATTTCACTCTTTGTAGTGGCATTTGAAGTTGGTTTTTTGGAAAGCATTTCCCATTTTTATTTTCTTTTAAAGAAGGGAGACATTAACAAATAGGTATATCATGCCACTATTTGTAAATAAGTATAAGTGTTACAGCTCTATAAATATTTGAAATTAATTGGAAATTAATTAATATCTTTTGAAATGGGACGGTAAATAATTATAGAATATATTATACCTACGGATACCTAACCTTAAACTAAATTAGCTTTTAGCTACACAAATAACTTCCATAATTAATATAAAGTGTTCATTCCACGGTCAATTTCGCTCGTGTATATTTAGTCAAGGTGAGGTGCATCGCTGGAATAGCTGGAATAGTTTGAGAATAGTTTGACTGCAGCCGCTGTTTATAACTAGCGTAATTGCGGCTACAGTTTTGGACGTGTTTTTTTTACATTCCTAGCGAATTCCCGACAGAAACGGGCAGTTATCTTCTCACTGAATTTACATAGATACCAGTTAACAGCAATATTTAGCCTCTTTTTTGCGACTCGTTTGGATAAACCAAACCAAAATTACTATCACTTTATTTTAAAAAGGACTAGATTCGAGGCAATGACGAAATACGCTACGCTAAGAGGACGGGAAAGATGTGACGTATGTTGAAGCCAAAAAATTCTCAAATATGGCGTCGCAATTCATGCATTTTGGACTTCGGTACAGCTGACAGCACATACCTATCGGTCGCATACATTAGCGTCATTTTACAGTTTTGACAACTTAAAAATCCGGCGTCAGGGCGGAGCTTAAAAATGTATATTGACGTCAGTTAGTGATGATCCTTAAATCAATGATTCGAGGTTACGAGTAGAAATTTCAAAGTGACATAACTATTATATACGTAACTATTCCATGGCTCTACCTGTACATTCTAAAACAGATTTTTAATTATTCTTATGTTCACGAATTCATTCCACGAGCAGTTCGACTTTTGAACATTAACTTTCAATTTCAATAGAATTTTAAAATAGTTCTTCATGTTTTTCATTTCACTTTCAGTCTTATTTCTATAGACACGCACCCAAAAACTTCGAGCCTAGCAAATCTGAGTATACGCATAGACGATTTCCTACATTTACCAAACAAGTATATAAACCAACCTAATAATAGACCACAATAACACAGGCAATTCTTCGCTGTACAAAACACCGGGGGGACCGCGAATAACCCAATCCCCAGTCGAAATAAGCGTCGCATTTTTATTTACATATATCACTATTTTTTGTTGAACAATATAGACATACATATCCCGTCGTTTATCCCTTCAAACCTTTTCCTTTTGCCCCGCGACCCGTCCTTTTTTGACAACAAATGGGACCTTTTATGATTGTGGTTCATTTTTATGGAATGAGAAATGGAGTTGGTGTTATTATGAAGAAATCAGTTTACGCCTAATAATCAAGATTAATGACTTAACCCTACATACACCCGCCTTTGTATGGAACTTTTTTGCTCACGCCGCTTTTGTAAGAGTATTTTTCTGTACTCCATTAACACATACGTCATCATACCCTCATCTGACTACCTTTAGAAGTTCTGTTATGGTTTTATACACCATCTTACTTTATTTGGGAGTGATGTCGATTTTTTTTAATTTTAGATTGCAAGATTATTATGGTATTTGTTGCTTGTTTTGCTTTTGAACCAGGTTTTATGTAATACGAAGGCACGTCTTAATTATTATACACGTAATTATGACCTTCTTCTTTGTTTTTGCCTAATGCATCCTGCGCCCAGTCAATATGACTTATCGACCGGTTCTTTATTCAACAAATATATGAAAATTACTGATCCAATCGACAAATTGATCATGTAATTTATCGATTTCAACTATCATTCTCATACATTTGTACCCAAATGAGCGAAATTAAATTTGTTTTTAGTTTGTAAATCGTGTTTTTTCCTGTCTATCTGTATGCCAAAACTCTTGTGATTTTTACACATGTTTGTATGTATTATACTTTCTGTAAAGGGGTCCCATATAATAATCTTCCTCCGTACGATGGTCAAAAAGTCTAAGTTCCTGTTTTTTCACTGACACAAGACCTTTCCATAATTGACGTGGACTTGGGAAGGTACTCGTATAATAATATAGGTATGATACCAAATCTGGTGCGGCTTTAATCAGATGGATGTGAAAAATGGTGCTATTTGTAAACGTCCCCGCCGAATGCGTGCCCTACTTCCAAGTATTATCATTACTTTGAAAATAGACAATTGGTTGTGAGGAACGGATATTTTTATTTCATTCAGCTTTTGTCAGGTGCGTAACTAAGTGTATGTATATAAATCATCTGAATCTCGAAAACAGCTCTAAAGATTTTCATGAAATTTAGTATACAGGGGATTTGGGGGGCGATAAATCGATCTAGCTAGGATTCATTTTTAGAAAATGTATTTACGAAAAAAGTCGAGCAAAGCTTGGTCAGATATAGGCAGTTAAAATGAGCAAATGACTGCCATTTTCATAAATTCAAATTAAAATGCTATTGTTGTAAAATGACAAATACAATTAAAATGTCTTGCAAGCTTACACTTAAATTGTAACGAATGAAATAAATTTTAATTAGTCAGGCAGAGTCGCTTAACAAAGCCAATAGTTCACCTACACCTCAAAATAACTTATTAGATGTCCCATATATATCTAAAAATGATTTATAGATTCTCATCAAAGGTTGAAACCAGGCCACTTCTAACGAGCGGTTAAGAAAACCATCGCAAGAAAACTTACAGAATATTAATTACAGTAAAATAATTGACTGATGTAAAATAAGATAAGAACGTACCTACGGTTAAATGAATAAGGATCATTGAACTCAATTAATGAAATAAGATATAAATCATCTATTAAAAGCGAAAATATAATTTATTATGATTAATTTTACATTCAAACGCGGTAAGTATGAATCTGCATACATTGAAAAGGTCTCGAGGGATACCTTTATCTCGGGAAGGTACGGTAATTAGGAGTGAAATAGGGAACAGGACATAATTTACAACTTCCCTGTAAAGTGAGAAAATTTATGGGTCCAAAAAAATTACTCGTAAGACTTTTTATCCGCCCACTTAGAGTGCGACTGGAAAAGTTTAGTGCATATAACTGATTCCTCCCGTCTTATCTATTGGTTCTTATAGGTACCTTCGTAATATTTTAAGAGATCATTCATTTACTTCTACTACGTTCGTTCGATTGAGTCGACGGTTCCGCAGATCGTGCACCAATTAGATCCATCGGCTTCCAGCAGGGCGATCGGCTAAAAAATATCAATCGTTAAAGAACTGCATCAATGTCAAAATGTGATTTTCAAGAGTTGTGATTGGTCAAAACCCATGTTTTAACATTGATACAGTATTCATGATTGATACATTTTAGCCCTGCTATCGTCAGTCCATCTAGTCGGAGGTCTGTCAAGATCTGCGCTTGTCCGTACGGGGTCGTTTCCAGCGCTATGGGTCCCTAACTTCTTCTTTTTCTTTTCTTCTGTTCTTTTGAGGTTCTGACAATCAATGACCATATCATCTCGGATCGGTATGTCATCACTGGCAGCTCGCACTGTATAATCATTACTACATTCAAATATTTTAAGCCATTTACATATAAAACATATAAATATATTATGTCTTGTAATAATTTCAAGATCTGCGCAGTTTTGTAAGTGTTGACATATTTCACAGTTGAAGTAATCTTCCATGTGCCAATAGCGCCGCTCGATACACGAGAGTGAATCCGCCTCCGCCTGCCGAATTCAAAAACAAGCAAAAAAAATACATTTGTTTTATTGAAGCCCCCTTTTTTATTTTGTTAACCTTATTGTGTTAAATTAAACATTATTGTGTTCAATTTAATTTTATCGTTTTTTAGCTACATCATCTGTGAAAATTTCAAATGTCTAACTAGTTCATGAGGTACGAACAGCGTGATGGCAAACAGACAGATGGACAGACACACAGACAGATGGAGTTACAGACAAATAGATGGACGGACAGCGGAGTCTTAAAAACCGGGTCCTGTTTTACCCAAATGTACGGAACCCTAAAAATAAAGGAGTTACAGCTATCCCTACGAAGTCGATTGAAATTCAAGTAATTCAACAAGTGGAAAATTTAAAAAAAAATTAAACACCAACGACTCTTATAGACTTGAAATTGAAAAAGGATAAAATAATATTTTTTAAAACTCCCCGACTAAAGGAAAGTAAGAACTAAGAACCTAACAGTATAATTACAAATCTAAGAAAATCCGCCCGATGTGCACAAACAAACAAACAAAAATATTATTGGATATTTGTTTTGTGTGCACAATTTAACATACAAACAAACAAAAAATCTCATCAACAAACTAATGTACAAACGGTTTCTCACCCTAAACGCATATACCCGTACTCCGTTCCGTTGTGGGTAAAAAATGCCTAGATACTCGTACGTAACTACATACGTAACGCATTACGAATTTCTAAATATAAAATGACACAAATCTTAAAAATGACCACAAAAACATAAACTCGTGTCCGTGAGTCCCGAATAAAAAAGCTACATAATATTGAGGATTTTTCCACAACAGATTGTAATATCTGCAATTTACCTTCTTTTTGTAATAGGCACGTTAAGTTAAATATAAGGCTCGCCCACTTTTTTTATTGTATTTTATTAAGTTGTATTCTGTTGTAATTTAACTTTTGGATAACGATAGCCCTTGTAGTCTAAGCCCGCTATATTAACCGAGTTTCGGTATTCGCCGGCTACAAATAATAGGGTTCCTCAACCAGGGTTGGCACGTCATAACAATATTCCCAAAAAAAAAAACACCTTTATAAAATACACTCAAAAACATAAATTTCCAAATAAAAAGGACAAATCCATACCCATGGGATCTTTTTCGGATATAACACGGAATAACACGGGAATTTATTGTACAATTTTCTCCTCGTCTTATCCTCCCATTCTTCCTCCAGATCTTTTCTTCCTTCGTTGTAAAAAGTTACTAATAATTTTTGAAAGATTGGGAACTGTCAGTACTGCGCCACGTCATTTTTATGGTTCCGTACCTCAAAAGAAAAACAAAACGTCAACTTTCTGTCTGTTTGTGTGTCACAACCCTTTATTTAAATAACTATTTAAGATATCGACATGTAATTTGGAATAGATGTAAATGTAAAATCGTGTTTAAGTAGTTCGACAGATTGATTTGTTTTGCTATAATCCGCTACTTGAAAAGGTTCTGTATGATAATATGCAGGAACGCTGCCCACATGAAACACCACACAAAATTTTCCAACACTTTCTTCGACGCACGTTTCGTCCCGACACCGGGACCTCCTCAGGAGATGTTGACTTTACAATACGAAATTCTACGATTTTGCATTGTGAATGTGCCACTACGGAACCACATGGTGTCACCACGTTTTATGGGTACCGCATATAAACTACTAAAGCTACAATAATACTACTAAAGCTGTGGGTCTCGTTGAAATATTTTATTAAGTAGACCTGACATTAAAAGTGTAAGACCCCAAAGACACCTATACTATAGACCCGGCGAACCGCGCGAAAAAATGTCGCCAGTTTATGGGAACAAAACCCTCTCCGGCGTCAGTAGTAAGCTGTAAGCCTACGCAGTATTTCGCAGGAGTTTCGACACATGGCTCTACATTTTCTTGTATGAAGAAGGTTTACGTAAAATGTTCGGATGGGCTCATCTTGATGTTATAATCATAGGTAAGACCTTAATAATCAGCTGACAACCCTAACTCCATCTAAAGCAGAGTTATACACAAAGGCCCGAGTTCTTTGTCCAAGAAGAACAAAAGGAAAAATGTTTTTAAAATTTTTCATACTCGCGCTATCATAAATCAGTGGACGGGCGTCGTTTTGATATATTGCCACTAAGCTCAGCCTAAATTGAAACTAAGCGCTTTACTACAATTGCGAACACCTCTGATGAAAATCTGTTTTTATTCCCGCTTTTTACTCGCGGTTTCGCTGACATAATCTTGTTTATCGTGCGCTGTTTCGTTGGACTTGGAACCGAGAAAACCAATCACGATTTTAAAAAGATACAGGATTAATCGGGTCTGGCAATTACTTTATCAGATCTGATACGCGTTGACAAGAAATCCCCTATAGGGAACTCTTCGGCTTAGCTCATAATGTAATGTTTTTTTAAGCAGTAAAATAACTCAATGCGCGTATCTTGGTGTTTGGCTTTTGCAACCAAATAGTTTTGCGGTTTCATTTGAATAGTGATTCTTATGGTTAAAATTCCTTCCTTAGCTTAGTGCGGAACACTCAGTGTTAAGTTCAACTCACACTTCTGTATTAATATATATATAGCTGCTCGTGCTGATTCACTCACTGATTGATCACCTCTCCTGAACAATTTTGTATGAAAAATTTTTTTTTCAAGGATGGGGTCGTATAGAGAGGAAAAATTCATGAGGAGGAAAAATACGGAGAGAGCTGATGATTGAGGATATCGAAGACGGATGAAGAGCACAGCCAAGGGTATTGGAGATAGGTGGGGGGTGCTCGACCAAATGTCATTTGAAACGTCATCCAATTGGCAGTGAGCTGAAAAAAAATTCAAAATGGCGGATTCAAAATGGCGGCCAAACGAATTTCGCCAATATCTCGAAGAGTATAAAAGATGGAAGAACGGTTTCTTGACAAGAGTTGATCAGGACTCGAAGGTCTATTCGATGGATAGAAAAAAAAATTCAAAATGGCGGAATTTATTTTTCCATAGAAAATGTATGGGGAATTTTGAAGAGACCAAGTGTTGGTATAACTACTGTCTACTAACTATACAAGGTTTCGATGCGGTTTTTCGGAGAATTACTAGAGAAAAATATGGAATGAGATGATGATTGAGGGTTTTGAAGACAGTCGCGGAGCATGGGCAAGGTATTATAGTTAGGTGGGGACTGCTGAAACAAAAAATACTCGGAACGTCATGCAATTGGCAGTGAGCTTAAAAAAAAAATGGCGGATTCAAGATGGCTGCCATACAAATTTCGTGTTGTTCTATCTCGGAAACTATAAAAGATAAGAAAGTGGTTACTTAGCAAGAGGTGATCAGGATCTCAAGTTCTGCGAGATGAATAAAAAAATGTAGGAATTTATTTTCCCATGGAAAATGTGCATGCTACAATAAGTAGGGAACTATCCAAGTCATTGACGCAGTTCTTCAGAGAACTGCCAGCGAAAAATGTGAGAAGTGATGATGATATAGGATTTAGATGATGGTTGAGGAGCACGGTCATGGTTTTAAAGATAGTTAAGGGCTGTTAGAGAAAAAAATACGCTGAACCTCATCTATGAGGTTCAGCGTATTTTTTGTTCGAACAGCCCTTAACTATCTTTAAAACTATGACAGTGCTCCTTGGTCATTTTTTAAGCCCACTGCCAATCGGATTCCAATTGGCGATGGAGATGACGGCAATATCTTTATAGGCGGGAAGACTGCACGCGGGCCACATGTGGCCCGCGCACTCACGCGCCCTACTAGTTAATATATATATAGCTACTCGTGCTGATTGGCCACTGACTGACTCATTGATCACCTCTCCTGAACAATTTTGTATGAAAAAATTTTTTTTGAAGGACGAAGTTGTATAGAGGAGAAAAATTCATGAGGAGGAAAATAAGGAGAGAGCTGATGATTGAGGATTTCGGAGACGGGTGAAGAGCACGGGAAGGGTATCGTAGATAGGTGGGGGGTGCTCGACCAAATGTCATTCGAAACGTCATGCAGTTGGCAGTGAGCCGAAAAAAAATTCAAAATGGCGGATTCAAAATGGCTGCCATTCGAATTTCGCCGATATCTCGGAAAGTATAAAAGATGGAAGAATGGTTTCTTGATAAGAAGTGATCAAGGCCCGAAGGTCTATTTGATGGATAGAAAAAAAAATCAAAATGGCGGAATTTATTTTTTCATAGAAAATGTATAGGGAATGTTGAAGGGGCTAAAAGTTGGAAGGCGAATAGGGGGAAGAAAGCACGCGGGCCACATGTGGCCCGCGCCTCCACGCACCCTACTAGTTTATTATATGTTTGTCCAATGTCCATTGACTTCTCAGAGGGTAATCACTGAACGGATTTGCATGATTCTTTTTTTGATCGATAGAAGATAATCGTCTCCCCAGCATACATTTTATTTTACTATTTTCAGTAGGTAAGCCAGATATTATTGTACCGAGGTGAATTCCAGTTATTTGAAAGCCCCGCGGGAACTGCACATTTTATTAGCGAGATACGAGTATATTAAAACAGTCTTTATTATAAACGTATGGTGTAAAAATGCTGAGGTAAAATATCACAGCTACAAGGTGGCGTATAAGTTGACCAATGCGCAAAAAATTTCGGGTGTCAACTGAAGTAACAGACAGCCGCCATTTTTGGTCAACTTAATTACATACCTACTCATATCATACACTCATTAGGAAAGTTTTCACCCACGTTATCGTTAAAAGCTCCAAACATCTATCAAAATCAAAGTTAATTACAACCTTAAAACTCCTTGAACCGCTTTCGTAATATACTTACAGTGAAACTAACCAGAAGGGTTAGTACAGGTTTTTGTACGTATTTCGAGTCGACTCGCATCGCTCAAACGAATCGAATTCCTCCATACATTTACAACCAGCGCCATCTATGGGCGGTCGCTGACATGTGGCTATCAATAGATTGCCTGGCTGTAAATGTATGCAGGGATTCAATTCGTTTGTGCAATGCGAGTCGACTCGAAATTCGTACAAAAACCTGTACTAACCCTACGGATCTCTCGAACCGAAATATTGTAAGGGTCCAATCTCTAACTTTTCAATGCTCCGCAATAATCGTTCAATAACATGGACACGTGCCGGGGGTTAAGGGCAGGTAAATTTCCAAACCCTTCGGGGCGATACAGCGGGCGGTGAAGTTGCGGCGGGCGGCCTCAACCGATTTCTAATAAAGAGATTCCTTAACTGCCAAGAATTTACTAGAACATCGAGAATACTGGGAAATGAGGATTACAACAATTGAAAAGTTTAAGAGATTGATTTGGGTATAGCTCCGGTTCATATTGTTAAAGCGATGGGATTGGATAGAACAGGAAACATGAAATCATTATGCAGTAAAATTTATAATAAGTAGTTTTAACAGCACCATCTCTTGACGATACAGTTTATTAGTTGTGATAGTACAAGTTTGTATTATAAAAATTAACATTTAAGTACCGGCTGCAATGTGACATGTAACATGTTTGGCCTTGATACTACAACAATAACGAAAAATTCTCAAACATGCATTTCTATTGGTAGTGACCTGAACCTTAGGGAACCTGAGGATATAGTAATCAGAACATTTTACGCAAACCTTTTTCATATTAAAATCTTGGAGCCGCCTGTCAAAATTTCCCACTAACCTGTCTCCGTGGAAATGTGCGTGTAGACTAGGTAAGTGATCTGTGATGGGAACCAAAGTCTATAGACAATACTGCTGTCGGCTTACTACTAACGCTATCGGTGTCAAAACACACATCTTTGCCACCGGTGTACACTGACGGACGTCACATTTCTCGTGGTCCGTCGTGTCCAGGGTATATGTCTGTTGCCACCCATGATGAGCAGTGTCTGGTGTTTTCCTTAAGAAATGAAATTATTATAAGTTTTTATTGCCGGTGAGGGAACTTTCATGCTTCGTATAAGTACATAAGTGTGTTTATTTTTTGTAACGTGTGGCATAATACGAAACAAAATTATATCTTTTCTTTCCTCCTTTCGGACAGATAGACGGACGGACACTACGAAACCAATGGTTCCTTGATTAAGAAAAAGGGTTGTACTTACTTAAAAAAAAAAGCATTGCGTGATTTTATGAAACCACGGTAAAAGTGAAACATTTGTGGCCTTGGCTGCTCTGACGAGCGCCTTTCACTTTATCCCTACTCCGCGGCCGACCGTCACGCGACATGCATCACGCAGACGAAAAAGTTTGAGACGATGTAATGCAAAGAAGCATAATATCGACTTTGGTTGCAGGCTGTACCAATAAACATCATTAAATTGCGCGGCTGACCACGAGGGCCGCAATATGGCGACGCGACACGGGCCCAGCTACGTGTTTCCAACGCCCGACCAGCAAACAAGGTACAGCCTTCGGGAATATGATAATAATTTATTCGTTTCGTGTACACGATTTACTTTTGTTGGAATAAAACAAAATCAAATGTTATTATTATATTTATTGCTCATAACATTGCATCGCAAGGCCTCGGGCGGGCTTACACCATTCTACATCATCAAAACTTCAGGTTCACGATGCGCACAAAGCGTCTAAAGGCTCTTATTTTTAGTCATTTGCTTGGCTAAGGTTTGTAATGCTTTCCCGAAATCTGAGTTTCCCGTATTTTACAAACTTTTAATAACTGGTCAAGTGCTAGTCAGGCTCGCGCTCTGAGGGTTCCGCGATGCTGTCAAGACCCATTTTCAATAGTATTAAAGTAAACTAAAAAACCTTGCCCACCACGTTCAAAAACGAGCAAAAAATCACGTTTGTTTACGTTTGTTTCCTTTGGGTACGGAACCCTAAAAAAGGCCATCTTTTAATGTTCTAAGGAAGCGTGCTCTAAGCTGATCCTTCACCAGCCACCCTCTTTTCTTTGGAAGCCATTTATAACCATCAATATTTCCCCAATTTTCCCACCAAACTCCTTTTTAAATTTAAATAAAAATTATGTTAAATTTTTACTGTAATAATGTTGGGCCACAGTGTACATAACAGGGCCGAAGTTGTCGATAATCTTAATAGATACTGAAATAAAGGGTCTTTACAAACAGACAGATGGACAAGAACGTGATCCGATTGTGGTAAGGAACCCTAAAATTTACGTAATCATCCATCCTAAGAATCGTTTTAATGGACTGTGTAGAGTTTTTAACCCAAAGTAAACAAGAAGGGTTATTATTTTAGTCTTATACTTGCTTACTTTTTTTATCTTAAATAATATTTTAATAATTGTACGTAATGTATGCAGTACGGAAAATAATGAACCTATAGAAAAATACTACTCCAGTGTTTCGAGTTCCAAGGTCCAGCAATGTTTAAAACGAAATACCTAAAATAAAAATAGCTTAGAGATTTTATTCGTTTCTTTTCAGAATTGATTTCAATTTATCTGATACAGAGCTCTTTTTAAATGACTTCAGGGGTTCTCTTTGATCCGATGTTTTGAAGATCAATCGAAGTTTTCCTTCATTTTCCTACGATGAATATTTTATAATGTTTTTCTGATTTCTTACGACGTTTTATTAATTTATACTTCTATTGCTACTTGCGAATTCACGATTTTTGATTTCCATATACAAAAAGTTTCCTATAACATTGTATTCATATTATATACTTCTGTAATATGTTAATATTAGGTATAAAGCTCAAGAGTTTACTCGTTTGTTTGTTTGAACTTGCAAATTTCAGAAACTAGTGGTTCGAATTAAAATATATTTTTGTGTTGGATAGGTAGTCCTTGGTAGGTATTGAGGAAGGCTATATAACATTACCAACAGGAGCCGGGCATTAATGAAAAATGTTGCAAAAACAAGAAAAAAAATTCATTTTGAAGAGCTTCCTGCGCTTGCATCATAACTACTATGGGATAAGTAAACCCGAAATACATGCGGGTGCTACCATGGGCAACACCTTGTATCTTAAATACAAATACTATAAATCAATGTAGATCCACTATATATATCTTGATTCCTTAATTAATTGGCTCGAGAATTTTATATATTAGAGATTTGTCATTGTTTAAAAAAATTGTTCATGTGCGAGTGGGGCTCGCGCACTGAGGGTTCTGTACTATTAAGCTCTATTCTCAATAGTGTTAACTGTTAAAGTACTAACTAACACCCCTGCCTACCAAATACAAAAACTAGCAAAAAATCACGTTTGTTGTATGGGTTTTATTTTATATTTTATTTTCACTTGCTATTTTTACAGTAAACATTTTTTACTGTAAAAATATATAGTGAAAATAAAATATAAAATTAAACCCATATATATAATTGTATATATTCTGTGAAAATTTTATATATCTTCTGTGAATATTTTATGTATTCTGTGAAAATTTTAAGCAAAATACCCTATTGCGTGCTTTAGTCATGACGCCCTTTCCAAAACGATCTAAATAAATCTTATGTTAACAAGAGAATGATTTGGCGCGTACAAGACACCCAGTCACGCGATTTACACTTGACTCGTCTTATTGTCGTGTCGTGCTGTCAGCCGTTATTTATACTGCAAGGTGACACATACGCTAGCGTCAGCCGCCTGAGCATAATGTATTGTTAGGCACACAATTTGTATAATTTTAAACAGATTTATTCCGTAATAAATAAGTCCCGTTTTTACCCTTTGGGTACGGAACCCTAAAAATGTCACACATAAAATTTTTATGAGCATTACCGCGTACTTGAACATTTCTTTTTACAAATGAAATGAAATAAATGAAACAAATTTATTAGCCAAAGAAAAGGTTACAATTTTGAACAATCCCTGACTCCCAAACTAGGCAAACCCCGTGTCTTGGGAGTCAGTTTACAAATAAGATGGTACAAGCGTGGTGCAAGCATGGCAAACAAGAGAGTAACGCTTGAACGCACCCAGGTTGTACTTGGCTGGGAACACAGTGCAATACAGGCAAGGAGACACTGCATTAAACAAACTGATGAGGCCCGTGGCGGGAATCGAACCGGCAACTTTCATGAACTCGAATCCGAGCAAGAAGGTAATCAAGGCATAGAGACAAATATAGTTTACCTACAAAAAGCCTTTATAACCAATATGGGTAACAGCTAAAACCGACTTAAACAGCTTGGTCGAACCAATACCGTTGCCCATAAGCACTTGTAATGACTGCCCTGCAGTTAGATGTCACGTAGAATACTAAGTGTCGCTGAAAATTAAAGTATGCCATCCAAACTATAATGAACTTTACGTTGTTCAAGTTAAAGTTGGTTTTGTATTAATGATAACCATCGATAATTAAAACAAAATTGTATTAACGACCTCAAAATGTGTTCGTTTGCGAACCAGTAACGGTTTGGTTACGTGCTAGGATATGTTTATACAACATCAATAACTTTTGGGTGTTAACCAAAATTTTAATAGAGTTTTCTGTTTGTATTCCATAGTCTGGTTACGAGCTCTATTTTATTTATATATCGAACGTTTTGTTTACTTGCCGTTAATTGAATTCTTGTTCTGTTTGTCTTAATTATTTATTTACTACGTGTACAATGTATTTATCGTCAACAGCTGTGCAGGTGTTATTTTTAATATTTAGTTTAATATTATACCTACCTAAAAGTACATAAAAAAGTTATTTATCAATAACTATGTAAAATTTTAATTTGAAAATGTAACGTTACATGCAAATATTTAAGCAAAATATTTATAATTGTTTTCTAATTAAGTATTTAAAAAATGCATTTTTGTTGAAAAAAATTGAGTTATATAGTTATAAGTATAGTTTTAAAATAATGTAAGTGAAGTGAAGTGTTAAGTGATGTGAGTTGACAAAATGTTGAAAACAAAGAATTGAATTAACAGCAGTTCGAATCGGTACTGAAACTGAAATAATAGTCTGGAAATAGCCTTCGGAGACCTATATATCAGAAATGCAATGTAATTAAGGGGAAAATGGGCTGCACGAGCAAAATTTAGTACTTCCTTATGCAATGACCAACTTAATATACGAGTATCAACTTCACTTCACATTATAATATTGGAGTAGGAATTCTTTTTATTCTGCAATATGAGAACGCAGATTTTATGAAACATGTTAATATTTTAAAATAACATCTTAATATAATACTGAAATACTAACTAGCTGACCGGACACACTTTGTTATGTAATTTAGCGTATGAAAAGAAAATACTAATTAAATTTTATACGAGCGGTGTAAATTTTCCAGTACTTCGCGATTCCACAGTAAAAGTAAAGTGAAATCTTATGAGATCGCAGAGTTCAGTAAAGTCGTGTATCATTAAAAGTTTACATACTGGTATGAGTACGATAACAACTCCAGCATGTGCTCCCTTTTAATTGCAATTCCTTGTAGAGCAAGAGCAAGGCTTGGCAATTCGATAGTTAGATTTGTTGGTTTATTTTATATCTAATATTGTTTATGTAGTATGAGTTTTGAGGACGTCGTTTATTTACTTTTGAATTTTTGTTATAATCAGCGGCGAAAACTTCATTAGCTTGTGAGCGAGTTACATTTCAACTTATAATATTAAAAAAAAACGCGTGTTATGGAGATAATGTCAATCCCTGCCAAAGTGAATACGGTAAGTGTAACAATATAGACTGTTGTCGTACTCGTATTCGATTGATTATAATATAATATTATTACCGAAACTATGACTTTTCTCAATTTGGCTGGTGCGCGGTGAGCTTTTAAGACTTTTCATTATCAAGTTTACTTCTACATTCGATACATTTCAGTATTATCCTAGCGTTTATTAATCTAAGTTTTACTTGAAACGCTCTATTACGCTTGCATTGCACGCTCAATATATTAGGTATAATCTAGTAGTCTTTCTGAAGATGCTATCTGCTCTTTCACATTTAAGACTCATGGGCATATCGGATTCGCTTGCTTGCTTGGAAGTTTAATATCCTACTGTATTATCGCTATACTGTGGCAATATCCATAAAAGCAACGCCAAAGTTAAGAAAATATATCGTGGATAAAGCAGAGTTTATAGCCGTTAACGCTAAATAATGGAGCCTATAATAATAATGGGTACAGGTTTTGAAAAGAAAATAATTTCCACCATTTCACTTCGACCCTCGTAATGACGTCATTTGCCTCGTATCTTTTTCATCTGTGAAAGAGGCGTCATAACCGAGTGGAATGGACTCCCAAATGGTCAGTTTTATGTAAATGAGATGTAATTGCTTCGGTCCAATATCGCTTGCTAGCGCAGAGTAATAAACGGTTTATGGGCCTCGTTTCTTAATTTACTTCATTTTGTTTTTTTGATTTATTACAAGCGAAATAGACGCTTAGATGGAATCTTGCAACCCAACAATGCTAGTAAAAAAAGCCTTTTAATCATCCTAATATTTCTGTGTAAAAATATTTTTGGGCTTTCAAAATTAGGAACATGTTTTTACAAACGAAACGGCCTCTCATCAGTAAACCCTCAAGACCTTATGTCCTATGTGTTTTTTCTTAACTAATTAGGCTTTTTTTTTTTTATCGTGGGGAATCCTCATGGATACCCAGTCGCCCGGGGGAGCGGCTGGGTTATGCCGGACTCTTACCGGCTAAACCCCACGGTGTTTCCTCCTCGCACCGTATGACGGGAACACGGGAACGCTTGCGCAAACCTCCGCGAGGTGGAGCATGGAGCTCCCCTCTAACAGCAAGGCCCGCCAGAAACACCTAAGCGGGCCTTACCTCCTCGGCGCCCATCCGTAAGGCGACGGACCCCCCCGGGACCGCCACCCAGGGGCCGTGGGCACGGGTAAGCCGATACCTGCGAAGCTTGCTCCTGCACTTCGCAGGCATCGACATCCCATACCCCGCGGCGGATCTGATCTTTGGCTCCGCCGCAAACCACCAAACGGCCGCAGAGGACAGGGAGAACGGCAACGGCACACCGACACTCCTCTTCCCCTGCGGCCCCGCCGCCGACGCATCTAACGGTGCGCCACCGTTTGGTCGCGGGAGATAGGGCGAGCGGCAACGACACACCGACACGCCTCTCCTCCCGCGACCCCTCCTGGCTGCAGGAGACAGAAAACTCTGTCCCCCGCACCCGCTCTGGATGCGTCCAAGAGGGGAGACAAGAGGGGTGGGCCTGGAGATGGCTCCAGGCCCACTCCGAGCGTCCCCTCCTGGATTCCTTTTGGCTTCACCGTGGGGCCCAACCACGGCTACTGAGCCCCCCCATCGCGACAAGATTGGAATCCATCGGGGGGGAACTAATTAGGCTGGGAACGTAGTATAGCAGTGGAATTTTTATTTTTATGAAATTTAAAAAAAAAACTCCAATATTCTATGAGATTCCTAAATAACCAGATGCCATGTGTGCGAGAATATAATTTAATTCGCAAGTAATAATTACAATATTGTATTCATTTTTTTTTAAATTTATGTTCTAGTTATAGTTCAAACGGAGAAAACGGTACACTTCTTATGTTGCGTTGAAAGAAAATATTATAGTGATTGGTGATGTTAAAAAAATGTCTTTATATTTATTTATTGATTTTATTATATTTTTTATTCTATATTTGCCTCTACCATTTTTCATTGTGACCTTTGTGACGAGAAGAAAAAACAAATTTCCAATAGCTCAATACCGCAAAAGCAATTCGGTATTTGTCACAGTTCCACATCTTTTCAAATCGGCCTTTCACGAAGGGATGAAGATCTCATCTGTAAACGAAAATACTTTCTTAAGTATACAAAAGAAAATATAAGAGTGTATAAAATTGGCGTCGACAAATAAAAGAAACTATAATGTAAGTTGTATAATCTGAACTTGTACACTAAGAAAGGGATTGTTTAATAATATTATAATAATACATTTATTTATACAGATATTAACCCAAAAAGTACAATAGTACAAAGATATAATAATAAAATAAGATAACCAAATTAAATGTATGTCTAATTCTTTTTTGCTTTTCAGTACCTAAAATACCAGGACGAGTATGTATTCATATAACATATTTATTTGTTTGCCGCCTTGCAAAGGTAACGCGAGAAATAGTGTAGGTCTGGCGTGGATATGCTTCAGGTTATTTCTATAGCAATACAGAAATTCTAGCCATATGACATAATATTGCGATCCGTTAAAAGTGGATATCGAATGAAATTAACAAAATGCATAAAAAATGCGCGATTGTTTTAGCGAGTATTTTCTATAGGTGGACCGCGGACAAGACCCGAGCCAAATTAGGCATTATAAAATTCAAAAGTGGCCACGTCTTGAATCAAACCCGCGACTTCCCACTCGAATCCGAGAGCGCGCCATTGCGTCATGGAGGTCGTCATGATAGCTAGCTAGCTATGAGTATTTTATCTGTTAGAAAAAGCGTAATGTGTAGGTCTGGCGTACGGCGATGTTGTAGTGGGAACATGGAGGGTTGGTCCCAGTGACAGATGAATGACACGCAGTGATAGACAGTCGGAATAGATCCCAGCTGCGGGTAGATGTGGATGTTCTTTTTTCATTTAACGTGTGAATGCCGTGTTGAACTTCTATACTATTGGATTAATGCATTCGCGTATTAGTTACAACCATTGATATATAAACTAAGGATTTGGGGTCAGCGCTAAAAAGTGTCCGAACCTAATGAGATCCAAAACGCAAAAAAGTTTCAATCGCACTCAAGCAAAATTAGGCTTTATAGTAATGGTTTAAGACATCAATTACAATATTTAAGTTTGTTTATAGAAATACACATGTACCTCGTTGATGTAGGTTTTCTTGGGACACTTTTTTCGTGAATTTTGTATTACACCCGGGGTCCATAGATTTATATGCCAATGGTTACAACGAACGCTTCGTCGCGTAACTGCAATTTGCATTCGAATTAAATATTATATGTTATTATCTAGGTTTATACTAACAGAAATGGAATAGAAAGCATTTTTGCGATCCACATCTAAACTACTAGCTTTTGGCCACGACTTTGCTTTCGTGATCACTTAATTTTGGTTTCTCTCTAATTTTTTGACTATGATAACAATAGTTATACCAACGAATATATTATAATATTAGTTATACTATAATAATGAGACTTTGGAGTTGCACTCACAGACATTTTCATCTGCCTATAATACCAAAAAAGGGCTACAATAATGAGTATAATAGAATTTTAGTAGCATTCTGGCTATTTCTTGTAGAACATATGACTCATGAAAAAGATGGCGAAGACGCACTAGTGTAGATACGACATATTATTTTCTCACGTGAGCTATTCTCGCTTCTGAGTAGTGGCAATAAAGTTTCATTCCGCCTGCAGCATTCAAATTGGATACACGCGTGACGTCATCCGAAAGGCGAGGATCTTATGTCTTCACGAGAGGACACGAGATTGCACTTTTCTTTGTAACAAAGCGACTGTGAGCATGCTGGAGTTGTAACTGACAATTGACGTGATTGGCGCTTGTATCGCCAGTTGCTGCATCTGACAAATAGTCGCAAACTTACATATTCAAGTGGTCAATGGGCTAGCTTCGTGTATTATGGTGAAGATAATATTTAATACCAGTAAACTGGCGATATTTTTTCGCGCGGTCTGCCGGGTCTATTGCCAGAGGTCTTTGTCCAACAGTGGATGACCGCCGGCTAAAACTTATGATCGATTGCTTAGTGGCTGGGCTTCCTTGTTTCTTTGGTTAGGTAAATCTTGTAAGTATGATTAAAATATTAAGTGTCCACGAGTCAATATAGGGTGTCAAGTAGAAGGTTAAGTACATAACAAAGACTTTCTAAGATGCTATTGAAATAATTAAGGAAAGTCCAAGGATTTAATCATGGAAATATACATTACGCCGCCTCTGCTTATTCTACCGGTGTAGACGTACCAATAAGCTATGTAGTGGTACGCTGCGATGCTGTGTAGCTACCGATAGGAGTGTATTCACACATTTCAAGTTAGAACGATACAATCTTCGGCTTATCTTCACTTACCAACGAGTGAGATTGCATTCAAATCTTGTATTTAATGTAAGGAAGATCTTTAGATACTTTTATCGAATGTCTATACTCGACAAACTATACTTAGTGTGTAGAATAAACAAACAAACAGACGCACTTGCGAATTAATTTTCCGTGTGATCTGTGCCTAATGAATGTTTAATGTTGATCCAGCAATTGAACCGGTACACAGCAAACTGTTTAGTTTAACCAATCACTGATCATTAGCTAACATTCATCCCGCTAATTTCCAGTGCATTTACAGAGTATATAGGCATTTATCAGGGCCATTCATTGTGTTCACGAAGATAGAATACCCAATATTGACAAACTTGGAAACTATTCGATTTTCAGCCAGTAATAATTTTTTTCCCACGTGTAAGTCGAAATCGCACACAGGAAAAAATAGACCTAAACATTTTTCATGACACTATTTGTAATTTTTTCCTAGTGATTTTTGACGACCTCTCTAGAGCAATTTGACTTCGATTCCCAGACGGACCAGGTTCGGACTTTATAGTTAGCCCAAGTCTGAGAGGCTTTGGTCGTGGCCGGTTACAACACTACTGGTAAAGGTGTATTGCAAAGGTTTTTAGAATTCTAGTTCGATGCCGTGTAGCAACTGACACAAAAAGAAGAAATCAACACTCTTTTTAGCTTTTCCTCGATTTAACTTCTTCCCCAAGGCACCTTGACCTACCTGAATCAGAAATGTAATACAAACAAATAGGGAACGTTTGTTCAGGTATTTACAGGCAAATAAAACATACTTATTCATAATTATTCAAACCAGGAGCCCCTTTTCCGAGTAGATATTTTTTGATAACATCGCTTGTATTCTCGTAGGTTTATTTGCATAAAAATAATGACCCGCCCCGTTTCATATCTCGGCTGAGGGGTTAGTACATGTTTCTGTACGAAATTCGAATCGACTCGCATCGCACAAACGATTCGAATTCTTCCATACATACAGCCGGCGCCATCTTTGAACGGTCACTGATACAGTCCGACAAGGCTCCCTTGGCACTTGAATGACATTATCAGGGGGCGCTGTTTTAGAACAAAGGCAGCCAGAAAATAAAATCTCCTCAATTTTACTTCAATTTTAGTTTTATTTTAGTTCATACTAAGCAATAACAACATAACAGACAATAGCGATATACCGACAGCTAACTATCAAACAGTATCACAAGATAGCGGCGTTAGTTACGATTTTGGCCAAGCGCCAAAATAGCCTTGTCGCATTGTATGCGGCTGTTAAAAGATGACGCTGGCTGTAAATGTATGGAGGATTCGATTAATTTTTGCGATACGAGTCGACTCGAAATTCGTACAAAAACTTGTACTAACCTTTCAGTATTCAAGGAGTGTCCTTATCATCAATTCTACGATAGGACTTGTGGACCGTTACACTGGCAGCAGCTCTTGCAGATTTGCATTTATATATTTCATAAAGTTCACAATATTATTATTCAGTCTGTCCAAGACAACGCTCGGTTAAATGTTGCTTTTAACTATTGCGGTTAGTGGTTGCTTTATTTGCATGATATACGCGAGTAGCATCGTGCTTAGTGTTTGTGATTGCATAAACTATTTACCTATTTCCATGGTTATTGTATTATTGTATTGCGCAATGCGATAAAATGTAAAGTAAATAAGAAAACTGAGAAATATAAAGTTAAAGAGCTCACATTTTTAGTTCCGTACCTCAAATGAGAAAAAACAGAACTCTTATATAGGATCACTGCGTTGTACGTCTGTCAAGAATTTATTTCAGTAACTATTAAAGTGTCGTGTATCGACATGGGAAATGGGAATAGCTACCTAAAATAGTGGCTCGACTTTAATGCAATCATAAAAAAATTAAAATAGTTTTTAATAACAAAAAATCTAAAGTAATTTTGATGACTTGGGATAAAATGTATATTTTATAAAAAGAAAACAACTCTATCTAGAAAAAAATAAAATATCTGTATCTGCTATTACCTTCAAAACACAAAATTAAGTTTGCAGTGAAAGTGATTCTTATAGTTATAATTGTTTATAGCAGTTGGTGCGGAACCCTCGGTGCGCGAGTATGACTTGAACTTGAATGGTTTTTTCATATAATAAGGAGGCTGTCTGCCGTCTGGGTATGTATTGATATCCTTCTTTGAGGAGTATGATATATTATAATAATTTAATGAGAATGATGACTTGTGTTAAATGATGTGGATTTTGTACGCAAAGATGCGGGCAATAGCTACTAATATTATTTCATCTTAAAAATGTATTTTTATACATTTTTACGGGGATTCTAACAAGAAATAACAGGTAAATACGTACCTATCTTAAATTTTATCTCATTTTTTGGCTCCACAAGTCGAGTGCGGTGCGGCAAACCGGGTGACAAATTACTCGGGACAGGAAACAATTTTCTTAAAAATGGCGACGGGGAAGTCAGTGATTTAAGTAAACGTTTGTAATTTAATTTCGGTGCAGATTTGACAATTTTGTATTTGCCGTGTTTATTTTATATGATAACTAGCGGACGCCCGCGGCTTCGCTCACGTTGAACCTCTGCTTTACAACCTCAGGCGTTTAATTTCCAAAATTCCTGTCGTAACTGCTATTTATTTTAATTTTTACGACAAATTCTTTCTTTGTTCTTGCTGCTATAGTCACTAGATTTTGAAAATATGAGGTCGTACAAAAAGTTTAATATAGTTCAATTAGGGTTCCGTACCTAAAGGGTAAAACGCGGGAACCCTATTACTAAGACTACGCTGTCTGCCCGCACGTCCGTCCGTCCGTGCTTGCTTGCTACGATGGTCCGATATCGGTTTTGAAAGCATTCGGCCCATTAACAAAAAAGTAAAAAATGGCAACCACTTTTTTCTTCCTTTCTTTAAATTCTTTCTCTATGGTTGCTGTCATAGAAAGATGTCGTAGTAAGATGTCATAGTAAATTTTGACCACAAATTCCTCCTCCATGCTTGTTGCGATACTCAAAGATCGATTTACAGAGCAATCGGCCCAGTAATAAAAAAGTTCAAAATGGCGGCCACTTTTTTGAATTTTGACCACAAATTCCTTCTCCAAGCTTGTTGCGATACTCAAATATCGATTTTCAGAGCAATCGGCCCGGTAACAAATACGTTCAAAATGGCGGCCACTTTTCTAAATTTTGACCACAAATTCCTTCTCCATGCTTGTTGCGATTTTCAAATATTGATTTTCAGAGCAATCGGCCCAGTAACAAAAAGTTCAAAATGGCGGCCACTTTTTTTAATTCTGACCATAAATTCGTTATCTATGCTTGTTGCGATCCTCAAATATCGATTTTCAGAGAAATCGTCCCAGTAACAAAAATGTTCAAAATGGCGGCCACTTTTTTCAATTCTGACCATAAATTCGTTCTCTATGCTTGCTGCGATACTCAAATATCGATTTTCAAAGTATTCGGCCCAGTAACTAAAAAATCCAAATGGCGGCCACTTTTCTAAATTTTGACCACAAATTCCTACTCCATGCTTGTTGCGATACTCAAAGATCGATTTTCAGAGCAATCGGCCCAGTAACAAAAAAGTTCAAAATGGCGGCCAATTTTTTAAATTTTGACCATCAATTCCTTTTCCAAGCTTGTTGCGATACTCAAATATCGATTTTCAGAGCAATCGGCCCAGTAACAAAAAATTTCAAAATGGCGGACACATTTTAAAATTTTGACCACAAATTCCTTCTCCATGCTTGTTGCGATACTCAAATATCGATTTTCAGAGAAATCGGCCCAGTAACAAAAAAGTTCAAAATGGCGGCCACTTTTTTAAATTTTGACCACCAATTCCTTCTCCATGCTTGTTACGATAGGTACTCAAATATCGATCTTCAGAGCAATCGGTTCAGTTACAAAAAAGTTCAAAATGGCGGCCACTTTTTTTAATTCTGACCATAAATTCGTTCTCTATGCTCGCTGCGTTACTCAAATACCGATTTTCACAGCAATCGGCCCAGTAATAAAAAAGTTCAAAATGGCCGCCACTTTTTTTAATTTGGACCACAAATTCGTTCTCCATGCTCGTTGCGATACTCAAATATCGATTTTCAGAGCAATCGGCCCAGTTACAAAAAAGTTCGAAATTTTGTATGGGAAAATCCCTAAATGTTTTACCCCTTTAAATTGGAATTTCTGAAATCCCCGTCTTAGTACGAATTAATGACCTAATATCAACCTAGGTACCAAATTTCAGATCTCTACGACTTTTAGTTTTTCGGGAATTCCAGGAACAACGAAAAAAAAAAATCACTTTTGTATGGGAAAATCCCTTAAATGTACGATTTTTACCCCTTTCAATTGGAATTTCTGAAATCCCCGTCTTAGTACGAATTTATGACCTAATATCAACCTAGGTACCAAATTTCAGATCTCTACGACTTTTAGTTTTTCGGGAATTCCTGGAACAACGAAAAAAAAATCACTTTTGTATGGGAAAATCCCTTGAATGTACGATTTTTACCCCTTAGAATTTGAATTTCTGGAATCCCCGTCTTAGTACGAATGCATGATCTAATATCTACCTAGGCACCAAATTTCAGATCTCTAGGACTTTTAGTTTTTCGGGAATTCCTGGAACAACGAAAAGAATTCACTTTTGTATGGGAAAATCCTTTTAATGTACGATTTTTATCCCTTAACATTTGAATTTCTGGAATCCCCGTCTTAGTACGAATTCATGACCTAATATCTACCTAGGCACCAAATTTCAAATCTCTAGGACTTTTAGTTTTTCGGGAATTCCTGGAACAACGAAAAAAATTCACTTTTGTATGGGAAAATCCTTTTAATGTACGATTTTTATCCCTTAACATTTGAATTTCTGGAATCCCCGTCTTAGTACGAATTCATGACCTAATATCTACCTAGGCACCAAATTTCAGATCTCTACGACCTTTAGTTTAGGCGGAATCCGTGGAACAATCAAAATGCCTCATTCTTTTATATATATAGATAGAAGATGTCAAAAATTACACAAACATAAAATAAGTATAACATATTTTATAAATAGGTACAATTAGATAAGCTTATTTATTTTTAGGGTTCCACCAACATTTTGAAACCAATAAATTGGCGACAATTTTTCTCGCGGTCCGCCGGGTTTTATGTATACGTCTTTTGTTGTAAGGCCCGGTTTCCACCAGTGCGGAGCTGTGTTTGAGTAATCTATCAGATTTTGTCATTATGACGTCTCCGAAACTAAGGGGATGAGAGATGTCGAAATGACGAAATCTGATTGGTTACTCAAACACAGCTCCGCTCCGCTCCGCAATGATGGAAACCGGCCCTAAGGCTGCGCTCGTCCACGACTTTCCCAAGAGTTAGGCGTCTGACAACGTATAAATTGGGTGCCTGTTGATGTTTCTTCGTCCTTCATTTTATCCATTCGAGTAGCAGATGAATCCGCGGGCCTAGACAAATTGACTTGTCGCTAAGCGTTGACGACAATAGAAAAACCACGTGACCACCAGTACAAAACAAATGAAAGCAGAATGTACTCTATGCGTAGTCACCGCCACTGCCTGCTGCTGCTGGTGTCGCTTGACACGCAAAGTACGCTAAAGGACATGGCCGAAACTTGTATGAAACTGTGCCCTGGTAAAAAAAATATTCATGGCCATCGACAAACAGTACGTCATATTAAAGCTTATAATTATATCTATACAATCGTTTAAGTTCTATGATCTGAAAACATGCGAGAGACATAATATCAGCATAACAACTTGCAACAAAATGCGCCTCAATAATTTTAATAGCAACGATTTTTTATTAAAAAATGATGCGTATTGGTTATGAACACGCTATTATTCATATTAAAAAGCTTAGAAAATGCGAGTAAACATAGAATGGCTGTTCAAAGAACAGCAATTATTTAATAAAAAAAAATCATTGCTATGAAAATATTTAGGCGCATTTTGTTGCAAGTTGTTATGCTGATATTATGTCTCTTTTATTGTGTTGTCTTTATGGTTCCGGTAAATCATATAAAAATACTAAACAAAATAAAATTTTGTGCATATCAACTAAAATAAACTTACTAAATGTATAATTATGAATTTAGAAAGTCGCGCTAACCACTTAAAAGTCGCACTAAAAAAGAAAATAATAAGTTTTCTAATGTAATGTCAAATACATAAAATTGTGAATTTATTAGTATTGTGCAATTAAGTACATGAACAACTAGTAAAATTAGAATCAGCCCATAATTATTTCATTTGAATTTGAATTATTTTCTACATTTTTTGGTCTGTTATTCCCCCTATATACCGGAAAACCTACAAATATTTATCGGTAAGTATCGATTGCACCCCATCACTATTTAGAAGTCGTAAAAAAACAGGCAACACAGGAAACGTCAATTTTGTCTCAGGGATTAAAAAACAGAGTGTGAGCAAGTGTAAGTTTCAGTTTTACACAATTTTTTTTTAATAATAATAACGTTTATTTGATTTCACACTAATGCAAATTAAACAGTAAAACAAACACAATATAATTAAGTTGTTGAAACCATAATAAAGGTACACCTGTTTCCCGAACTAGTTATGACTGTGTCTCGGGAAACTTAATAAAATATTAAACAAAATATAAGAGCATGTGAGTGTGTGAAATCTGTGTGCACACACATGAGAGTGTTTGAGCGTGCGTGTGAACTGCGAAATTCCGTGGGAACTGTGGATTTTCCTGGCTTAAAAACCTATTTGTTGATCTATCTCTATTCCATCAGCTAAATCTAGCTCTATTTCAGCTAAATCGTTTCAGTACTGAAGGTATGAAGGCGGTTTTCCCCATACAAACTTTGGACCGCGGGTTCACTCTCTTAGGGGTGAGGTTTAAAAAATCCTACCTTGGTGTGAATTTAGGGTTTAAGATGTGCGTTGATATGTGAGGCTCCTCAAATAATTTTTTGAGTGATCTGAGTGAGTCACCAATCAACCATCAATTTAGAGGGTGCAAGCGGGAGAGGCTTTTTAGGGAACAAAGCCTTTTTTCCCCTATTGACAGAGAGGTATGCGTTTGGGATTATTTGTGCCTATAAATATAGGCTAGGTAATTGGTTTTCTGTAGATATTGCTATAGCTTATATAGCAGCAACATTTACACAAAAACGAATCCGAGGTAAAAATACTTATTATCTCGGATAAGGCAGCGTTTCCACTGTCGTTAACGGTTAATGCCAAATAATGAGCTTAATAGCGCCAGCACGGGCCGACGTTGAAAAGAAAATCATTCCCAGCAACGCTTTGACCTGCCTAATGACGTCATTTACCTCTATCATCTCCATCTGTATAGGAAGAGGCATCACGCCTATTTCCCGTCATAATGGCTTCCGTCGAAACCTTCGTCGGGCACTTTAATGTGAACGATACCTAATCATAGAGCGTTGTATTAATTTGTGATTATGATTGCCTCATCGGAGCAATGGTTAGCATGTTTGATTGCTTGAGGTCTGAGGTTCCTCTAAAGTAATTCGTCACGTAATTTTTCACGTGAATTTTTCGCGTATTATTAAAAATTGTTGGTTTTACCCCCAAAAACTTTTTAGTCTAGTCATTAAGAAAAATACTCTCTGGTACAACATTCATTTGATTATACCTACTTGAACAAGTTTTTTGTTCTAATTCTGTTGGAAAATGCTTAGCGATAGTAATTTTACACTTTCAAAACCAGCTTTTGTTTAATGTTACATATTATATTAAAATATTTTTAACTGCCAGTACTTCATAGAAAGATTCGCAAGTGTCCTTAACATTTTTCGCTAGGCTATAGCATAAGGTTTTGAAAGTGTAAAATTACTATCGCTAAGCATTTTCCAACAGAATTAAAACAAAAAACTTGTTCAAGTAGGTATAATCAAATGAATGTTGTACCAGAGAGTATTTTTCTTAATGACTAGACTAAAAAGTTTTTGGGGGTAAAACCAACAATTTTTAATAATACGCGAAAAATTCACGTGAAAAATTACGTGACGAATTCATGTCTATGACGTATTGTGTAAAATTAGTAAATACAATATACTCGTTAAAAATTAAAACAAACGACTCGTTTTTAGGGTTCCGTAGCCAAATGGCAAAAAACGGAACCCTTATAGATTCGTCATGTCTGTCTGTCACAACCACTTTTTTCCGAAACTATAAGGACTATACTGTTAAAACTTGATAAGTAGATATATTCTGTGAACCGCATTAGGATTTTCACAAAAAACTAAACAAAAAAACAATAAATTTTTGGGGTTCCCCATACTTAGAACTGAAACTCAAATTTTTTTTTCATCAAACCTATAAGTATGGGGTATCTATGGATAGGTCTTCAAAAATGATATTGAGGTTTCTAATATCATTTTTTTCTAAGCTTAATAGTTTGCACGAGAGACACTTCCAAAGTGGTAAAATGTGTGTCCCCCCCTCTTACTTCTAAAATAAGAGAATGATAAAACTGAAAAAAATACATTACCATGCAAATTTCCACCGAAAATTGGTTTGAACGATATCTAGTAAATGAATTTTTCTTTATGGATAATTTAAGCTATTTTCCCATACAAAAGTGAATTTTTTTCATTGTTCCAGCTATTCCGAAGAAATCTGAAATTTGGTACCTAGATCGATATAAGGTCATGAAGGTGCACTAAGAACGGGAATTCCGAAATTCACATTTTAAAGTGTAAAAATCACACATTTAAGGGATTTTCCCATACAAAAGTAAAATTTTCTTCGTTGTTTCAGCTAATCCGGAAAAACTAAAAGTCGTAGAGATCTGAAAATTGGTACCAAGGTTGATATTATGTCATGAAGGTGCACTAAGAATGGGGTTTCCGAAATTCACATTTTAATGTGTAAAAATCACACATTTATGGGATTTTCCCATACCAAAGTAAAATTTTCTTCGTTGTTTCAGCTACTCCGGAAAAACTAAAAGTCGTAGAGATCTGAAATTTGGTACCAAGGTTGATATTATGTAATGAAGGTTCACTAAGAATGGGATTTCCGAAATTCACATTTGAATGGGTAAAAATCATACATTTAAAAGATTTTCCTATACAAAAGTTAAATTTTCTTCGTTGTTCCAGCTACTCCGGAAGAACTAAAAGAAAGTCGTAGAGATCTGAAATATGGTACCTAGGTTGATATTACGTCATGAAGATGCACTAAGAACGGAACCCTTCATGGGCGAGTCCGACTCGCACCTGGCTGCTTTTTTTAATTTGGTGGGCAGGGGTGTTTAACTTACTTTGAGAATTGGTCTTAATTGCTCGGAACCCTCAGCTCTCTCCTTTCTTCCCTCACAGAACCCTTTGCACGAGCCCAACTCGCACTTGATAATTTTTTTTAATCTGTTGTAATATTGGTGTGCCATATACCTATCACAAATTGATCCTCTATATTTTGACACTTGTTTATATTTCTAAGCGTGATGATAGTAAGGCGCAACGTAGATTTTCCGGCGTAAAAGTACCTTACGTGTATTTAATATTCCACGGCTTAGTCTGTATTCATTCCTTTATGCTAAATTGTTTTGATAGTTATGGGCTAAAGGAGTAACAAATAAATACACACATGCATATGTACGAACTATTCATACAAACTTATTCATTTATAATATCATCATAATGATTTTAACCCCTTTGTATGTCCCACTGCTGGGCACGGGTCTCCTCTCAGACTGAGAGGGGTTTGGCCATAGCCCACCACGCTGGCCAAGTGCGAGTTGGCGGGCTTCACACACCTTCGAGAACATTTTTGTGAACTCTCAGGCATGCATGTTTCCTCACGATATTTTTCTTCGCCGTAGAGCAGTTGATATATAGTTTCCTAAAAAAATATATAAGTTTTTAGGATCAAAGTTAAGATATTGATTTAGTTAATAATAGTAATATAATTATATTCCGTATCATCTAATTTCTAACGTGTCAATATCTTTTGGTATTATGTAATTAACTACCTATTTAATTAACAACAATGGAAAATTACTATGTAGAGCTAATAAGGGTTATATTCACACTAGATAATTGTTATATGCTTATCGTTTTACATACTTATACTACCTAATCACAATATAGGCAGGTGCGTAATATGTATTGTATGTATTGTACCCTGTATAGAACATTCGCGTAACAGAAGCCTAATCGTATTTGGGGCTTAGTAGTTGTTCGTGCTATTACATAAATTATTCCGCCCCTTATCAGATTATTGCTAATAATATAGGACGCGTTTTCGCTAACAGATTTAGCGTTTAATTTTCAAATACATATATCATACGTATCATTATGGGTATAATCTAAATCCACTGTAACAGTAGATCTATGAGTAACTTCATTGTTTAGGGTCAAAGTAATTTCTCACAAGAAATCAAAATAAACTAGAATGCTAATTTAATAATGACGGAAATTTTCCGAAATTCTGATGAGATTTAAATCCGCTTAGGAACCTACTTATAATCAGGTTTGGATTTGTATGTTTGTATCGAAAGAAAATGTATTATTTATTATAAGTAATAACGAACGAAATGTATTATCTATATCTATACTTATAATAAAACTGTAAAGGGTCGAATTCTGTACATTGAAGATATTTTGAAAATTTTTGTTGGAGGACACTATTTAGTCGATACTGAAGCCAAAACTGTAATTTGTTTCATTTTTGTCTGTCTGTCTGTCTGTCTGTTTCACGACCGGGCATCACGGCTAAGCCGCTGAATGGATTTAAATGAAACTTGACATAATTATAGTTCATACCCCGAGGTAGGACATAGGATACTTTTTGTCCCGAAATTCATCATGGTTTCCCTGGAAGACGGCATCAAAGTCCAAACGTTTTTTAGTTATAATTCATTAACGCGTTGTCCGATTCCATTCATTCTTTTTTTGTTAGAAAGGAGGTTCTTTAAAGATTATTCCATAAAAATCTTATCATCATCACTTTTGTAGTTCAGAAATTACAGACATCAGAACCTTTAAGTTCAAGTAGGTAGGTGACTTGAAACTCGGAATGCACAAAGAACCTAGGGCTAGGACGTAGGGCTCAAGTAAGACTGGAGTACCCTTACAGACGTAAATAAATAGGCTTAGCAGGAGATTTTGAATGGTTTAAAATTTTTCACTTTTAGTGTGAACAAAAATAATGTAACTGGCGTTATCGTTACGTTGTACCGTATAGCGCCATCTCTACAATTTATGTGGAACTTGAATGTAAAACTCTGAGATAGGTACTACCGAATTTTTTTAAATAAAAATTAACTGTCATGTTATTTACTGTTTCCCGACTTTATATTAAGATGGCACTGTTAACACATGAACAGATTTCGTACTTCGTACACATGATTCGTATACATGAACAGAACTTCGTATTAATGAAACTTTATATTATTACTAGCAGAAACCCGCAGCTTCGCCCGCGCAAATTTTAGTTTTCCCTACACTCGGGAACCATCTATTTTCCGGAATAAAAAGTAGCCTTTGTGCTAAATTGGAACGAAATCTGTCTTCATTCCAATTTTCAGCCAAAAAAATTCAGCAGTTGCGCCGTAAAGGAGTAGGTATATCTCCCGCATAAATATTTGTTTTCACTATTTCCGCAGTAATTGTGGATTCCCAGTACCATATCTATTAATCTAGGATATAATCTATCTCCATTTCAAATTTCAGGCAAATCTGTTCAGTCATTACGGCGTGAAGGAATGTTTTCCCGCGTGGATATCTATTTTTCACTATTATCAAAGAAACCATGGATTTTCCCGGGATAAAAAGTAGTAAATGTATTTATCCAGGAGATAATCTATATATCTCTTCCAAATTTCAGCTAAATTAATTCAGTAATTATGGCATGAAGGAATATTTTTGCCTCGTGAATATCAGCTTTTCACTCGTATTATATCAACCATGGAATTTTCCGGGATGAATGGTAGCCTATGTAATAATCCGAATCTCCTTACCGAATTTTAGTCATTTCAGTTCAGTAATTACAGCGTAAAGTAATACTTTTCGCGCGTGAACATCAATTTTTCAGTTTTCCCGCGGAAACCATGGATTTTTCTGGGATGAAAAGTAGCCTTCGTATTAATCCAGGATATAATCTATCTTTATTGCGAATTTCAGCCATATCAGTTCAGTAAATACGGCGTGAAGTAGTATTTTTTGCGTATGAATATCTGTTTTTCTTTTTTCCTGCAAAAACCATGGATTTTTCCGGGATAAAAAGTAGTCTATTTATTAACCCAGGATATAATCTATCTTTATTCCAAATTACAGCCAAATCGGTTGTGCGCTTGCGGCATGAAGATTTTTTTCCGCCTGAATTTCGGCTTTTTTACTAATCCCACGGGAACTATGAATTTTTTCGGGACGAAAAGTAGCCTCCATATTAATTCAGGATATAGTCTAAGTTTGTTCCAAATTTCAGCCATATCAGTTTAGTAATTACGGCGTGAAGAAGTATTTTTCTCGCGAGAATATCGGTTTTTCACTTTTCCTGCAAAAACCATGGATTCTTCTGGGATAAAAAGTACCCTATTTATTAACCCAGCATATAATCTATCTCCATTCCAAATTCCAGCCAAATCGGTTGTGCACTTGCGGCATGAAGATTTTTTTCCGCGTGAATTTCGGTTTTTTACTAATCCCACGGGAACCATGATTTTTTTCGGGACGAAAAGTAGCCTTCGTATTAATCCAGGATATAGTCTATCTCTTTTTCAAATTTCAGCCATATCAGTTCAGTAATTACGGCGGGAAGTAGTATTTTTCTCGCGAGTATATCGGTTTTTCACTTTTCCTGCAAAAACCATGGATTCTTCTGGGATAAAAAGTACCCTATTTATTAACCCAGCATATAATCTATCTCCATTCCAAATTCCAGCCAAATCGGTTGTGCACTTGCGGCATGAAGATTTTTTTCCGCGTGAATTTCGGTTTTTTACTAATCCCACGGGAACCATGATTTTTTTCGGGACGAAAAGTAGCCTTCGTATTAATCCAGGATATAGTCTATCTCTTTTTCAAATTTCAGCCATATCAGTTCAGTAATTACGGCGGGAAGTAGTATTTTTCCCGCGTGATTATCGGTTTTTCCCTTCTCCTGCAAAACCCATGGATTTTTCCGGGATGAGAAGTACCCTATTTATTAACCCAGGATATAATTTATCTCCATTCCAAATTTCATCCAAATCGCTTGTGTACTTGCGGCGTGAGATTTTTTTTCCGCGTGAATTTCGGTTTTTAACTTATCCCACGGGAACCATGAATTTTTTCGGGATGAAAAATAGCCTATATGGTAATGCAAGATATAATATACCTCCATTCCAAATTTTAGCCAAATCGGTACTGTAGTTGCGGCGTGAAGACGTATTTTAACTTGATAAAATCCAAACTTCGGACCCCCGTTTCACCCCCTTAGAGGGTGAATTTTGAAAAATCCTTTCTTAGTGCACCCCTAGACCTCACAAGGAACATGTGTGCCAAATTTGGAGTCTCTAGACCCAGCGGTTTGGGCTGTGCGTTGATATGTCAGTGAGTCAGTCAGTCAGTCAGTCAGTCAGTCAGTCAGTCAGTTTCTTCTTTTATATATATAGATTAAGAAAAAGGAGTTTTCAAAATCAACACAAGATAACCAGTGCAAAGTAAGAACAGGTTTCTGTACAACATCACACCAGAATCCCGCGAAAAATCAAGGAATTCCAGTAGGTATATTATGAAAAAAATCGTAATTCACGCGGGCGGAGCCGCGGGCATCAGCTAGTTTATTATAAGAAACTGAAATGAACTTGATTACAACTTGAATTTACTTGAATTTACAATGATTGAAATTAATTACAACTGAATTTGTAGGGCATATAAGTAAGGTACCTATATAAGTGCTACATTGTTATTTTTTATTTCGTTGTAGTCGAGTATGAG
Organism: Coenonympha glycerion; assembly: GCA_963855885.1. Taxonomy (NCBI): domain Eukaryota; kingdom Metazoa; phylum Arthropoda; class Insecta; order Lepidoptera; family Nymphalidae; genus Coenonympha; species Coenonympha glycerion. The sequence goes on from OY979639.1 coordinate 11,822,334, forward strand.
CTCTTATTGATAACTAGCAGAAACCCGCGGCTTCGCACGCGTAAATTTTAGTTTTAACTTAAAAAAAATTAGTTTAAACTTAAAAAATTTTAGTTCTCTACGGGAACCATCCATTTTCCGGAATAAAAAGTACCCTTTGTGTTAATTTACATGAAATCTATCTTCATTTCAACTTTAAACCAAAATTTTTCAGTAATTGCGGTGTGAACAAAAAATTCTCTCCCGCATGAATATCTCTTTTTCCCTATTATCACGAAAACAATGGATTTTCCCGATAAAAAAGGAGTTTATTCTAGGATATAATCTATCTCCATTCCAAATTTCAGCCCAATCGATTCAGTAGTTGCGGCGTGAATAATTTTTTGCGCGTGAATTTCGGTTTTCACCTAATCCCACGGGAACCTTGAATTTTTTCGGGATAAAATGTAGCTTATGTGTTAATCCAGGATATAATTTATCTCCATTTCAAATTTGAGCTAAATCGGTTGAGTAGTTGCGGCGTGAACGAATATTTTTCCCGCGTGGATTTCTGTTTTTTACTATGATCATACTCGTAGAAGTCATGAAATTTTCCGAGATAAAAAGGATCCTTTATATTAATTCAGGATACAATCTATCTTTATTCCGAATTTCAGCCATATCAGTTCAGTAATTACGGCGTGAAGTAGTATTTTTCGCGTATGAATATCTGTTTTTCTTTTTTCCTACAAAAACCATGGATTTTTCCGGGATAAAGAGTAGCCTATTTATTAACCCAAGATATAATCTATTTTCGTTCCAAATTCCAGCCAAATCGGTTGTGCTTTTGCGGCATTGCCACGGATTGCAGTGAGAACGTGCCGGAGCTGACGGATTATCTGTAACGATAGCGCTGTAAGCGCTATCGTTGAGGAAGCGTGCGTTGAATCTGTTTTCATTCTAGGTGATTTTAACGCACATCCAGGTGAGCGATTTTATAAAGAGATTGTAGACTTTTCGTTGGAACAGGAATGGATATGTGCGGACGTGAATAAGATGGGTACCGAGACTTTTACGTTCGTAAGTGAAGCTCATGGTTAGACCACTGTTACGTCACTAGTGCGGCTTAGCAGTGTGTGACGAACGTATATGTTAAATATGACGTTTACTGGTCAGATCATTATCCTTTGGTGGTTGAGTGTGATCTTAATGCAATCAAACAAAGATTGCCTCTGTACGCTGCAGATCCATCTAAAGTTGTTTGGGGAAACAGAACTTTGAATCAGATAAATGCTTATAAAGCAATATGTAACGAGGGTTTAAGGAAAATAGATTTCCCCTGTGAATTTCAAAATTGCTCGCATAATTACTGTGACAATGTTGACCATAGATGTATTATAGATGAAATATATAGTCAAATTGTGGGCGTACTACGCCGGGCTGCCAGTGAAACTTGTGAGCCTAACACTAAACCAAAGAAAACTAAGCCACTGGCAGGCTGGAATAGGCACGTGAGCGATTGGTACTGGAATGCTAGACAAAAATTTAATATGTGGGTGTGGTTTGGCAAGCCTTCTAGCGGTCCTATATACAAAGATATGGTTGATTCCAGAAAGTATTTTAAAGGAAAGCTTAAGTGGTGTCAAAATCATCAGGACCAAATAAAGATGGACATGCTGGCGAAACACCACTCAAACGCAGATTTCAAGAGTTTCTGGAAGTGTACCAATCGGCTTAATCTTAGGCCTGGCATTCCAGGAAACATCGATGGGGTATCAAACCCCACAGATATTGCCAATTTGTTTGTAAAACATTTTGCGGTGAACTCTTTCTTGGGGCCCGCGTGTCAAGTGTTGGATGGTGTACCCAGTGGGACAGAGACAATCAAAGTAATTCTGGCCAAAGACGTAAGACAAATTATAAATAAATTGAAGAGGGGCAAGTCTCCTGGTCACGATGGGCTCAGTATCGAGCACCTAAGATACGCGGGCTGTCACCTGCCGCGAGTGCTGGCAATGCTGTTTAATATGTGCTTTAGCCACTCTTACCTGCCGCAAGACCTGATGAGGACCCTGGTGGTGCCTGTTGTGAAAAATAAAACGGGGGATGTGTCTGACAAATGTAATTACAGGCCAATCTCGCTTGCTACCATCATAGCGAAAGTGCTTGACAGTGTGCTTAACCAGTCTCTCACTAAGCAAGTGGACCTACATGATGCTCAATTTGGATTTCGGCCCGAGCTGTCCACTGAGGCTGCTATATTGAGTTTAAAGCATACTGTGAAGTACTACACGGACAGACACACCCCTGTTTATGCTTGTTTCTTAGACCTTTCTCGGGCTTTCGACATGGTGTCGTATGACATACTTTGGGAAAAATTGAAGAAAGTAGGGTTGCCACCTGAGGTCTGCTCACTTTTCAAATACTGGTACCTTAACCAGGAAAATCAGGTAAAATGGGCTGGAGGGCTTTCGGACTCATACAGGCTGGAGTGCGGCGTCAGGCAGGGCGGGTTGAGCTCACCACTGCTCTTCAGCCTGTACGTGAACGAGCTGATTGGGAGACTCAGCAGCACGCAGGCTGGCTGCTATGTAGATGGAGTATGTGTCAATAACCTCAGCTATGCCGATGACATGGTGCTGCTGGCTCCCTCAATTAGTGCATTGCGGAAGTTGCTCGCGGTGTGTGAGAAGTATGCTGCATCGCATGGTTTGATGTACAACGTCAAGAAGTCGGAGATCATGATCTTCAGGGCCGGGAGCAAGTGCCCAAAATATATACCAGCAGTAAAAATCAACGGTGTAGCTCTTCAAAGGGTGCATAGATTCAAATACCTTGGACACTTGCTCACTGAGGATCTTGGTGATGATGCTGACATGGAGAGGGAACGCAAGGCGTTGTCAGTCCGAGCGAACATGCTGGCCCGCAGGTTTGTTCGATGTACAGACGCGGTGAAGATTACGTTGTTCAAAGCGTACTGTACATCTTTATATACGGCGAGCCTGTGGTTCCGGTATACGCGGAAGGCTTACAATGCCCTGCGAGTCCAATACAATAATGCGTTCAGGGTGCTGCTGCGGCGGTCACAGTTCTGCAGCGCGTCGGCGATGTTTGCTGAGGCGCGAACAGATAGCTTTGACGCTATCTGGCGTAAAAAAACCGCCTCGCTGCTGAGCAGGATCCGTGGAAGCAGCAACGGAATCCTGCGCATGATCTCAGATAAAATGTATAGTCCTCTGATGAATGTACTTCTTCAGAGGACTAAATCCATGTTAGTGATAAGGTACTAACATAGATATTAAGTTATTTTTGTTACTAACCTAGGTAAGTACTGACATAGTGATAAGTTATTGTTTTACTAAAACAAATGGACCGAATTGTTGTCTGAGTAAATAAATGAATTGAATTGAATTGAATTAAGTTTTTTTTCCGCGTTAATTTCGGTTTTTTACTAATCCCACGGGAACCATGAATTTTTTCGCGATGACAAGTAGCTTTCGTATTAATCCAATATATAATCTATCTTTATTCATAATTTCCGCCATATCAGTTCAGTAATTACGGCGGGAAGTAGTATTTTTCCCGCGTGAATATCTGTTTTTCTTTTTCCTGCAAAAACCATGGATTTTTCCGGGATGAAAATTAGCCTATTTATTAACCCAGGATATAATCTATCTCCATTCCAAATTTCAACCAAATCGGTTGTGCACTTGCGGCATGAAGATTTTTTTCCGCGTGAATTTCGGTTTTTAACTATTCCCACGGGAACCATGAATTTTTGCGGGATGAAAAGTAGCCTATGTGCTAATCCAAGATACAATCTACCTCCATTCCAAATTTTAGCCAAATCTGTTCAGTAGTTGCGGCGTGAAGACGTATTTTAACTTGATAAAATCCAAACTTCGGACCCCCGTTTCACCCCCTTAGAGGGTGAATTTTGAAAAATCTTTTCTTAGTGCACCCCTAGACCTCACAAGGAACATGTGTGCCAAATTTGGAGTCTCTCGATTTGGGCTGTGCGTTGATATGTCAGTGAGTCAGTCAGTCAGTATCTTCTTTTATATATTTAGTTACAGAGAAATAATAATCTTTGAGCAAACATAATTAGGACATGTATAAACTGTGCTGTAGATATTATATGAGACTAGCTTTTGCCCGCCGCGCCGCGGTTTCATAAAATGATGATGGTGATGGAAAATTGTAATAATGATGGTAGTAAGTATTTTTTTTTTCGCGCACTCATAAATGCCTCTTCCCCGTCCCGCCCGCAGTCGCCCGGCCGCGCCGGACCTAGTATCGGGCACTCGGGGTTCACTATTTTGGCGATTATGGCTTACACATAAGAGTTGAATATATGCTATCGCGGGCTTTTTTGTAGAACTATTTAAGAAAAACAATTCATAATACATTAGATTCTTGTAACTCCAACGGTTTTCGCGTCGTACGTCAGTAAAGGTCGCAGATTGCAATTTTTTCCTATTTATACGTGACACGTCTTATCGTTATAATATATTTTGGATAATTCACACTGTATCTTTATAAATGTGTGTTATTCTGATGTGTAAGCTATATTGTTGTAAAGTTTCATCAAAATCCATTCCGTAGTTTTTTCGTGAAAGAGTAACAAACATCCACACATTATTACAAACTTTCGCGTTTATAATAATATTATATTATATATTATATTATATTGAGTTGCCACTTAGGTATTCCAAAGGTCGCTAACAGAAGGTGGAAATTAAAATTTCGTGAAAAGAAATAAAATAAAAAAACCGGCCAAGTGCGAGGCGGACTCACGCACCGAGGGTTCCATACTGTAAAAGAAGGAAATGGAAAAAGAATCACTTTTGTTCATTGAATTTACGAGTATAATTTTCAAGTAGGTACATTGTTGGCGAACCGCAAACTTAACTTTGTTTTCAGAGGTTTATTGTTGATATCAAAAAAAGTAGCTAGAGGGTTTGATTTTATTTTTCCTTTAAAATATACGTTAATGTCTATTGATCATAATTATTTCAGATTTTTTGATCGATAAACTTCGTTTGCTTCATAATTCAAAAACTATCGGACATAAAAATCGGGTTTAGAACACACAAGTACCTAATGCCATTTCATATGATACCCCACTCAATATTGTTATTTCATTTTGAACGACCCGGTTTTCCCCCTTTTTAAATAAAAATAAAAAGGATTTACCATTTTTTATGATTGCAATGCTGCCCTCGTAATTGAAAACACAGTAAGTCGAGTTACTGTGTTTTAGCTTTGGATAGCTTTTTAGAATCGCGCGATTGCGCTCTGTCTGGGAAACTTTTCGATTTTTCTGTAGCGTGTATAGTTACTGAGATACGAAAAGTAAAATCACAGTAACTCGAAGAAAAAAATTACTTTTTTAATAATAAACACAGTAACTTAGAATTTTTAGGTTTGAACACAGTAATTTTTTGTTTACTGTGTTTAAATGTATGCTTATCGATTTTTTTTAATAAATTTTCCTTGGCTACAATACGGCATCTTCAAATACTGTGTTTATTTGTAAACATTTCGTGGAATCTTTTAATGCTTTACATAAATTAAACACAGTATCTGAATTACTGTGATTTAAGTGTCTGCAGTTTTAATATTAACTTCAGTAAATACTTAGCTTGAACCCAGTAACTATCGACTTACTGTGTTTTAAACTAACTTTTCGTGGAGCGAGGTTAGAGGGGAAGGTACTTCTCAATCGTGCGCACTGCGCGCTTGGAAGTTTTTGGCGGCTTTTACGAAAATATTTCTGTTAAAACCATATCGATGACTGAAATATAATTAACTAGCAGAAACCCGCGACATCGCCCAAGTAAATTTTAGTTTTCCCTACAAACTGGAACCATCGAATTTTCGGAATAAAAAGTAGCCTTTGTGTTTTTTAGGATGTAATCTGTTTCCAGTCCAATTTTCAGCCAAAAATTTTCATTAGTTACGGCGTGAAGGAGTATATCTCCCGCATAAATATCTGATATAGATACTCTATTCCCGCATAAATCATGGATTTTCAGGATATCTAGTAATCCAGGATATAATTATCGCCGTTCCAAATTTCAGCCAAATCGGTTCCATAGTTGCAGTTGCGGTGTGAAGAATTTTCCGTATGAATTGGGAATTTTCCGTGTGAATCGGGATAAAAAGTAGCATTATGTATTAAGCCAGAGCCAGCCTTCATTCTAAAGTAAAGGAGTATTTAAACTTGGTAAAATACAAACTTCGGATCCCTGTTTTAGCCCCTTAGAGGGTGGATTTCGAAAAATCCTTTCTTAGTGCACCCCTAGACCTCACAAGGAATCTGTGTACCAAATTTGGTGTCTCTAGACCTAGCGGTTTGTGCTGTGCGTTGATATGTCAGTCAGTCAGTTCCTTCTTTTATATATTTAAAGATGTAAGTAAAGTTTCTTTTTAAAATTATTAATTACTGATATAATGTTAGCTAAATTGCACTTTTCAAGCATTCATTAAGCTATGCAATTTATTAATTCAAACAGAAAATAATTTTACATATAAATAATAATAAACTACGAATTAATAGTTTACCTACAACATCAGCTTCAGAAATCAGCATCTTTTGTTACACTCTTTTACTTGAAATTCCCGTGATAACCCTTAACAAAGAAGTAGCCTCGATTAGAATCTCTAACTAGACTGTATAAGTCCTAATAATTTATTATTCAGCAGTTCTAAACTCAAACTCGAAATATCTTTATTTCACATAGGCCTAACGTACGGGTTCTTTTAAAACGTCAATATGATATTTGTCACATATAATATATGGTGATAACTACAAGTCGACTTAAAGTTAAGTTTACGCGAGGGTTTAACACGCCCTGCACTGAGAAGAAGCCCACTACAAACACAGCTGGGTTTTGTTTCCTGTTATCACCACATCTCACAATGACACTTAAAAACCAATTGAGCTAGCATAATTACGTAAGCTGATTTTGGCGATTTTTCGACTTTACCCCCTGAAAAGATTTAATGAAAATTTCATAAACCCAACTCTCAGACTCTCACTTATCCAATAATTTAAGTTAGTTAATCTAACGGAATAATCAGGACTTAAGACGAAATTATAAGCATTCATTGAAAAATCACAGACATAACTCATTTCTTCTATTTGTATGGATCTCTTAATGATATCTATGTTATACATACCTAAAAATTAAAGACTACCGAAATAGGAACGAATAAAAATTTGGAATCAGATACGAATATTAATATAAGTACAGCAGCACAAATAAATTCATTATCAGCTGGGATATCTGAAAAATCTGAGGAGGAGAAGCAAAATTCTACACACAGGGTGTTTTTACACATATGAAAAAAAGGTTAACTTAAAACACAGTTTCTTTAGATGCTATAACGGAAACTAAGAGTTAACATATTGCAGAATTAATCTTAAACACAGTATCTTACTTACTAGAAATCCATCTAGTAAATAAATGTTAGGTATTGTTACCTTACAACACAGTATATGTATAATTACTGTGTTGTGTAATCACGAGTGTTTGTATCTTTACATGGTTAAAACACAGTATTAAATAAAAGTACGTTAGAACACAGTAACTATCAAGTTACTGGGTTTAAGCGTAAAATAAATTTACTTTAAAAAATTATATTACTATGTTAAAACACATTATCTAATTTAATTAATTAAAGAACAATAATAAAAGAACTTCATGTACATATAATGAAAGCTTTATTTATTCTTCGTAGTTTAAAAAAACCCCTATCACGCTAACGTATATAGTTGGTTCATAACATATCAATTTATCTATTAAACTTTAAACGCGTTTTTCTCGAAACGCAACTTTTGGAGATACTGTGTTTTCAATTACGAGGGCAGAATGGCGTTGGGTCTCTATTGTCTATAACTATCCTAAAATTCAATTCGATAGCTATTATAGTTATTGAAATAATCGAGTGTGACAGACGGACGGACGGACAGACGGAGAAAGTCTCACCATAAGGGTTCCATTTTTATCATTTTGGTATGGAACCCTAAAAAATGAATTAATGTCTTTATTGCAGTGGACAGTACCAGTTCAGGCTTCGGACAAAGCACATAAAAGGACTTCGTAAGTTATTTATTTCCAATGAGATAAGATAAGAAGTTTTGGCCAGGTATTATTAAAAAACTAGCAGTCCTCGTTTGTATCTGCGAGTTTTTCTAACCGGGCAGAAACTTGGTGATAACAGTATTCATCTTTGGATACAGATTGCAAAACATCAAAATATATGAATGGTTCACATCTCCACACACAGATGGCGCTGTTCACCTTTAAATCGCGCTTTCACTGCTTGATAAAGTTCCGTATATTGTGGTACATTATATTGATTGATGTTCAGGCTTCAGCCTATTTCTGAAAAAAAACTTACCAAATTTTTGGAAAGGTACCCTTACTGGTACCACCGAATATATAATATTATTCATTATTCATTACTCACAGATTTATAACAGGTGGTCGCTCGAGCTTCGATATTACTAATACTAATTACTAAGTACTATTACTATGCAGGTACCTCCAGAATTTTGTTTACAAATAATAATATATCATATACTTATCATAAAGGCGGAAATTAGTGTGTACAGTGTATGTTAGTTACTACGCCGCAACTAACTACTCAACAGTCAACCGACTTGGCTGAAATCTCGAACAATAGATAGCTTATATTCTGGACTAAAACTCATTGTTGTAAGAATAGCCTACAAAACATATTGCGTAAAAATATCAATTTTTGTTGCTTTGTGCGTGAAAATAAGGTCTAATTTTCGAGAAAATTTGAGAAAATTATTTTTCCCAGAAAGTTACTTCAGTCTAATTTCTGGGAAAATAAGCGATAACAAATTTTTGCCAAAATTATAGACTAAATAGGATAATGGTTATAACGAAAATACCTCTAACTTGGAAGTAGTCCAAAAGTATTTTTTTAATGTAGGTATTTTAATTTCTCTTTTACAACTGTATTGTTATAAATTATATTATTATTATGTCTTATATTTTGAGGATTCTGTACCTTAGTTGGAGGTTTACACATGATCATTATTATGGTTTCGTACCAAAAAAAACCGAAACTCTCATAAGATCACTATTTGTCCTTCCGTCTGTCTGATTGTCTGCCACGAACCTTTATATTTTTTTAAGTTTCATGAAGCCTGATTTTTAATTGGTCAAAATGGCGCTAATGGATGCGATCCATTGCGATCGGCAGCGGTGGCGGTGTGCTGTCAGCGGTATCGCGGCGCCATATTTGACAAATTTTTCGCTTCAACATACGTCGAATAGTTCCCGTCCTCTTAGCGTAGCGTGTTTCGTCATTGCCCCCCTCCCCCTTATCTCAGAAGTTGACCAATTGAAAAATTGAGATTTATTTACGGGAAAGATAAAATAAGCCTTTTTTTTATATTACTTCAGAAATCATTTTTTTTGTTTTCTGAAGTTAATTCTTCAAAGTTTGCAGTTTGTTAACAAAGTGATACTTAATGTTTTAAGGTACCAGCCCGCAAAATTCAAATTTTATTTAGGTATTCGCAAATATTAGACTAACTAATATTAAATATTAGATTATGGCAATAAATTTAATAGGTTTATGGCAATGAATTTTGCGGGCATAATATATTGTATGCATTTACATGTTTTTAATAGAAACTAATCGAAAATTCTCACTCACCTCATATTATTGGTTCCCGAAAGATATTTTTTTTTGCAGTTTCCCAGATTTCGAACTATCGGGAAGCAATATGAAGTAAATGAGTATTGTTGAGCAGAGTTACGTTACTAAAACATGTTAATGCATAAATGTTGTGCCCGCAAAACTCATTGCCATAAGCCTACGATGTATTACTTATTAGCCACACTATTAGCGAAAAACTAAATAAAATTTGAATTTTCGCGCCCGGATGGTACGCATCCCCCTAAAGTACTTTTTTCTAGTACCTATGGTACTTAGGTAGTATGGAACCCTCGGTGCGCGAGTCCCACTCTCACTTGACCGTTTTTTTTATAAAGGTGTCAACCTGCAGCTTTTAATTTATACAAGCCAGTTCTAGTGCCAGGCAGTTAAGAGAGCCGTCTATTATAACATGACATCTCGCATCCAGAGTTCGTGAACTCTTGGCAAAGTGCCGCAGCGTGGAGACAGCCTATTGTATTTTTAGCGGCGAAATTTTCATAAATTATTCAAAATTGTGGCTTATGTTACCTTGTTACTAAATTTTTTAAGCGAATTTTTTTTTATGTAACTCTACATTACATATTATGATATCATTTTTTTATTTAAGTTCCTCGTTTTGTTATAATCTTCATCGCTTAAGGTGACCTCTGCCGCTAAATAATGTTAAACCTGCTTATCTTTGATTAGTACTTTTTACGCTGTACTTTGACTGGTAGTAAACATGTTTGAAACTGGATTAGATTCCTATTTCATAAGAAAAAAAAGTTGCATATTGGGTTTTTCTACCAAAAAGTTCTGAAAGTTTAGCGAATTTCTATAAATTTTTTGGAGATAGCATAAAGTTATATCTCACGACTCATCATTCTTGTTTTATTCCTAATTTTGACAAAAAATATATTAATTAAAACATAGATATTATAATACTGACAAGGAAATTCATACTACATATCAGTTACTAAAATAAAATATCGTACAATAAATAATTCAACACGTTAAACTTTTAATATACATTCTATCGTCGCTCTACCTCTGCATTTTTATTAAAATTTAACGCAAGATACAAAATGCAACATATGTAAATTCCCCGCTTTTACAGTCGAGCGAATATACATACGCGATACTCGCAGCTCGAGAATATTTTAAATGCTAAAAATAAAGTCAACTGCAATAAACAACTATTTTAGTTCCATTTTTGTATAATTATTACCTACTGGATTTTTGACATAAAATGTTACAGACGCTACATTATAAAGGCACATACAGCATCCCGAATTTTGATATGAATTATCTGATTTGACGCACAAGTTCAAAGTCGCTCTGAGTGCTATAGAGAAGGCTATGCTGGGTGTTTCTCTGAGTGGTTTCTTTCTTTCTTTTTTTTTTTCCATAACATAACGCCCATTTCTTTTATTAGTTCAACCTTGCTATTTATTGCCATTCAAATTGTAACGATAATAAAATGATGTCTTCGGTATACATTTATTGCAGTTGAGTTGCATGACATTAGATTTGCACCGACTTATTAGTCTATCTAGATCGTTCTGTAATAGAATTAAATTATTTTGTGAGGTATTTGTTCTCGTTATTTCCAAATCATCAGCATATAAATATGGCGTGGAATTTTTTTAAAACAGAAGACTATAATTTACAAATACATTTAACAGAATTGGGCCAAGATATGAGCCCTGAGGAATACCATTCTGAACATTCGTGGGAGAACTGAATTAACCTACATAGCCCAACGGATTATTAGCAAGTTGAAATAGCATTGGGCGGGCCATATCTGTCGCAGAACCGACGGTGGAGTCGACTTGTTCTGGAGTGGAGAAGGCATAACGATCATATTGTGTAAGTACCTACCAAAGTTAAATGAGTATCTTATTATTTTGAGATCAGTTTATAGTTTAATATTTCAATTCGTTCCAATTTTTTTAGCAGGGTGAATTCCTTTGTAATGAAGAACAAGATGCAAACTTAGTTGCCGGCTCATCATGCCGAGTTTGTTTATCCTCCCTTTAACCTACCTTCCCTTTTCCCTTCCCTCCCTTTTTCATTTTTCCTTGAACCTCATATGTCATGTAGAAGCTTTGAGGAACACAAACACTGCTGCTGGTGGTAACTTGTTCCATTATTTGCACCTATGCGGAAAAAAGGATCCGGCAAACCGGGAGGTTGAGGATTGCCAGCCATCCAGTAGGGATGGAACGCAAATTTCTGTGGTGAAGTGTATGCTCAGAGGAAGTGGAAGTCCTTAAACAGCTCCTCAGAGCACTCCCTATTAACACATAGAGAGCTAACGTTTGTATAGTGTTCCAAAGATACCAGTTTATTAGTAAGGCTGTATTAAAATAAAATGCATTGCATTAATCTTAATTAAAATGTGTTCGATTTATCCTTTTACTTATTGTTAGTACTCGTTGATCGAAAAGTCACGACAACATATGAACATTTTTACATTTTTTTTAGTGTGTGGATGCAATTAAAAATGGCGCAGTCCGAATGACTTTTTGGGTCCAATATTTTTTTATTACCAAACTTCACTTGTTTTTGAACCGCATCTAAAATTATTTGCGTCCCATTTTATCAGGTCGCGTATTAAATATACGAGTACCTATCCCAATAATATACATATATGTAGAGGACCCGGCGAGCTGCGCGAAAAAATTTTGCCAGTTTATTGGTGTCAACAATGTTTGTTTTGACACCAACTGCAACGGCGTTAAAATGTTCAAATGGGCTCCTCCTCATATTCATATCGGTGACTCCAATAACCACCAACCTGGCACAGTTTTGGCGCTGTTATATTCAAGCGGGAGGTCCCAGATGCAATTTCTGGCACAGCACAGTTTGGGATTTTATAAATTTCGGTTTTCTGAAACGATGTTTGCAAAGTGGCAGCACTGAAATAACCTTTGTTGTACTAGTTCTGTGTAATATAAAAAAAAGCTTCAAATGACTTACTCAATGAATGTTTGTGTGCCTACATGATGCCGACTTCCCTAGCTGCCTGTTTAGGGTTCCGTAGCCAAATGGCAAAAAACGGAACCCTTATAGATTTGTCATGTCTGTCTGTCTGTCTGTCCGTCCGTATTTCACAGCCACTTTTTTCTGAAACAATAAAGACTATACTGTTGAAATGTATTCCGTTAACCGCATTAAGATTTTCACAAAAAATAGAAGAAAAAACAAATTTTTGGGGTTCGTCATTATTAGATATGAAACTCAAAAAATTTTTCATCAAAGCCATCTATGGATTTGGATAGGTCTTCAAAAATGATATCGAGGTTTCTAAATTCTAATATCATTTTTTGTTGGTTGCCTTTTCTTATACGATTATGCGAGAATTAATTGATGTGTGTCCATTGATATATTTTCATTATATAAGGTTTTTAACAGTATTTTATGCGCGTGTTACTGAATGAAAATTAAAATTTTAACCTGTGACACATAAAAGTTAGTAAATAGGAAAAATGAAATAAGGTTAATGATAACTATCTAATATTTTAATTTAAAACTCCTGAGATGGATATGCAATGAAAAGCAGTTTTTAATGAATAAACCTATTCAGTAATGCACGTTTTCTATCTCATGCTCATAATATACGTGTAAAATACGGGTAATCTAGTTTTTACGAGATTCTCTGGATAATAAACTAGTTTTTCGGAAGTTACTGGATGAAATTTTCGTTTTTGTTTTTTAATCTTAAATTGTATCTAGTCATAAAACTTGGTCATATGAAACTTCTTTTTGATTTATTTCAAAAATTATGTTACGTTCCTATTTATTATTAATTTATTTAACTTTATTAAGTAAATATAGTTGTAGGGTGATATTATAAATATTGTAACCTATATTGCATGCCGTAAGGTAGAACTTGTTCGAACTTGACAATCTCTATAAGATCTATGTAAACCAAGTTTCGCAATAAATATTATTGAATTGAATTGAATTGAATTGAATTAAGAGTTTACAAGTATAGGTACGAGTAGGTACGAGTAATTTCCTAATTCCAGCTTTAGCTGTCACAAATGTTTGTAAAAAGAAAGCAAAATCTTTTTAATTAGCTTAATCACAAATTGTAAAAAGCTCGAACAGTAAAAAGCTTGTTTCACTATCAAGGTTATTTAGGTAATAAAAAAACTGTCATCAGAGGTGTGTACAACTTCAACTAAAGCGCTAAGTTTCAATTTAGCCTGAGCTTAGGGGCAATATATCAAAGTGTACGGGCGTTGAGTGATTTACGAACGTGGCTATGGTATGAAAATTTTCGAAAATATTTTTATTTTTTTCCCTTTCTTATTCTTAGCAATTTTTAGCGCGTTGGCCTTTGTAGCTTGTACGATAAAGTCGAAGTGGTCTTTTATTTGAAACTGACAAAGTTCTGCAACTCGCTTAATGTTTTCACTTCAATGATCTCTATTCTATGGATTAATCATTCTATACATCTGACAGTTCTTTTTTGTGCCGACTTAAAGCGCCACCCTCGAACTTCCTGCACGGTACTAAATTGACATTTGTTGCTTGTGACCGTCGCTCTGAATGTCATCTAATTGTACGAGTAGTTCCATGGACGCTGTTCCACGGACGGTTATGCAACTATCAGCTCCAAAATGGCGAAAATCAAGTGACTTCAGTACGTTGACAGTCAGCGATCTATAGAATAGAGATCAGTGTTTGACTTGCAGTAAGTGAAGGGGTTTACATATACTACGTAGCTAAAGTTGAAATTAGTCATGTGTATATTAAAATTGAGTATGTTTCAGGTATAATAATACTCGTACCTGAAACATACTCAATTTCAATAAATGAGCTGAAAATAAACTTTACAAGTTATATTATATAGTTTTGAAAAAGAGTTGAAAATAAACTCTCAAATTGCAAATTATAGCTTTAAATCAATGTTCGTTTAAGTTGTACTGAGTTTTAATTAAATACTTTCATAAAACGACCAACTAAATTTATTCGTGATAATATATGAGTCTCAAAATATTTTTTTATATATTATGTTCGCAGGAGAAAATCTTTGGATCTTCTAAACAGATTTCATAAATTCTACCACTAATTGAGAGCACCAACCTTTGCCTAACTTACTTATACAACTTTTATTACAAAAAAAAAAGGTTATAAAGACGCGTTCAATGTCTCCAGGAAGAACTAGTCAATTATAACTTACCTAGTAAACCAACGAGTATATTTAACTTGTGAAGCACTTATACTTGCACTTGAAGTTCTGAAACTTAAAGATAACCAGCATAAGCTGTCTTAAACTTTTAATAGAATTTCGTTATCGGTATGTGAGCTACGGCAAAGACACCAGAGAGCTGGAAATTTTATTCTTTGTGACACATTTAGCACTTTTATTATCTTATATAGCCAGTACCAATGGAATTAACGAACATGAACTATCATTATTTTCTTTTATATTTAGAAGTCTCATCTTGTAAAACAGATCATTATGAAATAGGGTAGTAACTCTTTGAGATTTTTCTTCATTTCGACTAGAAATCGCACCAAACTATTTATGAATTATCACTAGATTTTACCGGGTATTCAAACTTTTATGCAGAGTCCACCTCCGAATATCTCTGTAGATATCTCATATCTGGCCATAAACAATTATTGAACAGGTTAGTTCTGGTGGGAGGTTTAGCTACAACTGGTTACTATTCTACCGTTAAGAGGATATAATATTGAATTTAATTTTGTCTTTCTCACTCACACGAATAAGTACGTTGGTGGGTGTAAAATTTAGCGTTGCGGAAGAATATAACAGAAAAACTACGTTTTACCTAATTACTAAAAAACTAAGCCAGTTATCAAAACTCAGCTGTTTCTGAGCGTTTTTGGATATTATTTTTAGCGCCACATTTAAATAAAAATTACAACTTTCATCCATTTTAGTTTCAGATAAAAATTAAAAAAACCGAGAGCTTAGAATATAACTTTAGATTAACTTCGAACGGTAGCGTCGCATCCCAGTGCGTCGCTTTTATATTTTTGGACGTTGTCGAAACGAAACACTTGGATAATCACATTAAAAAAAAAATTAAACCACCGAAAAAACTAAATAGCTATTCATTTGAAATAAAATTTCGCTATTTAACCTTAATATCTAAAAGTATAACTGACTAATTTTGAGTCCGTGCTGCATACTGTTGTAATTAAGATTTATTGAACCTGCCCTCGGTGACCTGTTTGTCCATGGGATTCTTTTTCTTTAGTAGTATGGAACCCTCAGTGCGCGAGCCCGACTCGCACTTGGCCGGTTTTTTATTTCATTTTAAGCGACTAAAAGCTCCGATGCGTTGGACCGGTGTCACCAGTAATGTAAATCAAGTTGACGTCACAGATGACAAAGGTTTTATTTCAAGGTACACACAGTGGACATTTACCTTTGTATTGCAAATTTTTCCCCTGAATAAGAGCCAACTAGCGACGGTGGTAAATTAGTAAAGCAGTAAAGGAGAAGTTTTTTCTATTTGAGCGGCACTCGTTAGCAGTGGCTAGTGCTCCGTTAATTTCAAAGGTTTTTAGCCCAGCTCTGGAATTTTGTATCTGCAGACGTAGCCATATGTTACGTTATGTATTCTTTTTACACAACTGCCCAAAAAAAGAGTGTTTTTAGGGTTCATTGGGTAGGGTTCAGAAGGTAGAATTGATCTGTTGGGAAGCTTTGGTCGCTATTTACCAACCTAACAACAAAAACTAATGAGCTTTCTGGTGCGATGCTGTGTAGAAACCGTTACAAACCCTTCCAACTTAGTACGATAATATCTTCGGCTGCATCGTTGCTCACCACCAGGTGAGATGAATCAAGTACCTACTAACTAGTAGAAAGGAATAAACAAAGGAATTCAAATAAATAAGCATTGATATGTCGTGCATAATTTTAATGTAAATCGATGTAACACATAAAAATTTATCTGTACATGTTATATAATATTATTTATTTTATTGCTTACATCTATGAACCAATTTCTGAGGTCAGTCATCTTAAAAATAGCATACTACGCATTTCCAACTAAAGAATTCACTACCTATTGTTAAATATTACGGTCTTTTCTGGTATTAAATCCTTAATTAAAATAAGCTGCTGCATACTATACT
Organism: Coenonympha glycerion; assembly: GCA_963855885.1. Taxonomy (NCBI): domain Eukaryota; kingdom Metazoa; phylum Arthropoda; class Insecta; order Lepidoptera; family Nymphalidae; genus Coenonympha; species Coenonympha glycerion. The sequence goes on from OY979639.1 coordinate 11,839,104, forward strand.
GATAAAGAGCTTTAGTTTCGGTGTGTGGTTGCCATTCTTACCAATACAACACTCGTAATAACTCGCTGCCCATGGTGACAAAAAATGAAAAGCAGGCCGCCTTTTCACTCTGGTCTCTGTCACATTTGCGAACTTTACGGTAGACCTACCGGACATCAAATGCCATGCAAAACTCAACGAATCAGGATAATATCGATGCACACACGATTAACCTCGTTGTATATACCTCAAACCCTAGCAAAAAAATTGTAGGTAGTTAAACCTACAAATTTGATTGTCTTTACCCATTCCACTCAATTAAAAAGCGTAATTTTAAGGAATTAAAATAAGTAGTATTGAACAGAATTGTGTTTCAAATCATAAATAAATAATCAATTCGATACGTTGTTGTAAAATAAAAATAAAAATGTAACGTATTTTCTAACATTTATAGGGTTATTACCTTGTTTTCTTAGAAATACTATTTACAAAACCATTATTATTCATAATAAGAGGAAACCTAAACAGTTTATAACTTCTATAATAATATCATACAATATAATTTTTAAATAATTTCGTAAGGCCAAGATTTAACAACAAGGCAATTATTTAATTTAGGAGCTTGCCTTTAAATTAAAATTTAATTAATTTGCAACTTAGGTACCTAATACCTTCATGGTAATAATCGAGAGACTTGATTCCAAATAATTGGGTAGACGAGCTCCAAAATTAACAAAAGTCTATAAAATGCAATAGTTTTAAAATCTCACAAATATTCCAACACTATCGTTTACCCATGGACATTTTGAAAAAGGTGGACGTTGTCCCAAAAAATTACTAGACTGAGCCATCTAGTTCGATTTGTATGAAACCGGCGTAGAGTTCACCAAATTAGGACCAACTTTCATGTGCCAATTCTGAAGTATAGCTAACATCGGAGCCATGAGGATACTCAATAATATATACTCTACGGTCAACCAGTTATGAGATTTTACGGTTTGTGGAGCAGCAGCAGTTGCTGCAGTTTTAAACTTCAGTGTCAAAGCAAGTTTTGTTCGGAAGACCTTATCTTGACAAACTGATATTATCATTGACGGAACAAGGCAATGGCAGCGCTAAACTTTTGTTTAGGCAACGAATACATAATATCAATAAAGGCTTGAGATGTAAATCCAAATGACAGTTGATAACATTTTATGGTGTTATTATCTTACATAGTATATTGTGTAAAGAGACTACGTCCGCCCTTTTTTATTCGTCCATGCGCTCACCTAAATAATTTAACGTCCATTAAACTATAAATCAACTGGTGTTAAATTATTTTAACTAGATAATATAGGTATTCTTTACATATAAATGCCTACAAATTAATTACTTACTTAATTTCAAGTTTATCAACCTCCTTTAAGTCTATTTCAATTGAATTCAGAAATGCATTGTGTATTTTATTATTTCAAATTTTTCATACTTTAACAAATTGAGGTACAAGAAAAACTAAAATAGTTAATTTTACCATCAAGAATATTCTAATTAAGCTAATCAAAAAGTCTATTGCATCTCGGTAGATCGCTGAATATGAAATATTGGCTTTATAGAATATTATGTAGGTTTAGTATTATAGAATATAATGTACAATATCTGGTTGACCGAGCTTCGCTTGGTAGTTTAACTACTGGCTAATAGATGGCAGCAGAAGTCATATTTTTTTTTTTGGTAAATTCGACGTTTTCTAAAAATAAATCCTAGCTAGATTGATTTATCGCCCCCAAAACCCCCTGTATACTAAATTTCATGAAAATCGTTGGAACCGTTGCCGAGATCCAGATTATATAGAAATATATATATATACAAGAATTGCTCGCTTAAAGGTATAGCTCGATTAATTAATGATCCTCATTTTCAATAGCTTACATCATGTAAGTTACATGCAATAATAAATATACCCAACTATTTTTAATAATATTCTAGTGAATTTAAATGAAAAGAATGAATGTTAGATAAATGATACTTTTAAATCACCGACGTATATTGTACCTAACGGTCCACGGTGTTTTAAATACAAATAGTGTTGTAACAAATATAAAAGATGCTTAATATCCGCTACGAGAATAAATAATTCTACGCGTGACTTTCTTCTCCAAAGAGTTGAATAAATATAATTATTATTATAAAGCTGTCACAAACAGAAACTTCCTAAAATAAGTTTATATTCTCAGCATTACTTAGTGTTAAAAGGCCTACACTTAAAAGTTGAATATAAATAACCTAATTTTAAGATTCGATGTGATGAAATGTTCATCTTGGGAGACAATTGCGTTACTCGATAGGTAGAGAAAAAACTTACTTTTCAGAACTTTCAGTTTTATCTTAAATATTTAAACGATTTAAAACATACATGTTTGAACGATAAAAAATTGAGTAAGTATAAAAACCGTTTTTAACAGATTTTATTTCCGCGAATCGACAAAAGCAAGAACAATAGGAAAAATTCGAATAATAAAATACACAGCGCTTTCCGCGTCAATAGAATGAAAAAAAAAAAACAGCTCGCAGTACAATAGGAAAGTTTCAATTAATATCACAGTTTCTGTATTTAAAAGTAGGACAAGTTCCCTTTCACTACGTCACAACTAGAAGCAGTAAGTCCTCGATACGTTCGAGCACTGGCCACTGTCTTCTTGTCACCCGAAGTAGTACTGTGCGTTGGAATATCGATATAAACTCCTCGTGTTCGGGTCCGTTTCCGCCTGCATTTGGATTCTAGGCAAGGTTTTGACCGCAACGCCGCGCCCGAGTGTGCCGTGTGGCATGGTCCGGAGCGGCATTTCGACGGGGAATTCGGCCACCTGACCGTACATATTCGTGCTGACATGTGGATACGTATTAGGCACGGGTCGGCCGACGTACCGATTGATTTTTGGGCTCAAATTCGTCGCCATACTCTGAATTTGCATTTCCTGCTTCAGACTCGAGTCTACCGTGTCGACCGGTCCGGAGAGACTAGTGATGTTGATATCGTTGTCGACCTCTGATATGCTGTCGTTGAAGCCGTTCGGAATGTCCGTGGATGCGGACACGTCCGGACCTTTCGGTTGATCTGCTGTGGTTTTGTGCAGCATAAACTTTGTGACGCCGATTATGACGAAGAGTAAGCAGACGCCGGCTGCGCCAGCGATGATGTACACATACATCATGTCGAATTGATCTGTTGACAAAAATGTTCTGTTAGCATCAATGACGAAATACGCTACGCTAAGAGGGCGAGAAGGATGTGACGTATGTTGAAGCCAAAAATTTCTCAAGTATGGCATTGCGCGTCGTACATTTCGGTACCGCTCTAACAGCACATATCGCTGTCGGTCGCATACATTAGCGCCATTTTAAAGTTTTGACAAATTAAAAATCCGGCTTCAGGGCGAAGCCTAAAAATGTATGCGTGACGTCAGTAAGTGCTGATCCTTTAATATGATAATTCAATGGTTAGCATGCACTGATAAGAAAATTCAAGATATGGGCATCTCAACGATTTCTGAAAACCTTTTTCGTATAAACAAAAAGTATCTGTGAAAATTCTATAGGTGGCCACTGAGAAAACTACAGCGTGGCCTGTTGGTGGAAAAACAAGAATTTTAGGCTCCGACAAACAGGCGACATTTTTTTGCTCCGTCCACCCTGTCTATATGTTTAATTTAGCATGTTTTTTAAATTAGATTTTTATTATTTTCTCTTACTTATATGAGAAAAACGTGAGTGGCATCTTTGTGACAGTCAGCTTTTAGACTTCTTTAAAAGAAAAAAAGTAATTTAAAGCTGAACTCCTCCACCACGCTAGCCAAATACGAGTATGGGGTTGCTCCACGCTAGCAAAACACTTGGTTCAGTATCATAGTGAATGTTTATTTCACTATTTTATTTATTTATTTATTTATATAACTTTATTGCACACACACAGAGAAACACAAATAGAGAGACAAAATACAACGGAACACAGTGAGCGCAAAGGCGGCCTTATTGCTAGTGCAATCTCTACCAGGCAACCTTTGGTGAGAGGATTAGTGTAATGAAGCGCGGGATAGTGCAATTAAAATAAAATAAGATATATACAATAAATAAATATATATAAATATACATATATATATATATATATACATTTAACACCCATATAATACATATATACATATAATATCTACTAATACATGAGCATTTTCCGTTACACTATTTGCATACAGATAGATAATACTGGTACAAGCGACTTTTGAAAATTGAGATGGATTTAGAGTGACGGATTTCATGCGGCAGACTATTCCACAGTTTCACGGACTTGCATGTGAATGAATCGCCGTAGTAACGTGAGCTACTAACTGGCACATGCAAGCGATTGTCTTTACACGATCTTAGATGTTGGCGTTCAACGTTCGAGCCGAGGTAGGTGAAACGCTGCTTTAGGTACGAAGGAGTTTGAGGGTTATAAAGAATGGAGTAAAGGAAGGTGAGCAAATGAAGATTACGGCGGAGTCTGATTGGAAGCCATTTCAGACTATGATACTGAATTTTTCGGATCGTAGAGTGCTGGGAGCTGGGAGAAAGAAAAAGGATTTTTCCGTCACAAGAACAATTCAGGAATATCCCATAAATTCTTATTCTTTCCATTTTGATCATTTCTTAAAAATAAAAACTTCGAAGGTGTGGTTTGACCCTAGACTACTTCAAAGATCTGGCACCAGACACTGCATGCTGAAACTACAAATTTTTTAGTCTGTATCTTATAATCGAATTTTGAGTTGTTAATATGCTGGTACATTAAAATATTCCATCTCAGCTACAATGTGTATCTAGTACCTATTACTTGCTATTACCTAGAAAACCTCCAGAGAGCACAGTTTTATATGAAGTCACTAGGGTTGCAACTTCTTAAAAATGTAAATGAAAAAAAAGTAGATAGAAAATTTTATTGCGAGAGTCAATAAAATGAGTACTTCCCATCTGTCCTCTCGTAAAAAAATAAAAAGCGACTTCATTTATGGGTAAACATTGGTCCAGAGTGTAAAGTTAATATTTGTTTTCCATCTATAACTGATTCTAACACGTATAATAATTATAAAGAGCATTAAATATAAAAAGCGTCAACCCTGCGAAGCAAAATGGACGACCACTGTTTGCGGTTCAAAAAGCAAGTATGATGTGTTTGGAAACATGAAAATGTAAATATTGTAATCGAAAACTGTGTTCATTAACGTTGACTGTAGTTACGTATAACAAGAATAAATATATAAACGTACCCACAATATATGTATATACAGTGTTATCGCCTGTCTTTCGGTAATCCTACGTGAATTTCAACCTCTTGATCTCAGAGGCGTCTCCTCCTAATAATGAGTACCATTTGAACTTTAAACAGGCCACAGATAACTTTATCAAAATCCGACGTACGAATCTCATTGGAGGCACCCCTAAGAATTATTTATTCTCCAATCTCTCACCCTAGATGACTTCTTTTTTTATTACATAATATTATAATGGCGAAAGTTTGTGTGTATGTATGTTTGTTGCTCCTTTACGACGCAACCATTGAACCGATTTGGCTTAAATTTGTATAGATTAATACGTAGATTAACACAAAGGCTACATTTTATCTCTGGAAAATCCTAATTATAAGTTCCTGCGTGGTTGGTGAAAAACCGGAATTAATAAATTAACTACCTACCTACGCAACCTAGGCAAAGAGAGTTCTACCACGAGTAATATCGCATATATCACTATACTATAATATCTTGTAGTTAAGCTTGCTCTTGGCAACAATAATTATATGCAATGAGTTTTAACCCTAGATTACTAAACTATCGTAAAAATCACGACGGAGAAATTGCAAGAAATTGATATATTTCTCCTTGCTCTAGAAGTCACTCAAATTGTCCTTGGCTGGTCAAATATTTGTGAGACCATACAACATACATGGTCCGAAGCCAAATATTAAACCAATATACTGCAACAGATCTTGGTATGAGCTATCAGTTAAGACTAATGTACGAAGTACTTATATGGTAAATATTAATTGGATAAGAAAATATAGGTAAACCGTAATATTATTACATATCCCATTTTCCTCTCTAACTACCCGATAACATTGAATTAAGAGGTCCAATAAGAGCCTATAATAATCCATTTCCTCTTGAAACTTAATCCTACCTTATTAGAGTTTCAGGTTACTTCTTTCATCGATCACCTTGTAGTCCAGATTTAGGTTTATTATTAAAAAAAAGTTTCTTTTTGGCGGATACTTATCGCGCTAGGCGAAAGGAAATGTTTTTTTACCTGACGAAAGGGCGTGTCTACAAAATTGTATACAGAATAGGATCTCACAATAATCTAATATGAAATACCTCTACCTGCGTGTAGGATAAATTGGACATTCAAAAAACAAAAAAGCCGTCCGTCCGTCCTTCCGTATTTTGTTTGGTTTCCAGTCTTAATGCGCCACGAAGCAAAATTAACGACCGTGTTCGCCGGCTCAGAAGGGGTAAACACTGCGTTAAATTGTGACACACGACACATTTACCCAAACGAAAACGTCACGTGGGGGCTTGAGTGATTGAAGAGCTATGAGATGGTGCTGGACAACGGTATTATGCTGACAAATACTATATTTAATTGGGTATTTTACTCATACCAAAACATTGATTTATTTAACTAATTTTTGAAACAATATTTTATAAATAATATTTTTGAAAAAAAAAAATCAATTAAAATCGAGAAGAACTAAAAATTTATAAGCAAATTAATAATGCTGTTTGGACAGAGATAGCTGATATAGCTATAGTGACGTAACTAACACTCATGCCATAGTAACTCGTGGTATATCTCTACATAAATTTTAGTTTTGTGAGAAAGGGACGGAAGAAAAATTAAAAAACTTGTAACTTCTGATTTAATTGCCGAATAAAAATTGTTTTTTCAATGGATGTCATTATTTCTAACCAAGTTTATAATAAAGTAATAAAAAAATTGAGTACAAGAGTAAAATACCATATTAAACCTAGGTGTTATGGCCCTATTAAGGTCTCTCAAGGTCATTTTTATTTGTTTTATTTTATTGATTTATTTAGTACAGAAAAATCCCTGGTTACAGCGCCCTTTCAGGGTTCCGTTATTCTGATGGACATAAAACTGAATAATATAAATGAAATAAATAAATTAAATTAAAAAAAATTATGTAATAAGGTTCTGTTTACCTTCATTGGAGACATGCTGTCGGGGTGGCGTAGGCGAGGGCTCTTCTCTGGTGATGTTGGTGACCATCGATGGCCGCTGCGGTGGTACGGCGGCGACCGCGGGCGCGGGTGGTACCGCCGATTCACCCCACCACCGGTCGTTGGTTTCATCTGTAACAAAAATAGAAGTTAAGCAGATCCAATGCGAATAAATATAGGAGAATTGGACTAAAATCAGTATTGCCAGATTTTCAGCCATATCGGTTCAATAGCTGTGGCGAGCAAGAGTAACAAGCATATACACTTACACACAAATAAACTTCCGCTTTTATATTATTAAGCTATTGCATAGCTTCTATCGCGGGCCTTGACGGGTGAACCGAATCCAGAAAAACCGTAAGGCAGCCGGTACACAGTCAATCTAGATCACGATCAAGTAGGCAGCCCGTACACAGTCAATCTAGATCACGATCCGCGATCAAAATCAATGATCGCGATCCAGATTGATAATGTACGAAGTAGATTGACGGATTGATGCATCTGATCACAAAATATCTAGATATTTTGAAATCAAGATCGCGATCCACTGATCGTGATCAAGATTGAACGTTTAAACGCAGGATCGCGTCACTCGTCAGTCTACATACAAGTATCCTATATGTTTTACTGTATATGGAGTTATGGAGTTATCATGTGATATATGTTTTACTGTATATGGAGTTATGGAGTTATCATGTGTAGTAACTCGTTAAAAGATTTTTCATCCATTCTAAAGTAGCATTTGTAATCATCATCTTCAGCAGTTAGTTGTATTTTTTTAAGAAGATTTAAATGAGTATACACTCTTTTAATTTTTTTAAATTAGTATACACTTTTAATAAAAATAATAAAATATATACCATTTTTTAAATTATTTAAATTAGTACTTAAATATTTTTTAAATAAAATATTTTTGCAGAAATAAAATATTTCATATTATTTTATTTCTGCAACCACTGAAGAAGAGTCTTCAAAGTTAGGGCTAAGACAAGAGATATTACATCCTTAACCTTATGTAAATCCATGCTATCACACGTGTTCACACGGCGACAGGATAACACGGACTGACGAAATCAAGATTGAACGTGTAATGTTGTAGCGCGATCCATCAATCTGTGATCGCAATCTGAGCTACTTGATCGTGATCTAGATTGACTGTGTACGGGCTGCCGTAGCTCAGATCGCGATCACAGATTGATGGATCGCGCTACAACATTACACGTTCAATCTTGATTTCGTCAGTCCGTGTTATCCTGTCGCCGTGTGAACACGTGATAGCATGGATTTACATAAGGTTAACGCTGTAATATCTCTTGTCTTAGCCCTAACTTTGAAGAAGAGGATTCGTACAAGGCGCTAGTTAATCCAATCCTAAATATTTCAAAAATTTAAAATAAAATATTTCATACAACTAACTGCTGAAGATGATGATTACAAAAGCTACTTTAGAATGGATGAAAAATCTTTTAACGAGTTACTACACATGATAACTCCATAACTCAATATACAGTAAAACAGGAAACATGTATGTATTTTAGACTGACGTGTGACGCGATCCTGCGTTACACATTCAATCTTGATCACGATCAGTGGATCGCGATCTTGATTTCAAAATATCTAGATATTTTGTGATCAGATGCATCAATCCGTCAATCTACTTCGTACATTATCAATCTGGACCGCGATCATTAATTTTGATCGCGGATCGTGATCTAAATTGACTGTGTACCGGCTGCCTAACGAAAAAATTCCACCAACCAACAAGCCAACATTAAAGTCAACCTTATTGTCACAGGCATATAATTTAATATGCAAAAATTGACTTAAAATATACCTATAGTTCCGCTTTTGCCCGCACCAGCGCTAGTTGATTCGTATTTTAAAATTTTTTTTAGGAACTCTGTTTTTATGTAATTAAGGTTAAAATTTCAATGGCAAAGAATAAACTTAAATTTTTGATAACTGTCAAAGTATAGTGATGTATCTTAACCGTGACTCGTAAAATTATCGATAAAGTTGAAAAAATCAATATGAAAAAATCAAATTTAATTTATTTCTCCTGATTCATAAAAAATCACATAAAATGACATAATGGGCCAATCAGAGAACTGTTGAAGGAAAAGAATTTACTATTACCTAATTTGAGAAAACTTTTTATCATAAGTTGCTACATGCAAAACTTTGTTTAATCTTAGGTCTTCAAACGAGCAATTCGTGTATATATTTGAATCTCGGAAACAGCTCCAACGATTTTCATGAACGGTATACAGGAGTTTTCGGGGACGATAAATCGATCTAGCTGGGATTATTTTCAGAAAATGTTATATTCACCAAAAAATAAACTGAGTAAAGACCGATTTGAAATACAAAACATTGTTTCATGTAATATTATGAGGAAAAGTAAAACTCAAATATCCTTGAAACACTGTCACTCAAGTGTCAACTTTAATTTAACACTGTCGGGAACAGGCCTAGAATCACGTGATTCTAGGCCTGTTCGGAGCAGATTGTACTTGTTTTTGAAGGGACCTAATGTAGCCTTCAAGTAGCTTTGGTCCATGTTTCTTTTAAAATTGGCTCCCTTAAGAAACTGAAATAGTAAGATCTTTAATTCTTCAATAAATTGACTGTAATCTATTACCGCAATGAAAAGCCATTTTTCAACTATTGATAAGCGTACAAAATCCGTATAGTACCTAGTGATAAAACTTCCTAAGATTACTCTGAACAGATTCGTCTATACGCGGAACAGTCGATAATGTTTTATCGATATTGTTAGGAGGACTGTACCTTCAGTCTCCATAGCAACAGTTTTCTATTATTATTTAACTTGTCATACTACTGTAAAATAAAAACATTCGTCACAAGTTCCAACAGTATTTATTTTACTTTAATATGAAAGCAGAGTAAAGATAAAGCTATAAATACGTTGATCACGATGGCGTCAAGCTCAAGTACAAAAATTGAGACTTTAAATAAAGAAAATTTCGACACATGGCGAATTCAAGCAAGGGCCGTACTCATCAAAAATAAATTATGGAGTGTTGTTGAGAAGCCGCTGAATCTTGAGAAAGCTGATGAAGAGAAGAGAGAGAAGGATCTTTTAGCTCAATCTGAGTTAGTACTTTTAATTTCACCCTCTGAATTGAAGCAAATAAAAAACTGCAAAACAGCTCACGAGATTTGGACTTTGCTTGATTTTATATATGCCAGTAAGGGACCGGCTAGGAAGGCCTCTCTTTTAGTTAATAGGAAGTTAATATTGTCCAAAATGGAAAATGGCAATATTAGAGAGCATTTAAATAAGTTCATGGACGTGGTAGACAAATTGCAGGATATGGACATTTGTATTCATGAGGATTTGCTCACTGTTATGATGGTATCTCACGCACGTGATATTTCAAAAAGTCATTAAAAAGTTCTGCTATTTTTCGATAGATGGCAAACTAAAAACTAAAAAGTGTGAAGTTAGCCTGGTACCAAAAGTTCTACTTTTCTATTGATGGCAAAACTAAAAATAACTTTAAATTCTATGCAATAGCTTTACCGCGGCAGTCTCCGAGTGCCACACGACTTTTTTTTTGTTGTGGTGACTCATTGTGATACCCGATTTAAATAGAGACCCTATAGGTACGATTATTTGTTTTATTTATCAGCGTTCAGCCATTATGAATATAAAATTTAATGGGTAGTTACGAGTATGTGGCAATTAATCAAGTTATATACCTATCCTCAATATCTGCATCAAAAATACACCTACAAACAATTAAATTATATGGTATGGTAAATTAATTTGATATTTCATGCAGAAAATTTCCGGTTCTATTTTTAATACACATCGCAGGTTTTTCCGGTAGGTATGAAATAAAATACATCATCAGTAGAGAGCTAACATTTTTAAATACACATCAGTAATAGATTACCGCAGCGAAAACCCCACCGCCTTCAAACGGACTTAATCCGTTTTTACACGGGCAACGCAAAGAAACCGACATCGAAATCGGCAAACAAGTCCCGGGAAAATTGCACGAGTCCAGATTAAGACGGGCTTAAGTAAATTCTCTTCAACGTATCCGACTGTAATGCTTTAATAATGGGGATTAGGGATTACCTCATTTGTAAGACGGTACATTTATTGCAATTTCCTTATATTACTCGATTCAAATGCTAAGCGGAAAGCTCTTGACTACTGACTTACTTTACTTTTAAATGAACTTTAGAAAGTTGCATACTGAATAATATAGCAAAGCTTAGAAGTATATTAAGTGCATGCTATAATTATTTACCCGTGATTTTACAAAAACTCTGATACCTAAAAAATCCAAAGTTATATAAGAAAAATCATATACCCACTGGTATAGAGAAAGGAGATCTCAGCATGTCTTTCAAAAATAAGGAGATCTCTTGGGAGCTGCATCCAGCATCCGTTCTAAATCTGAGATGACAAAAGTTCCCGAGACGAACTTAATTTCAGCAGACAGCAAACCAGTAGCGGCGATTCTCGTAAATAAAATTAACATCGCCAAAACATCGCCGGTAATAACGCAACCATCACCAGTTAATCGGTGCCTTGGCTGCACAGCCGAACATTAACCGATCAATGCTTACGGGGCTCGACCGATGCAAACATTAACTAATCAATGCTTACGGGGCTCGATCGATGCAAGCATTAATGCGGGGCTCGATCGATGCAAGCATTAACTAATCAATGCTTACAGGGCTCGACCGATGCAAGCATTAACAAATCAATGCTTACGGGGCTCGATCGATGCAAGTATTAACTAATCAATACTTACGGGGCTCGACCGATGCAGGCATTAACCAATTAATGCTTACGGGGCTCGACCGATGCAAGCATTAACCAATCAATGCTTACGGGGCTCGACCGATGCAAGCATTAACCAATTAATGCTTACGAGGCTCGACCGATGCAAGCATTAACAAATCAATGCTTACGGGGCTCGATCGATGCAAGTATTAACTAATCAATACTTACGGGTCTTGACCGATGCAGGCATTAACCAATTAATGCTTACGGGGCTCGACCGATGCAAGCATTAACTAATCAATGCTTACGGGGCTCGACCGATGCAAGCATTAACCAATTAATGCTTCTTACGGGACTCGACCGATGCAAGCATTAAATAATCAATGCTTACGGGGCTCGATCGATGCAAGTATTAACTAATCAATGCTTACCCGATGTAAGCATTAACTGATTAATGCTTACGGGGCTCGACCGATGCAAGTATTAACTAATCAATGCTTACGGGGCTCGATCAATGCAAGTATTAACTTATCAATGCTTACGGGGCTCGATCAATGCAAGTATTAACTTATCAATGCTTACGGGGCTCGACCGATGTAAGCATTAGCCAATAAGTGCCCAAGATGTAACTTCGTTGATGCGGAATCACACAGCAGGTGAACGCATGAACTCAAAAGTGTTGTGTCGCTGGACTAAATAAAAGTGCAGCAGAATCGCAGAAGTAATCCATTTAGGAAGCCTATCCTGCCGTGTATGTCTATAAGCAGAAACGATGATAAAATTGACTGACTAAGGGGTTTATGAATATGAGATGTGCTACGTTGCCAAGATACGTTTTATCAAAGGCACAAATAGAATCGCTTTATTTCATAAAGCTGTGAAATCAAATGAAAATCAGGCAATTTCTGTTGGGACTGACTGCCGTTTGATACAAAATGTATCATAGGAGCATGACTGCATATCTGGTGGACAAGCACTCTTAGTGCAAAGACACATCAGGGCTGAAAGTACAGCACCGATAATTCAGTTTCTGAGTAGTTTTCGGCTGGCGTGACACTCCAAAAGCGCCAAACAAACGGACGGGATACCAAGGCGACGTTTATTTCATTTTTAGTCGCATAATACGTCGCGTGATGTGTCGCTTGCTATGCAAAATACATTGAAAGCATTCTAGCCGAAGTAATCGCCCAACTTCGTAGCTCAAATTTTGTCAAACATTGCAAGCATATTGATCTGAACTTTCGGCGCCGTACTTTTCGCAGGTGTGTAGCTACACTAATACTAGACTAGTATGAACGTATTACCTATACCCATTGATGCGACTCAACTATAAGCTCAAAGTAAAAGATAAACTACAAGTTCTTTTAATATCATCGTTGACGAGAATCGCATTATTTTTAAACCAATAAAGGATCAAATGGCTATAAAACTAAAGCGTCTAATCTTTCGATATTGAGCCTTCTACATAAATAAACGTCAAGATGCTTTATAACATAAGCTCAGCGATAAAGACTTTTTGGGTAAGCTAAAGAATTTAATGGCTTGTTTTTTAAAGAATTCAGTTTTACTCAACTAACAACACTTGCTTTGGACATAAAACTGCTTTAGAATTAGCTTTTGTCGTAAATAATTTTCAATTACTCTTGTGTAAAGAAATTCTAAAATGTCATATATTTATAATATGTAACATAATAAACACTACATCGTTGTGATTGTGATTACAATATATACAATAGATAGTAGTTTATATTTTAAAACCTAAAATGGACAACGGAATAGTGGCTCGTAATTTTAAACGAAACAGTATTATTATCATAGTAGTTAATTAAGAGCTGATATTTCGCAAGTTAGGTAGGACTATATGAATGAATAAACATTTTGATTTTGATTTAGAAAGGAAGTGGGTTATGAAAATATATATATAAAAAAATAGAACTTATTCTCTTTTGTACAATTCTCACTCGCAATAAAAAGATATAGTATAGGTACCAAGTAGATTAAGTGTAGTTATAATTTTCAAGCATTCTTTTCAAGGATCTCAGCGATATGATTTTGTGTCGATAACAAAAGATTCTCGAACGTAAACTGTCTCAGATATTTACTATTCTCTAAACTTACGGTCTCGAATAACGCTGACGCAGCGGCGACACATAAGTATGCAACTTCAAAGATGTTTCCGCGAAGTAACATTTTTTTAATAGCTTTAAAAGAAGACTAAACCATTTTTCTGTGTGTGTGGAAAGTTATTTTTATATTTCACACTCAAGCTTTTGTTGACTGTTTTCCTTTCATATAACATCAATTAAAAGCATTTGTCATGTACTTAGCCTTCTACTTGACCCCTATATTGAGCCGTGAACTCTTGAAAAAATGTGGTTTTTAATCAAAAAGTTTAGTGTGGATTTTTTTTATTACTTAGATGACTATTAAACAGCTATTACTATTAAATACTATTAAAACTTAATAGGCTTTGTACCTAGGGCATTTTGATAGGCAGAATTTGTATGTTTATTATTTTAATTCAATTACATTTTAAGTTTAGTTTTATAGTGTAGGGTATAAAAAATAAGTTTATTTACCATTAATTCCTTTTTGAAGTGATTCTTTTTTGAGTGAAGAAATTGTATAGTTTTTTCGTGCTTGTATTGAAATGTATTGGTTTCTACGGCGAAGTCAACGATGCAACCATGTTTTCATAAAATAAAATGTTACAATATCTGGGAACGTTCAAACGAGTAAGTATTGTTATTATATTTTATTATTACTGTAATAGCGGGCAATAATCTTGAATCTTTGGCGACATCCTTGTGATTGTGATTACGTATACAATAGATAGTAATTTATATATTAAAACCTAAAATGTACAACGGAATAGTGGCTCGTAATTTAAACGTAACAGTATTATTATCATAGTAGCTATAGTTAAGAGCTTTTGGACATTAAACTTTGAATTTATGTGACAAGATATTTGGAATCGTGAAAATATTAGCGATTAGATTTTATATTGCGCGTGGAATAAAATGAACTCTTTATATTTTTATTATGTAAATAAAATTAAATATTCATCCTGTAAAATACGAGAAGAGTTGACTGAATGATTAATCTATAAGCCGGCCAAGTGCGAGTCGGACTCGCACACCAAGGGTTCCATACCATAAAAGAAGTAAAACATTAAAAGAATCACTTTGGTTCATGAATTTACGAGTATAATTTACATGTGGGTACTTTTGTTGGCAAACCGCAAACATAACTTTGTTTTTGCCGGTTTATTGTTATTATCAAAAAAAGTATAAAAGTTAGAGAGTTGATTTTATTTTTCCTGTAAAATATACGTTTACTTCTATTGATCGTAATTATTTCAGATTTTTCGATTGGTAAACTTCGGAGATAAGGGGGGGGAACGGTATTTTTTTCGACAGTTTGCCCAATAAATCGAAAACTATCAGGCATAAAAATAAATAAAAATCAGTTTTAGAGTACACAAGTAACGCCCTTTCATATGATACACTAATCAATATTGTTATCTCATTTTGAAATTTTGACGACCCGGTTTTCCCCCCATTTTAAATAAAAATTAAAACAATTTTCAAATTTTTACGATTGCTATGACGTTGCGTCACTATTATCTATAACTATTCTAAATTTCAGGTCGATAGCTTGAATAGTTACTGAAATAATCGAGTGTGACAAACGGACGGACGGACGGAGAAAGTCTCACCATAAGGGTTCCATTTTTACCATTTTGGTATGGAACTCTAAAAACGCACAACTCAAACCACTGACTGTGGATCGTTGTATGAGACAAAAACGAGACAAAAAATGGTACAGTTTAAAAATATTGTATACATGTCTAAAATACCGCTTTGGAACCTATTTGCACAAAGGCCGTCTTCACAAGGTTGAGCTGCAAGCAGAACAGGCATGTCATAGGGAGGACTCTATGCAAGGGACATAATTAATATTTGCGTCTCCATACTTACTATACAGACATTTCCCCTTAAGGTTCCACCCACTCTTTACCCTCTGAAAATAAACCCTTTTTCACCATCTAATCACAATTTTTGCAGAAACTTTTTGCTGAAAGACCGAATTAATTTACCAACAAGCACTATCAGTATGTGTCTAAAATGCCGCTTAGGAACCTATTTGTAATTTTGTACAAAGCTATCGCCCCAGGGTTGAGCTGCAAACAGGACAGCCATGTTCTCTCTATGCAAGGGACATATTTGCGCCGCCATACTTGCTATACAGACATTTCCGCTTAAAGTTCCATCCGCTCTTTAAAGCGTTGTTTGTATACGAGTTAATCGTAATGCAAATAGATTAAATGCACACTAAAATAAATAGAAGAATACATATAAAAGTAGCTAGAACAGAACTAGCTTAAACTATGTTTTTAACTGACTTCAAAAAGGAGAAGGTTCCCAATTTGACTGTATTTTTTAAGTTAACTTTCGATTGGGTGAAGTTATTTTCATGATTCTTTTTTTTATTTTAAAGCTGGTGCTTTACCGTGATTCCAGTTCTAACAGATGCCAACATCTAGAAAGGTAAGTTTTAAATTTGCATTAATTTATTTAGATCTTTTAAAAAATATATCTGAACATGCATGGTTTTGTTACATCAAAAGGATTAAGCAGCGTTTTAGACGAAAGCTTCCTTTTTCTTGACTTGCAGCTTGACATTTTCCAACCCTTTTTTTAAGAAAACTGAAAAAATTGCATACGTTTACCTTCCTCAGGAATCACTTTATCTACTCCCAGAATCACCCCGTTAATGAGATATAAGTTTAAGTACACTCATTATAGGTCATCATAGGTCGAGGACAGATGATGGATCTCGATAAGAAACTATTAAAATTGCAGAGAGGGTAATTAGATCAGGAGTAGGTAATCATGGTATGAATACATCGTGTCCTCGTGTCTCTTTTATAAGGATTACGAGAGCTCGGGGCGTAAATTGTTAAGCTCGGGGTAATTACGGCCGACTCGGAATAATAGGAACGTCATCTGCCCGGAATATTCCGTGGATTATCAACCGGCAATCTAAGCTGTGGATTGAGTTTAATCAAGTCTATACAAATACAAGCATAAGTTATTATTTAGAAAATATTTCTAAAACCAACCCGTAGACTTATTTATTTAATATGTAAGTGAGTCGGTCAGTCTCAATCACAAATTGTATTTAATTTAATTTTAAAATACTTTTTTTTAATAGGCTAAAATCATGTCTGATGGACAGAAATGATGAGGTCGTAGGATGAAGTGCGCTTGCCTAGAAAATGCCTATTCACTTTTGTCTTGAAGGCACCCAGGTTGTACTTGGCTGGAAACACAGAAGCTGGAAGGATGTTCCATACATTAGGGCTACGTATCAGGAACGTGGAAGAAAAACGTTTCGTTCGAGTTCGCTGGACATCAACCACATAGGGACCTAATCCCTATGTGATCGATGTCCCACTTCTCTCGACGTCTTGCGGTTCTTTGGTAAAGAGGTGAAGCAGGTACCTACTAGATTGTGGAGTTCTTGAGCACACCCTCCAAAGAATATCCTGTAAAAAACCGCTAAACAACACTTGCGTCGGTGTTCTAAACTGGGCAATTTTTCCGGTGTTGGTCTATGTTTAAGTATAAACATTGTTTGATTTATCTGCAATTAATCCTGAATATCGAATGAACAATCGTAGATATGCAATTCCCATATATGTTTTAAATCTTGTTCCACAAGCGTATCGAAAGTTATCGTAGAAATAGAATAGATAAGTCATTTGGCTAGAGCTGCAGATCATGGTTACTTTAAAAATGCACAATCATCGAAATAAAACAAGAGAAAGTGGTTATATTTCTGCTTGCAAAATTTGACCTACATTATATACAAAATAAATTACATAAATTCCAAGATAAATAAAAGCTTGTAAAAATAAGCTGACTCGCCTCCGCAATTCATCGCTACCCGTACTTTATATTATCTCCATTCTCAAAGTTAAAAAAACCTCTGTTCTAGAATATTTCACTTCTTCAGTATATAAAAATATCTTACTGGATAACATTATTAAACTGGTTATCATAAAGTCGACGAGTAAAATTACATACTCAGTTAAAAAGTCGCATAAATAATATGAAGAAAATCCGCCACCTATTATTTTGAATGTTTTCATGAAACTTCTTTCTCTTTTAGGGTTACCAACTATTTTGAATTTTCATAAGCTTAAAAACCTTCATAGTTCAAACGTTATCTTTTCATTAATATGAGCTGTAACAATAATTGGTTAATAACAATTCTACACACTACGAGTAAGTAAAATCAAAGCCAACTTAACACGTTTGTCCGCAATGAAAGCACTACAAACCGTACTTACATCATTCATTAATTTTCGATTTAAACTTGGTCTAACGGTTATAATAATAATTATAATTATATCCTCAGAAGATATGCTTAAAGCCAATGTGCATTGTGTATTTAATCATTATTTTAATGCTGAATTAAATTATGATACCACCGCCATGGCGTAGAGACTACACTCTACACATTAATTACGTTTGTACATAAGAATGCACTGACCTACGTTTTCATTCATAGATGGCGCGGCGCTATCTTCAGTTAACTCGCACCAAAGTACGTAACATACATGCCCATTCTGTTGACTAGCAAGAAATATTTACTTCCATTCTAGATTTTCGTAGCTATTATTCGTGACAGGATTTTAGTCACGCCAAAAATCCATTTTCTTTTTCCTAGCCCCCTGCGCAGCACCATCCGAAAAAAAATTCTGATTTAAAATATAAGATTGGGCAGCAACCCTGGGAGCGTGGTAACCACGTGAGCTTCAAAATATTATGATGTGGAGAGCGAAATTCCGCCTCCCAGAAATGTTTCATTTCCCTTCACCGTACAAGCAACTCGGTTAAATTTGCAGAAAGTGTAATTGGATAAGAGGGGGTAATTAAGAAATGAATATATCGTGACCTCATATCTCTTTCATGGAGATCGTGAGAGCTTAGCGGGGTAATATTACGCTGGGGGTAATGTGAGCTGCACAAAGGCTTGAGAGGAATAATAGGAATGTCATTTGTAGCAGACAACTTCAGTGACAACAATAACAATGACATTCGTTCCAATAAGTTAACTTAAAAGAATAAGGTACTGGGTACTCATAATATTATGAAGTATATAATTATGTATTTTTTTACTAAGATTTTTTCCAAACTACGGGAGTAATATAGATTTTTACGGGATAAAAAGTATCTTTTGTGTTAATCCAGGCTATAAGCCATCTCCCTTTTAAATTTCAGCCATATCGGTTCCGTAGTTGATGCGACAATTAATGGTAATATTTTGTAGTACCTCGAAAGTCTGGAATATAAATTTAAAAAATCACTTACCAACATCTTCGTGTTCAAGATCGGATGCATCGTGAGAGACCTCGTCCTCTTCAGGCGCGCTCTCGTACCTCTCTTTCAACACCGTCCGAGGCACTGCAAGATAATCACCACTTTAACACGAGGGCCATAAGATAACAAGTCCCTTGACAGGCAAGTGGCGAAAATGAGTAAACTCGATGCTTTATTACGTACCGGCAACGTAAAACGGGACGTTAATTTTGGATTTTAGGGGATTTTTAAATTGAGATACCACGAGCACCAGACTTATCTTATAATGAGAATAGAAATAGACGTTGTAACTTTTTTGACTTATACTAAACTAGTAGGGCGCGTGGGAGCGCGGGCCACATGTGGCCCGCGGGCTGTCTTCTGTCCTATAAAAGAATCGCCGTCATCTCCATCGCCAATTGGAATCCGATTGGCAGTGGGCTAAAAGAATTACCTCGGAGCATGGTCATGGATTTAAAGATAGTTAAGGGCTGTTTGAATAAAAAAATAGACTGGACCTCATCCGATGAGGTTCAGTGTATTTTTTATTGAAACAGCCCTTAACTATCTTTAAATCCATGACCGTGCTCCTCAATCATCATCCAAATGTAGACCATCATCTCTTCTCATACTTTTCATAGTTTTTCATAGGCCTTGTTTATTGTAGCATTCACATTTTCCATGGAAAAATAAATTCAACCACTTTGAATTTTTTTCATTCATCCCGTAGACCTTGAGATTCTAATCACGTATTGCAAAGAAACCACGCTCTTATCTTTTATACTTTCCGAGATAGAAAAACAGGAAATTTGTATGGCGGCCATCTTGAATCCGCCATTTTGAATTTTTTTTCAGCTAACTGCCAATTGGATGACGTTTCGAGTTACATTTGGTCGAGCACCCCCCACCTATCTTCGATACCCTGGCTGTGCTCTTCACCCGTCTCCGAAATCCTCAATCATCAGCTCTCTCCATATTTTTCTCTAGTAAATCTCCGAAAAACCGCATCACAACCTTGCATAATTACCAACTGTTAGTCTCTTCAACATTCCCCATACATTTTCTATGAAAAAATATATTCCGCCATTTTGAATTTTTTTTTTCTATCCATCAAATAGACCTTCGGGTTCTGATTACTTCTTGTCAAGAAACCATTCTTCCATCTTTTATACTTTCCGAGATATCGGCGAAATTCGTATGGCGGCCATTTTGAACCCGCCATTTTGAATTTTTTTTCAGCTCACTGGCAGTTGGATGACATTTCAAATGACATTTGGTCGAACACCCCCCACCTATCTGCAATACCCTTGGCTGTGCTCTTCACCCGTCTTCGAAATCCTCAATCATCAGCTCTCTCCGTATTTTTCCTCCGAATGAATTTTTCTCTTATATACGAAGTGATCATTAAAAAAAAATTTTTTCATACAAAATTGTTCAGGAGAGGTGATCAATGAGTGAATGAATCAGCACAAGCAGCTATATATATAGTACTAGTAGGGCGCGTGGGTGCGCGGGCCACATGTGGCCCGCGTGCAGTCTTCCCGCCCATAACGGTATCGCCGTCATCTCCATCGTCCATTGGAATCCGATTGGCAGTAAGCTGTAAAAATTACCAAGGAGCACTGTCATGGTTTAAAAGATAGTTAAGGGCAGTTCGAACAAAAAAATACGCTGAACCTCATCGGATGAGGTTCAGCGTATTTTTTGTTCGAACTGCCCTTAACTATCTTTAAAACCATGACAGTGCTCCTGAATCATCATCCAAATCCTAGATCATTGTCTCTTCTCATAGTAGGTATGTATATTTTCCATGGAAAGATAAATTCCGCCACAGTGAATTATTTTCCATGCATTCCGTAGAACTTGAGATTCTGATCACCTCTTGCTAAGAAACCTCTCTCTTATCTTTTATACTTTCCTAGATAGAACAACACGAAATTTGTATGGCGGCCATCTTGAATGCGCCATTTTGTTTTTGTTTCAGCTCACTGCCAATTGCGTGAAGTTCCGAGTATTTTTTGTTTCAGCAGTCCCCACCTAACTATAATACCTTGCCCATGCTCCTCGACTTCTTTAAAATCCTCAATCATCACCTCATTCCATATTTTTACCTGATAGTCTTTCAAAAAACCGCATCAAAGCAGTTCATGTTTTACAGCTCGTGGTCTCTTTAATATTCACCATACATTTTCTATGGAAAAATAAATTCCGCCATTTTGAATTTTTTTTCTATCCATCGCGTAGACCTTCGGGTCCTGATCACTTCTTGTCAAGAAACCATTCTTCCATCGTTTATACTTTCCGAAATGGACACCGATAAAGTTTGTATGGCGGCCATCTTGAATCCGCCATTTTGAACTTTTTTTCAGCTAACTGCCAATTGCATGACGTTTCGAACGACATTTGGTCGAGCACCCCCCACCTATCTTCAATACCCTCCCCGTGCTGTTCACCCGTCTTCGAAATCCTCAATCATCAGCTCTCTCCGTATTTTTCCTCCGAATGAATTTTGCACTTGTATACGAAATGGTTGCTGAAAAAAAAAATTTCCATACAAAATTGTTCAGGAGAGGTGATCAATGAGTCAGTCAGTCAGTGAATCAGCACAAGTAGCTATATATATATTAAATAGGTATTAGGTACAATAAGTTTTTTATGGGAACGGTCGGTAGCGCTAGGTAATTCATAATAATCCAAAAAAAAAAATCGCTAATTCTTAAATCATATATCGCAAATCGATTGTATGCTCATAATTCGTCTGTGGTTTCATTTCTTCAAAAAATTAGTACGTAATTTAACAGCTAATCTTTAGACAGGTGGAATCTATGGATAAGTGGTGAGTCCATCCGGCACTGTATTTGAAGTTTATATTATGGCTTACTCATAAAAGTTTGTCAGCGGTTCCTTAATTTGGCAAAGTAGTTGATTAATTTCAACTAATGAATAACCTTTTAAGTAAGAACCCTCACCCTCAGAGAAAAATATACCCTCTTTTCCAAGACAAACTCGTAAGTCTGGCTGTCATTCGATCTAAATTCAATAGAATTTGGAGGGCTTTTAACAGTGAAAAAGTTTGTTCAATGCGTACGTGCCTCGACCGCGATTGAATTTTTTGTGTGCTTCTATTTTTAGTGGTCATAAATGGCTAACGCTTTAATTTTTTCGCTAAATCCATAAAATTTCTATATATGTCAACGAATAAAGGATTGGAAATTAAAATTTTGAATAACAGTTTGTAAGTAATACAGTAAAATTAAGCGCGTCTAAAAATCTCCCATGCCTTTCACTACGCTACGCACGTTTGGCGTCGTTTAAAGTCCTTTGATAATATACCAACGCCGCAACCGGCTGACAAAAATATTGCGAACAAAATATACTTGTAACGACATATTCTAAGCGAATAGACTATACCTAGGTGAAATCGGAACAAATCTAAAAGCTCATAGAGCTTATCCTTTGTTGAGAACCTAGTATTATAATAATTATTCAGGCCGACCAGACAACTTTCCGCATGAAATTCAACGAACTCCTGTATATTCAACGTTCAACATTCAGCCGCTTTGTAAAAGGAGATAGCTTTTGTAAATGGAGGAGAGTAGGATAATAAGGTAGCCAAACTTCATGTATTTTCAGACATGTCCTGCTTTATTAGCAATGCCCATATTACGACTAAGTTTTCCCGGTTCTGCGGCTGAAGTCCTGTTCTAGAATATCTCTCTAATTCAATATCTTCGACTTGAGGCCGTAAACAGTCTTTCTCGCTCTTACGAATAATATGTTGGTAGGTGCGACAGGCAGCATTGCAGTGGAATATGATATAAAACAACGTTGTATCACATTACTAAAAACTAATTACTAAGCCAGTTAAAAAAATAACGTTTTTAAAACCGACACAAATAAAAAAAGGCGTGTGACACTCGGAGACTGCCGCGGTAAAGCTATTGCATTGAATTTAAAGTTATTTTTAGTTTTGCCATCAATCGAAAAGTAAAACTTTTGGTACCAGGCTGCCATGAAAGCAGGGAGTGCAACTTCACAAACTTTTTAGTTTTTAGCGATATCACGTGCGTGATATTTCAAAAAGTCATTAAAAAGTTCTGCTATACTTTGATAGATGGCAAACTAAAAACTAAAAAGTTTGTGGAGTTGCGCTCCCTGCTTTCATGCTAGCCTAGTACCAAAAGCTCTACTTTAGGAGTGCTAGGTTATTTTCGTTACGGAATTTCTGGATTTGGTCTGCACCGTCAAAGCCCGCGATAGAAGCTATGCAATAGCTTAAAAATGCATATTAGTAGTATATTAATATTATTGTAGTTTCCGATAAAATTCAAAAAACTTTGTGGTAACTAGCCACGGCCGAAGCCTCTCACCAGACCTGACAAAGCTGAAAAGCTGGCGGGTATTGAAACCGTGACCCGAATCTGAGCGCGTCACTGCACCAGGAAGTTCTTAAAGATACATGATGACGTGATTATTTTGTTGAATCTCTCACTCCCTCGCACACACAATATACATAAGAAGACCTATAAAGTTTTTAAAGCCTGAAGACTAGCCTTTGAGTACGTTCCCAAGTCTTTAAGCGTATCAAGCGAGTTTAATCTGTGCGGATCAAAGTTTGCACCTAGATTGCGGGCACAGCCGACTGCGCAGAACTCCGTAACCGAAATTAGACTTGCGTATTCAGAACAATATGGGACACGGGTACATCTGCAAGCCCTCTAAAACTATTGTTCCGAAACTTTGGATCGGCATAACCGGCCCCCGGAGAGGCGTTCGCTTAGCCGACTCCAATGTGAACGTGTTCTGAGGGAATGACGTTGGGAAAGTCTCGTGTATATTGACTAGTGAGCGAAGTTGTTTGAAACGAGGATATGTATTGTTTTTACAAGTTATGATTATGTATTATTTCTACGTATTTGGGGCTAATCTTTCGACTTAGTTTTAAACCTGTTATACCCAATTTATTGGACTCAAAATTGGATCGGAACAATAACCATGGAGTAATCTCATGAGCATGGAGTAATCTCATGAGCATGGTCTAAGTACTATGGTAATTTACAAAAAATATTATTATGAGGTGTCGGTGTCACTACGACATTTTAAATACTTAATTTTATTATTTTATTCATTAACTAGCTGTTGCCCGCGGCTCCGCCCGCGTGAATTACGATTTTTTTACATAATATACCTTCCTACTGGAATTCCTTGATTTTTCGCGGGATTCTGGTGTGATGTTGTACTGAAAACCTGTTCTTACTTTGCACGGGTTATCTTGTGGTGATTTTGAAAACTCCTTTTTCTTAATAAAAATATAAAGTTTCATTAATACGTAGTTGAAAGATCAAGTCCTTTTCATTGTGATTTTTATTCTGAAACCACGAAATATGTCAAAAATTATTAAACCATGACGTGAAAAGTTGTACTGGTGGTAGAACTCTTCATTCAGAGTTCGGCCGGGTAGGTACCACTGGGATGAATTACTCTACTAACAATATTCCCCAGCCCAACATAATATAAGAGTCTTTTATAAATCTTTGCTTCATCTCAATACAATCCAAAACATCAGAATGGACAATGGCTATATATTTCCTTACATATAAAAATACCTTAGATGACAGTCAGTCGGTTAGGATCGATAAGACCTAAGAGTTAAAAATATTTGTGAACCATTATCTTACCCTTTCCATATTGCGGATGATAAAGTTTAAATCTGCTCATGTCTGTCTTAACAGTGCCACCTTAATATAAAGTCAGGAAACAGTAAATAACATGACAGTTAATTTTTTTTTTTTAAATTCGGTAGACCTATCTCAGAGTTTTACATTCAAGTTCCACATAAATAGTAGAGATGGCGCTATACGGTTAACGTAGCGATAACGCCAGTTACATGATTTTTGTTCACCCTAAAAGTGAAAAAATTTAAACCATATAAAATCTCCTGCTAAGCCTATTTATTTACGGCTGTAAGGGTACTCCAATCTTACTTGAGCCCTACGTCCTAGCCCTAGGTTCTTTGTGCATTCCGAGTTTCAAGTCACCTACCTACTTGAACTTAAAGGTTCTGATGTCTGTAATTTCTGAACTACAAAAGTGATGATGATAAGATTCGTATTGGAATAATCTTTAAAGAACCTCCTTTCTAACAAAAAAAGAATGAATGGAATCGGACAACGCGTTAATGAATTATAACTAAAAAACGTTTGGACTTTGATGCCGTCTTCCAGGGAAACCATGATGAATTTCGGGACAAAAAGTATCCTATGTCCTACCTCGGGGTATGAACTATAATCATGTCAAGTTTCATTTAAATCCATCCAGCGGATTAGCCGTGATGCCCGGTCGTGAAACAGACAGACAGACAGACAGACAGACAGACAGACAGACAGACAAAAATTAAACAAATTACAGTTTTGGCTTCAGTATCGACTAAATAGTGTCCTCCAACAAAAATTTTCAAAATATCTTCAATGTACAGAATTCGACCCTTTACAGTTTTATTATAAGTATAGAAGATTTTAAATACCTACAAAGTACTCTACGAGTATTTTACCCACGACTGTTTTGCTAACGCGCAGTTGGAGCATTTACAAATTAGACTAGGAATACTTCACTGCTGTACGATGAAAACTTAAAAGAAATAGACATACATGTCTATCCCTACTGAATATTATAAATGCGAAAGTAACTATGTCTGTCTGTTACGCTTTCACGCCTAAACCACTAAACCAATCTTGATAAAATTTGGAACAAATATAGAATGAAGCTTGGGAAAGGACACTTTGTATACCGAAAAATACCACGGTTCACCAAGTTTTGG
Source organism: Coenonympha glycerion (assembly GCA_963855885.1). Lineage (NCBI taxonomy): Eukaryota > Metazoa > Arthropoda > Insecta > Lepidoptera > Nymphalidae > Coenonympha > Coenonympha glycerion. The sequence goes on from OY979639.1 coordinate 11,865,285, forward strand.
ATTTCGAAAAATCCAAAACTCGCTATTGCTATATTTCTTTGAAAGTAGATAGGTCGGTCAGAAATGAGAGCGGGAACGGGAACGGGAAAATTTTTAATCCAGGGGAAGTCCACGATTCTCATGGAATTTGTAAAAACCAAAATTCACGCGGGCGGAGCCGCGGGTAACTGCTGGTAATGTTATATTTATTAATATTCTCGAAAAACATTTCTTTTCATAGGATGTCCAGTCATTTTATTAGTTCCAGCAAGTGGAGTGGAGTGAAGTGTGAACTAAACCACAGGCATAATATTATGATCGATATACGTCTAAGCCAAGCACCCATACAAGCTCCGTGAAAGCGTCAGGTCCCATTTATGAAGAGGATTCGGCAGTTTGAATTATTAACGCCCAAACTGTTGAACTGAATAACACCGATCTATAAAGCTTCAAAGCTCCTGTCGATATTTCTTCATAAGTACATTAGAGACGAACCAGAAAGATGAAAAATCCATGTTAAACTAATGATGAGGGTGGGATACGGGTGAATTCTTTAATTCCGATCGATTTCAGATTATTACAATAATTTCTTTCATAATATAGTAGGAGTTCGAAACTCGATTAAAAAAAGAAGGAGATTTTCAATTAGACAGAAATTGAAAAAAAATAGACAAAATTAGATTTTTTTTTATGTTTGTCATCTCAGAACTTCCGACTGGGTAAACTGATTTTGATGATTCTTATTTTATTTGAATGTTGGTGCTTCCTGAGTGGTTGTTTGCGCCGTTAACTTATAACTATATTATACTTATCGACTATATTTATAATATAGTCGATATTATTACTTTTAATTGGACTGTTATCAAAATGAATTCTTTACTCTTCCATCCTTCTGTATATATAGGTCATACGTTCATTTCATTTGCTCCGGAAATTCACGCACAAAAATTTCACAGAAAATGTTATACTTACTCGTACATCAATAAATCTGGGTTTATTTGCGTTTCCCTCTTGAGAGTAGGTACTTCTATAGATTGGATAGGGTTTCATTTAAATTCAAACAAATTATTATTGACAAACAAATCTAAGGACACGAACATTAAAGGAAAAGCTACCTACGAGTGCGTATAATAATGGTAAACAACACAACAACTATACAACACTACAACTCAGCGTTGCCAGATTTTATTTTTTGCGAAATCGGGATTTTGGAACTTTTTGACTAAAAAAAAACAGGATTTTTTCATCGAAAGCGTGACAGTAAAAATCTAGTTAATTGTTTTTTTTTCAATATTTTATCTATTTATTTTAGTCGATTTATGTTGCCGTTAAGCAGAAACACGAATGGATAACATTTTCTCGATAGAAAGATCTCCCAAAAGTTGCTCCAAAATCTCAATTTTTCTTTTTATCGGAAACTACAATGGGTGTATGTGTAATTTCTGTTTTAATGTTTCGGTAGTCATAATATCCAAAAACATCCTCAAAAGATTTTCGACAACTGGCTTAGTTTTTTAGTAATTAGGTAAAACGTCGTTTGTCTGTTATATTCTTGCAATGCTGCATGTCGCACCTACCAACGTATTCGTGAGAGTGAAAAGCACAAAAATAAATTCAGTAAACTTAACACCATTATTGGCATTAAATACACATACAACATCTCTTCAACTAGCAGTGAACTTCGTTTAGTCATGATTCAAATCTTGGACGGTTAAGATAATACAAGTACTCAAAATTTTAGGTTTGATGAAAATAGTTTTACGTATACTATGAAACTTAGTTGCCCCAAGCTAAGTTTCGTCTTGAGAGGCCTTTATATGTATCCTTATCATTGCAGATTTAGTGCAAAGCGGATTTGCGGCTGGACAAAGGCCTCCTGCAATGATTTGCAGCCCACACGGTCTTGCTCCACTTGTATCCAGCGACTTCCCGCGACTTTTTTAATGTCGTCAGTCCATCTGGTCGGAGGGTTGCCAACACTGCGCTTATTATACTTATTTGTTGCGTGTAAAAAAATCGGATGTTACGCCTGCATGTCGGGCGTCGGCCATTAATTCGAAATTCGAATATAAAACGCGATGTCTCATAGCACCACCAATAGCGGACAAGTTTTATTGTCGGACTGAGTGTTTAAATGACTCTTACTGCCATGACGAGGGATATATGCCTAGAGTTATTGAGCTGGGAGTCCAGGATAGAAAGAGTATTTCTGTTTTATTAGGGTTTTGTGGACATTTCATTCAGTTACTACTAGGGGATTATTGCCTACGACTTCATTCGGGTACATGGCGACCGCATGGCCGTTGTAGGTCGTGGGTTCGATTCCCACTACTGGTAAAAGTGTTTGTAATGAACATGAATGTTTTCCAGTGCGTGGGTGTTTTTCATATATTATATATAATATGTATGTATATTTATCAGTTATCTAGTACCCATAACATAAGGTATCGCTTACTTTGGGGCTAGATTGCGATGTGTGTAAAGTCCTGATATACATATATTTTTATTTGTTTTGAGTTTGAAAATTTTCCCTCAAATAAGATAATATTGCCTGTCTATCTGAAATAATGAGTGAAACAATTTTATGACATATTAGTGCAGTTATTTCAAGGGTAAACACTTTCATTTTTTTAGTAAAAAAAACAACAACAAAATTATTTTATTTTGAAGAATCTTGTGTTAAATGTTATAAGTGTATTAGGTAGCATAGCATTTTTTATGGAAGTGATAGTAAAAACTATTATATAATAATTTGAAAAAACTTTTGAACCAAATTATTCTTCCATAATATATTATTTGAATTTAAGTGCATGTACTCAAGAGTATTTTTATTTTGCTCTTCAATATCATTTAGAATTCCCAAAATATTACCGATATTTTAAAAGTAAACGTTGTAGATCACTTTAAGTAAGTTTTCAGTTGGCACACACCCAAAGTGTATACAGAGCTTGTACGGGGAAAAGCCGAAACAAAATACAAAGTCTTACAAACTCGAGTTTTGTACTTTCCGTTTGAAGTAAAAAAGGAAACACAAATCACGTTAAAACATCCAAAACCTTATAAGAATGTGATCTCATAAATTCGACGCCAATGTTATTATGCCATGTTATTTCTCTTTGGGTTTTGAGCATGGGCTTATTAATTTTGGACGACGAGTGTAATACAAAATTCACGAATAAAGTGTCCCAAGAAAACCTGTATAAACGAGAGGGTACATGAGTATTTTTATAAACAAACTAAAACATTGTAATTTATGTCTTAAACCATTACAATTCAGCCTAATTTTCAAACACGAGACTGAAGTGTGATTGTATGTATTTTCACGTTTTGTATGTCATTCGGTTCGGACACTTTTTAGCGCTGACCCACAATCCTTAATTTATAAATCAATGGTTTTGAGATTCAAATGTAATATCAATGCGCTCGGAGCTTCAGTTAAAACCTATAAGTCTGTATAATAATACAATAATAAACCATGTCTATATTTAAAAAAATATGACCAACTGACTAATATAACAATGCACAGCATAAATCACTCTCTCAAAACACAAAGATGGGGTTTTAATTTGGTATACAAAAAGCCACCACATGAAATATCAAGCTAAGATAAAAAGACGGAAATCGAACGAATTTCATTTATAATAATCGGTCAAGTGTGAGTCGAACTCGCACATTGTGGGTTCCGTACGATCAAGACTAATATCAAAACACCTCGAACGAGCAAAAAATCACGTTTGTTGAATGGGAGCCCCGTTAAATATTTACTTTATTATATTTTTAGTATTTGTTGTTATAAATACATCATCAGCTTTGGAAATTTCAAGTGTCTATCAATATGAGATACAGCCTGGTGACAGACGGATGGTCTGTCACCAGGTCATGATTTTGTACCATAAGCACCCGCTAAGAAAGGATTTTTAAAAATTCAACCCCTAAGGGTAAAATAAAAGTCGTACAAGTAAATACACGGGCGCCTTCTAGTTATCAATAAACGCACATGTAGGCTAAATAATAACAAACAACAAAAACAAATAAATCAATGCCAACAGAAACACATCAGATCGACCATTGATGTAATAAAATCATTCAAATACTGAATCGCTGAACAAGTATATCGGGAGGAAAAACAAGAAAATAAGAACGAAATAAAACAAGGGACATGACTAACTGACCTATTATACTGAGAAAACAGAATGATAAAAAATAGTATTCCTCCGAGATAATAGAAAATGAACTACGTACGAACAATACAAAAGAAAAGAATTATGCTACATTTAAGTAGTAGGTATGTGATATCTTTAATACTTCTATACTTACTACTTACTTCTATAATATTGAGTACATGAGTTTTTGTTTGTTTGTACGTACTCGTACTAATCTCAGGAAGTACTAGTCCGAATTGAAAAATTCTTTTTGTGTGGGATAGTTATTTGTTGACAGGCGGACAGCAAAGTCTTAGTAATAGAGTCCCGTTTTTACCCTTATGGAACAGATTTCGTTACCATCCCGTAACGTTCCGTACTGTACAGGACAACTGGGAGAGGCAAAATACAACTAAGACCTGCAGACAGCTTTCTATCGGAAGAAATGCGACAACGGTTCCCGGTAGAGTGGCAGGGAGGAGGTTTTTTAGTCCGTAGGTCATTGGGCACCATTCCCAATGGAGTCGGGCGTTACCAGTAGGTCCTATGAGGGTTTTTCCTCTTTCCCTAACAAAAAAAAAATAAACGTTCCGTGTACCCCTAAAAAAGAAGCGCCATCTAACATTTTTGCAAATACGCCGCAACATGGCGTCACAGCTGTGGATACTCACGCGCGGACTAGTTAATAACAAGTATATCTGTGGCGTGGACCGCGATACTGCAGTCGGCTTTCTACGGACGCCGTTGATGTCAAAACAAACTTTTTTGACACCAAAAAATCTGACACTATTTTGCGCGGTCCACCGGGTCTTGCGTATAGTGTCCATTACGTCCATTATTACAACTTACCACACGTATAGACCACTTTGATGTACGTCCGACTGCCAGTTCGACAAGGCTTCCCGAACATCTTGCTGTCCGCCGAAAGCACGCAGCGCCGTTTGCCGTGGCACTCCCGCATAGCTGTCTCTGTTGCGTAGGGCTCCAGGCACGCTGATAAACAACAAAAAGGAAAAGATTATAAAATTAACGCTGGTTTTGTGTTACGGGAACTTCATTTGGGATGCCCGATATCGGAGCGATATGACATATTATGTAAAGGAATACAAGTAGTTTTCGAAAGATGTTGTACGGCCAAATAACGACGTAGAGTAATATTTATTGGACATTTTCTGGATAGTCCTTGTGAGAAAGTTCTGGACATGACTGCTGGAATGTCAACTCCACACCAGAAAACGAGTGTTAAAATTCTGCTGATTGAAGTCATTAATTGAACCATGAGAAGTCCAGAACTTCAAACTTTAAACTGAAAAACTTCATAGGGAGTGTAACGTGCAATTTGAAATTCGATCCATTCCAGTAATTATGTAAGCGGCAAGTATACATCAATTCATCCATGTGCTTCGGAAAGCAAAGGTATGGTCGGCGCAAAAATATCTATTGTCGTGCCAACCGTAAAAATTAGGAAAGGGCTGATATACCTATAGTACTAAAAGTCAAACTGCATTGCAAACGATACCGAAATTATTTGCGTAACAAATAAAAAAATTGTTACGTAGCTTATTTAGGGTAGAGAATGACCTACTATATAAATACAGTACAGTAAAGATAACAGTATCAATAGGGTATGCACGATATCTTATACTACGCTCGTTCTAGTAATACAACAAAAAACCACGATACATTCAACGTCGGTCGTAGAAGCAAGGGTAAAGATTCGACTGATACCGCTTCAGATACCGCACGCAATTCGACTGATACCGCTTCAGATACCGCACGCAATTTTATGTGATGCCCTTTATAGAGGACGTAATAACTCGAGGGATACTCACTCTCCTCCTTCATGCCCCGCGGTTGTGGGCATTGTATCGAGTCGTACTCCGTCCTTCCGTACTGAGCCGAATATATGGCCACCCTGGAGTGTGGGTTACAGCTTAAATGAAGCACGTCGTTCTCGCAGCCCACTTTGCTCCGGAACTCATCTGCCGAACAAAAACCAACCTTACACACGAGCGCCAAGCCTCAAACTCAGTTAACCTTAATTTCGTTATAATAAAGCTCCCAGACTCAGTGTTTTGCTCTTTTTCTCAACAAAGTTTTCTAGAATTAAAACACAGCACTTAAGATTATTGCTTGTGAATTCTGATGTCTTTGATTGCGCACTCTTTAAATAATTAATATAACTTCCCAAGTCTCGCTTGAGTGGAATTGTAGTCAAGTCTGAATTTTCTAATTTTCAAAAACCCGTCCTTACTCTACGTCGTAATAATTTTATTTATGCTCATATATAAATTTCAGCTCAATCCGTCCAGTGGCTAAGGTCGTGTAGGTATTGAAAGCTCTGTCAGTCGGTCAGTCACTTTTTCCATCCATAGTTTTTTCGGGATAAAACCTAGCCTGTATCTTAATCCAAAATATGTACCCAAAAAGCCAATTCGGTTTGGTAGATGCGATGTGTAACAAACATCCTCACTAACATACAAACATTCACCTTTTTTATATTAGTGTGATCAAAAATAATAAAAAATAAACATAGGTACGAGTATACTTTAACTCTATTTAAAATAAGATGTACCTAAGTAAAGTGTAAGAAGTGACTTGAAAACAGTCAAAGTAGTTTACGTAAGAGATAACATCACTGTACCACATTTCCACACCTCGAAACCTTCGCTCCTTTACTTTTACTGACTTGCATAGAATTTTATTGCCGATTCCCAAAAGTGTTTCTGAAGTCGAGTGCTTGAGGCGAGAATTTTATCACGCTGTCGTGCTATGTACTGGCGATAGCATTAAGGTTAAGATATTCATGTGCATTGTGATCCTGAATGTAGGTTTTAAGTTTCAACCATTGCAGAGTTATAAACTAAGGAGTTGGGGTCAGCGCTAAAAAGTGTCCGAACCGAATGACATACAAAACGCTAAAAGATATACAATCGCACTGCAGTCTGGTGTTTGAAAATTAGGCCGTATAGTAATGGTTTAAGACATAAATTACAATGTTTCAGTTTGTTCATAAAAATACTCATCTACCCTCGTTTATATAGGTTTTCTCGGGACACTTTTTTCGTGAATTAGTTGTCCATAGATTTATAAGCCTATGGTTTCAACATATAAAGTTGCAAAAATACCTTGCTAGCGGACGCCCGAGTGAACATGCACTTTTTACAAATCACGCGGGAACCATGGATTTTTCTGGGATAAAAAGTAGCCTTTGTAGTTACTCAATATGAGTGACTTTTTAAATTAAACTTCTATATTATTTACTATTTCATAACTTAAAATGTTATCATATTTTAAGTTATAAAAGTACAGTACAGCTAATTTATTGGAGTTTAGTAAAATTCAAAACGTCTCGAATTAAAAGCAGGAGTAGTTGAGTACTCTCCAGCTCCTTTTGACTACCAAATGTCTAGTCATTTGATGGTCGAAAGGGGCTTTGCCTGAAAAATGTTTCACGAGCTTAGCAAATTGATTACAGATTTCGACCTCCTTTCGAATTTTCACTCTACCCAAACTACCCAAACTCGCTCCCGCAATCCATTTCATTTAATTTCAAGTTTCAATACGAAATGCGGCTCGTTTGCTTGGTATAATAAAAATTGTTACTAGTGTAAGGGAATTATGAATAAGAATTTTAATTATGTACTATCAGTTTAGTTTGATTAAACACCAGTCTACCTGTGAGAGCCTCTCATCAAGGGATCAAGGGGAGGAGTTTGGCACCTCTAAGCCTGACATTCTGGCATATGTTAAAAATATAGAATTTTCTGAACTAGAAATTAAAAATGTGAGAAAATGATCGCTAATTATTTTTTTAATTTTGTCCGGAAGAGATGCAATAGCAATCTTAAAAACGCATGGATGTCCAGATATGGCTAGAACTGCAGTATCCAGGCTCCTCTAACCTTTCAGAGCTACGTACGTTTGCGTATTCTAAATCACTATAATGTTGACCAAACCCCTATAATTCTGAGAGGTGACCCTATGACACATAAAAAGAGGTTGACACTATATTTTAGAGATGTAAAAAAGTAAGTAAAATAAGTTTTCGTGACAAAAATAATGATGTACCAAATCATATCTTTATTTTAAAATCCTTGTTGTTCAATGCACATAATTATAAGGTGGGGTGGAGCAAAATATTTTTTTCGTTTTTAGTTTCATGCATCCTAGAGAACGCCATATTTAATTTAATGTGGCGTCAATAAAGAAGATCCCAAGGTCATCTTATTTGTCAAATTATGATAAGCTGTTTAGAAGTTATGAGAGAGCAGATGAATATACATACAAGTGAAAAACATAACCCTTCCGTAGTCAGGTAAAAAGGAAAAACAAACGAATGAAAACTTCCTATCATTTCCAAGAAAATTTCCTTCGCTTGTTTTAGCAAGAATAAGAGGTTAACGGTGTAATCGGTGCCAAGGAATACGCTGACCTGCTCGGAGAGGTGCCAATCTTATTGAAGCCGGAGAAAGGGCTTGCGGATGCGACACGTGATCAATAATGCTGTCTTTTACTCCGTTAATGGTTCCGTTTTCAATGTAAGCGTTCCAATTTCAAACGCAGTACGTCTGTCTCTGATGGTATTTAGACTAACGTCTTCCTGGCTTGTTGTTATTAATATTATCTACAGTGCGACAACGCTTTCTTGGCGCGTGGCCATAATGGGAACTAACGCCGCTATCTTGTGATAGAGTTTGATAGTTCGCTCTGTCGGTATATCGCTATTATATGCTGTGTTGTTTTTGCTGAATATTTACTAAAGTAAAACTAAAATTGAAGTAAAATTGAGAAGATTTTATGGTATGAAGGTATGCTCTAACTCAACAGATGGGCAATTTTATCCCGAAAATCCACAGTGCCTGAGAGATTTTTATAAAACCGAAAAACCACGAAACCTAGCTTAGTAAATGATGATTTAAATAATGAAGTACTTACAAGGACGGCATTTATAGGCCACCTCGACGAACCTTCTGGACCCCGGACACGGGTCCACGCCGAAAGCTTTAGGGCTGGTGTGGAACTTGCACTGCCTCTTCTTCTGACACGCCTCCACCACCGTCTGTAACAAGGAATACTGCCGCATTTTAGTTAGCATGCCGATCATGCTGCGGCTTGGGATTTTAATCTATACAAGGTTATAATAAAAAATACCAATTCGCTCTCGGCCTGTAGTTGTTTACATTAATACTAACAACTTTTGTTCTACAGCTTTTCAAAATTCAGTATTAATTTATTTCATACAAAAGAAATGTTATTTCTGTAAAGTGACATTACACTGTTGCGGTTTCGCGCCGCGCCATTGCCACTTGCCGCTGTTACATTACAGAGTAGGAACAAGTAGAGTATCTCTGTAAAATATTGAGTATTTTGATATTTTTCAAAATATCGAATGAAAAAAAAATTGTTTAACAAAAGTTGTTAGCGTTAATGTAAACAACTACAGGCCGGGAGCGATTTGGTATGTTTTTATATAACCCTGTAGATTCCATCGAAATACCAAATCAAAATTAAAATGTTTATTCTTTTTCTTATGCCTAACTTATAGAATATCAGTCTCTACTGTCATGTTTTGAAATATACCTTCTACAGTTTTTGAAACAGTTTGCAGTGTACTACAGTTATTGTAAACCTAATTTCTATGAATATTCTAGATAAATAAGATTGTATGTTTGTTGTTTAATCATGCCACAACTACTTAACCTATTTGGCAGTTTGTAATGTAGATAGATGTAAGATTAAGCCCAGACTAATACGTAGGCTACTTTGTACCCTACAGAAATTTGTGGTTCCTGCGAAAAGAAAACTAACGTGACCGGAGACGGAAACAAACCTTTTTCATTGCTATTTTCAACCAACTTCAAAACAATAACTATTAATTTATTAGAACCTTTATTTATGTACGTCCCTCGATTACTCGAAAACGCCTGGACCGATTTGGATAAATCTTAGGAAAAGATTTTTAATGTTCGCCAATTTGAAGTCGGGCGATGTTTCCTACAATCATAGTCCTTTGTAACACCTACTCGATGTGCGAAGAAATAACGATATTGTACTATTGTACTATCGCTCGACTTTGAATTGGTGTACACTAAAAATATTTTACTCTTTTTGGAGCATTTGAAGTCGTTTTTTTTTAAAGATTTTTTTTTATGTAAGTATATAAACATGCTTTAGATCGTCCCAAACAGTAGGAATGCAAATAGCACGTTCCCTAAATCACTTATTTTCCATTTCACGTTACGCAAAGGTTAAAAGGTATAAAAACCGCTGATTCACCGTAAAAAAGTCATATTGTTGAATCACGTCACGGATTGAGCCATAAAAGCCTGGCTGAATGTAGCGACATGCCAAAAACCACTCAATCGACATTTAAAATGCTTCGCAAACGTCCTACTTTTGTTACTAGATTGCACTAAGTATTTAGCCATCAGAAGTAGGAAAAGGCTCCTTTTCCACCAAGTAGTGTCGATTCTGTGCCAAATCAAGCGGATGTTTATCCTGAACTTGCATTCTTATTCAGTGCCCTTAGTATAGCCCTATGTATCATTTTTTATCCCTTATCTATGTAGGGGATAAAAAAACGATACCTCAATTTTATCCTCCACTGGCTACAGCACGCCAAAAGAAGAAAGGCCAACTAATCTTTCTCCCGTTTAATTCATGGAAGACGTTATCTCTACCACAAATTATTTCCCCGTGGAGAAATAGTCCCTAGCTCAAATTAACAATTCTGAAAGACGACCATTCCCAGTAGTGTGCCACAAAAGGGGGTTTTGTAAGTTTTTAAGTAAAAAAAGAGTAATACGAATTTTGGAACATAATATTGCGAGGATAATCAATAAGGAGAAATTAGTACTCAATCCTCTTCTGTTGCGTGAGTATTTAGTGCTAGCTTTGGGTATTCAGCCAGCAAATTACCAGTCATTTACTCGGTGTATGACTAGAAATACGAATGTAAGTTCTTAGAGCTTTTTTTATTTTCACGAATCAGTTATTTTGCGGCGATAATTCGTGAACGACTTTGTTAGTTGAGGATTTTCTATAGAAACTTTCCTAATAACAATTTTTTAGGGTTCGTCTTTCAATATTAAATGTAAAATATTGGTAAAAAATATATCTACTAATCAAGTTTATAAAATTTCAAATAGCAACGACCTACGCAGGATTTATTTATTATTTATTATTTATTTATTTATATAACTTTATTGCACACACACAGAGAAACACAAATAGAGAGACAAAATACAACGGAACACTGTGAGCGCAAAGGCGGCCTTATTGCTAGTGCAATCTCTACCAGGCAACCTTTGGTGAGAGGATTAGTGTAATGAAGCGCGGGATAGTGCAATTAAAATAAAATAAGATATATACAATAAATAAATATATATAAATATACATATATATATATATATACACATTTAAACCCATATAATACATATATACATATAATATCTACTAATACATGAGCATTTTCCGTTACACTATTTGCATACAGATAGATAATACTGGTACAAGCGACTTTTGAAAATTGAGATGGATTTAGAGTGACGGATTTCATGCGGCAGACTATTCCACAGTTTCACGGACTTGCATGTGAATGAATCGCCGTAGTAACGTGAGCTACTAACTGGCACATGCAAGCGATTGTCTTTACACGATCTTAGATGTTGGCGTTCAACGTTCGAGCCGAGGTAGGTGAAACGCTGCTTTAGGTACGAAGTAGTAGATTTATAGTGTTTAAAGTTTTTCTTGGTGCAAATTGCTTTTCGAAATTGGTGGTAGAGTCCATTGATGAAACTAATACCACCGAATATAATACTACTAATACTAAATTTTATCAATATTCGTCTGATACTTCATACTAGCAAACGCTTACGGTTCCGCGCGCGTGTCATTCGGTTTTTCCACAAATAAATTGAAGCCTTTGTGTTTATCTTATATATATAAAAGAAGAAACTGACGGTTTCTTCGGTTTTACCGGTACTTTCAAAGGTTTTTGAGCAAGTCTTATATTCACGTTTAAATAACTATCTAACAAATATTAATTTTCTTTTTAAAGGGCAATATGGATTCCGCAGCAAATCCAATACGCTATCAGCAACAATAGATTTAATAACAAAAATTAAAGTGAATATTGATAAAAAAAATATAGTTTTGGGTATTTTCATAGATTTAAAAAAAGCTTTTGACACAGTCTCTCATTCCATTTTATTAAACAAATTAGAAAATATAGGTATAACTGGTTCGGCATTAAAAATTATGAAATCTTATCTCACAAGTAGAAAACAAATTGTAAAAATTGAAAATTTTAGAAGTAAACCAAATAATATTAACTATGGAATACCGCAGGGGTCCATATTGGGACCACTGTTATTTTTAATATATATAAATGACATAGGAAATTTAGGCTTGACTGGAGATGTATCACTTTACGCCGACGATACATGTTTATTCTACTTCGGTAACTCAATACACGAAATAATATCAAATGCTCAAAACGATTTAGAATTATTGAACGAATGGTTTCAATACAACTTACTAACCATAAATGTCTCTAAAACTTCATATATGATTTTCAGTGCAAAAAATAAAAAGATCCCTACTTTTAATCCACTAACTATTGATAACCAAAACTTAAAACATTCTGATTCAGAAAAATATCTTGGTTTAGTTTTAGACCCAAAATTAACATGGCGAAGTCATATAGACAACCTACAATCAAGAATAGCATCGCTCACTGGAGCCTTGCGTAGATCTTCCCGATGTATACCACCAAAAGTCCGTGCCATCATATATAACTCACTAGCAAAGCCCGTAATAGAATACTTAATAGAAATATGGGGAAGTGCTTATCCAACAAATTTAAAAGATCTCCAAATTTCACAAAATAAGCTCCTTAAGACCTTATTTCAATTAGATTACCGTTTTCCAAGTAAAGAACTCTATAAGAAAACAAAGATTATGTCTATCACTCAACTTTATAAATACAAAACATGTATATTAATTAGGAAAATACTAACTGGAGCTACACATACTCAAATAACATTTAAAACAAAATCATACTTAAACAGTAGAAGCAAATATAAACTTCAAATACCGTTACGAAGAACAAATTACGGAACTAAAACCATACAAGTTGAGGGAGCACTGTTATATAATAGCTTACCAAAGGACGTAATATGTGACAAGTCATTTGTATCTTTTAAAAAAAACTAAAAAAACATTGTTTTGATATTTAATTATGCATGCCACTTTGCTTTTCAATGTGTTCACACAATTTATTTAAGAGTTTACCTTATGTATTCGTTGTTAATTTCTCATCAAGTGAAATTATTGTATTTCTTTTGAGAATAAACGTCTTTAAACCTACCTAACCTAAACTGACTGACTGACTGACTGACTGACTCACTGACATATCAACGCACAGCCCAAACCGCTGGGTCTAGAGACTCCAAATTTGGCACACATGTTCCTTGTGAGGTCTAGGGGAGCACTAAGAAAGGATTTTTCAAAATTCACCCTCTAAGGGGGTGAAACGGGGGTCCGAAGTTTGGATTTTATCAAGTTAAAATACGTCTTTACGCCGCAACTACTGTAGCGATTTGGCTCAAATTTGGAATGGAGGTATATTATATCTTGCATTATTACATAGGCTACTTTTCATCCCGAAAAAATTCATGGTTCCCGTGGGATAAGTTAAAAACCGAAATTCACGCGGAAAAAAAATCTCACGCCGCAAGTACACAACCGATTTGGATGAAATTTGGAATGGAGATAGATTATATCCTGGATTAATAAATAGGGTACTTTTTATCCCAAAAAAAAATCCATGGGTTTTGGAGGAGAAGGGAAAAACAGATATTCACGCGGGAAAAATACTACTTCCTGCCGTAATTACTGAACTGATATGGCTGAAATTATGAATAGAGATAGATTATATATTGGATTAATACGAAGGCTACTTTTCATCGCGAAAAAATTCATGGTTCCCGTTAGTAAAAAACCGAAATTAACGCGGAAAAAAAATCTTCATGCCGCAAGTGCACAACCGATTTGGCTGGAATTTGGAACGGAGATAGATTATATCCCGGGTTAATAAATAGGCTAATTTTCATCCCGGAAAAATCCATGGATTTTGCAGGAAAAAAGAAAAACAGATATTCATACGCGAAAAATACTACTTCACGCCGTAATTACTGAACTGATATGGCTGAAATTCTTAATATAGATAGATTGTATCCTGGATTAATATAAAGGCTACTTTTCATCCCGGAAAAATCCATGGTTTCCGCGGGAAACCTGAAACATTGATGTTCACGCGCGAAAAAAACTACTTTACGCTGTAATTACTGAATTGATATGACTAAAATTCGGAAAGGAGATACATTTTACCCCGGATTATTACATAGGCTACTTTTCATGCCGGAAAATTCCATCGTTTCTATGATAATAGTGAAAAACAGAAATCCACGCGGGAAAAATATTCCTTCATGCCGTAATTACTCAACTTATTTGGCTGAAATTTGGAACAGAGATATATTTTATCCTGGACTAATACGAAGGCTACTTTTTATCCCGGAAAATTTCATGGTTTCTATGATAATAGTAAAAAGCAGAAATCCACGCGGGGAAAATATTCATTCACGCCGCAACTACTGAACCGATTTAGCTCAAATTTGGAATGGAGATAAATTATATCCTGGATTAACACATAAGCTACATTTTATCCCGGAAAAATTCAAGGTTCCCGTGGGATTAGTTAAAAACCGAAATTCACGCGCAAAAAATTATTCACGCCGCTACTTCTGAATCGATTTGGCTGAAATTTGGAATGGAGATAATTTATATCCTGAATTAATGCCTAGGCTACTTTTTATCCTGGAAAAATTCATGGTATCTATGATAGGAGTGAAAAACAGATACCTACGCGGGAAAAATATTCCTTCACGCCTTACATACTAAACTGATGTTGCTGAAATGCGGAATGAAGTTAGATTTTATCCTGGTTTAATACAAAGGCTACTTTTTATCCCAAAAACAAATATGCACGCGGAAAAATCTTCACGCTGTAATTACTGAACTGATATGACTGAAATTCAAAGAGGGGATAGGTTTTATCCTGGATTAATACATAGGCAAATTTTTATCCCGTGAAAATCCATGGTTTATAAGAAAATAGTTAAATAGCAGATATTCATGCGGGAGAAATACTTCATCGTGCCGTCACTTCTGAACCGATTGGGCTGAAATTTGGAATGGAGATAGATTATATCCTAGAATCAACTACTTTTTTCTCGGGAAAATCCATTGTTTTCGTGATAATAGGGAAAATCAGATATTCATGCGGGAGAAAATTTATTCCTTCACGCACAACAACTGAAAATTTATGGTTTAAAGTTGAAATGAAGATTTCATGTAAATTAACACAAAGGGTACTTTTTATTCCGGAAAATGGATGGTTCCCGTAGAATAGCTAAAACTAAAATTTACGCGTGCGAAGTCGCGGGTATCTGCTAGTCTAGGATATAATTTATCTCCGTTTCAAATTTCAGCCAAATCGGTTCAGTAGTTGCGGTATCAAGTAGTACTTAACCGACACATACATGGAAGAATAAACATTTTTGTCCATAATTTGTCGCAATATCCAAATATTGTTGAAAAAAATAAACTAGAAATGTTACCAAATTACATAAAACTTTTTTACAAAAGTCGTTTTAATAGTTGGTAAACAACTCTAAATTGTATGAGCATTAATTAGCGTCAAGTATTTCAGTAAATATTAATTGAATTTATCACACGCAAAACCCTTTGACTGTGCAAAAGGCTTTTGGAAAACCGAATCTTCTTGCGACAAGTCAAGATATCAATAACCTTTTATAAGTGTTTAATAAAATGAACGCAATAATTCTATCAGCGTAATAATGTTTGGACTTGGATTAATTACTATGGAATATTCTTTTCATGAAGAATTAATTTACTAAGCTATTGACGTAGACCGTCTAGACAGATTATGAACAAACAAATTAAGATATATAAAAACAGTAGGTAAACTAGCTTTTTTGCGGCTTCGCCCCCGCTGGCGTGGAAACCATGAACTGGTTTGGTGAGCTTCTTTTCAGATCAGGGAGCGTTAGAAGTTAGATAAAATAGTTATCACTATTTAATAGCTACATAGGTAAGTATTTCATGACTATTTATAAAGTGCGTGTAAAATGAACCTAAATGAAATAAATTATTTGAATCTTGAAAGAATGGAACCTTAACTAGCATCCTAACTGTTATCCAAGCTGGATCAACCGAAATAGCAACAGCTCGAAAGGTTATCGATCCAAAATTTTAAACTCTATCTCTCAATAAAATATTTGTATTCATCTTACCTTCAGAGTTAGAAAACAATAATTAATTATTAAAAGTTTGCTTAGCTTTGCAGCTGGCAGATAATAGTAGACATAGGAACAGTATCTCATACAACAAAGAGAAAGAAAATTCTCGAAAGACGTTTGCCACTTGAGAGCCATTTTCACCGGCGCAAAAGGGGTCAAGAGTTGAACAAGATAAGCCAGGAGGCCGTATGCAAATTTTTTAGTGAAGTAGGTTCCATATTTTTTCTTAGCATGTTTATTATTTTACGCTACTGCGCGCCCAACATAACTCGAGAGTCGAGATCGGAGCGGAAAACTTCCACTCCTATAAAATTCGCTTTATTTACCACCGAAGTACCGGTAAAATTATTATTTGCGGAAACTTTTTCGAGCAGCTTAGCCCGCGAGGATTTCGTTTTACCGTGGATTTTTTCGAGATACAAATTTTAGGTTAGAGTCATATTGTTAACATTAAGATCAGTTATTAAATTTTAGCTGAGATTTAAGAAAATAAGATAAGTAGAAGTAGAAGTTTCAGACAAAGTAGTATTTCTAATTAGCCCACAGGCTAGATTGTTGTAGATAATAAAATATTCAGACGTACTAAATTTTATGTTAAATTTTATCATCATAGGATAATTATTTACATCCAAAATCATATTAAAAGATAATTATATTTTTAATAGTTATTAATATAATTACTTCAGGACTTGTACTAGATTATTATTGCTCACATCATGATTTCGATGCATGATTTCAATTGTTCATTAAAAATTAATGTAGATGAAGTTGCTCCTTAACGAAATTATCCACATGGCTACTGACATACCGCGATAGAATTAGATACACAGCGAGATATTCTCTCCGTGGTCACGATCCTCAGACATGAGGGACCGAGCGAAGAGAGAGATTTATACAGTTTATTAATGACCAAACTAAGTAGGTATATGTATACTATCCTGAAATGCATTTCACTTGGGTATTTCGCTACAGAATTTTGGAGTTTTGGAAAGTTATGGCTTTGAATATTACTTGCAAACTCACGCTCTATAGTTAGTGTAAACTATTCTAAGATTAGCTATCAATATTAAGATTGTATGATAATGCTTCCATTTAATTGAGTGCATAGTTTCCATATACTCTGGATATAATATTATCCAATACAGCTTATCAACATCCTACAGCTGGGCAAATGTTTGCTTAACATATTCGTATCATATTCGTGTTGGCAGGCTTCACTTCACATTATGTTAAAGAAATTTATACTAAGGTATCACCGTAGTGCGCCAACCTGAGTCAGGGAAATCATGAGAAAGTCGTCTTTATTGAAAATACATATTTTGATTACCTGTAAAGTACTAGGCCAAATACACGACGTATCTCCAACAACCTCGACAGCAACGGGCTGGTACTCCGTCAGCTCTGAAGAGCAGGAGCTTTGTGACGCGGACGTTCCATATTGAGCTACTTGAATACTAATTGTTGTTCCTCTCGGACATATTAGGGTCACCATCTCTTCATCGCACGCGGCTTTCTGATGCGTTCGGAGTGTTCCAAGGAGTAACTCTGGGGACAATATATTTCAATGATAACATGATTGAAAATAATGGAATATTATAGGGGATAACGGTCATACGAAAATTTTTAGTCGGATATGTTAGTACTTAGATATTTTATTGCAAGATAAAAAGGATTTTTTTTTTGTTCTGTGCAATGTTACTTTTTATAGAAAGTAGCGTTAGTCTAATGATATGAAATAAAGGCGTTTTCTACAACGCATATCAATGAACGTTTATTGTTTTATCGGTTTGTTCGTTTTTTTATTATCAAGAAGTATAAAAGCACAAACGTTTATCAAAATCAAAAATCTACTTAACGAATAGAAGCTTGTGTAGTAGAGTAGATAATAATCTATTCTACGAATCGACTCTCCAATTTAATTAAAGAAGAATATACTTTCTTTATTCGGGATATGAAACCTCTGAAAATATAACATTCTGTCCAAAAATAAACCTTGTGAATAAAATTGTTACTCCAAGTGCACCACAGGTGTCGTACCGCCTCATTACCGACGCCCGCACTTCGCTCGTAGCTGTTAGGCAAATACGCCTTTACCTTTGGGGTTTGCCGAGAGCCAATAGAAATTATGCAAACAGCGACATTGTAGTGCTAATCAGGGCTAACTGAAACAGATCACGTACAGCCATTCTGATTAACATCCATCCGCTGCATCCGCGGAGGCTGAGGAAATTCTTTTTAAAATTTTCAATTTAACCAATCCCTTTGGAGAATCCGAATGGCGTAAGCTACATCTCATGTTTTACCCATTCTAACGGATTTATGTCATAGTAAATAATAATTTTAAGTGGATTTGTGAAACCAAAAATATTTTAATAAGACCCGCCGCAGTGTAGATAGGTTACATATAGACTGTGAAAAGAAATTTGATTCAACGTTGAATTTTTGACGACCTCCGTGGCGCAGGGGACACACGCTCGGATTCGAGTGCCGGAGGTCGCGGGTTCGATTCCCGCCACGGGCCACTTTGGAATTTTATAATTTTTAAATTGGCTCAGGTCTGGTCTGGTGGGAGGCTTTGCCCGTGGCTAGTTACCACCCTACCAGCAAAGACGTACCGCCAAGCGATTTAGCGTTCCGGTAAGATGCTGTGTAGAAACCGTTGGGGTGATATAACTAACCCCTTCCAAGTTAGTACGCTAACATCTTCGACTGCATCATCACTTACCATCAGGTGAGATCGCAGTCAAGTACTAACTTGTATAGAGTAAAAAAAAAAAATATTAAAAATCTATGGATTGAAGAAGGCAGTTTGATGAAAATGTACTCGTAAATAGATAGTTTTTTTATAACTTGTCGATTACGCCTCAAATAATTTAACGGCAGTAGTAAGCTCTTTTTGAGCTTTAGTTTTTGGACATGAATTTAATGTAACTTGTCAACATATTTGTACAGCCATATTAATATTTAAGTATAAACATTTTTTTCGAATTATGGGAAAGATGGTATTTCAATTAATAAAAATTACATTCGAATGTAACATTGTATTTCAAAGTAGTTAATGAAGAGCATTTGGAGGTGAAGAGAGCATAAGATAGTGAAGAAACAAATGTTCACAATTTTTTCTTTTTAATATCAATTTTAATTCACCTCCAAACAAATTTATGCTCACCATGCATTCCGTAAACTTATCATTGTTCACTAAAGCGTTATTAATAAGAAAAAGCTTTTCAGTTGTGTTTATTTGCTCATTAATCAAATTCTAAATTGATCGGTGATCCATCACATTTTTTTTGTATTTTTACCGTTTCTACTTTTTTAGGGTTCAGTACTGCCGTTTGTAATTTTGTGTTTTAAAGCACCCAATTTATTTTATAGCTATATCAATCATTAAACAAATGATAAAATTTTAAGCAAAAGTTATGATAACCAGAAAAATAAACTTATTTTTACCTTATTATAAAAACATTAAACAGTATTATACACACAAGTTCCTAAAATGGCGGTTCCCAATATTCGATGTATCCATCGGTTTGCTTTACTAGAGATAGATACAATTTCTATCCCTAGTAAGGCAAACCATGGATAAATCAAATATTGTGAAACGCCATTAATGAACAAACAAAAAAATGGATTGCTGTATCAGATCGAAGGAGTTGTTTGTCAGAGGCAACCATTCTGTCACCAATTTATAAATTCATACGTCGGATATTTATAGTTATACCACACAGTGACGTTAATGTACGGAATTCTAAGTGCACAAGTTTGACTCGCACTTAAGCGATTTTCAATAATGACTTATGCTGCGAGTGTTTTCTGTGTAACGGAAGAGAAATCAATTAGGTTTTTATACATCGCTGCTTAAAAACTAAAGGGCCACAAAACAAATTTTTCCATATTCACTTTTATTCCAAAAATAGGGTCAAAATCACCCATATTCTCATATAACGCGAAGACACTCGTCGAAATCGGCCTTTAAATTACAGATTTACGCATATGCTCTTTTGGCATTTTCACACATTTGTGCATAAGTTCAGAGCAAAGCGGCCATCTTTTTAGTTGCGTCCCGACAGTCGGCGCGAACGCACGTCAATTTGTAGCTAAAGGGCCACATCGCGAAATTGTGTGTGAATTTTATAAGCTAAAGGGCCTCATTTTGGAATGCGTCCGTTTCGCATATAAAACACAAGTAAGAAAACCTTAATGTTTAAAATAAAAGTGCTACGTTTTGAAATGTGTTCGTTTAGCAAATAAAAAATGCTAAATTATGTTATTTTTGTTCTAAGCTTGAGAGTTGTTTCTGTGAAACGTCTGTTTTGCTTCAAATATTGTAGCGCTTGGGGTGTTTTCTTTAAGACAAAAGGCTTTGATGAAAATTGGAATTTATATTTTGGTGATGGTATACTTCGCTTTATGATGGTTAATTGATATTTAATGTTGTGCAATTAAATAACAGATTGTCTTTTATGTTACTTTAACAAATAATATTTATAATCTGTTAGATAGTTACATACTTACAACCGAAATTTTGTAATACTTTTACTTTTCAAATGAACGCGCTTTGTAACGGTTCTGAATTCAACAGGACGTACAAGGCTACTACTAAGTTCACTCTTATTATTTCATGGCTTGTTGATTGGGAAAGTAAATAGTAAAGACTAGTTGCAGTGTGAAAATTCATATTCTTATCTACCTGGCCGCTATAATGTATGAGTTTATTTCCCTTGCAGAATGAGTAACAGAACACAAAAAATTTTAAACATGGTTCTTCGTGAAAACAACAATTTATTCCATTCACGAAATCAAAAGCCGGACCAAAATTTACCTGCACCGGAGGAAAGTGAAAATTCACCAGTTCATTTGCAGAAGCATGATGATCATTATTCGTTCACCTATGAACCCACATCTTCTGACTTACACGATGATTCATTTGATACAAATTCTATACCAGATAGTCAGATTGGTTATGATAATATCGATTTGTCATCTGATGATACAAATGAAAAAGATTCGGCATGTCCTAAAAGGCCAAACAAAGTTATCGAAAGCAGTAGCTTAGATTCTGACGATGACTCCAGCTCAAGTTCTGATACTGATTTTAAGAGCTCAAAAAGTACGGTAGATCCTTTTTCATCAGACGACAGCGTAAAAGATCCCAACTACCAAGATGATTCTCCAGCTGAGTCAAATTCAGATACTGATTCGACAAGCCTGATTGAAACACAGGACGTTTTTTCACCAAAGCCTGGGACTTCTAGAGTTTTTAGTACGTATTCACCTATATCGGATAAGCAACAACGATTAGTTTAGACCAAGGTAAAATTATAAATGGGTAACATGTTTTTCTTAATTTTTCAGGCAATATTGATATGGAAGCTCTAAGCTCTGACAAGCAGCCATGCAGCATAGCTAACCAGCAGGCCGGCAACAACAATAAACCAACCAATGTTGATAGCCAAGCCGGCATCGATACCCAGTTACCAAGTGTCATTGATCTACCAGCCAGCGTCGATAACCAGTCACCAAGCGTCTTTGATTCACCAGCCAGCGTCGATAACCAGTCACCAAGCATCATTGACCAACCAGGCAGTGTTGATAACGAGTCACCAAGCGTCATTGATCCACCAGCCAGCGTCGATAACCAGTCACCAAGCATCATTGACCAACCAGGCAGTGTTGATAACGAGTCACCAAGCGTCATTGATCCACCAGCCAGCGTCGATACTGAGCCACCAAGCGTCGATGCACAATCCCCTTGTATTGACACAGATTTTCAACTCAGGTCTCGTAAAAGGAAAGCAAATCCAGAGTTATGGAAGAAAAATCAAGCAAAACTTTTAAAAAATAGTGGCAAAGCTTATACATCTTTATCAAAATCAAAGAAGCTTTTTGATGCTAAGAAAATGGGACCTGTTTGTTCCGATAAATGTAAGCTCAAATGTTCTTCTAAATTTACGGATGAAGAGCGGTTGTCTATTTTTGAAACATATTGGGCGACAGCTGATTTGCATATTCAGAGACAATTTGTCCACGAGCATATGACCAAAATTACCCCGAAGTATCGATATACTCGTGATGGCAGTAATAGAAAAAATCTTAATAATGCATATTATTTGCCACAAAATGAAACCCGCCTTCGAGTTTGCAAAACGTTTTTCATGCATACTCTTGCGATTTCTGATAAATTTATCAGAACCGTTGAAAAAAAACATTCTAACCCCGTAGGAACTCAAACTAAAGACGAGCGAGGAAAACATGGTAGCCACAACAAGACGGATCCTGATTTGATCAATGGTATTAAAGCGCATATTAACTCAATTCCACGGATTGAGAGTCATTATTGCCGAGCTCAAACGAAACGAGAGTATATTGAAGGTGGGACGAGCGTTTCTGCTTTACACAGAGATTATATTGAAAAATGTAAATCTGCGGGAAAAAGCTTCGCTTCGTACCAAATATATTATAACGTCTTTACAAATGAATTTAATATATCTTTCTGGCAGCCGAAAAAAGACCAATGTGACGATTGCATCGCCTATGCCAATGCTGAAGATAAGGTGTCACTTCAACCAAAATATGAACTGCATCTAAAAGAAAAATCTCTCGCAAGAGCCGAAAAGGAGAGAGATAAAGAAAAAGTAAGTGATAATTTTAAAGTGGCAGTCTATGACCTCCAAGCCGTAATGCCTTGTCCACGTGGTGAAGTTTCGAGTTTCTACTACATCTCAAAAGTGAACCTATTAAATTTTACTATCACTGAGCTTGCGACCAAAAACACTACTTGCTTTGTTTGGCACGAGGGAGAAGGAGCTCGAGGCGTCAACGAATTAGGTTCATGCGTATATATGTATTTAAAAGATTTGCATGATAAAGCATATGAAGCATTTGATATGGTTTTTTACAGTGACAATTGCTGTGGCCAACAGAAAAACAAATTTATGCTGGCAATGTACCAACACGCTCTTCGTGAGTTTCCAAAAATACGCAGCATAACACACAAATATTTGATTAAAGGTCATACCCAAAACGAGGGTGACTCAGTACACTCCGTTATTGGAAGGAATATTTCAAATGCACTGAAATCTTCGCAAATTTATGTACCAGATCAGTACATTACTTTAATCAAAACGGCTAAGAAAAAAGGTACACTTTACACCGTCAAAGAACTGACACATGACAGTTTCTACGACTTAAAACCCCTGGCTGCTGGTAATTACACCGTTACAGAAGATGGAGAAAAGCTGAGATGGACTGACATAAAAGTCATAAAAGTTGATCAAGAAAATCGAAACAAGTTCTTTTTTAAGACTTCGTACGACGATGCAGAGTTTAAGTCAGTGTTTACTTTGAGAAAAAAACAAGCGAAAACCAATACTGTCTTAGAGACGAAACTCAAAAAACTATATTCACAAAAACTAAAAGTTCCCGAGACAAAAAAAAGGGGCATACTGAACCTAATAGAAAAAAATGTGATACCAAAGTATTACCAAGCTTTTTATGCTAGTCTTTAAACGTAATAGCAGACTAATTTTATAAAACAAATACGGTTATATTTTAAACTCTTATTTAGTAATTACATAGAAACCGTATATAAAAATTTCTATTATTTTAATTGAAAATGGTGATCTCTATTTTGTAGTAGTACAAAGCATTTATTCATGTTACCTTTGTTATTAAAAATAATTGCTGAAAGTATGATTGTTATGTTACCAATAATTTGTGATAATATTTGTGCCTAACAAGATTTTAGAGTACTTATTTTTGTTTGTTTCCTTTTTTGTATGGTGCAAAAACACAATTTTTGCGGTAAAAAGTAAGGTATTTGTTTTTTTTTGTTATTTGGTGTGTGAAATTTTTTATTTTCTTTTTTTAAGATATAAGCTTGTCTCATTCCAACAAGATTGTGGTCAAATATTTTCATAAAACATTGAAACTTTTCCGACTTGTGGCCTTTTATTCATAATATTAATTTATTTTCATGAAAAAAATTATAAACTAAAGGGACTTATGTGCTGCTAGTTTTCTTTAGGTAACAGATACCACATAATTGAAATAAACAAGTTATAGGGAATTAAATTACGCATCGAATGATATAAAATGACACAAAATCATTAAAAGTTTGAGGGCCAAAAAAGCAAAAAAACTAAATGAAAATTTTCAATCTGCTCTCCTGAAAAAACTTAAATTTTGAGTTCTGGCCCTTTAGTTTTTAAGCAGCGACATGATAAGTATAAAATGATTCATAAGTCCACAGAGACAACCGACCTGCGATTGATCATTTTAAAACGAGCACGTTTAGCTTGCTCCTTTTTGTGATGATTTCTATTTTTAAACCAATATTTTTTTTCTAAAACCGCATTTGCTGCTAAATAAAATTCATCTTTGCTATAATACCTAATGGGCAGCTCAAAAAAAATAACTATTTTGTAAATGAAGAATGTAAAAGATATTTTTAAGAGTTTCCTGTCACAAAGGAAAACTTGGAACCCATAGAAGTTTACTCTGTCTCGTCTCACTTTGATCTCGGCAAAAGCAAGGTCTCAGCATCAGCATTCATAGCAATAGTTCAGGAAAAGAATATGAATTTGTAGTTAGAACACGTTTGTGCCTCACATTGTTTTATCTTTTAAACGGTAATACCTAGTGAAAAAACATGAACTTTTAAAAAGTTGTGGTAGTAGGTTTTAAACCATTTATTTAATCGGTACGCGTATCAAAGCGCGTTTTAAAGCTTTTTTCAATAATTCTACATTTTAGCGAATTCAAGTAATATCAGACGAATGAATATAGCAATTATTCTTAATCTACGTACCTTTCTACC
Source organism: Coenonympha glycerion (assembly GCA_963855885.1). Lineage (NCBI taxonomy): Eukaryota > Metazoa > Arthropoda > Insecta > Lepidoptera > Nymphalidae > Coenonympha > Coenonympha glycerion. The sequence continues at coordinate 11,890,610 of OY979639.1, forward strand.
CGTCACTCTCCGTTAAACTCGAAGTATCTTCATCATATTTTGTTGATATCGCAATAATGTTTATGTAAAGTCCCTTAGAATTCCTTTTGAAATTTTAGGAAGTTTTCGCATACCAATATCATTAATTAATTATATAGTCTTCATTAAATATTGAGTAGAGTTAATTTCTTAACGATTCAGAGAAAGTTTTAGCAATATCAAACGAAGTAATCTACATGAAATATTTTGTTACGAGTGTTAGAAGCAATTCACCAACTAGTACTAATATACTGATTAGACCTGAAGGTTTTAATGATTTGTAAACATATGTATTTACAAATCATTAAAACGTTAGATTCTATAATTGTGTTCCAATTAATAACAGCAGGTAACTTCTACAATATCTTAATCAAGTCAGTTGAAAGATTTTCGTACAAATGTATCTGTATTAACGAGTATAATATTGTAGAATAGTAAATGTGACGAAGATAAATGGTGTGCTAAGTATAAAATCTTTATCGGTCGTGTTTAATTATATCGTGAGGCATCCCCTTAAGTAGGATGCATGTTAGCCACATTGAAACAGATGCTCCTTGTTTGGTACAAGTGGCCATACCACGGGGTACTTAAAAAGAATCCTATTTTAAGAACCCCTTAAATAAGTTTTATTATTACTTTAAAGAAAAGTTTTGAAGTAGTTAGGAATGAAAGTTTTTCTACAGTTCACTTCGGAATATTATTTTATATTGTTAATTAGGTGAACTTTGAAATTTTCAACAAGCGCTATAGTTATAAAGTTAGGTCAGTACTTGTTTCTTGTTTTAAGAACTCATTTCAGATTTTATGTATTTTAAAATCAATACCGGATACATATGTAATTTCACTGTATTATATATTTTCGAGATATTTAAGCTTCACAGAACATAACCGGTGGACAAATTTTCATACTTTTTATGATTTTTTGACATAGCATTGAAGGAGACTGTGAACGTATTAGAGAGCATATGACGTGGGTTCTTATACCTTCCCCAAAGATCTAGCGAAAAAGTGCTGTCTGGGACTGCTTCCTGCCCCTTTCAGAAGAGCCCTAGAAGAAGTAAAAAAAAGGTTTTAGCGTAAAAGGAGGCTGTGGAACATATTAGGGAAGATTATGTAGCCGTTTGTGGGCCCTGGCCTCCTCCACAATATTGCTCTACTTGTCGCAGTTCTTCGACTCCCTGCGCCAGTTGATGTATTTACCCTTAGGTCTTCTTCCACGCCAACAGCCCAAAGTTCTTTTTTGCTAAGGAGGTCCATTTGGCCATGACTTTCAAGGCCCTAGTTTCCGAAATTCGTTCTAGATGGCCCGCTTATCTCAAGCATTGTGACTTACAAAACCTGATGATGGTCTCACGTCCTTTAAGAGCATCAAGCTCGTGATTCGTGCGCTGGCGGTATGTTCCATCACATATTCTCGGACTGATCTAAATATGTTCCTGAGCACTTTCCTTTCAATTACCGCCAGTCTAACTTCATCCCTCTGCTGCAGTTTTATCATGCGCAGAAATCCCCTCCACGTTCCCTGACTGCTAAAAACTAATCGCCGCGACCTTCACTTGATTCGAAAATCGCTGTTTTCTATCACTTACACCATTCAACGCAAGGATGGTCGATCATTCGCCACGTGCGCCCTATTACGCCTCTCTTCGAGTATGAAATACGAGTACTCTATAAATAGATGACATACCCTTAATGACCCGTTGTCTAAACGACTGAGGCGGAGGGGCTCGAACAGTTGGCTGTTGTAAATATTTTTATCCCACAACTTTTATTATCAACAGACGCTCGGTGGTGTGTGGCCGCGATAAAGTTTGATGGGTTTCGATGTTTCGATGGCATATGAGGGTAGATCTAAATTTATCACAGCATGTATGTACAATATAGATGTATGAAATGCAAAACGTACTTAAAACCAGTGTACCTAGTACCTATACATAGTCTCATAGGTACAGCTTTTCATTTTTAGGGTTCTATTCCAAAATGGTAAACATGGAACCCTTACGGTGAGACTTTCGCTGTCCGTCTATCCACCTGTCTGTCACACTTGATTATTTCAGTAACTATTCAAGTTATCGATCTGAAATTTGGAATAGTTATAGTAATAGTGACCCGACAACATTAACCGTAAAAATTTTAAAGTTGTTTTTATTTTTATTTAAAAAGGGGGAAAACCGGGGTATTGAAATTTCAAAATGAGACAAAAACATTGAGTGATGTATCATAAGAAAGGGTTTTACTTGTATATTCTAAAACAGATTTTTATTTGTTTTTATGTTTGATAATTTTTGATTTATTGGGCAAACTGTAAAAAAATAACGTTCTTACCTTACTCTTGTTACTCATAATAATTAATTTTACAAACGGCATTATTTGTTTAAGTTTTGATAAAATCAGAGATTCTGAAGGAAGAGGAACCTAATTCAGTTTGTAGTTCAGTCTTGTAGTTTCATGTTTTTATGCAAAATTATTATTGTCGTTCAGTTTGAAATTGCGAAAGTGACTCCGAAGAGATCCTTTGTGGAGATATTTCTTTCATCTCGCCGTGGAATTAATAAAGGTAGCCACGAAGGCGTAGAAATTGTGGTATTAAAGGAAAATAGTTATTCATTTTTATTTCTTCCCATTTTATTATATAGCAGGCCATAACCGTAATAATTTTTCACCTAATACATTTTTCGGATCCAACGTCGCGGACCCGAATTACTTTTATTTGACTTTTCAAATTTTTCATCTTACTTTTTTAATTAGGTACGCTATTTACTTTGTACGTTTTTAGGACATCTTCAGGAGAAGTTTGCTTAACAATGCGAAATCGTAGAGTCAACATCTTATGAGGATGTCCCGGTGCCTGAACGAAACGTGCGTCGAAGAAAGCGTTGGCAATGTGTGTTCCTGAATATGAGACCATACAGATTCTTTTAAGTAGTGGATTATAGCAAAACAAATTAGTCTGTCCTGCTTATTATGGATTTCCGTAAAAATAACGCCAGTTTCTAGAACGAATATCAAAAAATTATGTTTTAGAATGCGCGGAAGTCACGTGATCAATTAAGAAATTATTTTCATACATTTTTTTAATTTCATTCCATTTCCATATCATTTGCATGCATTGCAATATGTCATACGGCTAGAGCTGATAGCTATTTAGTTTGAGAACAAATACTTTTATGAATTCATTTTGACATATTTTGGACTTCAACATCCGTTCAACAGTGAATAATTACAAATTGAATAACAATTAATAACAATCAACCACAAGCAATACCTAAAGGGTCTCTAACCACGAAATTCCATTATTGTAATTAGTAACAGATGGCCCTTGATAAAGCAATTAGCGTCAACATTAAAACGAAGCAATTCATTTCTATAAAATTCATTACAATCCATCATAACGGCCTGTCGATAGGACTGTTTATTATAAGTATCTTTATATTGTCAATAGCATCTCTCTCTTACACACTTAATTTTGGAGGAATTATAATTAGTATAAGTATATTCTATATAAAACATTATATTCTATTATTACAATGAGAAAGTTTGTATCTTTGGATGTCAGTTATCAATCAAGCACAACTACTGGACTAATGTATTGTACCTAGTTACTTTTTATCCACGATTTCCGCAGATATTTGAATAAACAGTAATTTTCTGTAGCAATTCTGACATTTGTTAGAACATCAAGTAAGCCCCAAAAAATCGTGACGAAAAATGCATTCGTCTTGGAAACATTTTTTCATGAAAGTATTTTTGGTAAAATGATAACTTCCAAAAGTTTATTTAAATTTCAGACATTTTAAAGAAAAAGTTATAAAAAAGTCGTACCAGTTGCGAGGATCAAAGGCGGTCTGACATTTGTTCGAACTCTGAGTAAGTCCCACAAAATCGTGACGAACAATACAATTGTCTTGGCAACATTTTACATTAAAGTATTTTTTGGTACAATGATATCTTCCGAAAGTTTATTTAAATTTCATTCATTCAAAAGACGAAGCAATAAATACAATTATATTTCATACATTTTATTCTTCAATAATAATAAACACAATCAGGTATACTTTCATTGTACTGGCAATTTCGCACTTTTATTTATTTTGTTTTTTAAAACTGACCACCCTGATGGACACGCTGTCCCAGCCTACGTCCGCGCCATGCTTCATTCTTTTATTGTGCGCGGCAATGAGCACTCGACTACAAAAACACGTCTCGTTTTTGTTAATTTAGGTTCAAAGTAAAAAAAATTAAGTGTTCAGTGTTAAAACTTGCTTAATTTTCTATACTGATAATGCTTAGACGCTAGTAAAATTTATTATTATAACAAAAATAAAATCAAATCAAATCATATAATTGTGCATTCATCTTCGTCAGACTCCGAGGAAAGAGGGTAAGTGAAAATTAACCTTTTTTCCCAGATATCACATCAACTCAAATATCAATGCTGACGAAAGTGTGTCCAAAAATTGAAATCCTAAGGCATCTCTAAGCTAACTTGGAGGGTATCACATTGAGGTTATCACGAAAGTATAGCATGATGCGCGAAATAGTCCAGGCATCTCTAAGCTAGCTTGGAGGGTATCACGTTGAGGATACCACGAAAGCATAGCATGATGCGTCAATGCTCCTGGAGGTTGACTGCGGGTCAACACGAAGGATTTTAAAAAACCTCAAAGGACTTTGCGGATACCAACGGGGGACGATGTCAGTGTGGCGCTGTTCTCGGCTTCACTACAAGTGGCTCCGCATGACCTCCCGGACTTTGATCCCGAATTGCTATCGGCGCTCAGTCACAAGAACTATATTAATGGTTAGTCCCGACAGTTGTAAAATTCTAGCTGACCTTCATTGCAAAGAATCAAATAGTTTATTTGATATACTTGCCTGGCTTATGAATAGCCAGTTAAACGTTATAGCCTTTTATCAGTGATAACTATTTCACGACTTAAAAACTAATTCCACGAGGGTACCAACGCGTCGAACTTTTCTAACTATGTACCTACAACAATAATGTTTAGATTTTGTGGTGGAAAATAATTTTACTTACTTTCGAAAATTAATGTTCAGATTGTGTAATGGAATGATAATTTAACTATTAGCTCAAAACTCAATAAGTTAACAATATTATGTATAATGTACCATTAGTCTGAAAGTTTCATTGAAGTGAATTGTTAAATTCTTTCTGAAACTAATAAAAATCTTAAACCACAACGCGTCCTGAACTGAGAAGATGCTTAAGTATTGACAAATGACATTTTGTTTCGACAAATGACAAGTAATTAAAGTTCACGAACGGGACCAGATGTTTTTTCGGAGAAATAGTTTCGGGCATTATACTAGTTTCAATGGTTACTGATCGTCAGGTGTTGTAAATAAAGAAACCAGCAGGGCGCGGCGGGCGACTTTGCTATCGACACCCACCGCTGGGACAGCGCAATCTCGTTTCTCGAGAAACTAGCTGGCCCCCTCTCATTACGGCTCGGCCAGCAGGGGGGGCGTGACACACTTGAGTATTGGCGATCAGCCGCGAGGAAGATGCGACGTGGCAGCGAGTCTCCAGCATCAGCCACAACAAGGACCAGGTTCATCGACGACGCTAGACATTAAGGTACCTATATGCCAGTTGTCTTCAACATTTTGAAGTTTATTGGTTACATATCACTGACAAGGAATCCGTCACGATCTATAACATGATCTAGAATTTCGGGAGTTATAATAAGTGAAGACTATTTTTTGACTTTCACTAGGTGTACAAATGTACGTACATTCAATAAAATATTTTAATGAATTGAACAAATTAAGGAACTAGCTCCAAAAAATTATTATTACATAATACCATTTTAAAAATCGTACACTAACACAGTGTACCGCCTTACACGTTCACAACAAAGAAAAAGCGACAAATGTCTTTGACAATCGACATTTCTTTTTTGGGTGAGATAATGTGGGAGTGAGTCAAGTATGTTCGATTATAGTTAAGATGTGTCTAACCTCAAAATCTTACGTGGTAAAAGATACATTCTAAATTTAAAGGCGTTGAATGAATTTGTAGTTCAAAATCCTTTGAAATTGATAGTTCATAGAACAGCTTACAAGCGAATACTTAAAAAGGGTTTTATGCCTATGAACTGAAGAATCTTATTTTAAAGTACCGATTCATCTTTGGTAAAATACATAAAGAAGTTGTGACTCATCTCAGATACTTACCGCGGTTTTTTCATGAAGATTTGTTAGGTGTTAGAGTGTTAAAGTTATTTACTACCCTCAAAACATGCTCAGTTTCCTGGTTTTATTTTAATTTCTGACGATATGGCAGTATCGTTACCCAACCGCAAACTATGACGTGAATTATGTAACAATTCAAATTCTGTAAAAAAAAAAATTATACGCTTAACTCGTTGTATCATCTAAGAGTTAAGCTTAATTCCGATTAAAAGTCCTAAAGTCCACTTCTCCAGCTATTAGGTATGGATGGGGTTACACAGAACGTCTGTAGAAACAAAAAATGTAGCCCGTAAGAAAAATTAGACTTTAGACGCAGCTGTTCGTCCATCATCGGTTATCCTATCAGATGGCCAGTGGTTACAAAACATTTTTTAAGTCATCTAACTCCCTTAAACCTAAAAGGTTGAACTAGTGATTCACACGATTTCCCGGTCTAGATGAAGACTAATACTTTTCATTAGAGGGATTTTTGTTTTTGTAATAATTAACGTTAAGATGAATCGAAATACCTCTTTACAGAGTTGATGGCCATATTTTTCGATACATCTATTTTGATACACATGATTTACATCAGTTGCATAGAGGATATCAAATATCCTCATTTAAACGATTGGGTTAATTGTTTCTTATATGGAAATTAAAGATAATCAAACGCAGTCTCGCGCGAGCCCTCGCTGAGTGCACGCGCGCGCGCTTGTTATTCTTTGCGTTTCATGATTGGAATTCAATTTGTTTTATTGCGGTCTTTGTGATCTGACTGTGAAACATGGAGGACAGTGACTCAGACATAATAAAAGAGTGTGAACGTGATTTGCTCAGTATGGAGACGCAGGAATCAATAAGTAAACGCGTTGTGGAAAAAAGAAAAGCGGAGGTAGTTGAAGAAAACGGCGATGACGATTTCATTACTATTACTAGGAAATCCAAGAAAACTTTGAGGAAAGATTCTAATACTGATCAACAGCAGAATAAAGAAAACTCGTCAACTTCGGATATCACTAAAAATAATGAAATTTGCATTACATCTTTGCAAGAATTACCTAAGCAGATGGCTATGGCCAGACTTTTAAGGAGTGAAAATATTGGCGGCATCATTAGAATAAAATATAGATCTCCGTTCAAAATATTTATTACTTTTTCAAATGAAGATGACGCTGAGAAGTTGTTAAAATGTAAGAAGTTTATGGAATTAGACTACCGATGTCAGAAAACTTATGAGAACAATGTGTCATATGGTCGAGTTAGAGGAGTGGATTTGGGTATGAGCGAGAAGGAGATAATGGATGTTCTAGAAAGTGAAGTTAAAATATTATCAGTTAAGCGATTGAAGCGCATTACCGAGAAGGGTAAATGGGTTGACTGCGAGTCAATACGAATTTGTTTTGAATCACGCGTTGCACCGAAACACGTGTTAGCTTATGGATGTAGGATGGCTGTTGAAGATTTTGTTTTTCAAGTTACACAGTGTTCTGGGTGTTTCAAGTACGGCCATATTTTTAAGTTTTGTCCTTCGAAACAAGCTCTTTGTCCTAAGTGTGGTAGCTCGAAACATGATAATTGTACAAAAACAGATTTGAAGTGCCTTAATTGCAAGGGAAACCACTTTGTTCTTGATAAAGAGCGTTGCCCTTTATTTTTAAAAGAAAAAGAGTTAAGAAAAATTATGAGCAAGGAAAACATTACCTATAAAAGAGCATTACAGCGACATAATGAGATGAACAAGCCTAAAGATCAAAATCAAAAAGGAAGTATTATAAGTGAGCTTCAAAATGAATCTCAAAATAGGAGTCAGAGCAACATAACGTCTTCTTCGGTAGTTCGTTCTTTTAGAGATGTGTTAGTCTCTGCAGAAATACACAAAGAAGGTGATATGGATTTGAGTGAAGATGATGTTCTGGAAGATGCTTTACCTGTCAAGGACAATATACGTAAGAAAAATAAAAAGTCTAAAACGAAGAAAAATCATCAGGAGAAAGATGACGTTGTTTTAGAAGAAATAGAAAAAAGTGGACAACAAGAAAAAATGTTCGAAGATGAAAGGAAATTCGACCTGAAAAGATTGATCATGAAAATTCGGTCAATTATTGTAGAAAAAGAGACTTTGGAAAAAAAATTTTTGAATGTATTCTCTGCTATTTATGAGGAATGTAAGGTTTATTTGTTACATATTTTAAGCGGCGCAAGTTTATTTGAGAGTATTTTTAGTCTTTTCCACAATAACTATGGGTAGTACAACCAATAGAAATTCCTCTATCAAAATACTTCAGTGGAATTCACAAAGCCTTAAACCGAAGCTTGCTAGCTTCGAATCACTTTTGTTTCAAGAAAAAATCCATTTAGCTTTAATTAGTGAATCTTGGTTAAATCCTGATATTAACATCTCAATTCGAGACTATAAAATCTTCAGAAGAGATAGGGATGACTCGTATGGAGGCGTCGCGATTGTCGTACATAAGTCTGTAAGATGTGCTGTTGGATCAATTACTCTCAGTAATACTGGTATTGAAGTTCTTCATTTAAAGCTTTTTAATTGTAAAATGTTGGAAAATATAGTTTCAGTATATTGTCCGTCTTCTGTTAGAACAACCGATACTGATTGGGATGAGTTATTTTCACTTGTTAGTAGTAAGTCTCTTATTGCTGGTGATTTCAATGGACATCACAGCTCCTGGTCATACAAAACTGATTCCAGGGGTGAACAAATTTTTGATTCCGCTCTAGAGAACAATTTTATTGCCCTTAATGACGGTAAAGCTACTCGAGTTAAGCTTGTCAATGGAATTCTCCAAGAAACCTCTCCCGATATTAGTTTTGTTTCAATGGACATCGCGGTTAACTTTGACTGGCGCGTAATGAATGAAAATTTGGGCAGTGACCATCTCATGGTAAATATTAGTTTAGATACTCATGTCGCAAGAAAGTACATTCAAAAACGCAACTGGAAAAAAATTGATTGGTCAACATATATAAATTTTCTAACAGATTCCATAGGATCTCTAAACATTCAACATTTTAATGACAATGTTCAAATCATGTATAATTATTTTTTAGACTTAATTTGCCAAGCTATTAACAAAAGTGTCCCTTTAATTAAAATTTGCACTGATCCTGATGCCAATTTTACTCCTCGCGAATACTGGAATCCAACCTTATCAAAGTCAGTTGCCAAAAGAAGATTAGCTCTTAGCGCTTTTCGCCGAAATCCAACTCCGAGTAACTTAATTGAGTTGGAAAAAAACACGGATGAAGCCCACAAACTTATACGACAGGCCAAAGCTAAGAGTCGACATGATTTTTGTAATTCTATTAATGAAGAAATTTCAAGTTCGGAAATGTGGCGTCGTATGAGATGGGCCAAAGGATATAAAAGAAGCCCGTCTGTAATTCCTCTTGAGAAACAAAAGATACTTCTAAAATCTCTTACCCCTGATTATGTTATTAATAGTTCTCCAATATTCTCATCCTCCAATGAACTTCTTGATTCAGATTTTACAATGTCCGAATTAGAAAATTGTTTGAAGAAAAAGGACACATCTCCCGGTGATGATGAAATAACGTATTCTATGATTTATAATTTACCTTTTTCCGGTAAAGGATTTTTGTTGTATCTTTTTAATCTTATTTTAAAATCCGGGTATGTTCCTGAGCAATGGAAAGACATTCATATTTTACCTATTCCTAAGCCTGGTTCTAACAATATCGTTGATGCAAAATTACGGCCTATATCATTAATTTCCTGTATTTGTAAGATATTTCATTTAATGATTCTTAAACGTGTTGAATGGTTCGTAGAAAGAAAACAATTACTTTCTCAGTTTGTTGTTGGCTTCCGAAAATCTCATTCATGTATAGACTCCTTATCAAGGTTAGTTTCACATATTCAAGTAGGCTTCACCAGAGACACACCGACATTAGCGTGCTTCTTAGATATTAAGAACGCATATAATGATATCTTGACCGAAAAAGTACTCGACACATTAGATGATTTGGGAGTGGGCAAAAAAGTTTGCTATTACTTATGGGGTTTCCTTTGTGATCGCCGTTTGTTTATAAAAACTGAAACTGGTGAGAAAATTTATAGAAGAACTAGTAGAGGTTTGGCTCAAGGTGACCCTCTTTCACCACTACTTTTCAATATTGCAACATATCAAATCTGTAATTCCTCAGACGCTATTATTTCTCAATATGCAGACGATTTTGTTATTTTTGTAAGCGATAAAAATTTAAAATTTTGTGAATTAAAAGTTCAGTTAGCTTTAAATTACATTGTAAACAAATTAGATTCTTTAGGTTTACAAGTGTCGGAAGTCAAAACTACATTTTGCTACTTTAGCAGAGGGGCGAGAAGAATTCTGCCTACCCTTACGGTAAATGGCTGTCCTTTGACCTCATCTAATTCGGTAAGGTATCTAGGGGTATGGCTAGATAGAAGCCTTATTTGGAAAAAACATATCAACGAAATCGCTGAGAAATGTTCTAAATTCTTGAACTTGTTTAAAATTTTGGCGGGTTCAACTTGGGGGATACATCCAAAGCATTTACGTCGACTTTATATTTCTTTGATTCGAAGCAGAATAGACTTCGCTTGTTTTCTTTTTGATAATAGTACCACATCTCATTTATACAAGCTGGATAAAATTCAAAATCAGGCTTTAAGGGTCATAGGAGGTTTTATAAAAAGCTCCCCTATTCACGTAATGCAAAGCGAACTAAGTTTGCCGCCTTTATTTGTAAGACGCCTATATTTAGCTTATAAGTTTACTTTAAAATCCTTTTCCATTACAAATAACATAACTATAGATTTATTAGAAACATTAAGTAGCATTAGTAATTGTAGATACTGGGAAATTAAAAAGCGTCCCCTTCTTATTGAAACATATAACGAAACTAAACAATTTGCAATATATTCAACCAATCCTTTGGAAATGTTTTGCTTAGAGATATGGTTATCCCGTATTAGTGTCAAAGACATAATAAATTGTAGTCTTGAATCAATAAAAAAAGCAAAACGAAGTTATGAAGTAAATTCTCTTAGATTAGAGGTAATCCAGGAATTGAACAATATTTATTGTGACTGGTACAAACTTTTCACAGATGGTTCAAAATGCGGTAGTGATCAAGGGGCTGCTTTTTATGATCCATTTTGTGAAACTGCTTCATGTTATAAGGTTAATCGCGATGTATCAATAATGACTTTGGAACTCATTGCAATCTCTGAGGCTTTGACTTACGCTGCATCTCTCGACAAAAATAAGGTAGTAATATTATCTGATAGCAAGAGTGCCTTACAACATCTGGCTCGATGTGCCTCTGCTTCCAGAGGCCTACCGATTGCCTATGATATACTTAAAAAGGTACATAATATGAGTAAGCGAGATATATGGATCAGAATACAATGGGTTCCATCTCATATTGGTTTACATGGTAACGAAACGGTTGACAGATGGGCAAAATCGGCTAGTACAGAGGGGATATCATTGGAGTTTAAACCCTATTACGCTGAACTACTTCCTAAATTCAAAATTTTATGCTTTAATATTTGGAAAGAATATTTCGATCAACGTTCTAAGGAAAGAGGGATTTGGTACAGAACCATCCAATGTCAGCCGTTAGCTGTGCCATGGTTTGGATCTATAAAGATGAATAGATCATACATTAAAACTTTATGCAGACTGCGTGCGGGACATTACCCGTCAAATAAATTTGCCTATCTTATGAAAAAAGTTGATTCTCCCAATTGTGATGTATGTGGAAAACTAGATGATTTAGTACATATACTACTAGAATGTGTTAAGAATAAGAATGAACGACAGTCGCTACTGACTACGTGGGATGTAAACCGTCTTGATGTTGGTTTTGTACAAAGCATTTTATCTAACCCCACTTCACAAATTTCGAAAGAAATTTGTGGTCTAGTCGCTGCGTGTCATCAGTGACTGGCGTGATATACGAGTATTACTGTTTTTTTTTCTTTTATAAGTGGATTTTTGTTATTTTGTTTATTTTTAGTTTTTTTGTTATTGTGATAAGTTATATTTTTTATTTTCGATGGGACTGTCATACCTTATAAGGTAAAAGTCCTTTAAATAATAAAGATTAAAAAAAAAAAAAAAAAAAAGATAATCAAAAGCTGACCAAGAGTTACATCCAGTTAATGGGATTAAGCTATCGCTGTAAAATTATATACTTCAAAGTTATTCAAAGAGTTCAATCCAGTTATTGAATTTATCGCTTCTTGCAATAATGCGAAATGTAATCAATATGAACCCAGACGTCTTAGAAACAGACGCATTCTGAACATTTTGGAACACCAAGTTTACCTTTGCTCTTCTATACATTCTTCTAGAGGTAGAATGCTTAAAAATACTATTATAGACAATGCTTTAGACATACATCGTCTAAGGACCTCTACAACTTTGGATTTCCTTCTTTTACATAAGGTGTCAAAAGACTTACTTCTTATAGTACATTTATTGATGATAAATAAATAAATATGGTCTTTCCCTAGAGAACCACAATTCATAGGAATTACTGGAGGAAGTTCTCTGAAGGCATTAAAAAAAAAAAAAAAAAAGAAAGGACATTTTGTTGGAATTTTTAATAATCTATATGTTTCAAAAATTTTGTGTTATTTACAAAGTTTTGTGGCAATACTGCTTTAATAACGACTGAGATCCGTACAATCCGTACATTATAAGTCAACCTCGTAATTTCCAACAGAACAACTTGATAACGACGTAGCATATGGTACGATTACTTGTTATCATTCGGCATTGAGTTTAATTTCTGCTGATGATTTTGGGTCAAATAAAAAAAAAAAAATATATATATATATTATATTGCGAAAATGAATAGATAAATTAACATCAAACACCACATAGTAGCACACAATATAGTATGCTAACACATTGCTCAATGGGCCTTAATAAGAGTTTATTCATTCCGTAACTTTGCTTTGCTGATCTTGTAACTTTTTTAGCTTTAGGCAGTAGACACAGCACAGAATGAAAACATTAGCATTAGTTAAAGTTAGTATTATTGTTTTTATATAACTCAAGGGAATTATTGAGTTTATACAACGCCAGCTACTACTCAGGGCGAACCAGTTTTAATTATACCATAATCAAAACTGAAGAGAAAGTATAAAAATTTGCCACAGCTTTGAAAAACAAATCGATATGTCGTTTACAAAATCTTAGACCAAGATATATAATAGACAACCTCCTGATAATGTTGAAGCGACCTCATAAGGTCGCCTGCAGGCAGACCACCGTGAGAACGTGTCTGCCGAGGAATATAATCTCTCACGAGAGAGGTCTGCGTTTCAGTGTACTCAGCACCAAGTACGCAACACTTCCTCGGCGAGCACGTAGTTTGTTGCTTGACCTCATCAGAAAAGCAGTCTGCTGGTAACAACCATTACGGACGTTACCTAAGTTTTATAACCTCTTATTGAGCGATGATGCTTCTGTCGCAATAGCTCTTTTGCTCTCTAATCATTAATCATTATAATCTATCTAAATATAAATTAAACCTATTTGTAATGTGACTGGTTTATTGATCCAGGAATTGAACGAAAAGATTGTGTTAATTAAATACTTCTGTGGTATAAAGAGGACCTATTTCCTATTATAATAGGAAACAATTTACTATCTGTTAATGTCCATAATTTAACAAAAATTTTCATCTCTAAACATCTACCTGATTGTGTTTATTATTATTGAAGAATAAAATGTATGAAATATAATTGATGATTAAACGAACTTACCTGTAAGTGAAGTTCTATCACAATTATGTGAATACATTTTATTCGAAAATAATAATATAAGGTCCCTCCCATACCCAAAACCCATGAGTATAATACGAAAATTTTGTTAAATATTCTCTAAAGAATGAAGCATGGCGCGGACGTAGGCTGGGACAGCGTGTCCATCAGGGTGGTCAGTTTTAAAAAACAAAATAAATAAAAGTGCGAAATTGCCAGTACAATGAAAGTATACCTGATTGTGTTTATTATTATTTTCGAATAAAATGTATTCACATAATTGTGATAGAACTTCACTTACAGGTAAGTTCGTTTAATCATCAATTATATTCCTCATACCACTTGCGAGGATCAAAAAGCGGTCTGACATTTATTTGCTCGAACTCCGAGTAAGCCCTATAAAATCGTGAAGAACAATACATTGTCTTAGCAACATTTTACATGAAAGTATTTTTGGTAGAATGATATCTTCCGAAAGTTTATTTAAATTTCATTCATTTAAAAGACAAGTAATAAATAAAATTGTATTCCTCATACCACTTGGAGGATCAAAGGCGGTCTGACATTTGCTCGAACTCCGAGTGAGCCCCACAAAAACGTGTTTGGCTAAAGTCTAAACGAACAATACATTTCCTTTTGAAGTCGAGCGTGGTGAACCGTATTATTTATGTTCCCAGGGAATCACTCTAAGGAGATCGTTTTACGCGCCTCAAAAAAAACTGGCAAGTGCGAGTGTTCACGATCGAAGAGGGTTCTGTTCTTTCTTAAAAGCTGTATTGGAACTATCTAATAAACTATTAGAATAATTTAATGCCCTCAACTCAAACATTGTTTAGATAGAAAAGACACGATCGATGAAACCGTAGGTATTTTTTTTTCTGTGGGTGTTTGAACTTGATTGAATTATTATGTTGGTACCTAAAATCGTACTGCAAGTAATTTTATTTTAAGCAGTCGAACTTATATAAGACCCAGGGTCTGAATGCGTAAGAAAAACGTATTCATCATTATCGTAATCGTTAGCGAATTATGCCCCCCGATCGGCTGACGAAAACCAGGGAAACAATCAGCGGGCGGAATTCGTAAACGATCACGATAACGATGGATACGTTTTCGTTATACAATCTAGGTGTCAATCAGTAAAAGAAGAGTAAGAAGCACATAATATGTAAAGAAATGAAAATTAAAATAATAAATAAAAATAATACTAAAATTCAAGTAGCCCCGGAGCCCATGGAATGTAAATTTTAAATTTAAAAAAAGTCACTGAAAGAGAGTCAGTTTTATTTTTATTTTTAGATTGAACCCTAAAATACGTACAGAGTGAGGGATGGCGTGACATTAACGTTCAAGGAATGTACGGCTGATGCCATCAAAACAGTTTTACGGCTACAACGTACATGGTCAATGGAGGCGACCCCGGCTGATTTAGAGCCATTACGCTGAAAAACATAAAGAGCGCAGCTGTGGACACATGTAGCTTCGAGTAGGCACTGTAAGTCTAGGGCTGCCATCATCACAGAGGGGTTAGTACAGGTTTTTGTACGAATTTCGACTCGCAACGCTTAAACGAATCGAGTTCCTCCATACATTACCATCGCCATCGCCTTGGCCAGCGCCATCTATGGACAGTTGCTGACATGCGGCTGAATCGCTGTTGCCGGACAAAAACTTGAAAATTCTCGGACATTTTTGCGTGATACCGAGTTTTTTCCGGACAGCAGTTGCCGCTGCGGCATTATGCAATGCCGTAATTAGCTTGAATACGTTACTAGTTACGACTGATTTTTAACGCTTATAATAATTCAATTACCTACGTATACAAGAATCCTGTGACACAAAATTTGTCCGGAACGCTCACCGGACATCTTTTAACAACCCATTCAGATGACATCTGGAAGTTCTCTGGACAAGGATAAATCCGGGGATACCCAGACGTGTGGCAGCCCTTTTGGATGTTATAATTTACATTGTAATTAAATACTTTTGACTTTGATTTTAATCATAAATCTTTTAGAGGCGTGAGCTGTGGAACTCAATTTAAAGTTCTTAGGCTTTAGTTATTACTTATTAGATATCACAGCTGGATGCGTCACACTGAAGACGCAAATGAATCCCGTACTCCCGCTGGAGAGATAGGAATAACTTCAATGGGTGCAAAACATCGCATAACTTCTCAGTTTTCCCCTGAAGGAGGAGTCTGTGCGTTTTCTGCATTTTCTGTGCTCATCATCATCAATAGTTTCCGCTGCGCATGCCACATAACTTTAGTACAAGCCACTTTCCGATGGTAAATCTACCTCTATAGATAGTAGGTACATGTAGTTGATCCTGTTTGCCTTAACAATTCACATTTATTGCAAGCACTTCACTCTAGATGTGTGGACTCTCTTGTGTCACTTTGTCTTTGACCTGTTTCTAAGTTTATTTAAGACTTGCTAACAGAATATTGTGTTGTGATAAACATACCAGTACGGGTAACTTTACGACAGCTTTACTTGACGACCACAATTTACTCTACAATAATAGATAATAATCAACAGTCGGGGGGGGGGGGGGGGGCTGTTGTGAGGAACACCTTCTATTCTACGAGGTTCCCCGACTGCCATATGAATTTATCTGTTCAACTAAAATAACTTGTTTCTTACTTTTTAGTTTAGTTTTATAACAGGGCAGTCGTGTTTTTTAATTTTTTAATTACTTATTTTTATTTTTAGAAAATGTCTAACTTGCCCAAAAAAATACCGAGTAAAGCTCGGTCACCCAAATATTAAACAAGAATTCATATAAATTTTAATTTGCCCAAAAAAATACCGGGTAAAGCTCGGTCACCCAAACATTAAACAACAAATCATATAAATTTCACAAAAACAAAGATTAATTACAGACTATATAAAACTAGTAACGTTGTTTAACTGCTATCTAATCGTTTATTTTTTTTAATTTTTATTTTAAAAATCCAAATAACCGTTTACTCATAATAAGAAATAATACAAACAAAGTAAAAACTATGTACCTAATTTCAGCGAATTTTATTAACTAACCAAAATACCTAATAGATCTCTATTTTGCTAAGATTTTGCATATTGTCTAACTTATTTACAACAATCATATTATTTCGACTCACCGCAAACTGAACACACATCTACAAAGCCCTTTGTCTTTGACATGTAACTAAAAGCTCCTTAGCTGCTCAAGACTCTACGTATAGTAAGTAACAAATTCTAGGTAGCAGTACACACTACGAAAATGGCAAGTAAACTACGTGTATATAAGTTACGAAGTTCAAACAATGAGAATGAAGTTTAAAGCATGCTTAATTAACTAAATGTTCATTGAAAATTCTTGTTAAGAAGTTAAGGTTATGAACAAGTTCGATATCTACTATGAATGTTTCACTATTTACTATTCAGCAAATTGAAGTTTGGCAAACTACGTTTGGATTCGTAGTTAATATCCACTGAAATTAGGTATCAGAAACAGAAAATGAATTGTTTTTTTTATTTCTTATATTTAGTATTTTATTATATTTAAGAAGGCATATGAATGAATATTATGTATAGAACAAGTTTTTGTATCCAAACACAAACCCAGTAAACAAAAGCAACTTCTAGACTTAACTTCTCCAAAGTTTAAATTACCGAGTTAGTCACGCTTAAGGCTGTTGAAACTATAATTTAAACAGTTAGCGAGCTAACTTCGCTATTTAAACAAACTGAGCGGCGCTTGTAGGCTTTGTTCTCTGGAATAAAGGCTAGAACAATTTTGGGTTTTCATAAAAGTTATCTTACTTAATCCGAATGTGTGGAGACCGTTTCAACCGCTCGTGCAGAGAGTTACACTTTTCTATAAAATGTTTTTTATATAAATTAATGGATCTTATTATCAGCTCTCTTAGGGTGTCACCACCGTTTATTTTAAGTAAGAGTACTTAATTGCGATCTCAACTGATGGTAAAAGGTAAAAGCAAGCCGATGATTTTATCCTACTTGCTAGGAGGGGGTAAGTAAACCCTTAACGGCTTTTACAGAGCATCGCGCCGGAACGCTAAATCGCTTGGTGGTGCTTTTGCTGATAGAGTGGTAACTAGCCACGGCCGAAGCCTCTCATTAGATAAATATAATTGTCTCAGATAATTATAATTCTTAGTCAAGATTGAAGTTAATATTAATACACTTCGGTGTCTCACACCGATGCTTTGTGTCAGTGTTAAAAAATTTATAATTCGCACTTATTACACGACTGCCAAAAAAGGAGTGTGATGTTTTTAAGGTTCATGTATATATGTATGTGAGTTTCTTTATTCCGCCATAACCTCTGAATGCATAAATATATTTAGACATATGGGCTATCGTTAGAATCCTCACATCATTCCAAGTAACATAGGCTATATTTTTTAAGAAAAAGTCGTTTAACCACAGAGCAGTAAGTAGTGTTTTTAATTTTTAAATTATTTACGTGTTTACTGTCGTTTTTTATAAGCCTAAGGATAACGTGATTTCAGCCATACTACATCATATTATATCCTACGAGCGTCCACGAAATGCTTTACTTCCTGTTTCCTTATAAACTTGACGAAGGTAAGGAAAACTCTCACAAAGTGTTGACTCGTGTTTCCTGGATCTAGAAATAAATAAAGACAAATAGAAGTCACACGCATTATAAGGACAAAATTAAAAAATGGCTGTACCTACTTACGCCACCATTGCGTTGAACTTTTTAGGTTTTTTGAGTTTTTTTTTCTTTTGGAGGTTCAACGGAAATAACAATTTAGATGCTATTTATCAGTCCAATTCGAAATCGTCTTTTTAATAGGGTTTCTTAAAATAAAAAAGAGGGATTTTTAAAATTATATTTATTTAAAGAAAATTCAAGTAGAAGTGAAACTGAAATATAAAAGCATGCAGAAAAGTAAAAACCACAATCCACGTTGTTATCTTTACGCTGCAAGAAAAAAGAAAAAGCATTACCCACCTATCTGCTTTTTTCCAATCCTTTCACTAAAAAGCCATTGTACATTTCTGACCCCTTTGTACGGAAAAGGGAATTTTACTATTTTCCCTGAAAACCTCGCTTAGATAGCAACCAAGTACAATGACGGTTTTTTTTTCATTGAAGAATTTCGGTGGGTTTGTTCTTGATTTGAACTCTTAATTTTTTACTTTCAATAAAACTCCTCCGAAAACTTATTTATATGAATTTTTTGTGTATATTCTGTAGATCTGAGAATAGGACGTTATTTTTTTTTCAAACCAATACAAAGGAAAAAAACCTGAGTGTTGTGAAGCACTCGGTATGCCAACAATATTTGAAATAACACCTAAAACAAAACTCCACTTTAAATTTTCATGTGTGATTTCAACCATCAGTTAGTTCACACTAGCGAGATTGTCATACCAAAACTCTATACGTGATTGCATGCGTGCCCAATTTTTTGAAGATTTTCATTTGTAACGGGAATGTCGTCATACCAAAAAAATTCTTGCGCTTAGCTTTCTGCGCAATACACTCCGAAAAGAAACTTTGTTTTAATAACTTATATAGCAAAACAATGTTGCCGGGTCAGGTAGTGCTATTATTAGAACACTTTAACTTATGCAAAATTTTATTATAGCAGACCAAGTAGAAAAATTTAAAACAGTTTATTCTTCCTATGGATTAAGCAAATTATGACGGCTGATATTTCAAGTTTCACAAGTTTCACAAAAAACCTTTCACGTGCATTCAAAAGTTACAAAACAAAATAAAATAGACGAATTTCTGAGTAGAATCAGTTCTGGCAATGCAACGGGAAAAGTGCACTGAACTAACTTAGATTAAGTTTTGATACGTTTGTCTCGATGTATTTTAAAACAATATTCGAGAAGAAATTCTTTATTCCATTACGTTCCCCAAAGAGTCAAGAAGCTCCATTTTTGGATTGAAATCTTGATGGTCCTTAGGGGTTATCATGAGCAACTGTATTCAATTCTCTACCAAGATTGATGGCAGTATAATCTTTTAAGTGAAAAAGACATTGCTTTCTTTAGATTGATTAACGTGATTATTTTACTAGATACGGATAGGTATACAAGTACATAATATGTATTAGCAGAAGAATAAAGTCACAACTTATGTCACTGTATACCAATTCAAAGATTAAAAAAGTAAAACTGTAAATGCAATTTATAAAACATCACATTAATTAATGGGCGCTAATTGTGTTGTGCTAATTGGGTTTAAGAGTCCTTATACACGTTAAGTCGCAGAAAGTAACACACTCAGACCGAGTAAGCAAATAAGCGAATACAAGCTGATTTTTGATAATAGCTAAAGCAAAACAAGGTTCCCGCTGAATACTGGCAATGATGGAGTGTAAAGTTGTCGAGTGTAAAGTTGTCTAAGTCGCGAATTCCGATCGTAAAACTTTAACACTTTATCGTCCTGCGGTTTGTATTGAAAACTAGCGCACGCGCCCTTACTTCACGGTAGTCCCATAGATATTTGATCAAATTCTTTCTTCCTTCGCACTTAGCAATAGAACTTTTATCTACCATCATAGAAATCTGCCGATCGCTTATTTCATAATTATCTAAACGGGACAAAATTGAAAACCAATTACTGTTGAGTTTACATGTTAACCCAGATTGAATTAAAAAAAAATACAGAATTACATATATTAAATCTGGACAGCGTCTTACATGTATACTTACATAAATATCTTAATTAAGTAATTTTACTAATGACAAAGATTCTTGGAATGTGAGTGGTATGCTTTCGTCTCCTCACGAGATATCATAATAAAAACATGCAATTTTCCTTCATACTATGTAATAATAAAATTATCTATACTTTACTATCAAAACAGTAAGTGCCAAGTTTTATAATAGTTCTTGTCGATGAAAATCGGCTTTCCAAACTTGGAGTTAAGAGGATTGACTTTTAATAATAGCCTGTAAATTAGGCCAATGTGTCAAATATAGATCTTCATTTTCAATTCAAAATTGAAGCTCAATACGCTCTTATATCGGAGTTCATTTTCAAAAATTTGCCTCAAAAGGTCAGTTTTAAGTGGACCTTTGGAATTGTATAAGATTTATGAACATATCAAACTTACGTCGGGGTCAGCTATTAAAAGTTTACAGCTCCTGAAGCTTTTGGGAGACGCTTTTATTAACCCGGTGTACCGCACATGTCTGAAGATGTTATGGAAATAAAATTTTGGATTACCCCAATCTTTATTACACCATGTGTGCCTTCCTTATATGTTGGGTTCGGGGAATTTTTTGATAATTTTTATATAGCGCCTATAAAATAGACAAAAATCTATACAAAACCATGTAAAGCGGTGTTTTATTATGTTCATAAGAGATACTTCTAGAACTATAAATTCTTTCTTTGAGTTTCATGTGTTGTTTTATTTTGTATTTTCGCTCGGCTGTTAGCTAGGGAATACATTATTGCAGTAGTTATTGGAGAAGCATTTTAAAGGAGATATACTTGTGAGTATGAAAAACTAATGGTTTCGGGCCTTGAAACCTGTATTGCAATAATAACATGTTTTACATGACTGCCCAACAAAGGAGTGTAATATTTTAGGGTTGATGGATGTATGTTTGTATGTATGTGAGTTTCTTTAATTCTTTAACATAGGCTATATAGTATTTTTTTGGAAAACGTCGTTTTATCACAGGGCAGTCGTATTTTTAATTTTTAAATTTTTTACTTGTTGTTTTCTTAAGCATAAATACCTATCCTTTTGTCATTAGTTGAATCATCCCTGCTTCGCTTTGGTGATGTAATCTAAATTTCTAAAAGTCCTTCCTTATCCCTTGTCTAAATTATAACAGCAGTCTTTGTCCATAAATTCAGCTCTTGGTTTGGGAAGGGCAAGACTGATTTGTAAAGATTGTGGTATATGTGAGTTTTCGCCTATTAATATTCAACGTAATGGTATCTTCCATAAATTATAAATGATATAGAGGTACATTCAGGAGAAACAACACAACCCTTTATTTTTCTCCCATTTTTCCTGTTTGTCCATCGCCCATAAATAACTTGTCTGGTAAACAGGACACCGAGAAAACCGAACCCTTTGTCTTACACTGACACCAAATATTTTATACACACGTAATAAATATATATGAATCCGGAAAGAAAAATTAAAATAAATACTAAATAATGGCAGAACTGAATAACGGCAGGGCAATAATAATGAGCTAGAATAATAGACATATACCCTGGACAGGGCGGATGGTGCGAAAAAATTAAACGCGTCGTACGCGTGCGTCGAAGAAAATGTTGGAAAATGGTGTGTGGTGTTTCATGTGGGCAGTGTTCCTGCATATTGTACCATACAGAATCTTTTTAAGTGGCGGATTGTAGCAAAACAAATTAATCTGTTCTACTAAAATGTCGTCAGTTTATCTTACCTTACCAACAGTACAGTCAAGCTGTAGTTCGCTCAGCAGCCACCTATAAAATTTTGACAGATGGGCGTACTGTTTGCTTGTGCCACGGAATACCTAATAGTCCTAATAGTCCGTAAACTTGTGCGAAAAAGGTTTACGTACTTGTAAATCGTTCGGATGCTCATATCCTGAGTTTTGTTATCAGTGTCTAAAATTCACTACACTAACATTTTGCAGGCTATTTAGATCTGACACCTGAGAATCGCACTTTAATGGAAATATAGTGGCGAGAAGGTGTCCCAAGCTTTTCTAGCAACAATGAAACCGAAATCTGGATCTAAAGATGTATCTTTCGGCTGAAGTGATAATAATCGTGTCCATATCACCGATGCGTATCACGATTGCCAAAGGCTATACCCGTGTAAGGGAACAAAATATGCCCCTGACGTTATCAGCCAATGAATACATCCTATGTATTGGTAATAATGCTAATTATTAATCTGCCAAGTTTTATGTCATAATTATTGACAGTTTCCTTGCAATGTCACTTGAAAGTTTGTTTTATTTTTCTAAATATCTTGAAAACTACTGGTCCGTTTCTTTTGTGAATAACGTATGTTGTTAATGGCTTGAAGAGGAATATATTCGCAAAAAACAAGACGTCTCTAGGTCAGCATTAACTTGGTCATTTTTGATGTCAAATATTTCAAACTTTTTTTTTGACACTTGTGACTCAGCGACACCCACCATTTTTTTTACACTGATGTGACATCTCTTTCCGTACAAATATATATTGGTCTGAAATCAATCGGTTTGGAGCAACATGGTGATTTTTTAATTTTGAGTATACCGGCTTAGTACATCACCAAGGTATACACGTACTATGAGTATAATTGATATTTTATATAAATCTTCATTATTCTACAGATTATTTAAGTGGACTATAGGTCCGTTATGGAGTACATTCTAGGAATTGACTATCTTGAATCTACATCAAAAGTCAATTTAAAATGAAAATGTTGTATTTATTAATCAACAATACAAAACTAACGTAAAACCTGTAATAAGATAGACCTATCCACCGTCATCAGTCATAAGGTGAAAAAATGGATACTTACATAATATTATACTATAACATAAAATAAATCCTAATCTTCATCACTATCTTCGTTTATTGTGACTTTCGTGTCATTTAGAAAAAGTGAGCTCAACTTTTCATTGGGCCGAGGTATTTTCGACAAGTACCTACCATATGATAAATAGTATATAACAGCTGCTACGTGAGAACAGCAACCTACTGTTCTTAGACCATTTGCACATTCACAACAATACTGTTCTATACTATTTATTCCTAAAACTTGGGGGTTATATTTTATGAAACATTTATACACCTTTTTAGATATATGTCGAGAATCTGTACTGGGAAATCTTTGACGGAATTAGATAAAAAACATTGAAACGGAAGATTAATATAAGATAATTTCCCAGAGTTGACAGAAACTGAATTGAAAGTATTATTTACAGGAGCATATCAATTCGGACAGGCTATTTGCTATTTAGGAGAGGTTCTCAATGAAGACGGTACCTTGAATATGGCTTACGTTAAGGAACAAACCTCTATTTTAAAAGTACAGATTCATTCTCAAGATTTATATAGATAGATTCAAGATAGTCAATTCCTAGAATGTACTCCATAACGGACCTATAGTCCACTTAAATAATCTGTAGAATAATGAAGATTTATATAAAATATCAATTATGCTCATAGTACGTGTATACCTTGGTGATGTACTAGGCCGGTATACTCAAAATTAAAAAATCACCATGTTGCTCCAAACCGATTGATTTCAGACCAATATATATTTGTACGGAAAGAGATGTCACATCAGTGTAAAAAAATGGTGGGTGTCGCTGAGTCACAAGTGTCAAAAAAAAAGTTTGAAATATTTGACATCAAAAATGACCAAGTTAATGCTGACCTAGAGACGTCTTGTTTTTTGCGAATATATTCCTCTTCAAGCCATTAACAACATACGTTATTCACAAAAGAAACGGACCAGTAGTTTTCAAGATATTTAGAAAAATAAAACAAACTTTCAAGTGACATTGCAAGGAAACTGTCAATAATTATGACATAAAACTTGGCAGATTAATAATTAGCATTATTACCAATACATAAGATGTATTCATTGGCTGATAACGTCAGGGGCATATTTTGTTCCCTTACACGGGTATAGCCTTTATGCAAGGGTTATGATATGCGGTCTCAATATGTCTCTAATAGTAATAACACAGAAGCTATGCAAAACAGTACGTACTATCATGAGCCTGTTTTTCAAAGACTGCTATTGAAGGCGCAGCCAAATAGATGGTACGGAGTAAACTCAAAGACGTTAGAATGTTGATATGGTCCAACAAATGATATGGTATATAGATACAAAAGATACCAATCTAAACCCACTATTGACCTGTTAACCGTAATTAAATATAAATCTGCAATTTTCACCACTGTGTTATATTTACATAATATTATGTTTATGCAGTTTTGACTAGTGTAGTTTTTCACAAAGAAAAACAGCAAGAACCGAGTTTCTTGTGTTCTTGATGCAATACTGCTTTCCAAACATGGCGGTAGAGTTTTGACATTAATTCATAACTGACTATAATTTAAGTCTACGTGTAGAATAAATATTTTGATTTGAATAGATTTGATTGTATGGATAGCGAATACATTCTTAGCATACTTCTTTCTTTGTGTATGATAGAGATAAGATAAAATAACAGATGAATCCGTAAGAAAATCCAATGAAAAGATTTTGCAAAAGAAATAAACACGACACAATCGCTTTGAATTTATATCTTTTGAAGCTGTAGCGATGTAACTTTCTGGAGCGGCTGAAGTTTCCGCTAACTTCCCGTTTACAAACAATAGAGTGTGCTCTCGAATGGTTCATTGTTAGTTGAGCAAACATGTGAAGTCATTCTCGAGGAACGCGATTCAGACATCCTTCTTAGATTCTATCTCGCGTAGATAGCTACGTGATCCAGTTTATATTTTAGTTCTCTTACCTACGTCATAAAGATTTTGAAATAATTCAGTGTGTGGATACGGTCTTTTAAATTATGTACATTCTCGTACGACCTCCCTGGCCCAGTGGCACCCTAGGCTACGAATAGGAGGCTGCAGGTTCGATTCCCGCCACGGGCAACCTTAGAATTTTATCTTACAAATCTTGAAATAAGTCGATTGATGATATATTTTTTTATCGTTTTCAGTATCAGTTTTTTTATCTCTCTCCCTGTCACAAGTTTTAATTAGAATTTTCTCAATAGTAATATGGTCAAGATATCCTCTCTATGTCCAGAATATCTTAGTCTTAACTAACAAAAAATCACCCATTAAGGTACTACTTGCAGTATAACATTACCACATAGTAGGACGAAAAACTAACGATCAAAACTTTATGATAATAAAACATTTATGCATCTTATAAAATTTTATTAACGCCCCTTTATGCTTAATACTCGAACAAACTTAAGATCTGCTAACACCCCAAAATCTGCTGGTATACTTTCAAGAAAATTTTGACTTTTGCCATGTCATCAATAATGCAAATGAGAACGCAAGTCTGTTTACGACATTTCAGCGATAAACGAGAAAAATGAATTTCGAATTAATCTCCCGTATTGAATATATATAAAAGGTTCTTTTGACGGGCTTAGCTTAACATGATGACTCATTTAAAAAAATCTATCCACGATTTTGCCTACTAAAGATAAAAACCTAAGCTAATCATACTCGTTTGTCAAATTTTGATCATTAGTTGGTAAAATCATGGAAAGATAGGTTATGAAAGGAGTAATAGATTAAACTACTGTCGATTGAAGCGTTCTACCTGGCATTTGTAGTATATCCTAGGAGGCATAGAGGTCCATGAGGCCGCCCTTTACTTCAAAGTGTGGCAAAAAATATATTGCCTAAATTGGCAAACCCGAATCGTCACTACACAATTTTTGACACACACTAGCATCTGCGCACCATACAAATTTCAAATTGACACACTCACAATACAAGAATAAGTTGCCGCACTCACGGAGCTGTCGATACTCTCGTAGGTAGAGCTCTATCTAGTCAGAGGCTAGGAGGTTTTACCTCACCTACGCAGTTGGTGCGATGTAAGATAGTCTTGGGTTCGATTTCCGTTACAGGCCAGTTTCGAATTTCAACCAATCAAGTCAGAAGTGCTTCAATCTCATCTGGTGGTAAGTGATATTTCTTTAATGGTATACAGCCTATATAACAAAAGCTACACTAACAACTGTAACTATTTATAGTATAGCTTTGCACTGTGACGCTAAATCGCAGCAGCAGGTATTTTCCGGTTGGATAGGAACCGCAGCTGAAGCCATTAAAAATATAAAGTCCCAAACCCGCCGGTGACTCGAATAAAACCAGGTAGGTATACATTTTTCAATCCACAATATGACTCTGTCAAAATCGCTTATGTTTCATTCGATTCGTCTGGAGTTTGACAGAATGAGGCGCGTCATCGTGGATTGAAATATCTTACACAATATATACACCTCCGGCAATACCATAATCAACATGTCACGGAGGTAGTTAATGTACTCCATACTACACCTAATCCGCTTTAGTGTTATTATATGTTGCTGCCGAGCTCCTTGAAAGGAAAAGAAGGCTTTTATGAATACGCAAACGTCACCCCCACGCACGATAACGTATCAAAATTACCCGCCTCTGCAGGGAAGCCTGAAAGGGGTCAGGGCGACAGGAATTTGATAAAGTGAAAATAGTTGCGGTGTCAACTTGCCACGCGTTTCCCTTTCATCCATTTGCTCTGCAAATCAAGATTTGTGTCACCACCCATTATTGTGACAAATATAGTAGCATTATAAGCTTACCTGTCGGTTTTTTTTACACTTTGTACCAATTCGAAATAAATGGACCGCATCAAGATATTGGTCCCCAATAATACGTATTAATGTCGAAATCCATCGCCTCCAAGGCTCTTTTACGTAGAGGGTAGGTGGCTAGGTACTACGTTAGACTGTCTTAAACGGAACCATCAGGATTTCTATAAACCATCTATTTTTGTTGTTGTTGTTGAATTGATTATGATACTTGAGTTGTATGGGACTCATACGAAGGTCCAGAGTTACTCAGGAGGCGATAAAGAGCGCTATAGCTTATAAGACTGATGGACTTTGAGGAGCCAAAGTGCAGAAATTGCGACCCCACCCGAAAAAGCGCAGTGTTGCAGTTGTTGTTGGCAGACGAGATCGACTGACGACATTAAAAGAGTCGCGGAAAGTCGCTGTATACAAGTGGCGCAGAACCGTGTGGTGTGTAAATCATTGCAGAAGGTCTTTGTCCAGCTGTCCAGCAAAACGTCATCATAGCATACTTCTACTTCATTTTATTCGATAAAAACTATCCGTAGCTCAAAACGAAAAAAAAGAACCCCTATAAGACCACTTTGTTGTCCGTCTGTCTGTCTATAATGGCGCTTTTTTTCAGTAACTATTAAAGATATCGACATGGGAATAGTTGTACGTAATAGTGGCCCGACGTCATTGTTATTATGAAAAACTGAAATCATTTTTATTTTTTTATTTAAAAGGGGGGAAAACCGGCGCGTCGATATTAATTCAAAATGAGATAACTATACTGAGTGGGGTATCATATGAACAGGACCGTTAAGCCTGGAATTCGAACCCCACGAATAAAAACAGATTATGATAATCTTCCAAAGAATTAATTTACATTGCTTATGGATTTTCCAAAACTTTAAAACAATGTATATCTCTTTATAAGCTTCAAGACCGAGGGGTGATAAACTTTAAAAAGAATTTTATTCGAGGCCGCTATAAGTTTTAAACCGATCGAGTCTGTCAAGTTTTAAATTATTAATTGTTTGTCACTTTTTCCAAAAATTATTACATACTATAGGTTTTCACAGCGGATTTATCCCTATGAATAGACACAATTTTCTAACACCTTGACGCACGTTTCGTCCCGACACCGGGACATCCTCAGGAGATGTTGTCGTCACAATGCGAAATCGTAGACTCTACGAGAATAGTAGAATATACAAGTCTAAAATTTCCACACAGGTTCCTTTTACGATGCAGACAAGGGAAAAGCAAGGATTCTTCAAAATCCCACGAGATTGCCCGAGTATTTAGCACGGCCGGGTCAGGTATATTATAAATCAATTTCTGGTTAAATAAATTTCGTACATAGCTCCACTGGTCCGTAATAAATTTAACGAGGTATGAATTTACCCTCGTAAGGCGTAACGATATTTTATTTGTACCGCGGTTAGCGGGTTCCACAGGATCAGCATAATGTGTTACTATAAGTAAGAACGTCATTATCTCCGGAACAGTAAAGGAAGAAACCCACCTTCCATAGCACAAAGTGCTTTACTTTTCCGTTTACAAAACGCGAATATATTTTGGAATGGCTCTCATCTGTTAAGTGCCCACGCTCAAATATGTGTGGGGTTGAAAGTATGCGGTTTGAGCAAGGCATCGGATACTGCATTGGTTTAAAAAAGTGAACTATAAAGCCAGGGTCTTCGAAGCTAGCAGGCTTTATACCTACCCAACTTCGTGCTGGAGACTGGAGTCTTCGTGAGAACTAGGTGTGAGATTCATTTTCAAGCTGTTATTGGTAGGGTTAAAAGAGTCGTCAAAATGTTCGTGGATTGATCTCACTGTAATAGGATGTAAGATATTTTTGGTAGTTGTAAGCTGTTGTAAGCTTTATCGCTCTCTTTTCTCTTTCTGATCCATATTGATAGACAGAGAAAAGAGAGTAGCAAAAGAAGAGAGACTACGTGCGCAAGCTGCATAGGCTGATGTATAACAATAGCGGAGTACCAGCGTCTACGGCACTAGTAAAATGGCATCTTCCAAAAGGGACATAATTATTATCGTGCGCTCGGTATAAGCATTAGCTGTGGAAGGAATCGAGAACGTTTTGAAGCCAACACAAACCCAAAAATAAATAAACTTTATATAACATCAGGTGGCATTCCAAAATATATTCGCGTTTTGTAAACGGAAAAGCAAAACACTTTGTGCTTATTTGTGGAATGTAAATCACGAAGGAGCGGACCCTTACAACGCCTTGAGGATAAAATAGTGAAGGAAAAAAGGCGAATTCAGGCTTTTTATAAAGTAAAAAGACATTAGGTCCTTTATGTATCGTTTTTGCCGCATAGACTTCTACCAGAAATTCAAGTAAATAGAATCCGATTTAAGAATCGGCTTCTATTTACGTGAATTTCATCTTTTTACATATTTCGTACAATCCGTGTATAACTGTAGCCTTCAATTGTAGCCAATACTTTGTTATAGATATATTCGTTGGCTATAGTGTGATAGAATTACAGACACATAAAAATTGTAACATAAACCTTTAGAAAAAATAATATTAATTTTGGCTCAAGTAATAGTGAAGACAAGAAAACGTCTATCGTGTCGGGATTAGTATTTTAGTCCCAACAACTCACTCGAATGGGGTAAGGAAGGAGTGGGGCATTTTCGTGGATTGGACCCACTATACCGGTGGGTTAGAAGATGCGCATCTTTGAAGGTATCTGCGTCATTGTGTCCAAGCATTGTAAAATAAGAATAAATATTTACTATTGTTATCTTTTTATTTCATCTTTATATTATAACTTATTCGAATTCTTGTACACACATATGTGTAAAAATTAGAATATTCCAGCCTAGGGATTCACATTTCACGTCGCTTGCAATCGTGAAGTGAAATGTTTAAAAAAACGTGACGGCATTCGCGTATTTACGCAGACTACACGTGAGTCCATCCTTCTCCCCCTCATCCGCTCACGCCTACTACGTCGGGCCTACGTGAAGTCAGTGGTGAAGTGGAGTGAGTAATCATCTTTGTGTGTCAAAACAATACGTGATTCGCTGGGCAGGTATTAAATACAAAGTGATGGAATATAATTACGTTTTTAAATGTTCAAATTTTGCATATAATTACAAAGTACAATCAGAATCGATATAATGATATTATAATAATCGATATATTGTGATATTAATGTAATGTGACAAATTGCAACTTAAAAGCCATTTGTCAAACCATTGTGCGTAACCTGTCCCGGTGAATTATTAAATCAATATAAATGCAATTTTTTAATACCTCTATGAAAATATGACTGGTTATCGCAATATAAAAGAGCAGTACATCGGTGCCTGTATTTATACGTAAGTTAGAGAAATTTGCCTATAGAGAACCGTAACTAAATGATTATAATCTTTGGATGAAGAAATTATAATCATAAGATAGCTTGCTGGCCAAATTCCTTTTTTTCAAGAGGAGAGTGAACTGTGTGCGTTAATTAAATAAACGGGTAATTAAAGCATTGGTAGTAAAAAACTACAATTGCGAAAGTTCCACTCGCGTTTCACTTTATTTTTAAAGAGATTTCAAGTTAAAAGTAAATTAAAAAATAACAACTTAAAAAAATGGAAATTAAAAATTTACAATAAAAATAATATATTAATGTATTTTTCTATAGTATAAGCGCGTGAGTAACTAAGTAGGTACTCGAAGGAATATTGACTAACGCAAATTACTTTTTTGTGAACAAAATTAACTAATCTTAGAACAGACGCAACTTAATTAATTACCCGAATAACCGTTGAGTTTAACCGGATGTAGCATTGAAGCGGATCCTAAGCTAACAGTTAGATAACCTATAGCAGATGAAGTTTTGGATACATAAAAATGGGAAATGCTTTCCAAAAAACCAACTTCAAATGCCACTACAAAGAGTGAAATAATTTTTATTTAAATTTTAGATACCTAAACCAATTCGAAGTCGGGCAATGTTTCATACAATCCCTAATAGTCCTTCTTACTTACTTGATGTGCGAAGAAATGACGAAGTCATAGACAATCGCCCGACTTCGAATTGGTGTAGGTATCTAAAATTTAAATAAAAATTATTTCACTCTTTGTAGTGGCATTTGAAGTTGGTTTTTTGGAAAGCATTTCCCATTTTTATTTTATATTTTTTAGTGGAAAACAATAAAATGCACAAGGCGTTGTAAAAATACCCAAATCGCTTGAGGTGTGTTCATAAAATCTGAAGAGATACCTCAAATTCACCAAGATCCCATCATCAGACCCTGACTTGATGACTTTAGTCATCAAATCAGTATCTGCTAGCAAATGCACCAGTAACTATAAAAAAATACCCAACTCGCTTCAAGTATACTAGCAAAATTTGAAGAGTTCCCTCGATTTCACCAAGATCCCATCATCAGACCCTGACTTGATGACTTTAGTCATCAAATCAGTATCTGCTAGCATATGCACCAGTAACTATAAAAAATACCCAACTCGCTTCAAGTATACTAGCAAAATTTGAAGAGTTCCCTCGATTTCACCAAGATCCCATGATCAGATCCTGACCTGATGACCATAGAACAACTTGGAAAATATTACTCTTTCTAATAATACTCAAATAGTTTCATGTGTCCATATAAAATTTGAAGAGTTCCCTCGATTTCTCCAGGATCCCATCATCAGATCCTGACCTGATTAAAATGGGACCATCTGGAATCAAACTCCTCTTAAACAAAAAAAGAATTTTTCAAATCGGTCCACGCGTCTTCGATTAATCGGTGAACATACATAGATAAAAAAAAAGAAAAAAAAAAAAGATTCCGACGAATTGAGAACCTCCTCCTTTTTTTGAAGTCGGTTAAAAATGTAATTGAATACGAACTTTGAGTGTTGACGTGCTACAGGGCAACTATTTCTTACACTCTTGACTTCCTTTAGTGGCAGTCTCCTTAATAAAGTAAAGTATATCTTCGATCCATAATTATACCAAAAAGTCAATCCATAGAGTTGATTTTCAAAATTAAGACATGGTTTTTACCCTCAATCACAGACAAACAGACGGATAACAACGTGATTTATAAGGGTTGCGTGATTTTTTTGAAGTACCCCTAAAACACAATCTGAAGAGTTATTTTTAAAAATTAATGATATGATTTTAGGGTTTCGGACCCAATGGTCCGGGTAAAGTGGTGAGCTCTGATTAAAAGTTATAATAATACTGGCTGGTCTGGCATACGTTGTTTTACCTATAATACCTATTCTAATTTCCAAATCAGTTGTCAATCCACTCCACGGCCATAAATCCTTTCCACCCGACCAAACGCACAAGTCCCTTCGATACAATCCAGAATGAGCATTACTGTTTCCCTGAATCTTGTACGTGACAAGAACTTGGTAAAATCCCTCCGAACAAAGGCCCTCGACTGAATAATGGGCGGCATTTATCTGACCAACCACGTATCCTCCCAACCGTGAGATGACGCCGATAAGTGTGCTTAGCGTTATTTAGATTCGAATTTGTGGGCTCTTTTGTATGGTGGAGACAGCGATATGAAACTAAGGATGAGCCCATCTGAATGTATTTCGTAAAACTTCTTCATACAAGAAAAAAGTAGCGCCAATTGTCACCGCCATTACGCCACAGCCCACAATATGGTGGAAATGGTTTCTGTGGAAACGCACCTGAGAGTTGAGAACTAATAACAAGTATAGTGATCACCATTATTATGCAAGAAATGTCATGCCGACGTTCGCAAGAGCCTGTATGTTAGGCCTATGTGAAATAAAGATATTTTGACTTTGACTTTGACTTTGATCTGTGGCGTGGACCGCGGAAAGAATACTGCGGTTGCCTTACTTTTGACGCAAGTTCTAAACATTTTTGATACCAGTAAACTGGCGATATTTTTTGCGCGGTTCGCCGGGTCCGTGTATATATGTCTATATTGGCGGAGATGAGATCCTTTCCTTATCTGAACCCTAGAGCTAATTATTACATCTATTCTGTGCTACGGATATTCTGATTAAGTTGTGTTTGCAGACAGAGCACAGTGTGAGTTTCTAATTTGTTTGAGGTTTAGACTAGTTTTTTTTTTCATTTTATAGGCTATCGTTTGCCGCTTGACTATTATCACACATAATGGCAAGTGATGATACAATCTAAGGTGGAGCGCGCTTGTCTAGGAAATGCCTAAGCACTCTTGATTTGAAATTACCCCAGTTGTAGATGGTACGGAAGGCGGAAGCTAGAAGAGTGGTCCAGACCCTTATAATCGGTATCATCAGGAACAACGAATAAAATAACTTCCTACGTGTATTTGGTATTTGGTTTGTATATCAATAATCATAATACAGGGTTATATAAAAAATACCATAGTGTAGTTTTAGATATTTACAGAGACGAATTCGAATATACAAGTAGGTACTTAAGTTCGTCATTCCTATCACTAAAACGATTTAATAGCATAGCTCTACTCTGTACTTGGTGGTGAAAATTTTGGTGATTTACTAACGTAAAACCAAGGTATCTGATTTATGGAATTCAAATTTTTTTTCCATGCCTTGTGAGATGAGACCATGTTAATCCATCGTCCTAATCTATAAATAAGAAAGGTCTGACTCACCGACGTGTCACCCAAACCGTTGCACATAGCAAGCTGAAATGTTGCACAGAGATTCTCTCCATAATGTAGAAAAGGGACGAGGAATGGTTTAAAAAAAAATTGGGTAGTTTAAAACTAAATAAAACCACGGTGAAACCATCAGAATTCTAAACTAAAACAGAAAAGCACCTCGTAACTCAGTTTTAAAAGCCGGATATCGTAAAATTCTTGGATCCTAAAATATTCTCCTACTCCAAGTGTCGAAACTGCTCCACAAACTTAATAATGCGATAAAACATTTACGATGTTTGATTCCTGGAGCGAATTAAGATTAATTGCGGGGATAACCTCCAACAAAGGGATTCTTAAAAGCAACGACATTAATGTGGATGAGATAAAAAGCTCCGCTCTTAGTAAGTTACAAATTATTGAGACGAATAGCTTTGGACTTTCATTGTTAAGGATATCGTTGGTAGTATTTTTTCATTTAGCAAATAGTTTGAATTGTTTCTAGATTTACTATCTAGCAAAAGATTAACTATTTCAATTAAGAGTCCCATGAACTACCAATGTCTCCATACTTTGAAATACCAAATCATTTCTAAATCGTGCATATTTCGATCATGTTGTGGTTTTACTCGGGTTCATATAGTAATAATCTATGCTCCTGGCCATAGTTGGGTTGGAAATACTTCTCTGAATCGAAATATAAATCAATTATGTCACATGAACACGAAAAACTTTCCTTGACGTATTTTCACGTGGCCCTTCCCCGAAAGATCGTGGAGGAAAATCTAGAAACCGATAGTTGTAAAACTGAAATTAAAGATCAATCAATCGAGCAATCCTAGTTTATTAACAACGATATTTTTATTACTATTGCCTTTAAATTAGGAATTTTTAAAAGTATTGGACCCACTAGTGCACGCCTGCCAGACGTTAATTTTGTCACCTATCTTACTCAGTTGTTAAGCTTCTCTGTAATGCCTCTAGAAGGAAACATTTCAGTTTCATTCTACTTTCCAAACGCCCATCATTTCTTAATAAATTACTGAAAATATATTCACAATCCATACCATACAATATGATACTCAAGGGAGGCAAATTCAGCCGCTGACGTAATTTGGACATGCTCCCATACATCGTCGAGCGATCGATGACGCGACAATAGGACGTGATTTTCATTCTGCTCCCGACATTTGTGGAAGTAATCACAAGTGACATTTAGTACACCTGATATTACTGCAGTAACAGTGATATGACAGAAGCAGAAGTATGAAATTGATTCAGAATTTCATACTTCTGCTTCTCGATAGAGTTTCCCAGGTTCTAATGCCAGGTACGCTTGACGAAAATCATGCCTGATGGAAAGCAATGAGGTCTAGCTTGAGCGCGCTTGCCTAGAAAATGCCTATTCACTCTTCTTTTGAAAACACCCAAATTGTTCTTGGCTGAAAACAGGGGTGGCTTGGAAGGGCGTTCCACGTCTTGCGAGTTTGTTAGATGTCAACCACATTAGGATGGCAATGCTCTCAGCGTCTTGTACTCAGGATTTCGTTAAAATGTTAACTGTTTGTTAATGGATTTATGTTGCTAAATAGCTGTTGCTTGGCGGTAAAAGAATGTATTGTGAGGAAACCAGCACGCCGGAAAATTTAGCATAATGTCAACAAAAATATGTGTGACCAGAGGGGTTATGGTGGGTCATATCTCATATCCCTCTTATTCTGAGAGGAGCACGGTGCCCAATAGTTACACATAAGAAGGGGTTGAGACGCCGATATTTCTGATAAGGAGTTATTAACGAGGTTATTACTTATTTGTTTCAGTTCATGTGATTGTTAGGAAGTTCCTTGCAATAT
This sequence comes from Coenonympha glycerion, assembly GCA_963855885.1. Taxonomy (NCBI): domain Eukaryota; kingdom Metazoa; phylum Arthropoda; class Insecta; order Lepidoptera; family Nymphalidae; genus Coenonympha; species Coenonympha glycerion. Next base: position 11,926,372 of record OY979639.1, read on the forward strand.
TAAGTACCTATCTCTTGCTTTGCCTGCATATAATTCCGTTTATCACAAATCACGGGAACCGTGGTTTTATCATGGATAAAGAGTAGCCCTTGAGCTAATCCAGAGTGTCAATAAGCCATATCTATAAGGGTGATTTCTATACCAAAATTGAAATTTTAATTCATCCATTAACACATGATACACACTGGAAGTAATAAGATTTAAACGGGCATACATAAATTCGGCTCTGTTTATCCGAACGAAGCGAAATAATTGAAGTGGCGTAATTTGGACATGCCCCCATACATCGACCATCGATGGACGACGCGACAATGGTGCCTGATTGTTACGGGACCAGTATTTACAGGTATGATCGCCAGTAATTACTCTGATGTGATTTATTTCAGTTGAAAATCCAATCCAATTAATACATATTACAACTTGTGGAATTTTGTGAGTTTGAATGTTTGTTACTCAATCATGTCAAAAATACAACAAGCTAATACAACAAGCAATACATAGGTAAGCTAATACCTATGATCTATCTCTACGATTTCTAACGAACGAAATGAAGAAAAATATGTATGAGTATGGCAGGGGCCATCGATAAATCACGTGATGAATTTGCCGAGCAAATAATATTATGTCGCACAATGAAAAATGATTATAATAATATACTAAAATAGTATACTGTTTTTTTTGATTTTATACTTAGGTTCTCTGGTTGTTCTGAAAAAAAAAACTTGACATAGGTATTCTGCAGGACACATATTTTTGTTTTGCTAATTCATGTATAATTTTGTTCATTAATAATTTTGTTGATTCATGATTTAGCGTTCCGGCGCGATGCTGTGTAGAAACCGTTAGAGGTGAGCTTACTAACCCCGTCGAAGTTAGTACGATAACATCTTCGGCTGCATCGTCACTTACCATCAGGTGAGATAGCAGTCAATTACTAACTTATACTTATTGTGTAAAAAAAAGAAGATAAAAAGTTAGCTCGAGTCCTCACCTAAGTTATCGGCACGGTGACTCGGGATGGCAGAGATCCATAACACTATTAGCAACCCAGTCGTCCGGGACATCGTGTTCACTTCACTTCACCGTGTTCACAACACTATCGATTATGAAAACATGTTCATAACAGTTTTACTTTGATTTAGAATCTTGGATGATTTTGAATTCTTGTCGACAGGTTCCAAGTTCAGCGAATAGGTCTTCCATCTGGAAACAAAGGGTTTGATTACTTGTTGTATTCATTAGTTACACAAAAGTCTCTAAATTTGTAAAAAAAATATCCCTCATTTTACGCGTAGGTATGGAAAAGTGTGAGATTTACTCAAGTTAGATCTCATAGTATAGAGAAGGAGTGTAGAAAGAAAACACTAATAATCTAAAGCCGAAAACCAATAGTCGCAAGCAGTAGCTAATGTTTTTCCTTTCACTAATAATAATTAATTTGGTTTTGTTTATCTTCCAGAAAGTGGAATTTAGTGAACTAGAGTATATTTTAAACCGACTTCAAAAAAAAGGAGGAGGATGGAGGAGGATAAACGAATGGAATTTTAAGAATCAATGACTTAATCTGACTTAAACCATATTGACGATACTGACTTAATCTTATCTTCCTTTAAAACCTTCTTGCGAGAAAATTGGTCCGTACAACAATTGCAATGTAATCCGCCGGGGTTGCTTTGTTAGTTTCAAAGGCTTCAATGTTGGCTTCAATTGATGAAACTAGACTCAAGAAATAGTCTAAAATAAGTATATTACTGTCCATAGTACCTACTGGTATAGAGTTTATACTTTTTCCAGTTTATTAAATCTCCTGATTTTTTACATCGGTTTGGATTTATACCATTATGAATTTGCATATCGCATATTTACCTATTAAATTATGTTTATAATAAAATGAAAAGGTGACTACATAATGTTTAACTAATTTTCCTATTCTACTGTTCATGTCAATATCACTCACTCAAATGGACGGAACCAACTAATAAGTTCAGTGATACCTGAATTTAAATCTTCTATGTAAAATGTTTTAACATCAATCGCGAGGGCAGTGGAAGAAAAAAATAACAATAATCCCGTGGTGGAGAAATCCTAAAGGTCTTCAGACTACCTATCAAACCTAGGTAGAAAAATAAATTCCAAGGGAAATAACGTTAAAATACCAGGAAGCAAAAGAGAGAAAAACATTTTTCCGTCGAGCTCCGCTTCTAATCTGGTAGCCTTTGAGAGGAATAATGTGTTCGCAGGCCGCAGCGATCTATCTATACGATGAAAAATTGAAAGTGTTTACCACTTCTGGCGATTGAGCTCTTGAAAAGACTATGCGAACTACTTATAAAATGCTAAAAAAGTTAATATACATACATAAATATAGTGCAAGTTAAATAAAAGCTTTAAATAAAAACATAACCAAGATAACTTCTTGAATATTCATTTAAGTGAAATAATGAAATTAATACTGAAAAATACCTTCCTACCTATGTACTTACCTGCCGACTAACTTGTACCTAACCAATGTAAAAAAAGAGGCTGTGACATACGGATGGACAGACAGACAGACAGACAGACACACAGACATGACGAATCTATAAGGGTTCCTTTTTTTGCCATTTAGCTACGGAACCCTAAAAACATGTTTTCTGATCATTGTCTCTATTATGAAATCAACCATCAAGAACCTTGATTCCAGACCACTATTATGTGATTCGTATATTCCCAACACCATTAGGGTTAGTACAGGTTTTTCTACGAATTTTGACAGCCGTATGTCAGCGACTGTCCATAGATGGCGCTGGCTGTAAATGTTTAGAGGAATTCGATTCTTTTGTGCGATTCGAGTCGACTCGAAATTCGTACAATAACTCACACTTACCCCTCTGTTCACAAACAGGCGCAACGTCCTGAGAGTAGGGCGGCGACGTGACGGCAGTAAGTGCGCAAATATCCGGAAATCCCCCATTTATTTTTGGCGAAAGTTGGATGAAAATAACTTGAGAGAGTGTGGATAAGGTAAATCGATTGAAAAATTCTAGTGCTATTTATATTGGCTCTCGCTTATATTTCTATGGTACGAAGTAGACTTCAGCCAATTTTCTCAATATACAGGGCTTGATATTCAGTTTAGTGTTTATATTTATTAAACAACTTCAAAAAAAGGAGGTTCTTAATTCGCCGGAATCTTACTGAGATATAAACACAAAACCCTTAACCACAAGAAAAGATTTTTTTTTTCCGATTTAATCAAACGATTAAGTAATTCGCTAATTTCTGCGTCAAACCAATATAATTAATCATTTGTTTGACACATATTATACCTAATATTTTCGGAGTAATTTCTAACTCCTTTCTAAGAAATAAATGTAAATGGTTACAGAAAATAATTTAGGCAAACAGCCTTAGGCAAGATTCATTGCTCATATTTTATTTTTGTACAAAATTACAAACTCAATTAATAACCGTAAAGTTACAAGTTTTCCTTTTTATTGTTTTCCCTCATTACGAGCCGAGAAAGATACGATACGACGTAAAAATATCATTCAACTAGAATTAAGCGCTGCGCATCAGAAAAATAAAACGAATCTCGCTCCTGTGATTGCCTTCATTTATTCTTAGCGTTTTTGAAAAAGAAACATGTCTTCATCCCGAGGGAAGAGAGAAATTAACGTCTATTCCCTTAAGAAACAACATTTCTCCCCCAAATTAAAAGTATTCGGTATGCTACAGTTGTTTTTACGGTTGTTAAATTTCACCGTTAAGATTTTTTTTTATTTAAAAGTAGGCACAACTCTTTTTTGTTTATATTTCTCTGAGAGATGGAGGGGCATTTGTAATTAATATAATGCGAGAAAAGTAGCATTGAGGGCATGAGGGTAATTTCAGGGAACCTCTTTTAACCCGACTGCCAAATAAGGTTAATGTTTCTTGCGTGTATGCATGTTTGTTTGTATATATTCTATTATATAAAATTCTAATTGTCATGAAATTTTCTGTGCATGTTCGGTTGGTCTAAGAGTAGTCGAAGCTATTTTTTATATCCCTAATGGCAAAACAACATTAGCCGGGTCAGCTATATAAAATTCTCGTGTCTCGTGTTTATTACCAAACTCATCGGAAACGGCTCGACCGATTGTTATGAAATTTTCAGTGTATGTTTGCTTGATCTGAGGATCAGGTCGTAAGCTATTTTTTATGTCCCTAATGGCAAAACAACGGTTGCTGGGTCACCTAGTTGACTATAAAAAAAATTGGCAAAGCGTATTTTGGCGTAAAGTAACCATGTATAAATAAATAAATCACTAAAAGGCTGCGAACTCTATACAAATTATATCATTGAAAATAATGCACATGTTGAGGTCGTTGACTCCGTGCAGTTGTTAAGGTGATATTCCATTGTGTCGGGTGCATACACGATCTCGTGATTGATCGTCATTGATGCTCGTGTGGCATTGTTGTGATATGACCTACTCTAGAATAGTTTATACTCTATGCATTACATCAATAAAATTGCTAGTTGGCGCTGCAACAGAATATAGTATGTAATAATACGTTTTCGTTATAAAGATTTAGACTTAAAAACCTATTTAACTATATGTAACATAGCGACAGAGGTTTATTTGATTCATCTCGTGCAATAAAACAGTTCGGTTTCTATGATGATTATGATTTTGGGGATGGGATGATAAATTTCAAAAACACTGTTTCTTGGATCACGTCGTACCCGCGGATACGATTCATATAATTTTGCAAGATCACTAAAATGGTTTAATCCAGACTGGATATGATACAGATAACTCGATGTGTTAATTTCCTCTGTTGGATAACAAACATTTTTAAAAAGTTACTTTTAAATCCCGGCATAATACGACATAGCAATGTTTCGAAAAGATTTAAGCCGCGCCATCGCGTATTAAAACACGATCCCTGGAGTTTAATTTTCGTTAGAAATAAGAACCTTTATAAATTCGCAGGAAAATTTTCAGCGTTCTAAGCTGGAGGTTTTCAATTTAACATGGTATATTTAGGATGCTTTAAAATAAAAGCAGCTACTGTAGATGTACAAAATAAAAAAGGTTAGGTATATCAAACGTCGTATTATAATGAACTATGAGAATGTAGAATAATCCTGTTCTAAAAATCTAGTTATGATAAAGCATGGTCTATACTAAATATTACCAAAAATCATCCAAAAAAGCTGTCAACATCATTTTAGTTATCAGTATCTTTACTGTTGCGCTGGTCATGCGCCACTATCACCTCTCTTTTATTTATTTTTGTTGTTCAGCCGGTCAAGATTTTAATAATGTCGTTCCCAGTGCGAGGTTCCCAATTCAGGTCTGGAGGTCTCCTAAGTCCATTCATCCTGTGTGCGGTGTACCTACCTATTACCAGTTTGGATTTCTAGTACTTAAAGTACTTTATACTTTAGTTTATAATATGTATAAGTAATTTATTGTAAGTAGTTTATTGTATTTATTTATTCCGGCACCACCAACCACGTATCCAGTTTCAAATATTCCTTCACATTATTGGTTGCCTGGCAGAAATCGCTATGTAGCAATAAGGCCGCCAAATTGTACACCTAAGTTTGTTTGTATTTAATTTATTTCTTTCTTTTTTGTATTTTTATTCTGTGGTGTGCAATAAAGAGTTTATCTATCTATCTACTTTAGCAATAAAAAATTGCACGCGATGCAATGGAATACCGCCCTAACGACTGATGGGACGTTGGCTGCCCGCCAACCCGCATTGGACGGGCGTGGAGGGCGTAAGCCGAAAATCCCTCTCTCGTATGAGGGAGGAGCACTGTGTCTAGTAATATGACGTAATGGCCAAGTGCGACTCAGATCCTCACACGAGGGTTTCCGTACCGTAAAATCAGTAATAAAATTATAGGTGGTGTCGCCAATACCAAAAACGCTGGAGAGATTGTTATGAAATTTTCTGTGTTACATGTTCGGTAGGTCTAAGAAGTAGGTCGTAGGCTATTTTTCATATCCCTAATGATATTATATTTTTAAGCTATTGCATAGCTTCTATCGCGGGCCTTAATCGTGGAGACCGAATCCAGAAATTACGTAACGAAAATAACCTAACACCGCCCATGAAGTAGGGGGTGTTAGAAGTTGATAAATAATGCTATTCAATAGCTTTACCGCGGCAGTCTCCGAGTGCCACAAATCTTTTTAGGGTTCCATACCAAAATGGTAAAAATGGAACCCTTATGGTGAGACTCTCTCCGTCCGTCCGTCCGTCTGTCACACTCGATTATTTCAGTAACTATCGAAGCTATCAACTTGAAATTTGGTTGTTGAAATTTCAAAATGAGATACTAATATTGAGTGGGGTAAAAGGGTGTTACTTGTGTATTCTAAAACCGATTTTATTTATTTTTATGCTTAGTACTTAGTTTTTGATTTATTGGGCAAACTGTCAAAAAAAATACCGTTAACCCCCCCCCCCCCCCCTCCCTTATCTCAAAAGTTTATCGTTCGAAAAATTTTAAAAAAAGGTTTACGGTTCGCAAACAAAAGTACCTACATGTAAATTATACTCGTAAATTCATGAACAAAAGTGATTCTTTTAATGTTTTACTTCTTTTATGGTATGAAACCCTCGGTGCGCGAGTCCGACTCGCACTTGGTCGGTTTTTTTATTTAGTTATGGAATCAGCAATCGAGAGGTTTCTAGGTCGATTGTAGGCACATACCTAAGGCTGCTTGTTTTATCTTAATCTGTTGGAGCCCTTACAGTATTTAGCTATAACATTAACTCAATGAACGTGTAATGTTAAACCGTTTACCATACATGAAACGCGATTGAAATATAATAATGTTATGGAAATTCAGAAGTAATTAATCAAAACCTTTTCACGTAGATATAAACTGATTTTCGCTAAGAAATAGGCACTCAAGAGTACTGAGTATTTAGCCATCAACCAACAGGAGTGAAAAACACAGACCAGGCTTTGATGTCAAATTGAAAAACACAGCAACAGCTCAAAAACAGTACTTAACTGCTTCTAAGTTGAGTTATTAATGCATGCCAGTTTTATTTAGCAATAAGGCTCGGAATAAAAACAAATAATTAAAAAAAATAATAAACACGACTATGCCCTGCTATACAACGAACTAAAAAGTAAGAAATAAGTTATTTTAGTTGAAAAGATAAATTCATATGGCAGTCGGGGGACGTCTTAGAATAGGTGTTCCTCGGAACAGATTTGGACATATGGGGTATCCATATGTCCAAATCTGTTCAGCCGTTCAGAAGTTATGGTAGAATAAAGAAACATCACATACATACATACATACATGAACCCTAAAAACATTGTAATATTTTTAGGCAGTCGTGTAAAAAGACCGATGTCTTAACCACTAAGTTAACATTTCCGCCTCTTTACTTACTCGTAAGTGCAACTCGCAACGAGCCTGCATTACAAGCTGAGTTACAAGTCATACTTTAGAAAGTCCGTTCTCATTACAATGTAACTTTATGGGTAAAAAAAATTGATTCAAGATAAAAATGACTCGAGCAACCATTAAATCATTGATTAAGATTTACGACTATTTGCAGATCGTGCAAGTGATCGAATCCGTCCGAAAACTTGCATTGGTTTATTTTAATGAAAGTGATCTTTCCGCTCCTATTAGTTTAGTACTCGTCGACCCAGAATGTTGATGAGAAGATGGCGTGTTGTGTACCTACACCGTACCTAACACCTCAAAGTACAAACCTAGTTTATAATAATATTATACCTTTAAGTAAGTTCAGGTTCCTTGTATCCTTGAGAGTTAAATGTAGAAAGTAAAACTTACTTGTATAGCCTACCTACCAATATTAATATTGATGCTTAATTAAAAGTTTAGGTGTACCTAGTTCATTTTTTAGTTCAGGCTAAAACGGTTATTCAAGCAATTTTTAATGATCTTACAGGTTAAAAACTATAAAGATAATAATTACCTACTTTCAGGAATACTCGTGTATTTTTGGTCCTTAATCTGGATTTGCTTTGAGGCAGAAACAAGATTTAAAAAAAATTCTCGATAGAAAGTTTTCCCAAAATTTAGTAATTTTTATTGGAAAATACAATGGATTCTTATATTTTTTTTTATTTGTGACGAAAAGGAAACGTCGTTTTTCTATGATATTTATCTGCTATGCTGCCTGTTACACCCATCAACGTATTCGTGTAAGTGAAGGGGACAAAAATAAAATCCGTCTACGGCCTTAATGATACATATATTATAAAGGATTTTTTCTAAATATATCTAGTAAAAGTCTTGAAGAATGTTGCACGCTTTGCGTTTAAAGCTGGGGATAGAAAATGTTTCCGCGTGATTAAAATAAAAACTACTTTTTAATAAGGCCCGGTTTTCCGTGACTAAATTTTTCCACCAGACCAGATTTAAAACAATTGAGAAATAATGATATTCAAAATTAATTCGTGCTGGAAATTGTTTCAAAACAATTGTACCCGATACCAAGTATTCGCAGAAAGAACCGTATATCCAGTGATCCTGTCTGTCGCAGGTCATTACGTCTTTATACCTATTCATTAATTCAAAGATTAGGGTGTACTGTGCACGCTGATAATTTTGCCCCTTCGCACATGGCGTCATAGCGTAAGCGTATCGTAATCCGCGCGTACGACGAGAGCAATACGAGCACGAACATTTTCTCTAACAAATCCGCATACAAAACGGTGTTGCAGCAAACCATAGGAAGTGTTTACTGTCATTATGATACTGGCGTAAAAAGTTATATTTTTATTTATATTAACTTTCAATATTACTGGAAAAATTATTGAATTCGTCAAACTGGTTGAAGAAAACCTACCCTTGTCTATATAATACTATTATAAGTATATTGTCTATATAATAATACCCTTGTCTACGTGACGATTCGTTTGTGCAACACGTTACAAGCCTCGTACGCGAAGCGTTGTAACGACATGTAATGACATGACCGTGTACGAAGGTGCTTATAATATTGCTGTGTTTCGGTTTCAAATCAAATCAAATATACTTTATACATATACTTTGGGTACGTACCCTAAAAACTACATGACGACGAAAGCTTTCGGTGTGGCTTTGTACTCGCGAAATACAAAACAAATCAATCACAGCGTAGTTCCAACTTACATAATAAAACACAATAATCCATAAATGAATAAACATTCGAGATGAAGAACGACGAATAGGAATGGGGGGCACGATTAATCAAACCCTCTGCCAAGCGGCTGGAATTATGTAAATAACCAATATTACCATATTACCAATACGAAGAGATTATAGTTATAACCACACCATCACTTGCGGTGCCGGCTTTGGGTCGCTCAAGGAAATCCTTAGATATCCGTCTATAAGATTCAAGGGGTTCTAACTTTATAAATTACCTTTGTAGAGGCCTACGCTTGCTAAGACATTAACAAGGAGCTCATATAAGAAGGCTCAGAGTCCCTCAGCAGGCGATGCATATTATTTGTCTTCTCTACACGAAAAAATATAGAGATACGTAGGTGAATCGGAGTCATTAACATATGAGTATATCAACGCGAATTGAAGTTCAAATGATCTATGGACGTTGCGGACCTACGATCCAACGATATTGAAATGGTAAACCATAAGCTAAACTCGCCGGCATATTTAGCGGAACATAAAAAAAAGGTCCATAATTAAAAAAATATGGTTTTATTTTAAAATCTACTTACTACACTTCTTTTGTTATTTAAAGTTTCATTTGTTTTTACTTAAAATGAGATCACATTAAGAACAGATTTTGCGAGTAAAGGCTATTTGTGAAAAATGGTACATTTTTGAACTTTTCATGTAACCTGGAAAAGTGAAATTTAATATTAAAATTACAATTAATTAAATTAGAAAAATGGTGATTAATATCGCGTATTTCCTCTACGTGCTCTTATTAAAGTTTCTACCCGTCTAGGCATACTGAGAATGATGTAATCGATGGTCTCCTGGGATAGTCTCCGCCATTCCTCAACTACGGCGATTCGCAGTTCTCCCACGTTGGCAGGAGCTGGAATTCTGGACTTAACTTTTCTTTTCAGCAAGTCCCAAACATGCTCTATTGGGTTCATATCCGGTGATCTCGCCGGCCACTCCATAACAGTGATATTCATATCATTAAGATAAGCTTCAGTTACGCGAGCGGTATGCGGCAGAGCATTATCCTGCATAAAAACAAAATCGTCACCGATATATGGGGCAAACGGTACGACATTTTCTTCTAAAACTTCTCTGATATAGTGGTCTGCAGTCAGACTCCCTCTGTCAATCACTACCAAGTCTGTGCGAGCTCCCAAACAAATGCCCGCCCAAACCATTATTGATCCACCACCGTATGCAACTGTAGTTTCAAAATTTGTCTGAATGTATCGTTCTCCTTTGCGTCTGTATATTCTTTGCCTGCCGTCAATTTGATTTAAGAGAATTCTGCACTCATCACTAAACAATACCTTACTCCATTGGTCCGCGTTCCAAAGTCGATGTTCCTGAGCAAAAGTTAACCTGTTTCTACGATGATTTACCTCGAGCCTTGGAGCCTTGGCGGGCACAAATGAACCCAAACCAGCTTCTTCGAGCCTTCTTCGTACCGTACGCTCACTTACGGTTACACCCCGCACTGCTTCTAACTCATGTTGGGCTTGGACGGCCGTCAAACGGGGGTTCCTATGTACACGAAGCCGAATGAAACGATCATCCCTACTCAAAGTGCGTCTTTTTCTGCCTTGTCCTGCTCTTCTCACATAAGTACCGGTCTCCCTGAACCGTTGGATACTGCGATGGATCGTTGAAACTGGTCGACGAAGATCTCTGGATATCACTCTGTAGGTTAGACCATTTCTTCGCATTTCGAGTGCCCTGGCAATCTCCGTTGGGGCTAAGTCAGGCATAATTCAGTCATCAACTCCAGAAAGATATACGCGATTAAAAAAAACTAACAAAAAACAGTATTTCAATGAAATTTTAAATCAAACTCAGAAGGAAGAAATACTCGAAGTTCGCTCCAGATAAGGTGTATTTGAATAAAATTAAAACAATTGCATAAAATGTGATGTTCAGTTGTTTTCTTAATTTGAAAATATTTCTTTTTAAATTAAATAACGTATAAACCAGCCAGCAACTTTATATGATACTGATATCAAACCTTTTTTTTATGTTCCGCTAAATATGCCGGCAAGTTTAGTATAGTATTATATTATCTGTGCCATAAGGAAAACTCAGCATTCGCAAAATATCTAACCCAAGGCGGTTTAAAAAAAATTAAGAGAGTTACGAAATCAGCCGTGCTATTCTGCAAAACAGCGACGAGCGTACATCTATGCATCTATGAATTTGTCAGTTGTAGTAGAGTACAATTTTGCATGCCATATTCGAGTTGGCAGGTGTCTGGCAGCTATTTCATTTTGTAGAATAGCACAGCAGTTTTTTTATTAGGCTATAAATTATGACCGTTTAAATGTCGTATAGATCGTGTGTCGAATAGAATATTCTTGCAAATAAACAATTTTATTCTATTCTATTCGTATTAGGAGCAGTACCTTAGGTCCCGGTTGCTAGTACTACACAGTATCACAGCTATAAGCGCTAGAGTGTGGTAGTGCATCTCATGAGCACCATATTGGCAATATGGTACGAGTACTAATGAGCTGCGGCCGACGCCTCCAATAAGACATCGTCTGGTGGAGTCTAAAAAAATCGGGCCCATGACAGGAACCAAACCAAGAATGTCATTTTTGATGTCTAACTACATCAAAAAGTTCGTCAAAGTAAATATAATTTGAAAATAGTTTATATATTGTAGTTATAGTTAAACAATACAATGGTAAGTGCATGGCAGACTTTGGGTCGCCTGAAGAAAAATAGTCGTATTTCCTTACTCCAAATTGAACTTCTGGAAACTTTATGAATTTACATAATTTTCTCTTATTCAGGCGCGTAGTATCAAGTTTTCCAATATTTCAATATTCTTAAGCTGCTCTACTAAATTTAAATACTATATATTTACTGTTGTCTACTATTTTGCTTGCGACTATGTATTTTTTCTTTGATTCTTTATAGATATTTTTTACCCGGCTGCGTAAAGAGGTGGGTTTTCTTTTTCAATATAAAGTCTAAGCGCACCTCCCTCTACTATAATTTCTACGTCTTGAAATCTTATTACTTCTACTAGCTGACCCGGCAAATGTTGTATTGCCATAAGGGATATAAAAAATAGCTTATTACCAACTTACTCTCAGACCTATCGAACAAACGAGTACACCATAACAATCGGTCGAGTCATTTTGGAGGCCTTTGGTAACAAACACGAGACACGAGAATTTCATATATTATTAGAGAATAATATAATAAGGTGGTATATCTAATTTATTACTATTATTACTCGACAATTTATAATATATTGGTGCTTTTTACAGAATCTATCCTAATTTGAAATTTTTAATACCCTTTCAACTGGGTCCGTTGTGAAAGCATAGTAATATTGTTAGATGAGCTTCAGTTAGAATTGCTAAAATAGAATAACAGCCATTTATAATATTTCATTTTATTTTAAAAATTTCTTCGCGAGTTTTTTCCGCAGTTAATAAACTCGTGGTAATGCCTGGCTTATTTTTATCCAACGAATCAGCCTAGCTGTTCAGCACGGAAATGCAGAAAGTATAGTCATGGCACCATTCCACGCGACCAAGTCTGACTACAGTACAGCTTTACTTAATTAGAATTCGTTTGTCATGTTTTACTGTAACATTATCAACAAACAAAATTTTAAATAATTCTAAATAATACTCACTTCGAACGATATATTTCAAAATCCAGGATATCACTATCAATGAAAAAATATCCTGCTAAACTAAATCCAAGTTCACTATTAGTAAACAAAAAATTAAAAGCGATAGGTACCAAAACATTTCACTTTTCAACGTCCAATTTTCATCTGTTTATCAATTTACATAATATTTCAATATCAACACCACAAAATATACATTTTTATTAATCTACACCATCACATAATTTCCAACACAGTTCCATACTAATTTTGCTACTTATTAATTTTCATTCAATCTATTAGTTTCACTGACTGCATACTGTTATTGTTTTATAGCAATCATTCAATAACTATTAATACACCGTTGTACGAAAGTTTTTCCCCGATGTATCCATCTATTTGTCGTGGAACCCACGGGAACACTGTTCGTCACGACTGCGCGAACACGACTGTCGAGTGTCGACTAGCGGGTTACTGAATTCTGGCGCGCCGGGATGAAATTTCAGAAAGAGCTTTTGGTTATCCCGCTTGCCTGAGCGGTGAACACGCGCCGCTCCTTGCGGTTTTTATACAGGGTGTCTAACTGTCTACATGGGAAATGGACACCTGTTTTCGGGAGCGACAAATCGGATACTTTGGGAAACCTACCACCTTCAACTTGGGCGCCTTTAAATCAAGAGTGAATACGCATCTCCTAGGCAAGCGCGCTCCACCCATTTTCATTAGGTGTGATCCCAGTCAAGCAATAGGCTATATAGTTGAAAAAAGACTATGTTGTGGGTACTGTGACTAATTACGTATTAATAAGTGTTCTGCTGCTTCTAATAAAATAACTTATTGGTACTAAATCAGCCTATAGACGTCCACTGCTGCACATAGGCTTTCCGAGAGCGCGCCACTACGCCACTAAGTACACCTCCTCCTCTGCCTCTGCCTTCCTCATCCACCCGCTACCAGCGACCTTTTTCAGGTCATCGGTCCAGCGGGCAGAAGGTTGTCCAACGCTGCGCTTACCGGTACGCGGTCTCCACTCCAGAACACGTCTCCCCCAACGGCTGTCGGTTATGTGACAGATGTGGCCCGCCCACTTCCAATCCACTGCAGCTTGCTAATCCGTTGGGCTATGTCGGTTACTTTGGTTCTCCTAGGGATGTCCTCGTTGCGGGTCTAATAAAATTAAATATCATTAAAAGTTTTTACTCGTAAGTTTGTTACCAATAAGGGTCCTGGCCCGATTTGGCTGGAACTTGGAACATATAAATACAATAAAATCTAGATGGAAACAATAAAACATGGGGAAAATCCAGATTTTCTGCGGGTTTGAGTTTTAATCAAAATTCAATCGGGCGAAGATGCGCGCAAAACATATTTAGTATCTAAACACACGTTTAAAAGACGAAAGTGACCATTACCCTTTTGGTAAACTTTATTTTTTTATGTTGGATTCGTTGGACAATATGAAGGGTAGTGAGAAGCGGCTGTATGAGGAAAGCTGAAGACAGGGTGTGGTGTGGTGGCGCTCGCTTGGGAAGACCTAGTTTTGTCATTGGATGTCTGCTTTCCAATGTGATGGTGATAACGTCGTTATTAAATGTGCCATAAAGACAGATAAGTATTAGTAGGTACTGTTGTTGGCCAACCACAAACCTAACTTTGTTTTTGGCAGTTTATTGTTATTAACAAAAAAAGGATACTAGTTAGAGTTGATTTTATTTTTCCTGTAAAATATACGTTAATTCCTATTGATCGTAATTATTTCAGATTTTTCGGTCGATAAACTTCGGAGATAAGGGGGGGGGGCGGTTTTTTTGACAGTTTGCCCTATAAATCAAAAACTATCAAGCAAAAAAATAAATAAAAATCTGTTTTAGACTACACAAGTACCTACAGCCCTTTCATATTATGATACCCCACTCAATATTGTTATCTGATTTTGAAATTTAGATAACCCCGTTTCCCCCCTTTCCGTCGGAGTCACTATTACCTATAACTATTCTAAATTTCAGGTCGATAGCTTGAATAGTTACTGAAATAATCGAGTGTGACAGACGGACGGACGGAGAAAGTCTCACCATAAGGGTTCCATATTTACCATTTTGGTATGGAACCCTAAAAAATCACGCCTGGCTTTCGGCGTGGCTGGTTACTTCCCACAACAAAATGAATATTAAATAATGTTTCAATGCCTTAAATTGTTAAAAAACAGCGGAATATTAATTCGATAGAATTTTGAGGAAAAGGTCAAAGATACAGTCGCAATATTCATCCTAAAGGTTAAAGGTTAAAACGTAACTCGTTTAATATTAGTATTATTAGATAGATAAAGGCTTATTAAATTTATTTATTTATACTGACTGACCCGAAAAACTTAATTTAGCCCCGGAACTAATAATAATAATGAAAAGGAAACCACTTTGTGCTGATTTGTCAGTCTTTTCGTCTGCTCATTACGTCTGTCATCCCACAATTTAAGTAACTACTAATACGTGGTATATTTGTAACTAGGTGTTATTATTTTATAGATAAATTTCTTTTATGATGTAAATGATGCGAATCCCTTGAAAATCCAAAACTTTGTATGGCTCGCTTCTCTCAGAATTCGCTATTAAGTTACGCAGCATTTCCGCCTTTTTAAAAAGAATTGAAAATAGCACATTCTGTAATGGATACTGTTATGAACCTCACTTCCGCGACTGCTGGAATTTCTTAATAAATTCAGTTGCCTGTTTATTTTACGAGTAAAGTAATGCCGTATTTCGAGAACAAGGGATGAATTTTTTATTAAGTCAGTCTGTTGCGATTGTGAAATCAGTATTGATTGCGGATTATAAAGGACTGATTTAAATAAGGTATTACATTTACAAAGCGAATATTTTATTATGCTTCTGTATGCTCGAGTAGTTTTTTTATGGACTTACGTTTGACTGCTATCACACTGGATGGAAAGTGATTAGATGCAATCTTTTTCGTCTAGACGATCTTAGGATACATTGTTGATTGAGGCCAAGATATTACCTATAATACGAACTAGAAACGAGAAAATAGTTCGGTCGTCATGTAGACTAGGTGTTGACCCTTAAAAGGTGCTACCTACAATTGTGATAAGGAAGAAGCCAAATGAATAATAATACAGGTACCTACATTTTTTTAATGAAATACTGATTCTCCATAACAATTACACCATAACAATTACAACAGGACAACAATTGACTCGCAAACAGCTCCTAATTAGTGTATTCGTTTAATTACTATTTGCAAGACAAATCGAATTACCAAACGCGCTTTTAATTCAATGAGAAATTATCACGTTAACCAGATTAAAAGCGCCAATGGCAGCGCGCAACGAAACCGCGATCCAATTGCACGACACAAAGAAGTGTCCTTAATTAAACAACGGAGTGAGGCATCATTTTCGGATATAAAGCCATTACATGATTGTGTGAACAGAATTAATATCCGGTTGTAATGTAGTATGGACGGAAAGCGTTTTAATTTTCATACGGTGTTTTTTAAGCTTAGTGCGCATTCGTGATCTTTATAAATAAAAATACGTATGTATTTGACGACCTCCTTGGTTGAGTGGTTAGCGTGCCGGTTTTCAAGGCGCCGCCATCTCTGAGGTTCCGGGTTCGATCCCCGGCCTTTTAACTTTTCTAAAAATTGTCTCGGGTCTGGGTGTTGTGGTACCTTCGTTGTTTCTGATTTCCATAACACAAGTGCATAAGCTACTTACTATGGGATCGGAGCAATGTATGTGATGTTGTCCTCTATATATTTATTTATTTATTTATGTATTTTGATCTCATACTATAGATACTTAACTTAATCATACAAGCGTTAAAGGCAGTGACCTCTATTATACTAGTAATCTGGATTAACTATTCTATACAATTGACAATTCCTTATTTGTCCCGATTTGAAGCACCCCCATATTTGGTTCGAATTTACTATCTGGACCAAACATAACCAAAATAAATGAAATGCCGTGAATAGGCTCCAAAATAGCTCAATTAATTTCAATGAAAATTAGTATTAAAAATGGGAATTTCATCGTAAATAAATTTTCATGATTTAAAAAAATATGGAATTGATACAAACATCAACGTTTGTATATAAAAGAAGAAAAGTCAATACCTCACATACTTCAAAGCCTGAGGCACGGTTTCCACCAAAGCGGAGTGGAGCTTTGTTTGAGTAACCAATCAGATTTCGTCATTGCGACATCCCTCCTCTCAGTTTAAGAGATGTCAAAAAAAACTATATCTGATTGGTTACTTAATCACAGCTCTGCTCTGCTCCATTTTGGTAGAAACCGGCCCTTTCTTACCTACGCCCAGTCAAAACTTGCATCCAATGCTGCGCCGTTCCTGAATTGTAAGGATCTGTTGGATTGGCTTAAAATCAACGTAGTATCCATTAAAACTGCAACGGTATTCCAGTCACATTTCACTAGTGAATACTCGACCTGATGCGCATGTCCATTTGTTTAATCTGTGGTAATAGGTACGTTAGTAAATTGGTAATCCATCGTTGCTAATATGGAAATGGAAAATGGAGAAACCCAGTTTATATTACTGAGACTAGAGACCGCAAGTTTGTTGATATGGTTTGCGTTTAACAGTATAGTACAAACTCGA
The DNA here is from genome assembly GCA_963855885.1 of Coenonympha glycerion. Taxonomy (NCBI): domain Eukaryota; kingdom Metazoa; phylum Arthropoda; class Insecta; order Lepidoptera; family Nymphalidae; genus Coenonympha; species Coenonympha glycerion. The sequence goes on from OY979639.1 coordinate 11,943,789, forward strand.
TTAACCAGACTCTAGTTGTCGTTAGGCATTTGAATCAAAAATCAAAAGTCAATATCCAATAAATCGAAGTTATATAATAGTCCAACAAAATAAGTTTGTCAAAGCTGTAAGAAAAATATAAATCCGCTTGCGCGAAACGTTAGTTAAATATTTACATTTTAACCCTAGAGTCCACGTCTCTCATTCGACAATTTTGACAACTTACTCTAGGTTAGCGTGCTAACTACGAGTAAACAGTTAACGCACTAACCCAGGTCGGCGCAAGTGGGCCTTAATAGGTTAATCTAAAACTAGCAATAATTATTTATTATTCTATGTTAATACAGGCACAAAACACGCTATTCGAATACCAATTTCACAATTGCAGCTAATCATTAAAATAAATAGTATTCCATCCAATATTATTTAACACTAGCAGTGCCCGCGGACTACGTTCCGCGTTAGAAATATTTTTGTCCCGGCCCGTTTGTCCCGTGTAATACCCACAGTCCCTTCCCCCACAGCGCCTGAATGCGACGCAATAGATACTGCCTAACCTAACCTAACTATCGCCACGCAACGGCCCGCGGCGGCGCGGTGCGCAAGGTTTTTATTTTGCTAATATCTTCGAAGATATTTGTTTAAACTATATAGAGTAAAGGGCACAAATATTTTAAATTAAATTTCCGTTCTAAAAACATATTTACAAAGATATAAATTAAAACAATATGGGCTAACTAAGCTTCACAAAAATTATTTATTTTTTAACCACAATTTTAACACTAAAAGTCGTTATTGTGAGTTACCCATAGGAGATAGGCATATGCTATCGCGGACTTTTTTACAGATTTTGATACGTTCGTTAATAATGTGGAACATTGTTTTATTCTATCCTCAATAGTTTCCGCAGCGTACGCGATGAAAGCAATTTTTTTTACGACTTGGATTACATTATTCAAGTTTAAGTTAAGATGCGTGACTAATTTTGGAATTTATTATAGCCTATGACACTCCACAATAACGTAGCTTTCTATTGGTGAAATAATTTTGAAAATCGGTTCAGTAGATCCAGAGATTACCCCTTACAACGTCACAAACTCACAAACTCACAAACATCGTTACGCTACCTCTTTATAATATTAGTATAGATTTGATCCGTAAAATAGTTGCATCCAATCTGTAAATATTTAATGGCAAATAGTAGTTTATGAAACGGATGCATAATGGGGGGTATTAAAACATGAGTGTGAGTTTAAAAAACGAGCTGCAGGCGAGTTTTTTAATAGTATCACACGAGTGTTTTAATACCTAATTATGTAGAGTTTCATACACTACTTTATCTACGCTCAAATTATCATAAATCCAAACCATAAAATCTTGCTAACGTTTGTCGTAAATCCTTCACTTTGTTGGTAAAAGATTGTGGGTCATTTTTGTTGCAATTACTAAAATGTCAGGTGGAGTTAAATTTTCTTTAGTACGTTTCACTGATAGACATTTTTCCGCGCTAAGTTTTGACTAAGTAACAAAAATAACACATTGAAATGTTAAAAGTTAGGTATGGCGCCAAAATTCAGTTGCAAACTGCGTATAGTCTGTTAAAAAAGTCATGAAACAAAAAAGAGTAGAAAAATATTTATACAAGTCAGATAAACTATATTTTTAGTGGATAATTAAATAATCAAAAATTATACATAATTCTTTTCAATATTCTGTATGAACACACTTTTTAATCAGTCATATAAGGCAGGGAAAAATAATTATTGTTTCCGTGAATTAATTGTTGTCTATGGTCGATCATGACTACCAACTAAATGTTGTCTGTGGACTCCTTATATAAAAAAAAAAACAAAATTGAGGATTGGCTCTACACTCTCTTTTGGCTATGACGACCACAGAGAAAAGAAAGTTATTCCCTGGTCTGTGATGACGACACACAAAAATACAGGAACCCAGAGCCGCGTATCGTAATAGAAATTATTCAACAATCTAGAGATATTTCCATAGTACAGCTATGTTATAATGAATAACTTTTTAATAATTATAGAAGTCTGTGAATAAAGTAGGTCAATATGTGACACATTTTGATTTCATAATTCGAACTTTAAGCAATGAGCGTAGATAAATGTTTTTACCTCACAATTGACAATGTTAACTAAATCGTAACGAAATCAAATAAGCGTGTAATAATGAACGTAATATTAGAGCAATGAACCACACAATTATTTTGCTAAAGTCCGCTACGCACGATACTGGAGCATCATCAAGAGATGTTGACTTTACAAAGCTTACTTGTAAAGACACTAATTTGATCTCTTATACGCTATCTATAACCCGTAGACTTTAATGTGAAATACATTATTATTTTATGGAACTACAAGAACAAAATTTTAATTAACTTCACATCTTAAATTTGTCTGCATTCTATTAAATTCGAACGCGGATAAATTGCGTGCCCACTACCATTTATTGATGCATTCGAAACTTTTATGAAACAATTTGTGCGCCCGTTTTGGATAGGAATTTTTGCAAATAGTAGTACCTATCTACTATTTGCCTTCAAACTCAATTACCTTCAAGCGGTTTCGGTAGCGAAGCTAATGTCGTTTACTGAACGCGAAACTGTTATAACTATATGTATTATGTATGTATATTGAGACGAGGAAATTATTTTTTGTTTTTATTGTAAATTATAAAATGACTAAGTGACTTAACAAACGTGTTTTTGCCATATAAATTATTTCTCACCCAGGCCCACTTGCGCCGACCTGGGTTAGTATGTTAACCCGGAGTTAGCACGCTAACCCAGAGTAAGTTGTCAAAATTGTCCAATCGGAGATATTGACTCTAGCGTTAAAATGTAAATATTTAACTCCAGCTTCGCGCAATTGGACCTAAAAAATAGTTTATTGGTGGTACTAATAGTTAATTGGACCTAAAATATAGTTGGTATTAAAAATAGTTTACGTCAAACCAGCCAAACGTACCTACTCAAAATTCGTTTCAGAGGCGTTTTCTTACAAACATTGTAACACCAGGATTTAAAATTTTACTGTATTTAGAATCACGGAACACCTGCTGGCAGAAATGGTCAGCTAATATTTATTATACTCTGTAAATATCAGAGCTAATGATAGTCACAGCTGTAGAACGATAACAATAATAGTAGATGTTATGACTTACATACATACAGATGCAAGTATATTCTAAGAACGACGGCTCATTAGATGAGCCCATTTAGAACTCATAAGCGAGGGGTAACTTTTACAAAAGAAGTTAATACAACTCCCATTTGTTACTTCACTGTTACAGTAATGCTGTGCGCAGATACGCTAAAACTTACTGTTAAATTATTAAGAAACATTAACAACCGATAAAATGAAGGATTTAAATAAGAATCTTTATTTAAAGGTATAACAACTAATTACAAATTAATGCATAATAAGTTAAAATGACATGGCCGGATTCTGCCCTCGAAAAAAAATATTCATGGCCATCGACAAACAGTTCGTCATATTAAAGCTTATAATTATGTCTTCACAATCGTTTGAGTTTTATGATCTGAAAACTTGCGAGAGACATAATATCAGCATAACAACTTGCAACAAAATGGGCCTAAGTAATTTTGTTGCAAGTTGTTATGCTGATATTATGTCTCTCGCAAGTTTTCAGATCATAAAACTTAAACGATTGTAAAGACATAATTATAAGCTTTAATATGACGTACTGTTTGTCGATGGCCATGAATAAGTATTTTTTTCCAGGGCACAGCTCCATACAAGTTTCGGCCATGTCCTTTAAGACTATACACATTATTCCTGCACCTACGTAGAATAAAAAATGTTCATAAGCGTGGAATAAAAAATAAAAAGATGCTGGCAAAAATAAGTTGGAGGAGCAAAGGTGATGGCATAATAGTGTGACCTCATTGGCGTGTTGAAAACTTCGATTGCAAGAATAGACTTAGGTATCCCCTGGACAGGGCGGATGGCGCGAAAAAATGTCACCAGTTTATCGGTGCCAAAAACGAGTAAGGCCACGATGAAGTTCGTTCAGCAGCCACCTATAGAATTTCGACAGATGTCACTACTGTTTGCTTGTACAAAAATGGTTAACGTAAATCGTTCGGATGTCCAAATCCTGAGATTTCTTATCAATATCGCAAGTCAGTTCGGTATGCCTTAACTGTGTCGGTTACATCATTCTGTTTACAATAAACGTAACGTACAGAGGCTAAATGAAATCGCTAGCTCAGAATTCTATAACGAACCTCTGAAATGGAGCTGCTGATGTGTGTACACAGCTTAGGATCCGCAATGTGGGTGAAGAGCACCTAATCAAATATGCGCACATGGCACACGCAGGCAGTATCGCGATCCCCGACGCTTTGAAGCCTCCCCTCTTTGCATTAGCGTATAATGCTGTCTAAATAGTAATTATACACTGCCTCCAAGCGTTTTTACTTTCAATTACAAGTTACCTACTTTGCTTTTCCAATTCAAGGTTAGTTCAAAAAGACCTTTCTTACGAAATTGCTCGCTTGGATGCAAATGGGAGGTCGTGGTTTCGATAACCGCCCAATGACTTCTTTGTTACCACCAGGCGTGGCGAGGCGTCTCTATAATCTTATGATTTCTAAAGTGGCTCAGTGGGCTGATTCTGTATCGTTCAGACTTCAGATTGTTAGTTAGTAACTGGGTAATTAACTGAGATAACGGAGGCAAACATCCTATTTTATATTATTTTAGGCCCAATTATAACTATACTACTAGTGATATACAAATAAAGCAATTTCAAATTGGGTCTTCTGGATCATCAACCAGAAACCAGCCACGGTTTTTGTATAGGGGCCACCTTTAATCTTACCTTACCGTCATTAATATCGAGCAAAAACAAAGAAAAAAATTGTTCTATTTCTTAGTATTTGCTGTTATAGCGGCTATGGAAATAAATCATTTGTGAAAATTTCAATTTTCTAACTATCACGGTCAACCTGATAACAGACGGACGGACAGCGAAGTCTCAGTAATAGAGTCCGGATTATTACCCTTTAGGTAAGGAACCCTAAAAAGAAAACAATCTGAAATGGGCCACAAATAAACCCAAAACATCAAGGCCTATCTACAATGATGCACTAACAGCTAATTTCCATCATTATGATTTATTTTTGAAACAGCAGTGCTATTCTACAAAATGTCCATCTCCGAAACAGCTGCCAGACAGCTACCAAGCTGGAGTTGGCATGCAAAATTGTACTCTATTACAACTGACAAATTCATAGATGCATAGATGTACGCTCGTCGCTGCTTTAAGTATTTTTGTAGAATAGCACAGCAGAGCGTCATGGTAGCTATAACTTAAATTACATTGCAATAGTATCTGTGTACGGAATTTGCTTACAATTAAAATAGACAAGCAAGCAAGGCGGACGATGTGATTTGCACTTCATTTGAGTTTGCATAAACAATTGAATTCGAATCTCTGTTTTGTTTACTCAACGTATTTACTTCATTTATTTAACTTACTATTCAGATCACTAAGCTTAAAGAGAGTAGTTTTCGTTTTAACATTATTTTGTTAAAAATGATATTAGACCATAAAAACAAATGGCTCTATTTCATGGAGTGTTCATAAAGTATGCATGAGGAGTGCACTTTTAAAATTCTAACACATGAATATAAAAGCTTTTATGCATACGCGCCTGCATTTGACATTAAGGGCTAATGTTGCAGATGGAAATAAACCTCGAATTACAGAATTTAATTGCCGCGAATTCAGAATTTTATTTACGATTTCATCTCAGTTAAATTTCATTGCCGATTTTGATGTTCAACTTATGAAATTTTATGCACAGAGCACTCTTGTTATATAAAACCAATTGTATAATCTATACTAATATGATAAAACCAAAGAGTTTAGTTTTGTGTGTTTGTTTTTTTGTTTGTTTCAACACGCTTATCTCAGGAACTTCTAGTCCGAATTGAAAATTAAGTTTTTGAATTTGGTGGGCAGAAGTGTTTTGGTAGGAATTGATTTTGATAGAAGGTACGAAGCTGTCAGTACGCGAGGCTGACTCGCTCTTGACCAATTTTAATTTTAATTTCGTTTAATTTTGATATGCCACTCGATAGGTTTGATAATCCTTTTCTACTAAAGACTTACCTACATTTAGCGCCATAAATTCACTATTTATATATTTAATTTAAAAACAAAGAAATAAACAAGATACGTGCGAACATACCTCCTCCTTGGCATACGGATAAAAAAGGTCGAAAAGTTAGAATGAAACGTCATGCTACCGAATTTCGGTGACGCAATTTGGGCAGATATATTGCTGGACTTGTGGTTCGTCGGGCGCCAAATTCGCGTAAAGGTAATTACAGTAAAATTTACCCTGATTCCCCAAAAACGGCCACATTTTAAAGATACTGTACCTTTTTTGTTTAACGCGGGGTATAAATTGTGCGAGGCGTGATGTCGACCCTTATCTTCAGACCGCCCGAATGTAAGGGACAGTGCACACCAGAAATATGCTGGATTACGCCATTTTTTCTGTTTTACAAGATATTTCCTAAAGGGAAATTTATTAGCTCCTTTTGTGTGTAAATAGAGCCTTGGTTATTCTTCAGATATTGCCATGTATTGTTCTTATATGAAATATTTATTTCCGAAATTATCTGGTAAAATTGGTATCGTTATTCTCTATGTGATCAAGACAGAAACAAGGAGGTCGTGAGCCGTTTTTTGTATCTCAATGATGATCACTCAGCGTTTTTAACTATTAAGGGTTTGCGACAAAATCTTATTTTAGTTTAACTTAATAAAGAAGCGATGTATAACGAACAATAGAATCTTTTCAAGTGGCGGACTTATAGCACAACAAATTAATCTGCCCTGCATAACTTCATTATCATGCATATTTTTCAATCTTTACACCCCAAATATTAGGTAAGGTATCTCTTTATAAACAGTAAGTATCTCAACTGTGCAGACTCAAGCTAATTTTCGGAACATGTTTGGTCAAAAAAAACATATTTCCGTCAATTTTTTAATTAAATTAATGAAGAATTATTCCACCGTCTGTAAAAGCCTTAAAAGCTCATTTTGCTCCATACGTTCTCCTGCTCTAATGAGTAAAAATATTAATAGCCATGTTATTAATTACAATAGCAAAAGCAATTTATTACATTACCGAAGCTTTATCGTCAAGGAAGGCTATTCAAGTAATGTTTTCACACACTGAATGATGTAAATCAAGAAATAAAATAAAAAAATTACTCATAAAATGAAAAATTAACTTAAGACTAATAGGTTTAGAGTGTAAAATTGAATGTACTTCAACACAGGAAATACAATGGTTCTACCTTATCGTTCATTGGTGCAACGTAAATTAAATTTTACCAATATCGACCACATTGCGTTTTGAACTACGTACATTCAATTTTATTTTACGCTCTATGTCAGTATAATCAGTGTTTGAAAAAAATGTTTTGATTTCAATATCGTCTGTTTAATGGGTACGTAAATGCATCTGCGTTAGTGACGTTTTTAAACATTTCACTTCACAAAATGTAGCTGACCCGTTACGCGAATAGCCCCCCCTGTAGGTACATGCTGGAGTGTTTACGGAGATCCATAAGGCTGACTTATATGTTGGTGTAATAATAACCCTTAAAACAAATATTATACAGACTAAATTGCCCTGTACTAAGACGATCGGTTTTTACTTAAAACTGTTATTAGCTCGTTATATCAAGTAATCTTATCCGCTTATAACTGCAGTGCGCTTCAAAAAGTGCTCGAAACGCAGCAGTACACCAATGCTTCACGATCAAAGATTTAAATCGCAAGATGGGCCCTTTACTACATTGCGCGCATCAAAAATGTCCACAAACATGTTGAATGAGTGATCTCATAATGCTATAGTTTCACTTGTGACAGAGAGAGTGACAACGTGTCGCAAACAAGACAAAAACGTGGACGTTTTTGGAGGTTTAGGGCTCATCAAGCGATTTAAATCTTTGTTCACGATAGAATAACTGACACTGCAGTGTTATCTACCCGGACAGACTTCGTAAGAAGAATCCTACGCCATTTTATAATTAGTACAGCAAGAAATCATAGCTGAAGAGGAAACTGTTGCTATTTTACTACGAAAATGCAATCGTAAACAGCTAAGCCATGATTTAAACCACAAACGAAAGCAGCCATCGGCTTGAAAATGAATAATTATCCCAATTTGAACTACCTTAATTTTCAAATCGAGAATTCACTTCAATTTATCCGGATATCGGTAAATTATTGGGACCATTTGTAAACGCATTATGATTTTATGAACCTATGCAGATTACAGTCTATCTATGTGGAAAAATGCCTGAAGTTCATAACGTATTATTGTGGAGTGATTACGATAGTTTGTACCACATTCACTGTACACTAATAGTCACTAATAGTAGTGGTCAATATAGACATTTGAAATAATTAAAATTCCCATAGAGCCAAATATTGGTGGAGAGAAAAATCCCCATCTATCCTATGTGTACTACAAAATTTATTCGGAGTCAAAATTGGAGCTTTTTTTTTGATTTTTCTCAAAAACTGTAAAGTATACCAAAATACGGCAGAGTCGTAGATCTTAAAGTTTTATACAAAAATGGTATTTATGATTTTTTCCTAAGATTTTCCATTCCTGAGGTATCACAATTCTAAAAGTCACATTTATATGACTAGCTGTTGCCATATCTAGCTGGATATATAGAACCCAAAATTCATGCAAGCGTAGCCGCGTGCAACAGCTAGTCATGTATAATGTGTTGTCGCCCATGACTAGCGTGCCTTGTTTACGGTCACGCAGATGGCAGCATTGGGCCAACGGCGCCACTTACGCTCGCGGCGGCGCCACTTACGCGCGCGGCGGCGCCACTTTCGCGCGCAGTGGCGCCACTTCCGTTTATTTACTTGTACAAAGGATAGTACGAATGTATAAAAAGGGCGAAACGGGGAGAACCGAGGCAGTGTTGTTTTAGTCTGTTTCGAGTCTTGTTCGAGTCTTGATCGAGTCTTGTTTTAGTAATATAGTCTTGATTTAGTAACGCGAGCGGTAACCGTTAATTGATAGCGCAAAGTGATGAGTCAACGTAGTATTTCGTAATAAATGTGACTCATAGAATCACGATATCTACCTATGGCAAAAACCTCTTTTCCGAATCAACTAGAATTATTATAATAATAGTGCGCTATAGATTGATAGAGATGGACAGTTCAATTTTGATTATTTGGAACAGTATTTATTTAACTCACGCTCAGCGCAAGCACTTGTAGGCAAGCACGAGTACGTGAGCAGCGTTCGCAGCAATAAAAATTGGAAAATTGTTGAAAGCATTAAATTTTTAGAGCCTCGTAAACTACAACAAAAGTTATTGGCTGATTTTTTTATTCAGCGCAAAGTTGAGCTCTGAATATTCATACGTGGTTTGATGCGCGGATCAACGATTGCGTTGACCGAAATTATATTTGTCAAAAGTTATTCATATAATATTGTGACGTCATGAATTGGGTACGTTGTGGAGTGTTCGTTTTTTACGTGATTCTCGTTATTCCGGTGGAAAACTTTATCGCTACGGGATCATGAATAAATATACAACTGTTGAATGTATAATTTTATGATTTGACACAAAAATAAACTTTTCTTTAATAAGGGGTTTATGGAATTGGTATATCTATCTATAGTATTCAGTTCAGCATCCCTACGAGTATTTTTATTTTATAACGGGTTTATTTTTTTGGCCAAGTCTTATTAACTATGCGCCGCAGATGTTTAAACTTGGTGGTGCAAACGCCTCCTGCCAGAGATTCCGCAAGGTTGATAGCTAGGGGATAGGGGCTATCAACCCCTTACAAATGTGTCGGTAACAGTAACAGTGTCGCGAGTTCAATGTTTTTTCCCGTTTGAAAAAATACCTAACGCATCTAAAGCGGTTTTCATAAAATCTGTTGGTTTTTACTTCAAAAATCCAATTAGTTATCTAATGTAAAACAATTATTGTTTACCGTTAAAAAAAGATTCAAATAATAAAAGAATTATTAAAATCAATTCACCCAGCCGAAAGTTCTGAGATCGAATTGAAAACCTTCTTTTTTGTGTTTGGTTGAAAATAAGTAAAAATTGTACCACGTAGAGATTAAAAATCTCGCTTCATAGTTAGTTAAAAATGATATACCTATTATGGAAACTACGTATTACTTGATCTACTACCATTTGGCAGGTTTCCCGGAAGATATAAAATTACGATGAGCTCATACGCCGGCTAGATGAAAATTGAAATAGGTATCTTGTTAATGGACTAATAGACATTGCATCATCACTCTAGTAATTTGATCTAAAAACCATAGATTTAATTAACAAGTCGTCGATTACCATACCGCCACCGTGTACCTAAAAATCTAATGATAGACCGATTAGCTATTTGAATTCAACGCTTTCGTAGTCATTTTTGGATTATTGATGTCCATAAAATCTGTGGTTAACCACTACCGTAGAATCATTATATATTATTATCAACTCGTACGGACATAGTCATAGACAAATACACAGGACCCGGAGAACTGTGTGGCAAAACGCCACCAGTTTACTGGTGTCAAAAATGATTGTTTTGACACCAACGGCGTCAGTACGTAACCGAATGCAGTATTGTCTATGAATCGCGAACAACGCTACAGATCATATATTAGTTATACTATTTATTAGTCCACACGCGGGTAGGTACAGGGACAGTTTCCGCCATATTGTGGCGAAAGGAAAATTTGACAGATGGCACAACATTTTTCTTGTATGAAGTTTTAGATGAGGTCATCTTGAGGTTCATAGTCCTTGTTCCCTGACTCTTCTAAATAATATTTCTTACTTAAAAAGTACAGAAAAGAAGATATTCCATCAAAGTCCTATTTCGACCAAGTGTCTACAGTTCTACACACAAAACGTAAGACAGTTATGTTCCAGATTTCGTAAAGTATCCCATTCATAAACAAAAGAGTCTTTGTTTGTTCTCTCAATGTAAATTACAGTTTTGTGAATACAAGTACTTCTTTGTATTACTCGTGCACTATCTAAATTTGAGCAGTTAGACGCGAGAAATGTTTTGGGTATTCAAGCATTCAAAAAAGCTTGAGTAGTTAAATAAAGTAGTTTTTAAAAATTGTATAAATTTTTATTCATTGCTATAAAAAAAGATTGCGACGAAGTGAGAACCTCCTCCTTTTTTTGAAGTCGGTTCAAAATGATTATGACGACCTCCCTTTAGATGACCAATTGGAAGTTCAGATTTGAGTAGGAGGTTCCAGGCTATGACATTAATGGGGATTTATAATTTCTTTGTAACTAGAATTTCATTTATTTTCCAAATTGACTCCGGTCTGTTGTGGTCTGCTTCGGCCGCACTGCCAAGTGATTCAGTGTTCCGATGCTGTGTAGCAACTGTTAGGGGTTACTAACCCTTTCGAAGTTAGGACGATAAAAGCTTCCGCTTCATCGTTGCTTACGGTCAATTTACATCACGGCGGAATGCAATGGAAATGACTGTTTTACATAACATAACGAAAATGTCAATTGTATAAAATACAAAATAAATAATTCTTGAGAATGCACAAATATTCCCCGGAAGACGCGTGACCTATTTTTACTCCTTTTTAGTACGCTATTTAAAACAAAGTCGTGTCTTTATGCTGCGGTGTAAATTGACACTAATTCAAGAAAAACATCTGACGCTTATTTGATAATTTTTTCTCTCATTTCAGGAGACCTACGGCTTCATATTCCTCTTCGGAATGACCAACGCAGTCCGATTGCACAAGCTATTCCAGTTTCTAGACGGATTCGAATCCGAACATGACTTACAAGGATTCCTGCACGTTGGTGAAGACTACGCCGTCTTCCTCAGGAAACCCAAACCCCACGATAAATTCCTGACTTACGAGCTCTATGAATCGAGAAACGTTGACGATTCTAACAACCATAAGCCTAGAATGATCGCGATATCACAAGTACCTGTAGAGTACATCAAAGAACAACTCAAGACGTACAGAGACGAACTATATCGAGCGAAGTATGAAGATGGTAATGTTGTGCCGGGGACGGAGGTGAAAACATTAAGGGAATGGCAAATAGATCGGGCGCTGGATTTAGAGAGGGGCATTTCTGATAACCCGCCCTTGCTGAGGACTGTAATGGTTGTGTGATGTTCAACAAATGCACTTACAAACTTTGCAAAATTTTATAAGTATGAATTTATTTCATTATCTCATGTAATCTGCAAAATACTCGTAGGGTTTAACACAAATCGGAATATTGTTTTTTAACACACTCTTGAAGATGAATTTACCTTCAAATATACTAATTAAAATCTAAATAAGTCGATCAGATAACAAGTTTTTTTTTTATATTCCCCAAAAGATTTCAACATTTCTCATTAGACAGTCTTACTGAAATCTGACGTCACAAATAAGTAACTACATAGTAGCTTACATACACATTACATTTTTTTGTTTTGCGATTAAAATAAATATCTACATCCTGAACAGAAGGTTTGTTCAGGATGTAGATATTTATTTCAGAAATTAGACAAACTATACCGAAACAGAAACGATATAGATTTACTATGTAAATTTTACGTCAACGTTGTTACTGCTGATTCATGAATACTAAACAAACAGAGGGAGGTAAGCTTCAATACGATAGGGTTCTATCAGAAATACATTTTCATGCAGAATAGTCCTTTTTAATACAGTTGCTCAAAAAGTGGCGTATTGCAGGGACGTATAGCGTTCGGGATGTGGGCTATTACATACTCGTGCTTTTTTTTACCTTTCCCGAACTCGTGCGTTATCTTTCCCAACTGTCAAAATAATGTCTATTAAAAAGAAAAACCAACCATGAAGTTTTTACTAAAAAAAATCATAGAAGTTTTTATAATTCATGCAAATACGTATATTTCTAAAAAGAAGCTACTAATTTGTTTCAATATCAGATTTGATTGAATGAGTTTGGTTAGGTTTCATTTCATCTCATTTAATTTCATTTTCATTTCATATCAATAAAAAAAATTCTACTGAAGACTTGGCTGTATGGGCATAGTTCCCTTTGCGTACCAGAATATTATTTAGTCTATGACCAATTTTTTTTTAATTTTTTTTTTAAATCACCAGAATGGGTGAAGAAAAAAAAACTGCTTATACTCTACGGTTGGCGCCATTTTTCAGAAATTTTCTTTGCGAGTTTAGTTGTTTGTTGCACAAAATGCTTCGGAGAACATTTTACCGGAAAAGTCAAAAAGTCGCTACATATCTACATACGACGAATTTATTGCGTGGAGAGAAGAGAAAAAAGCAAATAGTTTTTCAGAAAATGTTAAGTTAGTTGAGTTTATTGTGTTTTTATTATTTTATTAAATTGCTTCATTTTTTCGCAACTGTATTAAAAATAATCGTTCAGTACACGTGCGGAACCGTCATTGCAACTTGTTCCGACTGTCAACCCTCGCTTTCGGCTGCGCCTCGGCTCGGGAAGACATTTGTCGGAACTCTTTGCAATAACAGCCTTTCCGCACTTGTAATGAAACATACTATTTACATCCTCCATACGTGCGGTAGCGCGGAGTTGCCGGATACACTTTGTAAAATGCTTATTTTTAGGGTACCGTACCCAAAGGGTAAAAAGGAACCCTATTACTGAGACTTCCCTATCCGTCCGTCCGTCTGTCAACAGGCTGTATCTCTTGAACCGTGATAGCTACAGACTATGAAATTTTCACAGGTGCTGTACTTCTATTGCCGCTATAAAAACAAATACTAAAAAAATAGAATAAGATAAATATTTAAGGCGGCTCCTATACAATAAACGTGATTGTTATGATCGTTTTTGAATTTGGTATGCAGGGGTGTTTAGTTTACTTTAATACAAGAATGGGGATTGATAGTACGGAACCCTCAGTGCGCTAGCCCGACTCGCACTTGACCAATTTTTTACATTATACCTACGAGTCTAGTGCTATCTATGACTTCAATCTCACCAGATGCTAAGATGATGCCAAAGATTTATCGTACTAAATTGGGAGGGGTTAGGATAAATTGCTACTCAACTTCGCACTGGAACTCTTAAGAGGCCTGTGAACTACAATGTCATTCTCCATTCATTCAAAATAACAAATCATTAGTATTCGTGCATAATATTTGGATCATGTTGTGGTGTTATTCGGATTCATATAGTAATAATCTATGCTCCTGGCCATATTTGGTTCGGGATTACTTCTTTAAAACGAAATAATAATCAATTTTGATCAAATTTTTTATAAATTTGGTCTAGTTCCGTAATACCAAAAATTATGAATGAAAACTTGTAACTTTCTTTATTAACTGGTGTTTTTCTTTAGCTGGACAGTAAAAACTGTGCTCCTGAACTAATGCGACGTTAGATAGTGTTGTTTTTATTACAAAACAAATAAGCAGAAAACATGTCCTCTTTGATTTAAAAATAAGCAAAACTAAATTCGTTTACAATTTCGTTTAACAAAAGTATTTCGGAACCAAATATGGCCAGGAGCATAGATTATTACTATATGAACCCGAATAACACCACAACATGATCGAAAATTGCACGAATTACAGATGATTTTGATATTACGTTTGTATGGGAGACACCATGGGTCAGAAGACTCTTAAATTCAAAATTCAAAATAATATCTTTATCTCACAGGCTTAACGTACAGGCTCTGTAAAAAGTCAATATGATATTTACGATGTTTATTATGATGATAACTACATGTCAACTTATAACTAAGTTTACGAAGATTAAAATGCGCCCTGCACCGAGAAGAAGCCCACAATAAACTCAGCCGGGTTTTGTTTCACCATTTCACAATAGCTTTAAAAGATTAATTGAGTTAGCATGTTTACACCAGTCCATTATCACTCCCAAGGATTGAATACATGTAAATTATAGTATGCTTTATTAATGAGCTTACGTTTCACATTTATCTTTGAACATAATTGAGGGATAAGTTCAATAGGTATTTCATTAGGGAGTTTGTTTGCATTGCCTTTAAATGATTTTTTTCAGTAAATCACATGGTAGTGCGTTTTTGCTGGTAGGGTGGTTATCAACCGTGGCACGGAGTACATAATAGTACCTAACAGCACGTGGTCGAAGCCAGCAGAGCCAAGTTAATAAATACTAGAACATAAATCAAATTTTTCACACAATTTTCACACAATCGCTGAGCAGCCGACTGTGTGAAAATTATGTGAAAAATTGTGTGTAAAAATTCAATTTTATGAAAATAAATATTAATTTAATATAAACGCAATTTTGGAGAAAAAGATACAATTAAATCAAGGTCTTTGTCGAGTATCCAACAAAATTGTTTCAATTTATTCTGATTATACTTTTATAGCCAGAATTCATATTATGCAAACGATAGTCTAGATCTAGCAGAAACAAATAAAAAATTTCATTCTAAGATAATATATTCAACCAAATATTGATTTTGCTTATATTATACGGAGAAAACTTGAATAAAACTATTTTCGGCACCAATTTGGTTTGCAATAGACGTGTCATATCCAACCGTACAGTACAGGTGTCGCTTACAGAAGGAAGAATATATACGAGTGCAGTACAGCTTGATTCATTCCTGAGTAGCCAATATGCAGACTCTCATAACTTTATAGGAGTAAGATATGAAATCGACAATGAAGCCATTTCAGAATTTATTAAATTCATAGCTTTACCTTTTTTTATTAAAATGTTACAATAAATCTTATTATTAGCTTATTCTAATTACTATACAAATCTTGCCCGCTTGGAATGGTGCCAAGTATACTGGCTGCATTTCCGCGTTGAACAGCTAGGCTGATACGTTGCGCAAAAAATGAGCCAGCCATTCTGTCACCAGTTGAGGCTATTAACCGCGGGGAGAAGCCATAATAATATTAGATAGATAAATTCCCTCTCTATGAAAGGGGACAATGTTATAATAAAAAAAAAAAAAAAAGAGGAGAGCTTTACCTGAAATATACAAGCTGTTTCGCACACCAAGGGTTCCGTACCATCCGTTCGATAAAATTGTAGGGTTGGTATTCCTACCTGGTAAAAAGTAGTCTATGTGTAATTAATCCTCGTTCCTAGCCAAATATTTTCAGAAGTTTTAGAGTAGAAAACCAAACACACGCTGTATACAATAATACAAACTTTCGCTTTTATAATATTTGTGTGGTTGAAGTTTATTACAAATTAATGATTGCAGGTCTAAACAGACAATCTCGTATTTAAATCAACTATCATTAGTAAAATCTTAAAATAAAAAATAATGTTCTTAGTTCACTGTAGAGTATAATTTTCTAAAGCCGAGTTCAGCGAATAAATACCGATTTTATTGAATGAGAAACGTCCGAGTTCACAGAGGACGCGTTAACAGGAATTTTCAAAAGAACAACTTCAATAATTCACAGTTTATAGCAAGTACATGAGTAAAGCCGGAAACATACTTAGAACACGCCACTCCGCCCGACGCTGTCGGGTTAATATATAAAAGTTAAATTACTTTCTTTGATGTTTTTCCACCGAGGATTCTGAGCTTCTTCATGAAGTCTTCATGACCACACTCAAAACCAACCTATTTGAACTGTATAACGCCCGTTGCTAGGTGGCGTCCTATTATACCAACCCCATCAAGGGTAGAATTTCCAATAAAACTTTCCAAAACCTCTTATGTAGTGATAGCAGTGTGTGCCAGTGGTTTGAGCTGGGGGTCGATAGATGAGTCAGTCACAGTCACCTTCTTTATAAAATAGTGATTTAGATCGAATGGCGTATCTCAGTCACCTTCTTATGAAATGATAGTGCTTTGGAAAGCGTGGCGTGTGTAAATCTGTCCGAGGAAATAATATTACAAAGCGTGTAACGAGGCAATTTATCTTTTGCTTAGTGTCCGACCACTGGCTTCCCTGATCTAATTCAATTAGCTACGCGAATATTATAAAATCGATACTACTTTGGGGGAGTTCCTTAGCTCCATTGTTATTATTTCTTTTCGATATAGTGTTTTGGCTGAATATTTGGCAGAGCTTTTTGTAGGATTCAGTTTTGTTATACTATGTTCATTCGTTTGTTATTGACATATAAGACAGATATAGCAGATATAGCAATAGCGAGGGACCAGAGCGACTGACATAGAGTGGTTTCTCTTTTTCTTCTTTGATATTTTCCTTCAACGTAAAAGCCAGGTTGTCTGATAACTCTATTGTCAGAGATTGTACAACTGGGACTAGAAACCTGGACTTCCAATTTGGGAGCAGAAGTCTGAACCACTGAGCTCTTAGGTACTGATCTTAAATTTTTTAAATGCTGCTAAGTACCTGGCTACTCATACAATATAACTAACGATCTATAAAGATTATTAACGATGTACTAAATAAAAAAGAACTGATGACTTAAAGACTAGCGTGCTCTCCGAGGTACTAAGGACAGCACGCCCAATTCCTAAACATAAAACCTTACACTATCTACTGTACTAGCCCGACTGAGGACATCCGATATTTAATATATTCCGTGTTAAGGAATCGAACTCAGAACCTCATGAACTGCAATCGAATATACTTAACTATACCCCTAGACCAACGAGGTACGCTGACCAACGAGATAAACGGACTACTGAGAGAGTGTATTTAAATATTTTGCATAAATTAATTGAGGTGTAGGTATGCCACCAACACGCAGCCAACCATCCGTCATAATTATGTAAATTGTTTAATGCGGATACCAAACAGTGGTTATGCGTCTATAGCGGTTTACTATCACTGGCCAATCAGCGTGTGACAAACTAAGCGTTAGCCAATCATGCCATCTGCCAAACACAACATTTGAGCAATTCGTAACGGAAATATATTCATCGCTATCGTAATCGTAAACAAATTCTGCCTGATGATTAGCAGAATCTGTTGTTTACATTTTTCCAGCGAATCAGGAGTCTTGTTGCGTAAGAAAAACGTATTAATTAATCATTACGTTAAGTTTTAATACGTTTGCAATTACGTTAGCAAATTCTGCCCCCTGATTGGTGCGTAAATCAGGGCACCAATCAGTGGGTAGAATTTGTTAACGTGTACGAAACGGGTAGGTGGCGAAATTTATTAACTATTACGATTGCTACGAATATGTTTTTCTTTCGAAATTCATTAATTTCAATTTCATTGTTGAACTTCCTTTTCAGATGAAGTTCATTTTTGATGGAGCCCGACAATGTTATTTGGTTCAATTAATTTTGAACCCAAAGAACATTATAAAAAGTGTCATGCCTTTAGAGTTAATATTATATCCATTTGATTCGTATAAACGTATTCCATCCATCAATATAAAACTGATCTTTTTTGGCAATTTATAGACGATTCGTCACACGGAATTTGTTGTGGGCTTCTTCTCAACGGCAGGGCGCGTTTGTGAGCCCTCGTAAACTTAGTTTTATGTCAACTTGTAGTTATCCCCATACTAATGCACCAAATATCATGTCGACGTTTTACAAGAGCCAGTATGTTAGGCCTTTGTGGAATAAAAATATTTTGAGTTTAAGATATCTTCCCATCTCTCGTACAAAATCGTACTTCCCTCGTCTATTTAAAATTATGGGCTTTTGAAAAGGAGGTTGAAACCACAATGTTTCCAATTAGATAGCTTCTCAATTATGCCTTATAATTGAACTGTAGTTACTCCTGGCTCAATTGGTAGAGCAAACAGACGCGATAGCTGGGGAACGCGAGCTCAAATCCGGCCGAATGCGACAATTTTGAAACGTACTTATTTAATAATTAGCTGTTGCCCGCGGCTCCGCCCGCGTGAATTACGATTTTTTTACATATACCCTGGAATTCCTTGATTTTTCGCGGGATTCTGGTGTGATGATGTACACTGTTATTTCTTCACGCGGGTTATCTTGTGGTGATTTTGAAAACTTTTTCTTAATTAAAGTTTCATTAATACGTAGTTAAAAGATCAAAAGGACGATTTTAACTGTCGATATTTCGAATTGGGTCGAACCAATGTATCGAAAATTCACATTTTGACTTTGATGCCGTCTTCCAGGGAAACCATGATGAAATTCGGGACAAATCATGGAATCTTGGTGAAATCGAGGGAACTCTTCAAATTTTGCTAGTATACTTCAAGCGAGGTGGGTATTTTTTATAGTTACTGGTGCATTTGCTAGCAGATACTGTTTTGATGACTATAGTCATCAGGATCTGATGATGGGATCTTGGTGAAATTAAGGGAACTTTTCAGATTTTATAAACACACCTCAAGCGATTTGGGTATTTTTACAACGCATAGTGCATTTTGTTGCTTTCCACTAAAAAGTAAAAAATAAAAATTGGAAATGCTTTCCAAAAAACCAACTTCAAATGCCACTTCTCTTTGAAGTGGTATTTGAAGTTGGTTTTTTGGAAAGCAATGTTTCGTACAATCACTAATAGTCCCTCTTACTTACTTAATTTGCGAAGAAACGACGAAGTTATAGACAGTCGCCCGACTTCGAATTGGTGTACATTAAAAATTATTTCACTCTTTGTAGTGCCATTTGAAGTTGGTTTTTAGGGTTCCATACCAAAATGGTAAAAATGGAACCCTTATGGTGAGACTTTCTCCGTCCGTCCGTCCGTCCGTCTGTCACACTCGATTATTTCAGTAACTATCAAAGCTATCGACTTGAAATTTGGAATAGTTTTAGGTAATAGTGACCCAACCCCATTGCACTCATAAAATATTGAAAATTGTTTTTATTTATATTTAAAAAGGGGGGAAAACCGGGACTTCGAATTTTCAAAATGAGATAACAATATTAAGTGGGGTATCATATGAAAGGGCGTTATTCGTGTATTCTAAAACCGATTTTTATTTATTTTTATGCCTGATAGTTTCGGATTTATTGAGCAAACTGTCGAAGAAAATACCGTTCCCCCCCCCCCCCTTATCTCCGAAGTTTATCAATCGAAAAATCTGAAATAATTATGATTAATAGACATTAATGTATATTTTACAGGAAAAATAAAATCAACTTCCTTACTATTATACTTTTTTTCATAATAACAATAAACCACCAAAAACAAAGTTACGTTTGCGGTTCGCCAACAAAAGTACCTACATGTAAATTATACTCGTAAATTCATGAACAAAAGTGATTCTTTCAATGTTTTACTTCTTTGATGGTATGGAACCCTCGGTGCGCGAGTCCGACTCGCACTTGACCGGTTTTTTGGAAAGCATTCCCAATTTTTATTATAAGTATATATAGATGTATTAGGTAAAAAACTGCATGGTCTTGTGCCTCTAGAATCAAGCAGCGGCTCACGGCTCTATTAATATCTTTAGTACACCTGGTTCGGGTCTTCTAACGTTGCATTTTCCGGTTCAATGAACAAAATTCTGAAAATATTAGTGCAACGTAAAAAAATTAAATAGGTAGGTAAATTCAGATTTTAATATCAAAAACTTCGAGGCGGCGACTATATATTTTTATTCAATTTGTCCTATTACCTCAGCTATGAAATTAAATAATTACAACATAATATACCTACAGGCCTGAATTACTTATAACAATAAAATAATTGATGCTACATTTCTGTTTTCCTTTGTGAAAACAAAATTTTCTTTGAGATACGTTAAAAAGATAACATCCCATAGACCTACTTAGCTTAATTAATGAATCTAAAACAGCCGTATTATTTAATACTCTCGTAAAATTCGAGTCACGGAGACTTAATGCTTAACACACCTTAACAATTATTTGCCGACATCATTAAAATCAGGGTCTAGCTATTGACTAGTTGGCCATAATTAAAATGCAATGTACAATCCACTTGCGCAAATGAAAGATTCTGAATTAATTTTAAGTTGTGTCATTTCATGAATCATTGCGAAGGTATATTAAGGTTTATAAGTAAGTTTGGAAAATGGAAATGACTTTGATAAGTTTACTCTTTGAAAAATGTGGCCTTACTTCTTTGAAAGAGGAATGGAAATTTTTATTTTATAATTTATTTATTATTATTATAAAAAAAATCAATTTTATGTTTTATTTATTTAATTATTATTGAAGTATAAAACCAGGCACACATTACAGAAAAAAAAACAAGTTACCCTGGGTCACACAGCGCTTAAAAATATAACAACTATGTCATTAAAAATAAAATTACACTATAAAATAATTCAGTCAATAAAATGAATTTAACTATATATGAACTGTCGATAAAGAAACTTTATTATTTTTATCCAGACAAAGAACAAAAAATTCATACAAACATTACAAATTCAGCCAGGGATTATTTTCTGACTATTCAGCGTACTATTTTGGTGTTCTGTGCTATCTATATCAAAACCTTAGTCGTCATCGTCATCTACATCTGATCTTCTACATTAACATAGCGACGACTGACTTTCATAAATATTATGACGAGAGTGCCCAACTGTCCGATAGCTAAACACTGATGATAAGAACGGTGGGTCATATTTCGTTTCTTTCACGCCTCTAATATTACTTCCGGTCATGCCAGGCTGAGTTATTATCATTTTATCGCGCTAATAAAATTAATAGTATCGAACCTTTTCCACCTAATTAGCTGGCCCGGAATTAATAGTGTTTTTGTCTCTTAGTAATATCAGGCTGATAATATGAAATGGCCAACTGTGGTTTTCTTAACATGCACAGTTGGCTACTTCAATTTAAGACGACACAACTTTTAATTCTCATTTAACTTCACATGTTACTAAAAACTTGCCAGAATAGCTTAGCGATAAAAGGATTACATTCTTGACGTCCTTTGTAAATTTTTGACTGGGCAGTCAAAAATTTACAATTTCGTAGTTTGACTGAAATATTTTTGCCTCAAGTTCTATCTAGTTCGAGGCTTCGGCCGCAACTGATGATGAAAGAGCAAAATGAAATCTGAATCTTGGAGACTCCAATGATTTTCATGAAATTTAATAAACAGGGGTTTTCGTGAGCGATGAATCTAGCTAGGAAAGCTAGGAAAAAGAAATGATCTAGCTAGGATTTGTTTTGAGGAAATGCCTTATTTACCAAAAATAAAAAAAAATACCGAGCAAAAACTTCGTCATCCAGATATTATTGATGATTAAACGAACTTACCTGTAAGTGAAGTTCTATCACAATTATGTGAATACATTTTATTCGAAAATAATAATAAACACAATCAGGTATACTTTCATTGTACTGGCAATTTCGCACTTTTATTTATTTTGTTTTTTAAAACTGACCACCCTGATGGACACGCTGTCCCAGCCTACGTCCGCGCCATGCTTCATTCTTTAGAGAATATTTAACAAAATTTTCGTATTATACTCATGGGTTTTGGGTATGGGAGGGACCTTATATTATTATTTTCGAATAAAATGTATTCACATAATTGTGATAGAACTTCACTTACAGGTAAGTTCGTTTAATCATCAATTATATTTCATACATTTTATTCTTCAATAATAATAAACACAATCAGGTAGATGTTTAGAGATGAAAATTTTTGTTAAATTATGGACATTAACAGATAGTAAATTGTTTCCTATTATAATAGGAAATAGGTCCTCTTTATACCACAGAAGTATTTAATTAACACAATCTTTTCGTTCAATTCCTGGATCAATAAACCAGTCACATTACAAATAGGTTTAATTTATATTTAGATAGATTATAATGATTAATGATTAGAGAGCAAAAGAGCTATTGCGACAGAAGCATCATCGCTCAATAAGAGGTTATAAAACTTAGGTAACGTCCGTAATGGTTGTTACCAGCAGACTGCTTTTCTGATGAGGTCAAGCAACAAACTACGTGCTCGCCGAGGAAGTGTTGCGTACTTGGTGCTGAGTACACTGAAACGCAGACCTCTCTCGTGAGAGATTATATTCCTCGGCAGACACGTTCTCACGGTGGTCTGCCTGCAGGCGACCTTATGAGGTCGCTTCAACATTATCAGGAGGTTGTCTATTATATATCTTGGTCTAAGATTTTGTAAACGACATATCGATTTGTTTTTCAAAGCTGTGGCAAATTTTTATACTTTCTCTTCAGTTTTGATTATGGTATAATTAAAACTGGTTCGCCCTGAGTAGTAGCTGGCGTTGTATAAACTCAATAATTCCCTTGAGTTATATAAAAACAATAATACTAACTTTAACTAATGCTAATGTTTTCATTCTGTGCTGTGTCTACTGCCTAAAGCTAAAAAAGTTACAAGATCAGCAAAGCAAAGTTACGGAATGAATAAACTCTTATTAAGGCCCATTGAGCAATGTGTTAGCATACTATATTGTGTGCTACTATGTGGTGTTTGATGTTAATTTATCTATTCATTTTCGCAATATAATATATATATATATATATATTTTTTTTTTTATTTGACCCAAAATCATCAGCAGAAATTAAACTCAATGCCGAATGATAACAAGTAATCGTACCATATGCTACGTCGTGGAAATTACGAGGTTGACTTATAATGTACGGATTGTACGGATCTCAGTCGTTATTAAAGCAGTATTGCCACAAAACTTTGTAAATAACACAAAATTTTTGAAACATATAGATTATTAAAAATTCCAACAAAATGTCCTTTTTTTTTTTTTTTTTTTTTTTTCATGCCTTCAGAGAACTTCCTCCAGTAATTCCTATGAATTGTGGTTCTCTAGGGAAAGACCATATTTATTTATTTATCATCAATAAATGTACTATAAGAAGTAAGTCTTTTGACACCTTATGTAAAAGAAGAAAATCCAAAGTTGTAAAGGTCCTTAGACGATGTATGTCTAAAGCATTGTCTATAATAGTATTTTTAAGCATTCTACCTCTAGAAGAATGTATAGAAGAGCAAAGGTAAACTTGGTGTTCCAAAATGTTCAGAATGCGTCTGTTTCTAAGACGTCTGGGTTCATATTGATTACATTTCGCATTATTGCAAGAAGCGATAAATTCAATAACTGGATTGAACTCTTTGAATAACTTTGGAGTATATAATTTTACAGCGGTAGCTTAATCCCATTAACTGGATGTAACTCTTGGTCAGCTTTTGATTATCTTTAATTTCCATATAAGAAACAATTAACCCAATCGTTTAAATGAGGATATTTGATATCCTCTATGCAACTGATGTAAATCATGTGTATCAAAATAGATGTATCGAAAAATATGGCCATCAACTCTGTAAAGAGGTATTTCGATTCATCTTAACGTTAATTATTACAAAAACAAAAATCCCTCTAATGAAAAGAATTAGTCTTCATCTAGACCGGGAAATCGTGTGAATCACTAGTTCAACCTTTTAGGTTTAAGGGAGTTAGATGACTTAAAAAATGTTTTGTAACCACTGGCCATCTGATAGGATAACCGATGATGGACGAACAGCTGCGTCTAAAGTCTAATTTTTCTTACGGGCTACATTTTTTGTTTCTACAGACGTTCTGTGTAACCCCATCCATACCTAATAGCTGGAGAAGTGGACTTTAGGACTTTTAATCGGAATTAAGCTTAACTCTTAGATGATACAACGAGTTAAGCGTATAATTTTTTTTACAGAATTTGAATTGTTACATAATTCACGTCATAGTTTGCGGTTGGGTAACGATACTGCCATATCGTCAGAAATTAAAATAAAACCAGGAAACTGAGCATGTTTTGAGGGTAGTAAATAACTTTAACACTCTAACACCTAACAAATCTTCATGAAAAAACCGCGGTAAGTATCTGAGATGAGTCACAACTTCTTTATGTATTTTACCAAGGATGAATCGGTACTTTAAAATAAGATTCTTCAGTTCATAGGCATAAAACCCTTTTTAAGTATTCGCTTGTAAGCTGTTCTATGAACTATCAATTTCAAAGGATTTTGAACTACAAGTTCATTCAACGCCTTTAAATTTAGAATGTATCTTTTACCACGTAAGATTTTGAGGTTAGACACATCTTAACTATAATCGAACATGCAGTGACTCACTCCCACATTATCTCACCCAAAAAAGAAATGTCGATTGTCAAAGACATTTGTCGCTTTTTCTTTGTTGTGAACGTGTAAGACGGTACACTGTGTTAGTGTACGATTTTTAAAATGGTATTATGTAATAATAATTTTTTGGAGCTAGTTCCTTAATTTGTTCAATTCATTAAAATATTTTATTGAATGTACGTACATTTGTACACCTAGTGAAAGTAAAAAAATAGTCTTCACTTATTATAACTCCCGAAATTCTAGATCATGTTATAGATCGTGACGGATTCCTTGTCAGTGATATGTAACCAATAAACTTCAAAATGTTGAAGACAACTGGCATATAGGTACCTTAATGTCTAGCGTCGTCGATGAACCTGGTGGAGACTCGCTGCCACGTCGCATCTTCCTCGCGGCTGATCGCCAATACTCAAGTGTGTCACGCCCCCCCCCTGCTGGCCGAGCCGTAACGAGAGGGGGCCAGCTAGTTTCTCGAGAAACGAGATTGCGCTGTCTCAGCGGTGGGTGTCGATAGCAAAGTCGCCCGCCGCGCCCTGCTGGTTTCTTTATTTACAACACCTCACGATCAGTAACCATTGAAACTAGTATAATGCCCGAAACTATTTCTCCGAAAAAACATCTGGTCCCGTTCGTGAACTTTAATTACTTGTCATTTGTCGAAACAAAATGTCATTTGTCAATACTTAAGCTTCTTCTCAGTTCAGGACGCGTTGTGGTTTAAGATTTTTATTAGTTTTAGAAAGAATTTAACAATTCACTTCAATGAAACTTTCAGACTAATGGTACATTATACATAATATTGTTAACTTATTGAGTTTTGAGCTAATAGTTAAATTATCATCCCATTACACAATCTGAACATTAATTTTCGAAAGTAAGTAAAATTATTTTCCACCACAAAATCTAAACATTATTGTTGTAGGTACATAGTTAGAAAAGTTCGACGCGTTGGTACCCTCGTGGAATTAGTTTTTAAGTCGTGAAATAGTTATCACTGATAAAAGGCTATAACGTTTAACTGGCTATTCATAAGCCAGGCAAGTATATCAAATAAACTATTTGATTCTTTGCAATGAAGGTCGGCTAGAATTTTACAACTGTCGGGACTAACCATTAATATAGTTCTTGTGACTGAGCGCCGATAGTAATTCGGGATCAAAGTCCGGGAGGTCATGCGGAGCCACTTGTAGTGAAGCCGAGAACAGCGCCACACCGACATCGTCCTCCGTTGGTATCCGCAAAGTCCTTTGAGGTATTTTTAAAATCCTTCGTGTTGACCCGCAGTCAACCTCCAGGAGCATTGACGCATCATGCTATGCTTTCGTGGTATCCTCAACGTGATACCCTCCAAGCTAGCTTAGAGATGCCTGGACTATTTCGCGCATCATGCTATACTTTCGTGATAACCTCAATGTGATACCCTCCAAGTTAGCTTAGAGATGCCTTAGGATTTCAATTTTTGGACACACTTTCGTCGGCATTGATATTTGAGTTGATGTGATATCTGGGAAAAAAGGTTAATTTTCACTTACCCTCTTTCCTCGGAGTCTGACGAAGATGAATGCACAATTATATGTTTTGATTTGATTTTATTTTTGTTATAATAATAAATTTTACTAGCGTCTAAGCATTATCAGTATAGAAAATTAAGCAAGTTTTAACACTGAACACTTATTTTTTTTTTTTTTTACTTTGAACCTAAATTAACAAAAACGAGACGTGTTTTTGTAGTCGAGTGCTCATTGCCGCGCACAATAAAAGAATGAAGCTTGGCACGGACGTAGGCTGGGACAGCGTGTCCATCAGGGTGGTCAGTTTTAAAAAACAAAATATATAAAAGTGCGAAATTGCCAGTACAATGAAAGTGTACCCTGATTGTGTTTATTATTATTGAAGAATAAAATGTATGAAATATAATCATATTTATTTGTCCAAAATTGATTAAATTGGTCAAACAATTAATTTTCTCTGTCGAAACAAGGCCAAACCTTCGACACTCAATAAGAGTGTTGTATAATGTATAGGTATTGTATAGGTAATTAATTATGAAGTTTATACATAAATTTTAATCATAATGCGCAGGTACAAGTACTTCAACTACCGTAATAAATAAAACTAGATTAATAAAGGCCTGTAAACTAATCTCACACTTTAATTAACCCAACTCGACCCGGTAGGCTTGAGCCTAAAATAATACAACTTGACGGTCACTATTTGGGAAAAGGTACACATCCATGATCACAACGAACCTTTTACTAAGTACTGATAAACACGAGATTCTATTCCGGGATCTGAGTAAATAATTGGTCGAGTCGCGCTCCCGTACTATCAGGACAAATTCTAATTAAAACATCTCCACCCACCAAATTCAAAACCAGCAAAAAAAGTTTATGAGTGCCGCCTTCTTCTTTTAGTATTTTTTGTAATAGCGGCAATAGAAATAATATTTCATCTGTGAAAATTTCAAGTGTCTTAGTGTCACGGTTCAAGAGATACAGCCTGGTCTGACAGACGGCGAAGTCTCAGTAATAGGGTCTCGTTTTTACCCTTCGGGTACGGAACCCTGAAAAATTCAATACTTTCCCAGCCATGAAGTACCCATCATGAAGTTCCTATGAGACGCATATCTACTGCTGAGATGTTATTAGACTAGACTAAGGATGAATATGATGACACCGTTTGCGTAAAGTACAAAGATCCTTTGTGACGTTCAGTGTACGATTCTACAATGATCCCGAAGTCTGTTTTAGAAGCCTTTGCACAGGTTTAAAGTCACTGTCAAAAAACTTCTAAAAAGTCAGGGGTACTATACCTTTGAAGAATTTTTTAATGACAAGGATTCTTCGAATGATAGGGATATGCTTCTATCTCCTCGCGAGATATCTTAAAACTTATGTGATAATTTTTCATACAATGTAAGAAAACTTGTATGACTTGTATAACATATTTCAAAAGAGCAAGAGTCGAGTTTCTTGCCAGTTTACTCCAATCCCGAAAATATCCGTCGAAACATACGTAGAAGAAACCGTAGAAGAAAACTAGTGTACATTTAATTATTATGGAGAGTAAAACAGGAGCTAATTTTGTCCCAAAATCTGATACTCGCTCAGGTCGAATTCTTTCCGACAAATAATTAAGACGTGAAACGTAACGAAAGCTTCTAACGGCGTAATAAATTAAGCTACGGGTTGAGCGATGACACTGTGTATGGGGGCGATACATTATGTGGACATATACTTACTCGCCTACATTCTTCACCAATGATGGAAAACACCTGTGCGTTCACAGTTGTGTGTGGAAACTTCTTTACTTTCTTTATAATAATAAAATTCTCATCCCATCGAAATAATATACCATCCCATATGAGTAGTTCTTTCATAAAACTTAAAAAAAAAATCAGTAGTAACATACACATTTTTTATTTCGTAGACAGAGTATTTTTATTTCGTTTTTTCGCAATATGTAAATCGTCATTTGGATGCGTCTGAAAATTGTGTCTTTTTCAAAATGCTCTCCAAGGAAAAAATAAGCATATTTTTTGATGCATCAAATTAGTTTACTTTAGATACGTTAGTAATATTTATTATATATTCGTTGCTTTAGAGGTTTTGCACAACTGAATTGGTACTATTATAGGTGCAGTCACGGAATGAAAAGGTTCGTCAATTTTCAAATAGACTCGTTTGCACTAGTCGATTGGCTTGGTATGTTGACATTATAAAATTTTTTTTCATACAGTTGCTCAAAAAGTGGCGTATTGCAGGGACGTATAGCGTTCGGGATGTGGGCTATTACATACTCGTGCTTTTTTTTTTACCTTTCCCGAACTCGTGCGTTATCTTTCCCAATTGTCAAAATAATGTCTATTAAAAAGAAAAACCAACCATGAAGTTTTTACTAAAAAAATTCATAGAAGTTTTTATGATTCATGCAAATACGTATATTTCTAAAAAGAAGCTACTAATTTGTTTCAATATCAGATTTGATTGCATGAGTTTGGTTAGGTTTCATTTCATTTTCATTTCATATCAATAAAAAAAATTCTACTGAAGACTTGGCTGTATGGGCATAGTTCCCTTTGCGTACCAGAATATTATTTAGTCTATGACCAAATTTTTTTTTTTTTTTTTTAAATCACCAGAATGGGTGAAGAAAAAAACACTGCTTATATTCTACGGTTGGCGCCATTTTTCAGAAATTTTCTTTGCGAGTTTAGTTGTTTGTTGCACAAAATGCTTCGGAGAACATTTTACCGGAAAAGTCAAAAAGTCGCTACATATCTACATACGACGAATTTATTGCGTGGAGAGAAGAGAAAAAAGCAAATAGTTTTTCAGAAAATGTTAAGTTAGTTGAGTTTATTGTGTTTTTATTATTTTATTAAATTGCTTCATTTTTTCGCAACTGTATTAAAAATAATCGTTCAGTACACGTGCGGAACCGTCATTGCAACTTGTTCCGACTGTCAACCCTCGCTTTCGGCTGCGCCTCGGCTCGGGTAGACATTTGTCGGAACTCTTTGCAATAACAGCCTTTCCGCACTTGTAATGAAACATACTATTGCAGTACTAGTGCAAGCGAAAATCGACACAAAGGTGACGAACCTTTCATTCCGCAACTATACATAATATTAACTATTCTTATTTCAAACAACATTCCAAAGAAGACACTATAAGGCTTCACAGAGGTGATAGCTGTTGCTCAACTAGTAAGTACAATATCTGTGTTTGAGTGATCTGAGTACAATATCGTGAAAAGAAGAAATCTTTATCGCAAAGATTCGGTGACGTAAGAATTCCCTCGATGGCAACCATCAAAACAGCCAACTGAAACTACGTAAAAAATCATGAACCTCATTACGGAGACAGGAAAATATTATGAAAAAGCTATTTGTCTACTTACTTAAGGCCGTCTCGGACGCGAAAACATCCATTGAATAAAGATATCCGAGAATCTTGTCGAGATAAGCTCCCAATGAGATGCAACCGTGGAGCTCATTTTAAGGAGTAAATGAAGGGTATTTTAAAAACGCTCCAGTTATTCCGTTCTTCATTTTTCAGGTCGTATAACGTGGTATAACTTTGCATGTTAACCCAGTAAAAAAACACTGAAATGTGAACACAGATCTGCACACAACACTACCTATACCCATAGATTTATTAACTATAATAAGTCAATGCCTATACCAAAACCTTTTGAAAGTGTTTTTTTTTTTATTAGGTAGGGCGCATTAAAACCCTCGTAAACATAAGAGTAGATTTATGTCGTGAAATAGTTTCACCATCATAGAGATATTGAAAAATAATTCAATGACACATAATAAGTGCGTGTAAGTTAGACCTACATGAAATCAAGTATACTATTGACTATCTATTACCTATGTGCTTAAATAAGCCAGCGTTAAACTGTTATCACACCCTATTGGAAAGTAACGCAGCCTAAGATGGAGCTTACCAAGTGTGCGAACGCAGCCTAAGATGGAGCTTACCAAGTGTGCGTGGTAATCGGAGGTCGGGGATTCGTATCCTAGGCACACCTAACGCTTTTCCAAAATAAGAGTATGAGCTTTTGTAATTACTAAAATAACATAATTTGAGTATGAGTGAAAGAAATTGTGCCTAAGAATTCTCCATAGAAATTTTTGAGATGTGTGAGAGGCCTGACTAACCGCAATTGGCTAGCGTGACATGTTTCGGCCAATTTCTGAGAAAACTTGTGCAAAATCCATTGAGATGATAGTGTTTCAATAAATTTAATCATATATTTTTTTATTATTTGTAGCAACTTTGATTTTAATCTGAAAGTTTCCACAGAGCCTTTGAGTTGTAAAATTAATTTTCTTCAGTTTGCAGATATTAAAACCAATAGTGGTGCTTTAAACAACAGGTTCTTTCCTAATTGTAGACTATACTAAAATTATATATTATTTATTTTGCATTTTATAAAGTAATCCTTGCAAGATCCTTGTTCTTACTGTTTTCAAAAATTCATACTGTATACGTACCTATATAGGTACGTATACAGTATGAATTTTTGGCTCAAAGGTTACCTATAGGTAACCTTGTAACCTTTGAGCCTATTACCTTCAAAGGTTTACGTTAATGAGTCGACGAGTAGTTCACATTTCTCAAGGTTAACTAACTTCTTAATATGCAAGTATGATAGCAATTTCCTTCCAACCAGCATTTTTCTAGAACACTTATTCTGACTCCTAACGATGTTATAAAGTTATCTTTTTTGAATTATCTTGGAAGTTGTACGGTACCTATCGCGAACACTTTACTGCAGAAACTCTGACACTAAGCAGCCTTCGCAAACTCTCATGAGACAGCTTGTTGTTATAATTTGGATGGAAGTATTGTAATATTTTAGTAGTACCTCCTTAATCCATTTTCTTGTAGCTCGGAATGACCTTTTTTACACTCAACTAAACTGCAATCTCTCCTGATAGTAAGACGTATGGTTTCTACACAGCATCGCCTCGGAGTGATAAATCGCATGGCGGTGCGGTAGAGTGGTACCTAGCCGAGATCAAAACCTCTAACAAGACTACACCTGAGCCAATTAAAAAATAAGGGTTCCATTTTTACCATTTTGGTATGGAACCTTAATTACACAACCGTTAAACAATACATAATATTCAGTTTCCTAAAACGGAACAACTGAGGTGCGTGTCTTTATGGAAACCCGCGACCTCCTTAAAAGAGGCAAAGGTCTGAACTACGGAGCTTGTGCTTTTGTTTAGATATATTATAAAAATAAATTTAAAAATAGATGAACGAGGACGAGAAGGGAGAAATATAAACTTCCATGCACCGCCATCTTGGATTTTGCTCCCGTTATCCTCTGAAGTACATTTTCATTTTTCGAAAATTAAAATTAAATATTTATTTGAGAGTCATAACAATATCATTTATTAATATAACACGAGCATGTAAAAAGGTAGCGGCGGATACTTTATCTGAACAGGCAGGAACCTTCGCTCGCGCGTTATCAAGTGCGGATAATGGATGATGTATAGGCCCGGATAAACTTTGCGCGGATACATTACATGTTTATTTATCTTGTACCAATTTATGGTAGCCTAATTTTACGTTATAGTATATGTATACAATATTATTACGGGGTCATAATCGATAATCCATACGTCGTACGGTTGGTATGATAATCAAAAAGTTAAAAAATTTACATGATAAAATGGAAAATTCTTTTCAAAAAAACCGACTTCAAATGCCACTACAAAGAGTGAAATAATTTTTCAATGTAGGTACACCAATTCGAAGTCGGGCGATTAATACGAAGGACAATGATTGTACGAATTTCCCGACTTGAATTGGTGTACCTACATTGAAAAATTATTTCACTCTTTGTAGTGGCATTTGAAGTCGGTTTTTTTGAAAAGAATTTTCCATTTTATTTTTTACTTTTTAGTGGAAAACAACAGATGCACAAGGCATCGTACAAAATGCCCAAATCGCTTGAAGTGTGCTTATAAAATCTGAAGAGCTCCCTCAATTTTTCCAAGATCCTATCATCAGAACATGACTTGATGCGTGTCAGCATCTGGCAAGCAAATGCACTAGTAACTATAAAAAATATTCAAATCGCTGAAAGTATACTACCAAAATTTGAAGAGTTCCCTCGATTTCACCGAGATCCCATGATCAGATCCTGACCTGATGACCATAGGATAACCTGGAAAATATTATTATTTCAAACAGTACCCAAATTGTTCCAAGTATCCATATAAAATTTGAAGAGTTCCGTCGACTTCTCCAGGATCCCATCATCAGATCCTGACCAAAAAAAAATGGGACCATCTGGAAAGTATACCCTTTCAAACAAAAAAAGAATTTTCCAAATCGGTTTACGCGTCTTCGAGTAATCGGTGAACATACATAAAAAAAAATAAAAATAAAAAAAGATTCCGACGAATTGAGAACCTCCTCCTTTTTTTGAAGTCGGTAAAAATAAATATAAGTTATCATTTTAAAACATTTTAGAAATAAGCTTTCATTCATTCGCAGCAAACTCTTACATTAGATGCCCATATTATACTTGGTGGATGTATTTAAAACAACGAGTCCGCCATCTTGGGTGTTCCACCATATTTAGACTGACGTCACACAGTTCACCATTTATCGAAAGTATCTGTTTCAAATTTGAGTTGCAAGATTCCACCCAAATAAACATACATTGCAAGTTATTAGTTAAATGAAAGTTTACAAAAATGAAAACCCGCCAGTCCGCCATCTTGGGTGTTCCACCATATTTAGACTGATGTCACACAGTTCACCATTTATCGTCGTCCAAACTAAACGTGTATAGTTCAATCGGTAGAAGGTATCTGCTTCAAATTTGAGTTGCAAGATTCCACCCAAATAAACATACATTGCAAGTTATTAGTTAAATAAAAGTTTACAAAAATGAAAACCCTAGTAACGTCAAGTTATTCAATCAATTACTTCCCAAAACTAAAAAACTTGCTCAAAAACAGTTTTGATGCTGTGGAACTTTAATTATTTACCAAAGTGGAATTGGGCAAAAAGCTTACTTGAGGAAAAATTGAAAAATTATACGCGAAATTAGGTTAATGGAAGCCAAGCCTTATTGATTTTCATTAGAACTTCAAACGATTCTCGGAATATTTTTCAATTTAACTCCACCCCAAATATTTTCTAATGGAAGCCTGGAGAATTTATTCTGGAAACAACACCTTGAATATACTACGCGAAGAACAGAAAATTAACAGAAGCCAACACCTTTGATAATTACTTCACAAACATCACGGCACAATAGTCCTTTGTAGAGCCGTTTTCTCAGCAACCGTAACCTTTATCTTGCGAGTTCAACGACCTATCTATAAGACACTGCATACTTAAAGCAAGTCATGCCATAATACGTGATAGCGATAGTTAAAATAGTTTAATATGACATTTCTTATATTAAAATTAGATAAGTATTTGTCAGTCAAGTCGACTGAGTAATGTCGACAAATACTTATCTAAGTAAATTGCCGCGTCGAGTACTTAACTATACTATGAGGCAACTACACTGATGTTTTTTTTTGTAAAAAATGTTTTACAATCCGCTCGAGAACTATGGATATTTGGGTTAAAAATGAAGCCTGTGTTTTTAATTGAGGATTAAGTCTCCATTGCAAATAGTCAAATCAGTTCAATATATTCGATAGAGTAACAAACTTTTGCTACTCACTATATTAATTAGTGAGATGACATTTGTTTTCAGACACGTACCTACTTCAGTAGCGTGTTGTAAGTGTGTCGAGGTCTTAATATTTGAACTTAAATTATATTTCATACATTTTATTCTTCAATAATAATAAACACAATCAGGTATACTTTCATTGTACTGGCAATTTCGCACTTTTATTTATTTTGTTTTTTAAAACTGACCACCCTGATGGACACGCTGTCCCAGCCTACGTCCGCGCCATGCTCCATTCTTTTATTGTGCGCGGCAATGAGCACTCGACTACAAAAACACGTCTCGTTTTTGTTAATTTAGGTTCAAAGTAAAAAAAATTAAGTGTTCAATGTTAAAACTTGCTTAATTTTCTATACTGATAATGCTTAGACGCTAGTAAAATTTATTATTATAACAAAAATAAAATCAAATCAAATCATATAATTGTGCATTCATCTTCGTCAGACTCCGAGGAAAGAGGGTAAGTGAAAATTAACCTTTTTTCCCAGATATCACATCAACTCAAATATCAATGCTGACGAAAGTGTGTCCAAAAATTGAAATCCTAAGGCATCTCTAAGCTAACTTGGAGGGTATCACATTGAGGTTATCACGAAAGTATAGCATGATGCGCGAAATAGTCCAGGCATCTCTAAGCTAGCTTGGAGGGTATCACGTTGAGGATACCACGAAAGCATAGCATGATGCGTCAATGCTCCTAGAGGTTGACTGCGGGTCAACACGAAGGATTTTAAAAAACCTCAAAGGACTTTGCGGATACCAACGGGGGACGATGTCGGTGTGGCGCTGTTCTCGGCTTCACTACAAGTGGCTCCGCATGACCTCCCGGACTTTGATCCCGAATTGCTATCGGCGCTCAGTCACAAGAACTATATTAATGGTTAGTCCCGACAGTTGTAAAATTCTAGCCGACCTTCATTGCAAAGAATCAAATAGTTTATTTGATATACTTGCCTGGCTTATGAATAGCCAGTTAAACGTTATAGCCTTTTATCAGTGATAACTATTTCACGACTTAAAAACTAATTCCACGAGGGTACCAACGCGTCGAACTTTTCTAACTATGTACCTACAACAATAATGTTTAGATTTTGTGGTGGAAAATAATTTTACTTACTTTCGAAAATTAATGTTCAGATTGTGTAATGGAATGATAATTTAACTATTAGCTCAAAACTCAATAAGTTAACAATATTATGTATAATGTACCATTAGTCTGAAAGTTTCATTGAAGTGAATTGTTAAATTCTTTCTGAAACTAATAAAAATCTTAAACCACAACGCGTCCTGAACTGAGAAGATGCTTAAGTATTGACAAATGACATTTTGTTTCGACAAATGACAAGTAATTAAAGTTCACGAACGGGACCAGATGTTTTTTCGGAGAAATAGTTTCGGGCATTATACTAGTTTCAATGGTTACTGATCGTCAGGTGTTGTAAATAAAGAAACCAGCAGGGCGCGGCGGGCGACTTTGCTATCGACACCCACCGCTGGGACAGCGCAATCTCGTTTCTCGAGAAACTAGCTGGCCCCCTCTCGTTACGGCTCGGCCAGCAGGGGGGGCGTGACACACTTGAGTATTGGCGATCAGCCGCGAGGAAGATGCGACGTGGCAGCGAGTCTCCAGCATCAGCCACAACAAGGACCAGGTTCATCGACGACGCTAGACATTAAGGTACCTATATGCCAGTTGTCTTCAACATTTTGAAGTTTATTGGTTACATATCACTGACAAGGAATCCGTCACGATCTATAACATGATCTAGAATTTCGGGAGTTATAATAAGTGAAGACTATTTTTTGACTTTCACTAGGTGTACAAATGTACGTACATTCAATAAAATATTTTAATGAATTGAACAAATTAAGGAACTAGCTCCAAAAAATTATTATTACATAATACCATTTTAAAAATCGTACACTAACACAGTGTACCGCCTTACACGTTCACAACAAAGAAAAAGCGACAAATGTCTTTGACAATCGACATTTCTTTTTTGGGTGAGATAATGTGGGAGTGAGTCAAGTATGTTCGATTATAGTTAAGATGTGTCTAACCTCAAAATCTTACGTGGTAAAAGATACATTCTAAATTTAAAGGCGTTGAATGAATTTGTAGTTCAAAATCCTTTGAAATTGATAGTTCATAGAACAGCTTACAAGCGAATACTTAAAAAGGGTTTTATGCCTATGAACTGAAGAATCTTATTTTAAAGTACCGATTCATCCTTGGTAAAATACATAAAGAAGTTGTGACTCATCTCAGATACTTACCGCGGTTTTTTCATGAAGATTTGTTAGGTGTTAGAGTGTTAAAGTTATTTACTACCCTCAAAACATGCTCAGTTTCCTGGTTTTATTTTAATTTCTGACGATATGGCAGTATCGTTACCCAACCGCAAACTATGACGTGAATTATGTAACAATTCAAATTCTGTAAAAAAAAAAATTATACGCTTAACTCGTTGTATCATCTAAGAGTTAAGCTTAATTCCGATTAAAAGTCCTAAAGTCCACTTCTCCAGCTATTAGGTATGGATGGGGTTACGCAGAACGTCTGTAGAAACAAAAAATGTAGCCCGTAAGAAAAATTAGACTTTAGACGCAGCTGTTCGTCCATCATCGGTTATCCTATCAGATGGCCAGTGGTTACAAAACATTTTTTAAGTCATCTAACTCCCTTAAACCTAAAAGGTTGAACTAGTGATTCACACGATTTCCCGGTCTAGATGAAGACTAATTCTTTTCATTAGAGGGATTTTTGTTTTTGTAATAATTAACGTTAAGATGAATCGAAATACCTCTTTACAGAGTTGATGGCCATATTTTTCGATACATCTATTTTGATACACATGATTTACATCAGTTGCATAGAGGATATCAAATATCCTCATTTAAACGATTGGGTTAATTGTTTCTTATATGGAAATTAAAGATAATCAAAAGCTGACCAAGAGTTACATCCAATTAATGGGATTAAGCTATCGCTGTAAAATTATATACTTCAAAGTTATTCAAAGAGTTCAATCCAGTTATTGAATTTATCGCTTCTTGCAATAATGCGAAATGTAATCAATATGAACCCAGACGTCTTAGAAACAGACGCATTCTGAACATTTTGGAACACCAAGTTTACCTTTGCTCTTCTATACATTCTTCTAGAGGTAGAATGCTTAAAAATACTATTATAGACAATGCTTTAGACATACATCGTCTAAGGACCTCTACAACTTTGGATTTCCTTCTTTTACATAAGGTGTCAAAAGACTTACTTCTTATAGTACATTTATTGATGATAAATAAATAAATATGGTCTTTCCCTAGAGAACCACAATTCATAGGAATTACTGGAGGAAGTTCTCTGAAGGCATTAAAAAAAAAAAAAAAAAAGGACATTTTGTTGGAATTTTTAATAATCTATATGTTTCAAAAATTTTGTGTTATTTACAAAGTTTTGTGGCAATACTGCTTTAATAACGACTGAGATCCGTACAATCCGTACATTATAAGTCAACCTCGTAATTTCCACGACGTAGCATATGGTACGATTACTTGTTATCATTCGGCATTGAGTTTAATTTCTGCTGATGATTTTGGGTCAAATAAAAAAAATATATATATATATATATATATATTATATTGCGAAAATGAATAGATAAATTAACATCAAACACCACATAGTAGCACACAATATAGTATGCTAACACATTGCTCAATGGGCCTTAATAAGAGTTTATTCATTCCGTAACTTTGCTTTGCTGATCTTGTAACTTTTTTAGCTTTAGGCAGTAGACACAGCACAGAATGAAAACATTAGCATTAGTTAAAGTTAGTATTATTGTTTTTATATAACTCAAGGGAATTATTGAGTTTATACAACGCCAGCTACTACTCAGGGCGAACCAGTTTTAATTATACCATAATCAAAACTGAAGAGAAAGTATAAAAATTTGCCACAGCTTTGAAAAACAAATCGATATGTCGTTTACAAAATCTTAGACCAAGATATATAATAGACAACCTCCTGATAATGTTGAAGCGACCTCATAAGGTCGCCTGCAGGCAGACCACCGTGAGAACGTGTCTGCCGAGGAATATAATCTCTCACGAGAGAGGTCTGCGTTTCAGTGTACTCAGCACCAAGTACGCAACACTTCCTCGGCGAGCACGTAGTTTGTTGCTTGACCTCATCAGAAAAGCAGTCTGCTGGTAACAACCATTACGGACGTTACCTAAGTTTTATAACCTCTTATTGAGCGATGATGCTTCTGTCGCAATAGCTCTTTTGCTCTCTAATCATTAATCATTATAATCTATCTAAATATAAATTAAACCTATTTGTAATGTGACTGGTTTATTGATCCAGGAATTGAACGAAAAGATTGTGTTAATTAAATACTTCTGTGGTATAAAGAGGACCTATTTCCTATTATAATAGGAAACAATTTACTATCTGTTAATGTCCATAATTTAACAAAAATTTTCATCTCTAAACATCTACCTGATTGTGTTTATTATTATTGAAGAATAAAATGTATGAAATATAATTGATGATTAAACGAACTTACCTGTAAGTGAAGTTCTATCACAATTATGTGAATACATTTTATTCGAAAATAATAATATAAGGTCCCTCCCATACCCAAAACCCATGAGTATAATACGAAAATTTTGTTAAATATTCTCTAAAGAATGAAGCATGGCGCGGACGTAGGCTGGGACAGCGTGTCCATCAGGGTGGTCAGTTTTAAAAAACAAAATAAATAAAAGTGCGAAATTGCCAGTACAATGAAAGTATACCTGATTGTGTTTATTATTATTTTCGAATAAAATGTATTCACATAATTGTGATAGAACTTCACTTACAGGTAAGTTCGTTTAATCATCAATTAAAGCGCAAAATTATCGTCATACTTTTGCTTTGAATAAGTTATCTTCGTTGTTTTATTAACTGAAATGATTTTATCCTATTTTTTTGGCTGAGATCTCTGTAAACTAAGGCCTGAGTTACATCAACAATTTGTTAACGAGTAGCCTGCTCTCATAAGGCTTCAGCTTTAGGGTTCACATGTTTTGTAAACTTCGTTCCTGCAGAAGAAGACGTTTGTCTTCTTCTTTCCTTCCTTTTTCTATTAAAATTCTCATGCCAATTTTTGTCAACAAACTCCTCCGAAACGGCTCGACCGATTGTAATGAAATTTCTGTGTATCATCGATAGGTCTAAGAGCAGGTTGCTATCTATTTTTTATATCTCTAATGGCAAACTAAATTTGCCGAGTCAGATAGTATCAATACATATAATAAATCTGTAGAGGTCGAATTTCTGTACAAATAAAAAAAATGTTAAAAACGGAGTCAGGGGGATGTAAGAAGTGAAATAGAACTAATTTAAATTTTTTTCAAATTTTTTGTTTCTCTGTTTGTCTGTTTATCTGTTTGTCTGTTTGTCTGTTTGTCTGTTTGTCTGTTTGTCTGTCTGTTTGTACGGGCTAATCTTTGGAACGGCTGGACCGATTCCAATGAAATTTTGTGTGGTGGTAGCTTATGTCCCTGGTCAACACATAGGATACTTTTCATCTCGGTAAAATAAAGAGTTCCCGTGGGATAGTTAAAAAACTGCAATTAATTTAACAGCTTTGTAAACAACAACTAATGAACTTAATTTAGTAAAATTTGTTATGCTGATACCTTATGTTGCCTCCTTAACAAAATATATATATAGTAAAACTTATTAATCCAATAGAGTTCCCGCGGGAAAGAAAACATTACAAAAACAGTTAGCAGGCGTCTTTCAAGTAACGGATTTAAATGAAATTTTATGATCCTACTTTATATATATGCCCGGTCAACATTTAAGATACTTTTCATCCTGAAAAATTTGAGAGCACCCGTGGGATGTTTAAAAAAACCTATAGCTACTTATCTACGTAGCACAATCAAAACGGGGTCGAAATATCGACAGTTTAAATCATCCTATAACAAGATAACCCGTACGTAGCAGGAACGGGTTGCTACGTACACAGCAGCGCATCAGAATGCTTAATTACAATATCTGGGCGTTGGTATCATATCAGAATAAGATAAGTTTAGTTAGTATAGATATTACAATCCACGATGACACGCCCCACTCTGTCTTACTCCAAGCGAATTGAGTAACTTAAGCGATTTCGACAGAGTGTATAAGTAGAGGAAGACCAAAGAAGATATAGGTAAATTGTGTGAAAGAAGATAGCACGTTGACAGGAGAGATTGGAAGAAGACTCCTTTACGGGTCCATCGAACCCAGGGACCACTCATTTATCTTGGGAAAAATTAAGAAATTCCACGGGAAACATTTTTAATATAAATGCGAAAATCGATACCTATAAGCAGCGTTGCGGAAGAATATAACAGGAAAACGTTGTTTTACCTAAGTACTTCAAAAACTAAGCCAGTTATTAAAATGTCGTTCTGAGCGTTTTTGGGAATTATTTTTTACCGATACATTAAAACAAAAATTACAATTATGTGCATCGTAGTTTTCGATGGAAATTAGAAAAATGGAGATTTTGGAGCAATTTTTGGGAGAACATTTGGGCGAGAAATTTTTATCCAATCGTGTTTCTGAAGTTACGTTAACAGTTTTTTCCCAGAAAATCCATGACTTCCACGGGATTTGTAAAACCCCGAAATTTACGCGGGCCATGCCGCGGGCAAAAGCTAGTTTACTATATTTTTGACTGATAACACCACTTAGGTACCTATATCTATGCTATTTACTTTTTTGCTATAGTGGTTCATACACTAGGTATAATTATAAATTATAAGTGTATCAAAATTATCGCTGCCAACGGGATTCGAATCCGCAACCACCACGTGTCTCGAGTGGCCGCTCTACCGATTGAGCTATGGGAGCGACTACCGCTGACACGATAATTCCGATACACATCGTTTTCCAGTCATAGGTTGACTGCGGAGTCATCTATTGGGAACCTACGGTTTCCCGTTTTCCAATACCTCAATCGATAGAGCGGCCACTCGCGTCAGGTGGACCACCTGAGGTGGTGGTTCTTCTTCTTCCTGCCCTTTTCCCACATTATGTGGGGTCGGCACAACATGTCTTCTTCTTCCATTCGCTCCTGTCAGCCGTCAACTCGCAATCCACTCCTTTCAC
Source organism: Coenonympha glycerion (assembly GCA_963855885.1). Classification (NCBI taxonomy): domain Eukaryota; kingdom Metazoa; phylum Arthropoda; class Insecta; order Lepidoptera; family Nymphalidae; genus Coenonympha; species Coenonympha glycerion. The sequence continues at coordinate 11,985,205 of OY979639.1, forward strand.
ACGCATATCTTCTTTCACGCAATCCATCCACCTCTTTTTCGGTCTTCCTTTACTTTTTCGCCCCTGCACAAGCATATTCATCGTTCTTTTAGTAACATGATTTTCATCCCTCCGCATAACATGCCCATACCACGCTAACCTTTTACTCCTCATTTTTTCTGTGACGGGTGCAACTTTTAAACTTCCCCTTATGTACTCGTTCCTTATCCTATCCATTCTCGTCACCCCACACATCCATCTCAACATTCGCATAGGTGGTGGTTGCGGGTTCGAATCCCGTTGGCAGCGATTATTTTGATACACTTATAATTTATACCTATACCAGCTTGTTAAATGGTGAGGATGTATAAAAAATTTAATATGTTTTAAAAAAAAAAAATTTTTCAATTTAAAAATGGAAAAGCAGCTAGTGGTAAGATTTCAAGCCATCACAGCCAGACATCCTCAGTGCGTATTACTGCATCACCGTACTACTCTGCTTGAAAAGGAATATTAAAACAGCTTCTGCAAGTAAAGTAGGTAACGCTGGCTTTTTCACTACATTCGTCGACCAAATGGCGCAGTAGAAGTGGCCCTGCTCCCTGCGTTGGTGGTCGTGCGTTCGATTCCCACAACTGAAAATTAATCTTTGTGTAATGATGAGCGTCAATGTTTTCCAGTGTCTGGGTGATTTTCACAACCGTATTTATGTATATTTAATATTTTGTATTTATCAGTTATTTAGGAATTATTGATGAATAACACAAGCCGCTTACTTTGGGGCTACATAAATAAATTGTTTATTACTTTTTTTACTTTGGGAATTTCTGTTAAGACTATGAGTGAAGACTCATATTATGAATCACTCTTAAACAACGTGCTAAAAAACCGCACCTTACTAATTTAGCTAAACTAATTTTATTCAAATTTTTTAGTACTATTATGTTTTTAGAAAGCCCGTTGTTCTTTGAACTGTTAAATAACTTACCCTTGGATAATACAATTTTTTCTCTTTACTCATCTAGGCTAAGGAAGCTTTAATCATGTCGAAAGTTTTGTGTTGGAGTTTTTAAAACTCGATTATGAAGTAAAATTAATAGAACTCAATATGTCTTTTTGGTTTTGGACTACAATAAAGAATTATCTATCTATCTATCTCTACAATATTATGCACTACAATTGTTGAGCCGCCCATCAAACCCGCGTACGAGTAAATGAATATTCAGCGTCAAACTTTGTGACTAACAAATGTCGGGACAAAATACATTTTTTGTTGTTTTCACGAGCGACCAAAAGTTTAATGTGTTGAAAATTGACACATTTTTTATTGTACTGAATAAAGTTTGCAATTTTTTCCAAAAAAAAAGGTACACCCTTTTTTTTGGAAAAAATTAAATGTTTTGTCTTAATAATATTGTGACGTTGAACAGTCACAAAAACTTTTTGAGCATTACATGACATGTTGACTCATCAAAATGAAGGAAGGTGTTTCTAAAATAGTAAGTGTCATCCACTATACCCTATGGAGATCAGTGGTGTCATCATGATCCAGACCTACAAAGCAAAACCGGAGTATGGGTCTTATTACGTAAACGAACGTGTTTAGTTTTTAGGGTGTAGCTAAGTCTCAGTAGATCTATTGTAATGGCGTTGCATTAAACAACCGCAGCGAAGATTTGCTCGAGTTAAACTTGCCTCGTAACAAATTCAATTATAAAGCAAACAAGCGAATCCATAATGAAGCAAGCAATTAGCGAATTATAGCAAGGCAAGCTCTTTGTCCCTAATAAAGGAATTAGGTCGCTGAGTTCCATGGGATCCCGCAAAGTAACGCCCGATGCGATCAATCATTTGTTATTATCCAGCATCTACGCCACATGAATCAACGCTATATTAATAGAATACCTAGCTAATAAAGTGCTTCCGATTGTTATATTACGTATTACATTTATTAATAGGAAAAAAGTGATCATAATAAAATAACGGACGCGACTTTTACTTCCAGGCTCCAGCGAATTTTAGCAAATAGGTACAACATTGTCCACAACTTTTTAAACGTATAATGAGTAGGTCATTGATAGAGCAAAACAAAACATTAATTGCATATAATATAGGTAGGTACTACAGTTGCAACTCACAATAGTCTACCAATTTCAAATTAATTATAAATGGTACCAGACGCAATAAATAAGTTAAATCGAAGGTCTCATAATTTTTTGTGTCATTTCAGCTGTAACTTTTCAACTAACGCAATGTGTCCCACCACTCGGATAAATCAACCAATCCAACTGAATTGAGTGTGGATGTAATAGGCGTAATAGGTTTTTGCTGTTCACTCTTTCATACACATACAACATATTATGCAAAGAATATGGAGGTAACATTCTTCTCCAAAAACTCCTTATATTGTAATTGCTAGTAGCAATCAAAAGTCACCAAAACCCTGCAAATCAAATAGGAATTAAAAGATTAGGAATTAAAAATACTTCCCTAGAAGTGGGCAGGACACCGCCAAGCGATGGTGAGTCCCAACACTCCCAACGCGATGCCATGCAGAATCCGTTAGGGGGAGTTAACTTACCCGTGTCATGTTAGTAATCCTCCAATGCATCATCAACTACCATCAAGTAAGATTGCTGTCAAGCTTACTAACTTAGTGTAAAAAAAAACGTGAAAGTATAAAAATAAATAAAAAGCAATATTCTAGTAACAAAAGGCAGCCATCTTTGAAACAGAAATAGATTTTTCACTTCCGAAGAGTACTTTGTATGGGTAGACAGGCGTTAATTATAGACAGGCTCCCAAAAGAGGGGAGCTTAATTTATTACAAAATCTGACGCTTAACCGAGAGCGGGGTTTTGCTCACAAATTGATAGAAATAAATAATCAACTAGACTTGAGACTAAGCTAAGCTGCTCGGTGTATACCGTATAATGAATACTCTAGGCAACATGCTGACAGTGAGTTAGATGAGTAAGCTACTGATTTAGTACTTACCACAGGTACTTACATAATTTGGAAAGCCAACATGCCTTTATGAGTATTTGCATAATCTGATAGGATTTCTCGGAAATCTGTGGAAATGTGACCTACTTATTAAAAGTCAGTTTAAGCTCAACCACGGTTTATGTTTCACATCTAGATGCAGACTTTCCCTCTCTCAACTCAAAATTAGATGAGTTTAACAATAGTGCACCACGCAGGCCAAGTGCGGGTTGGTAAATTCTGTAGCAGGTTTCCTAACAATTTTCTGCATAGCAAATAAAGACAACTATACTATAGACCCGGCAGATTGCGCGAAAAAATGTCGCCAGTCTATGGGAGCAAAACCCCCCTCCGGCGTCAGTAGTAAGCTGTAAGCCTAAGCAGTATTTCGCAGGAGTTTCGACACATGGCTCTACATTTTTTTGTATGAAGAAGGTTTACGTAAAATTTTCGGATGGGCTCATCTTGATGTTATTATCATAGATCGCGAAGCAATCGATATTAGTTTCTTAGAACACACGCAACGCTACCGCAACGCTATAAGGTGCGAGCCTTGAGTCCTTCAAATCTGCGACTCCCTGATGAGAAACAAAGGTCTGCACCTGTAAATAGGCTAGCACTGCCAGCTTAAAATAATACATTAACAAGTATTGTTATTGCATTATTTTAATTTAAATGTAAATCTTTTTATGTTTAAATAATAATCTTCTTCTTGATTCTTTATCATCATTTCTGTGTAATCATCAATCTTGCAATCAATCGCATTGAAATATTCCTATGAAATATCATATTATAAATGCTTCTCTACGATTTTTAGTAGAGTCCACTTTATCTGTAAATTGATTTGTTAAAATCATTTTTTTCAATTGGTCAAATGCTTGCGCACTGAGTATTCCGTGACGTCTATCAAGTCCAATCTATATCTATCTATATACTTATAATAAAACTGTAAAGGGTCGAATTCTGTACATTGAAGATATTTTGAAAATTTTTGTTGGAGGACACTATTTAGTCGATACTGAAGCCAAAACTGTAATTTGTTTAATTTTTGTCTGTCTGTCTGTCTGTCTGTCTGTCTGTCTGTTTCACGACCGCGCATCACGGCTTATCCGCTGGATGGATTTAAATGAAACTTGACATGATTATAGTTCATACTCCGAGGTAGGACATACAATACTTTTTGTCCCGGAATTCATCATGGTTTCCCTGGAAGACGGCATCAAAGTCAAAATGTGTATTTAGTTATAATTCATTAACCCGCTGTCCGATTTCATTCATTCTTTTTTTGTTAGAAAGGAGTGTTCTTTAGAACACGGTTTTTTGAAATGATACGCCCGGGCACATGAAAAGTCGTTTATTTTACATAAAATAAGTTAAATATTGAATGCGCGGTCGCGGGCGGTTGTAATGGCGTTTTTTTGTAATGTCAAAAGTCGATAGTGATGTTCTCGCTGTCCTCCGACGCAGCTGTACAGCGCCATCTTCCGGTGGTTCGTGGTAGTTTCCCAGATGTTCGCAAAGGAGCGCGAACAAGGAGGTTCTTTAAAGATTATTCCGTATAAATTTTATCATCATCACTTTTGTAGTTCAGAAATTATAGACATCAGAACCTTTATCGATGAGTTCAAGTAGGTGACTTGAAACTCGGAATGGACAAGCACCTAGGGCTAGGACGTAAGGGCTCAAGTCAGACTGGAGTACCCTTACAGCCGTAAATAAATATGCTTAACAGAAGATTTTGTATGGTTTTAGATTTTTCACTTTTAGGGTGAACAAAAATCATGAATTTATCACCACGTTATACCGTATCGCGCCATCTCTACAAATTATGTGGAACTTGAATGTAAAACTTGGAGATAGGTACTACCGAATTTTTGTTAATAATAATTAATTGTCATGTAATGTACTGTTCCTTGACTTTATATTAATATGGCACTGTTGAAACATGAATAGATTAAAGTTTTCACTTTTGTGGACATTCCCAGAGTGCCACGTCTTTTTTTATCATCCGCAACATGGAAAGAGTAAAATAATGGTTCACAAATATTTTTAACTCTCAGGTCTTAACTGGTCCTAACCGATTGACCGTCATAGGTCTTTTTATACGTAAAGAAATATATAGTCATTGCCCATTCTGATACTTGGGATTGTATTGAGATGAAGCAAAGATTTTTAACAGACTTATGTTGGGCTGGGGAATTTATAGAGTATTTTATCCCAGTGGTACCTACCCGGCCGAACTCTGAAAGAAGATTTCTACCACCAGTACAACTATTCACATGATTTAATAATTTTTGACATATTTCGTGGTTTCAGAATAAAAATCACAATGAATAGGACGATTTTAACTGCCGATATTTCGATACATTGGTACAAGTCGTGGTCACGTAGTGATATTAGCCATTGGGTCGAAATATCGACAGTTAAAATCGTCCTTTTGATCTTTCAACTACGTATTATTGAAACTTTATATTTTTTATTAAAAAAAGGAGTTTTCAAAATCACCACAGATAACCCGTTTGAAGTAAGAATAGATTTCTGTACAACATCACACCAGAATCCCGCGAAAATCGCGAAAATCAAGGAATTCTACGGTATATGTAATAAAAAATCGTGATTCACGCGGGCGGAGCCGCGGGCAACAGCTAGTTCTCAATAATATTAAAATAAACTCTGCCCGCAAAATTGGAAAAAAAAAGAAAATTTTCATTTTCAATTTAATTTTATTCTATTTATAGTATATATTGTTTTTGTGGCTTTATATATCTGTGATTGCAGTAACCAAAATATATTATCTCAACTATAAAATTACTATCACGGTCAATGAGATACAGCCTCATAATATACCGACAGACATACAATCTTACGCAATCAGACCCGTTTTAACATTTGGGTACGGAACCCTTAAAAACGATGCTGGAAAAAGTGTGGAACTAAACGTCGGAAAGCAAACCACACGCGCGAAAGTTAAGTCGAAAATAAAAGGTATGGAATCGCTCACACAAAATGAAGTCACGAAAATCACGGCGCTAACGAAAAAAAAAAAGAAACAAATAAAACGATCCAGGCGAAAGACTTGAATATTTTATCTGTTCGAGTGATATATGGGCATCTTAGCGAGCGTCATCACTCACCCAACAGTGTTTTATTACACTCAAAGCAGCTTCGCTTCGTCTCGTGTCTTAATTATTTCTGTCCATTTTGTCAGATAAAAAAAGCACCCCGACTCGTTTAGGCATCGGATTTTGTGATAAATTTAGCGCCCCTTCTTTTAGCAGTGTGTCTCTATAATTAACGCCTGTCTCAAACGTTCGATAAACATTTTTTCAAATGGTGAAAAAAGTTTCGTTCTATTAGTAAAACAACGGTGATGCGGAGTGCGTATTTCAATACATTTTTCTTTCAATTTTCATTTCAATTTCTTTTCCGCTCTGTTGTTCTGATACAAACTCTTTCCTACCACAAGTTCATCTTGATTGGGCTTTTAAATTGTTTTAATCGTCGTAATTGTTTTCGTTGTTTTCGTCGTGTATAATCCTAGAGGTCGCCGCTCCTTCGCTCACTTGAATTGCTGCTATTTTCAATAATCCTGGTCATATTTACCCATCAGCAAGATCTGTGTAATGGACGTTCTTTGATTAATTAATCAGTCAGTCACTAACCTTTTCTTGTTGTATAATACAGATTAGGTTTCGAGATACCTGTAGTAAGCCTATATCTTCCTACCACCTCTGGTCACCACAGTAACATCTGGCACAGCCTTCCTTATACATACCATCCTACCATTTTTACTACTATTTTTTAGTTTCTAACTTCTATTTATGATTTCAAGACACGTTTTTTGAAGTTGCATTCATGTAGAAGTGTGTATCAAAGAGGAGTAGAAACCCCTTAAGGTTGGCGATTAAGGAGTATACCAACTATTTCAACAGTTACTGTTATTTAATTACTTCAAGCACAGAGATCACACTTGGATTCTCGATACCCAATAAAGGGCTTTTAATCGGAACTTTTTTTTCTTATTTGACTTTGACCCGGAGTTGTATCTTCGAAACATGATCAAACCGGCAGGCAAAATAAACTGGCCTGCAAAAGTATGTATCACACTTTTCAAATTATTTTTTTTAAAAGTGTGATACTTACTTTTGCAGGCCAGTGTATCATGTCCATAGCTCTGAAGCAGCGATCGGCTCGAAAATACAAACTTTTGAAATATTCAAACATTTCAAAAGTTCAGGATATAAACTCGTTCTGCTGATCGATAAACAAACAAAATGTGAACCACAGATCAGTTAATGAGATCAACAGCAAAATTTTGAAAGATCATATATTCGAGACTGGGCCGTAACAGTACATAATATTTTCTGCTCATCAACGATGACCACGATCAAGTTTGAAGCAATCATGCTGCGCTAATCAAGATTCTCACACATTGGTGCTTATTCTATTTTGCTTAACAGAAAAAGCACTATTTTCAAGTTATTCAAATGGTTCGTGGCTGAAAATGTATCAATAATAATATCAGCAAATTCAAATAGATATAGTGTTCCAGTTGAGGTACTTAATGTAACGGAAATTGTACTTCAGGCTATCTGACTTCGGCAGCAGTGTTTGAATATTTATGCTACTAACTAACCACGCTGATTCACCTTAAACTGAACCATTTGCATAATTATATGTGACATGTCGAGCACTGCATGCTAGATATTAATATAGTAGGTACTATGAGGTACTCAGAAGTAGATTTTCGTTCCATAAAAACTCGGTTTTAGTATAGGCCACGATGATATAAGAGGAATCAATCCAGTGATTGAAAAAAGTTGATGTGTTACGTGTGTAGTACGTGTAACTTGGAATCGCAAAAACAAGTTACTTGCAACAAAAAATGTAACGCAAAAGAAAGTTATGTGTAACAAAAAAATGTAAAGTAAAACCAAGTTACACGTAATTAAAAGTGTAACTTAAAGAAAGTTATGTGTAACAAAAAAATGTGACGCAAAAGCAATTAACGTGTAACAAAAGTTGTAACGGAAGACCAAGTTACACGTAACAAAAAGTGTAACGCAAAATCAAGCTCAGTTCATCAATGAGCGTCTACTTTGTCTTGTTGTCATCATAAAACTTCGATTTACTAAACGACCCTGAGTTTATAAATTTGATTTTACAGAACGATATGTTGTTATATATTACGTTAAAAATGAATAGCGAGTCATAGTGTACGTACCTCGTTGAAACAGCATTTTTCATCGTTTCATGTGACACATCTTTTCATATTTACAAGCCAATAAAACGTTCCCGGGCCTGTTAGAGCGGGGCAAAAAGAAAAATGGCGCTTAAATAAACCGCCGCGGTAAAGATTTAAGAAATCCTTGGAAGCGTAATGGATTTTCGATGTTGCGTTCCCAAAAATGTGACTTTTATCCTATATATTATCTATAACATTTAATAATACATTTTGAAAAAAAAAATAACCAAAATAAATACATCTGAGCTAAATCTAGGGCTTACAACCTGTTTCTAGCGTTGTTACCAAGCATTTTTCAAAAGAGAATGACCAAAGGTGGTATCAAGTTTTCTCATGAACCAAAACCAAAATAGTCTTGGAAAATAAAATAGGGTTTTTTAAGAACCATTGGCACTAAGAATTTGCTTTTTATATCTGGAATTAAATTTTCCATAAGTACAGAAAGTTATTTTCATTTCGATGCACATTTTGTGTCATACTGATTTAACTAAGAAGTACAACTTGTTTGTTTGCCTATAACTTCAGAACCCGGATATAAGTTAAAAAATTAATAGTTGTAGGAATTAGTGTGGAGACAGTAGTCTATAAAAATAAAGTTTGGGTTTGATTCAGTTTGATACGGGAATCCATACATCCATGGTCAATGTCCTTTATGGAGATGGAATCTATAGGTATTATTTTTGTGGCATAGCGATACTAATATCATATTCTAGAATATCAGGTGATAGAAGTATATAATTACTCATATCGGGTCGATAACATCAAACTGCAAGTCTGCATCTCTTTTACACAGTTGCACTTTCGTCCCGTTTGCTGTAGCCTTGGTGCCATTTTACCAAAAGGTATAATAATATACGATAGTTAATTAACAAAAAAACCGTCTTTAACTTTCATGAAACTACTGTTAAATCCATACTTTCCAATTAAAAATTTAAGACTTAGTTATATGGTTTTCTCATGGTTACCATTATCAGGCTAGTCCTGATTTACTAAATTGAAATAATTTGGCACAATTCTACCACAGGCAGAATTCTTATTACTAAAAGTACCATTAATTTTAATAATAAAGTATTTCAGCTTTGTTTTTCATAATATACTAAAAGTTACGAGTAGTTTCCTTTTTTCCAAATTAACTTTTGAACATTAAAATGGAAACGAGTACGGGATGCATATTGAGTAATCTCATACGAGACGACGAGACGAGTTTATCCGTAACTCGCCCGGATTCATTTTACCCGCTTAAAACCGTTTCAACTTTTTGCTCGACGGATTATACGGTTTTTCTCCCTCTATCCCCTATCTAAAAATGTTTGCAAATGTTATTTATGGCTAAGAAACGATTATTACTGGCAACACAGTGTTAATGTTATGTTCAAATGAAACTAAACGACATAAGATAATTCATTATTTCTTTTATTAATCATATTACTTAAGCCGGAATAAAACATTTAATTAAGGGCTGATTTTTCAATCGCCGGATAATTTTTAATAGCCGACGTCCGACCGATGCCTTATCCCGATTCCCGTTACCGGGGTGGATAGGAAAGTTTTGTGAAAAAAATCCTATCTACCCCGGTAATGTTAAATTATGTTATAAAAGAATGGTGTTAATCCAAACAAAAAATGTTATAATAAAGTACAAGCGGACGCCCGCGGCTCCATCCACGTGAATTTCGGTTTTTCATAAATACCACGAGAAAAATGGATTTTCCGGGAAAAAAATTAGACTATGTTTTAAGGCAGAATATAATCTCTATTCCAAATTTCAGTAAAATCAGTTCAACTACTGAACTGATGCGTGAAGGAGTTACAAATATACATACACACCCACTTACAAAACTTTCGCTTTTATAATATTTTTTATGGAATGGACATCACACTATAGTGATGTCCATTCCTAATTTCAATCAAATCTTTTTTTTTTAACTTAGATCCAACTGCGAAACTCTCTTTATTCATTTATCGCTAAAAACACGTAATAGTAAACATACTCTTTATAGTAAGCTTTTGCGCATTTTACGTAGTAGATATATATGTAGTGAAACTTAACAGAAGTTATATTGTCAGCGATATAAATCTTTGGATGTCAGCATAGTGTGAGTTGTGAAAGAAAAATACAGACTAATAGCTAATAACACTTCCACACTGGCGTACACAGCGAGCCGTCACACAGCCAGCTTTCAGTAGACAATACTTTCTGTGGGAACGCGCCCTTACACTCTTAGCCATTATAGTGGTACATGCACATGGTATGGGTGTCGAGCGGCATTTATCTGGCACACCTGCAGCTGCAGGAGTTCATTAGTGAACATTTGTAATTATTACAAAAGCTACGCTTAGCTAGCTCGCGGTTCAATTAATTTATATGAAAACTTTATTCAATGTAATATTCCTTGCGAGTATTATGTGCCTAATTGCGACAGCGTGTTTGTTATTTGGAAACAATTATCTAAAGACTAATAAGGGAATCTCTCAGAAGTGATATAAAATAATAACTTTAATTAAAACAAATATTGATTCTGATATTAATGTATAAAAGTTCAGCAGGTGTATAAACAGTTCTATCTTTCCAATAAGTCACACGATTATAGGAATCTTGTGTGTCTTGGAAAAAACTTTCAATGAATACGTATCGCCACTAAAAAAGAAAGGAGATTTTTTGGGGAATAACCCTCTTTACCTCAGACGTCACACATAATTTAATATGGCATTTTGCTGTCTACTCTCATCTGTATATTTCACACTTCAAATAAGTAGGTCCAACGTTCATAAATTAGTATTTTTCTAAGAAATTTTGTTATTTGTTGGTAGCTGTTTTTAGCAGCATTCTTCATTATAATATTTACGTATATTGTAAGTACAAAGCATAAAGACCAATTTATACAGATACCTAGGTATTATATATATGAAAAGCACAAGCATCACAAAAAAAATACCAAATTGTTAAGAAAAACAGTTTCGTATGAAACTCAATTCAGCATTTTTATTAACTAGAAAAGTTAATTTAAAACGTTAAACATTTTTCGCGAACAGCCTTCGTACGAGTATAAAAGAGCAAAAAATATAAGACCGCAGTCGTAGGTCAAAACTTTTAACAATGTAGAGCTTGAGTTCGATTCAATATTGAGAGACGTATAAACTTTTAATCCCACTGAATACGCTGACTTTTAACCCAAAGTTTTAAAGAAATAGAGATACTTAAATTGTGTTTCTTTACACACTACACAAGTTAGACGAACGAACATGTGTGGCGTAGAAACGCTCATAATGAAGGAGCTTGCCCTTTCTACCGGCTAAGGTGGTGTGGGTATTTGTTGAGCATGGATGACGCCAGATTGCCAAAAACTGTTTCGGTAATCGCAAGTGGAAGTCTTGTGGGCTGTACTTGCACTACAAAGATGTCCTGAAAAGAAATCTTATCTCATGCAATATATCTCTTGACACGTGGAAGTAGGTTGCACTTCAGGGAACTAAGTGGCAGTGAAGGAAAGTTGTAAAAGCTAATTCTAAAACTTTTGAAACTTTGCGTTAAAACTATGCTGAAGCTAAGCCAAAATCCTCATACACCTATAACAGCAGTGGTCAGCTGTACTGTCGCTTGTGTCGTGCAGTGCTTGTGTCGTTGGTTGGTTGGCTTGGTTTTTAAAAGCAAACTTGGTTTTGCCAGCCTCATCCGTGCGCACGCTAGAACTTAAAGCCAAGGTGTCGCCGTTGACGAATACGTCATGGATGACATCATATACAAACTGTAATGATAAACTTTATTTATTTTCCGTTCAGATCCGAGAGTTTACTATGTTTAATCTGGACAGATTTACCGCCTTAAAGCCTAAGACATTTAAATCTCTTTACCGAGCGGATGCGATGAAAATAACATTTTGTATTAAACTTTCAATGTATAAAAAGTGATTGTTAATGAGCTTAGTGGCGTTCGTTTTTGGAAACCACTTAGTTACAGCATGCAGGTTCAAAACTGAACTCTCATTCCAGAACTTCCAGATTAAATGAAAATACCTTTGATTTATTCAAGCGAAGCGGTTACGAATACAGTGACCGGCTTTCGGAATGAGCGTTAAAATTTTTAATAAAATACCAAGCCACATAAGAGCCTTGCAACAAAAATCTTTTGGGGCAAAGTTATATGAATGGCTCAGTTCGAAGGCCTTTTATTCAGTTAAAGAGTTCCTAGAGTATACAGAGTGAGGATAAATTTAATTTTGACATAATGATAATTTAATGTAATAAATATACTAATTATATAATGAATAATAAGATACCTACTTTTATAATATTTGCATACCCATGTTAGGTCAAAACATTTTGGATACATTAATATTACTATAACATGTAACATCTACAAATACCATGTTTTATGGCAAATAAAGAATTACTTTACTTTACTTTACTTTACTTTACTTCGTAAACGAAGGTGAAACTTTTAGCAGATGATTTGGGAGCATTTCTTATTTCACGTATTTACGGCTAAGTGAGGGTTCTGGAAATTCGGAACTGTTTATTAAGGCTATCGGAGGATTATACTTGGCTATACAAACCTAAAAATAAAAGCATTTGCAATTTGTTTGCGTATATTACACCTACACCCAATTTTTTAAGTGAAAACTTCTATAAGCAAGTACATTATGTTTCACATTTGTGAGATGGGGAAAAAACCATTGAACTCACGATACCGTTACCGATACTCTACACTGTTACTGTAACTGACACCTCTGTTTGAGTCTTGCGCTTACTTGACAAAAATCATGCCTGATGAAAAGCAATGATGAGGTAGAGCGCTCTTGACTAAAAATGCCTATTTACTCTTGAGCCTGATTGAAATAAATCATTTGAATTTTAATTTTGAATTTGACTTTCAAGGCACCCAGTCGGAGCGCCAGCGACGACGTTTACTAACCTATGGCACCCAGATTTACTTGGCTGGCTACTGGCTATCATTATTATGGTTGTTGTTAAATTCATTCGTTTAACTTTCACGTAAAGTTTCGCAACATCCATGTCCTATAAATATTGATTTTGATAGCCTTTGATGATGTTTACTTAACTGCTCACAAAACAAATTATCCCTCTATTAAACCTTATGGCAAGGGGCGATCAATTATGCTAACGAAATTGAGAGGCGTTCAAAGTTTCCCATACAAGCTCCTTGGTTGTTTAAATTCCAGGTAAAGGACGATCTCAATCAAACTTGGTCGTGAAGAGCAAGGAGTTTCGTCGAACAGTTTGTTAAGTTATGCAAAAACGTGTCTCCAAGTTGTTGGTGTGTTTTTGTCCTAACTAATTTTAAAGGTTTCAGCCTTTAGAGTAGAGCATTTTGACTTCATCATTCAAAGCTTGAGATAGATAGACTGATAGTCTAATGTGTAAGATAAAAATAACATTTCTCAATAAACCATTAATGGACGACAATAACTTCTGTGTCTATAAAAATTAAGCTACTTAAAAATTGAAGGAAATGTACTATTTTCACCGATTGAATACATCTCTTTAAAAACTCTTAAATTTATATATTTTTGTCTTGGTAGATATATCATTTTTAGGGTTCCATACCAAAATGGTAAAAATGGAACCCTTATAGTGAGATTTTCTCCGTCCGTCCGTCCGTCCGTCCGTCCGTCTGTCACACTCGTTTATTTCAGTAACTATTCAAGCTATCGACTTGAAATTTAGAATAGTTTTAGGTAATAGTGACGCGACGTCATAACAATCGTAAAAATTTGAAAATTGTTTTTATTTTTATTTAAAAAGGGGGGAAAACCGGGTCGATAAAATTTCAAAATGAGATAACAATATTGAGTGGGGTATCATATGAAAGGGCGTTGCTTGTGTATTCTAAAACTAATTTTTGTTTATTTTTATGCCTGATAGTTTTTGATTTATTGGGCAAACTGTCGAAAAAAATACCGTTCCCCCCCCCCCTTATCTCCGAAGTTTACCAATCGAAAAATCTGAAATAATTATGATCAATAGAAGTTAACGTATATTTTACAGGAAAAATAAAATCAACTCGCTGACTAATATACTTTTTTTGATAATAACAATAATCCGACAAAAACAAAGTTACGTTTGCGGTTTGCCAACAAAAGTACCTACATGTAAATTATGCTCGTAAATTCGATGCTCGAAAAGTGATTCTTTCAATGTTTTACTTCTTTTATGGTATGGAACCCTCGGTGCGCGAGTCCGACTCGCACTTGGCCGGTTTTTTCACACTAGCGATGGTAAAGATCAATAGGTACTAGTTACAAAAAGCTATCAAAGGAAGCACTCGCTCCTACTCATTTCTAATTTTTAGCACAACTTGTTTCTCACTAAATCGTCGGCAAACTTGCTTAAATTTCTACCATGACTTTGGAAGGAAAATATTTAATCATGTTTAACCACTAATACTTTTAAACATGGTTTCAAGATAAATATTTAAAAATAGCCACGGCTTCATAGTCTTTGAGGAAAATAATAGATGATTTGTTACTCTTTTCTTATTTTGAAAACAGTTATATGAATGTAGGAGAGTCAGTTTGCTGTTCATTTAGTGATTGTTATTTGCAATTAATTATAACAGCTAATAAACTTGTACATTAGTGCAAGTACACTTATAGAACCTAGCTGATTTACCAACTGCCGTACACAACATGAGATATGCTCGTATATTATAACACGTATTTACTTCATTTAATTTTAATCATTTATATCCCACCTCTTAAATATCATTATTTAATTTTAAATGTATCACAAACAAAATACCTCAGCTAATAAGTAACGTTTTGTTTCATTTTATTTGATCTGAGCTTGAACATACAATTTTATTTTTGTAATGTTTATATATTTTTACAGCTCATGGATAGCCAATATAAAGTGTTAATTTTGAAATAAATAGGGAATTCATAATACTGGCTTATTGTGAATGGCAGCATAGAACTGATGAAGAATTTCAATTATGTGTTTCTACTATTAGGTATAGTTTAAGAGATTTTTACAAATATAATAAGCCGGAAACATAATATTTATCGCGCAGCTCGGGCATAAGGGGCCTAAATCTTGCTGTGTGGATTTCCAACTAGATGACCTACTGATTAAATGTAACTAATTTAATTAATTTAATTTAATAACCTACTGATTTAATTTACCTAATGACCGAATATACTTAGTTCTGAACACTGGTGCAGAAGTGAAGGTTCATGGATGCATTAATATATCATTTAAAAATATCTTCTATATGTAAAAATTTCCAAATTTTACAGCACCTTTGATATTATCTTATATTACACTTAGCGTAAAGTTAAGATTTCAGTCATTCGCTAGTATAAATAAAGCGAATGACTGAAATCTTTGGTTCCATTTTCTTCCAGTATTAGTCAATCGTCTGCATATTGGTATACCAAAGAAGCAATTCTTCGCAACATTGAAAAATGGGCTTTATTTCTGTAGCAATAAGATCTGTACAATTTTCAAGAATTTGTGGCCAAATATACATACACCTATTTCTCTGAAGCCTTTGAATAAATTTGAATAATGGCGATTCCGCATTCAAGAATGTACGGTAGTTTCATGTAGGTAATTTCAGTTGAATTGTCTTGACATATTCAACATATTCAAATATATTATTTCCGTCAGTTTATATATGACTTCTGAGACATAATGTTTTCTTTAATCTTGAAATGGAAAGAAGTTTTTGATAAATTTGGTGCATTTTTAATGTTATCACGAATCAACAGGGTTTCTGGACCGAACATTGGCCATTGTAAAGTTTTAGTACGGGTTCCTTTTCTTTTCCAGCAATTAATATAGCTAGCAAAAAGGCAGGTTACTATTTACATTTTTAACCTATCTATACTACCTATACCTATGCCACCTATTTAGAGTCGCGTTCCATACAAACATTCAGTTATTGATTTCGCGGTAACGTCTCTGACAGATTGCCATTTCCCGTCTTGTGACAATAGCGCAGGTGAGTACGGTGGCAATACGAGATTTGGATTTGAATATACGCTTCAAGAGGATTTCTCGTAAGAAATATTATACGTACGTAAGTTGTATTAAATTATGTGATGAGCATGAATGTTTTCCAGTATCTGGGTGTTTTTTAATATATCTACTAATACTAAAGAAATCTGATTGGTTGTTCAAACACAGCTCCGCTCCGCTCCGCTCCGCTTTGGTGCCAACCGGGCCTTAAGTGTCAGATTTATTAGCGATTTGTTTCCTTTTTCATTACAATATTTTGCCTGTACGTGTGTCGTGTAATTGTAATATTTTTTCATAAGCCGAACGGCCGAAAATACTTTAAAATGGAGGAATTCACGCGCACTTTCGCGACCCACGAAAGTATGCCGATGTATGGCAAATTGAATTTGCCGTAAAGGCGGAATGCGCCTGTCGCGGGCCGCGCTGTTATTAATATCACCGGTGCCCCGTACAAAGTGCGAAGCAAATAATTATATTATGAGCAGCATACTTACTCGTAAAATTTAATCGTAGGTCAAGTCCGAGTCCGGCTCATGCACGTGTCGGTTCCGTACCATCAATCATCATTCATCAGATCAATCATCAATCAGCAAATGAAATACCAATAACTAAACTGGCCTGCAAAATTAAGTATCACACTTTTCAAATTTTTAATTTAAAAAGTGTGATACTTACTTTTGCAGGCCAGTGCATTTAAATAACCGTGGCTGTTTTATGTATGTTGCGCCTGTAAGTGACATTTTTACCCGTTTTTTTAGTTCCGTACCCAAAGGGTAAAAATGGGACTCCATTACTAAGACTTCGCCGTCTGTCCGTATGTCCGTCCGCTCGTCCGTCTGTCACCAGGCTGTATCTCTTGAACCGTAAAGTTAAGTTAGACACATTTAATTTACACAGAAGTTGTATTTTTGTTGCCGCTATTCAAAGAATTAAATCGTCCGCTATTACATAAAATTCTTAAAAAATTAATAAAATAAATATTTAAGGGGGGCTCCCATATAATAAACGTGAATTTTCTTTATTGTTTTTTTATTTTAATTTGAGGTATTTTTGGTTGGATTGATCTTGAGGGTACGGACCCTAAGTGCAAAAGCCCGAATCGCAATTTTTTTCGCATTATTACTATTTTTTTACTTTGATTTTAATCGTCTAAGATAGACTTGTTGACTCTATTAATAAGTGAACCACACGTGTATAGTGAAAAGTTCACCGGGTGTTCACTGCCCGTGTTTGTAGGAACAAGATTAATTAGCTCAGTGAACGGCATCCATCAAGCGTTTATAGCTGCGAGCACACAACACGTTCGCTAGTTCACACCCATTACAGATGTAGAGTAGGTACTATTCGTTTCATCATTTAACTTCCGAAGAATAAAAGATAAAAGTTGGCATATTCGAAAATATAAAATTGTATATCGGCCAACCATCGCCAGGAACCATAGCAACGCAGCATCACCAGCCAATTGACGCATTGGCTGCATAATTGATGCAAGTATTAACTTATCAGCTGCATAGATGTAAGCTCGTCGCTACTATCGCTGTCGCTATAAGTAGGTATTTTTGCAGAGTCAGGGCATAAGATAAGCATCCACTAAAAATAGTATTTTTGCAAATTCATACCCTAAGGGGATGAAATAGAGGTCATGCCAACAAAGCGTATTACCTACCTACTAACTTAAATGTGCCCCTTGAGTTGACTGAAAAAAATTTGAACAGTGAATTCAACCAATTAGCGAAAAAAATTTGAACAGTGAAGTCAACCGATTAGCTTTGTTTTCGAAAACGATTACATTGTATACTGTTTTTTTTATTAAAGCTCTAGCCATATGAAATTGCGATCAGATAGATGAAATGGTAAGGGAAAGAAAAACTAAAAAACCTATACAAAGTGTAGGGACACACCGCACATAAGCTTATGTAAGTAACACATATGTAAGAACAGCGTGCATTGTAGAGCGCGTTGCATTATAAGGAACGCTTGTAGGGATTATAATCAGTTAGGCCCGAAACGCGTCAGTTGTACTTCACTTGTAGACCTGTATGTTTGATTTATCGTGTTTATTTCTGAAGTTGTTGAACTTAAATTAAAATTAGAATCGAATTGGAGTCAATCGTGTTTTATTCGGCATATTCCCCAAGACAGCATTGAATATAGACACAGTAAAATTGTACAAAATAAGTACCTAAACAGAGTATAAGCATGCACGTAAACCACTTGATAAAAAACTTGGCTAGGTAGACCTAGAGCTGTTTATTAAAAGAAGTAAGAACTTTTCGGAATTTGAACCTCCGCCCCTTCAGATGTTGCAGCTAGAGAATTTACCAATTGAACCACAAAAATGCAATGAATCTACGTTCTATCTTAAATTAGGATCACAAAACTGAGTGCAAACGTACCATTCCATTACGATTATAACATAAATCATAGCATTTGTCACAGATTGAAATGTGTTTTCGTCTCAAGTTTTAAAGTTACAGGACGTGCAATATATTACGCTCCTATCGTTCACCGATAAATATGTACGTTTTTGAATTGGCTCCAATACTTTACATCAGTGCGTTGAATAATGCAAAGCGTTTTGACAAGATGTTTTGATATATATATACAGTTAATGATAACAATTTTATTGCAAACAAAAAATGATCAATAATGATTAAAAAATATGTGGAACAATTTAAGTTTGTATGTTTGAATAGTTTTCACTCAATCAGCTCACAAATCACAACTACTAAACCGATTGAAATTAGGAATGGAGATAGACTGAACATAATAGACTAGGTAGGCACGGGACGGTTGTTGATGGGATTTATGAAAAACCAAAATTAACTTTAGCAATATAATTAATATATTAGTTACAGTTTAGCTAGAGGGCCATGGAAAACTTCCTATATAGTAGGAGGTTGGGAAAGGAAAGACAACGGGAATTTTTTTTCCACAATAATTTGCTCTGAATGTGGATGTAAAGAACCTTTTACGAAACCTAAAGAACCTTCTATCGAAACCTACAGAACATACTATCTATATAAACTAATATAGAATATACTATAGAAAAAAAAATCGTTCTGCTGCTGCTCACGTGGAATTCTGTTGTTACTTATTGCTATATCTCGCTAGAACAGAGCCCCAAGTTTTGTGCTGACCACAATATTCACTCGTTGATCTGTGACCCTTACTAAATACTACTACGAAGCAGCTGTAAATAAATTAATTTGAGCAGCTCTATTTATTATTGAATGGAAGCAGGCGTTATTTTGCGGAAATCCATAATTAGCAGGACAGATTAATTTGTTTTGCTATTATCCGCTACTTGAAAGGATTCTGTATGGTGCAATATGCAGGAATACTATCCACATGAAACACCACACACAATTTTCTATCACTTTCTTCGACGCACGTTTCGTCCCGACACCGGGACATCCTCAGGAGATGTTGACTTCACAATGCGAAATCGTAGAGTATCTCTATAGATAGATAATAGCAAAACAAATTAATCTGTCCAGCTCTATTTATTACTTCAGACCTTTCACATTCCACGCTTTAAGTATTTACTATGATTTACATCAAAGACACAAATCACATGAATCCATCCAAAAGTTAGTGACAGACGAAGGTACGTAGGTACCCGGGGAAGATGAAAGCGTGACCTTCTATTGAGGTTTGAGTAAATCTGTTTATTTACTTCGATAGATTCTTGGAGCTACCACGACTCGACGCGCTTTGTAGTGGGTCATTCACGCAGCAATAGTTATAAAGCTATCGAATCGCAAAGGTTTCTATTGAAAGAGCGTAACATCGAAAGTACAAATACCCCTGACATTGATGTCTCCATCAATAGGTAAACTTTGGGTTAACCAATTTTAGGATTTTTCTAAATAAATCTTATTTAATAACATGAATGTGGTGTTTTGTCTGAATATTTTTATTTATCAACTATAGAATCGATATAGCTTGCTTGAAACAATAATATGTATTCTATCACAGAGCTGGGTTGCATTTTATCGCAGAAATATCTACGGGATATTATATAATACGGAAAAACAATTGACAAATACACTGGATCCGACAAACAGCGCAAAAAATATGTTGCCAGTTTACTGGTGGCAAAAATGTTTGTTTTGACACCAACGGCCTAAGTTGTAAGCCGACCGCAGTATTGTTTCTGTACCGTGGTCCACGACAAGGATCACTATACTTGTAATTAATCTGCGCACGTGTTTCCACAGGGACGGTTTCCGCATATATTGTGGCTAATGGCATCGTTCGTTCGTTCGTTCATTTCAGCCGACGGACGTCTACTGCTGGACAAAGGCCTCCTGTAATGATTTCCAGCCCGCACGGTCCTGCGCCACTTGTATCCAGCGCCTTCTCGCGACTCTCTTAATATCGTCTGTCCAATTCTGGGGGAGGTCTGCCAACACTGCGCTTTCCCGTGCGGGGTCGCCATTCCAGCACTTTGGGTCCCCAATTTCCGTCGGTTCTACGAGCTTTGTCTCCCGCCATTGCCACTTCAGCTTCGCAATACTTTGAGCTATGTCAGGAACTCTGATTCGTCTACAGATCTTCTCATTTCTGATTCAAATCACGTTGTGAAACTCCGAACATAGCTCTCTCCATCGCCGGCTGTGACTTTGAGCCTTCTTATGATGATGACATACGGATCCGAGAAATTGTCTTTTACTATGGGCTAATGGCATATTAGCGGGAAATTCGACATAATATGGCGAAACTTTTTTCTTGTATAAAGAAGGTTTACGTAAGATGTTCAGATGGGCTCATCTTTAGGTTCATATCAGTGAAGCCGCTGGGAAATTCTAGTTTAAAATAAGAATGTCATCTTTCGGTATTACAAGTAAGTATGACTTCTGTATCCATTGTCCGATGGACGTCGTCTGAAGCGCTTTGCAAACGTTTGCAAATTGCACTTTTGAACGGATCGCTTTTATATTTTTAAGAAATTGAAACTGAATTTTATGCGGATGGAGAGAAGAGAAAAAGCAGTATTTTAAGACAGCAACATTTTTATTTCTTGTATAATCAGGTCAAGCTCTTTCTTGGATCTGCTTATAAGGAACATAATAATACTATACTGGCAAAGTCTATAGACTCTAGTGACTTAATTTTCCAACTTAGTTTGGTGTAGCGATAGGCTCTTCTCATCTAGTAGGCTATTTTTTTAATTGCCAGAAAAATGCCTAATGCACACCCATTCGACAGAGATAACGAAGAGGTTATATGGGGCTTGTACCCACTAAAACTGTTTGTTCTTTAAATATACCCGCAGGCGGAAGTACGGGATTCACTATCGTATTCACTAAGCTAGTATGTACTCAAAGCACAAACTGTCGCTGTTTTTGCTGCTAGATTGAGAACATGTTCGTCCTGATTATTTATTAATTTATTAATCATTTAATTTTAGTTACATATAGAGCAGATCAATAAAAATCTAACTTCACTTAATGTTATCACGAATTCGCGCAAAATTAAGGAAACTAATTGTGAATTTGTTAAATTAATATACGAATAACACAGTAAATGATTCTGCAAATTAGGCATCTCTGTAATATTCAATTCATTTGAATACCGATCGGTTTAATACTAGATGCCTACAGTAATTTTATTTTTGGTATAGTTTGTAATTATTATTGTACCACACACACAATTTATACAGTGGTATTCGCTAACAGTAATCGAACTTACGAGTACTTTGTTGTTGAATATTACAATGTTGATTATTGTTGAGTTAAAAAAGTAATGGTAGTTATAGTATCTAATGGGATTCTTAACTGAATCCTTTTGGATATCATTCTGTGTATACATAAACTAGAAGATAGATACCCGCGGCTTCGCACGCGTAAATGTTAGTTTTCTCTTTCATTTTCCAATTATGTTATTAATTATAATGGAAAACTAATAAAATCCATGATATTTGCTTATAGTTTATCTACTTATTGTTAATACTTTTTTTTTATTTATATTATCGTTGAATCTTAGAAATTGTTATTTCTGAACGCATTCAAAATAAAAGTAAAAAAAAGTTTCTAATGTTTTTCTAATCTTGATATTAATATCTTTTTTTTTATCTTAAGGTATTCATTACTGTTTTGATTGAACTTTGAAATGAGATGAGTGATAATTTAAAGTGGATTTAATTTGTGAAGTTATTAACTTATTGCAGAGTATTACCACCTACTCAAGTCAAGACAACATCTAACATACAGCAATGCCGATCCAAAAGTGTTCTTCTAGTAATTTTCTAAAATTATCCTCGCTGTGGTAAGATGATAATTTTGTGGACGGCCGCAACTTTTTTTTCGGTTTCGTGTCTTTGAATGCCTAGCTACGCTGGCTCAAGAGTCTATTCTTTCTATTCCATTTTTCTTATTTCTATTCTATTCTTCTTTACACTCGGCCCAAAAATCCACTTTGCGGCCTTGCATGACAAACAACAATTTTAACTTCACTTTATAATATACCGTATCGTATGAAAATAAAGTATTTTAAGGAATAATAAATTATATTCATTCACATACTCTTATAACTACTTCCGTCGCGTTGAATGACGTAAATTTTGCATAAGTTAGCCAAGTGGCAAAACTCCGCGCTGTGCAGGCGACGAAGTTTGAGATTGGTTACCTGCA
Source organism: Coenonympha glycerion (assembly GCA_963855885.1). Classification (NCBI taxonomy): domain Eukaryota; kingdom Metazoa; phylum Arthropoda; class Insecta; order Lepidoptera; family Nymphalidae; genus Coenonympha; species Coenonympha glycerion. Next base: position 12,008,032 of record OY979639.1, read on the forward strand.
ATTTAAACAAACTACGGGGAATTATGGAAAAAGTTAGGACGCCTCTCGATTTTTTGAATAATCGATCAAATATGTATCTAACTGCACAGGAGATTGCATTCTACGTAATATTTAGAGAAATGCGATTATATTTATGATCAATCAAATTTGCATTAAATATTGAATGGAAGCAGGCGTTATTTTGCGGAAATCCATAATTAGCAGGACTGATTAATTTGTTTTGCTATTATCCGCTACTTGAAAGGATTCTGTATGGTGCAATATGCAGGAACACCATCCACATGAAACACCACACACAATTTTCTATCATTTTCTTCGACGCAAGTTTCGTCCCGACACCGGGACATCCTCAGGAGATGTTGACTTCACAATGCGAAATCGTAGAGTGGGACGAAACGTGCGTCGAAGAAAGTGATAGAAAATTGTGTGTGGTGTTTCATGTGGATGGTGTTCCTGCATATTGCACCATACAGAATCCTTTCAAGTAGCGGTTAATAGCAAAACAAATTAATCAGTCCTGCTAAATTTGCATTATTATATGATGTGTTTTTTCATTCTACTTAATAACTTAACTTTTTAATTCTACTTAGTATACAAGGCCAAAATGCAACTACAGGATTCTGCTCGCGTATTACTATATATATAGCTGCTTGTGCTGATTCACTGACTGACTGATTGATCACCTCTCCTGAACAATTTTGTATGAACATTTTTTTTTTCAATTACCATTTCGTATAGAGGAGAAAAATTCATTCGGAGGAAAAATACGGAGAGAGCTGATGATTGAGGAATTCGGAGACGGATGAAGAGCACAGCCAAGGGTATTGGAGATAGGTGGGGGGTGCTCGACCAAATGTCATTTGAAACGTCATCCAATTGGCAGTGAGCTGAAAAATTTTTCAAAATGGCGGATTCAAAATGGCCGCCATTCGAATTTCGCCGATATCTCGGAAAGTATAAAAGATGGAAGAATGGTTTCTTGACAAGAACTGATCAGGACTCGAAGGTCTATTCGATGGATAGAAAAAAAATTCAAAATGGTGGAATTTATTTTTCCATAGAAAATGTATGGGGGGAATGTTGAAGAGACTAACAGTTGGTAATTATGCAAGGTTGTGATGCGGTTTTTCGGAGAGTAACTAGAGAAAAATATGGAGAGAGCTGATGATTGAGGATTTCGGAGACGGGTGAAGAGCACAGCCAGGGTATCGAAGATAGGTGGGGGGTGCTCGACCAAATGTAACTCGAAACGACATCCAATTGGCAGTTAGTTGAAAAAAAAAACAAAATGGCGGATTCAAGATGGCCGCCATACAAATTTCGTGTTGTTCTATCTGGAAAGTATAAAAGATAAGAGAGTGATTTCTTTGCAAGACATAATTAGAATCTCAAGGTCTACGGGATGAATGAAAAAAATCAAAGAGGTTGAATTTATTTTTCCATGGAAAATGTGAATGCTACAATAAACAAGGCCTACGAAAAACTATGAGAAGTATGAGAAGAGATGATGGTCTACGATTTGGATGATGATTGAGGAGCACGGTCATGGATTTAAAGATAGTTAAGGGCTGTTTGAATAAAAAATACACTGAACCTCATCCGATGAGGTTCAGTGTATTTTTTATTTGAGGTTCAGTGTATTTTTTATTCAAACAGCCCTTAACTATCTTTAAATCCATAACCGTGCTCCGAGGTAGTTCTTTTAGCCCATTGCCAATCGGATTCCAATTGACGATGGAGATGACGGCGATTCTTTTATAGGTGAGAAGACAGCCCGCGGGCCACATGTGGCCCGCGCTCCCACGCGCCCTACTAGTTAATATATATATAGCTGCTTGTGCTGATTCACTGACTGACTGATTGATCACCTCTCCTGAACAATTTTGTATGAAAAAATTTTTTTTCAATTACCATTTCGTATAGAAGAGAAAAATTCATTCGGAGGAAAAATACGGAGAGAGCTGATGATTGAGGATTTCGAAGACGGGTGAAGAGCACAGCCAAGGCTATTGCAGATAGGTGGGGGGTGTTCGACCAAATGTCATTTGAAATGTCATCCAACTGCCAGTGAGCTGAAAAAAAATTCAAAATGGCGGATTCAAAATGGCCGCCATCCGAATTTCGCCGATGTCTCGGAAAGTATAAAAGATGGAAGAATGGTTTCTTGACAAGAAGTGATCAGGACCTGAAGGTCTATTTGATGGATAGAAAAAAAAATCAAAATGGCGGAATTTATTTTTCCATAGAAAATGTATGGGGAATGTTGAAGAGACTAACAGTTGGTAATTATGCAAGGTTGTGATGCGGTTTTTCGGAGAGTTACTAGAGAAAAATGTGGAGAGAGCTGATGATTGAGGATTTCGGAGACAGGTGAAGAGCACAGCCAGGGTATCGAAGATAGGTAGGGGGTGCTCGACCAAATGTAACTCGAAACGTCATCCAATTGGCAGTTAGCTGAAAAAAAATCAAAATGACGGATTCAAAATGGCCGCCATACAAATTTCGTGTTGTTCTATCTCGGAAAGTATAAAAGATAAGAGAGTGGTTTCTTTGCAAGACGTGATTAGAATCTCAAGGTCTACGGGATGAATGAAAAAAAATTCAAAGTAGTTGAATTTATTTTTCCATGGAAAATGTGAATGCTACAATAAACAAGGCCTATGAAAAACTATGAAAAGTATGAGAAGAGATGATGGTCTACGATTTGGATGATGATTGAGGAGCACGGTCATATATTTAAAGATAGTTAAGGGCTGTTTGATTAAAAAATACACTGAACCTCAGTGTATTTTTTAATCAAACAGCCCTTAACTATTTTTAAATCCATGACCGTGCTCCGAGGATATTCTTTTAGCCCACTGCCAATTGGCGATGGAGATGACGGCGATTCTTTTATAGGTGAGAAGACAGCCCGCGGGCCACATGTGGCCCGCGCTCCCACGCGCCCTACTAGTATATTATAAAGCAATTTTTAATTTTCTGATTACAATGTATTCTCGAGTATTCCTGACTAATTGTATATAGTTTGTAGCGTAGACGCGCTCATGCGTCTTTCCAATTTATACAAGACCAAAACACCACTGTTACAAGAATTTCTCACGATTGAAGTCTTGAGTTTGGCGCGCTTAATCCAAGATTAACTTTTATTGTGTATGCGTACTAGCACTGTACATAATGGAACAAGCCTGTTACTTATTCCATACTCCATGGACTCCCAAACTCCTGAGTGATGCTTATTATTATATACTACAATGATAGCGGCAAATATTATGTTTTAATAGCAATGATACAATACAATTTGTACACAGATTTGTTTCAGTCACAGTAATGAGTCGAGTTAAACCCGCCATTAATTAATTCGTTAGACAGTGACAGAGCAGGAACATTATTTCACATAATTTAATATATTATTATTATTATAAAATATAATAGGTATGTGGTTGACACATATGCATTTGACGATGTTTTCATGGAGCCATTGTGTGGCATCAAAATTGTAGTACCTACCTATTTGAACTACGGAAAAGAGCTTCAGAGGATAGTGAGAGTAAAATTCATTTTTTCAGGGAGTTAGCGTTTTCTCTCTTCTGCGCCTGCGTTTGTGCTATATATTTTTTCCAGTTTCTTGCTAGGCTTAGCATTCTACTTTAGAATCCTTTGCTTCACTCTGAATTCAATATAAAACCCTCAAGGAACAAAATCAAAAATCAATTTGGTCCCTTGTTGCACAAATAAGTATTTATTCACATTATAAAAAAGGTAAGTACCTACCAATGACGAAATACGCTACGCTAAGAGGACAGGAAAGATGTGACGTATGTTGAAGCCAAAAAATTCTCAAATATGGCGTCGCGCATCGTACATTTCGGTATCACTGACAGCACATACCGCTGACGGTCGCTTACATTAGCGCCATTTTACTATTTTGACAAATTAAAAATCCGGCTTCAGGGCGGAGCCTAAAAATATATGCGTGACGTCACTAAGTGCTGATTATTTATATGTTTAATCAATGGTACCTACCTACTTCATTAATTATTTTCTTTTTGACCTATTACGCCATTTTATCAATTAATACCGCAGAGTTGTAATTTGTCCTACGCTATCTTAAAATTCCCTTTCAATACTCAGTTATCCAAGAATTTGCCTACAAGTTCCTTCAAAACAAGACCAAAAAGTTCGCACGCTCTTGGCACATGGCATAATTAGTTTCCGAAAGCATTAACAAGACAAGACAGGAAAGCGTGCTTAACTGAGCACGTAATATCCACATGCAGTTACCAAAACTATATGTTCCGCCTTTGATTGTTTGGCTGGGGGCCAGCCATGGTTTTGGACCTTATAATAATTTCGAATTGCTTCAAATCTTTGGCAGACGATGGAGAACTATAATTAGAACTTCAACAAAGGATTTAAGAACTACGTTAAGAATTTAATTGATTAAGATTAAGAGCAGAGACAAAATGAAAGCAGGACAGATTAAGTGGTTTTGCTATGACCCGCTACTTGAAAAGATACTGTATGGTCCACTATGCAGGAACACCGCCCACTTGAAACAGCACACACAATTCTTCCTTCACAATGCGAAAACTTCAGAATATTGTGTGTAACATCTCCTGAGGATGTCCCGGTGTCGGGACGAAACGTGCGTCGAAGAAACTGTTGGAAGAATTGTGTGTGGCGTTTCATGTGGTCGGTGTTCCTGCAAATATTGGACGACCTCTGTGGTTTTCAAGGCGCCGCCTTCTCCGAGGTTCCGAGTTCGATCCCCAGTCGGGGCAATGAAGAAAAATAAGTTTTCTACATTGTCTCGGGTCTGGGCATTGTGTTACCTTCGTTGTTTCTGATTTCTTTAACACAAGTACATAAGCTACTTACTAAGGGATCGGAGCAATGTATGTGATGTTGTCCACTATTTATTTATTATCTATTTATTTATTTTATTCATAGGACCATACAGATTCCTTTCAAGTAACGGATTATAGCAAAATAATTTAATTTGTCCTGCTAATTATGGATTTCCGCAAAACAAAATAACGCCTTCTTCCATTCGATATCGATACGTATTATATTCAGTCAGGGCATTCCTTTGGGACTACACATTTGGTATTGCATATATCTACAAGTATCAGCTACATTGAAATCATAAATACCTACACAAGTTGATAGATAAAGGATTAAAGAATTGCCACGGCCAACATTGCTATAATCCGATTTTTGTCATTTTCTTCTTACACTCACTTATGCAGCAGCATTGGCAGCCAATATAACAAGAATATCGTTACACAAACAAAACGAACATTTCTACAAACTTTGTAACCCCGCAATTTCTCTTGTAAGAAATATATTTTCTTGTTGAACTCATTTCCATAAAAGAAAAATAAATAAAACAATCGCGCATCCGACGTTGAACCCGAATGAAAATTAAGGAAATTTATTGCATCCTTTTTTATAGGTAGGAAATTATCGAGACTGAATGATGCGCTATACTGATATTGACTATGTTTATCAGAACTGACTGTCGTGAATTCTCTAAAATTCAAAATTCTTGTGTCATAGTGTTATAAAAAAAACGGTGTTAGTAAAAAAAACTTTCGAAACGGCTTGACCGATCTTTACGGTTTTTTTTTTAACGAATAAATTGATGTAAACTAATTTTTATACCCCTAAGAGATTTTCAAAATCCATAATCCGCTACTTGAAAAGAATCTCTATGGAAACCCGTGGCTGTTCTCCTGCAAATATTGGACACAATTCTTCCAACAGTTTCTTCGACGCACGTTTCGTCCCGACACCGGGACATCCTCAGGAGATGTTGACTTCACAACGTGAAATCGAAGGTTACGTAAGCTCCGGAATGATATTTGAAATCCTCCTGGTGTCTGTTATTTTATCAATGCTTAACTAGAGTAGATCAAGTCTACCTTTAAGATAAGCGTGAATATTTTTGTCACTATGTTGTTTTACTCGTATGTTCTCTAATCTTTTCTTCAGGCACTTTCATAGCGATTATAGTCATGTTATAAAAACATGGTTAGAAGGGCACTGTACGCTGACGTGATGACATGTTTCAGGAACGGAGTGCAATGTGTCCTAAAGGTGGGTCTACGCTAGGTGAACTGAGCACGAACCAAGCACGAGCGGTGCCGTTTCGGCTTCGTCGTTGTAAGTCGTTCGAGGCTTGTAATTCGGTCCACACTAGACGAATTGTGTTTCGGCTCGGCATCTGACAATCTGACATGAGCATGCATATCACTTCACATCAGGTGAACGACTCGCTTACCTTATTATTCTTAGTAAAAATGCCGGTATCCAGTATTCTATACCTATCTTCCATTTGCCCTATTAGAGATATCAATGTGACATAAGCTCTATACTAGTTACTTTCTAACTCTCTAGTAAGGCAAACCGTGGATATATTGAACTTTGGGAACCGCCATAACTCAGTCACCTTTTTTTGTACCTATACAGAACAGTCGTGTTTTCAATCAAATACGATCCTTGCGAAGGTATATACAAATAGTGTACAGACAACACAATGCGATGCATTCAAAATTGGAATGGGATTTAAGTTATTTGTTAATGGTAGTAGATTCATAGCACAAAGCATAGTTTCAAAGGGATGTTTGGGCTAGGGCTTCATTGTTAGATAGTTCTGTCATACTCAATGTTACTGTTGGTGGTATTAAATGGTGTTTGATTTATTGCTGATATAGTTAATACACGGACTCGGTTTGAGGAGTGCATTGAACTTTAGAGTATAACAATGAAATAAAAAGTAGATCTTCATTTTTTGGTACCAATGATGCTTGTGTGCAACTTTTTGGACGATTCGCGTTATTGATTGCTTCAAAAATGTAAGAGAGAAGAAAATCTTCTTGTGCAAATTAATGACATGATATCATTTACAAAAATATCATAATTCCCAAACATTTTTCAATTTCGAAACTATACCATCATATTTGTACCTTAGAAATGGAATCGGTAATGTACCACGGCTACGATTAAAGGCTTTTTAGTCGAGGGTTTGTGACATATCATTAACAAAATGTCATAATTTTTAAAATTTTAAAATTTCGAAATTATACCATCCTATTTTTAACCGACATCAAAAAAGGAGGAGGTTCTTAATTTGTCGGAATCTTTTTACATTACAAATGGAATAATATTATACCACGGCTGCGATTAAAGGCTTTTTAGCCGAGGGTTTCGATTCTTTTATTTACCACTTAAACAACGCTCATCACGTTTATGAGTAACAAAAAAAGAACACCAAAAGTATTGTTAGAATATTTTACTCTGGGATAGTCTCAAATCTAGGTGTTGTATTTTCAACAGTTTATACAATGTTTTAAAATGTTGCGACAATATTTGCCCACTTAACTTGCAAGCGGATTGAGGTTCTGTTTAGCATAATGTATTCAGGGATCCAATATGTGAACCAAATACGGCCAATAGCGTCGAAAATCTCCAAGGACACACAGTTGGGGTTAGATTTATAAATGAAAATCTTTATTTTTACACACACATAGGCCTAAATTACAGACTCTTATAAAAAACTAGCAAACCCGGCGAATTCCGTTTCGCCACCAGATGGCTTCGTTTCATGTAATTTTTTTTAATTTTTTCCGATTTTTCTTTGCTATAAACCTCACGCAGCCCAAGACCTTTCCAACGAATGCAAAACCGTGAAAATCGGTTCGTGCGTTCTGGAGTTATAGCGTCAAGAAGGAAAACCCGACTTATTTTTATATAGTAAGTAGAAGTAGATTAAAACTCTACCGACAAGTTCGGGAAGTAGGTTTGCACTTAGAAGAACTGGGAAGAAACTCGCCACTTGGTCTTTTGAAATGCTATACTTATATTATACTTAGTATGAAAATTATATTTACATGATTTTATGGCAGCTCGTAAGGACACGGAAGCATACATGGATATCATTCCAAGAATTCATAACTCCGCTTGTTATTTATAATATCAAACTAAATTCTTAACTTTATACAGTTTACTGGTGATGGTTTACCGGTGATGGCTCATTGATACTGCTTCTCATTAGAGACTGCTCCAAAATGACATACTACAAAGATTTTAATCGCTAGATGAGCCCTAAAAACTCCAAAAACGTCCACGTTTATGTCTTGTGTGCGACACGTTGTCATCTTACACACACAGCGACATAAGATTTGGTGACAATATAGCGAGGTCTTATTTACTCTTAAACGAAATTTGTACTTGCGTTCTCTGTCACTACAGCATGCTGAGAGCACTCACTCAGCGGACGTTTGCGACGTGCGCAATGTAGGCTTAGGGCGTATTCATATTTAAATCTTTGACTTAATACGAGAAATCGAGGAATCAGGGGGCACGGCAGTGCCCCCGCCAAAGTCAAAGCGCGAAGCAAAACTGCCGTACCATCTTTACAGGAACCATTTCGCCGCATTTTCGGGCTACTATTTGAGAACCTCCGGATAAGACCAGAACGCTGAAATTTTCGCTATCCAGTAAGCTATAATCACATACTTAAAACCCAAAATTTCAAGTCTGTAGGTCATATAGTTCCGAAGTTATGCGAAAGCAAAGTTTCGCATTTTCGACACTGACTGACTGACTGACTCACTCATGATCATCAAAATAGAACTAGTACTTCCCATAAACTCAGAGAGCTGAAATTTGGTACAGAGTTAGGGTTTAATGGCCACATAAAGGGAAAACTATAAAAACTAGGATAATCGAAGATCTGGAGTACCTGGTGATCACTGCATTAATAACTTTGTAATTCCATATAAATTATATGAGATTACAAAGTTATTTATGCAGTTAATGTATCTAGAAAAACGGACAGGTCTGAAGTATCTGATGAAGAACCCTCAGCTGGTCTCAGCTGTATTGGAGATATGGTTCTTCTATTGGTACATAAAAATATCGAAAAATCGACTATCATTGCAAAAATCCAGCGTAGTGGGACACATCTAATGTAATTTAATTTAGCCTATAGCTTCCCACGGCTGGGCAAATGCCTCCCCTTCTGCTTTTAATACGCATATAAATAAAATTAATGGAAAACTCTGGATAAGACTAGACTGGCTTTTATACTTATTACTTACAAGTTTACAAGAAGAAATAGTCGAACGATTAACTTTATTCTACTCGAACAGTACCTATACACAAATTATTAAATTATACAGTAATAAACAAATTACACTAAAATATTAATTTCGCTTAAAATTTGGTCAAAATAGCGTTGGACTAAGTGTGGCAGTGATCCCGGACACGTCGCTAGATGGCGCTGACTGTATTTTAAAACGCGCATAAGTTTGTTTTTCCGATAACCGTATATGGCGAAGTGGCAACCGGCCGCGATACAGTCGTTTACGACATTCTTCTGCTGCACTTGAAAATTTTTGCTAGGGATTAGGAGGGATTATATTATTTTACTTTGCATTTCGTTAGTTAATTTTTCGCTTATTATTATTTCGTGAGGACTGAGGTTTGCTAAGGTTAATTAGCTTACTTATTATAACAATTCGAAGATTTGAATAGGTTAGGAATTTTATGATTATTATTACCATTACAGAAAAAGATGGTACGGCCGTGCCCGTTATTTTCTTTATCCTCGACTTTAAAACAAAAATTTTGAAGTTTCTACAAAAAGAAGTGAAATCCCACCAAAAACATTCTGTAAAAAACTAGCCAAAGTCAAAATGGAGCTGCTTGTTTATCTCTAAAAAGTACTGAAATCTAGACAAAGTCGTGCCAAGTCTAAGGTTCCTTACTGCGATTTCTTTATTATTATAGTTAATGTTGTGTGACTTGGCCGTTGAAGACCAAGAACCGCTACTCATTGACGATGAATTCTGGCGACAGATTGGTGCAATGGTGTCATGGAGCACCTGGTTTGAACCCTTGTGTACCCTTCAACGGCCAAGTCACGCAACATTAACTATAATAATAAAGAAATCGCAGTAAGGAACCTTAGACTTGGCACGACTTTGTCTAGATTTCAGTACTTTTTAGAGATAAACAAGCAGCTCCATTTTGACTTTGGCTAGTTTTTTACAGAATGTTTTTGGTGGGTACAGTTTACTGGTGATGGTTTACCGGTGATGGCTCATTGATACTGCTTCTCATTAGAGACTGCTCCAAAATGACATACTACAAAGATTTTAATCGCTAGATGAGCCCTAAAAACTCCAAAAACGTCCACGTTTATGTCTTGTGTGCGACACGTTGTCATCTTACACACACAGCGACATAAGATTTGGTGACAATATAGCGAGGTCTTATTTACTCTTAAACGAAATTTGTACTTGCGTTCTCTGTCACTACAGCATGCTGAGAGCACTCACTCAGCGGACGTTTGCGACGTGCGCAATGTAGGCTTAGGGCGTATTCATATTTAAATCTTTGACTTAATACGAGAAATCGAGGAATAGCAAGAGGTGACATTAAACTACTGAGAATAGGTAACTATTTATACCTGACTAGCAAACCCGGCGAACTCCGTTTCGCCACCAGATGGCTTCGTTTTATGTAACATTTTTTTTTTTTTTCCTAAATTTTCTTTGCTATAAATAAACCTCACGGCGCCCGAGACCTTTCCAACGAATGCAAAACCGTGGAAATCGGTTCGTGCGTTCTGGAGTTATAGCGTCAGGAAGGAAAACCCGACTTATTTTTATATAGTAGATTAAATGAAAATAATTTAGAAAACCACAATTTATCAAGATAATATACCTACATTACATTGTACATTTTCAATAAACATTTTTACAAAAGACCCATTGGTCTTTTACATACGTAGTTACTTTGCTCGTCTATTCCCGAGTGGTCGACAAAATATGTTTCGATGAGAGAATTTTGTTAAACTGAACAATAAAATTCATTATAATATTATTATTTTCATAACTGCCAAATAATACATTTGCCTCTGTTTTATTAATTAACTTTTTCCCTAAAGTTTATCTATGTGGATGATGGATGGATGATCATATAATCACTCTCTATTGAATTGACTGAAATACCTCAACCATTGCAATAGGGTAGTTTACTCACATCAAAATATTTATTTATTCCATTCACTTTTGAAACCTTATTCAATAATAATCAATAAAATTTTGAAAAAACATATGAAATCGAGCAAATAACGAGAAAGTTTTAAACAATTAAATATTTTTGAGGTCTGATTGCGCAAGAAAAACGTATTCATCGCTATCGTAATCGCCAGCGATTTGTGGCCCGCGATTGACTGACGCAAATCTGGAGCCCAATCAGCGGGCAGAATTACTAAACGATAACGATGAATACGTTTTTCCTAGACAATCTAGGGGCTGATTAGACAATGATCGGACAGTCACTATATTATGAAATGCCATAGTTGCTATATTTAAATTTTCATTCCAAACATTCAAATATTAATTAACTTTTTATTTTCTTGTCGGATAAGAATTTTATTTTCACTGTGTATTTATAATATCCGTATCTATTTAAAATTAAAGCAATAAAAATTTGAGTAAAATACTGTATTATTTTGAGTTAAAATTTGGTTAAAACCGGTATAGCTAAAAAAATATTTACAATTTCTATTTGTAACAATCTCGCAATGATTCAGAAAATTCTTTATGTCAAAAAGGAATTATACTGATCTATTATAGACGGTTTATTTAAACCAGTAAAACTTTCAAAAATACACAGGCCCATAAAATTATTTATTTTATTATAGAAAATTTGCATACAAATTGTAAAACATGGAAACCACAAACAAAAGTTATGTTACCGCTTAATAATAATATAATGATGCATTATTTATGAAAATCGTTACGACCATAATTTAAAATTTTGTGTATTAATAATAATTTAATATGAAGCTACGAAAATATAGATAGCAGAATATTGGGAACGAAATTAAATCAGCATAATAACATTAATAAGCGTATTGTTTCGTATTCATCACGTAACTGTGGTTTTCAAGCTGTAAACTTATCTATATATATATATACTTATAATAAAACTGTAAAGGGTCGAATTCTGTACATTGAAGATATTTTGAAAATTGAACGGTGTTAAGCAGAAAACGACCAGCGCCAAAAATCAAGTTTTGAGATACGAGCTGTTTTAGGTTTTTTCATCACTGCTTCAAACGTATGACGAAATTTATTAAAAAAATGATTGAAAGTGTAAGATCACTTTATTAGCTAATATTAAAGTCTATTTTTGTTGCCATAATACGATATTTTAGTATAAAAATATCGTATTTAAGTGTAGTCGTTTTAAACAAATCAGTAGATTTCGTGTATGACGTTTTGGCAGAATGCGACTATCGGCGTGGTCGTTTTCAGCTAATTGAGGCTTGATTGTAAATAAAAAAAATGGTTAAGCCAACTCAATGGTTTTATTCTGCAAAATTTTAAAACTGAACACCATTTATCATGGTTTTTAAATACCTTCTATAATAATCAGACATTTAAAATTATATGCAATTGCAATGCAATTAAATGCATTGAAATATTAAAATAATTACTAAGGTCAAGCCAAAATATACATAACCAACCATTATTAATTTTTTACTATCTTATTCATCGTCTCTTTCAAAATCCAACTCTGTAACGTTGAAGCCTTAGAAGTGGGGTGAAGATTCTTGACAATCTTTTGGTATTAATGGAAGCAGTGAAAATAAATCTTTTAATTTTGGTAGTGGCTTTTCCATTAGGCCATAAGGGATTAAGTAGTTCGTAGAAACATTCTTGTGATTTTGTTTTTGATGATGACATTGGAAGAAAGGAAAGGAGGGAGGAAAGGTCTCTCTATCAGACGATTTAATGATCTTTACATGGTTTCTACGGTCTTATTCAACCTATACTACACTATTACAACGTCCTGGTCAAATTTCCATGTTTCCGTTTTCTTCCTTTTCTTAGACGTCCCCTGTTATCCGTTTCTAGTTGTGAATCATGTGTTTCAGTTGCCTGATTACTTTGCGAGTCATCTAGTTACTTCATCAAGATACACTTGTGGAGATAAAGCACAATTAAGTGATGCTGTTTCATGATCAGACGTGTTTGAAGACATATTTGGTTCCTACGCCAATCCACTCACTTCATCTAGATATATTTTGGGAGACAGATTTCTATTATTCGTTGGGCTATAATTTGGATCACTATCAAATGCAGGGCTGAAATCTCTTTCTTTCTCTTTGCTTGAAACAGAACCAACTAAAAGAAGCATGTCTCCAGGAGAACTATGAACGACAACCGACGGCATATTTTCACTAACTAACTAACTAACTAATGAAGATGGAAATGATGAAATATGACTTGGTACATCGTCTATACGTTGACCTACATAGTCGGTTATTACTGAATTTGGCAAGCTCCAGTTTGTTTCTGAGATCATTAAATTCTGAAATGATAACTCTCTCGTCAAATAAGAGACTTCAGGTAGATTAATACTATTTTCTTTTGGCTCTTCCAATTCATGCATCAGTTGTTCCATTATAACAGGGTTTGCATTCAACGAAGAAATCGCACTATAGATCAGGAATCGAACCCACACTTTTAATAATTAAAAAAATCATGTTATTTTAGTGTGGTAATGGATAGAGTTAGCTGTTATCCTTACTAATATAATAAAGGCGAAAATTTATAAGTGTGTATGTTCGCTAATCTTTCACGCCGCAGCCACTAAACAGATTTAGCTGAAATTTGGAACAGATGCATTAAAACATATGCACACTTTTTAACCCGGAAAATCGATAGTTCCCGCGGGATTTGGAAAAACCGAAATTCACGCGGGTGGTGCCGTTTTCGTCAAAAACCGCTACACGTTCAACACTAGTTTTTGTTCAAAAAACAAAAACGTTGCATAAAAACGACCGTCTAACGTTAAAACAACACAATTACTAACGATCGCATTGCATCGCATGTTACACTAAAACTCTCTAAGGACAGTCGCCTTCTGCAAAATCAGAATCGGTGTAAGATGTTTCATTTTAGTATGAAATTAATAGACCACCACGACTGACTTGTGGTCTCATTCTGCATTAATATAAACAAAATCCATTACTTATTTTGCAGAACGCGACCATTGCAATGGTCGCGTTCTGCAAATCAATAAAGCATCCTATCTTACGATTTATAGCCAGCCAACGTCGATGGTCGCTTTGTGCTAAAATAAATTTTGTAAATTGTGAATTTTTGGCAGACCAAAGGCTGGACTTGGTCGCTTTCAGCACAGAAAATGGGCAATAATAGTAATTGGTCTCATTTGACAAATTTAAATCTCGAGTATTAGCAATGTTAGGACTCTACTTGTCTTTGCATAAGGTGAAGAATATTAAAGCTTATGCCGTAGGCATCATAACTCATTTTCGCAAAAATGGCGGTTGGTCGTTTTCTGCTTAACTACGCTCAATTATTGTTGGAGGACACTATTTAGTCGATACTGAAGCCAAAACTGTAATTTGTTTAATTTTTGTCTGTCTGTCTGTCTGTCTGTCTGTCTGTCTGTCTGTTTCACGACCGGGCATCACGGCTAATCCACTGGATGGATTTAAATGAAACTTGACATGATTATAGTTCATACCCCGAGGTAGGACATAGAATACTTTTTGTCCCGAAATTCATCATGGTTTCCCTGGAAGACGACATCAAAGTCCAAACGTTTTTTAGTTATAATTCATTAACGCGTTGTCCGATTCCATTTATTCTTTTTTTGTTAGAAAGGAGGTTCTTTAAAGATTATTCCATACAAATCTTACGAGTATCATCATCACTTTTGTAGTTCAGAAATTACAGACATCAGAAACTTTAAGTTCAAGTAGGTAGGTGACTTGAAACTCGGAATGCACAAAGAACCTAGGGCTAGGACGTAGGGCTCAAGTAAGACTGGAGTACCCTTACAGCCGTAAATAAATAGGCTTAGCAGGAGATTTTGTATGGTTTAAAATTTTTCACTTTTAGGGTGAACAAAAATCATTTAACTGGCGTTATCGCTACGTTATACCGTATAGCGCCATCTCTACAATTTATGTGGAACTTGAATGTAAAACTCTGAGATAGGTACTACCGAATTTTTTTAAATAAAAATTAACTGTCATGTTATTTACTGTTTCCTGACTTTATATTAAGATGGCACTGTTAACACATGAACAGATTTAAACTTTATCATCCGCAATATGGAAAGGGTAAGATAATGGTTCACAAATATTTTTAACTCTTAGGTCTTATCGATCCTCACCGACTGACTGTCATCTAAGGTCTTTTTATACGTTAAGAAATATATAGCCATTGTCCATTCTGATGTTTTGGATTGTATTGAGATGAAGCAAAAATTTTTAAAAGACTCTTATATTAAGTTGGGCTGGGGAATAATGTTAGTAGAGTAATTTATTCCAGTGGTACCTACCCGGCCGAACTCTGAAAGAAGAGTTCTACCACCAGTACAACTTTTCACATGGTCTAATAATTTTTGACATATTTCGTGGTTTCAGAATAAAAATCACAATGAAAAGGACGATGTTAACTGTCGATATTTCGATACATTGGTACAAGTCCTGTGCCACTGGGTCGAAATATCGACAGTTAAAATCGTCCTTTTGATCTTTCAACTACGTATTAATGAAACTTTATATTATTATTAAGAAAGAGGAGTTTTCAAAATTACCACAAGATAACCCATGCAAAGTAAGAACGGGTTTCTGTACAACATCACACCAGAATCCCGCGAAAAATCAAGGAATTCCAGTAGGAAGGTATATTTCGTAAAAAAAATCGTAATTCACGCGGGCGGAGCCGCGGGCAACAGCTAGTCCCTCAATAAGTTCAAAGTCGCTGTAAAACGAAAGCTCATTAATAAAGCTTACTATAGTATTAAGGATTACTTACATGAATCAAATCCTTGGGGATGAATGAACTGCTGTAATTATACTAGCTCAATTAGTTTTAAGAGCTTTTGTGAAGTGGTGATAAGAGAAAACAAAACCCGGCTGAGTTTGTTGTGGGCTTCTTCTCAGTGCAGGGCGCGTTGGAACCCTCGTAAACTTAGTTTTAAGTCGACTTGGAGTTATCGCCATACAAATGTGACAAATATCATAAGGACCTTTTACAAGAGCCTGTATATTAGGCCTATGTGAAATAAAGATATTTTAAATTTTTTTTTTGAATTTTTAAACAAACTGTACGAAATATTATATTAACCTACACTATCTTCACTATCTACACTAATATTATAAAGAGGTTTACTATAAAGAGGTTTATTATAAAGCGGCTTTTAGGTTTACTTAAGTTTTGATTGTTTTTTAGGGTTCCGTACCCGAAGGGTAAAAAAGGAATAAATAGTCCATACACGCTCACGCTAGGTTACGTAACAATCAGCGCCAAAATGGCGAAAATCTGTCAACATTTTTACTTTGGCAGTCAACAATCCAGAGATAAAGATCAGTGAACTGACATGGATATGCGTATCACTTACCATCAGGTGATCGTCTTACACGTCTCATCATCCTTTGCTATAAAAAAAAATGTCTATAAATTCATGATTGTTCTATTAAATCACCATGACATCCATAAAATCGATTCCGCCGGACGCGAACATTTCTGAGGCACCTAAATCAAATAGATTCAGCTCAACCCATCTCCGAAGTGAAATGAGCTGGAATAGAATCCCTTACAGATGAGCTCGGCGATCCTCGGGCACGAACACAATGCTTAGGAGTACAATTCCTACGAATACCTCTCTTAATTTAGTTCCATATTATTTCTATAGTGGATAGAATGCAGTCCACTGACATACAGATGATAAGTTCAAATTGTAAGTAATAAATCTTCTAGTTCAAGTTCGTCGAGACGGCCATTAGTAAGACCTAAAAGAGTTGTACCGCTAAAAAATAAACGTGGAATATTGGTAGAATAGGTATATTCTGCTTTATCCTTTTCTGACATCAATTATTTGCCATTCTAAGGAAAAACACAGAAAAACGCAGTATAACTATTCCACCTCTATTCTACGTTTATTTGTAACAGGGTAAATGTTTATTAGTCTGCGCCCATAGCTATATTATGAGTTATGACGTATCTACAATCTTCATATAAACCTCTCAATAGTGCATCCCATACCTAAATTAAACGCAACTAACAAAGGTATAGGAATGTCATATCCGATCAATGAATTGATGATTGATACTTTTTTTGATATGGACAGGCTTCTATGAAGATCGTTTAAGTATAAAATTCATATGGCTAAAGATACTGTTATTTTATGTGTATGTGTATTTTTAATAAAACACCTTGCTTAGGTACTCTTAGTTCATGTTGGTTCATGTGAGGTTTCGATCTTTAATTATTTACTATCCATAATTATGACTTAATATTATTGGAAGTTCAATTATATTTTCAGACGTTAGGTAGTAAATTTTGTAACTGGTAGTTACAAAATTACGTATGTATAACCAGAAAAATAGGAAGAAAGGAAGGCTTTGATATGAATTCGTAGAAAAACGTGACTGGTCTACTAATAGCGTTTTCCTGAAACACCTCACCTGCGACTCTTGTTAGTATTGTAATACGGGGTATTAGGAGAGTGATAAAGGCCTAATGCTTGGCCTTATGAGCTCGCTGATGTTTGAGGTTTAGTAAGGGCAACGGCCGACTGACGCCCTTTGGTAAATTTTTGTAAAAAAATACAAGGGACTGTGATGTTCATCATCAGTTTCATAGAATAAGAAAATAACACTAGTGCTTCAATAACTTTACATTACTTTTGAATTTGATAAAAAATATTATTTTATTGTGAATTATGAACGAGGGCAAAAATAATGACATAGACTGAATAAAATATTAAAATCCAACAAAGATTTACAAAGTTACTTATGGAAGTGAGAGGGTCTTTCTTGCCCTTTCTCGCAAAACGAAAATTTGTATGAAGCCGCACGAAGCTACTATAGTGTTGGGGCTTCCTTTCTTCTGACTCCTAGCAGGTTTTGAGGAGATTAATAAAGCACATCACAAAAGTTCGTTGCAAGGTGACGTCGCAATTTAATGTCGCTATAGCTCTGTCTAATAATCAGTAATATTTGCTTGCTTATAACTTTTTTAATAATTGACGGAACAAATTTTCTAATAAAAATAAATAATTTTTAGCCAAAATTTAAATTGCGAGATGGGCCCTAAGCCCTAAGCTATTGCGCGCATCAAAAACGTCCAGAAACATGTTGAGTGAGTGCTCTCATAATTCTATAGTTTACTTGTGACAGAGAGAGTGACAACGTGTCGCAAACAAGACAAAAACGTGGACGTTTTTGGAGGCTTAGGGCTTAAATCTTATTAGGCGATTTAAATCTTTGATTTTTACACATCACAATCGCTTTAAAAGCTGTGCCAGTAGTTATTGCCTTCGCCAAAGAATATCACTGAATTTCGCCTAGCCCCACAATAAATGTCAATAATCGGGCTCCTAACTTAAATAAGGCGGCCGTGAATGGAGCGAATAAACTGTCTCAGAACCCGAATGTATACAATAACAGTAAATATTGATGAAGGAACGGATCATTGGCACCGGCCGACGTTTTATATCCTGTTCTACCGGGTTATGTATATACCAACACTTATACGTTAGGAACTTTTAAGAAAAATAACAAACGCTTGGATTTAGAGAGCTGCAATTTCAGAGGTTCCCTTCTTAATGTACAAGGAATAAGTTTTGTTAAAGGGTAAAGACATGGATGTATGGAATCCCGTACTAAGCTTTTTCAAATCCAAACTCTATTTTGTGTAGACTACGGTCTCTACGTTAACTCCTTCAAGTATTATTTTTTTAATTAACCTCCGGTTTGCAAAGTTATACACAAATAAACAAGAGAAACGAGAGAATTGAGAACCTCCTTTTTTTGAAGTCGGTTAAAAATCTGTATGATGGGCAATGTGCATTGAAAAGAAAGTAACTTTTTAGTTACAAAATTAAATTCCGGATATGAAAAACTAGTTCCTAGCGCTAATGGTTCTTAAAAACGCTATTTTAATTTCCTAGATTTTTTTTCTATTAGGAAACTTGATACCATAATATTTGGTCATTCTTCTTTCCATGGATAGCCGGGTGAGGAAGGGCGTGTTTTACATAGTAATCACTTACTTCCATCTTCCCGATTCCATCGATATTAGTACAAGAATCACGTTTTTGTATAAATTCAGACAAAGGTGAGCGCGCCCGCCCTCCATTTACGGTGCCGGTAAATCTCGATATATACGAGTGTACAGAATTTATGTCTTTATGTCCGTGTACTTAGAGCGGGGTTGAAGAGGCGTAATAAAATGTTTACAGCTGCGTGTGGATTAAATTCAGTATCCTTTGCTTCTGTTTTGACCTATGTCATCCGTTTTCCTAAATTATACAAAATTATTATGAGTTTTCATCAAAGATTTTAATCACTAGATGAGCGTTAAGCCTCGAAAAACTTCCACGTTTTTGTCTTGTGTGTGACACGTTGTCATCTTACGCACACATAAGAAATGGTGATATTGAGGATGATATAGTGACATTTCAATTACTGTTATAATCCTGTCACATACCTTATGCTCGTTTACACCAACACTTTAAGAAACGCCAAAGCCATAGTTATTGGTGACAGTTTTCAATTACAACAACTGTCACCTAACGACTTAGATGTCTCTTAAAATGTTAGTTAAAACGAGCATACCTAGTCATTTATTACAAGAATTTTGTAAACAACCAAAATCAAAATTATTTGATATTTTATCATGTACGAATGAAATGTAACCCTTTTAGTTTTTATTGTATTTCTTGAATTGTTCAGGACTGGATCTGGTATTGGTTAGTTGTGAGATCGGATATAATATTATCAGAACCCAACAATTCTTAGACTGAGACGAGCGTCTTGTCTAGTAGTATCCTCACCGTTAATTATAACAGCAAATTTCAGTATCGCTTAATAATAAAAAAGATTGTGTGGTTTTGTGAAACCACGGTAATAGTGAAACTTTTATGGCCTTGGCTGCTCTGACGAGCGCCTTTCACTTTATCCCTACTCCGTGGCCGACCGTCGCACGCGACATGCAACTCACAGACGAAAAACTTGAGACGATGTTATTATATAAAAGTTTCACTTTAATAATAGTAATATGATTGTAATAACTCAATATTACTCCGATACTCCGTACGCGATAACCCGTACATTTATTCGCGCCCTCAATTTCGCAGTGGATCCACAGTGGATCAGAGTAATGATCGCTCGCGCTGCTGATCCGCTCCTCTATCATTATTTATTGTTATTGTATCCATTCTGTCGCGCGAGCCGGTTCTTCCGAACGATTCATTGTGACCTCCATGACCTCCTTGGCGCAGTGACGCTCGCTAGGAGGTCGTGGGTTTAAGTCGTTTAAGTTTCTTATTCCTACTCAACCATAGCAGCTGCTTATAGTACAGACAATCCTGCGTAACTTTAGGAATGAAAATTCGACAAAGATTTTTATAGATATTTCAATCAACGACGTCGCGCCCCACTCTATCAAAATCGCTTTATAGTAGGAGTATAGAGTTTGACAGAGTGGGGGGCGCCGTCTTGGATTGAAATATCTATAATTATCTATCTACTTTTTTAAAATCCCATCTGTCATCTGTAACAACGGGACAGTATTTCAATGTACTCGTATAACTGCCACGGGCCACTTTGGAATTTTATAATTTCTATATTGGCTCAGGTCTGGTCTGGTGAGAGGCATCGGCCGTGGCTAGTTACCACCCTACCAGCAAAGACGATGCTGTATAGACACCGTTGAGGTGACTTTACTTTCCCCTTCAAAGTTAATACGTTAACATCTTCGGCTGCATCATCCTTACCATCAGGTGAGATCGCAGTCGAGTACTAACTTGTATAATGTAAAAAAACTTTTCTAAACGTGGTGTGTTGATGAACTACGGCCTAAAACGCCGAAGTTTTCACGTAAAATAATCAGGTGTCTCCCTACACTTTCATCCTACCTAACTCAGTAGACGGTAGTAACTCAAGTTTACTCAGTAATTTTCTTATTGAACTTTTAAATCTTTCGCGCAATAAATGTCCGGCTGCGAACGTGCCGGGGTGTCACGTAAACTCCAATCGTGGACAGATAATAAAGCGTCCGCCCACGAACCACTCTATAACGTGATGCGAGAAGCCCCCTGTATACAAAACGTGTACGTAGGCCTCCGGGAACTGTTTGACGCTTCAGTTGGTATCGGCATTATCGGACAGGGCGAAGACGCGTGGAACTCGATTTCGATGGGTTTATGACGCTATTGCGGATAAAAAGATTGATAAAAGAAAGTTTCTGAAAATACCTACCTACGTAAGCATCCTCTTCTCTATTTAATACAAGTTAACGAAATGTTGAAAAAGATATAAAACCATTTGTCCAAAGTTACAGCTTTCTCACACCGAATGCAATGATGAATCTGAAAGGGAGCTTAAGATAAGTAGAATTTATAATTTTAATACAAGTCTTATGTTTATAGTTTTTAAAAAATTACTTATTAGAAGAAAGTTTCTTTTCGGAGGGTATCATAGGGTGAAAGAAAATGGATTCTTTTGTATGGCGCAAATCCCGTCACAGCATAAATCTAAGAAAGTAGAAAGTTTTTTCTACTGGTTAACAGAATGGACACGAATGCAATCGCGTATAGACTTATAGAGATTTGGTACTTTGAACTCGTTACTGCGAGCTAACTGAAGACAGCGCCATCTATCGTGTGATGGGTGAAATTACACATGAATGTATAAAATGGAGTTTTCTTAGATCTTTTTTTACCGAGTATTCCCCGATTTTATTATTTCGAATATATATTAAATATTTGCACGCATTCTATGGATATACACTGCCCACTTTTGATATACAAAACATCCTTGTAACATCTATAATGCAAATAGAAAATATTCTATTCTATTCACGGCAAAGTTGGCAAAGTTTAAATAGAAAATCTCCAAAAGTGTTTTCAGAATATCAATGCCCACCTAGTAATCAGAAGGAATCGAGACAGTAACAAAAGCAATATAACTTTCCTTATTGGATACACGGGGACAGTCGGAGTCGGTCAGACGTATAATTAGGGACCAACTTTAACTCGATTTGGGATGCGTTATGATGCGGCAGGCTACGTTCAACGTCAAACTTTAAAATGTACTATCAACATTCGTCCCAGTCCCTAATCACTTTTATGTCCCACTGCTGGAAATCGGATCATCTTAGACCAGTGCTCGAATTGAACCGAAACGCACCGGAACGGCGTTCCGGTTCGTGAAATCACCGTACCGGTTCCTGAAATCAGCGTTCCGTTTCGTGAAATTTATCGAGAGCGTTCCGAACTCCGAAATAATTGAGATCGTACATTTTTATTACAATGTTGTGGCTCTACCAATAGATAAAAATACTTTCTCCATATAGTTAAAAGACCTAATATTAAAAAAAATGAATAGGAGTACTGCGAAGGGATAGCGTTCCGGTTCGTGAAATAGTTCAATTCGACCACTGTCTTAGACAATATTATCATACACGTTTGATAACCTTCGCACATCTTTGAACTCACAATCATGCAGAAAACGAGAGAAGTGGCATCCTTACATGGTCGATGCCCAGCAAACTCGAACGAAACATTTTTTTTCTTGTTTCTGATACAAACCGCTAAGGCGTAGAACACCCTTCCAGCTTTTGTGTTCCCAGTCAAATATAATAATCTGTTTCATTTAAGAGAAAAGTAAATAGGCATTTTCAGGCAAGCTCATTCCATCATTGACCTCATACAACATCATTGCTGTCCACCAGACATGATTGTAGTCAAGCGCAAACCTATTTTTTTCTATAGATAGGTATGATATGTACGTTTTGCTTATACACGTAAGAGCATCCTCACACAATGTTGACCCAACAAACTTTATTTGAATACAGCGTCATATAGATCCATCTGATGTAGCAAAATAATTTTCTTGTTCATTGGGTATCATGGACTTTGGCGAAGTAACATCTGCGTTTATCAAACATTCCA
Source organism: Coenonympha glycerion (assembly GCA_963855885.1). Taxonomy (NCBI): domain Eukaryota; kingdom Metazoa; phylum Arthropoda; class Insecta; order Lepidoptera; family Nymphalidae; genus Coenonympha; species Coenonympha glycerion. The sequence goes on from OY979639.1 coordinate 12,031,054, forward strand.
ATCATGTTTATTCATTTCCGTATCAAGTTTTCGCATCAAATGCAAATTTATCGGAAGTTCTTAACTTGTGGCCTTTAAAAACCTCCGCGAATGCAAAACTCGCAAAGTGTCAAAGTTTGAGATCCCCTCTTCTATTTTCTATACAAATCCTCTCGCAAGTCATCTTAAAACGTTGAACGTCTTTTAGTTGCAGCGGTGAAGTACGGTTTAAGATAAGTACTGCGGTTGGAAGAATCTTGAAAAAATTTAATACAAGCTCAAATTTTTATCTGGAGTTTTCGTACTTTAGAATTTTAAGATTTCTAATTTCGCTCAGGTTTAGTCTGGTGGAAGGCTTCGGCTGTGGCTAGTTACCACACTACCAGCAAAGACGCACCGCCAAGTGATTTTGCGTTGCGGCGCGATGCTGTGTAGAATGCGCTAGATATTGCTTATTTTCCAAGTTAGCACGATAACATTCGTCTGTATCGCCACTTTTCATCGAGATTGCATCGTGTATAAAAATATGTCGATTGTTTGCCATTTACTTGTGTTCAGTGGACTAGTCCATTAAAAATAATATTATACATAGTCTATGGCAACTCTGTACACCAGGTTTAATGTTTCAATTACACCTTGATATCTGGCCTGCTTTGTCAGGGCATGTACTGCATCTATCCTATCATAAGTAATACGGCTTATGTATGATTTACATCACCGATGCTGGAGACAGCGTGTTAGCCGACGAGCGAATACATAATTGTAGCCACGTGGTTCTAACGTGTTTCTAGTGACATTGCGTCTCTGAAATTAAGGGACTGTTTGATATCAGTTTACAGTACGAATTCTCTCGTGGGTCTAGCGGTTAGAATGTTCTACAACGAGTCACTATTATAATCTCATTTACCTAACTCAGTAAAAGTATTATTACATAAAGTATACAGTAGACATTAGGGCACATAGGCAACTGGGAGTGTTTGATCTGCAAATAAAAACAGATATTGAACGAAATCAATAGTCACTAAATTGCGATAGAGTCTACTCTATAAGCATCAGGGTGTTGCTTCTCTTTTGTTTGTTCAATGAGCCAGGTGCCGGTCTATTTTTGATAGTATAAGGGACTGTTTCACAATCTACAGATACACTTTATCCAGCAATATTGGGAATCTGTCAAAATGTCAAGTTTATTCGTTCTCGTAAAGTTTATCTGGTAATTGTGAAACAGACCCTAAATTTTCTATGACAAAACAGGGTTTAAAGTTTTAATAGCCTTGGCATAGGGCTTGCTTCCTAACTACAAATTGATGCTGACAACTGACAGATTTTCAAAATGCTTCAACAAACGGACAATGTTCTTAATTTAGCTGCAACGTCAAAAAAAGAGGAGGTTCTTAATTTAACTGTATTTTTTTTAAGTTTGTTAGCTCAGAACTTTCGACTGGATAAACAGATTTCGAAATTTTATTTGAAAGCGAATGCATTCCATGTGATCCCATTTCAATTTGATCCAGTCCTACAACCGTATAAATATTCAAGATGTGCGCGACATGGACAAACAATTCATTATCACGGCAACCGATTTTGATTTTCTTAATGAAAAGGAAGAGTAGAAGTCGAATTCTTTTGTTAAAAATACTCGGAATCGATCCTAGAACGTAGTAAATCACAATGTAACCTGTTAACTACTCGAACAATAAGGCAGCTCATTGGCTAATGCTGTTCATTTTATAAGTGGATCATATATTTCAATATGGCATGACCGGAAGCAATATCCCGAGGCGTTAAACAAAAGGAACAGACCTTTAATAAGCTGCCATTATTTCAATGATATTGGAAAATTTTGCGAGGTGCGGCCGCCAATAAGTCTCCGTGGCCCGAATTTCATAAGGATCGCTATTATATTGGTCGGCGATTTTAGATTTAATTAAGCTAAGTGAATGATTTTGGGGGAATTATCTCTGGTGTTTGGATCCGAACGAATTATTTCGAACACGGAAGCAATCTGCTAAAGTGACAGTTTTTAGGCCGCTTTGGTTGAAAAAGGTACAAGTGTTAATATAATAGTTGTTTGATGTTTTCAGGCTTCTAGCACAAATCCTGTTTGAAAACAGGAAATCTGATGTAATGAAATCTGCACTATGCATGCAAAAGAATTTTTTACGTGTATAGCAGCGCCATCTCTTGAAGCAACAATTTATTAGTTGTGACAGTAAAATTTTGTAAGACTAAAATTAACATTCAGTACCTGGAAATGGAGCTATAAAATTATTAAACAATTGAGATGAGACCCGGCCCCGATCCGGCTGTAATGCGACATTCGACATGCTTCATGCTTGGTTCCATTCAATAAAAGTTGCACTTTAATAACATATTAATCACAAAGTTATCGTCAAAGACTGTCATTGCAAGGTAAGGTGAGAAAATAAACTTTTATTTTTTTTGTTTCTTGTTTCCTTCTCTACACCCTACAATTTTGACTCGGTCCATTACAGTACCCTTAACCCCATATCGATCGACCAGTTTATATGATGATCATATAGATAAGTCAAATGACTAAGACTGCAGGTCGTATGCCAAGTGAACGTCGCTCTTAAACTTTCGGCCCGAAAATCGTTACAGCACACAAGTTAACTTTTAGCCCGCAAATTAACGTTTCCACACACAGTCCCAGCCCACTTCAGCCAGCGTCTATCGTATGAGTATTAACTGAAACAGAAGGAGACGTCGAGAAGCCGCCGGCAAAGCAATCAATCACTCTGCGATGATCCGACGTCACTTGTCTTGATGCTTCACGTCATCAATCACTGACACGAAGATTTGAGTTAAGTACTAGAAGTGTTAACTTGCAATAAGAGAGTTGAAATATACATTCCATAAAGTCAGCGTAAATCGAAAGACGTGAAATAGATGACGCCGAGGTCAGTGTCACTAAATAATGATCCCACGTCACTTGTCTTGATGTCGTCATCAATTAAATAAAGGGGGCTATTCACGTACGTTTTCACACAGTTAGTGATGTGAAACAAGAAAAAAAAATACCGCTGAAAAATTAACTTTACGTCTTTTGGTGTAGAGTTGAGAGTGTAAAATTGAATGTATTTTATAATAAAACAATTCTCGACTTTGACGCGCGTTATATTGCGTTTTGAACTACATTACAATTAATTTTTCAGTGTTCGCAAAAATTTTTTTCATTATTCATATTGCCTACTTATAAACGTAAATGCTATCACCTTTTTAATTAAACATTTAACTTGACAAAATGTAGCCAACGCATTACGTGAATAACCCCCTAGGTCAACTAAACATTTCAACATAAATGCACCTTTAACGCAACCTACACTGCCTGCGTATTAAAAACAACACAATTGAACGTCAAGCAGATGACGCCAGGATAATATTGTCCAAAGACGATGACCATGGACTTCCGTCATTGATACCTGCGTCAATCCATCATCTATGAATATTTCAGAAAACACTCCACTAAAATAAATTCACTAACACAATATTATTATAAAGTAACTAGTAGGGCGCGTGGGTGCGCGGGCCACACGTGGCCCGCGTGCTGTCTTCCCGCCTATAAAGGTATCGAAACCCTCAGTCATCTTTTCCCATACATTTTCTATGGAAAAAATAAATTCCGCCATTTTGAATTTTTTTTCTATCCATCAAATGGACCTTCGAGTCCTGATCAGTTCTTGTCAAGAAACCATTCTTCCATCTTTTATACTTTCCGTGATATCGGCGAAATTCGAATGGCGGCCATTTTGAATCCGCCATTTTGAAAAATTTTTCAGCTCACTGCCAATTGGATGACGTTTCAAATGACATTTGGTCGAGCACCTCCCACCTATCTCCGATACCCTTGGCTGTGCTCTTCATCCGTCTCCGAAATCCTCAATCATCAGCTCTCTCCGTATTTTTCCTCCGAATGAATTTTTCTCCTCTATACGAAATGGTAATTGAAAAAAAAATTTTTCATACAAAATTGTTCAGGAGAGGTGATCAATGAGTGAATGAATCAGCACAAGCAGCTATATATATAGTAACTAGTAGGGCGCGTGTGTGCGCGGGCCACACGTGGCCCGCGTGCAGTCTTCCCGCCCATAAAGGTATCGCCGTCATCTCCATCGCCTATTGGAATCCGATTGGCAGTGAGCTGAAAAAATTACCAAGGAGCACTGTCATGGTTTTAAAGATAGTTAAGGGCAGTTCGAGCAAAAAATACGCTGAACCTCATCGGATGAGGTTCAGCGTATTTTTTCTTCGAACTACCCGTAACTATCTTTAAAACCATGACAGTGCTCCTCACTCATCATCCAAATCATAGATCATTGTCTCTTCTCATAGTATGTACATTTTCCATGAAAAGATAAATTCCGCCACAGTGAATTATTTTCCATGCATTCCGTAGAACTTGAGATCCTGATCACCTCTTGCTAAGAAACCACTTTCTTATCTTTTATACTTTCCGAGATAGAACAACACGAAATTTGTATGGCGGCCATCTTGAATCCGCCATTTTGGTTTTTTTTCAGCTCACTGCCAATTGCGTGAAGTTCCGAGAATTTTTTGTTTCAGCAGGCCCCACCTATCTATAAAACCCAGCCCGTGCTCCTAATACATCTTCGAAACCCTCAATCATCATCTCTTGCCATATTTTTCTCTAGTGATTCTCTGAAAAACATCATCAAAACCTTGCATAGTTACCAACTTTTAGTGTCTTTAATATTCTCCATACATTTTCTATGGAAAAATAAATTCCGCCATTTTGAACTTTTTTTTCATTCATCGAGTAGACATTCGGACCTTGATTATCTCTTGTCAAGAAACCGTTCTTCCATCTTTAATACTCTTCGAGATGGACACCGATAAAGTTTGTATGGCGGCCATCTTGAATCCGCCATTTTGAACTTTTTTTCAGCTCACTGCCAATTGCATGACGTTTCGAATGACATTTGTTCGAGCACCCCCCACCTATCTTCAATACCCTCCCCGTGCTCTTCACCCGTCTTCGAAATCCTCAATCATCAGCTCTCTCCGTATTTTTCCTCCGAATGAATTTTTTTCCTCTATACGAACCCATCCGTGAAAAAAAAATTTTTCATACAAAATTGTTCAGGAGAGGTGATCAATCAGTGAGTCAGTCAGTCAATCAGTGAATCAGCACGAGTAGCTATATATATATATATTAACTAGTAGGGCGCGTGCGGGCGCGGGCCACATGTGGCCCGCGTGCTGTCTTCCCGCCCATAAAAAATCCCTTCAATATTCCCCATACATTTTCTATGGAAAAATAAATTCCGCCATTTTGAATTTTTTTCTATCCATCAAATAGACCTTCGAGTCCAGATCACTTCTTGTCAAGAAACCATTCTTCCATCTGTTATACTTTCCGAGATATCGGCGAAATTCGTATGGCGGCCATTTTGAATCCGCCATTTTGAATTTTTTTTCAGCTCACTGCCAATTGCATGACATTTCAAATGACATTTGGTCGAACACCCCCCACCTATCTGCAATACCCTTGGCTGTGCTCTTCATCCGTCTCCGAAATCCTCAATCATCAGCTCTCTCCGTATTTTTCCTCCGAATGAATTTTTCTCTTCTATACGAAATGGTAATTGAAAAAAAATTTTTTCATACAAAATTGTTCAGGAGAGGTGATCAATCAGTCAGTCAGTGAATCAGCACAAGCAGCTATATATATATTAATGATGGTAAAATTTCAATGGATTTTTTGGGAACGAAGCTGTGCCAGACTCATCTGCTTTGAATAGCAAGTAGACCGTCTTCGATCTATTTATGTTCTTCGCTTTCTAGATATCTCTAGATATTCTTTCCGTCTTTGTATTCGCTGTCTAGTCATGGGAACACCTCCTTTGCAGGAGTTATACTACGTTAGTAATATTATATATTCGTTGGTTATACTGTGAGTTTCCCGTTCTTCATTGTAGAGTCTGCACATGCCTGTGTCACGACTCACGGTCCTTGATGTTAAATCTATGATAATAACATCAAGATGAGCCCATCCGAAAATTTTACGTAAACCTTCTTCATACAAGAAAATGTAGCGCCATATGTCGAAACTCCTGCGAAATACTGCGTAGGCTTACAGCTTACTACTGACGCTGGAGGGGGGTTTTGCTCCCATAAACTGGCGACATTTTTTCGCGCGGTCGGCCGGGTCTATAGTATAGTTGTCTTTGTGTTAAACATAATATTATAATATGTTTGTTCAAGCTACAATGCCCCGTCAGTGTCTTGGGCAGAATATTAAGAAAAATCCATTCTAAACTGCCACATCTTGTAAAGACAAAAATCATTTATATCCTTGCATGTACCGAGAGATATTTTAATGATGGCTTCAGCAAATCCGTACAGTCTGTTGAGTGTTAAAATGACTTGTCATTTAGTAATGATTTTATTTTCATTACCCACGACGGAACGGAGTACGGGTATATGCGTTTAGGGTGAGAGACCGTTTGTACATTAGTTGGTTGATGAAATTTTATTATTGTTTGTGTGTTAAATTGTTCACAGAAAACGAATATCCAATAAAAAAAATGTTTGTTTGTTTGTTTGTTTGTTTGTTTGTTTGTTTGTGCACATCCAATGTTCCCATTTATTTCCACAACGGCTGAACCGATTTAAATTCAGTTTTCTGTATAATGTTTGGTATTCATTGGCGATGGTTCGTAGATAGTTGTTACGAACATCGATCACCAGGGGGCGCCATAAAAAACATTTATAGTGCAAACGAATGTTCCCATTTATTTCAAAAACGGCTAAACTGATTTCGATACAGTTTTTAATAAAATATTAGTGACTTATTGGCGATGGTTCGTAGATAGTAGTTACGAACATAGCTCACCAGGGGGCGCCATAAATACATTCGGAATGCAAACGAATGTTCCCAATTTAAGCTTTTGGAATAAAAACGACCAAATCGATTTGGATACATTAATAGATAGTTGTTACGGAAATCACTCACCAGGGGGCGCCACAATAAACGTTTCTTTATAATTTGGTAGCGAAATTTTCTAATGTGTCTTATAATGTTTCTAGTAAACTCCTAGTGTTTGAGATTGTTTGATATATTCTAACGAGGCTCACACATTATATTTGGTGACGAAGACATTATATCTGATGATGCAACTTGGGATTGAGTGTTACTCAACAATCGTAACTATTAAAATACTTGGAGCTTGGGACCCATTAGGTTTCGTTTAACTATTCATTATAACACATTTGATCTGATGACGAGGGTCAATGATGCCTTCCGACGCTGCATAGAGGAGATAGTGGCTAGTTTAAAAATTAATTTTTATTTTGTAATAATATAATAGGTACTTATACTAATTGAAAAAGTATAAAACAAGTGGAAAATTAAAAAAATTTTAAACACCCACGACTCTTATAGACTTGAAATTGAAAAAGGATTAAATAATATTTTTAAAACTCCCCGACTAAAGGAAAGTAAGAACTAAGAACCTATCAGTATAATTACAAATCCAAGAAAATCCGTCGGAGCTGCCATTGACATTTCTGTTTCCAATATCAATTCATGCAGTTAGTACCTATAGGTAAGCTTACCGGTAGCTTATTATAAGAAGTATCAAGAAATTGAATTAGTTACCAAATGAATAAAGTAAACACACACACTGGTAAACAGCAACATCTTGCACCATCAACACCGGCACAGGCAGAACATAGCAGCTCCGGCGGATTTTCTTGGATTTGTAATTATACTGATAGGTTCTTAGTTCTTACTTTCCTTTAGTCGGGGAGTTTTAAAAATATTATTTAATCCTTTTTCAATTTCAAGTCTATAAGAGTCGTGGGTGTTTAAATTTTTTTTAATTTTCCACTTGATTACGCACCGCGCCTGTGCACGATGAATCAGCGGGCAACTGCCGGGCCCATCAGAGCAGTCCAGCGGATTCTCACAGGCAGCGGCGGTGGCGGGTCGAAAAAGGCCCGCCAAAAAATTTTATTAGGCGTTTTGCACTGGGTTTAATCCCGCGGCACAGAGTGACTTACTACTAGGTACTTACCGGCGCATGGAGACAGCCAGCACGTGGAATCCGGGGAGTGTGTTCGTGTAGAATGAAATGTGGTGTGTGGTGCCTGCTGTGTCAAATGCAGAAGAACACACTCGCCCTCCTCTGAAGGGTCTTTCGCGGCGGCGGCACGAATTCGCGGGTAGCGAAGCGAGTCCGCGGCGGCGTGGTATCCAGATCGCGCGGGAGCACAAAAAACAGTGTTCCGGATCGTCAAATGGGCCCGCGGCGTTCGAACGAAGCGGCGGACAACACAACACACGAAGGAGCGCAATAAATAGGGCTCGTAAAAACTAAACGACACGGCGTGGCCGGCAAATCTTCACGCGGGCAACGCGGACCTTGCGGTATGACCGTTTCAATCGGCATGTAGGACCGGACTGCGCGCGCGTCGCCGATGCGGGGAGGCGCGATGCGCGGGGGGCAGTGATAGCCGACCGACGCGAGGCGGCCTAGCGTAAACTGGAGTGCTAGCGTAAAGCGCGAACACCCCCGCCAGTGGACCCATGGATTTGGAGTCCACTAACAATTGGGCAACCGGGATAAGGAAGAGACGGCTCGCTGCAAAACCGAATCTCCGACCATTACCTCGGCAACTCTGGGAACCCCATCGGATCCATATATCAATTTAAGAATGCGTCCACGACGCCAGCACAAAGGCAACAAATTAGGCTCCTTAACTAGGACAAGATCACCAACCTTAGGTGGGTCGGTCTTGTCTGACCACTTAACGCGCTGCTGCAAAAGATGCAAATATTCTAAATTCCAACGATGCCAGAAATTTTGGGTCATCTGCTGTAGCAATTCGAAACGAGACAACCGTGAGACCTTCACGTCCCTGAAGGGGTACTCGGGCAGGGCGTTAAGGGGTTCACCAATTAGGAAATGACCGGGGGTTAAAACTTCCAGGTCATTGGGATCGGACGATAAGGGGCAGAGTGGCCGAGAATTGAGGACAGCCTCAATCTTACAAAAAACGGTAGCGAGCTCTTCAAATGTCAAAATGGTTTCACCTATCACGCGTCGGAGATGCGTCTTTGAGACCTTGACGACGGCTTCAAAGATCCCGCCCCAGTGGGGACAAGCTGGCGGGTCAAAGGTCCAAGTTATCCCCATCTTGGACATTGCCGTGCCGAGGCCTATCTTATTTTCATTCAAAAATTGGACGACTTCCTTCAAATATCTATCGGCACCCTTATAGTTGGTCCCACAATCCGATCGGATCAGGTGCGGATATCCTCGGCGTGAAACGAAGCGGCCTAGCGTGGCTACAAAGGCTTCGGTGCTGAGGGCACTCACCAGTTCTAAGTGTACGGCCTTGGTAGCCAGGCAAACAAAAACGCAAAGGTAGGCCTTGAGGGAACGAGCATTGCGGAGGCTGGAGCTCTTGACGAAGAACGGCCCCGCAAAATCCGTCCCGACCGCCGAAAAAGGGCGCGAGGCCACGACACGGTCGGTGGGGAGGTCCCCCATAATGGGCTGCATGGTGCTGGCCTTCAGGCGGTAGCACGGAATGCACTTAAAAATGACGCTTCGGATGGAGCGTCGTCCCGATAAAATCCAAAATTCGCGCTGCAATATGGCCGAAAGGGCGTTGCAGCCAGCGTGGGCATTTTTGACGTGGTAATGCGTCACCAACAATTTTACAAAAGCGCTATTGTTCGGAAGCAATAAGGGATGACGTGCCCCATAGGGTAAGTCAGAATTCCGGAGGCGTCCACCAACGCGTATCAATCCGGTGTCATCCAGGAAGAGGTTTAAGCGGGCGAGCGAGCCTTTCAAAGGTAAACCTCGCTTCAGTGTCTCAATAGCGGACTCAAAATGCTCCAGTTGAACCAAACGTATCCAAAAGGTCCGGGCCTCCTGTCTCTCCAGGGGCGACAAGACCGGGTTCGACATTTTGTCGCGTGGGTTCCGAGCGTTGTGGGTGAAGCGCTGAATCCAAGCCGTCACCCCAATCAATTTATCAAGGGAACTGTAGCGTTCCTGAAGATAGCTCAGCGAATTGGCTGGCTTATCTTCCACAACTCCGACTCGCAAGCCAGGTAACACTTCGGGCTCGGAGAACCTACTCTGAGGCCAGGCGGACTCATTCCGAGTCAGCCAGTCAGGGCCCCACCAAAGAGAGTGGTTGACAAGGTCGGAAGCTTCACATCCGCGGGAAGCACAATCTGCAGGGTTCAGGTCCCCTGGCACATGTCTCCAGGTCAACGGGGTTTCCGAATTCTGGATTTGGGAAACCCGGTTGGCAACAAAGACTTCCAAGTTGTGGGGAGCGGCTCGCAACCAACAAAGGACAATTTCGCTGTCCGACCAGGCGTACACGTCCGTCAGGTCAACGATCGATAGGAGGGACGTACGCACATGGTTGAGAAGGCGCACCAAAAGAGCGGCTCCAGACAACTCCAATTTGGGTATCGTCAAGCGTGACCGAATTGGGGCCACTTTACTTTTCGCCAAGACAAGGTGGGTTGCGACCTCGCCGGTGTCACTGACAGTTCGCAAATAGACCACGGCTGCGTACCCTTTTTCGGACGCATCACAAAAGCCGTGGAGACTGGCGTGGCACCTTCCGGGCGGTAGGAAGCAACGAGGCATCGAAATCCGATTAACATTCGGAAGTGAGGCCACAAGGGAGAGCCACTCCTGTAGCTTGAGACCCTAACCTCCCTGAGGCAGTCGACAAAAGTATGGTCTGGCATACTGACTGCTGTAGATCCAAAGTCTCAGGGGAGGTGGCTAGGTGGCAGCTAGGGTGGCGGACACCTAGCGCGACGTGCCTTCACCAGCGGGAGCCCACTGACGGGGGTACTCCGGCTGGGGCGCAGCTAGAGAGGGGGAGGGTACCCAACGTGGGGACCATCCGGCATAACCAACCCGGGGTCGCACTATGCGGCTAGCATCCGGGGCGTGGTAGGGAGCGCCTCGACCTAGCACGGGTGGATGGCGCTCCAGTTGCGTCCACACATGGAGGGGAGGCAAAAACCTAGACGGTTCGACGCTCATTTGAGCGGCCGTCAGACCCCCGTCATAAAAATGCGAGGGGGGTGTGACCCTCCCCTGGGGGGTGGTGACCCCCCCCTGGGGGGGTGAAGCCCCACCGCCCCTAGGGCGCTGGTAATCAGCAGGGGACCGTTCACCCATTTGGGGCCGCACTATGCGGCTAACGTCCGGCACCCGGTAGGGATCGCCTCGACCTATGGTGGGTGGATGGCGCTCCAGTCGCGGCCACTCGTGTAGTGGCGGCGAGAACCGACGCGGGACGACGCCCAATGGGGCGGACGCGATATCCCCATCGTGATGACGCGAGGGGTATGAGACCATGCCGTGGGGGGGTGAAGCCCTCCTCCGGGGGGTGGAACCCCTACCTCCACTAGGAGGTTGGTGGTCCACCGGAGAACGCCTAACGGGACTGGTCGGGTGGCCAGGACTAGCGCCCCCGCCCATGGGGGGGGTGCGCGATCGAGCGCCCCCGCCCATGGGGGGTGCGCGACCCAACGTCCCGGCGACCGGAACCACTCCGGTTAGCGCACAAGAGGGCCGAATGGGCACCGCCGCAATGTGGGCAGGGCCGCTGGCGCGGGCAGTCTCTTACGAGATGCTGGCCCAGGCACGAGAAGCACCACTGGCGTGTCGACACGTATTCTCTCCGGGCCGCAACCGGTTTGGCCAGGAAGTGCGGACACGAGGAGACCTGGTGGCCGGGGTGCCGACAATAGGCACAGGGGGGGAGCTTCGTTGCCACGGCCCCGCTGTACTGTGACACCCGGCGACCTTCTCTGGCGTCGGCTCCACGGCCTCGCCGGTTGGGGCCGGTCCCCGCCGAAGGGCCAGTCCTTGCCCCACCCCCTCGGACATGCTCGGACCTCCCAGGGGCCACTCGAGGGCCGGTAACTCCAGAGTTATCGGCCTGGAGGCACTCCTGCTCCAAAAACTTCAGGAGGTCGGAGAAAGGGGGCAGGTAGGTTGCACCGTCCCCTCCGAAGCGCTGCTCGAAGCGGAGCTTAAGCTCCGACGGCAGGCGGGAGAGCACTATGTGCAACAACAAGAAGGACCACTGGTCGACGGGGAGATCCAATCGACGGAGAGCATTGGTGGCCACAATGCAAGGGTTTAGCAAGGCCTCTCTGAGGCCGGCCACCCCGGTGACGGCGGGCAAGGCGAGTAGCTGGGCTACATGTGCGTCGGCCAACCGGCGCACATTTTCATAGCGCCTGGCCAGCAATTCCCGAGCCGTGTGGTAGCTCTCCTCCGAGAGGTCGAGGTGTCGCACCACGTCCAGGGCCTCGCCCTGTAGCGAGGACAGTAAGTATGTCAGCTTCTGGGTGGGGGACAGGTCCTTCCTGGCGTGGACCAGACTGTCGAATAACGCCAGGAAGCCCATCCACTCTTGAAGCTGCCCACCGAATTTGGGCAGCTCGATCGTGGGCAGTTTCCCGAGTAATGCCGGCTGTGTGGGCGGTCGGCTGGGGGAGTCTCTAAAAGCGCCACTTCGACGCCTTTCATCAGCGGCGGTCCGGATCCCATGGGCGGCCTCCACCACCGAGTCCATCAGTTCGAAGAACTGGTCGTAATCGGCCTGAGCCGTCCTCAGTACCTCCTGTTCGGGACCGAGGGTGAGCAGGTCTTGAAAGGCCTGCTCCACGGAGGCCTGCCGAGTCCGCACCTGGTCCGCTCGGTGTAATAGGGCGGCGGTTCTATCTTCGCGGCCTATCAAACCCGCGGCGGACGTCGCCCAGCGAAGCTCAGACTGTATCTGTACAGCTAGCTTTTTTATGTTCGCGGACATTCTAACAAATTAAATGTAAACAAAATGTAAAAATAAAGTAATAATAAATTGAAAAGGCGGCCGGCAAGTCGGCGGGCGGCGCGAGTGCAAGCAATAATAAATTGAAAAGGCGGCCGGCAAGTCGGCGGGCGGCGCGAGTGCAAGCAATAATAAAATTAAAGCAATAGTAAACAAGTCGTATCGCGGTCGCGGTCGTACCGTAGTCGCAATGAACAAAGCGGCGCGACCGTAGTAGGTACGCGTGTTAAATTACGGCGAGCGGGCGGTACCGGCACGCAAGCAAAACTTAAAATAAAAATTAAACTTATAATTATAATAAGCGGAACGCGGCCGAAACGCGGCGTTGACGCAGCGGAACTGGCGGCGATTGCGGAATTTCCGCTAACAGCGCGGCGAACGACACGGCGCGTGGCGGAAAGCGGGATTTATGCCAGCGGCGCAGAAAATAAACGGCGCGGCGGGCAAAACCAGCGCAAAACGCAAAGCGAGGTGTAGACAAACCACGCTCACTGCTACCAATAATGATTACGCACCGCGCCTGTGCACGATGAATCAGCGGGCAACTGCCGGGCCCATCAGAGCAGTCCAGCGGATTCTCACAGGCAGCGGCGGTGGCGGGTCGAAAAAGGCCCGCCAAAAAATTTTATTAGGCGTTTTGCACTGGGTTTAATCCCGCGGCACAGAGTGACTTACTACTAGGTACTTACCGGCGCATGGAGACAGCCAGCACGTGGAATCCGGGGAGTGTGTTCGTGTAGAATGAAATGTGGTGTGTGGTGCCTGCTGTGTCAAATGCAGAAGAACACACTCGCCCTCCTCTGAAGGGTCTTTCGCGGCGGCGGCACGAATTCGCGGGTAGCGAAGCGAGTCCGCGGCGGCGTGGTATCCAGATCGCGCGGGAGCACAAAAAACAGTGTTCCGGATCGTCAAATGGGCCCGCGGCGTTCGAACGAAGCGGCGGACAACACAACACACGAAGGAGCGCAATAAATAGGGCTCGTAAAAACTAAACGACACGGCGTGGCCGGCAAATCTTCACGCGGGCAACGCGGACCTTGCGGTATGACCGTTTCAATCGGCATGTAGGACCGGACTGCGCGCGCGTCGCCGATGCGGGGAGGCGCGATGCGCGGGGGGCAGTGATAGCCGACCGACGCGAGGCGGCCTAGCGTAAACTGGAGTGCTAGCGTAAAGCGCGAACACCACTTGTTCTAAAGCTTATTCCTCCCTTCGCATGCAAGTTCGACTTTAACGGTTTTTTGCTACGGATCTCTAAAGTTACGGACGTAGTAAAAGCAGAACGGAAATTGAAAGAAAAATTTATGAGGAAAAAGGCGACGATTTGTGCAACAAATTTTATTATTACGCAGCGTATCTCCACATCAGGCTTTGACAATAAATACTCAAAGAACAGGAAGGGATTTGAAAGGTTACTTATTTGCAAACAAGACGTATAAAACCCCATCCCGATGCCCATTTTATCAAGTAAACTATTTAATATTACTCTTTAAGTTTTCTGCGACCGTCATCTTATAATCTTATGCCTATACCGATCAGCGAAGTATCTAAGTTGTTATTTATATGCTTTTGTCCGTATCATCTCTTATTATTTTAATCAAAAGACACATGTCAGCCTTAATGGATGCAGGGCCGTCAGAACGTGGCAAAGAAACCACATAGGTACTTTCGAAAAACATGATCCTCATTTTTGTGAAGTCAGATAAAAAGTCCGCTATGTTTAGGGAGCAATCAAACTCAGAGTCGAAAAGAGCTGTAAAGTAGTAATTTATAGTTACAAGAATGACTACCCGGCTTATTTATCTCGTAAGAGATTTGGGCTCATCGTTTCCTCTCCAGCTAGCTAAAAACTTATTGGGCTTCGGCGTTAGATTTCAATTTACCCAGAATTAGTATGCTACAGTGAATTGCACGGCCATTCTAAGAAGGAACCACCCGTCCCTCGCGTTCAGTACAACAATGGGGTAAGTATGTGAAACTCCATAAACTTCAGAAGGTCAAGTTATGGTGGTGGAGGCTCCGCGATACGCTCGCTAAGCAATGTGTATTCGTTAACAAATAGGTACAGAAGACGAGTCTGTTGGAATGGCAGGATATATAAAGGTCGCCTCTTGGATTAGTTAAGAGATAGAAATCTCCTAAGATTATTTCAGACTTTAGTATTAAATCATTTATATCTAATACGTGAAGAGGAAACTATTTCAAACAGAGGAAACATTATATAATATCTATTTTGAAATATATCGGGAGGAGTGCAATTCATTATAGCGAAGGTGTGTAGAAAAGTTAAATTAAAAATTAAATAAAATACTGTTCAAATTGGCAACGATCCTCACTTTGCCTGATACCTTATGGTAGGGTGGTACCCAGCCACGGCTAAAGCTACCATTTAAGTGCTTAGAAATTATAAATCTTAAATTGAGTGGGAATCGAAGCTAAAACCTATCGTTATAGGTACCACTTATATGTATACCAGAAAATACCAAAGAAATATCACATTGTAGGTACTCGTATATTAATATTCAAATTATCTTTATTTCACATAGGCTTGACTTACAGGCACTTTGGAAGGTCAATACGATATATTTTGTATAGTGATAACTCTATTTTCCTCTAAAACTAGAGTTCCAACTTAAAAACTGATTGAACTTGTACAATTGTAGCATTTTACTACCATTACCAAGAATTGGCGTATACAAATAGGTGCAACTTACAAGAGAGATTTTCTACCTCAAGATAAACTGTCAACACTTTGTAAATAGAGCAATATGTTTGTCCAACCTTTACAAATGTGATATACATTTTGCCAGAACATTTGCGGGAACACCTCACCTCACATAAGGAGGAAGTTGATTCCACATTTTGCACGTACGCGGAATAAATGATCGGGAACTGGAAGTGGAAGAATGCCAAGCATCCACGGCATAAGATATTTGTTGGATGTTTCGTATGAATGCGGTAGATGACTCGAATTCAAATAGTACGAGTACCTATTTACCTACCACCATACCACCAAAATATGCACCAAAGTCACCTATATGAACCTAAGGATAAGCTCTGAATATTTTAGTTAAACCTTCTTCATACGAGAAAAAGTAGCATAATCTGTCGAATTTCCCGCTAACACGCCAGAATTTATGTCGGAAACCGTCACTGTGGCAACTTATAATAAGTATAGTGATCTGAGGTATGGACCGTAAACAATACTGCTGTCGGCTTACTACTGTCGCCGTTGGTGTCAAAACAAACATTTTTAACACCAGTAAACTGGCAATGTTTTTTTGCGCGGTTCTCCGGGTAATGTGTATAACTTTGTTTTCACAAATCTACCCTTTAAGTGAAGGTTTGTCGATTTCGCACTTAACCACACGTCTATACTTAGTCCCGAAAATATTTTGAAGTCTGTAGCATATTAAAACTCTTGTTAAAATCATAATTTTTAACATACTAGTTTTCGCCCGCAACTCCACCCGTGTGAAATTCGGGTTCTCAGCAATCCCAAAATTGAAGTTGGAGTTTTCCTTAAAGCTAAAACTGTTGAACAGATTTGGTTGAAATTGGAAATGAAAATAAATACTATATTATTTATACGAGATTGGCTAATACAGAGTTATACGCGGGTAAAGCCTGGGCAGAAGCTAATTATTTATCTATTTTAATATTTTTAGTGACCACAGATTATAAAAAGAGACCAGAGGTCCACGCTTCACTAGCACCTCTAGCGGTGAAATCAGGCGCAATAACCTTCATTCCATTACAGTATGTCGGTGCCCTACCGAGCTTGAGGTTAAAATTGTCCTCCAAAATTACTTCCGAAGTTTAACGGGCGAAGTTAAATAACTGGTAATGGACACACTTTGACAATAAAATTTTCACAGCTCCGAGCACTTAGTTGTCGGATAAAGTTGGGCAAGGTATACATTGCGGAGTTCTGTTAGCTGATAGAGGTGCATAAGCTGGTTAAATGGGGGAAGCTACCACAAATTATGAATTTATTGAACGTTGGGACAGACACCCGCAATCACTATAAACTTATGCAAAAGAAGTTATTGTAAAGTGAAGGAAGGGCGACACTTACAGTAAGCCTAGTCCACAAGTTCAAAGTCGCTCAGCGTGCTATGGAGAGGGCTATGCTGAATGTTTCTCTGAAGGATAGAATCCGCAACAAGGACATCCGTAAGAGAACCAAGGTCACCGACATAGCCCAACGGGTTAGTAAACTGAAGTGGTAGTAGGCGGGCTATATCTGTCGTAGAACCGACGGCCGTTGGGGCAGACCACCAGACGTGTTCTGGAGTGGAGACCGCGAACCGATAAACGCAGCGTAGGACGACCTCCTGCCCGCTGGACCGACGACCTGAAAAAGGTCGCTGGTAGCGGGTGGATGAGAAAAGCGGAGGACCGTGTGTGATGGCGCGCTCTCGAAAAGACGCAAATTTGCCTTTATAGCAGTGGACGTCTATAGGCTGATTAAGTAAAGTAAGTAAGAAGGAAGGTAAAGGACCCTCCAAGTCATCTCTAGTGAAAATTGGTAACAGCGTACATTTATTTTATCATTACGATATTATTTTATTATACACATTTCAACACTTTTTCCTAAGACATCTGATACAAAAGTGGGTAACACAAAAGGTGTTTGCTATTGTTTACCACATACCTAAATAAACAAGAATCTCTTCGAGACACAATGGGTCAGCTAAGTAACAACAAAGAAATTTGATACACCCGTGAATGGAGGTACATTTTCCTTAGTATCTATAAATAATATCTTTAGTTGAGTGTTACCAATATTGCCTTTCGCCTCTTGTGTGGAAAATTTCTTATAACTGTAACTTAGAAACAATACCACGGAACACCTAGTAGTACCTACGTTAGGTACAGAAGGCTCACTCGGCAAGATGCTTAAAAGAAATAGCGACTCTAGCGCTGACACATAAAGTGCAATTCACTTCGCAAAAGCGCACGGCCACGCCTCTCATATCCACCTAAAGCGGTGCTCTCTTTCTATCACGTAACTATATCTCTTTCGACATACTAGGGCTACCCTGCATGTCGGGCGCTCGCAGTGCGTGAATAGACCGTACAAGAACTAGCCCGTACAACTTGTCCGACGCGCGGCAACCGTCTGACCTAATGCCGTCTGGACGCCTACCTGTAGTGGTCGATCACGTGACAAGTGAACAACCCTTCGTAATCTGGTAAATAGATGCCAACTTTTGTTCTAAACAACTTTTTAATTGAAAGCTACTGAGATAGGATCTCTTGAAAGTGCTTTGGATAGGTATGTTGGTGGTTACGGGTTGGTTGACTTCATACACCATTTCAACCTTAAGTTAAACTCTGTCTTTCAGTTTTCCTTACGATGAGGTTTTGTTGTGCGCAAGTGCTATTAAAAAGTTCAGAAACAACATAGGGCATGCTTCGGATTCGAACCCCAATCCCCAAAACATTTTTCAGTGTTTCTTTATCATACAAGCGGATCATTAGCCAGATAATCGAACTGCAACACTCAAAAAGAAAACCATGCAAAAAAAGCGTGGGAAAACTCGGAACAATCATTTTGGAATAACGCCTAAAACAAAACTCCATTTTATATTTTCATGTGTTATTTCCCTCATCACTCGATAGACGGCGCTGTCATTAGTTCGCTCGCGCTAACGAGTTTCTCATACCGTTCGTTCGTTCGTTTCAGCCGACGGACGTCCACTGCTGGACAAAGGCCTCCTGCAATGATTTCCAGCCCGCACGGTCCTGCGCTAACTGTATCCAGCGCCTTCCCGCGACCCTTTTAATGTCGTCAGTCCATCTGGTCGGAGGCCTGCCAACACTGCGCTTACCCGTACGGGGTCGCCATTCCAGTACTTTGGGTCCCCAACGTCCGTCGGTCCTACGAGCTATGTGTCCCGCCCATTGCCACTTCAGCTTCGCGATACGTTGAGCTATGTCGGTGACTTTGGTTCGTCTACGGATCTCCTCATTTCTGATTTGATCCCGCAGAGAAACTCCGAGCATAGCTCTCTCCATCGCCCGCTGAGTGACTCTGAGCCTTCTTATGAGGCCCATAGTAAACGACCATGTCTCAGATCCGTATGTCATCACTCCGTCATCATCCGTTTCTCATACCAAATCTATATAAATGTAGTAAGAGGAACTTTCATTTTAGATTTTCGTAGTTTTTCTTCGTAAAGGGATTTTCGTCAAAAAAATCCATTTGTTAGCCCCCTTCGCGATACCATCCGTAAAGAAACTGTTTTAAAAATATGGCACTTATTCAGTTTCGTAAAACCAATATTAATTCCTTCAAGATATTTATTGTTTGCAAACTAATCTATGAATTGTACCTTGTAATAGGCATTGGGGCATGTAATAGGCATTCCCAAATAATGTAGTATTAAATCAAACTCTGATAACATTGATTCAAGGTATGCTTAGTTCAGATTGCATACCTACGAGCCATATTCGATCTGTCTAAGGCTAATTTATGCGTTTAGTAAACCGCAGACATTTGACAAGTCACAAAATATTAAGTGGTCTCAATCCCTTTAGTAACCTCAGAAAGACGCAGGTCATCTCTCTGAATGATTAGAGTTTATCCATAGCCCAACACTGGCCAAATGCAGGAGCTAAGGAAGAAATATTAAGGAATTAAACACAAAGAGCTTAATACAATTAAACATGTATTTTTTAATTCATACAAATAAGGTGCGTGTCATGGATTCGAATTTCGAACATCATTGAATATTATATATGTGCGTTTTTACGTACATTTACCTTTACATATCCTGAATATTACTGTATATGTATACAGTCATATTCAGTCCTTGGAAACAATGAAAATATTTCAGGAATAACATTAGAAATTAATAATTTACAGAAATTACATCCTAATTGAAGCCAAATGCTTATTGCAGCCCCTTGCAGCCCCGTTGTCTTGAGTCTGCTCTGCCTACTCTAAGCCCATAATATATTCAGGGACAATCTAATTTCAAGATGAATCTATACTACAATAAGTCGTTAATATTGACCTAAAGCTATTGTAATTTAATATCAACAAAAATTGATAGACTATGTTTGGAGGATGATTTAAGGATTATAATATTCATTTTGATTTGAGTTGCAAAAGATAATAATATTATAATATAAAAACATAATAAAGATTATTATAAACAAAAAAGTAAACTAAACACCCCTTTTTTTTTTTTTTTTTATCGTGGGGAATCCTCATGGATACCCAGTCGCCCGGGAGAGCGGCTGGGTTATGCCGGACTCTTACCGGCTAAACCCCACGGTGTTTCCTCCTCGCACCGTATGACGGGAACACGGGAACGCTTGCGCAAACCTCCGCGAACCCGCCGGTGCCCGGCCGCTTCCGCAGCCCCTCCACGAGGTGGAGCATGGAGCTCCCCTCCAAAGCAAGGCCCGCCAGAAACACCTTAGCGGGCCTTACCTCCTCGGCGCCCATCCGTAAGGCGACGGACCCCCCCGGGACCGCCACCCAGGGGCCGTGGGCACGGGTAAGCCGATACCTGCGAAGCTTGCTCCTGCACTTCGCAGGCATCGATATCCCATACCCCGCGGCGGATCTGATCTTTGGCTCCGCCGCAAACCACCAAACGGCCGCAGAGGACAGGGAGAACGGCAACGACACACCGACACTCCTCTTCCCCTGCGGCCCCGCCGCCGACGCATCTAACGGTGCGCCACCGTTTGGTCGCGGGAGATAGGGCGAGCGGCAACGACACACCGACACGCCTCTCCTCCCGCGACCCCTCCTGGCTGCAGGAGACAGAAAACTCTGTCCCCCGCAACCCTCTTGGACGCATCCAGAGCGGGCCCATCTCCAGGCCCACTCCGAGCGTCCCCTCCTGGATTCCTTTTGGCTTCACCGTGGGGCCCAACCACGGCTACTGAGCCCCCCCATCGCGACAAGATTGGAATCCATCGGGGGGGAAACTAAACACCCCTGTCTACCAAGTTCAAAAACGAGCAAAAAAAAGGAGCCCCCTTTAATTTTTTTTTACTATTTATTTCTACAGTAAACATAATATAATGTAGTGTTATACACTACCATCTTACTCAATCAACCCTTCAGTAACCCCAACCTACAAACTGACAATCAGTTGCCTCGTCTGTAGCCTACGCCCACCTTCAAACCCCAAAGCACGTCACTAGATAATAAATCGGAAAAAGGCACGTCACTAACGAGACGTAGCCAACAGTCAGTCAGTCGCTCTCGGACAACCGATCCTCTCGGACGCGTTCAGTCCCTCCAATTTAAAACGGCTCACTAGGCCGCTATGTGAAGCCGCATCAGGGCTCCAGACTTCCCCTGGAGTGAGCACAAGTTTGCTGGTCGCTTCGCGACTGCCTTAAAATGGGCATCTAAGCCCCCCTCGCTCGCGCATCGCGACTGGCGCGAGCGACATCTTTTTCAACATGGCTGGTCACGCCGCGTGATCGCCATATTTTTTTATATAGTCGGCGCTTTGGCGAACGTTCGTTTTAGCTCTGGAATCCTACCGCTGATGTAAAGTAACAATAAGTGAAGCAGTGTGGTGAAGCGAAGTGATCGTCGAAAAAAGTGACGCCCTCGGGCGGACGAGCACGCCGCACCCGGTCGAACACGTGGTCGGGAGCACGACCATCAGCCCCGCTCCGGATGGTACAGCAGTGAGACGCCAGCGCGTACCCCGTACGCCCCTGCTGGTCGGCCGGACACCCAAAACCAATTCTTCACGACGCGCGCACCTCGGGACACCGGACAATCCGTATCGTAAACCCCTTTTTTCTGTGGACTTTCACCTACCCCTTTTTTTTTCGCGAGCGCTTCTTATTAGAGTACTTCGTCACGCAATTATCGTCAAGAACGGGAATAACTCGGCCTCGACTTCTAGACTATTCGCCTAGCACTTTAGCCAGTAAGCCAAACGCATGTACTACTAACCCAATTTAAATTCTGAATATAATTGTGAATGATTTTCTGGTCAATCTCTTTGTTTAATTTAATTCCCGACGACCCTGAAGTTGCAGCCTCGACGAGCGACGGATACACGAACGGCCCTTGACCCGTAAAGGTTCAAGCTGGACACCGACCGAGCTATCTTCTTTCTATTTAATAATCAACGTAGTAAGTGGCGTTGATCGGTCATCCTTACCGACCGCAGACCGCGAACGCGAGTTAGTACCGCGCCACGCTACAATAATTATATATTATTTGAAAATTTAAGCGTCTATCTGTTACCGTTATCAATATATAGCAAAAACAACTAAAAAAAGTCACGTTTGTTGTATGGGAGCCCCCTTTAATATTTATTTTATTCTAGTTTATAGTGTTTGTTGTTACGGCGGCAACAGAAATACATCATCTCTGAAAATGTCAAGTCTGTAGCTATCACGGTTCAAGAGATACATCCTGGTGACAGACAGACGAACGGACGGATAGTGAAGTCTCCGTAATACGCCTACTTTTTTACCCTTTGGGTACGGAAGCCTAACAAAGGGATATATTATAATAAGAATAACCAACCAGCGACGATGTTCTAAACTTAAGTTTTGGGTTGCTCATGTGTATTTTAGCATGACGGATAGGATTTTTTGTTTGATAGGATATTTATGTGATGATTATGTGGTTTTCATGTTTCCTCAAAGATTTTCCTGGTAGGTAGGTAGGTGAGTTATGTGGTTGTCGAGCTATAATCAAGTACGGCCGTCAGCAAGATTAATTAAGGGCTCACAATCAATCACTGACCCTAAAATTCTGGCGGACGATGTACGATCTCATGACGCCTATACTCCATTTATGTATGTTTGTGACTACACACCATAACCTGCAATCTATTAATAAGTTTGACTGACACTAATATAGAGGAATATTATGGATACTGCAGTGAAAACCTGCAAATCTATCGTAATTTAGTTGTTTTATACCAACTGGTGCATCAGTTGTGTGTTCTTTATAAATATTTGAGTAATTCATTAATTTATTACTAATGTCCTGAAAGTTAAACTTGACATTAAGTTACTAATAATAATAACGACATATATATTCAGTGATTTCAAAGAACATATTATTTTTAATAAATAAATATTCGATTGCAATTTAGCGTGTTAATATTATGTATATAAACTTGAAATATAGAGAAGAATCTAGCTAGGATTCAGTTTTAGAAAATGTCGTATTTACTAAAACAAAAAAAAATACCGAGCAAAGCTTGGTCACGCAGATATTAGCTATTAAATAGTAATAACAAAAAAAACTAAGTTCTACAAGAGGACCTTTCGTGACACCATTCACGTATTCGAAATAAGGAAGAACATTTTAAAATATCATGTAGAATATTTTGTTCAACTGGCCATTATATTCTTGTAACAATTTTCCTTTTCGCTGTGAAGTGTGTTTGCCGCTGCCGATAAATTCACGCCACTCAAACCTTATCCCGGGATGAGAACTCCGCTATACACTTGATTGAAATGAGAGATAGATAAAATCAACTAGGTGGCTATTTTCCAAGGAATTATCTACCGACCTCAAAATACGGTTACATGGAATTGATGGCGACCGGTTAATGTTCACAGAATATTTGATTCCAAGGGGGGGTGAAAATAAATAAGTAGATATTAGTTTGAATGCTCTTTCTTTAAATATCTTTCAAATATATAAAAATATATAAAACCAGCCATCGAACTCCTACGAAACGGCTTAACAGATTATTATAAAATTTTCTGTATCTATGTGTTCGGTAGGTCTGAGAGTAGGTTGTAAGCTATTTTTAGGGTTCCATACCAATTTGGTAAAAATGGAACCCTTATAATGAGACTTTCTCCGTCCGTCCGTCCGTCCGTCCGTCCGTCCGTTCGTCCGTCCGTCCGTCTGTCATACTCGATTATTTCTGTAACTATCAAAGCTATCGACTTGAAGTTTGGAATAGTTTTAGGTAATAGTGACCCAACGCCATTGCACTCATAAAATATTGAAAATTGTTTTTATTTATATTTAAAAAGGGGGGAAAACCGGGACTTCGAATTTTCAAAATAAGATAACTGTTGAAGGGTTGACGTTATAGAATTAAAGATTTCTTCAATGTAATTATTGTGGTACTTTATTTGTATACAATATGTGCGGACTGTAGTAACGCGTGGCTTTGGAGCCCGCCGTGCCGTGAATGGCGTCCCATTGTGTGCGGCGCCGAGTGCTGACCACTCGCCCCCGCGCCGCTCCCCGCCAGGCCTGGCGCGTTCAGTATGCCGAGTACTGAACAATAACAATATTGAGTGGGGTATTATTTTTATGTCTGATAGTTTTGGATTTATTGAGCAAACTGTCGAAAAAAATACCGTTCCCCCCCCCCCCTTATCTCCGAAGTTTATGAATCGAAAAATCTGAAATAATTATGATTAATAGACATTAATGTATATTTTACAGGAAAAATGAAAACAACTCCCTCATTATTATACTTTTTTTGATAATAACAATAAACCAGCAAAAACAAAGTTACGTTTGCGGTTCGCCAACAAAAGTACCTACATGTAAATTATACTCGTAAATTCATTAACAAAAGTGAGTGATTAAAGAAGAGTGAGTGATGTTTTACTTCTTTTATGGTATGGAACCCTCGGTGCCCGAGTCCGACTCGCACTTGACTTTTTTTATATCCCTAATGGAAAAACAACGTTTGCTGGGTCAGCTAGTATATATTATATAGTAAGTATTAGTATATATATATATATATAGATAGATATAATTATATATATATATATATATACTACGATAACACACGCTATTTTATTTAAATGGAAGGTCCCGAGTTCGATTCTTGGCAAGGGAACATTCCGGTTTCTTATCCGCATCAAGTTCTTATACCCCTAAGGGAGGAAAACATAGTTTCCCCGTGAGCGAAGCCGCAGACGTTCGCTACATTATAGTTTTTTTTTTATATATAAAAGCCATTTATTACGTTTATGACGTAAATTCCGATTAAACCTTTGAACAATAAATTAAAGAGTTATTGGAGATATTAACCCGGCTGAGCAATTTGATTTCCGCGAAATTAAACGGTGTCGCGTTAGCGCTGGACTGACGTTTATTAAATCACTGACTAAGTATTACCTGACACTTTTTATTATTTTCCGCCAAAAGCCGAACGACTTTCTCTACTCTGCGATTTCAAGTTACGACTAATTATAATATGATTGAATGTTATATGCAGTGAAGAAGTATACCATAAACCCACCTCAAAAATTCCATCTCGTAGTTAAATTGACAGGTCTGTTAAAAAACGTTCATTCTCTGCTGGCAACTGATCTTCTCTCTCTGGTCAACACCAAAATAATAAATGCTATAAAAATCATCGAATCGAACGGTTTTCGATTTACCATTTACGCAGATGGAATTGATATTTTGAATACAAAAGATGTAGCGCGTTATGCTGGAATAGACACTATGAGCTTTAGGTATTTTATCAGAAACTAGGAAGGATGCAGGCAAAAGAAAACAGTAAGTACACTCTTTACTAATTATGATAATGAAGATGATTGATGGCTATACACACAGCTTACTAGGAAATTGAATAAAACAACGACCTTTATGTTTAAAAATTCAATCGTGTCGGACTCTTTTCGTTGGTTGTGTTAGACATGGGTCGTCCGAAAGGGGTGGATGATTGATAAGGCCAATAGCCTCCCAAAGGCTATTGTTATTGCCACCACAGCGAAACACCGTATTATTGCATTCAGCTAATTAAACAGATATTGTTTGGCTGTGCTCAAGTAAAATTTAATTAAATAAAGCGATTTTTGGAAGTTATTTGTTTGATGAGTGAATTGTCCATTTCCATTAAGCTTTATTATTTTTAAGCTTGTACTATAGTATGTACGACTTCTTTTAAATGAAACATTAATCAAATAAGAGTGCCTGTTTTTTCTGTTATTAAATAAATAAATTCAAAAAAATATTTATATATAACTTTTTATCATTATTTAAATTTTACATACGAAACCATAATATGATAGATCTGAAAGTGAAACTCAATAACATAAATAATAATATGTGAGTTTCGAAAGCAATTTAAATCTTGTAACAGTTTTGAAGTTATCAGAAAATTCTGTACGCGTAGCTAGGTGTAATATGAAAACCTCGTTATGAAATTGAAGGTTTATTTTCGTAGAGCTTAGCGAAAGAGCTAATCACTGATTTTTAAAAACAGGATATGTTGTTAGGTATCTGTTCCAATAAGTAAAATTAAAATGTGTTTCATAATTCACAAATGACAGAATTAAGTGATAACTGCAGTTCAACTTTCGAATTATATTTTTATATGTCGGTTTGAAAATTCTAATAATAACAATTTCAATTTCTGATGACAGATTGCTAACGTAAAATATATAGGTACCTAGTTTTAACAAAATTACGACGGAGATACTACGTTGCGTCGATGTGAATTGCTACAGGTGGGATATTATAATATGTATATTAGTTTATACAGTCATTTATAAAATAAAAAGATAATAGTTTATAACGGAACGTTAATCTATCTAAAGATATGGAACCCCTTATTATATTTTATTCAATAGTGTCTCTATTAAACCATGCATTTACAAATAAGACGTAATATACGTAATAGACATAATGGATGCCCTGGCCAGGGCGAACAGTGCGAATAAATGTCGCCAGTTTATCGGTGCCAAAAACGTTTGTTTTGCCACCAACAGTAAGACCACGCTGTAGTTCGCTCAGCAGCCACCTATAGAATTTTGACAGATGGCGTTACTGTTTGCTTGTACGAAAAAGGTTTACGTAAAATGTAAATCGTTCGGATGGCCATATCCTAAGTGTTGTTATCGGTGTTTGTACTAATTTATAACAGTACGTATAAACGCTTTACTCAAGAATTTCTCAACCTCTTAGTCTATAGCAACTCGTAGATTTGGCATCGCAGTCGCATGATTTTGCCTTCGAAGTTTGTTGATTCAGCTAAATTGAAACTCCTACCTCAATATTGAAATAAACTCTTAAACTTATTAAAAGTTCTCTACTCGATAGATATTTATTGCATTTTATTAGTTTTTCATACGCTTAAATAATGGTCATAGATCTTGTGTTACGAGCAATGACGAAATACGCTACGCTAAGAGGACAGAAAAGACGTGACGCATGTTGAAGCCAAAAATTTCCCAAATATGGCGTCGCGCTTCATATATTTCGGTACCGCTGACAGCACATACCTACCGCTGTCGGTGACATATATTAGCGCCATTTTACAGTTTTGATAATCCGGATTCAGGGCGGAGCCTAAAAATGTATATGTGACGTCAGTAAGTGCTGATCTTTTAATATATTTAATCAATGGTAACGAGAAGTACGGATTTAAGGATTTAGAGATATGACATATTTTCGATCTTCATTCTCATATTTCCTTAATTTTATGCCATTTGAGCGATCGACAGATTATTGTGATGACCCCACAGACCAAGGAATAATTTTGATGGCCTCATATATGTCATGGCCACGGCTATAGGACTTCATGACTCCATAATTCGAACAACACGATGTAAATCTTTAAAGCCACGTCTTTGCTGGTAGGGTCAACACAGCATTCATCAAGAAGATGAAAGAAACCAAATCTTATGCTCGAGAAGTTATTAAAGTTTTTCTATCATCGGATGTTGTTGTAGTAAAGAATCATATTACCACCATAATTAAATCACCTTCCCAGTCTACGAAAAGCTATTACATGTTAACAACGAAAAGTAAAACTTTTACATAATAATAATGTACTCCATAAATTGTACGGAGTGCGTTCGTTGTACAAGCTGGGTAACATATCGTATGTTTTGCATTACTGTGCAAGTGTGTAATGGGCTGGCATTATTCACCAGGGGCGAAGAAACGCGCTTTCCACAAGTCCATTAGTGGAGTAACTGTCCTCGTGCATACTTCAACATAATAAACGCGTAGATACTATGTTATATAAAATAAACGCAAATCTTTTGAAGTGAATTACCTGTAGTCATTAAAACGTCCCTAGTAGGTAAAAGGGATCGAAATACAATACTTGTGACAATAAAATCTGGAAAATAAGTTTGGTTTTATCCTAAATATGCCGCGCCCACACTCTTAGCACTTGCCACAAACTCCAAACCTCTGCAAAACTTTGGTTTGATTTTGGGAATCAAATTGCATACGTTCGGGAGCGCGTTCCGAACAGACAAGCATGACGGACGTTGGGTTTGTGCTGGTTTGTTGAGGTTCGGCAATCGTCTGGACGCGGCATTAAGGGTAAGGGGGAACACAGATAGTCATGTGAGCCAAAGTCATTATCAATTATACCACCAATGACGAATTGCGCTAAGCTAAGAGGACGGGAAAGATGTGACGTATGTTGAAGCACATACCGCTGTCGGTCGCATAAATTAGCGCAATTTTACAGTTTTGACAAATTAAAAATACGGCTTCAGGGCGATGCCTAAAATTGTAAGCGTGACGTCAGTAAGTTCTAATCCTTTAATATGTTAAATCAATGGTTACCACCCAGTCAAATGCTGCCTTTCGACGTACGATTTTAAAGAGATAAAATTGAGGAGGTATTACTTTTACTTTTACACGATTTTTCCGATATTTTAAACACATAATATAATGTATCTAAACCTACGATACTAGAAATTTTCAAACCTTTTCATCATGTGGAGTCCACATATCGCTTTTCTGGTTAAATTATGCTAAGCAGGACCTCAATCCGCTTGCAAGTAAACTGACCAAATATTTTCACAACGCCTTACCTGAAAAACGTTTTATAAAACCCAAAAATATTAAGGTCATTTTGTGATTATAGCAAAATATTTTCATTAGCAAAGCGTGGGCTAACTTCACGTATGGAACTTATGACTTACCTAAATTACCTACTATTGCTTAACTAAACTTGTGCTATTAGTAAAAACATCCCAACCATAGTCCACATCCCAAAAGAGGTATTGAAGGTATTGATGGACAAACGTATAAAGCAGCGCGAGGCACACATAATATTAATATGTAGGTAAGTTCATCAATGTTCAGTTGTGGCCAGGGCTCGTACAGGACTTTTTCAAACAATGCGTAGAAATTTGACCGCTAAACCATCGACAAAAACGTATTTTCGTACTACTTTTGCCAACCGCTGATTGCCTAGTGAAGGGGCTTGCCTGAGATTGCAACGCGGGTGGCGTTAGAAACCATTCGTGGTTATTCTACTTTTTTTGCACTATAAAAGTTAGTACTTGACTGTGATCTCACCCGATGGTAAGTGATGATGCAGCCGAAGATGTTATCGTACCAACTTGGAAAGGGTAAGTGAACTCACCCCAACAGTTTCTAGTTCTACATACCATCGAACCGGAACGCTCTAGCTCTACATACCATCGAACCGGAACGCTAAAGCGCTTGGCGGTGCGTCTTTGCTGGTCCCTACCAGCAAAGACGCACCGCCGCATAAAGCCGCATAGGGAGTAAATAGCCACGGCCGAAGCCTCCCACCAGACGAGTTCTGAGCCAATTTAGAAATTATAAAATTTCAAAGGGGCTCGTGGCGGGAATCGAACCCGCGACCTCCCAGTCGCATCCGAGCACGCGCTACTGCACCAGGGAGGTCGTCAACCTTATGTACTTGTTATAACTTATCTTTCCCAGTATATATGGAAACGAATGAAAGTGGTAAATTGGAAAAATTTTCACTTGCCAAAGTTGTGATGAAACCGCTGACGCACTTCAATGTTGCGACCCTTTTTCGTCAAAACTTGAACAAAAGATCGTCAACCTTGGCGGAAAAACTTTGTCGGGAACTTTCGGGGACGTTTCTTAACTTTTTATTAACAATTATACATAGTTGTGACAAAACTACGCAACATATAAGTAGGAGTTTTATAATAGGTGTCTACGATTTATTATACGTTCTAGAACGACATTAGCCACAGGTTTCTGATCATTAGGTAACTATGTTTTCAGTCATAAGTCATTTTATTGATGGCTAGACTGTACACTAACAGAACATTAAAGGCTTAGAAAAATGTCTGGACTGAAATAGAACACGGACTGAAGTCTGGAAAGGTAAGATTGAAGTTAAAAAAAAAACGAAAATTATATGGGCCTCCGATAATAATTATTATTGACTATAAGCTGACCTGCCTTAGTATTCCTCTGATCATAAGGTCAGGTTATAATAATTATCATGGAATCATCAGAGTTTAGTGACTCAAAATTATCCGAGTCTGATGACTCCATGATAATTTTGAGAAATATTTATTTTTGTCTTGTCTACATTATGAAAGGACTACATTGTGATCATTTAAGCCCCTTGATGGGTTTGGGCTGAGCAATGACAAGTTAATGATTGAATAAATGAGTAATATTTTACTAATTGGCTCCACTGTAAAAACGTTACCGAAAATCTTACATAAAATGCGTTGTGAAAATTTCCACCGCTCGTAAAACGAAGCTCTATAAAGAGTATCAAATATCATAGAGAACGAAACATCCCTGAAACCACACATCAATTTCGGATACTGAATCATTAATCACAGACACCGCATCATTAGAGGACACCAAAGAGATGGCATTACATATACCTGTACATATAGGCTACAGGATATCCAGTTAAGTGCTTTGTATCACCTAAGTGGCCATTATCGGATGCCTTGAGTTCCGTTACTATTCGTCCGATTGAATTCTATAGTATAACTGGAGCTGCATTCAATTGTATCAAAGCATCGCAGTTAGTATCAGTTCTTCTGCTCGACAAATGCAGCCTTTGAACTCTTGTGAATACGTTTGAAAACTACTTATGCTTATATAAAACGGCATTCGTTTGATATCGAAAGGACCTGAATAACAACAGGTACCGTGGTATCCAGCTGTGCTATTCTACAAAATGAAATAGCTGCCAGACAGCTGCCAACCCGAATATGGCATGCAAAATTGAACTCTATTACAACTGACAAATTCATAGATGCAGAGATGTACGCTCGTCGCTGTTTTGTAGAATAGCACGGCTGCAAACGTCAGCAAGTATAATATATTATTCAAAAAATATGAAAGCCGAGCATTTAATACTCCAAAATGTTTAAAGGTAAATGGTGAATGGCAGGCAAAAAGTCAAAATAATACCTACTGGTGCATAATAATTCTGCCCTCGTAATTGAAAACACAGTATCTCCAAAAATTGCGTTTCGAGAAAAACGCGTTTAAAGTTTAATAGATAAATTGATATGTTATGAGCCAACTATATACGTTAGCGTGATAGGGGTTTTTTTAAACTACGAAGAATAACTAAAGCTTTCATTATATGTACATGAAGCGCTTTTATCATTGTTCTTTAATTAATTAAATTAGATAATGTGTTTAAGCATAGTAATATATTTTTTTAAAGTAAATTTATTTTACGCTTAAACCCAGTAACTTGATAGTTACTGTGTTCTAACGTACTTTTATTTAATACTGTGTTTTAACCATGTAAAGATACAAACACTCGTGATTTCACAACACAGTAACTATACATATACTGTATTGTAAGGTAACAATACCTAACATTTATTTACTAGATGGATTTCTAGTAAGTAAGATACTGTGTTTAAGATTAATTTAGCAAAATGTTAACTCTTAGTTGCCGTTATAGCATCTAAAGAAACTGTGTTTTAAGTTAACCTTTTTTTCATATGTGTGAACACCCTGTGTGTAGAATTTTGCTTCTCCTCAGATTTTTCAGATATCCCAGCTGATAATGAATGTATTTGTGCTGCTGTACTTATAGTTATATTCGTATCTGATTCCGAATTTTTATTCGTTCCTATTTCAGTAGTCTTTAATTTTTAGGTATCTATAACATAGATATCATCAAGACATCCATACAAATAAAAAAAATGAGTTATGTCTGTGATTTTTCAATGAATGCTTATAATTTCGTCTAAAGTCCTGTTTATTCCGTTAGATTAACTAACTTAAATTATTGGATAAGTGAGAGTCTGAAAGTTGGGTTTATGAAATTTTCATTAAATCTTTTCAGGGGATAAAGTTGAAAAATTGCCAAAATCAGCTTACGTAATTATGCTAGCTCAATTTGTTTTTAAGTGTCTCATGTGTAGTGGGCTTCTTCTCAGGGAAGGGCGTGTTGAACCCTCGCGTAAACTTACCTTTAAGTCGACTTGTAGTTATCACCATATATTTTATGTGACAAATATCATATTGACGTTTTACAAGAACCCGTACGTTAGGCCTATGTGAAATAAAGATGTTTCGAGTTTGAGTTAAGAACTGCTAAATAATAAATTATTAGGACTTATACAGTCTAGTTAGAGATTCTAATCGAGGCTACTTCTTTGTAAAGGGTTATCACGGGAATTTCAAGTAAAAGAGTGTAACAAAAGATGCTGATGTCTGAAGCTGATGTTGTAGGTAAACTATTATTTCGTAGTTTATTATTATTTATATGTAAAATTATTTTCTGTTTGAATTAATAAATTGCATAGCTTAATGAATGTTTGAAAAGTGCAATTTAGCTAACATTACAAAAGTAATTAATATTTTTAATAAGAAATTTAAGCTACATCTTTTTCTTTTAAATATATAAAAGAAGGAACTGACTGACTGGCATATCAACGCACAGATCAAACCGCTAGGTCTAGAGACACCGAATTTGGTACACAGATTCCTTGTGAGGTCTAGGGGTGCACTAAGAAAGGATTTTTCGAAATCCACGGGTTTAAAACAGGGATCCGAAGTTTGTATTTTACCAAGTTTAAATACTCCTTTACGCAAATACTTAACTGATTCGGCTAAAATTTGGAATGAAGGCTAGCTCTGGCTTAATACATATGCTACTTTTTATCCCGATTCACACGGAAAATTCCCAATTCACACGGAAAATTCTTCACATCGCAACTGCAGCTATGGAACCGATTTGGCTGAAATTTTGAACGAAGATAATTATATCCTGGATTACTTGATATCCTGGAAATCCATGATTTCTGCGGGAATAGAGGTTATCATATATTTATGCGGGAGATATACTCCTTCACGCTGTAATCATGAAAATTTTTGGCTGAAAATTGGACTGGAAACAGATTCCAGCCTAAAAAACACAAAGGCTACTTTTTATTCCGAAAATTCGATGGTTCCAGTTTGTAGGGAAAACTAAATTTACTTGGGTGATGTCGTGGGTTTCTGCTAGTTAATTATATTTTAGTCATTGATATGGTTTTAACAGATATATTTCCGTAAAAGCCGCCAAAAACTTCCAAGCGCGCAGTGCACACGATTTAGAAGTACCTTCCCCTCTAACCTCGCTCCACGAAAAAAGTTAGTTTAAATCACAGTAAGTCGATAGTTACTGGGTTCAAGCTAAGTATTTACTGAAGTTAATATTAAAACTGCAGACACTTAAATCACAGTAATTCAGATACTGTGTTTAATTTATGTAAAGCATTAAAAGATTCCACGAAATGTTTACAAATAAACACAGTATTTGAAGATGCCGTGTTGTAGCCAAGGAAAATTTATTTATAAAAAATCGATAGACATACATTTAAACACAGTAAACAAAAAATTACTGTGTTCAAACCTAAAAATTCTAAGTTACTGTGTTTATTATTAAAAAAGTAATTTTTTTTTTCGAGTTACTGTGTTTTTACTTTTCGTATCTCAGTAATTATACACGCTACAGAAAAATCGAAAAGTTTCCCAGACAGAGCGCAATCGCGCGATTCTAAAAAGCTATCCAAAGCTAAAACACAGTAACTCGACTTACTGTGTTTTCAATTACGAGGGCAGAATTGAAAACCGCTTTTTTTAGTTAACTTATTTTTTTAAATCTGATCGTAAATACCTACGTATTAACTTATGAGTACCTATCTAATTAAGTGCTACGTAAGTAGGTAGTTATCAATAGTTACCTAATTCTATTTTATTTTTTCGAGATTATAATCTAATACCCTTTATTTCCACTAAGAAGATTCAAATAAGTAACACCTCACATGTCCAAACCTATCAAATCGTTTATGATTCAGGAAGTTTAAGTGCAAGAAACTTTATACCTAAGTACATACAAACCATATCGAAAAACATGCCCCTGCTTTTCTAGCAGTCGGGTTAAAATAGTTTTGTAACAATAATTGGAACAATCGTAGAGAAAGTGTACCTATTA
Organism: Coenonympha glycerion; assembly: GCA_963855885.1. NCBI lineage: Eukaryota > Metazoa > Arthropoda > Insecta > Lepidoptera > Nymphalidae > Coenonympha > Coenonympha glycerion. The sequence continues at coordinate 12,065,064 of OY979639.1, forward strand.
AAAATTTAAATACTAATGAATTATTTGTGGAAACAATACTACTTGAAAACATTTCCTGACTATAATATACTCTATTCATTCATTTAAATTTTTTGACATTTTACCCCGCTAGTTATTTGTATGAATGTCAGTTTTTAATAGCAAAAATGTTTTTGTTTAATGATGCCTAGCTTTTATTATATTTATAATGTTATACCTACTAATCATTGCTAGTCTGTACCTATATTATAATACCCTAGAATATTGTATTTTATTGCAATAGAGTACCTAACTTCAAAATTGAGGGAGCTGCTATCTCTAATAAACTCTGCCCATCTCTCCTACGTTTATTATTTATAGTTTAATATTTGATTAATGAGTCTGTGCACGAAAGATCATCGTTATTTACGATGTTTTGTGTACTCGTAATGTACACAATTTTCACGCACACTAGCATCCGCGCACCATACAAATTTCAAATTGACCCACTCACACTACAAAAAAAAAGTTGCCGCACTCACGGAGCTCGTTGTTAAGAAGGGCTCTATCTAGTCGGAGCGCGAGCGTATCTATCAATCTAATCTATGGTAGAGCTCCCTATCATTATGTTGACTCACCCGCCTCCACATCTTAAAACCTTCGCAATCACTTTTGCCAACCGTTGCACGTCGAGAAACGCTAACTCTTGCGGGATGTAAACTGAAAAAAAGGATCTCGAATGGTGCCATAACAGTAAATTACTTCCTCTAACGACATGGAAGCAGTCCAAATGGTACGGATTTTGAATCGATTGTTTGGGTAACGCAGTTGCCTACGGGACTCCTTCCGCACTGTCTTTAGCCTTTAAATTATTACCAAAGTTGGGAATAAATCTAGGTAACCGAACGATCGTTTGGGATTTTCCTTCTTAGATAATTTTCTCATATTTTTCTAACTAATATTATGTCTTTATACAGTCGAACCTGAGTAATAACTGGGCAATGAGAGTATAATTGCCAGTTCCCATCAGTTTGCCCTCCTAACTCTGAAACTCGTGTTAGTGAGAAACCTCTGTATAAGAGAAAATGAGATCTCGGGCCCTTGAGCTCTCACACCAGCCGTGCTATTCTGCAAAACAGCAACGAGCGTACATCTCTGCATCTATTAATTTGTCAGTTGTAATAGAGTACAATTTTGCATGCCATATTCGGGTTGGCAGCTGTCTGGCAGATATTTCATTTTGTAGAATAGCACAGCTGGTTTGACTGTATTTAAATTTAATAAAAGTTATCATCGTTCTCAGGCGATGGAAGCGCTCAAGACTATAAAAGGTAAGCCCTTAGTGGTGGTGGTATTCGCGGCATCATACACACAACCACAACCACAACGTTGAAACAGCGTTGACTCCGGTGTGCGTGAGTAGGTGACGCGACTGGATGGGTTTTCGTTAATATTTTCCAAAGGGTTATCCTGGCAACCAGTCGATTTTTGCCGAAAATAGGATCCCTCCAAAAGCAGTCAGTTTATGTCGTGAGGTTTTATTGTAGCCAGCTACAACGGAGTTCTCCCACCAGACGAGACCTCAGTGTATTTACAAATTATAAAATCCGAGCCAGCATTGGGAATGGGAATAAAATCCCGGTGTGTCTGTCAACAGATCTTATATTAGTAGAACTGGGAAAATAAATCTATCTAATATATATATATACAATTCTCGTGTTACAGTGTTTGTCACCTTACTCCTCCGAAAAGGCTCGACCGAATTTAATGAAATCTTTGTTTACAATCGGTATGTTTGAGAATAGGTTCGTTATCTATTTTCCATGTAAGCCTAAATGGGTCAGCTAGTATTATATTGGATCGCCTTATCATTTGGAAGTCATCTATAGACACTTAGTGTCTTATTAATTATTATTTATAGGTCTCCTAAAGCATTTCTAAAAAGATTTAATTTTTCGTAATTCTTAGCTAATTTTTCTGTATTTATACATATTATCAGTTAATAACCTCGAGTGCCTATTTATTATACGCCCTATTTAGTTTATTTTTATAATGAACGCTGCTCACGCAAGCATTCTGTTGATAAATAGGGTACCATAACGGCTGTTCTCTTACTCGTAGACAACTACTCGTAGAACGTTACGTTGGAATAACGTTGGTCTTTAACTAACTAAAGAAAATGTGTAAATGAACGGGTGAATTTGCCAAATCTGTCAACGATATTGCTAGCTACGCGTAGTCATGTCCAAATCTAGTTCCACAAAGAAAAGCTCTCTTAGATATTGGTGCCTTATTCTGGCGAAAACTTACTTTTTAATACTGTCGATTGAATTTAATTCCAACTATAAGTTCGATTGATTTAAAATGAAACACAATTTGTAAAATATTTTATTTCAAAAATTTGTAAAAATGTTACATCATCAATATCTTGCTAAAATATAAGTAAATAATGAATCATAACAGGCAGTAATGGAACATCCTCTAATAAATTTAAAATTTTCAAAATGTATGGCTGTGTTTTAGTATTTTTTTTACATTTAGCAGAATTAATATTTGATTTGTATTTAAACTTGGTGCAATTAATTATTATAATATAATACACTAAAAAAATAAACAAATAGTTGAGAGACATTTCATAAATATCTTTGGGTATTATTTTGGTATTTGCAGTACACATAAAACTTTTACATAATATATATGTATCTTATTCTAGAATAGGTATAATAAAAGTAAGTTTTTTTATCTTTACAGATATTCGTGTCAACATTAAGTACTTATAATTATCATTAAATTCATGTTTTTCAAACAAGGCATTTTAACTGATTGGAAAAATTAAATATATACTCGTACTTTGTAAAGTACAATATAAAATTAAATTAAATATTTACAGTGCTTATTAATTAAGGTTGTGATTTAATGCTTTTGACACTATTTATAATGCTACATTAGTGCACATTGTGACTACATCGACTTTGAAAATATATTTTTTTAAATATATTTCAATTAAAGTTCACACGTGGAAAAATATCCTGGATTTTAAAACGTGGATTTAAATCAGTTTTATTATCACTTAAATATTTTTGCAAATACTTTATTAACCTTTTTGAATGAACGCTTTTAGAGAAATATAGATATAAGGTAGGTACATACTGTAGCATACAATAAAATTTTGCAAGTGGGGGTGTAAAATATTTTAAAGTGTAAAATTCCGTGCTTATGTATTACTAACATTTAATAGAACAATGTGATCTACATTATTCGCTCAAGATTCCGGTGTCTTTAAACATCCTGATTTTCACAATAATATCACACAATAAAACATCAGAATTTTCTTTGGCTTCAGCATCACTTTTATGTTCCAAACCTAACTCAATCCATTTTAGACGCGGTAACTCCTTCACACATTACCGTCTAGATCTTGCCGTCAGCCGTAATAAAACTGCGAGTTAGTGTACCCACTTAAACTCTTGGGACTCATCATTATATCTGAATCGAGTTCCTTCTTACCGAACCTGGTGTTCGCATCTCTAGTATGTGTTGAGGGTACATAGTCCACGTTACCGTACATACTAGTCCCAGCACACGGGTAGACAGTATTCAACGGTCTCATAGCCCTGAGAGTGGCTCTATTTGCCCCGTCTCTGTACAGAATCATGTCTGGATGTATTGGGTCATAGAAAGTCCCGGATATGTGACTCACGTCAACATCGTTGTCTAAATCCGATGCAGCATCGTTGAAAATATTCGGCGCTTCTGTAGTGAACATATCACCGGTTTTAGAGCTACTCGCTCGCTTCTTGTTTCTATAATAGCGAATCCCAACGAAGATCGCCGCTAGTATGATAACAATTAAGGTCGCTATGCTAATGTAGATCAAGAACCTCAGGTTTGATGACTTTATTGAATGATCTGTAACAAACAATAATAAATTCTTAGGTTAGTGAGGTTTCATAAAAAAACCATTCATGTCCCGCACTTAGAATTAATTAATACATAGTTATTTTCTTATACCAAGTTAAAAGAACAGGGGAATGAGATTTAATGATAATTATTATTTTAAGTGTCTGAGTGCGCTTGGTAGAGTATTTAAATTTTTACCGGGCGGCGCACTTGGAAACTTCACTTAAATTTATATTTTAAACTAGCACGACTCATCACATTTTTGACTGGCAGATTTTTAATGAGTGTTCAAGAAAATGCTTTCATAAAAATTTGTTTCAGCCACGACGATTGAAGACCGTCCACTATGGGTCAATAAGACAGACATAGGCCTTCTGCTAAGATCTGCAACTTGCGTAGCTTGGATCGTGGTTGTCACTCCATTTCTCATAAATGAGTCAACGATGATTATCATTTTAAATTAATATTAAACTAACCTAATCATCAAACATTTCATCTCAACCCCTTTTTATATTCCACTGCTGGGCACAGGTCTCCTCTCAGACTGAGAGGGGTTTGGCCATAGCCCACCACGCTGGCCAAGTGCGGGTTGGCGGGCTTCACACACCTTTGAGAACATTTTTGTGAACTCTCAGGCATGCAGGTTTCCTCACGATGTTTTCCTTCCAGCCAAGCAAGTGATATTTAGTTTCCTTAAAACGCACATAACTCGGAAAAGTCAGAGGTGCGTGCCCAGGATTCGAACCCGCGACCTCCTTATGAGAGGCAGAGGTCAGAACCACTGAGCTATCACTGCTTGATCAAACATTTAGCTACAATTAATTTTAATCAATAGCCAGTTCGATAAAATTTATCCAAAATTAAATTACGCAAAGTAAAATTGTTACGACTATGTACCTATTAATTGGAATGACCAACAAGTTATATTTATATTTCAACCCAAATTAGATTTCAATCATCGGAATAAATTAATTAAATACCATGCGGTTTACCACATCACACCAGCTGTGCTATTCTACAAAATGAAATAGCTGCCAGACAGCTGCCAACCCGAATATGGCATGCAAAATTGTACTCTATTACAACTGACAAATTCATAGATGCAGAGATGTACGCTCGTCGCTGTTTTGCAGAATAGCACGGCTGAAATGAAAGGGCTATACATAAACAATTATATTGTTACAATAATACTGTATGTAGTATTTTAATTAATATTAGGTACTTAATGCGCATATACTTCACTATTTTATTATTGCGATATCACAAGAAAAAAGTATGTAATAAATAAATAAAAAAAAAACACGACTGTCCTGTGGTAAAACGGTTCTCTCCAAAAAATAAAGCCTTTGTTACTCGGAATGATGTAAGGATTCTAACGATACCTATAATATGTCCAAATCTCTTCAGTCGTCCAGAAGTTATGGTAGAATAAAGAAACTCTCATACATATATGTACATACATAAAACATTTTTTCTTTCACATAGGCCCAACTTACACTTATGAAATGTCAGACCAGGGTCAGATTAAAGCCGTAAATCCATTATCCTACGAGGTAATATAAGAAATGTGAAAGTTTGTATTACATTTATAAAATCACAAAATCATAACATATTGTTTAAATTTACGCCATTACATTGTGAACATGTCAGCTATTAACAATAAATAAATAAATAATAAGCTATAATTACTAAAAAGTTACGTTTTTGGGAATACACGTAAAACCCCAAGATAATTTTTTTATGCAAAGCGCTTTATGCCATATTATCGTGCAATTAAATGATAGTGATTGCACGATAATATATGGCAAGCAATGATAGGATATAAGCATAATAGGATTTCAATAACACCCGAGCTCCCCCTTTATAGGTCAAAGATACTACAATTACCTTTGTATTTTATTCCATTTAGATTGCTAGTTGAATGTACGCTCGTAGTTTGCGGAACAATATCAGTTTTAGTAGGCTTGCTCCATTTAACAGCAATGTCTGAAATAAAATAAACCAGAATTAAGACTAGAAATAATATATTTCGCCTGTGGAAACCAATAATTTAGCATATTATTGTGTCAAAAACATTCAAAATTCAAAATTTCTTTATTTCACATAGGCCTAACGTACAGGAGCTTGTAAAGCGCAGTGTCGGCAGACCCCCAACCAGGTGGTAGACTGACGATATACAGCGGGGAGTCGCTGGTACCAGGTGGCGCAAGATCGTGGTTTTTGGCGATCTTTTCAGGAGGCCTATATCCAACAGTGGATGCCCCATCGGCTGAAACGATGACGACGAATGCTCCGATCTAAGGGTAAGGGTAGGGTAAGGGTAGGGTAAGGGTAGGGTAAGGGTAGGGTAAAGGTAGGGTAAGGGTAGGGTAAGGGTAGGGTAAGGGTAGGGTAAAGGTAGGGTAAGGGTAGGGTAAGGGTAGGGTAAAGGTAGGGTAAGGGTAAGGTAAGGATAGGGTAAGAGAAAAAACGTAAACCATGCCTCTCTTATCTTGGATATCTAGCTACAGCAAGGAAATAAGTTGGTAGAAAATTACCTGGAGCGTCATAGTTTTCCCCGGCGGTGTTTATATCGTAGTGTTTCGCCACCTTGTCCTCTTGTGAAGCGTTCTCGTACCTAGCGGTGAGGACTCCAAGAGGAACTGCAGGAAAAGTATCAGTCTCGCTCAAATCGTTTAGGAATTTATGACATATGGCTAGGTTACGGCTGCAGGTTAGGTAAGGTGAGGCAGTAACAGTAGTAATAAAGACTCATTCGTAGGGTCCCATACCAAAAGAGTAAAGAATTGGGACCCTAGGGACCCTATTGTGATGATTTGGTGATTATCTCTTCAACCGTGATAGTTACACACTTGAAATTTTCACAAGATGATGAAATACTAAGTAATATAAACATATAATAAAATAAAAAATAAAATAATAATAATATAAACGGGGCTCCCATACAACAAACGTGATCATTTGCTAGTTTTTGGTCGATGATCCAGAACTCCCAATATTACTCTACTTGCATAGTAGTAGGGTATTATTGAGAGTTCTGGCTTCTGCATTATCATCTCGCTACGTTATAATATATTATAGTTATAAAGGTACGGAACCATTCGTGCACGCCACGCACCTATTGGCGGTTATGCCACTGTCAATAAAGTAATCCATAAAGTAATTTAAAAAAAACGCTCCTTGAAGAAGAACTCCTGACGGGTCCGAAACTGGTAGGCGGACCTTGGCAAAACGCTGCGTGAGTTTAAATCTAAAAAAATATTTAGTCTTAATTCTGAAAAAGTAATTAAAGTTTCTCACCGCATGTGTTCCAAACTCTCAGATACGCTCTACTCTTTGGTCTGCAGGGAGAACCGAAGGTCTTGCTGTCGGCGACTATTTGACACTGTTGCTTCCCGTGGCAGATCTGCATTGCTGTCTTCAAGGCGTATGGGGCTGAACACACTAGAAATAATACATTACTTCAGCGGCCAGCAAAAGAGGCATTGATGGATGAACGTGTAAATGCGGGGGCCAATCGATGCCTAGTTTTGGCTTGTTTAGGACGTATCTCAATAACTGCGAAAAATTAAAACTAACGAATGACGAACACAATATTTTTTCCGAGTTAAAGTGTTTTTTTTACAATAAACTTCGAAATTTAAATAAAATCTTTGAGGGGATTGTGCATGTGTAATTATGATGAAACCTATTCGCTTTGTGAGGATTGTAATTAAAGTAAATAATTGTTATAATCATTTTAATAAGTAAATTAAATGCTGTAATTAAGTTCCGGTTACAGCATTTAAATGGGGTTGTGCAAAAATTTACGTCACACTCGCAGTTTTAAAGCAGAGTAAGCTTTTAACTGAGTCGACTAGCGCGGCGTCTGAAGCACGTGATGAATTGCCGAGACTGCCTTAATGATGTTTTAAAATAACCAAAAGACACTAAGACCAAGGTGTTCTGGTTTGAAATAAGCTTTTGCAGCAGCTAAAGGTGAATTTCTTTGCATCTTCAAACATGCCTTATACAAGTTCCATAATTTCAGAGATTTTTTCGTGAGAAATTTGAAAAGACTTAAAAGAACATTTTAGAACAATACTCCTATTGTAAGAGATTTTTGCGATAAAGTTGAGTTGAGCACACTAGAAGAATAGGTGTGTGGAAGAATCTGAAGAATAGAAGAATTTATGAGTCTCATGCATTATTCATATTTTTGATACATAAAAAATACATAGCGCCTCATAACTACCTCGTTATTAACCTAAACCTTGTCCTTTTTAATGTCCCGTTACTTGATTGAAGAGTCTTGAAAAAATCGCTGAGGGTTCGGTCGGTAATATGGTACTTTACTCAATTTTTTTATTGCTTTATTTTAAACTAGGTTATAGCAATAATGACATACACTGAAAATTTAAGTCTTTTCCGACAAGGAAATCAAAAGTTACAAGCATATTTTGAATTTTTCTTCTGTCCCTTGTTGCAAAACGAACATTTGTATAATACAGTTCCGTGGAGTTACAGTTAGTTAGCATGCTACTAGGTATATAAACGAAAAAGTTTGTAAGTATGGATGGATGGATATATGTTTCTCTTTCACGCCGCAATCCACACCATAATACCATTATAAATCGATTTGGCTGATATAACCCGGATAAACACATAGGCAACTTTTTATCCCGGAAAAAGCCATCGTTCCTACGGAATTAGCGAAAAACCAAAATTCACGCGGACGGAGCTGCGGGCAACAGCTCGTTGCTTATAATTTTTCGTTAAAAGAGTTAACTTAATCAATATTTTGATTAAAATGAAAACTTAGAGGGGGGAACCCCCTTGGCAGACTCCGCCTGAAGATTCCTACCACCTGTTATACAATGGCATTCATCTTACCATCATCCATCACACCCGGAGGCTGCGGGCAAGTGTGGGGCGGCTCGTGCGCTATCCGGCCGTACTGAGCGTCGTATATCACCAGCCTCGAGTTGGGGTTGCACGACAGCTCGATGACGTCATCCTCGCAGACTGTCCGACTGTGGAACTCGTCTGAAATTAGAACGAAAATGTAGCACGCCTACTATTTAAAACTTTTCGTTTTTGTATCGTCCTGCCCCAGAATGGGGAGAGTGAGCACATAGGGACAAGGAGCGAGAGGAAACAACTTGTAGGGAGTCAAGAAGGCGCCCCGGGAACACGCCAAGAGCAAGTACCGAACGGGCGCCCTCCCGCGATTCGGCCAGGTTGATTGGGCCATGGGTGGTGGAGGGTTGTCCCTACTATTTGAAAGTTCCGTAACTTTAAGAAAAATACGGAGCCTTTATAAGATCATTATGTTGTCCGTCTTTCTGTCTGTCTGTCACGAGCCATTATTTTTAAATATAGGCTATCGCTTGACTGTGATCACACGGTCACACCTGATGAAAAGTGATGATACAGTCTAAGGTGGAACGCGCTTGCCTAGGAAATGCTGCTTAGGTCTTGCTTGCTTAGGTCTGGTCTGGTGAGATGCTTAACGTGGAGAGGACATAATATATTTTTCAAACCTTTTTAAATGTCGCTTTGGTACCTATTTTAAAGTATCGTTCAGTGCCGATACTCCTGTGTACCAACTAATTTGTGATTACATGTTGCAAGTCAGTGCGAGTATTCATAAGTTCGATGACATCATCACTTGCCATCAGATAAAATTGCATTCTGCTATATATATTTGGGGGTACGGTAGTGCCACCGCCAAGACGAGCCAAGCTAAATGCAAGTGCTCTACCTATCTTTTCTCGAAGTGCTTCGTCGTTCGATCTCGAGGTATGACCCATATTACTGAAATTAAATACAAGTTACATTATTTCATTTTACCTAGTTAATTCTGTAAAATAAAACCGATTTTGTTTTATCTTACCGAACAAAGGAAGTACTTCTTTAATCCCATACACTCTTTAATCATATCCTGAAAGCTTTGAAGGGTCGATTTTGTATTATTCAATCACATCAATACATGATTACAAAAACACACAGACAGCCGCTCACGAGAGTTCATTCGCTCCCCCTTTTCCATTTTATTGATGAAAAGTGTGACGTCATCGGGGAACATTAATCAAGTTTTTCTATTGCGGACAGTTTGAGCTTGACCACGACCTCAACTTATGGCAAGTGACGATGCGATCTTTTGAACGCGATGACCTTTGCTAAGCACTTTATTAATTAAAAAAAGTAAGACTGATTTCTTAGTCTTTTTTGATATTCATAAAAGTGCGTGGCGCTAAGTCACTTTGTCCTTTTTTAATGGAAAATGAAAATAAAAATCTTTGTTTTTCCCATATGTCTAAACTAGCTGTTGCCCGCGGCTCCGCCCGCGTGCAGTTCGTTTTTTACAAAAATGTTTCTCGTGGAATTTCTTAATTTTTCCCAAGATAAATGAGTGGTCCCTGGGTTCGATGGACCCGTAAAGGAGTCTTCTTCCAATCTCTCCTGTCAACGTGCTATCTTCTTTCACACAATTTACCTATATCTTCTTTGGTCTTCCTCTACTTATACACTCTATCGAAATCGCTTATGTTACTCAATTCGCATGGAGTAAGACAGAGTGGGGCGTGTCATCGTGGACTAACCAAACTTATCTTATTCTGAGATGATACCAACGCCCATATATTGTAATTAAGCATTCTGATGCGCTGCTGTGTATGTAGCATCCCGTTCCTGCTATGTACGGGTTATCTTGTATAGTTATACCTAATTGCACGATCAAAAGGACGATTTAAACTGTCGATATTTTGACCCCGTTTTGATTGTGCTTCGTAGATAAGTAGCTTTAGGTTTTTTCAAACATCCCACGGGTGCTCTCAAATTTTTCAGGATGAAAAGTATCTTAAATGTTGACCGGGCATAAATATAAAGTAGGATCATAAAATTTCATTTAAATCCGTTACTTGAAAGACGCCTGCTAACTGTTTTTGTAATGTTTTCTTTCCCGCGGGAACTCGATTGGATTAATAAGTTTTACTATATATATATATTTTTTGTTAAAGAGGCAACATAAGGTATAAGCATAACAAATTTTACTAAATTAAGTTCATTAGTTGTTGTTTACAAAGCTGTTAAATTAATTGCAGTTTTTTAACTATCCCACGAGAACTCTTTATTTTACCGGGATGAAAAGTATCCTATATGTTGACCAGGGACATAAGCTACCACCACACAAAATTTCATTGGAATCGGTCCAGCCGTTCCAAAGATTAGCCCGTACAAACAGACAGACAAACAGACAAACAGACAAACAGAGAAACAAAAAATTTGAAAAAAATTTAAATTAATTCTATTTCACTTCTTACATCCCCCTGACTCCGTTTTTAGCATTTTTTTTATTTGTACAGAAATTCGACCTCTACAGATTTATTATATGTATTGATTGATTGATTGATAATTAATAGGCTCCTATAAAAATTCGAAACTCTATCGCCAGGTTCGGAAAGCAGGTTAACACCGAAAAGAACTGGAAATAAACTCGGCACTTGCTCTTTTCAAATATGTCATTTTAAATTACCTTAAAAATTATATTTTAATTTTTCTTACTTGATTTGAAAAATTATAATATAATTTTTAAGATATCTCGTAAGGAGATTGCAGCATTCCCTAGCATTCCAAGAATCAATGACAAGCAATGAAAATTCCCTTAATGGCATAGTAACCCTGATTAGTGATTACTTAGATGATTTTTAACGTGACTTTAAACCTGCGTAAAATGGCTGGTTCATAACATTCCTATGTTCTTAGATATTGGAGTAAAGATCACTTTATGCCATTCTATGCTGCCAGCAATGCAGACTTCTTACCATAAGAATGTGTGTCTCCCATTGTTTATTAAACATATATAGGATCAGGACTTACTGACGTCACTCATGTATTTTTAGGCTCCGCCCTGTAGCATCCATTTTAATTTGTAAAAACTGTAAAATGGCGCTAATGTAAGTGACCAACAGCGGTATGTGCTGTCAGCGGTACAGAAATGTACAACGCTCGACGACTCACATATTTTGAGAAATTTTTGGTTTCAACATACGTCACATCTTTCCCGTCCTCTTAGTGTAGCGTATTTCGACATTGGTGTCACCACAGAGGCGCCAATGGCCACGATTTATATTAAAAAAAATTAAATCGTTCAGTTTACTCCGGTATTACTTCAAAGTAAAATCTATCTGCACTTCCGAATAAATGTACTAATATAAATACTCCTCAACTGCTCAATACTCGCGACTCAGATATAAAATTGTTTTCCAATAGAAAAGGGGAAGATTAACCGAACGTTTACGATAGTTAAGTAGTGAAGAGTAGTTAGGGGCGAGCAGTAGAGATAGTACAGGTTTTACGAATTTCGAGTTGACTCGCATCGCACAAACGATGGCGATGGCTGTAAATGTATGGAGGCGTTCGCTTCGTTTATGCGATGCGAGTCGACTCGAAATTCGTATAGAAACCTGTGCTAACCCCTCTGGATAGTGGAGCGATGTGATTTATGAGGGGTTATTAAATTCTGGACAGGGGTTGCCGCCCCGGGTGCGCCGGCCAAGCTATACTTAGGTGAGGCTAGGTGCGGCCCTCATTATGCGTTGTACTGTGTACAGCAGACGAGCGGTTTTCTACTGCAGCTAATCACATCACGCTATATAAAAGTTTGTATCCGAGAGTTCATCATGCCGCAATACTGAAGCGATTTGGCTGAAATTTGGAGTGGAGATAGAGTATACCCTAGATTTACGTATTGGCAACTTTTATTGCGGAAAAATGCACCACTTCTGCAGAATTAATGAAAAAACAAATTTTACATGGACGGGTGCCGTGAGCAAACGAACGATCAACTGAAATCAAAATACGTGTGCAAAAAATGATTTTGAGTCGAGTATTTCGAAATTTTTACTACTTCTTCTGACAGCATCAATTGGATGTAACGAAAAGTTTAATAGAACATCAAGAGTCAAATCGTCAATTAATATACTTTATTTCAACCTTACTGACTTACAACCTTACTTACTTTACAGTTTTAAAATTAATTCAGTCAAACGTACAATAAGGAGGCCTTTTTAGCACGAATGCAGTCATCATAACAATCACAGGAATACAAACATCATAACATTTTAAAAAAATACTTAGTTTTTTTCTGTGGCTTTTTCAACTGCCCGTATGCAGTTACATCTGTTCGATATTACAATAGTCAGGTATTCGTTAGCTTTTCAAAACATCAAGCGGTCAGACGTCTATCAATTGATAAACGAATGCCCTAATGAAATTCAAATTTTATTTAGTTTTTCGCCAATATGAGGCTAACTACACATTGTAGGTTAATGACAATGAATTTTGCGGGCATATTTATTTATGTATTATACATTTGTTTAGTAGAAACATTACTCGAAAATTTTCACTCACCTCATACTGGTTTCTGAAAGATAATTTTTTGCAGTTTCCCAGATTTCGAGCTATCGGGAACCAATATGAAGTAAATGAGTATTGTTGAGCAGAGTTTGTTATTAAAACATGTAGATGTATAAATGTTGTTCCCGCAAAACTCATTGCCTTAAGCCTACGATGTGTAATTAGCCCACTATTAGCGAAAAACTCGCGCCCGGATGGTACTCACTTCCCTTAACTTTTCACAAACATAAAGCGGTCAGACGTCTATATAGCAATTGAAAAACGAATGCCTGATGCTTTTAACGTATTGGCGGTGTAGAGTTCCTAATGGACGGGAAGGGTTGTGCCAGTTTACGCGGCAATTGATATCGCTAATTTACTCGCACCGAGCAGGTACTAAAATGCATTTCCTAATGAATATCGAGTATACTATAAAATACGTATTACAGAAAACAGCAGAAAACAATACGGCAATCCTATTTGACCTGGCAAACGTTGTTTTGCCTTATAAATTATTTCTCACTTGAGTAATGTATGCTCTTAGGGTCATTTGCTTTATGGTCTTGATGACCTCCTTGGCGCAATGCCACGCGCTCAGATTCGAGTGGGAGGTGGCGGGTTCGATACCATCACATGTCACTTTAGAATGAAAAAAAATGTTGGCTAAGATCTGGCCCTAGATTGACTAGCAAAAATGTATTCATCGTTTACAAATTCTGTTTACAATCGGGGGTCAGAATTTGCTAACGATTACGATAACGATGAATACATTTTTATTCCGCAATCAGATCCCTGGTCTGGTGGCTTTCCCCGAAGCTAGTTACCAGCTAAGAAGTGCATCACCAGGCAATTTTGCGTTCCGGCGCGAAGCTGTGTAGAAACCGTTAAATTTACCCTTCCTAATTCGTATACGAAAACCTCTTCGGCTGCATCATCACCTACTGTCGAGTGAGAAGATTGCAGTCTTAGTACTTAGTACTCAGTACTTACATGTTTGAGGCTAAATAATAATTTATGAGTAGAAAACATCACAAAAAAGCGTGTTTTAGCTTTTCAAATTATTCATTATAAGCGAACGTCGACGCTTCACTCACTTGACCTTTTATTTTTCCTCTTCAAGCGCCGAATTTATAAAAATCCTTTGAAGGATGCTTACATCATGATCTACTTGTATGCCAAATTTTAGCCTATCTCGTTTTATAAGAATAGGCAGACTCACTTGTATCAACGAATATCTAATATTAATAAAGAGATTGATTCATTTTTCTGATCCACACAAAAGCTAAAATATTTAAATGTTCTGTTCATAGTCGATTTAAAGTATAATGAATTTCATGTACAATATTTGCACATAATTATTTATTAATTCTCTATGTAGATACATAATTATTAATACTGTATGCAGACAAGTAAATAATATATTACTTCTCTTTTTACAGAAGGGGTCGACACTTTGCAATAAAAAATTAGCATGCCTAATCCCGTAGTTTTTTTTGTTCGTTGTTAAGGCTTGTCTACTAGCAAACAAGAGGTTTTCTCCGGTTTTCTCCGTGTAACTCTTCCTTACTGAGTGAATGTAAAATTACAGAAAAAATATATGATATATATTGAACCTTTATCTTTAATTGGAACGTTTGAAATTATTCTAAATACATTATAAGTGAATGAAAAAAATTTTCAAAGTGAAGTCCTTTTTGTTAGAATTCTTGTAACTTCTTCTAAACGGCGATGAATTTTAGTATTTGGCTTTCGCACAAATATTTATTGAGACTTTTTCCAGAATTGGTACGTTTGGCTTGTCAAAATAATGAAAAATAAGGCTAAAAATAATTTTCTTAGTTTTCTACGTAAATATCAACGGACGAATCGGTGCGCGGGCGACGGGCGGCAGTGTGATTCGGACTGTTGGACGGGAAGGTCACGCTTCTTGTTACTCTGGAGCCGTTTATTAATTCATTTCGATTATTCTGGAGTAAATTTAATAGTGCTGGGATTTGCATCTCGCTTTACACGTTTTACGTGACACTTCTTTATAATAAGTTATTATATACCTATTTATTATAAAATGAATGAAAAATTCTTGTTTTATCACTATTCGCTATTTTGTGGTGTCGACGGCAACCTTGGGATTGAAAGAAGTCAATTACTTTTTGTATGGGGATTAGTCCCACCAAAAATTGTCACGTATATTAGTAAAACTTTTGTTGATTTAATTCTTATGATCTTGTGAATAGAATGGTAAAAAGCAACTAAGCCTTATTTACGGGAATATTCGGATATCGAGAGTCCAATGTGAACCTTAGCTTATTCCTACTTACTGCTGCTGTCTCGCAGTTCGGACAGTAATTGTTTTCGTACATTGTGTTGAAATCTAGTAGTACAATTGACAAAACTGCGTTGTGAAGTTGGGTGATCCATTTTCCAAAGAAATACTTAAAACGGGAATAATATAAAAGTGTAGTTAGGTATTAGGTCAATAAGTCAATAAACTTCTAATTTCGTTTCATGATTAAATCTTGAAAAAATCTAATAAATAAAAATCAGGAGCTGTGGGACAGGGAACTCGAACTCTTTTCGAAGAAATATTGAGAAGACTTTTTATGTGTCTACCGGAAGTCCCAGAGATGAATGCAGTTATCTTTGACAACGAAAAATAATAAAACGTTTCGATATACCTACGCTTTTTTTGTATAGGTAATATCAAGTAACTGGAAATGACAAGAACCAAGAACTGATGAACAGGAACATTGAATATCAAAACATTACCTCTTTTTTATGACTTAATTAATCCGGTTAGATTTTTTTTGAAATCAACACCGTTTACTATGCTAAATCTGTTACTTATTTTAAGTATGATTTGATTAATAAACGCTCTCATTCCCAGTGTTTATGAATTATAAAAATGCAGGAATCCAAACATCATGTATCAAAAAAATAAAACTTAGGTTCTGACATCTGTGTAATCTATGGTTGTAATAATGTCCAATGCCCGTCATTACTCATGTCTTTTGATCGGTGTGCAAAAATCAAAATGGTGTGAAATAAAAGTCTAGAATCATTTTCCAACATACATACTTGTGGTTTAATTTTCTTAGAACAAAGTACAAACGTGCAATTTCTACAGGGCCTAAAAAATTGTCTCCTTTGTCATAGTATAGTATTCTCAGTCAAGCTCTTTCATTTGATACTTATATTGAAGGAGTGGTAAAAAAAATGCTTTACATCATTTCGGAAAAGAGCTGATACTTTTACATTGCTGGACCGATATTAACCAAACGTAGCTAAGAACAACTGCACGGAAACTATAGCATTCAAATAAAAAAATCGCATCAAAATCGGTCAATCCAACTGAAAGCTACGATGTCACAGACAGACAAACACACATATACTCCTACACCTCTGTTTTTGCCTAGGCCCTAGGGGTTGAAAATGAAACCCATGGCTCGAATTTATGATTTCCGATCGATAATCCTCAATTGATAGTTGAGGCGAAAGTGGCTTTCAATATTTTTGATACACAAATAATACCTAACATCTATAATAATCGTTGAACTTCAATATTCAATGAAATATCGATGTAATAGACGAATTTCAATGCCAACTGCCGATGTCAAAAATATCGATAGTTCGGCAACACTATCCCGCATGCACACCGCAGTTGCGAAATATTGTAGCGGGGGTAAGGCGGTCGGCGCGGGGAAAATTTCTAGCTCCGCCCGGAACTTCAAGGTCGTTGGCTAATACAGGGGCCTTAAATCAGTCAACTTTTCAGTTCGTCAGTCAGTCAACTTTTTCTTATACGGATTTTGAATTTGGTCACTTTTCCGCAAGTGATACTTCGAGCTATGCCCGTTTGGTAGGACCATTAAAAGCAACGATGGATGTACCAACCCAACTGCCCCAAGCCACTGAATCGACGAACGAATGCGGTTCCTTTTAACGTATTAGCGGTGTAATATTACTAATGGGGCGAAAGGGTTGAGGCTGTTTACGTTGAAATTAATATTGCTAATTTGGCTGGCAAGAGTAAACTCTAATTTCTGAACTAATATTTAGTAATTACGCAGCAATTTAGAAATTACTCTACCCTACACCATTTGATTGGTAGAGTCTCTGTTTGTTTAATCAAAATTAGGTAAATTACCCACTCGTGTTACTTCTGAAAATATTGTCTTACTAGCTGTTGCCCGCGGCTCCGCCCGCGTGCAGTTGTTTTTTTTACATAAATGTTTCCCGTGGAATTTCTTAATTTTTCCCAAGACAAATGAGTGGCCCCTGGGTTCGATGGACCCGTAAAGGAGTCTTCTTCCAATCTCTCCTGTCAACGTGCTATCTTCTTTCACACAATGTTCCTATATCTTCTTTGGTCTTCCTCTACTTATAACACTCTGTCGAAATCGCTTATGTTACTCAATTCGCGAGTAATTCGAGAGTAAGACAGAGTGGGGCGTGTCATCGTGGATTGTAATATCTATACTAACCAAACTTATCTTATTCTGAGATGATACCAACGCCCAGATATTGTAATTAAGCATTCTGATGCGCTGCTGTGTATGTAGCAACCAGTTCCTGCTACGTACGGGTTATCTTGTATAGTTATAGCTAGTTGCACGATCAAAAGGACGATTTAAACTGTCGATATTTCAACCCCGTTTTGATTGTGCTACGTAGATAAGTAGCTATAGGTTTTTTTAAACCTCCCACTGGTGCTCTCAAATTTTTCAGGATGAAAAGTATCTTAAATGTTGACCGGGCATATATATAACTAGTAGGGCGCGTGTGTGCGCGGGCCACATGTGGCCCGCGTGCAGTCTTCCCGCCCATAAAGGTATCGCCGTCATCTCCATCGCCCCTTGGAATCCGATTGGCAGTGAGGTGAATAAATTACCAAGGAGCACTGTCATGGTTTTAAAGATAGTTAAGGGCTGTTAAAAATACGCTGAACCTCATCGGATGAGGTTCCGCCACTGTGAATTATTTTCCTTGCATCCCGTAGAACTTGAGATCCTGA
The DNA here is from genome assembly GCA_963855885.1 of Coenonympha glycerion. Taxonomy (NCBI): domain Eukaryota; kingdom Metazoa; phylum Arthropoda; class Insecta; order Lepidoptera; family Nymphalidae; genus Coenonympha; species Coenonympha glycerion. The sequence continues at coordinate 12,083,311 of OY979639.1, forward strand.
TCACCTCTTGCTAAGAAACCACTCTCTTATCTTTTATACTTTCCGAGATAGAACAACACGAAATTTGTATGACGGCCATCTTGAATCCGCCATTTTGGTTTTTTTTCAGCTCACTGCCAATTGCCTGAAGTTCCGAGTATTTTTTGTTTCAGCAGTCCCCACCTAACTATAATACCTTGCCCATGCTCCTCAATCATCACCTCATTCCATATTTTTCTCTGGTAGTCTTGCAAGAAACCGCATCAAAGTACTTTATGTTTTACAACTCGCGGTCTCTTCAATATTCCTCATACATTTTCTATGGAAAAATAAATTCCGCCATTTTGTTTTTAATAAGTTTTACTATATATATATATATATATATATATATATATATATTTTGTTAAAGAGGCAACATAAGGTATCATCATAACAAATTTTACTAAATTAAGTTCATTAGTTGTTGTTTACAAAGCTGTTAAATTAATTGCAGTTTTTTAACTATCCCACGGGAACTCTTTATTTTACCGGGATGAAAAGTATTCTATATGTTGACCAGGGACATAAGCTACCACCACACAAAATTTCATTGGAATCGGTCCAGCCGTTCCAAAGATTAGCCCGTACAAACAGACAGACAAACAGACAAACAGATAAACAGACAAACAGAGAAACAAAAAATTTGAAAAAAATTAAAATTAGTTCTATTTCACTTCTTACATCCCCCTGACTCCGTTTTTAGCATTTTTTTTTATTATTACAGAAATTCGACCTCTACAGATTTATTATATGTACTGATTTAGTTACGATACAAATAGCACTTAAATTTATCTAGCAAGACCTAATAAAAATCAGTATATTAAACTTAATTCTCTAATCTGTGGATGCTTACTTAATGCGATAAAAATCAGCCAACATAGGAATTACGTACAGTATTTGATTTTAATTTTTTTTCACTTAAACCCATAAAAAATATATGGAATTTTGTATGTACGGCATGTTATTATGTGTTTACTTATGGCAAGTTTAATTGCATGAATTACTAATTCAAAACTGTCACCTACGGCTCAGGTATCAACTTTACAATAATTCTACAGACAAAATAAAAGGTGAAAGATGAGAATGGAGATATGGTTTGGGCTACAAGTCATTAATTAATAATTTATCGGCTTCATAATTTGGAACTGCTGAATACACTAAGTAATTCAAACACCGATCAAGAACAAACTTCACTTTACAGCGCCGCGTCCGATAACTTCGCCAAATTATACAGTTCCCAAGCTCCTATAATCGGATTTTTATTAGAGAAACTTAGCACCCAAAGACTGCAAAGTTCATGAATAAATAAACGGCAAATAAATCATACGGGAGCGTAGAATACCGTAGCAGTAGTGGTGTGATAAACGATGGGGACCTTTGCCAAACTATTTTACGTAAAGATATTTAAGTACCTATGTAAGTTTAACACTGAATACTACAATGATTTTTTTTCATTATTAAGGGCGAATCATAAAGTAACGACAAGTTACATCTGACTAGTAAACGCAATAATAGCTGTGCGAGCAACCCGCCCTTAAAAGCAACTAAGTATAGGACTAGACTAATATTGTGAACTAGCTGTTGCCCGCGGCTACGCCCGCGTGCAGTTTGTTTTTTTTTTACAAAAATGTTTCCCGTGAAATTTCTTAATTTTTTCCAAGATAAATGAGTGAATTCGGGTTGGTAATTTTTCCCAAGATAAATGAGTGGTTCCTGGGTTCGATTGACCCGTAAAGGAGTTTTTTTCCAATCTCTCCTGTCAACGTGCAATCTTCTTTCACACAATTCACCTATATCTTCTTTGGTCTTGCTCTACTTATACACTTTGTCAAAATCGCTTATGTTATTCGATTCGCATGGAGTTGTAGACATAGTGGGGCGTGTCATCGTGGATTGAAATATCTATACTAACCAAACTCATCTTATTCTGAGAGGATACCAACGCCCAGATATTGTAATTAAGCATTCTGGTGCGCTGCTGTGTAGCAACCCGTTCCTGCTTCACACAGGTTATCTTGTATAGTTATACCCAGTTGCAGTTTTGATTGTGTCATTGCGTAGATAAGTAGCTATAGGTTTTTTTAACTATCCCACGGGAGCTCTCTAATTTTTCAGGATGAAAAGTACTTATCTAAAATGTTGACCGGGCATATAAAGTACGATTATAAAATTTCATTTGAATCCATTACTTGAAAGACGCCTGCTAACTGTTTTTGTAATGTTTTACTTTCCCGCGGGAACTCTATTGGATTAATAAGTTTTACTATAAGTATATATTTTTTGTTTAAGAGGCAACATAAGGTATCAGCATAACAAATCTTACTAAATTAAGTTCATTAGTTGTTGTTTACAAAGCTGTTAAATTAATTGCAGTTTTTTAACTATCCCACGGGAACTCTGTATTTTACCGGGATGAAAAGTATCCTATATGTTGACCAGGGACATAAGCTACCACCACACACAATTTCATTGGAATCGGTCCAGCCGTTCCAAAGATTAGCCCGTACAAACAGACAGACAAACAGACAAACAGATAAACAGACAAACAGAGAAACAAAAAATTTGAAAAAAATTTAAATTAGTTCTATTTCACTTCGTACATCCCCCTGACTCCGTTTTTAGAATTTTTTTTATTTGTAGAGAAATTCGACCTCTACAGATTTATTATATGTATTGATTGATGATTGATTGATAACTAGCGGTTGCACGTGGGTCCGCCCGCGTCAATTCGCTTTTATATGGTTTTACATGGTTATATAAAAAATACCGAATCGCTGTCGGCCTGTATTTGTTTACATTAAAACTAACAACTTTTGTTCTACGACTTTTTTTTAGTAGATATTTTGAGAAATTACTTTTCTTGTACTTTGTAATGTAACATCGGCAAGAGGCAACGTCGCGGCGGCGCGCTAACTCGCGGCGCGAAACCGCAACAGTGTAATGTCACTTAACAGAAATAACATTTTCTGTATGAAATAAATTAATACTGAATTTTGAAAAGTCGTAGAACAAAAGTTGTTAGTGTCGTGTAGAATATTGACACAGTCCGAGGGCGATTTGGTATACCGTGATGTTATAAAGCTTTCATATAGCTTTAATCAACGCAAAAATATTTATTTTATAAATTCGGACCAATAATTAATAGCGCATTCAAAAAAACAAACTCTTCAGTTTTATAATATTAAATAAAGGATAATAATAATATATAATGGCGATATACTGAGTTTTTTACTGTTCTATCTAAAAATATAAGATAAAAGTTAAAACCAAAACTGTTTCCAATTTTTTTTTTCCAATTCGAGACACTCTCAGTCTGGTGCTATTTTTTTAAGCCTCAATTTTTCAACCTGAAAAAGCTGACTGAAAATCCTGAAGGTCTTAAAATTTTATTCGGATTTCGCATATTGGACGTTACTCGTATATTGCGTTTGTGTTGTTTTTACCTTGACATAATATAGTCTCAAGCAATTTTTACTGCTAGCTATAACTGTGGGGTTAGTACAAGTTATTGCATTTTCAATACGAATCTCGATATCGAATTGTTAGCATATAGTGGTAGCCTCTCACACTAGCTAAACGTGGTTTGGCAGGCTTGGAGAAAATGTTATTAGGCTTAGGTTACAAGCGCAAATAAGTTAAAGATGCTTGCCAGCGATTCAAACACTCATTATGAGACAGATAGTGTAACCTGTGGTAAAATAATAAAAAAGGATTGTGTGGTTTTATGAAACCACGGTAAAAGTTAAACTTTTGTAGCCTTGGCTGCTCTGATGAGCGCCTTTCACTGTCTGAGCGACTGTCACGCGACATGCGACACACAGACGAAAAAGTTTGAGACGTTGTAATAAAAGTTTCACTTTAAAGGGTATTTATTTTTAAACAAAAGAGCCATCTAAGCAAGAAACATTCAATTACTTGAAATAAATTACAGACGTTAACATTTAATGTAAGTTAATTATACAAACATTACATTAATCAAAAACTTAATGTGTATTTTGATTACATTAATCTAAAACTTAATGTGTATGATAAACTGTTTTTAGAAAGGGTAATAAAGATTCTGTTTATTATTTCACAATGGCCGAGTTGGAGATTTTATTCACTTATAAGAAAAATATTATGGTACTTACTCAACGTTAGGTTTCCTTTGAAAGAAAAATTGAGGTATTATTTAATACAGAGCCAGCGTAAGAAATATCGGACGGTATAGGATACGATAGAAACCACATTTTTTTCCATTATTAATTTAATTATGTTTAGTATGGATTTCTGTGTAGTTTGTAGGTGATCTTACTTAAGTCCCATTTTCAGTAATGCTGACTAATTTCTTTAGTCCAATGAAACAAATGGTTGAAAAACTCTACTTTAATACCTTATTTTTTAATCTTACTTATTTCTTTTCTCTCTTTAACGGCATGCAATTATACCTAAATTGTCACCTAAAATTAACTTAAATTAAAACAATATTAAAATGCTAAAATACCGCTACGGTAGAATTGATTTATTCTCCTATTTTTGTATTTGGTAGTACTTAGTTTAATAAACTTATGCTAGAAGTAAGCGAAATAGTAATTAATTATTATTATCATAATGATGGAACCTACTCTACTTTGCGGATAAAAGCACCCAGTTTCAGAAACATTTATTTGATCAGTATTCTAAAAATCGGAGGTAAACCTTTCCTAGATCAAATAATCGTTCCAGAAAAGAAATCACACGTATTTAGGGACCAACTTTCCATCTCTGCCGTACAATCATATCGACAAGTGTCGTTTAAATGTGAGCCGAATGGGTCGACATTTGAATAATTCGATAAACTTTCCGGCTTGCGGTCCGACATCAACTATCAGCGCTTTGATATTCCTTGTGAACACAGTTCGGGGCTTCTTTTGACAATCTCTCGCCACGGGTTGCCCAACCCAACACTGTATAAGCAGCATAAAGTTTTTGACCCAATTCGCCTGTGTTAAAATTTCCTAGGTACATATTGGAAAGTTTACTTTTACTTTTCAGTGTTGTGGTTTACGCAAACGTGTGGAAATTGTAAACTTTGAGCGCATGCTTTGCGATGACGAAAAATATCGAACCTTGGTACGCTTTAGAGTATCTTATTTTTAACTACCTATATATTGTGTAGCGCTTGACTATGATCACACCCAATGAAAAGTGATGATAAAATAGAACGCGCTTGCCTAGGAGATGCCTTTTCATTCTTGATTTGAAGGCGCCCAGGTTGTAAGTGGTGGGAAAGGCAGTGCCTGGGAGGACATTCCAGGCCTTTGCAGTGCGTATCAGGAACGGAGAATCAAACCGCTTCATACGCGTGTTTGGAACATCGACTATGTATGGGTGGAAGCCTTTTCGATGCCTTGTCGTCTTACGGTAAAAAGGTGGCGAAGAACAAAATTAAATAGTATCTGTACATAATCGTATTAAAGGTGTATAAAACTTGAGAACCCTTGACCCTTTATTGAATGGCCTTTACATTCTCAGAGGACATCAGTGTCCATGTTTGGGCCGAGATTAATAACCCCAACACAATTTATGTTTTCGTTGCAGTGTTTTAACACACGAGGAATTATCATAAATTATAAGTGTAGGTATCAAAATTATCGCTTCCAACGGGACTTGAACCCGTATCCCCAGCTATCGCGGCTGGGATCCCATAGCTCTATTGGTAGAGCGCCCATATTTTGGCAGAGATAATTTTGATACACTTATAAATAATTTATAATAATCCCAACACATTTCGAAGAATGGATGTTAAGGAAGAACTTTAAAGTCCTGGCTATTACCAATGAGATGTAGTAAAACAGTACCTAAGTGGAAGTTTCTAGAGTCAAAGACTAATATCCTCTCGGGATTAAGGATTTTAAAGAGCATACTTACGAGGTCGACATTTGTAAGCCACTTCGACGAACTTTCCGGCTTGCGGGCACGGGTCGACTATCCCCGGCTTGGTTTTCGTGCTGAATTCGCATTGTGGCTTCTTCTGACACGCCTCCACCACAGTTTGTAGAAGCGAATACTGTGCATAGAAACTAATATGAATTATAACAGATCAAATATAGATAAATCAAATGAATGAAACCATTTTACTAAAAAAAATTTATTAAGTTAGTAATAAAAGGACTGTTAGGTTTTACAAGTATCTTATTTTTCTCTTTCAGACATATTATGACCTCTACTTCAATACTAAATATTTCGACATACGTAAAAATAAATATGGCAACATTTTTTCGTGCGGTTCACAGGGCCCTGTAGTAAACGTCTATTCCATTAAGGTACAAACCTGCATAATGTTAGGCCTCAAGCACTCTTTACCCCCAAGGTCATGTACCGAGGGCGGCTGCGCCCCAGCGACGCAGCCATGGCCCTCGGGCATGGTCCCATACTTGGCGACTTGGATACTGATGTAGGTGCCGATCGGACACGACAGAGAGACTATCTCATCGTCGCATGCGGCGCGCTGCCTGGTCCGTAACGTGCCAGCCAGCAACTCTGCAACAAAGAATATTACCTAATATATGATAATTAGTGACGTCCTTCCGACCGATCCGGCCAAGGTCATCAATCTCAGCAGAGATTTTCATCTGCGGGAAAGATTTAAAAGTACACAAATCACCGATATAAACCTGAGGACGAGCCCTGCATCAGAACATCGTCAACCTTCTTCATACAAGAAAAAAATAATAAATATAATCACTCTCATAATACAAAGGGACCACAGGAGTTACCTTAAGTATAAGCAATGGATAATGGATATAGCCTCATATTATAATATGGACTTGTCATATGACAATTTCACTCTGGAAAGAGACTTATGGCCTGTTGGCCAAGATATATTACAATTTCTAGATTTCATAGATTAGAATGTTTATAATTATTCTTTTAGCACCATCTCAATTGCGCAAAAGTTAAGCTAAAACAGATACACCGAATTCGAATGTACGCAGAATAAAATCACGGGAACCAGCTGGTAATCTGCAATTTAGTCTGCGATAATACGACATAATTCTTTATTTCATGTCCTCATAAAACAGTTCACGAAACAAACGTAACAAAATACTTTCATACAACAACAATCGGTGAAGTTCCACGTCGTAATGTACGCTCAAGATAACAATATTATGTTCCGAGTATCAATAAAGTTGACACCGTATGCTTATCATCATCAAGAGACAAAAGAATCTTGTTCGATAAAACAAAAGACGTAAGAGGCATCGCGTGAAACAATAGTCGACGATAATGCGAATAAAAGGTGTTTGCGGAATATGCCACGACGAGCGGAGATTTACGGGATGGGGATAATAAAAGGAAGTGTTTCATGGGAGGTATATTATGTTAACTAGGATAGGGATACGCTTGTTTAGGTGTAAGGGCTTGACAGAAAAAAAGCCGTATTATGACGTGATTTTTTTATCTTCATTGCGCATTCTAGCGCTCAAGCATGAATGAGTTAGTGCTTGACTGATATTTCAAATAATGGTAAGTGATGATTACTGACCTCGTTCCACAAGGATGCTAAGTTCTATGATAAGTTAAGGTAAAGAAAATAATATAATTTATTCTCAACTCTGTTTATAATAATTGTTGTTCTGTTTTTAATGTGTTAAATATAATTTATTATCAACTCTGTTTTGCCTGCGGCTTCGCTTGCGTGTACTTTGGTTTCACAAATCCCGCAGAAACCAGGGATATTTCCGGAATGAATAGCAAGATTTGTAAATTGATTTAGTTTAATATTTATCTCCATTCCTAATTTCAGCCAAATCGGTGCAAAGGGAGTCCTAGATTTCTTGTTCCCCTTCCCGCTCACTTTTCTAACATTTATACGTACTTTTAAGCAAGTTTCCTATAATTATAACCATGTCGAAAATGGAAACCATGAATTTTTCTGAGATAAATCCAAATTTCCGCTGAATCTAGTCAGAAGTTGCGGCACGTTTGAGTTTGAAATACTTATACAAACATACAAACTTTCACATTTAATTAGTAACATGAATAGGGTAAATTATATTTGATTTTTTATTTTTTACCCACGACGGAACGGAGTACGGGTATATGCGTTTAGGGTGAGAGACCGTTTGTACATTAGTTGGTTGATGAAATTTTTTGATTGTTTGTGTGTTAAATTGTTCACACAAAACGAATATCCAATAAAAAAAATGTTTGTTTGTTTGTTTGTTTGTTTGTTTGTTTGTGCACATCCAATGTTCCCATTTATTTCCACAACGGCTGAACCGATTTAGATTCAGTTTTCTGTATAATGTTTGGTATTCATTGGCGATGGTTCATAGATAGTTGTTACGAACATCGATCACCAGGGGGCGCCATAAAAAACATTTATAGTGCAAACGAATGTTCCCATTTATTTCAAAAACGGCTAAACTGATTTCGATACAGTTTTCAATAAAATATTAGTGACTTATTGGCGATGGTTCGTAGATAGTATTTACGAACATCGCTCACCAGGGGGCGCCATAAATACATTTAGAATGCAAACGAATGCTCCAAATTTAAGCTTTTGGAATAAATCGACTGAATCGATTTGGATGCATTAATAGATAGTTTTTACGGAAATCACTCACCAGGGGGCGCCACAATAAACGTTTCTTTATCATTTGGTAGCGAAATTTTCTAATGTGTCTAATAATGTTTCTAGTAAACTCCTAGTGTTTGAGATTGTTTGATATGTTCTAACGAGGCTCACACATTATATTTGGTGACGAGGACATTATATCTGATGATGCAACTTGGGATTGAGTGTTACTCAACAATCGTTACTATTAAAATACTTCGAGCTTGGACCCATTTGGTTTCGTTTAACTATTCATTATAACACATTTGATCTGATGCCGAGGGTCCATGATGCCTTCCAACGCTGCATAGAGGAGATAGTAGATTAATTTTTATTTTGTAATAATATAATAGGTATAATAATTGAAAAAGTATAAAACAAGTGGAAAATTAAAAAAATTTTAAACACCCACGACTCTTATAGACTTGAAATTGAAAAAGGATTAAATAATATTTTTAAAACTCCACGACTAAAGGAAAGTAAGAACTAAGAACCTATCAGTATAATTACAAATCCAAGAAAATCCGTCGGAGCTGCCATTGACATTTCTGTTTCCAATATCAATTAATGCAGTTAGTACTTATAGGTATAAGCTTACCGGTAGCTTATTATAAGAAGTATCAAGAAATTGAATTAGTTACCAAATGAATAAAGTAAACACACACACTGGTAAACAGCAACATCTTGCACCATCAACACCGGCACAGGCAGAACATAGCAGCTCCGGCGGATTTTCTTGGATTTGTAATTATACTGATAGGTTCTTAGTTCTTACTTTCCTTTAGTCGGGGAGTTTTAAAAATATTATTTAATCCTTTTTCAATTTCAAGTCTATAAGAGTCGTGGGTGTTTAAATTTTTTTTAATTTTCCACTTGTATAAATGTAATTTTACAATCCACAGTCTCCAGGTATGTGCCCTTTTTGATGAAATTATTAATTTGTAATTTAATTTTAGTTGCTTAACCTACTTTGCTCTTCGTACTCCCACATTTACAACAGTTCTAATAACAATTTATACGACACTAATAATAATTTTATATTTTAAGATAATTTTATTTGTCTCTCTGGCCTCAACAATTTAAGTTCCCTGTTTATATTCAAATTACGAGCAGCGTATATCGCAATAAAATATAATTTCTCCCTAAAATATTACTCGTGCTGCGCAAGGGGTAATTTGGTGGAGCCGGGAGCTGTACCCGCGGGCGGACGTGGTAGAGCAGCGCAGACACAGTAACAGGCGTCCATCTATTTTCACTATCTACGTAAGGCATCAATTAGATTTTACGAGGTAGCATATACATTTGTAAAGCAAATATGAAAACTGAAAATAATAGCTTCTGTTAGATTACCTACTAGTGAACTTATAATATATTTACTCGTATGTTAATTGTTAGATCATTTTATTAATACAACACTAATAATCTGTACTTTAGCCAATAACAACCAGTAGCTAACATTTTCCTAGTTATTCTGTAAAATTTGTAAGACATATTCGTTACTAGGAAGCTATATACCTTTAGATTTGATTTGCTTTAGCTTTTAGATTTACCTCTTTATTTCCTTACTGCAACTCGACAGACGGAAACCGAAGAAATGGACAATTTTAAATTCCACTGACCAAATAAAACGTCATAAGAATAATATAATTCCACAGAATAACTCTTCAACACATCGTAGAACCTTTAGAAACTAGCTAACAATGACCTAGTTCTTATGTAAAATTTGTAAGACATACTCGTTATTATAAAGCCTCTGTGATTTGCCTCTTTATATCCTTACTACAATCCTAAATTGCACTGGCCAAATAAAAAAATCCTTTAATAGGTACAGAATTTCCCTCTTTAGCTCTTGGCGAAGTCAAGAATGAATTGGAAGAAGGACGAAGAGCATAGAATATTAAAGTCTCATGGTGCTGGAATTGATTAACTTGCAGTACGCATCGACAAACGCAGTATCATGGACCTAACTAACGGTCCCACACCGAAAAGTGCAGTAGGTATAGGCACTCAGTCGAGTAGACCGCGTAAAGAATCTCGTTTACCTCTTTTACAATTGTTAAAACGATATAAATACCGCAATATACTACATAGTAGCTAATTATTAAGACGCTTCTCCTTACCTTATAATATAGGAAAATATGTTTTATCATCATGACTAGCATATAACGCACCCACTTTTTATTTGGCGGTGCTATTGGGCGTGTAGGTTGTATATTTAGGTCACGTACATTTTAGTAATTACGGTAGGTCGCTCGTTTAATAATCATAAGCATAACCCCTACGGCTAAACGTACCTACCTAGTTTTATTACTTTCCTAGTTTTATTATTTTAGTTTTTTCTTTGAAATGTGTACAATTTATTAACTAGTAGTAGTTGTGAGGAATTGTTTCATATGTAGCTCTAATTTTAATAGAACTAACTCTAATTAAATTTTATATTTTTAATTTTGATGAGAGCGGAAAATGTTTAATAACTTTTTTAGCTGGCTTTGATTGATATTAAAACCCGAAACGCCATCAAATCCAAATACAGTATACTATACATTCAGATATTTGGCCATAATATTTCCATAAGGCCTCAAAATTGATGCAACCTTACAATAATTTCATTTTCCTTAATTTAAGATATTTGTTTTCACAAAGACGAGATTAAAGAAAGACGTATTAAAGAAAAGAAAGCAACTGAAAATAGGTGAGTAGTTTTTAGAGTTAGGTTAATGGAAATAGATCCTATTTAAAAGTTGAGTGGCTCGCCGCGGCACGTGAGTACGTAGGTATATTACCTTCCAAAGTTTTCGGAGTTTATCGGGACCCCTATTTATCCGCCCATCCTTCATCCCTTATCCTGACTACTAATGACTTTCGTAATGTTCTTTTCTTGTCGTTTAATGTGCTTTGAAACTATATTTCGTGGATAAATAAATAATTTATTTGTTAACGATTAGTCGGCACGATTTTTATCTGATTTGTTGAAACTTTTTTTAGATAAATTATTATTTTTTCAATGTACGCCGAATGGGCTTTTCCGATTTCCAATAAGTATGCATCGTATCCCTTCTCATCTATGTTTTTAGGGTTCCGTAACCAAAGGGTAAAAATGGGACCCTATTAGTAAGACTTCGCTGTCCGTCTGTCCGCCCGTCTGTCACCAGGCGGTATCTTTAGAACCTTGAAATTTTTCAGATGATGTATTTCTGTTGCAGCTATAACAACAAATACTATCAAATTGAATTTAAAATAAATATTTAAGAGTCCTGTGAACTACGATGTCTATACAATTTGGTGGGTAGAGGTGTTTTGATTGGAATTTATCTTGATAGTACGGAATCCTCAGTGTGCGAGCCCGACTTGAACTTGACCAGTTTTTTTCAGTTCTTCATAATATTCACTCACTAGCTAAAGCTGTCTGTTTATTTGGTGAGAAAAAGGGTATATATCTGCCCAACAACTTATAATATGACCTTTCCATAACATTTAAAGTCAACATTTGTTAGAAAAAGTTTTGGGTACCCAATGTCCCCGGATGCGTAAATCGAAGTTTTACGACCTTATTCATCGTCTTTCTATCCGGTTACTTTTTGTCTTAGCCTACTAATGATTCCAAGAGCTTTTTCTCCACAACATTTATGTAACACAGCAAAAAAGCAATGTTATAACAGGGTTGAACGCAAAATTATCTACAATATTTTTTCCAAACGCCATCTCCTTTTGTTATTTAAAAGGATGTAGATAATTCAAAACTAGTCTGATAAAATTTGAAGTCGTTATTTTTGTTAATTTTTATCTATAAATTCTAAATATATTATTTGTTAGTGATACTTATACAAGCAACAAATATATTATACAACAATACATTGAGATCATCTTAATGCTGCAAGCATAGCTATCAGATATAGGCCTGTCAACATCTTCGTAGCTATGACGGGTGATGTAGAGTTGATTCTTATGTTTACGACCTAATTCATCGTCTTTCTATCCGGTTACTTTTTTCTAGTCTACTAATGATTCCAAGAGCTTTTTCTCCACAACATTTATGTAACACAGCAAAAAAGCAATGTTATAACAGGGTTGAACGCAAAATTATCTACAATATTTTTTCCAAACGCCATCTCCTTTTGTTATTTAAAAGGATGTTGATAATTCAAAACTAGTCTGATAAAATTTGAAGTCGTTATTTTTGTTAATTTTTATCTATAAATTCTAAATATATTATTTGTTAGTGATACTTATACAAGCAACAAATATATTATACAACAATACATTGAGATCATCTTAATGCTGCAAGCATAGCTATCAGATATAGGCCTGTCAACATCTACGTAGCTATGACGGGTGATGTAGAGTTGATTCTTATGTTTACGACCTTATTCATCGTCTTTCTATCCGGTTACTTTTTGTCTAGCCTACTAATGATTCCAAGAGCTTTTTCTCCACAACATTTATGTAACACAGCAAAAAAGCAATGTTATAACAGGGTTGAACGCAAAATTATCTACAATATTTTTTCCAAACGCCATCTCCTTTTGTTATTTAAAAGGATGTAGATAATTCAAAACTAGTCTGATAAAATTTGAAGTCGTTATTTTTGTTAATTTTTATCTATAAATTCTAAATATATTATTTGTTAGTGATACTTATACAAGCAACAAATATATTATACAACAATACATTGAGATCATCTTAATGCTGCAAGCATAGCTATCAGATATAGGCCTGTCAACATCTACGTAGCTATGACGGGTGATGTAGAGTTGATTCTTATGTTTACGACCTTATTCATCGTCTTTCTATCCGGTTACTTTTTGTCTAGCCTACTAATGATTCCAAGAGCTTTTTCTCCACAACATTTATGTAACACAGCAAAAAAGCAATGTTATAACAGGGTTGAACGCAAAATTATCTACAATATTTTTTCCAAACGCCATCTCCTTTTGTTATTTAAAAGGATGTAGATAATTCAAAACTAGTCTGATAAAATTTGAAGTCGTTATTTTTGTTAATTTTTATCTATAAATTCTAAATATATTATTTGTTAGTGATACTTATACAAGCAACAAATATATTATACAACAATACATTGAGATCATCTTAATGCTGCAAGCATAGCTATCAGATATAGGCCTGTCAACATCTTCGTAGCTATGACGGGTGATGTAGAGTTGATTCTTATGTTTACGACCTTATTCATCGTCTTTCTATCCGGTTACTTTTTTCTAGTCTACTAATGATTCCAAGAGCTTTTTCTCCACAACATTTATGTAACACAGCAAAAAAGCAATGTTATAACAGGGTTGAACGCAAAATTATCTACAATATTTTTTCCAAACGCCATCTCCTTTTGTTATTTAAAAGGATGTAGATAATTCAAAACTAGTCTGATAAAATTTGAAGTCGTTATTTTTGTTAATTTTTATCTATAAATTCTAAATATATTATTTGTTAGTGATACTTATACAAGCAACAAATATATTATACAACAATACATTGAGATCATCTTAATGCTGCAAGCATAGCTATCAGATATAGGCCTGTCAACATCTACGTAGCTATGACGGGTGATGTAGAGTTGATTCTTATGTTTACGACCTTATTCATCGTCTTTCTATCCGGTTACTTTTTGTCTTAGCCTACTAATGATTCCAAGAGCTTTTTCTCCACAACATTTATGTAACACAGCAAAAAAGCAGCGTTATAACAGGGTTGAACGCAAAATTATCTACAATATTTTTTCACAAACGCCATCTCCTTTTGTTACTTATTTAAAAGGATGTAGATAATTCAAAACCAGTGTGATAAAATTTGAAGTCGTTATTTTTGTTAATTTTTATCTATAAATTCTAAATATATTATTTGTTGGTGATACTTATACAAGCAACAAATATATTATACAACAATACATTGAGATCATCTTAATGCTGCAAGCATAGCTATCAGATATAGGCCTGTCAACATCTACGTAGCTATGACGGGTGATGTAGAGTTGATTCTTATGGTCTAGTTTTGACCAGCCTTCGTCCGATGCAATTTATATAGGCTTCTACATTTTGTGAAAATAACAATAGCATTTTCATCAATAGGCAGAGAAAATCTAGCGCAGAAAGACTAGGCGAGAAGTAGTGTGGACTATATTCAACGTATTTAAAGAGTAATTTTTCATCATTAAAAAATTTTCTCTCTTTAATATCTTTATAAATTTTGCAACGGCTCAACATCAATTACTGAAAAGGGTTTGAAGAAATTTCTTTTCACATTTCAGACTTGGAAATGTGGCCATAATTTTAATCTGCAATGATATCCAAAAAGTTTAACATTTTTAAGTAAGATACATGTATATCTATATCAACTTGAACTTATGAAAATAGAAGGTTGATAGTTTTTTAGCACTATCAGTTTCTCGTTATTTCAGCTAGAATGTTACTATAGAACACCCCTCACAGTTTCAAGCTTTCGATACTACTTATCTCTTGACGTTCTTCCAAAATGTCTATTGGTCCATTGGGACGTTAAACAAAGTGGAGGGCTGTGGTGCAGGGTACCATTGAATCTCCGACTCTAGAAATAATTCCATATTGATTTAGAACGGTATCGTAAATAGAATTCTTGTTTCCAAAATACTGACACGTAACTGACTTACTCCCTTCGCACACGGCTCGTAAGCGTAGACGTATTGTTATAACGCTACGCAAAACAATACGATTCGTTGCAACACCGCTTCGTCTGCGGCACTAATTACGAACCTCAAGATATGGGCATCCGAACGATTTACGTAAACCTGTTTCATACAAGCAATCAGTAGCGCCAACTGTCAAAATACCGCTGCCGCCGCTGACCGAACTACCGCGTGGTCTTATACTGTTGGTACTAATGACACCCATAAACTGGCGACATTTTTTCGCGCGGTTCGCCCTGTCTAGAGTAGATGTCAATTGTCTGCGTACATATTTGAACATGTTCGTTCTCGTACTGCTCTAGTCGTGCGCGCGGATTCCGCTACGCTTACGTTTACGAGCCGTGTGCGAAGGGCCTTAGACGCCTTCTGTCGTAAGTGACTCATTCCAAATCATTTTCAAAAGTGTGGACTCCAAAGGTCCGTAACTAGTAGGACAAGTTCTGACAAGAGCACCTAACTTTCCAAGTACAAATATTTCTATGTTATTCAAGCAAGTTTACGTTTAATTTAAATAACAATGTGCCATTCAAAATTAGGCAAGTAGGTTATTTCCGGTTTGTTTCATAGAACCCGACTTCATCGTACTAGTTAACCATCCCATGGGAATTTTGAAATTATTTGCCTTATCTCTTGTCTACATCATCAAAAGCATCAACGTGAGTGGCTTTCTAGGACTTATTTTTTACTTATTTTATATTTTATTTTATTTTATTGGTTCCGCCAACAACACTTGAGCATTACAATATAACAAGATAAATTGATTTATAACAACACATATATCTAGCCCGAGCATCAATAACTGGCAGAAACAGAAGCATTATAAATCATTATGAAATAAGAAAAAAAACAGTTTAGGATATTTAGATAGAGTACAAAATACAAAACATTAAGTTATACGAAATACATATGCAAAATTACTAAATACTTAATAAATAAATATAATGAAATAAGTTATTTATTTTGGCAACAAGATTACATTAATTAATATACGAATGGTCGCTGCTGCCTAATTAAGGTGAGCCTGTGCTATAGATTTGAGTAACAGATTATTATTATTTTTTCCTATGGAACAAAACGATACAAACAAATTCGTCTTATTCCAGAACAAAGGAGACCCCGGCATGAAATCATAGGAGCTCTAAATACACACTCCATCCGTATTCCGTAATTCCTTCCACTTATGTCAGCTCAGAACGTGAGACCACTTGTATACTACACTTCAGAGGGCACTAAACTTGTTTACGTCGCGTTTTCAATACTTCGTACCTACTAAGCTCATACTGTATACTAAGAGGATCTAAGGTTTTGAGCGTACATCGCGATTTTCATTTCAATTTTCGGTACAGATTAATATTACAATGTATGATTATCACTCGTGCAGAGTTTACTATAAGTCTGTCAAAAAAGTCATGAAACAAAAAAGAGTCGAAAAATAATTATGAGAGTCTGAATAAAGTATATTTTAGTGGATAATTAATTAACCAAAAATTATACATAATTCTTTTCAATATTCTGTTTTTACACACTTTTTAAAAAGTCATACCTATAAGGCATGGAAAAATCTTTGTTTCTGTGAAATAATTTCAAGGCTTTTTAAACGGACTATTTGTGTGACCTCTTCATAATTTCACACACTCGACTATTAGTAATATTTCTCGGATTGTCAAAATTTTACTAATCCTCCAATTTTGAGTAGTCACCAAACTTTTACCAGCACCTAGCTTCCATAATATCAATATTGAGTAAAGTAAAATTCTTACTCTAATTTTTTTGTCTTAATATATTTAATGCTTATTGTATGAGAACAAAAAGTGGTAAATCTGATTGAAGCCTAACACTTCATGTTAACTCCAGGCAAAGGCTCAAAAACATAAAATTATAATTGACAAGAAGCGGTGGAGCGAGCAGTGGGTGGTGTAAGCAGAGCCGCGGTAGAGATGATAGTACATATTTCCAGACAACGAAACAAAATTAGTTTTTAACTTATACCTTGTTTGCTTATATATCTGTTTCTGTATATTTCTATTCATTATGAACACGAATCGTTGAGGCAAATTTTAAGGTGCCATTTCAAGAATTTAGAATCTGCGCTTATTTCTTTTCGATATTATTACGGTTGAGTTGATAAAATGATATACAAATATGGCAGTGGTCACTTATTAAATTTTTTATATTTTTTAATTCTTTGGTTTTTCATTATTCAGAGCAAAACTTGAAAATTAATTATTCTTACACAAATAAAGTGATTTTAAGCTAAATCACTTCAGTATTTGTAAAGTGAAGAAGCAACAAAAGTATTACTATACACACACAGACATAATACATTAGTTAATTCGCTAGAAAAAAAAAACATACTTTTTTCTAGCTAATTAATTGTAGCGAATTTATAATTTGCCTCATAGGTCATCAATAAAACAATAGATATAAACATAATATTATATTTAGGTAAGCTTATTTAACAATTTTTATGTCATTTCCGAAAAATAAGTTTATTTATATTTTTCCTTCACACGTAACAAAAAGGCGTGGAGCCGCGCCCAATCGTAAATTAATTAAAATCGTGACAACCGTGAGTTTAGCCCTTTATGTTGTGGCCGAGTAGAAAGAATGCATGGCGGCCGTTGTTTTATGGCAAGAGGTCGGCTTCTAGCTGTTATATTATTATGATATGACGGTATGTAAAAATTTATACTTTAATCCTTGTTACTTTGCGTTTTGACCCCAAACGGTTTGATCCGGCCCACCCAGTTCCGATCTTTTTTACGTCACATCTAGGTGTGTGACTGTGTCTCTACAATGTGAGCCTCTCAGTGTGGGTATGACGATGTGTCACGTGTGTGTGTGTGTGTGTATGTGTGTGTGTGTGTGTGTGTGTGTGCGTGTGTTTGTGTATGAGAAAGAGAGAGAGAGATTATGTATCTGTGTGTGGCTGTGTCTGTATGTCTCTCTGTGCGTGCGAGTGTGAGTGCCTACGTATAGGTGGTGTCATGTGCGTCTGTGTATGTGTGGGTGTTTGTCCGTGTATGTGTGTTTGTGTGTCTTTATCTGTGTGCGTGTCTGTTACCCGTTTTCATAGTTCATTTCATTTCATTTGTTTTAATTAAATATCAAAACAGGTAGGTAACTGTCAGCAAAGTTCTGTTAACACTACTAATAGTATGTTTAAGAAAAAATATATTGAAAATAGCCTTATCAATTCTTGTTACACTACAAATAACAACATTTCCGTGTTTTACTTGCAAAAAATAACCATTACAAGATTTCCGTATCCCTGAAAGACTTCCGTGTCCAGAATAATGTATAGTGTCGGCCATTACCCTCCACTCGACTGCCCACTCACGTACTGTCTGGACTTCATTTATGTTTAAGTTAATGGACGAAATTTCATACAACTTTTATGATGGATTAAAACTTTTCAAACTCCTGTTTCATGTCACGTTGCTTTTATGACACTGCTACAAACCTCTAATTTTCTTACTGGTCCGTATGTTTTGAAAATCGATATCTGACTGTCGCAAGAGTAGAGCAGGAATTTGTGGTCAACATTTTAAAAAGTTGCCACCATTTTGAATTTTTTTATTATTAACTTATCGTGGACTTCATTTATATAATTTCATACAACTTTTATGACGGATTAAAAACTTTTCAAACTCCCGTTTTATGTCACGATGCTTTAATGACACTGCTACAAACTTATATTTTTTTTACCCTGCTTTGAAAATCGATATCTGACTGTCGCAGCAAGAATAGAGAAGGAATGTGTGGTCAAAATTTGAATGCTTTGAGAATCGATATCTGACCAGTAAGCATGGAAAAGGAATTTGTAGTCTTACTTTAAACCCTAAGCTCACTCGGCTGTCCACTCACGTACTGTCTGGACTTCATTTATATTTAAGTTAATGTGCAAAATTCCATACAACTTTTATGACGGATTAAAAATGTTTCAAACTCCCGTTTCACGTCACGATGCTTTTATGACTGCTACAAACCTCCGGCTTGCAACAATGTAGGAGTTCAGCTGTTGCATTTTCAAATGAATGTTTTATGCTTGAAAACATGTCAATGCATTCTAAATAGGCAGAGCCGCCGAGTTATACTACAGCTAGCTAATTTCCCCTTTATTACCTACCTTTTACAACAAATTATAAAGTTTGAAACACACATTTAACCTCCATTTTGACCTTTTAATGTTTGTTGCCGGTTTAAACTTTTACTTTGTACGTATGTGACTTCTAATTTACTTTCGTGTATTCTGGTCAAATTGTTAATATTTTGTGTATTATGGAATAGCAAATAGAACGAACGATGTGGCCAATATTCTTGAACTTCCACGATTCCACGATGACGCGCCCCACTCTGTCAAACTCCATGCGAATCGAATGAAACATTAGCCCGTCTTCGTGGATTGAAATATCTACTTATACGCGTTGATAAATTAGACAGTCAATACAGACAGTCTTTCCCGTGTATACATACAATATGCACAAACATGTATATATATATATTATAACTATGACTTATAAATATAGATACACATCTATATTTATAAGTCAAAGTTTAAAAATCATTTAAAAGAACAAGCTTTTATATGCCAATTTTCTTCTCAGCCTTTCATCTGATACCCATAATGTGAAGAAGAGTGCATTCAAAAAAACTAATCCACCATCTTGGGTGTTTCTTCATGTTGGATTTAGAAAGACATCACATGCATTGTCATCCAAAATATTCGTGTAGGTGTAAAAAAATTCAACTTAATAGTTGCAGATATATGCTCCAAAATTAAATTGCAAAGTTCCTCCCGAAAGGACATACATTGGAAGTTAAATAAAAGTTATATAGTTGAAGGAACTCTTTATAGTTAGTTATAGTTTACGAGAAAAAAGTCCCTATTTACCTGTAAACACGGTCGCCATTAACGAGTTCTTTCCCCAGGCCCGTGTCCGGAATAAGATATATACAAGAGCCATTACACGCCACTCTGTTGTTCGCTCACGTAGTTACTTACCGGAGTCTATTGCATATCACAGTCACTATCACCATCACAATGGAAGGCGATTGCGATGTTCAAACTAAAATCGAAGGAACGATAGAAGGCGCGCGAGTGACGTAAACGAGTAGCGGATGAACGCAGATGCATGGTATACTTGTGTTGCTTCGCTAGGGTCATCCTTAGAAAATCTGAAAAACACTTTTGTTTATATTATCGCCATCATAGAGAAAATCAATGCAAAATGACATGGCCGGATTCTGCCCTCGAAAAAAAATATTCATGGCCATTGACAAACAGTACGTCATATTAAAGCTTATAATTATGTCTCTACGATAGTTTAATTTTTATGATCAGAAAACTTGCGAGAGACATAATATCAGCATAACAACTTGCAACAAAATGCACCTAAATAATTTTAATAGCAATGATTTTTTTATTAAATAAATGCTGTTCAAAATGTTTACTCGCATTTTCTAAGCTTTTTAATATGAAAAAATAATAAGGTCATAACTAATACGCATCATTTTTTAATAAAAAATCATTGCTATTAAAATTATTTAGGCGCGTTTTGTTGCAAGTTGTTATGCTGATATTATGTCTCTCGCAAGTTTTCAGATCGTAAAACTTAAACGATTGTAAAGACATAATTATAAGCTTTAATATGACGTACTGTTTGTCGATGGCCATGAATATTTTTTTTTCCAAGGCACAGCTCCATACAAGTTTCGGCCATGTCCTTTCAGTTATCAAAGCAATATCAAAGATAATACTGTACGATGTGCTTCTTTTCATTATCATTTCAACCAATTATTTAAAAAGTTAAATATTATAATGCTGTATTTATTTGTGCGGTGTTAAAAAAGGGATAAACAAAGAATGTACTAAAACATGGTTAATTTCTCGCTGAAATTGGAGCTAAGTATAATTGCCTGTCGCCACGCTCCCGCAGATAATGCCGCCCGCCCACCGCTGTTGGCATAGCCATGTCGGGCAACGGAACTGAATCATCCCAAGTCGTAATGCAAAAATCCGCGATTTGCATGAAAATAGTAATAATAAATGAGTCATTATTTCGGCAGCGTGGACTGATTTGTCCGCTAAAAAAGACATCTAATTTTAAATTACATTGATTGCAATAATAAGTGTACAAAGTAGACCATCAAGGAATGCAATATGATTTAAGACAAACTCTTAAACATGTAAGTAGGTAAGTAGGTACCTACCACAAAAGAGGTGTCTACCAGCCGTACGTCACCTATCGGTCAATGTTAAAAGATTAAAAGTGATTGCATAGTAATTATTTGACTACGTTCCAAAATCCAAAATCTGGAGTCGTGTCAGAGATTTAAAATAACAACTTAATTTTTGCGTTACCAAGATTCGAATTCGATACTTCCTTGTCGCGACTCGCACCCATTGCTGGCCCAAAATGTTGACCGAATTTTCATTTAATTTCATTTAAACTCATGCTGTGGAATCGTTGAAACTTTGAATACACAAAGCAGAACAAAATAGCAAGCATCTGGTTTTACCATCTAGAGTCTAGACACTAAGTTCAAAATGAAGCTCAAGGCACCATAATCCGCAAGCATCCACTAGTTCTAACCACAATCTAGTCTAATTAACAGATAACCATTAGGACAAGCTACTCTACAGTCATTAACTTCACACAATTATCTACACAAGCAATAATGTAGGCAATAAATCGACTGACCTAGATTGTCCGAGTTAGTAAACGATGGTCCAGGCAGCACCAAAAAGCCAAAAACGATCAGCACCAACGTCCTCATAGCTCCTAAAATGTCCATTACGTAAATCAAAACACTAGAGTCAAATCACATTTTCAACGAAAAAAAATGAACAACTAAACGAGTGCACAGAAACGTTGGATTTCGAACACAACAATATGTCATATCAAATCTGTAGTTAAAAAAAAACATTCGAGAAACTAATCCACGTGCCGGCTAAACGAATTCACTGAAATTAAATAATAAAAAAAGCAACTGAAACAATATCCGCGCATCCGAAAAAAGATATGTCAGTACGCGCATCCGAACGTTGCATGCCGAAACCTAATCGAGTTTATAAAGGTTATCGCACAACGCCTACTGTTTATTAAGGCCAGTCCACACAGTAGCGGCGTCCGTCACGTGGCTTTATTTATATTTGGACTGCGAACGTGTGTCCACTATGACTACAGACGTCCAACTGACGCGAGCCCCATTCATTGGTCAACCCATCAATTTTCCCTGACGTTTGAATGAAACCTTTCTTTCCCTGGTGGGCAATTAGGGAGCTGTAATTAATGAATCCTTGAAGTTTAAGGATTAGGTACCGAAGATATTGGATACCTAATTTTTTCTCACGAGAAACTTTTCGCGCGATGGTTGGTTTAATGTTCACGATGGCTGTTACGTATACATTCGACGCTTGCTTTTCATTAAAAGAATTTTTTCGTCAAGAAAAATAATTATTTTGTTACAGAGAAAATATTTTGGCGTTTTCAATTAAAAGCTTCACTGAAATTGAATCATTCTGACAGAATATTATTAACGTAACGTTAGTAAATATTGTCGAAGGTTCATCTGTATTGTATGTCTTATTAAAAAGGTACCTAAATATTGTGAATACAATTATCGCCTGTTTAAAATGACAATCGCTTTTTTTTATATTAAAAAAAAGTGACTGTGAGCAACGATATAAATCACTGTGAGACTTAATTACTTTCGACCTCATTTAATTTTTATTTTTAAAGTAATAAATAATATTTCAATGAAATAAACTGTAATGAAGCTTCGCACAACATCGGCGTAAAAACTGTATAATTTCGTTTACATAAAGACCTTGTTTGACAAATTATGCGAATAAACAGGCACATAAAATGGTATTTAACTTCGTTACTGGATTGTTTCCAATACATTATCATTTCAAACAGGATAATTTATCCAGTGCGCATATTTATCACTCAAGCTTTGCGGAAATTAAAGTGATATAATTAATTTAATTTATTATATTATAAGAGCACATAGTACCGTAGTGAATATCTATCGCTATTCAGATAAATAATATTATATTCAGCGTCTTTTATACCAAACTTAAGTAACCTTTAGACTAATACCACAGTAAAAGTTTGAACACAGTACGAGTAGAGAATGGCTTTGATTTCATTACATATCGAATGACACAAGAAAATTATACTAACTAAATAAACTTGATATAATAATCATGTAATCTTCTAGACATTAACATATATTTTATCGATTTTTAATTCTTATAAGGTAGAGTCAAACCATTGTTAAATTAGACTACTATTATATTATTACTATTGTACTACTATCGTATTACTATTATATTAGACTAGGCCTATATAGACCTCAATTGAAATAAACTAAGAAATCCACCGACAGCGAGCAAATCGAGCGACGACGTAGCCACGACTCTACGAATAGGCATCTACGGTCTACGACGTTGCTACAATCACGCATGTATCACAGCCTACATCATCGCTACGCTATTGCGATCTTTTTACAATTTAATTCCCGTTTCTCCACTATAGCCGACAGTCCATAACCGACATTTCTGCTATCGGGAAGCGATGTCCACATAAAATTATCCACCTAATCGTACACTTGACCACGATTATACTATCGACACTGCCACAATATCGGTGTCCATTTTATCGGTTGTCGACTGTTGGACATTGTGTGAACGATTCGAGACGACTGCAGATTCAATGCACGGGGCGCCACATCAAATCGACGTATAATCTGTCGGATGTGTCGGATGTCGGTCAGGTAGGCAAATGATGTAAAGCTACAAATAATCGTCATATGCACAAACTTTAATAATAGATTCCATACAATTTACTTTGGTAAAACAGTTTTTTAGTGTAAAAACACATTTCCCCAAGCGAGTGCCTATATACGAAAAAGTTTTAATAGTTTCAATAACAAACAATTCTAGGTAAAAGCGGTGTGATATCACACAAAAAGTTGGATTCCTTTTGCATAAAAAACCTGCTTGATAAATTATGACGAATGACTACGCATAATGGTGGAAGCACATTTATAACAAACCCGCCGCTTCAGCTTCTGAAAGAAAGATTTAAAAAAATGTAATAATAAGTACTTTTTTTTTCTTTCTTCTTATAATGGTGTACAATAAAGTATTTATTTTCTATCTATCTATCTACTTTCGCGGATATCTTCTGTATTTTATTTTGTATACAAAAATGAGTGACTTATTCATTCACTCAATCACTAATCACGGCCCAGCCGAAACCATTGAATCTATTTAGAATGCAGAAATTACGCAGAGAGATTTCCTTTACAGGACAGACAAGGAATAAGTAAGTATTGTACGAATATCCCACGTGATGCTTATCCAGATTAAAAATTAGAGAAAACTAATTTGACACTTTTGATACTACTGCTATCTCTTTTCAGAGGATCCGTTGTGAGAGGAATAGCACTTTTTTCAGATAAACTGAAGTTGCAATTTCTAAAACGGAATAATACACCGTGGAACGTAATAGAAGCGAGTTTTCGCAACCAAATTAATCAGTAATGAACTTTATGTCAAATGAATAACACTAAATTACTAATAACATTAAATAATAGCAAAAAAGGTCGCGCGTCTTCCGGGGAATCCCCGCGCATTCTCGAGCATTCCCCTAGCTACTGTCGAGTGTCGGCGCCATCTGTGGAATCCGCGGAAAGTGGCGTGAACGGGGTCTCGGTCTGGTTGGTCTAAGCAGTGCGGTGTCAAGCTTTTACGAAAAATTTCGCTGGAAAACTCGAGCATTCCAGCAAATTCTCGCGTCATGAGGCGAAATTGACGCTTTCATTCCATTCCATTCCGTGGCGGTGTAAATTGACCCTCAGCACCATGATCACCAATCACCATAAACCTAAACATAGATGCCTCACCTACAATGGCATTAATAAATTAGTGCGAAGAATAATCGTAGTGTATCCAGTGCGAGGTGGATGACAGTGACACGCCGCTAATTAAGCTGTCAGGGTCAGCCTTTGGATTGGGTAATATCCTGCGGCTCGTGACGTCAGGTGTTCGTAATGTGTTTCAAGCCATATCACTTTAACTGAACACGTTAACATTGACCGTGGTAATTTTTTGTTGACCACAACTAAGTACTTAACTTAATGCATTCTCGCCTGATTGAATGTCATCTCAGCTAGGTAATTCTTTTATTGTTTTGATACTCGAAGTGTCATGAATTCATCGTTCACTCCACTCAATCACAGACTTTACTGAGGCGTGAAGGGAGGGAAGAACGAGAAGGGTGATTTGTTATTCTGCGTAAAGCTTTTCTTTCTTCATATCTAAACTTCCACTACTACCACTTTCACCAACTTCTTCCACCTAACTTCCATTAACTGCTACCTTTGTAAACTAATTTCTTCTTTTCTATCTTTTGACTGTACCTGCTATCTGTGATAACTTTTCATTAACTTTAAGATAATAAGATGTAAGACCAGACGGTAAGAGTTAGCTGTAAAGTTTTCTTTGGATACATAAAATAAGACGAGAATGCCGCGACGTTTCTCAAACATTTCACTTCACGAAATGCAGCCGACGCATTACGTGAATCGCTAGATAGCTGCAATATCCCCTGGAGGGTTATCCATGATACTTATCAATTTTACTTCAAAGATCGGTGTATCTTAGAAAACTAGATAAAAATAGAATAGCTTATCCGTTCGTAGATAAATTTAAGGTCCTTTATATTTTTTTAGTTATCAACATTGTAGAAAGAGAATTATATGGCCTTAGAAAAAGAACTTGTTGAGTGTAAAGAAATGTATGAAAAACCACGTGACTAAACGAAAACGAATAGTGTCTCTCACACTGGCGATCGGATGCAGCTGAAGTTATGTAAAAACTTAGAAGGAGTGTAATTTCTATCGGGTAATACATAGTTTTGCACCCGAATCCTATGGCTTTTAAATCCAACAGTGCGTCAGTTATACTAGGGAGTTTGTCGAAAATATTGCTAAAGTGTGTCGATGTCTTTAACAAACCAATAAAAAATATATCTGACTGCGTTACTGGAGTTTCCCAGGGTATTATCATTTTTGTTCGTTTTATATATCCATTATTTATAAATAAAGTAGGCAAGGAATGTGAAAGATATCAGTACCACTGGCACGAGGGGTCATTACCTACATGACCTTTTTGAACAACTATTCACAGAGTCCATTTCTGAGGGAAGGCAGCTGATGCCTATAGCACAGAGTCACCTAAAGTAAACAGCATAGACCATCCGTATACCTATTAAATTGTTTCTTGTTGCCACAATAAAAAAAATATTTGTCCTAATCTTGTATATTGCAGACTATAATAATATTATGAATTAAAATAGAAATAGTCTTTTTGCCAACCAACCAATGCCAACACTTCAAACACGCTGTTCTGGCTTTAAGGTCAATTGCAACTGACACAATCAGAAACCATAAGGGTTCCATTTTTACCAAACCATACCGGAACCCTAAAAAGTGTGAATCTTGATCGCTTGTGCTAGTGGCGACAACTGGTGGGAGAAAAAAATATGTATGTATGTATGTATGTATATTCTTTATTGTACACCCAAACAGCTATTTACTAAATTACAAGTACACAGAAGATAAAGAAATAGGCAAGTACAAAGAGGCGGACTTATCGCTAACTAGCGATCTCTTCCAGACAACCTCATGTCATCAGGATAATTTGGAAGTAGCAGAGTGGGTGGTAGAATATGAAATATTATACAATAAACTTACATGCTAATAGCTATACATAAACTAAACACTAAAATAGATATAAAAAAAACAGACTAATATATAATATACAATAAATAACAACAAGCTTACAACATAATAAACAAATATAATACACATAATCATTCTTAACAATAATAGAGAAAAGAATAATTATGAATGTCGCTATCGATTTTTGCATAGTGACAGGTAATGATTTTTGACGTCAGCCTTAAACTTTTCCAGGGTCTTGGCACGATGGATATATGAGGGAAGCTCATTCCATAGGCAAATGGCCCGGACTGTAAAAGAAGTTTGGAAATATTTGGTACGATGTGAGGGCATTTGAAGTAAGAGCTTCCCAGCCGCACGTAGAACCATACCATCGGTATCGTGGCCAAGAAATTTAAAGTTTTCCTTTAAATAACTAGGAGTCGAGGGATGAAACAGAACACAGTACAGAAGGGAGACAATATGTAGATTCCGGCGAAGGCGAATGGGTAACCACTTAAGCTTTAAACGGAATTCGGAAACATGGTCATATTTGCGTCAGCCAAATATGAACCTTATAGCAAGATTTTGGATTCGCTCAAGTTTATTAAGTTGGTCCTCTGTTAAATCAAGATAACTTGCGTCGGCATAATCGAGAATGGACAAAAGCAGGGATTGTGCTAACATAATTTTAGTAGGAATGGGAAGAAACGAACGTAAACGTCGGAGAGAACACATAGCGGCAAAGGTCTTTCTACTGAGCTCTTTTAATTGATGAGACCACGAGAAAGTAGCATCAAGGTGTACCCCAAGATTTTTCACGGTGGTACAATAAGGTTTCATATTCTACACCGTTAAGAGTAACTGGTTGGAGTAACTGGAGTAATATGCGCTATTATAGATTTTTTTACATCCTTAATGCACGTTTCAGGATGCCTATGAATAATATCAGTTCAAATTACTTGAAAAGATTCGTCTTAGAATTAATAAGGAAGTCGGTGGTTGAATCATTTTTCAATGAACTTCAAGACTCCTTCTGCCACAGTACCTACTACAAAAATTTTTCAAAAACTTATTGTGTATTCGTTTCGCCCGCACCCTAATACCAGAGCATCATACTTATAATCAAAAAATCTGAGTCAGAATTAAAGGGATATTAATTATTTACATTTAACATATTATCGTTCTATGGAAAATTAAACAGGCCATTCACAATTTAAAAGTATTATTTTCTGATCTGTGTTTCCAACCATTCATTGAGTAAACTGACTGAAGATGTTGAGGTTATGTGGCTTCTTCTAAGCAAAAATAGCAGCAAAAAACACACAGCAGTTATAAGCAAAAATAAACTCTACATATTGTTCTAATACTTAATTAAGTGTAAAGCTAGAGACACACTGAGCCTACGTACGCCACTCTGGACTCAAAATTTTGTATTAAAACCTATGTAATAAAGACATGCAACGCAATAACTTGCCTCCCACGCAACGTCATCCTGAATTCTGAATTCTGGATATTGTCCAGATCGGCATAGAGAGGGTAGAGGCGATTCTTACGCTATTCCACGCGTGTGACCATCGCGTTTCTTGAACTTACACGTAGCACGGCACGTGTTTTTTATTCATGAACCTCATATTTTCTTCTCTTCTTAACTTATAATGCGGAAATATTCATTTAAAATAGTTTAATAGTTTACTCAATAAACCATCCTCAAACACGCTATCAGAATCAGAAAACTAGACTTGCAGACCTATAACTGAGGAATCACAACAGCGTCTGATGTCTCTCGTTCTGTTCTCGTTCTGTCTGTGGCCTGATGCCCATACATATTCTTTATGCACACATGTTCTTTATGCAAATAAAAATTGATTGATTGATTGATTGATTGATACGCCGTGGGACAAGACGTCGTGTGCACATCGATCTATACGCAACGTATGCGACGTAACGTGGGACCAAGTATGTCCTTAGTAGGTATAATAATAGTAGCTGGTCTTTGTTCCAAATGAAAGAGTTGTTTTCCTTGATTTTCAAGAAATTAATTTCTAGTTTAATGTGATCTATACTGTATAAATAGCGGCGTATTTCGGCTGTAGTCGTGGGCAACGGAGTAAATCCGAAGGTCGGCAGTAATTCAGAAGCAATTGGCCTCTCCGGTGACCGTTTAAGCAAATTGAAGCTATTATTCCGTGTTTCGAATAAGTAGGTTTGTTGTTTCTGAGTTTTGACGTAAAATCTTTTGATGTTGGGGAAAAGAACAATGGTGCGGGCCCATACATCGCTTTCGGTCACGTTACGCTATTGCAACTATAAATGAAAAAATATTTTTTTGGTTGGACCTGCAAGCCTGAACTCAATGCTAAAAGATTTTTCTTACAAAAAAGTGGAGAAAAATTAATATTTATTTTCAAAATATTGTATCTGAGTATTATTACAACTGCGACCTCCGCCATGAAGCATCTGAGAGCATATACAATACATGTACAATACACTATATACTCTTTGATAAATACTTGTCACTTGTCCCAGAATTTGTCAATGTCGACAGTTGAGACCATGTAGCCATCATGTAGCTGTCAGACAATGTTGCAAGATGACGGAATTAAAAAACTCCAATTGACTGAAAGAAAATTCTAATTGAGTTAATAAATTAATATTGAATTACAAAATCACAAATATTCAAACAGTTTATTTAAGTGAGACTGGCTCACACGGAAAAATAATATTCAGTTTTACTCCAACGCAATGTAAACCCCTAAACTAATTTAATATTTTTATGTAAATATATTCGAATAAAATAAAATGCAAAAAAAGAACGATTGAAATCGACATTTATATTTATTATTTAAAAAAAAAAAGCAAGTGCCGAGTTTCTTGCTCGTTCTTCTCGGTGCAGTGCTACTTTCCGAACGAGGCGGTAGAGTCTTAGCGTTTCGCAAGAGCCTGTAAGTTAGGCCTATGTGAAAGAATACAATTTTTGAATTTTGAATTTGAATTTTGACACAGTTATTATTGTCTTGTATTCTACAGTCTGATCTAAGAATTAACGTAGTACTTGAGAATAGGTTTTTCTTTAGTATAGTCTGTTACATGTTGTTCTCGTATAAAAGTGGACCGATCGTCAAAAAGATGGAGCATAAAAGTGGAAAAGTTTGGCATCCGGCAACACTAGCAGTCAGGAATGTGGAAACGGAATCTATCAGTATCAATTGAATTTCTTTAAATATTTTATTTTTTGATCCGTCCTTTACAATAACCGGTGATACCTTGAAAAAATTCTGTTATTTATTAGAATCGTCTTGTAATAAATATTACATCTAGACGCTAAACTTTATTTGTGTACATTTCTGCCCATGTTCTTTAAGCTTGTAAACGAGTATGGCAAAAGCAATGTTTTAGCTACGTAAACTTCTATGAGGTATGATAAATACGAGTGATTATTAAATATACATACAAATTACACATGCAGTACGTTTGAGAAACACATGATATGACATGACATGTATGTGTCAGAATGATTACACGTCCTTTCGGAATTTACTATGGAAGATAGTGTTTTTTTAACGGGAAAGTTACGGGAATTTCTATACCATATAGGAGATATTATAATAATTGAAGTAAATCAGTGTAAAGCTAGTTCCATTTGAAATAAATGTAATTCCTTCCGTCCCAATGGAAAGAGAAATCATCGTTATTACTTCATTTCATCGTAGAGATTTCTACGATCTCGCATTCTGAAGTCAACATTTCCTGAGGATGTCTCGGTGTCGGGACGAAACGTGCATCGAAGACAATGTTGGAAAAATTGTGTGTGGTGTTTCATGCGGGCGTTGTTCCTGCAAATTGGACCATACAGATTATTTTCTGTCCTGCTTACTAATTAGGGATTTCCGCAAAATAACGTCTGCTTCCATTCAAAACTGCCTTATTTAACTATGTTTTTGTACACTTAGTAAAAGTTAGTACCTACTTGACTGCGATCTTACTAGATCTTATCGTACTAACTTGGAAGGGGTAAATAAACTCTCCCTTAACGGTCTCTACACAACATCCGCCGGAACGCTAAATCGCTCGGCGGTGCGTCTTTGCTGGTAGAGTGGTAACTAACCACGGCCGAAGCCTCCCACCAGATCACACCTGAGCCAATTAAGAAATTATAAAATTCCAAAGTGGCCCGTGGTGGAAATCGAACCCGCGACCTCCCACTCGAATCCGAGCGCGTGCCATCATTGCAATGACTTCTATGTGTACCTACATAGAAGTCTTTGCATCATTGTGTCATAATACTCGTATGTACGAGAAACATTTCGTATCGAAAGAAAAAAGTCCTGAAAGAGGAAGCTAGTCAAACTAAATAAAAGTTGAAGTGATTTACCCTTCTGTAAAATTGCAGTTTTCGTCTGTTGCTTTCCTCAGGCTAAGGTATCGAATAATATCTGGTTCTGCTGGGAACAAGATTAATTTAATCCATATTTCTATACAAATACGAGCCCAGCTGCACCCCCTAATGGCCAATTTAGGAATCCTAGTGAGCTAAATAGCTTCATATTTGGTTTAATTTATACGTCTTCCTAATCCTGAGCACCAATTTCGACTAGAAGCCTGCAGAAGCCTTATAAATACCGATTGAGTACATTCTTATAAAGCGCGACAACATGCCCGATTTTGCTGAACAATTTGTAATGTCAGCAAAAATGAAAAAAACGCCCAATTGCAAGTCAGACTCGCGCACTGAGGTTCCATACTAGAAAAACTCTAAATGAAAATAAAATGAAAATGAAAATCTTTATTTTTCAAATAGGCTTTTATGAAAGTCAAAACTCTACCGCCAGGTTCGGAAAGCAGGTTTGCACTTTACTTACAAACAGATATTATTTTTATTTTATCTGATATAACAAACTACAAATTCACAATTTTCATGATTCCACGTTAACGGGAAGTACCATACCAATGTGCTATGTTGCATAGTTTTTTCTCAAAGTTTCAACTTAAAACAACTGAATACGTACGTACGTACGTGAAAAAAATATTCTATTTTATGTTGGCCATATCTCAACTGCCAGTATTATCACAAGAATAATTCTACCAGTTCCTGAGAAAAAGTCCCAGATGACAGCCAATACGATTCTGTAAGGATTCTGTACTTTTTTCTCTTTTGCGGTACGGAACTCTAAAAAGACGAAATAGCTTACGAGAAAATCCTGCATGTGTACAAACTAATGGAAAGGTCAGGTCATTGTCACGTTAAATAACAAATAATAATCATTATTACTACAGCGGAAGATTTTTTTTGTAGGTACCAGAGAATATTATGTAATTCATTGCGCACAACCTTATCACCTCTTCCTAAAGATTTAAAAAATATTACTACTATAAGAGATGGTGCGAAGACCTCTATACTAGGATTTTTAATATAATGCTCAGAAAAACATATGTATGTTTTACTAGCTGTTGCCCGCGGCTCCGCCCGCGTGAATTGCGTT
Organism: Coenonympha glycerion; assembly: GCA_963855885.1. NCBI lineage: Eukaryota > Metazoa > Arthropoda > Insecta > Lepidoptera > Nymphalidae > Coenonympha > Coenonympha glycerion. The sequence goes on from OY979639.1 coordinate 12,115,799, forward strand.
TTTATTACATATAATGTGTAATTCCTTTTGGAATTCCTTGATTTTTCGCGGGATTCTGGTGTGATGTTCTACAGAAACCTGTTCTTACTTCGCACGGGTTACCTTGTGGTGATTTTGAAAACTCCTTTTTCTTAATCATAATATAAAGTTTTATTAATACGTAGTTGAAGGATCAAAAGGACGATTTTAACTGTCGATATTTCTACCCAGTGGCACAGGTCGTGGTCACTACGTGACCACGACTTGTACCAATGTATCGAAATATCGACAGTTAAAATCGTCCTTTTCAATGTGATTTTTATTCTGGAACCACGAACTATGTCAAAAATCATTAAATCATGTTAAAATTTGTACTGGTGGTAGAGCTCTTCTTTCAGGGTTCGGCCGGGTAGGTACCACTGGGATAAAATACTCTACTAACAATATTCCCCGTCCCAACATAAGAGTCATTTAAAAATCTTTGCTTCATCTCAATACAATCCAAAATATCCGAATGGGCAATGGCTATATATTTCTTTACGTATAAAAAGACCTATGACATTCAGTCGGTTAGGATTTGCAGTGAACCATTATTTTACCCTTTCCATATTGCGGATGATAAAAAAAGAGGCGGCACTCCGGGAATGTCGACAGAAGTGAAAACTTTAATATGTTCATGTAATGGTTCATGTCTTAACAGTGCCATCTTAATATAAAGTCATGAAACAGTACCTAAATTACATGACAGTTAATTATTATCTAAAAAAATTCGGTAGTACGTACCTATCTCAGAGTTTTACATTCAAGTTCCACATAAATTGTAGAGATGGCGCTATACGGTATAACGAAGCGAGTTTCATGATTTTTGTTCACCCTAAAAGTGAAAAATCTTAAACCACCCAAAATCTTCTGCTAAGACTATTTATTTACGGCTATAGGATAGTCCAGTCTAACTTTAGCTCTGTACGTCTTAGCCCTAGGTTCTTTATCCATTCCGAGTTTCAAGTCACCTACATGATCTTATCGCTAAAGGTTCTGATGCCTGTAATTTCTGAACTACAAAAGTGATGATGATAAAATTTGTGTGGAATAATTTTTAAGGAACCTCCTTTCTAACAAAGAAAGAATGAATGAAATCGGACAACGGGTTAATGAATTATAACTAAATACACATTTTGACTTTGATGCCGTCTTCCAGGGAAACCATGGTGAATTCCGGGACAAAAAGTATCCTATGTCCTACCTCGGAGTATGAACTACAATCATGTCAAGTTTCATTTAAATCCATCCAGCGGATTAGCCGTGATGCGCGGTCGTGAAACAGACAGACAGACAGACAGACAGACAGACAGACAGACAGACAGACAGACAAGAATTAAACAAATTACAGTTTTGGATTCAGTATCGACTAAATAGTGTCCTCCAACAAAAAAATTCAAAATATCTTCTATGTACAGAATTCGACCCTTTACAGTTTTATTATAAGTATATAGATGTTAATCAGATTATGTATGAGTTGAATCCCGTACTCCCGCCAGTGGGTACGTCGTGGAAACAGACAATTTCTAGTGGTTGCGAGCTCCACATAAATCCTCCCTTGATGAAGGGGTATGCTTTAAGTTTAGGCATTTTTTAAGTATTAAAAAACGATTGAACATACCGGAACATTTCAGTCTTAAATTGGAATTTGGTTTACTAGTTACCTACTTTACCGACAGCTATAGAAGTAAACTACACTGACTTATGCTCAATGCCATTTGAGCGAAATGCTTTCACAGTTCGAAAAATGCTTGACATAGTTTTCCTTTCCGTTTGCCAATCACGTAAGGCTTACGCACTGTTTTCGTATATATTTCCTTTTTCTCAAAAAATAAGTCAGTAAACTCTGACGAAAAGGTCTTCGGATAAATATCCCCTAGACGGCGACAGAATTCGGATTAACTCCAGGCCGAAAAGGATAGTCCCGAAAACATTCATTGAGCCTTTCATTTGTATTTGTGAAAATAAATGAAAAAAATCTGGATGCTAAATAGAAATTTCTTTTAGATAGTGACATTTATTCACAAGTAATATTCAATAATTAAATATATACAACACTTAAAATTAATTAATCTAAACTAATGTATAATCTAATTTTAAAAAAGAAGTGAAAAAAAATAACAACAATAAGAAATAATTTTATTTTAAACGTCAAAGTATTCCTCCGAATCGGTGTCCCAGAAGGCTGGCAGCATTGCCACGTTTATCCTCTGACCTAAAAAAGGCCAGCCCTCTGGTCACGAGAGAAATTGATTAAACACTTTGATAGTTCTTTGAAGAAGAAGCGAGTACTCGGACTCCACGGACCCAGCGTCTCGACCCCAAACGGCTCAAATACGTAATCTCCAACTAGATTATTGTATTTGCGCCGCTTGAGGACTCTACTGATGCAGCCACTTTTTTTAGATAGTTATATTAACTTTTCGATCACATATAAATAGATTAAGAATGAAGATAACAAAGGATAGGTATAAAAATATAGAAAATGTCTGATATATTTTCTAAAACTTTTTTTTTTCATTATTATTTGCCAAGGTACTAAGAAAACTGCTGCATTTTTATCCATACCTTGGTAAATCCATCGCAAAAATTCTCTCAACTAACTTAGACAACCTTGTGACCCAATAAGGCAATCAAGGGTTGTGTTAAGTCAAGTAAAAATTTTTAACTAAGTTCGGTAAACTAAAAATCTCTACTATTTGTGTAAAAAAATTTAAAGTTCCCAACATTAATTAACTTAAACTGTGAAACCTTACTTATGTGTACTTACAAAGGGTATTATTTGGGTACTGCATACATAAATTGAATTTAAAAACTAAAAAATCGTGCTAGAACTTAGAGGACCTCTTAAATACCTTTTGTTTTCTAGATTTTGTTAAATATCCATACTTTTGCAAAATATATACTTTTTTAACCAAAAATTTATACAAATTTAGCCACTTAATTATTTAATGACCTCCGTGACACAGTTCGCGCTCTGTGATAATCAAATGGACATTCTCGGGTTCGAATCCCGGCATGGGCTTGTATGGAATTATATAATCTTAGCTCAGTTAATCAAAGGCTCGGAAGATTCTGCCGCGGCTGGTTACCACCCTACCGACAAAGATACAACATCAAGTGATTTAGCATTCCATTGCAATCTTGTGTAGTAACCGTTAATTAAGGATGCCCTGACCTACGACTTCTCCATTCTTTCGTAAAACCATAATCATTTTGTAATTGGTTCATATTTTGATTATGTTGTGATGTTATTCGGGTTAATATAGTAATAATCTATGCTCCTGGCTATATTTGGTTCGGAAATACTTCTCTAAAACGAAATATAAATGAATTTCGATTTGCTAATTTTTGCGTCAATAAGGACATGTTTTCTGCTTATTTGTTTTGTAATAAAAACAACACTATCTCACGTCGCATTAGTTCAGGAGCACAGTTTTATTGTCCAGCTTAAGACACCAGTTAATAAAGAAAGTTACCAGTTTTCATTCATAATTTTTGGTATTACGGAACGCGATCGAAGTTATAACAATTTTGATCCAAATTGATTTATATTTCGTTTAAGAGAAATATTTTCGAACCAAATATGCCAGGAGTGTAGATTATTACTATATGAACCCGTATAACACCACAACATGATCGAAATACGCACAAATTACAAATGATTTGGTATTTCGAATGTATGGAGACATTGTAGTTCACGGGACTCTTATGTTAGTACTATATTATAAGGTTTGGTTGCATTGTCACTTATTTGCAGTCAAATTACAAATACCTACTAACTTGTAGTGAGATAAAAACTAACACTTGAATGTAAAAATAAAGTCTACTGCCACCGATATGAACTTGAGGATGAGCCCATTGGAACAATTTACATAAAACTTCTTCATGCAAGAAAAAAGTAACACCATTTGTCAAAATTTCCGCTAATACGGCGCAACATAGCGGAAATCGTCCCTGTGGATACTCGCGTGCGGTCTAAACAAGTGATCTGTAGTGTATAGATAATACTATGGTCGGCTTACATCTGACGCTGTTGTTGTCAAAACAAACATTTTTGACACCAGTAAACTGGCGACATATTTTCACGCGGTCCGCCGGATCCTGTGTTTACGTCTATTACAATGGGATTTATATTTAGGGTATATTTTGTATTACGACGTCAAATGCGTCTTTCCACGTAACTGTCACGATATTGCTTGATCACGTTGAGCAAATTACGTGACGTCGGCGGAGCATTCGTGGAGACCATTTTCATCCACAATATCGCTGATTCATTAGAACGGGCGTGACTTTTTATTGATACGAAGAAATCTTGAACGGTTTACTCGAGGCTGTGTTTCCAGCCATGTTGTTTTTGGATATTGAGGCCAAGTGATTTAGTTCGCCGATACGTTTCGGCGTAGAAACTGATTATTTTGTGTAGGGTTTATACGGGTAACATTTTTGCCTTTACTCATTCAATTCTGAACTACGAGTATGTTATTTTCATCAGGTCTTTTTTGGTGTCCAAAAAATCTCTGTGTAATTATGCTAAAACAATTTCGATAATAATTTTCACGACCAACTATGTACGTTGCCGAATAGGGAATATGTAACTATAGGCTATCCAATATATTAATTGTTTGGATTTAAGTTAAAATACAGTGATTATACCTACCAGAAATGTAGAAGGAATTTAAACTAATTTGATCACAAAAATGCCTAAAAATATATGGAGTCGTTCAGGTACTTTGTTTCGAACATATCTGGATAGATCTGATGAAGGAATTTACTAATTAGTGATTGTATATTTTTAGACGGTTTTCGGTGTAAAACCGCCCACCAGATTTCTCCTTTTTCAATCGAATTAAAAAAAAAAGGTTCTCAATTTGCCTGTATTCTATTATAATTGTATTTTTAATTAGTATATTTTTGTAATTGTATTTTTATTCGTAACAAGTAAGCACTTGACTAATATTTTACCCAAAGGTACCTAAATAAAAACATGTCTGGTATTCTGATTTGTCAACATGGATCCATAAGGTCCTTGCAAATGTAAGTCATCCATCCAATCTCAACACACTTTAACGTATTACTGTACCACTCTTCCCGGGTCTGTCATTGCTTTTTTTAGTTATTGCTATCATGAAAAAGAGGATGAAATTAAATGTTTCCACCGCAGTGAGTACACAGAGCTCTTTCCACCCCCGCGGCCTCAGAAAACAAGTAGCTATGAAGTATGAACTGTACATAAGTTTTTTGCACAAGCAACTTGGATTTTTCTTAAATTCTCCTTTAAACTAGTATTGTGTTAGTAGTTTCAAAGTTTGAATTAATTTCATTTCCGAGGTGCGGGCGAGGCTCGCCCCGGGCTGCTCGCTCGTTATTAATAGTGAGTGGTTGGAACTGGAGTGAAATACAGCTGCTGAGCAGAAACGAGTTATTGCTGGCTTTATTATTCATGTGAGCACTTGTGAAGTGAGATTGAGGATCCTATGACGTTTTGTTTAACTGATAACACTTTTCAAATCGTGTGTTAGTTCTATAATATTTGCTTATCACTAATGTAAAAATTTGGTTGCGCACTTCATTGCGAGCCACAAAATACAACATTTTAATAAGTTATTTTTTTGTGTTACTGAACTTCATTTTATATTTTTAAATTTTTTAGAGCAATTTCGGCATTTTGAATTTTCGATTACATACTAACTGGCAGGGACGTGTGTAGAAAATTAGCCGATTTCATCCCTATAATTGACATCTACTCTAGACAGGGCGAACCGCGCGAAAAAATGTCGGCAGTTTAAGGGTGTCATTAGTACCAATAGTATATCGTATTTTTTCGTAATCAGTGATCGCTATACTATTACTCTTCCGACATTGCTTCTGATTTTAGGGACGTATTTGTAGGCCCTTCACAAAATTACAATTCAAAACATGCAAATATAATATAAAGATACTTATCTAATTAATACGGAAAGAGTAAACCATTTTTACTCTTTTGGAATACCATAAAATACTTGAAAAGCTTTTGATTTTGTCGGGCTTACAAACGATCCATTTGTAAAGAATTTTATATTTATCTCTTTGGAAATAAATATTCATATTCGTAGAAATGGTTCAAGGTAACATAAATATAGCACAGTTTTACACTTTCTTACTTATACATGGGTAGGTATAGGTAATATTTGACTGAGCAATATTTTTGTGACCCACTTTTGGGACCTCTCTCAGAATGCGAAGAGTTTGATCATAGTCCAGCACGATTGGTTGCTGAATGCCGATCCACTAAGTGTGCGCGGTTTTCAGGGCTCACACAGCTTTGAGAATGTTGTAGAAAAAGTTTCAGACTGCAAGTTTGTACGCGACATTCAGTTTCCACAAATGCACATAAAATGAAGTTTCAGAGGTAAGTATGTGTCGGGGATTAAAAAAATATTTATAGACATATGTATGTACATAATATAAAGTGTGTGTGTGTGTGTGTGTTGATTTGGCCGGGAAAAGCGATAGTGTGTATTCATTTTATCGGTACAGGGGCGCCCTGTATAGTGTATAGTATAAGCGCTGGTAGATCGGCGCAAGCAACCTGCTCTGTACGTGGATACGCCCATAAATTACAATATAACTTGTAGAAGTGCAAACATACCTAAGCTGCTTTTTATTCCGAGAAAATCTATGGTCGGTGAAAAATTGTGAGGAGCCGCAGACATGTGTACGGCAGCGTAGCAAATAATTATTACGTCATTCAACACCGTGTCATAATATACTAGTAGAGCGAGCGTAGCAGTCAATGTAGCAAAGTAGCAATGTGATATGAGTAACACGTACACATTGCTAACAGTTGATACAGTGATACTTGCATACCGTTTTAGCCTTTGAGGTACGTATGCACTTTTGACCTCGAGCGTACATTGAAATATAGTCATTTTTCATCTTGATGAATTTGGTTGGGTATCCATGGTTCCAGAGATGAACCATAAAGAGTATCTTTATAACCACACACGGACGAAGCCAAAATCGAATATTGAAATTGATTTTTTATAGACATAAAATACTTAAAAAAAAAAATCAGTGAAAACATTAACCTCAAGAATTTTCTATACTTATTTAACATTTATTTATTTTAAAAACTTAAACACTTACATAATTGTATTCATTAATTGTATTTTGAGGACACATTCATCGTAGAAGTTTTGACCTCTAAAATTTATTTGGAGTTTAAAATTTTAAATAACACAAAAGTCAACACTTTTTCCCCCAAAAGCACGCGCAGCTGCTTTCAATGGGTGAAATTGTTCAGCTTCATAACTTAATGTGAGTTTAAATAATTAGTTTCGTTTTTGCAGTCGCTACCGTTTAGGCGAACGTTAATTGCATTCGTTATGCTTGCTTAAGTACTGAGCAAACTCCTTTGCGAGTATGAATTTTGTATTTACTGCAGTTTGCCTGCTCAAGCGGTAAAATCTGGGACACTCAGTTCTACATATTATAAATAAAAATGTGTTTTTAGAACAAGGTTTTTTCTGCTGTCGGTATTTTGAATGACAAACAAGTTTATGTTAAAATCGGCTCATAAAAAACTGTGTTAAAACCGCCGATATGAACCTAAGAATGAGCCCATCTGAACATTTTACCATAAACCTTCTTCATATAAGAAAAAAAATTGGTCAAGTGCTAGTCGGGCTCACGCACTGAGGGTTCCGTACTATCAAGCCCTATTCTTAATAGTATTGAAGTAAAGTAAACACCCCTGCCTACCAAATTCAAAAACGAGCAAATAATCATGTTAACGACAGACAGACGGACAGAAAAGTCTCCGTAATAGGGTTCCTTTTTACTCTTTGGGTACGGAACCCTAAAAAGTTTTTTTTTTTACGCTATACAAGTTAGTACTTGACTGCGATCTCACCTGATGGTAAGTGATGATGCAGTCGAAGATGTTAGCATACTAACTTGGAAGGGGTAAGTGAACTCACCCCAACGGTTTCTACACAGCATCGTACCGGAACGCCAAATCGCTTAGCGGCACGTCTTTGCTGGTAGGGTGGTAACTAGCCACGGCCAAAGCCTCCCACCAGACCAGACCTGAGCCAATTTAGAAATTATAAAATTCCAAAGTGGCCCGTGGCGGGAATCGAACCCGCGACCTCCCACTCGAATCCGAGCGTGCGTCACCTGCGCCACGGAGGTCGGAGTAGCGCTATCTGACGAAATCCCGGCAACATGGAAGAATAACATGGAAAAATAACATGGTGAATTTTTACGAACGATTCTGCGGTTGGCTTACTACTGTCACCGTTGGTGTCAAAACAATTTTTTTTGACACCAGTAACTGACGACATTTTTCGCGTGTTCTGCCCGGACCTATGTCTATGTCTATTGTTAAAACTCTAGTCAAGACTGGATAAGATAGTGGTAAAAGTGTAAACAGTATATTTACATTTCTATACTTTTCTCCTCTCACCTTTTCTATAGACAGAAAACTACTGATGCTTTAGTTTCAAATGCTGAGGTAATACTTAGTCTTTGAAATTTAATTAATCCCGCGCTTTTTCTCTATAATATTTCGCAATCATTAAAACTTTTTAGGATGTTCCCTCTAAGCGTCAGTTGCGTTACAGTTTATTATAATTTTCATCGCATAACATAATTTATATTATCACCACCATAATCACAATATCATCATGTGAAATTCATAGTGCGAATGTGCTCTAAGCGAAGATCATTGATTAGTCAATATTGCTCTAAGCCTAGACTAACTTAATTCTCAACCGAGCGCCACAACAATAGACATTATACCCTGGACCGGGCGGACGGCGCACAAAAATTTAGCCAGTTTATCGGTGCCAGAAATGCTTGTTTTGCCACTAACATACAAATAACGCTGTAGTTCGCTCAGTCTCATATTGAGAGAAGTAGCGCCACCTTTGTTTGCTTGAACGAAAAAGGTTTACGTAACTCATTCGGATGCCCATATCCTGAGTTTTGTTATTTTCTTATCAGTTGCCACAACACTCACTTTTAATATAAATAACACCGTTTTAATATAAATAATTATGTAGAAATCTAATTGACTATTTAAGACACTTCTAAATCTAATTTACAATATTTTTAACAATTTCCATTGAATTTTAAAGCATTGTTAATTCAAATTCTTTTAGAAGTGTCTTTCTTGAGCTCTCTGAGCAACCCTTTTTTCTTAACACCTTTATATTGACTTTGAGAACTCGGATTTTCTTTGTTTTTGGAAATTACCGTCTTGCCTCTACAATGTACCTACCTATTAGGAATTCCAATTATTCCATTTTAACACTTCTTAAAAAGGAATGCTTCAAGCATAAATAAAATACGAACTTTACAATAGACTGAAGTTTTTTTTTAATTTTTGCTTTGTTTTATTCAATTACGTATTTATATTTTCCAGGGATATAAGTTGCGGTATGAGGCGATATTTTTGAAAATCCCGTAAATATGGTATAACTGAAGTCTCCCAGCAAATATCTAGAACAAATCCCTGACGACCTCCGTGGTTAGCGTGCCGGTTTTCAAGGCGCCGCCATCTCCGAGGTTTCTGGTTCGATCGCCGGTCGGGGCAATGTAGAAAAATAAGGTTTCTACATTGTCTCGGGACTGGGTGTTGTAGTACCTTCGTTGTTTCTGATTTCCATAACACAAGTGCATAAGCTACTTACTAAGGATCGGAGCAATGTATGTGATGTTGTCCAAATATTTTTAGAAATTATATTATTGACTGCTAAACTAGCCATAGGTATCGAAACTTGGACTCGAACGAAAAATACAGATAACAATAATAAATTATTTAACTTGTTACTAAATGCCATAATGTTCGCAGCAATAATTCTATGTCATGATACGGTACGCTATGGTGGTACGGTATGGTATATAACAATATTACGATAGGTGAAAAAGTTTTCGTTCCATAATTCGGCAATTTCAGGTGAGATGAAGTGAGAATGTGTTGGTTCAGCTTTATTATTGGACCCATCCATCAATGCGGGGTCAGACGGAGCCTTTCACTCAGCTAGAAAAATATGGGAAAACGTCTTTTGTTCCCGTAATAAATGAATGTTATTAATGGAGATGGGGTTTTTCACAGCTATACATATAAAAGCACGGTAAAGTGTATTCTAACTATTACTACGCAATAGGTACAAACTATAAAATAGATATATTATGATGATACAAAACTACTTAAAATATTTTATGTTAAGTACCTGCTGGAATGTGGAGTCTTTATCATGGTCATGGGGACCAAAACACTAAGTTCTTGTTGATTCGTGATATTTCTTGGCTTCTCAAAGGTCTTCTTGACTTCTTGATACCAGTAAGGGTGGGTGCTCGAGTTTCCAACATAAAATTATAATTAAGAATTTTATCATTTCTAAATTATCTCTAATCTGACAATGTGGCAGTAGACTTTTGCCATGCCTCAGATATGTAGGTAGAGCCAAGGGATGACATGACACGAGTTTGAGACCATGAGGTCAATGTTATAGAATAGAATAGAATAGAATAGAAAATCTTTATTTGTCAATACAACACATATGGAAATACTTAACCTAAAAATATCTTAACCTTAACCTTATCCATTATTTTATGATCCATTATTTTTGTCAAAAGATTTCCTATGCGATAAGAATCTATTACTTATTGCCGTATGATCTTTTAGCTTTAAAGTCATAGAATAATAAGCCTGGACAGGGCGGACGGCGCGAAAACATGTCACCATTTTACCGGTGCCAAAATGCTTGTTTTGCCACCAACAGTACCAAGCCACGATATAGTTCACTCAGCAGCCACCTATAAAATTTTGACAGATGCGCCACTGTTTGCTTGTACGAAAAAGGGTTACGTCAATCATTCGGATGCCCATATCCTGAGATTCCTTATCTAGGTACTATTTTTAAACCTTATTCGATTCCTCGGTTCTTCTCTGAATTTTCCATGTACAAAATGTTTGTTTAACTTCTACAGGTATTAAAACACTCCCGCGAAATTACAATGGCTACATTGTGCGCGTTTTGGCTGAATTTGAATAATTTAACTGCAAAGTTGGTATATCGTTTCAGGAACTAGTGTGCAGTGTTCCCAACTGACAAATTTATTGTGATATACGTGTAATTCAAGGCGGGATTTCCGACACCTAAATTACCAGCAGTAGATATGAAAGCACTAAGCGAAATACTTTATGAAACACTCGGCAGTTAAGATTTCAAGGAAACCTGAATATCTTGGTGGAAACTTTACGACTAGACCACCCATCCGATGTTGAAGCAGCCTCGAACTGTAAACTCTCCCTCACTTTAATAATAAATGAATAGGATGGTTATAAACTAGGCAAAAGCAAAGTAAATAAATGTTTAAGGCGTTTTTAAAATAAATTAGCTATACAACAAAGTGGCCCTTTTCACCTTAGGTACAGTACAGTACAGTATTAATGTAATAAATTATGTTTGTAGAGGATAATATGCCGACCTTGGCTAACCGATCTTTGTATATTATAATGTTCAATTCAACATTAATTAAATTTCTTAAAAATTATCTGTGTCGAACGATGTTAATTCATCGTTCGACACAGATAATTTTTAAGAAATTTAATTAATGTTGAATTGAACAAATAAATTACTCAAAACAAAATAGGGCCCACGCCACATAATCTCAAATTTCGTACAAAATGTATAAGTTGTATCCTAACCTTTTACAATATAACTACCTAATAGAAACATTTTTGAGACATTTTTGAGACTGCATAAAAAGGGTGAGACGGGGAGAATGGGGGCTTGATTGACGGGGAGTCTTGATTAAGTAATGCGAGCAGCAAATAAATAAAAATAGTAAAGATAGGCCAATCCGAACATTTTACGTAAACCTTCTTCATACAAGTAAACAGTAGCGTCATCTGACCGAACTACCGCGTGGATTTATAATGTTGGTACTAATGACTCCCATAAACTGGCGACATTTTTTCGCGCTGTTCGCCCTGTCTTTAGTATACAAGTCTGTGGAACAGCAACAGTTAAGTAAAGGTGCAAAGTGAAGAGTCAATGGAGTCTCGTAATACATGTGGTGGATCGACAAGGGAGCGGGTGACTGAGTTAAAATGTTATATCTACTCCTATCAAACAAATAAATAATTTAAAACATTAAAAAGCACGACTGCCCTGTAGTATACTACTTTTTCCAAGAAAATATAGCCTATGTTACTCGGGACGATGTAAGGATTCTAACGATACCCCATAATATGTCCAAATCTATTCAGCCATTCAGAAGTTATGGTGGAATAAAGAAACTCACATCCATACATGAACACTAAAAACATTACACTCATTTTTTGGGCAGTCGTGTAAAAATGAATACGCAAAATCGACTCATTACGTTCAAGTAGGTATGTACATTGCATAAATAATCCTATGAACTAGTAGATCCGTCTAGTTGACTCAATCATATCAACATTTTCCACTTTGATCACGCTATAGTATTTTTGTAGATTGATGCAATATTTTGAGCAAGTTCAGCAACAGCAAACATACGCAGGACTTGGGGCTTTACACTAAGCCGCTGGAACGCTAGGTCCAAGTGAAATACTTAGAGTCACCATGTTGGAAAACAGTCTGTAACACAGGACTTGGGACATCTAAAGCTGAATATGACACACAATCCGACCTGTGCTTAAATAGTAAATACTGACTGGACCAGTTTCAATACGCGTGTCAGTATAATCGTTAAATAACAAGCCTATTTTAATTAGTTTTTAACCGACTTCAAAAAAAGGAGGAGGTTCTCAATTCGTCGGAATCTTTTTTTTTTTTTTTTTTCTTTTTTTTTTATCTATGTATGTTCACCGATTACTCGAAGACGCGTGGACCGATTTGAAAAATTCTTTTTTTGTTTAAGAGAGTTTTGTTTCCAGATGGTCCCATTTTAATCAGGTCAGGATCTGATGATGGGATCCTGGAGAAATCGAGGGAACTCTTCAAATTTTATATGGACATATGAAACTATTTGAGTATTATTAGAAAGAAGAATATTTTCCAAGTTGTCCTATGGTCATCAGGTCAGGATCTGATCATGGGATCTTGGTGAAATCGAGGGAACTCTTCAAATTTTGCTAGTATACTTAAAGCGAGTTGGGTATTTTTTATAGTTACTGGTGCATATGCTAGCAGATACTGATTTGATGACTAAAGTCTTCAAGTCAGGGTCTGATGATGGGATCTTGGTGAAATCGAGGGAACTCTTCAAATTTTGCTAGTATACTTGAAGCGAGTTTGGTATTTTTTTATAGTTACTGGTGCATTTGCTAGCAGATACTGATTTGATGACTAAAGTCATCAAGTCAGGGTCTGATGATGGGATCTTAGTGAATTTGAGGTATCTCTTCAGATTTTATGAACACACCTCAAGCTATTTGGGTATTTTTACAACGCCTTGTGCATTTTTATAGTTTTCCACTAAAAAGTATAAAATAAAAATGGGAAATGCTTTCCAAAAAACCAACTTCAAATTCCACTACAAAGAGTGAAATAATTTTTATTTAAATTTTAGGTACCTACACCAATTCGAAGTCGGGCGATTGTCTATGACTTCGTCATTTCTTCGCACATCAAGTAAGTAAGAAGGACTATTAGGAATTGTATGAAACATTGCCCGACTTCGAATTGGTGGTAGGTACCTAAAATTTAAATAAAAATTATTTCACTCTTTGTAGTGGAATTTGAAGTTGGTTTTTTGGAAAGCATTTCCCATTTTTTTTCAGAACTGATTGTGTTGTTACCTCGTATTAAATATCACCCCGTTACTTAAAAATAATTTGAAGTTATGGCTCTTAAGTTAAGCAATAGCCAACACATTGTTGATTCATAAGCATTGTTTGTATAAACTTTGCAATGAATTTTGACTTTGAATGAATGAATTGAAGATTAATGGTACACCTACATGATTATGTATAGGTACCCAAAAGAAAGCAGGGTTTTTGTTATTACTGTATATATAACTATGTGATCCGGCAAACATTATTTTGCCATAAGAAATATAAAAAATAGCTTAAGACCTACCAAACATTGCAGAAAATTTCATAGTAATCGATCGAGCCGTTTCGGATGACGAAAATTAGCACAAGAATTTTATATATTATTTATTTATTATTTATTTCATTTCATTACACATATTAGAAAAAAGATACTTCAAAGCATAGATTTGTAATAGGTCGTCGCTCGCGGGACCTCTTTGCTGCAAATATAAACTGGCAAATAAATAAAATTCACATTTACTTTCCATTCGAATTACGAAGGAATTACGCGTACGAACGCTGTGACAGACTACTTAGCAATCGCTTCTTTTTCAAACCATTTCATTCCTAACATAAGTAAGATATTTTATTGAAGTACGTTTTCAAGAGAGGTTCATGGTAATCCTGTTATTGAGCAAAAACCTGGCTCATCCGTCGCGACGTAGACAAATCGTTTTCTATATTTTCCACACGTCCCTGATACACATTCAATGTTTTCCTACAGGGATTATACCGAAAAGGATTCGTTGGCGAAAATCTGTTCAAACATTTCCGTCACGACTGCTTAGCTGTTTCCTGAAGTCGAGGCAATAAAAAATTATCCTGTTACGATTTAACGTATTTTTTTTGTTATTCAAAATAAAGTTTAGTTTTTTTTTTCGTAACTTTTCATTTCACAAAATATGCCAACCTAATTATAACTTTAAAATTATGTCTAAGTACTAGCTGACCGGGTAAAGGTTGTTTTGCCAATTTGCCAATTATAGGTATGAAATAAAATTATAGGTAAAACGATGGTAAATATACCTATAGCCTATGTTACTCGGAATGATGTAAAGATTACGATGCCACATAATATGTGCAAATCTATTTTACCGTTCAGAGGTTATGGTGTAATGAAAAGATACATACATAAATAGATACATAAACCCTAAAAACATTACACTCCTTTTTAAGGCAGTCGTGTAAAAATAGGTTGCGATCTATTCTCAGACCACCGAATGTAGACAAAAATTTTCGTAAAAATCGGTCAAGCTGTTTCGCAGAAGTAGGATTACAAACAATTTGACACAAGAATTTGTCCTTAAAATCATTCGTACACAATATTGGCTTTTGCAAGACCAACAATTTTTATCTAGAATACCTACGTTGACTTGAAAAATGTGAACGAAATCGCAGGATACAAAAAAGTGAATGAAAGTATTGAAAATCTAATTAAATTAGAATAGCAATTATTTTTTCAGTATTCCACAAACCGTATAAACACAAACGACTTCATACACTGCCAACGGTTTAATCTAATTTTTCATTTGGAATCCATCCAATCTAATGTATTGGCTTCGTGGATACTACACCCAATTTTACAACTCCATACACAAACTGAATGCGGTTCGCAGTCGAAAATCTTTTGAGCACCGTAGACAGATGAACCGTCTGTAAAAATATTTCAGTATTATGTTACTTATTTATTTCTCTTTATTTACCTCCATTCCTCACTGATAAGCTTTCAGCCGTCTTATGAATCAATTTCCATGTTTCGGATCCATATAACTCATCACCGCCAACACTATTCAAAGCATTTGGTCGACTTAAGAATAAAAAGAACTGATTTTTTTGCCTGTCCGGGTCCGGTAGAAAGCCTCCTATGTAAAGCTGAGAAATAAGGTACATATCGCGAGAAGGTTTTCACTTTTTTTGGCCTCTAAAGCTTTTAGTTTCTATCCATATAACAATATTGTATATTGTATTCCTGTTCAGTTTATAAGTATTAATATATCGTTTAACATCAACATATTGCATTGTTGTTTAGTTTAACAGATAGAAACCGCGTTCCATTTAAGGTACCTAACCAAAAACTAACAAATCGTTTCTTTTGCCAGCGATATTTCATCCTTAGTTACAACAAACCGCGGCAAGATTTATACAACTTGGGCTCAAGTTCAGCCTTGTATTGCCTTGGATTAATCTTGGCCCTGCGCTGCTTGCCCGGAGATTTATTTTGGGGAAAATGCATTCAAACCTTGAGACGTAAACGTAGCGTTTTGGATTGTTCAGATATTTCATGCAAATCCATCTAAAGGACGTTATTATTCCAGTAAGTACCAAACCTAGGAAAAAATATTTTAGTTGTTATTTATAAAAACATTCCATGAACGAAACTCTATTTCATGTTATTAATCAATTACCCTACGTATGCACGCGAGTCACTTCAGACGGCTTCATCTATTTATTATTTTTTCCTAATTACTTTGTTTGTAAAGTTGGTTTTTACGTTGACAGGACAAGGTTTGTATAAAAAAATGGTAAATTACGAGAAAATACCGCGGGATGCAATCGAGGTGGCAGGAATAAGTAAGTTCGATAAGAATAAAACAAGACTTCAAGTGCAATTTTTAATTGAAAATAGAACTTCAAAGGTTAAAACTTCAAGCCTTTTCGAGAAATGGAGTTCAAACAACGATATTAATCTTTGAGTTCAACACACAAACGTCTCACATTTTATGTTAGTTATGTTCACATAACTCTGAGTTTTTAGATATCAAAACTGAGAGAATAGAGGTTAAGTTCACCAATACTCGAAATTTCGTGAAACCTGCGAATCTGGCAGTGTGACGAGCTTAAGCTCTTTTTCATTATATAAGAGTAGATTCGTTCCCAATAGTAATTTTTTTATACTCTACATTATTTTTTACGTTGCGCCTGTACCCAAATCAATACAGAATATATCAGCTAGCTTCAACCATACCAGTGACAGGATGAGATAATTGAAGACAGTTTGGAAAACGGCTGACGTTAGGAACTAGTCATCCTAAACAAACATGTGGTACGGGACTCGGGAGTGTAAATATTTTACCAATAAACTAGATAATATGCGAACTAGGCGCAAGGGTCGTGGTGGCACGTGTGAGCTTTACTGTAGCTGTGTGAGCTGTACTTTATGTCACGCATTTTCTGTTACAAAGCAGTTATCAGAAATAAGGAACCTGAGGATATGGTCATCAGAACATTTACGCAAACCTTTTTCATACAAGAAAATAGTAGAGCCGTCTGTCAAAATTTTACGCCACAATATGGCGAAAACCATCTCCAATGAAACGTGCGTGTAGACTATTTGACAAATTCGAAAAATAATAATTATATTGTAGTATTCCAAGATTTAAATCTTGTATTGCTTGTATTCGACATGTTGTCATTTTACACACACAGCGACATAAGAAATGGTGATATAGCGAGGTCATATTTATTCTTAAACGAAACTTACACTTGCGTTCTCTATCACACAATCGTACACTACAACATGCTGAGAGAACTCAGTCAGCATGTTTGTGGACGTTTTCGATGCATGCAATGTAGGCTTAGGGTTCATCTTGCGATTTAAATCTTTGGTTTTTTGATTGTAGAGACCGTAGTCTATAAAAAAAGTTTAGATTTGATTCAGCTATGGTACCGGATACCATATTATATACATCCATGATCTTTAATTAATTTTTCTATAAGTACTTACGATGGTAGTCATTTACGACGAATCGAATCGAGATTAATACGCAATAATGAAAATGGGAAGCAATGAAATATTATTGTAGTAAAGACCTGACGTAAGCCGCGCTGCCTCGTTAGGTGCGAAACTGTCATGGTTGCCACGCAAAAGAAAATCCCTAGGTAATACTTTTCAATTTAATTGACGTATTCGATTTAGGTACAATTTTCGAGATTCTTTTTTTCTTTATTTATCAGTATTTTCATCCAGTGCTACCGATATCACAGTGACCATCAAAGTAGACCAGATCTTGATGTCTTAAATCCCAGTTGTGAAATCCTGAATTATTTCCCCCATTAACTCATCATCTTGCCTAAACTTGTGGAGCTAGAAATATGAAACACACAGTTTTCTAATTCCCCCTTAGGGGCTGAATTTTCAAATACCGTTGCCTAAAGGATGGTCATTGGTCAGTCATGGATAGATGTGGTATGCTCATGGCCTGATTAATTGTCCAATGGTTTCATAGGCTTATAAATCTATGGTTTAAACTGTTTACTCAGAGATCGGTCAGTCAGTCACCTCTTTGTAGTTTGTCCAAGTACAGAAAATAATATTATATTATTACAATATTATATATTCGTTGATTATTACTGTTGAATAACTAGATTCTACGAAAGTTCTACGCTTCTACGATTGTGCTAATACTCGTAGCACAAGTAGCACCGTAGTACGAGGGGCCGACTCGAGAACTGTCACTGGAAAAACATAGAAATATGCCAATTTTGCTGTCACTGGAGAAACATACAAATACGCCAATTTTGAGAACATAGTCTGTAGATTGCCTCGGATACAAACCACGCACTCCTGCTTCGCTGCTTCCTGCTTCCTGTCACCAGAGGACACCTAGAACTGAGCCAATTTCGAAAACAATGTTCTGTAGATTGCGTTGAAATACAAACTGGTTTCTTGCTACAAATACGTTGTCGTCACTCCGAAACTATAGGTACAGTTTCCTATTCGAACCTTTGAGAATATCACATTCAGGTAACTCAAACTACTGGACAAAAAGTTAAGAGTTCAATACAATTGTTTTTTTTTACACTTTTTGATACTAATGTATAGTTTTCTTGATTCAGAATAGACTCCCTTCCACCATACTATGTACCAGAGAATACACACTACTAAAGAGTAGTGAGCTCTCTGCTGTGGTGTTATTACAATAATTTCTTCTAGAGTTAAGAAAGTAATTCAATAGCTAGCCTATTATTTCACTATCATCATTATTTACCGTGTTGAAAAAATAAAATATTTTTAGCTACAACCGGGCTGCTGTCGGATTTTTTAGAGCCTTCTTACTGTGCGGCTTCAAATGTCAATAGTACTTTTGCATCGGGGCTTCAAAATCGAATCAAATTTATTTAATAATTTAAAACAATGCTTTTATAAGGAGCGTAAGGAGCATCATAAAAATACGATTTGTCGCGGAATAAGAAAAATGGCGTCGTCAACAATTTTACTGTCTACCATAAAACAAAATGCGTCGCCAACGCGCGCTGTACATTTTATTTAAATGGCCGACAATAGAATGACTCAATTTGCTGGAATAAATGTTAATTCCTTGCTTTATACAATACAAATTAACTCCCGCTACTACGTAACAATACGGTTTTATTCTGCGTAATTACGCAAATTTTGCTCGTTTTTCTGCGGATTGAATTGTACTTCTAAATCTATTGCAAACAAAATGTGAATATAATGAAGTCATTCGGGAATAAGAATAATACGAATTGTTCTTGGTCTTCAGACTTGCTTTTTTCTAGGTATTTACTTCTTTATTTTTTATTGAACAACTTTTAGAAACTTTTCACAGATTATTTTGGGGTATTGATAACCGTGCGCTGATGTAGGACGCAACATGCGTCGATACATCAACCTAGACAAATCAAAGGAGACACCAAGAAGTGTAAGTGTCTCATCTGTAAATACTGAATCCGGTATTTACAGATCACCACGCATCACGTCATGTACGTCTCTATATTTGTACCGTGAGTGCTTTTACGCAATAATTTTTCCAATACATTAAACCGCGGGTAATTGCCACATTCACTGTCATTTTTTGCGCAACGAATCAGTCTGTCTGTTCAGAGTGAAACAGTCTTTTTGGTACTATTAGGCTGCCTTTCCACCAGAGATATGCTATGCAGCTATGCTGCGTCGGTGTGAAATCTACGATACGAAAATATTTGACCGTTTCCATCAATACTAATCTATGTAGCCGTGCGAGGAAGATGCGCGAGAATGATGCGCAGCTTGAGCTATGCGACGTATCAATAGTAGGGACATACTTTAGGTACTCTGTTCTGCACATAGCTATAACACCTCTCGCGACGGCCCATAGCAGGCATCCATAGCACGTATCCTGTCGTATAAAAAGACTCCGTTTCCACCAGTGCTAAGCTATTTGCACCAACAAATGTGATTGGTGGATATCAAACGCATACAAGTTTGTCATGACTTTCAATTTCACTGTATAAATATTAAGAAAAATTAAGTTAAGAAAGTACCGGTGTTGAAAAAAATCCCATCACCTAATCGGGACGTATACTTTACAAAAATAACTTCTACCCGCGGCTTCATATTTTTCGGCGGATTTTTCTAGGTAAAAAGTAACTGATGTGTTTAATCCAAGGTATAATCCACGTTCATTCCAATTTTCAGGTACTTTAATCCGTACCTAGTTGTGGCGTGAGTGAGCAACAAACAAACACACATACAGTTACACACTTACATACAAACTGTTGCCTATATAATATTAGTGTGAAAACAACAATAGTCATTAAAACCCACCAATATATTATTGAACAGTATAATGGGTTCATGCTCTAAATCGCTCTTCCCTGTAGAGAGGAGGCCTGTACCCAGCCTGGCTGGTGAGCTGTAATTTATAGAACAAAATGCTTCCGAGAATCACAAAGCTATCACCCGGAGATGTTAATGCCTAATGGCGTACGAAGAATGATGGCCGCTATAAACTCGGTTGAAGTTTTAAACGCATCGTTACACGCTTTAAAGCGCAGTTAAACTTGCTTATTGTTGGGAGCAGGCGGTCACATTTTGCACATAAATCACCTAAGTGCTTATTGAAATCAATAGATTACGCTAAAAAGAGTATTACAGCTAATATATAAAATTTTCGTGTCACAGTGTTAAATGGATTGACCGATTTTTATGAAATTTTCTGTCTACTTTCGGTAGGTCGGAGAATCGGTAGTAATCTATTTAAGAAACGGGTCTCCTCTTAGAATGAGAGGCGTTTGATCAAAACCCGCCAACGTGGTTGGCTATGGCCAAACTATCCAATAAAAATTGGTCAAGTGCGAGTCGGGCTTGCGCACTGAGGGTTCCTTGCGCACGGTTCAAGAGATACAGCCTGGTGACAGACAGACGGACGGACGGACGGACGGACAACAAAGTCTCCGTAATAGGGCCCTTTTTGAACAGAAATCTAGTACAATGTATGTTATGATAGGCCCAGAATTTGCAGGAGCAAAATCTGACAGCGGGATAAAGCCGCAAGTGAAATACATAACAATAATATAACATAAATTTAAAATACGTGGTTTACTACTGGAAGATGGCATTAAACTTTTTTTTTTGGTCCTTCTTAATAATTCAAGGTATCCTAACTGAAATACTACTTTTGACGTAACTGTAATATTAAAGTCTCCCAGGCAGATCGTGACGTCACTTTGGGTGCTGTCTGAAAATCAACGCTGCAGCTGGTAATTCACTGCAGCATCATGCTGAGGCAGTAGCCTTTTCAGCAAAACACATTCTAAGTAGTGTTAAATTAAATTTTATTTATAGGTCGTACAATTGTTTGCTCTGTATAAGATTTATCTATAACAGCTGTGTTTATCTTTATAATGTGTTCAAAGCTGAATAAATGATTATTTATTTATTTATTTATTATTTATTTATTTTTTACCTTTTGGGTACGGAACCCTAAAAATGGACAAAAGCGCGGACAAAAGCCAGTGAGAAATCTCTAAAAGCAAGCAGATTGAGAGATTCAATCGCAAAAAATCTTAAAAAGATTTCATGGTCGTTAATGTTTTTCGTAAGAGATCGTTCAAAACAAGTGGTCCATGCATAATTAATTCAAGATCCAATGATTCATTTATGACACCTTTCGTTGGATGTTCCGCTCTGATATGTATTATTCATAGAATGTTAATGGTCCACAGCATCTGTGCCTCGTAAAACGTCTCCTGCGTACTTATCTATAACGATGTGTTCTTACCAGGATACCAATTAACACGACGAGCCTAAGCGTGAAATGCTCCCGGCCACTAATTAATTGATAGATACCTATTTCTCCAAAACGAAAATGAAGTTGTGCAGTTTTTCGTATTACGTATCTCGCGACAAGTTAGCAACAGGCGTAAAGGATAATGATCATGGATGTATGGAATCCCATACCATGCTGTTTCAAACTCAAACTTTATTTTATACACTACCGTATTAACATTAACTCCTACAATCATTATTTTTTAAATTAAAACTGGATTCCAAAGGTTCCTAAAAACTTGATAAACATTATTTCTTCTTTCGCGAACATTGTTGCAGCAGCAGCTGTCAAATCACTTTTGTCACGTTTTCTAAGAAAAAGTGCCGCTTGTCAATTGGTCGTTTCTAAAATAGAAACTGAAAATATGTTTTTACCGGAATTTCTGTGTATATCTATGTCGAGACAACGTTCCGCTTTATTCCTATTAAATGTATGAACCATTGTCTTCCGAACAAAGGCCTTCAATTTCAGTCGTGCATTCTCCCGCAGACAAACAAAAAGAAATTTACGGAAAAGTAAAACGAATTTGTCACTGCGTACAAGTAAAGGGGCGTGTAAGTAACAATATTATTAACGCCGTGACAAGCGTCACGGTGCTAAATTATGACCCTTTCTCGTTCCAGCACTTAATAGGGTCGCAGAAAATAGTATTACTTTGGGCCGCTATCACCACTGACACGAGGCGCGACCGGCGCGGCGTCTTCACACGGACAGCGTGACACGCGAGTGTGTATACTGCAGCAACGTGTTTTCGCCGTTGGAAGTGATGTCGCTCCGGTACGGTAGTACAGGCTTTTATACGAATTTCAAATCGACTCAACTCGAAAACAACTGTTTCGTGTCAACTCGAAAACAACTGTAAAAAAACCTGTACTAACCCCGGGCCTCCAAGTAAACCTGGCGATATATCTCGGTCTTCTATTTCACAAAACAAGTTAGTACCTACTTGACTGCAATCTCGTCTGTAGGGTTGGTACAGAATTTTTGTAAAACTTTCAAGTCGACTCGCTCCGAATAAACAGAACAGATTTCTCCATACATCTACAGCCAGCGCCCCAAGCGGATATCTGTCAAAGCATAACTTAACCTACACTTTTTTTTATCCACAGGAAATGCCTGACGCATACCCCTCCGTCAGGGGAAACGGAGGGGTTATGTGGGGATTGCACCCACTAAAATCACCGTCACCCGCAAGCCGGCACCGGTTGCCGGAAGAAGGTATTCGCACTTCAGCAACCGATGCGTCTCCTGCGAGGAATATGCCTCCGTAGTTATCCCCCTCGACGGGCGTTCCCGCCCACTTCGGTGATTATTTTACGTTACGTTTTTTAGGTTGTCTTCCTCGTAGTGCCCCGAAGGGACTTGTGGGCGTTTCCGCCCCCGCCTGTAATTTTTTAATGAGGTTTTCTTCCTCCTCCGGTGTAGGTGTAGGCGTCTCGACACAGTGCCCTCTGCTGGGACTCAGAGGGACACGCGAAGAAACGCCATCTATCCACCGTGCCAAGCTATTAGCCGTCGGTTATTAACCGACGTTACCAGGGAGCACCGGCCCGTGCGCTACAAATGGGGCACAATAGCACTCGGGCACACGTGGAGGTTGCTTGGTCAGCCCCCCAACTTAACCTAACCAAACCTAACCCTACTGAAGTGGTTGCTAGGCAGCAGCGCTCACTAAATCACTTTGCGGTGCGGCTTTGCGGGTAGCCAAAAGTCGCAAAAGATTGCCACCAAGCTAGACTTGAGCCAATTTAGAAACTACAAAATTCCCGTCCCGTGACCTGTCCCGTGTCGAGAATTGAAGCCCGCTCAAATTCGATCAGGATGGTAAGTATGTGAGAGAGAAATGAGGACAATGACACTGCTATTATGTTAACATAGTTAAACCACAGTAGAGTAGGTATAACCCTTTCAAGAATCAGCATTGTCGACGATAAAAATTCTTTCAATACCTTCATACAGTTAAATCATATATAATCTTCGAAACATCTGAAACCGCTCTGAGTGTGAACACGATTCATTTTTGGGGTCTTTTAGACCGCTTTCAAGGAACAGTAAATGTTGGTTCCCACTTAAATTTAGAAAAGGACCGTAATTTGTATGTCACTTAAGTACCACAAATTTTCTGTTTAATGACACCGTATAGTAACCAAAAAGCCTTATTTATTTATATTGCTTTCAGTGTTTGCTCGAAAATAATATAATAATATTTTAATTTATAAATAAGTTCCGAGATTAAAACAGAAAACAAAATACACGCTCGTAGATACCAACCATTGAGTAACTATGTACTAATATCTGAGACTTTTACCAACCCAAGCTAATCACAAATTGTTAAAGCCGCTCATAAAGATTTTGAACACAAGAAGATACGTAAATAAATATACATATAAATAGGGTACGTGAGAAAACTTTCTTAAATCATTAATTATTTTAGTAAAACTTGTACGACTTACGTTCATAAAGTGTTTCGTGCGCGAACTTTGTTAACGTGGAGGAATTCCCTTTTGTAGACACATTTATATGGCATGTCTGGTATGAATTATATGAGTTATATAAATTTCAACGGAATATTATTATTATCTTAACTACTTTTTAACACGTTCACTGTCCCAAACAAAAAAAAAATTTAAGCCGCAAGCTCAACGGACTTTTTGCAAAATACTGTTGTTATGTTGTCAGAAGAAAACACAAGTAAATAAAAAAATAAAAAACAACTGCTGGAAGTAGGTATTCTTTACTATATGATCGTCTTAGCAAGTCCCATGCAAATATTGTAAAAGTACCGGCGCGCCCTGTAAAAATATTAGCCATAGAAACTGTATGCTTCCCCTGACACACATATGGCTCAGGAACGTATTAGTGTATAAAACACGCAAGTTTTTGAGCCATATGTGGTTCAGCGGACAGGAAACGTGTTAACAGATATCTATATGCTAATTTGACTTGCAGATTGTACGATGATAGATGTATCTAGTACTTACTGGTAAGTCTTATTATACTGACATCAAATTTTTCATGTGGTATATAAATGTATAATATAGTTGCAAAATTAATATAATTTAATACGTGCTAGCAAAATTTGCTATTTGAGGCCCTAAACGATTTTTTTTTGTCCTCCTTGCTCTTGTTAGTAGGAGCGACAGGTAAAGTTAAGTTGCGGGGAAATTGTCAAATAAGAAATAAGACGTTTTATCAAAAAAAAAAATAGCCTTTTTGGAACCAGATGATGATGGATTATTATTACCAGATGAAAATTAAAAAAAAAAACATATTATATATTTACATCCATTGCAGTTTCCGGAAAAAATTAAATAAAATTGGAGCTTTTTAAAATTCAATTTGAGAAATTTTATACAATGGCATTTTTGCTTCTGAGCGAATTTTTACTATAAACACCCAAATTTTTTTCTGACTATACCAAACCAATGACATATGACACCCAAAGTACATGACGTCTAAAGTAAATTATTAATTGTCTTTATAGTTTTTAACCTGTAGGTGTAGGCATGGATGTAACATGAAGGATGAGCACTTAGTGACGTCACGCATATATTTTTAGGCTCCGCCCTGAAACCTCTTTTTATTTGTCAAAACAGTAAAATGGCGCTAATAATGTATGCGACCGACAGCGGTACCGAAATATATGAAGCCCGACGCCTTATTTGAGAATTTTTTGGCTTCAACATACGTCACATCTTTCCCGTCCTCTTAGCGTAGCGTATTTCGTCATTGGGTATAGGTCACTTATAAATAATCGCTTAAATAACCGCCTAACCCGTTAAATCATGAAGATTTCGTTCACTTTGTTAGTACCTATTCGTCTATCGTAAGTTGTTATTGTTCCATAAAGTTAGTCAATAATAAATTAACGCCGGGTCGTACCGCAGCGATGCCTGAACATCGTTTAGATGTCCGTAAAATATTATACGCGAGTTCAGTGCACCTCGATATACTTAGTCTAGTCACGCGGTATTTGTACCTAGGTGCGGAGGCAACTTTATAGTGTAAGAGATCTAGATAAGAGGCAGAGGGGGTGTTTGAAAATACACTATTAAAATCGTAGAGTGAAAAATATTCATTCAATTAGCTGTTGCCCACGGCTCTGTTTGCGAGAATTTCAGTTTTTCAAAAAAGGGCAGAAACCCGTGGATTCCCCATTCTGGTTTCTACTCCGTTTCCCGACATTCACACATACTTACAAGAAAATTGGATATACTCGTAGTATTAAAGTTGCTGATGCCAACATTGATTTTTAAAAATTGGATGGACATCGTAATTTTTTCCTGGATAAAAAGTAGCTTTAATGTTAATCCAGATTATGTTAATACAAGCCATTTATCCACTTCCAAATTTATGAAGCCGAATCGATTCAGTAGTTGTGACGTGAACAAACATCCAAAGTTACAAAAGTACGTTATACATATACAATAACAATATATTCAATAAAAAGGTCAAAATGTAATAGGAAAAAGAATAGAATAATCGCAATGTATTCTATGATATTATTATTATTAAAAACATTTTATGTAATTAATTATTATTTTATCGTTGCTTTAGTTCCGTTCCATGTTACGTTCTATGGTAATTCTCAAATGTCAAAACAAGCCTTTTATTTTTCGACAGTATTAGTAGGATTTTGTGATCTAATTAATACACCGGCTCTCAAACTACGTACTGTATTAAGTTCCAGCCGTAAAAGGTGTGTTTTTGTGTTTTGCGAATCCATTAGGTAATTGAACAAGTAGGGTTCGCCGTCATTTCTAATAGAGTTTTACTGTCGACTGTCTGCACGATGAATTTTAAACCGCAGAGCTTCCATCTAAATCACACGCGCTCCT
This sequence comes from Coenonympha glycerion, assembly GCA_963855885.1. Taxonomy (NCBI): domain Eukaryota; kingdom Metazoa; phylum Arthropoda; class Insecta; order Lepidoptera; family Nymphalidae; genus Coenonympha; species Coenonympha glycerion. The sequence goes on from OY979639.1 coordinate 12,142,501, forward strand.
CAGTAAACCTCTAAGAATAAAGATTAATTGCTTTTGTTAAGGAATTGCTTGCATTCCATACTAATAAGTTAGATTGGATCTTATACTATACGAGTAAATACCCTGTACTGTTACTATTATGTATTTGAAATTTCTTTTTTTGTTGGATGTGAATAAAGATAGAATAGCTAGTTAACTTTTAGTATTTTCATAAGAGACCTAAGCTACCAAATTTATACTGAAAACTTTAATAAAATCAGATTTTATCCCCTAGCTTATTTTATATAGTACTAGCCATATAATGATCAGGATTGAGAGCAGTCACGGAATCTGTTTTCAAATGATAATAATTAATTAATTACGAATACAATTTGTCGAGTACTAAAGCTACTTGAAAATTAATAAGACGACATCTCATAGTAAATGATAATACAGGGGTCATACATACAGGCTATTTAATACTGAAGTCTAATTGAAATCTAAAATTGACGATTTTATTTTAGTTTTAGATACTTAAATAGAATTTTAATAAAATTGACTGTTAAAAAATGTTTAAATATATTTTTTTATGTCTAAGCAAAGAAAATGAAATTGATCTATAATTTTTTTGGATCATACAGAAAGAAATCTAATTTTTGTCGAAAATTAGATCAGACTCATATAATGCGATTTATAAATCTCATAACATTTATGGGATTGCACTACAAATGGAAATTTTAAACATTAAATTGAAAACAAAGATAAGTACTGCTTTAAATAATTATGAGGACAGTTCTTCAAAGAACAAACATAAGTGTAATACATTAAAGACAAGAGCCAGTCAAACATAAAAGTTTTATAGCAAAATCGTTAGTTATTTCAACCCGGAGATATAAACAGACAAAACATTGGAGCCGGTCGTAAAACTAGACCAAGACTTGTTTAAAATTTCAAATTTCCGCAAGATTTTTAAGTATTTTGAGAATATTATCCCGTGAAAGTAGTTTTAATACCGTGATAATACGCTAGAGGGAAGTTCCGTCAGTCGTAAAAGAAGCGTATTTTTGCAATTCAAAAACTTAAGACACCGCAAACCTTCGAAACTAGCGCTCTCTATAAAGTTTTGAAAACTCTTTATTATGGAGATCGAGAACAAAATGGGGGTCGTCGTATTGTCCCATTTTTCATGGTCTTGGTAAAATCTTGAAGTTGTTGTAATTGAAGGAACTAGAATAATAACTGTGTAATATTCTCCGGAAAGCCTCAGATCTATCCAGACATATCATAGTCCGAGACCGTCAGTTTGTCGTAGCTCGTAATACTCTCAAATCGGTTCTAACTGAAATTATTCAGGACTCAAACTCAGGACAGAAATCTGATTGGTTACTTAAACACAGCTCCGCTCCCCTTTGGTGAAAACCGGGCCTTAAAATATATTTTTCTATGTTCTGTATCGTTGAAGCAATTTCTATGAATTCTGTACGAGAACTTATTCACGGCATTGGCAACAAATTCTGTCTTCAATTGGTAGTGCTCGCTGTTTACCTTTTTTAAACCAGTATTTTAGGCAGGGGGCAGTATTTTTACCAATAACCAATAGATTGAATACGTTTTCTTGAATAGTCTTAGGTGTTGACGGTAAATGAAAACTTTAAAGCCATTTTTCTCAATACGTAAAATGTGAACACTAATATACCTAACTGACAGAGAGCTGACACGGATCCTGATATGTCTGTACGAACCTTCTTTAGGATAACATGCAACACATTTTACGTGATGAACAGTTTATTAATATAAAATATTTTACACTATCCAAAAATGCAATTTTACTTTTTTAAATCTCCCACCAGCACGCTACGTGATAATTAATCACGCGACGACCTCCGGGACATCATTGCATTACATTATTTTCGAAATAAATTATTTGAAACATACATGTTCCAAGTTTCGACTGTCATAAAGTTAACGAGAATCTTCATCCCGGAGAGCTTTATGCCTTTTGTACCTAACAAGTATGTGCACGTTAAATATGTAATATTCTACTTTGTCCTTACAAAATATGTTCTTGAGAAGCGAAAATAAAAGTGGCATAAACTCAAAAGTATCAATTTTACTTATGTTTACTTAAGATTTCTGTACATTTTCGTTTATTTGTTTTGGATGCAACATACGTCTCACAGCCTAATTAACCTATCCAATAGAGTTTTTTCTCCCATGGAGAAAAGGATCCAGAGCTTATATCAACAAAGCTGCTTGAGGCGGGTTACATGCTGTTTATGTAGTTCAACTGAAGTTTTTTTTTTCAAGTCGTAATACTACTTCTGAGGAAAGATCCAAGGAATCCAAGGATAAGATATCATGGAAAGACTGATTAAAACTCACGTAATTTGCTTGTAGGTATAAAGATACAAAATCATACGTGTAGAGTAAAATATATCGCATTTATTTCACATAAGTGTTAGTAGGCAAAATGTATGTTAGCCAAAGAACTAAGTGCTCCCGAAGATACTTGTGAGCCCACCAATATTTTGTACCTATATGTGTACAGCTAACAAGCAAAGGCAAACCCTTATCGTGATTTCGGATATTTATACCTATTACATAATACCGCCTTCAAAAACTATCAGCCAGACAGGTAAAATGCCATAAGAAAAAAAACACTTAGCAATAAAAATATTGGTTAGACTTAGACCATGTCAGCAAATAGCTTTCTTATAAAACGTTCTGAAGGTAAATAATAATTCAATATGGATTTATTTATTCGTTATCCTTATACCACCAGACGCAATTAATGTTTGCCCTGAACTGACAAATATTATTTTCTCAGATATAGGCCATAGCCGAGAGTATATTTTGATGTTTTGGTTATTAATGCCGAATATCTGACTCATATTAATATTATATCAAACATTGATCTTGCTTGCTCCTGAAGTCATGCTTTATCCTTTTTTCTTGTCAAAAATAATTACGAATCAATATTTTGGTTTAGATTAGTAGACAGAGTGGTCGCTATTTATATAATTGCAAACAATATTATTGAATAGCTAAAGTTAAAACTACCTTGAGGCAGGTTAGAAGCGGAGTGGAAATCGGAATGGTATAAGTAAGGGATAATCTAAAAGCTCACTATTTCTAAAAACTCGGAAACGAGGTAAACGATGCAGCAGAAAATCTAGTTAATTATAATATTTACCAGCCAAATTCAAACTTTATTTAGTTTTTGACAAATAATAGGCAGTATATATATACATCTACATGTTTGTAAAATTTTGCTAAAAATGACATTTCGGGAACAAATATGGGCAATATTTTTCGAAAAAAGTTATTTAGTAGGTAGTGTGATATCTGTGTGTACCTAAATTATTTGGGCGCACTTAGTCTAATATTTGTCAAAAACTAAATGAAGATGTTGGCGGGAGGATGTCACCTTTCCACCTAAATGTAACAGTAGGTTCCACGACTAGTGAGAAAGTTCAGATAGATTCTTTAAATTCTATTAAGCAAGTGGAAACTTCTCGCAGTGAGTAAAGTAACAAAATGTAACCACGTCTAGCAAACACATCTTTATTCGGACACCGTCAGATACTAAGTAGTTTTTAATCTATTTTATGTTCAACTTGCACAAGAATTGGCCGAAGAAACTCTGAGGCGGATCCAACTCTTCTAATTAGGGAATCTCTCATGTACCGACCTAGATTCAGAAAGAGTCGAGACCGAAACAAAAAGTCGAGAATTAATGAAAGGTTCGCAAACTTTACAGTTACACGTAATTAGTTATTTTAGTGTGAACGACCGCGGACCGCCTTTCTAGTTTTAAAGATATGGAATAAATATTTTACAAATACACTGTCATTTCCGCCATTATTGGTGAGCACCGTAGTCAATGGCGAAATACGCTTTTAATCAATATAAAGATGATATAAAGTAATTCCTTGGTCTGTGGTTTAATCAATAACAATTCAATAACTGTAGTTGACTTTTACTTCGGCGAAACTCGGCGCATGAAACTTTTAAATTAAATAGTAGGTAGATATAGAATCATTGTGGAATAAATATGTGCGGTCAGGGAATCCCGACAGGAAAGAACAATATACAAAGCCAGGGATCAAACTTCCTTAAAACTTAAAAGTCGATCATGATCTCAAACCATCGTCAGCTTACCACGAGCAATGACGAAATACGCTACGCTAAGAGGACGGGAAAGATGTGACGTATGTTGAAGCCAAAAATTTCTCAAATATGGCGTCGCGCGTCGTACATTTCGGTACCGCTGACAGCACATACCGCTGTCGGTCGTTAACATTAGCGCCATTTTACAGTTTGACAAATTAAAAATCCGGCTTCGGGGCAGAGCCTAAAAATACATACGTGACGTCTAGCTAGTGCTGATCCTTTATATGATTAATCAATGACCACGGGGCATGAGTCGGGGTTTGAGTTCAGTACGAAATCATGTTTATGTGTTTGGCGCAAAAAATACGTGCAAATGGCTAAAAATATTTGCACTAAGAAGTTTTACCGGAGTAAACACAAACAGGGCCTTGACATAAGCCGCTGCATCCCTCGTTTCAAGTAAAATCCCCAACTAGGGTTACCACGTTGAGGTATGTTTGAATTATTACCCTCTACGTGTTGAAGTATGGGCTTTATAAGAAAGCTCAGAGGCACACAGCGAGCGATGGAGAGAGCTATGGTCAGAAATGAGGAGATTCGCAAAAGAACTAAAGTAATCAACATAGCTCAACACGTCGCAAATTTGGTAATGAGCGAGGCCTTTGCATAGCTTGTAGTATTCGTATACAGATGGATATTCAGATGGATATTGAGTTCCCAAAGTGCTGCGGAATGGCGCCCATGCACCGGAAAGCGTAGTGTCGACAGACTCTACACTAGGGACCGGACGACATAAAGAGGGTCGCGGGGAGTCGCTTGCTTCAGACGACACAAAATCGTGGTTGGTATATGGCAGTCATGTCAGGAATTCCATGTGGAGCAATTGACTCATAAGAAGACACTGCAGTAACTCGTCGAATCCAAGCACCATAAAAGTATAAGTTTTTATGGTGCTTGGATATGATGTTGGAGATGCCTTTAGGAGCCCCTGTCAAACTGAGACGATAAAAGTGCAGGTTTTATTGCTACATTTTTATAAAAAGGTCTTTTAAATAGGTATAATGAAATATGATAAGGTCAAATACCTACTGGTAAAAGTTTTTGTTACGCCCTTAAAAGTGGATACGATTTGGCTGGAAATGAATATGGCTTATAACTTGGTTTATCATAAAATTTTACTTAACATAATTTAGAAGTATATGGAAATATCGAGGATTCACGCAGAATTTAAATATGCGACAGATATAAACCAAATTTTGCATTCCGTATAAAACTTTTGGCGGCCCTATTTCCAAAACAAAAAGTTGACTGGTTCGTCGCGACGTAGACAAATCGTTTTCTATATTTTCCGCACGTCCCTGATACACATTCAATGTTTTCCTACAGGGATTACTGGAAGGCTTCGACGGCGCAAATCCTCACCAATATTTTCCTCACGACCGTTTCGTTCTACACTGAGCTCGCGAAAGCTTTCCCAAAGTTCTAGTTGTATAAAATTGTGGTAGAAGTCTATTACAATCATAGATTCATAAACGTCGTCGCTGGGGACCTCTATGATTACAATATTAAGATAGGCATGTATTTAACGCGGCGACTAAGTAAAACGAATATATGGGTTATAAAAAATATCTGGGTGACCGAGCTTTGCTCGGTAGTATATCAACCCACCAATAGATGGCAGCAGGGATCATATTTTTTTTCATTCGACATTTTCTTAAAATGAATCCTAGGTAGATCGATTTATCGCCCCCTAAACCCCCTGTATACTAAATTTCATGAAAATCGTTCGAGCCGTTCCCGAGATTCGGATTATATAGAAATATATATATACAAGAATTGCTCGTTTAAAGGTATAGGATTAGAATTGGTATGTATCATATTTTATAATGGGTTGCAGGTAATAAGGAGTATTAGAATAAGTAAAAGGTAATATATTTAAATATCAATATTTAAATATATTATTAGCTGTGTTTTAAATTTAAAAGATCATCAAGTTTTTTATTTACATTAAAATGTGAATGTAGATGGATAAGATGACACGCTACTTTCCTAACTTCAGACGACCGTGTCTCGCGCTCCTCTGACTTGTAGGACTTACCAGATGACCACAGGATACGGTCGTATGTAGTGGGACCAATAGCTACTGTGCAATGTTGATAACAGAAAACAGAACCCGGCTGAGTTTGTTGTGAGCTTCTTCTCGGTGCATGGTGCGTTTGAACCCTAGTAAACTTAGCTTTAAGTCGGCTTGTAGTTTTCACCAAATTCCAGTTAAAGTGACAAATATCATACCGACGTTTTACAAGAGCCTGTAGGTACGTTAGGCCTATGTGAAAATATTTTGAGTTTGAGTTTGAATACTTACTAGCATAGATCACCTCCTTTTTATATATTATATATCATTGCTTACTAGTCTTTGGCAAAGACAACATACCTGTATCTACGGTAAAAACTATATTTGGTTACATTACACATCGCTACATAAAATCTGTTATTTGTTCGAGCACGTTTTGTACAATGTCGCACAAAACTAATAAAGCTTAACAAAGTTTGCAGCAATGTTGCTCGGTGGAACTACAATACTTACGGCGTCGACTCAAGACTTCTGAAAGTATATCAATAATAGTTTCCAGTTATGCTGACCCAGCGCCGTAGTTTGAATTGACCCTTTGCTCACTAACTTTTATACCAGTTTCCTCTGTGAACTTGAGGAAAGGAAAATTATTATGCCGAAGAAAACAGAATTACCAAACTGTACATAAGCAAAAAGTATGAATGTCTGTCTTCGGTCTATCGCATTAAAATATTATTTTTATGAAAAGGAGAATGAAAATCTTTATTTTTTACATACGAGTACATACTCGTAGGCCTAATTATATCCTCTTATAAAATCTCAAAACTCTACCACAACGTTCGGAAGGCAGGTTTTCACGGAGAAGAACTGGCAAGAAACTCGTCACTTGATCTTTTCAAAAATGACATTATTTAGAACTCTTCTTACATAGTAGTAAAAATTATTACAATGATATCTCGTCCGGAGATGGAAGCATATCCCTATCATCTATTTTTGCAATATATTTTTACCGTATGAATATAATAATCATTACAACTTGAAATCGGAGGCAGTTTGTTGAAGAAGCCTTATTTTCGATACTGGAGTTTGTTTTATAGCAGTTTTGGAAACGGCTGACATAGAATCAAGTAGTAAACTCGTCCTAAGTAAACAGTAGGGTGGAAGTTAAAATACTTTATGTTTCACAATAAAATAATATGATGATAATTAATATTGACGATGTAACATATTGTTACAGTCTACTAATTGAAAAAGCACAAGGAACATGCAGGAAAAGTAGATAATTACTCTAAGAAAACTTTTTAAGAGAAAAAAATAACTTGCAAGTTAGTTAGTATACAATACCGGAGAAGCTAAAATTATGACCTAAAGCGAAATGGGGAAATTAAAGTTATGTTAACTCTTTGCAAAACTTCACATTAATAACTTGATCTTAATGAGGACTCTTTTACTTTTTCTCTGTCATAAAAAAGTACAGAAAAGCCAGACTGCTTTAGAAGTTAACTTCACATAAGAAACTTTAATAACGAGGACAGAAGATTCTTTAAATAATGCTTTAATTGGATGCAGGTTTGCACTGAGAATAACGGGCAAGACATTGGTAACTTGCTTTGTTTATAATGTCTTTACTCAAGACTTAGCTTATGTAGGTGAATAAATACAAGAATATTATGTGTTTTTAAAGAAGAAGCAGATCTGTTTAGCGATTTAGTTAACGGCGTAAATAGCTAGGCTATTTAAACTATTTTTAGTGACCTGCAGTTTAAAAACTTTAAGGAAAATTAAACTTAATATATTTTCGGTCTTTAATCGAAATTTGCCGTGAAGCAGAAACATGATTGGATAAAATTTTCTCGATAGAAAGTCCTCCCAAAAGTTGCTCCAAATCTCGATTTTTTCTAATAAATAACTTCATTCAATTTCCAAAATCGCTCAGAAATGGATTTTTGATAAGTGGCTTTAGTCTTTTACCGAATTAGGTAAAACGTCATTTTTCGTACACCCACTAAATAACGTATTTGCAAGAGTGAGAAAGACAAAAATAAATTCAGTGTATATCATCTTAATGAAAGCACAAATAATTAAAAAAATCAATTCTTCAGAAGTTCTAACTTACTGATCATTGTGCGGCCCAAAGTATTGGTGATAAACAGCTAAAATTGTACACAGAGGCTCACACGGATGGAACAGGGGCGGGAGAGCTTGTCCTGGATAAACCTGATAATAATGACCTGCAGAACGATCCGGTTTCTCATCGGCGCGAGACATACTATAGTCATTGAGTTACTATGTACTAACGTTCTAGAGGGGCTGTCTGCGTTTATGACTGTGTCACAGGTAGCAGACGCGCGGCGGGCGCGGTGAGTGAAGAGAGTTCGTCGTCGTCACCCGTGTGTAGTGCGCAAATACAATTTTCACTCTCTATTCCCTCTCTCTCATAATCCGATGGGACGACAGCTCCGATACGACAGGAGAGAGATGAGGCGTGGGACTAGCAGCTTAACGTACTTTGCGAGGCATGAGATTAAAACACCGCCAATTTCCAAACTCCGGGCTAGTACTAAGGATTTTCTGATAGAAGACCCCAATATTATATTTTATTGGCCCGATCCGAGGACTAACTCCAAGACCTCGTGATCTGCAGTTGAACTTGCTCACCTCAACACTAACAAGGTAGCTATAAAGCTGGTAGGAAGAAAGAGCCCTGTATTTCTGAGAGCTTGCAACGCCCCATCGCGGTCAGGGTTGTATAGCCCCAACTTTAACGAAATGGTTCAACTATTATAACAATACCATTGCTATAAAGTTTCTAGAACTAAGAATTTGATTTTATTATTAAAAAAATATTATTTTATTTAATCAATTTAGAATATTAGAAGTAAAAGCTTAAATTGGTCATAGTCTTTTTCAGAATCAGTCAGTCAATGTTTACCTGTTGTAGGAAACCTGTGTTCAAAGCATAATTTTCCTAGACTGCGCTGAGCAATAATTGAGTCAGTGAATGATTTATTAAATCAGAACTTTTCTTTTTATCATAAAACATATTTTTAAGCACGGATTTGTATAGTAATGTAATACAGTGTAGCTAACGACTTTATGTGAATGTCATTCTTAACTAGGGGTAGTTAAACTGTGGAAAAAGGTTTCCATCTTTTTCTAGCGTTTCACTTCGCAAATTGGCATTTTACTACAGATTATGACGAAAATTAATTAAAACATTCACTGCTTGCAACGGGACGGGCTCGGGTCTACCGGTTTCTATCTGTAATTTTGTCTGTATTTATATCTAATTATAGGATCTAAGTTTGCAGTTTGACTTGAGCTTTCTAAATAATATTTACTGAGGAATGCGCCCGTACTTGTAATGAAATCTTTTCTTCTGCACTTTGTACCAAAATAAAAGTCCAAAAATCTCTTCCAGTCGGTAGGCGTTTCTTTATATCATCGTCACTGATCGCTTCAAGTTTACTATTTGTTTACGTCACTAACCGTGGCAATATAAAACTTTTATCGGCAAGCGATTGGCGTTTCACTAATTATAACTTTGTGTTTCAAGCGATCAATGTTCGTAACTCAAAATGAAATTACAAGGCTATAAACATGTTCTTTTAAATATTGAAATCGGCTGAAATATTTATTTCATAGAAGGCATTAGAAATGAAACTGGATAATATTATGACGTTTTCTGCTTGCTCCAGAGTATATACCTACTCGTATATTGTAAAAGTAGGTATTCATTTTATTTCCGTATAAGATAGCTCCCTAGATAAACCAGAGCCACTGACATAAAAGTCAAAGTCAAAAGTCAAAATATGTTTATTTCACATAGGCCTAACATACAGGCTCTCGCGAACGTCGGCATGACATTTCTGCATAATAATGGTGATAACTACAAGTCGACTTAAAACTAAGTTTACGAGGGTTCCAAACGCGCCCTGCCGCTGAGAAGAAGCCCACAACAAACTCAGCCGGGTTTTTTTTTATGTTATCACCATTTAACAAAATAAGTATAAATACTAAAAAAAGGCTAGCAACGACAACAGAGCAATCTACCACTTATCAGTCAATTCCAAGGGTTTGTGTCGCTAATAAAGTCCTTTATATTGTAATATGCCTTTTGAATGAGTTTAGGCTTGACAAACCCTTTGAATTTACTAAGTGACATTTCAGATACATGATGTGGTAACTTATTATAAAATCTTATACAGTTGCATGCAAATGATTTGCTAATTTTAGATAATCTTGTGCTGTTTAACACGAGCTTATGCTTGTTCCTGAGATTAATGGTATTCAGGTCACATTTCTTAGTAAACTTATTAATATTCTTATGTACATAAATTATATTTTCATAAATATATTGACTATGTATCGTCATGATATTAAATTCTTTAAATTTATCTCTGAGGGATTCTCTTGGACCCATTCTATAAATAGCACGAACAGCCCTCTTCTGCAGCACAAATATCGTATCAATGTCAGCAGCATTACCCCATAACAATAAACCATATGACATAATGCTGTGAAAATAACTAAAATACACCAGTCTAGCAGTCTGAATATCGGTCAGCTGCCGTATCTTTTTAACCGCGTATGCAGCAGAACTAAGTCTGTTCGACAGATTAGTTATATGAGGGCCCCATTGAAGTTTGGCATCCAACGTTATTCCTAGGAATATGGTTGCATCTACTAGTTCCAGTTCCTCATTGTTAAGTAGTACAGTCGTTTTGACCTGTTTAACATTAGGTAGAGTAAATTTAATGCACTTGGTCTTTTTACTATTTAGAAGTAAATTATTAGCCTCAAACCACTGTACCACTTTATTGAGAGAGTTGTTTACATCGTCAAAATTAGTTTTATGTCGATTAATTTTAAATACAAGTGATGTATCATCAGCAAACAATACTATCTCATGATTGTCCTTAGTAATATAAGGAAGGTCATTGATGTATATGGATAACAGGAATGGTCCCAATATGGACCCTTGAGGAACTCCCATTTTCACACTCGACCCACAGGATCGCTTTCCATTAACTTCTACTTTCTGAATCCGATCACTTAAATAGGAGCTCATCAACTCTAGAGCTGCACCTTTGATACCATAGTGGAGTAGTTTACTGACTAATGTTTCTTGCTGAACACAATCAAACGCCTTAGATAAATCACAGAAAACGCCAAGTGCGTCACGTGATTCCTCCCAGGCTTCAAATATGTTTTTTATTAACTCGACACCAGCATCGGTTGTCGAGCGACCCCGTGTAAAGCCAAACTGTTTGTTGTGTAATAAATCATTCTTCTGAAAGAAGAAAAGTAATTGATTTAATATGAGCTTTTCAAAAATTTTACTAAATATTGGTAGTACAGATATTGGTCTAAAGTTGGTGGGGTCACTGGTACTACCTGATTTGAATAACGGAATTATTTTACTATGTTTCATTAAGTCAGGAAACACACCACAGTCTATGCAACTATTAAATATTAATGCTAAGCCGGGTGCGACAATATCAATTAATAACTTGGCTACATGTACAGAAATGCCCCATAAGTCCTTAGTTTTCTTAACATTAATTAATTTAAATGCTTTAATAACGTCAGAGCCGCTAACGTGGCTGAATGCAAAGGTGTTAATACATTCAGGCACATTCTTTTTTAACAATGAGAGCGCATTAACTGTTGAGGAGTTCAGTGATTGCGTAGTGGAAACAGGAATATTCGTGAAAAATTCTTCAAAAGCAGTGGCAACCTCTAGGTCATCGGTAACTGATTTATTGCCAACGTTAAGTTTAATTGTGTTAGTATGCTCGGTTGCTTTTCCAGTTTCCTGATTAATTATTTTCCAGGTAGCTTTAATAACATTGTTACTATTTTTAATTTTATTTTGTATAAATTCTGATTTCCTTAATATACAATCTTGTTTAAATTTTTTTTAAAACAATTTCACGCGATCTCTAAACTCGTCACTAGTATCAAATATACGTTCTGCATAAAGCTCGTACAACTTTTTCCTCTGTAAATGCAACTCGCTTGTTGCCCATTCGCTAAAAACCAATGTACTGAAGACCGTTTTACTGGTGAATATGGAATCTAATATTAAACTAAATTTATTAAAAAATGAGGTATACATCTCGTTAGGATTCAAAATATCTGGCAAGAATGGTAGTTCTTCTACTAACCTTGTTCTCGCTTTAGCAATGCGATCCAATGTTACTGGCACAAAAGTAATTTTTTGTTTTTTTACAGTTTTCTTGCATGTTTCAAACTGAATAAACTGGCCACAGTGATCTGAATCTAATGTATTAATTATTTCTTTACTTATTGGCTTTGTATCAGTAAAAATATTATCCAGGCACGTGGCGCTATTACTTGTTATTCGTGTAGGCTCCATGAACATGTGCAACAAGTTATAAGTTTTAAATAAATTTAATAGCCTTATACTCAAGGAGCTATTCTCTAAAATGTTTACATTAAAATCACCACACACTATTAGCTTTTTACTAGATTTTGATAATTTAAATAAAACATCATCCATAACTTTTTCAAAGAGCTCAAAGGCGGCTGTGGGAGGTCTATAAACCGTAACGATGATAAATTGCTCTAATTCAGTTGCAGCCAGAGCTCTATTAATCGCTCAACAGATAGGCTCACAATATCATTTCTATTTTTAAATTTAAGATTTTTATTTAACATAATTAATGAGCCACCATGTATAGAATTTGATCTGGTGAACGAACTACCAACTTGGTGATTACCAAAATTAAATATGAATTCATGAGATTTTAACCAATGCTCTGTTACACATAGAATATCAATATCTCAACGTATCGTATATTCAATATATTCTATGACGTATCGCGAAGCTGAAGTGGCAATGGGCGTCCACATAACTCGCAGAAAAGACGGACGTTGGGAACCCAAAGTGCTGGAATGTCGACCCCGCACGGGAAAGCGCAGTGTTGGCAGACCTTCGACCAGATGGACTGACGACATTATAAGAGCGTCGCGGGAAGGCGCTGGATACAAGTGGCGCAAGACCGTTTGGGCTGGAAATCATTATTGTCCAGCCGTGGACATCCGTCGGCTGAAAAAACTAGATAGTTCAAGCTATAGTCGACGGGCCATAAAGGTTGCAGAACTGACGACGGCCGTTGGGGCAGCCGTGTTTGGATTGGAGACCGTGTACCGGCAACCGCAGCGTAGGACGACCTCCTGCCCTCTGGATCGACGACTTGATTGGGTCGCTGGTAGGGTAGCGGTAGAATGAAGGCGGAGACCGTGTGTCTGGAAGACTGGTGGCACGCTCTCGGTAAGACTTAGGACCTATGTCCAGAAACGGACGTTGATAAAGTAGAAAAGTTAGATGCTTGCAGCTAGTCTATGACAGCGCTATTTACAGCGAGGTGCATTTCATATAGCCAGTCAGAAGAGATAAGCCAATATGTTGCGTCATGTCAGCGCGATGGATGATACCCGGCCGATATAATTAATGTTGCCATTAATTATTTGGCGCGTGTACAGTGCGCCACAAACAAACGTGGTGGGTATCAAATATAAAACTTTCATGCATGATGCAGTTATGATTAACTATTTTCCTTTTTAGTCTGTAATGGTTTAAAAGTTCAGTTAGTCAGTTCCGAAAGAGCCATCCACTTACGGAACTGACTAACTCACCACGCTGGGCAAATTTTAAATCAGCAGGATTAAATAACATAATAGAAAATTTTCAGGCATACTGGTTGTCTCATTAATGTTTTCCTTCACCATTTTGTGACAACGTCACCGCACGGTTGCGTAAAAAAAGGTATGGAGTTATAAATATCCATAAGTGGACGACCACATTTAAACATATCCTCATCCAACGTTGCTTGAATCAAACGAATGGTAGGACCATTACTCGTGGCAGGTCTCTAGGTCTAGGCAGCTGGGTCTGAGGGTGGTGTGTGCACTGCAGTGCCTCATATGATATTGCAATGCTAAGATGTGTGCACTGCAGTGCCTCATATGATATTGCAATGCTAAGTTGTGGGCGTACTGCATCAGGTTGACAAAACGTTACTACTCTTTTTCTTGAGCTTTTATTACGAGGACGGCCGCTTCGCTTTCCATTACGGTAAATAAGTTAAGACCATAGACTGTAGAAATCGATCAAAGATATTATAAATACAATTATAAGCTGAAAGCCGTAGTCGGATTCGTTGCTGACTGTACGCGTTAGGTACTCCTTGTTTAATTAAATGCGGTTTGCACGTAAATTTTATACCTCATACCTATAATTATTATTTAATGGTGAATATTTTCAGATAGCTTACGACCTATCCTCAGATCTTCCAAATATACTTAAACAATTTTTTTATAAAAATTATTTCGGAGGTTACAAAAACGAGAATTATGAGAAGCACTAAAAATAATAAAAAATATACCTTCTAAAAATATATAGTACTTAATATTAAATTATTTGCTTAAAAATTCATGAAAACTGCAATTGCATTTAACAATGTTTGTTTTGAATTTGTAGAGGATAATTAAATTTTAAAAACTTTTAATATGCATGAACACGGTCTATGCAGCTCATTAGGTAGTTCTTATACTCAGAACAGTGAAAGGCACCTGCATTGTTACAAAAAAAATATATGCGGTATGTTTATTTTTCAACTTCTGTGTACCGCTGGTTTACAGAATACCTACCGTACGATCCGTGTACTTATTAAATATAGACTTTTTTTATTAAAGATAGGCTTGCAGCGCTTGACGACAATCATGCCGGATGGATGCAATGATGAGGTCTAGGTTGGAGCGCGATTATTAATTTAATAATAATAAGTACATCCGTTAAAGACTAATAGAGAGTTCAAGTTGTTTCACATACATCTGGAGTGTGATCATAAGCAGCAAGGATCGGAGAAAGGAACTTGTGTAAAGCACGCACGTAAGGAAGCAAAACCGGCATTCGTCTTGGGATGTCTGCTTGAGCAAGTACCAAACAGTTGTCCTTCCTCGATTCTGCCCAAGAATCCGAAAGTGTGGAGGGGCCATAAGGTGGTTCATCTCAGAGCCATGAATAGGAGTAGGTACCTACTCTTCTTGCGGAGTTCGTAAAGGTACTACCGTTAGGCTAGTAATTCTATTGAAATGAAATTCTTTATTTTCACATAAGCTTAGATATTAGCTCTCATGAAATGTCAAAACTCTACCGCCAGGTTCGGAACGCAAGTTTGCACCGAAAAGAACTGGCAAGAAATTCGGTACTTGCTCTTTTCAAAAATGCAGTAATGTATTATACTGGGAATACTGGGTGTTGACTAACTACTTATATTTTATATTATAGTGTTTTTCACACACTTAGGAAATTATTCCTATAAATTTAAATATGCATCAAAATTTTTTACAATATGCATCCGAATTTCGTCGTGGTGAGACAGTCTCGCGTAACTCAGAGGAAGAGCTCCTAGCCGCGATAGCTAGGGGACGTGGGTTCGTGTCCCACCGCGAGTGAAATTTTGATGCATATTTAAATTTATAGGAATACTGGGTGTTGGTTTGAAGTGCACTGTACGCTGACGTTTTTATTAGGCAAAATAAGACGTAAGAACTGCACACGTATTCTGTAACTCGGTGCCCTATCAAAAATGATAACCACTTGCATATTATATTCTTTATCCATTGAAGGTTGGCTGCGATATGTTATTTGTATTTCATAGCAAACCTTGAATGGAATAGAAAATATGCCAGTGGCTGTCATTTGTGATTTCTCAAAATTAGCGAAGCAAGCGAATTGCAATATCATAATATGATATTGCGAACCATTCATCGTCATTCTTAACTATGAAGTCAATAAGTGCAAATCATCAAAGGTTGCATTTAATTATTGGAGCACCATATTTTGATGGACTCCAAAAATCTCGGTAACAAATGTAGCCAGTTTGCCGTACTGTCGCACAGGTGCCAGTCGCTAACGACCCGACGATCGGTCCCGCCTGCGTCGAATGTGCCTGCAGTTGCAGTTGACTGCCATATCGATATACCTTGAAATATAACTGAAAAAGTCTATAACTGTATCATTTCCCGAATAGTTATGGAATAAGTGTATGCCAAGTGTATGAAAGTAAAGGAAAGTTATTCCGAGAATCGGCACTTTTGTGTTTTAAACATTTTTATGAAGATAAATAGAAAATAATAGGTTGGTTTTACGATAGAGAGATTATTATTAGAATGGACATTTTTTAGCCTTTGATATAAACTTTTAAAAAATAGCTCGCCGTATTTACGCGCAATCATACCCGCAATTTACGCAATTTATACATTATTACTAGCTGACCGAGCCAACGTTGTTTTGTCATCTAGGGTTATGAAGCACACAATCTATTCTCAAGCGAGGTTTACATTAGCCACAAAATATGCCGAAGTTGCCTTCTATAAGCTGTTCCTCCTTTATTTAGTAGCTTGCGTTACTGAGTGATTTATAAGGACCTCAAAATAAAAATAATACATATTATTAAAAGAATGCTTAATTCGTGTGCGAATTGCGAAAAACCAAACAAAACCGACACCACAGGCACAGCGTTACAAAGAAATATTTCTTATAACATACTAATACAGTAAAGAGTTACTTTCCTACTCTCCTACTTTCCTAAAAGGGATCCATCATAATCATACAAAAGCTCAGCTATGTTACCCGAACCCTCACACAAGTAGTTACTTAACAGTAAGTAACAAAGTTTTGTATTGTACATATAGTAGACACAGGAGGTGGCAGGTGGTAGAGACTGAAACGAGACTAACGATCGGTGATCTGCATATTGATGACGTCACTAACGGTAATGGTGTTACTTTATCCAGTGGCGGATTTTAAAATTGTACGTCTATGATGTAGCCGAACTTGTGAATGCAAAAGGCAAAAAATTAAAGAAGTAAAATGAGAACGGAGTTCAAACGTTCATCAAAATTAGGCGAGATTTTAAATGCTCATAGTTCTATCGGCCCATACTTAGTTATATTATTTCAGGATTAAATGAGGACAATTAGACGGAATCAAAGTTGGTTACGAATCGAAGATTGTTTTTATTAATTAAATTATCCTCACTTATTTGCCAGTATCACCAAATAGATTCATAAATCTTTATTAACGAAAAGTTGACAAAGTTGTTGATAGTGTGAAACTATGGTGTGAAATTAATAACCTCCTTACGTGTTTTGTTTTTGGCAGTTCATTAAATAGACCTGCTTGACCTGAAAAGAGGATTTTTTGGTTAATGTTTTTTGTTATGACGATAATGTAAGTAGGTATGTTATGTTATCATCAATCAACGCATGAGTTTTTAACAGACTTTTACCGCCCCTTGCAGACTACCGCCCCGAGGCATACGCTTGAGTTAATTATAAGATGAATACGTCACTGATATGTGGCGTTTTGTAACCCGGCACTGCCAGTTCGGGTTTCGTTAGTTTTTACTTGGGTTTTATCGACTACAGCTGGTGTCCACAACAACTAATGAAACCGATATGATAACCTATCTTTGGCTATGTTATCGCTTGGTAAGCGATAAAACAGGTGATATGTCAAGCCGAATATCTCCTATGAGAAAGGAGGCTTTGAAGCCGTTCATTCATAGCGCTCGTAAACGTCCTATTTCAATTATGCTTCAACTGAAAATGTTAAATGAACACTTAACATTTCCATTACCAATAAAGTTTAAGCATTTCAAATCATTAATGTCATAATAACAGCCTCGGCGCTGTGGAATTGAATTTTAACACGCTATTACGTTACCTTTACGCGACTGTAGGCTCAACCGTATAAAGTTACGAGCCTCTATAATTAAACTTAACGGCTTAAGTAGTGCTCATTGAAAATGTATTGTAAACGGGGCGGTATAAATTGTATCCGAATGTTACGAATGTATGTGGTTAGTTCACGCGTCCACAAGCGTTTTAGTGTTTAGCTGTGTTATTTTATTTAAATATAGAATCAGTACTTGATTTACGATCTTATCTGATGCTATCTTCTTTATGACGCGGCTGGGCAGGACTTTTCTGCTTCCAGTAGCACGATGACCATCTTCTATCTATTGTACTTTCTATGTCTAGATTTCCCCTTCAAGCCTGGTTGCCACCACGTCCTTTACCTGGACTCATACACTTCACCTCCTCTAGGCGGAGAATGTACCGTCTCAGCTGTAGGTCTCATTTCTAACAAATCGACACGGTATGTGCATATAGCAGTATCCTCATTGCAGAGTCATCTGCAACTATCCGAACTCGAGATTAAATGATAAAATGATTGTTCAGACCACAATGCCCACTCCATGCCATGCCCTGGCCAGGATTCTAAGTCTTTTCCTACCCTTGGACCTTACTACCACCTTGAACGTCTTCTTGCTGAAAGGCTCTTATTAGCTCTTTCGAATAGAATACTATTTACTTGACAATTCAGTCGATATTGTAATTTATGAGACAAAACTCCCCTTACCGAGTCAGGATGGGTACCGTCGCAGAATCAGATATTCTGCCGGAAAACCATAATTATAAACCACTAGCAAACCCGGCGAACTCCGTTTCGCCACCAGATGGCTTTCCCGCTAAAAAGATTTTTCCGCTTTTCTGTTGAAATTTTTCCTGAATTTTCTTTGCTATAAACCTCACGGAGCCCGACACCTTTCCAACGAATGCAAAACCGTGGAAATCGGTTCGTGCGTTCTGGAGTTATAGCGTCAGGAAGGAAAACCCGACTTATTTTTATATAGTAGATTAGGTACTGTGTTTCAGTTATCAATTTGAAGAGCACTGTAGTTCGGATAAATGCTTCGAATGTCCCATCCAGTAGTTCGTTTAAATCAATGACATCAATAAAGCGTTTTAAATTAAACATAACGTGCTTGAGTAGAAAATCACCGGCTCATTGGAAATGTATTGCGAACGGGGATGTATTGTATCCGAATGTTATGCGGTTAGTTTACCGTCCACAAAGCTGTATCCTGTATCGGCAAGCGACTTAGCGTTTCCGCATTGAATAATACGGAAAATGGTTGCGGTGAATACCGGGTTTTATAAATACTGATCACTGTTTTCAATTTGAAATTGGGATAACACAAAATGTAACACCATTGTTAGATTTTGTGTTATAAAAAGCTTAAGCTTCATAGTTTATTCGGATTTTCAAAATCTACTTGAGTTGAAATGTTTAAAAATAGTTTTATCCTTCAGGATTATCTTTAATATTAGCAGTGCCCGCGGACTCCGTTCCGCGTTAGAAATATTTTTGTCCCGGCCCGTTCGTCGAGCGTAATACCCACAATCCCTTCCCCCACAGCGCTGAACGCAACGCAATCGGATAGATATAGCCTATGCGCTTCAGTTGCGCTTCGGCCGTCGCGTGGCGATAGGTAAGTATAGGCATTTATCTATCCGAATGCCGTCCAGCGCTGTGGGCTGTGGGTATAAGGCCCGGTTCCCAGCGAAGCGGAGCGGAGCTGTATTTGAGTAACCAATCAGATTTCGTCATTTTGATATCTCCGAAACTGAGGGATCTCTAAATGATGAAATCTGGTTGGTTATCCAAACACAGCTCCAATTCGCTCCGCTTTGGTGGAAACCGGGCCTTACGCCCGCGTAAACGGGCCGAGACAAAAATAGTTCTAACGCGGAACGGAGTCCGCGGGCACTGCTAGTCCATAAATAATAAGGTAAGTACCGCCGTAAGGTACTATAAAAATATGCAAAAATAATTTAAATAATATTTTCTTCTCTGTATAAATATGTATTCTAGTAATAAGTACTTAAGTAATACCTGTTACTTAAATAGTCGTAATTGAAATAAGTAGGGATGCAGACGACTAAAATACATAGAAGTAGGTGACAATGACCGTCCTACAGAGTGCTTTACGGGAGTACCTAATCTTGCAGAGCAATGTCATAACGGCAAAGGAGCTCTATCACACTATTGCAGGCGTTTATTAAGACGTACTTACCCAACATCGTGTAGGTAATATCTGAAGAACATTGCTTGGGATGAGTACGAGATGTAGGTACCTAATAGGATAATATTGGGTATAAGGTTATCATTATAAAAGTACGATATATGTTTCTAACTACCTTCTTCGCCCATCTTTTTCACTATATGTCAACTAGATGAAACTATGATCACATAGGTTTTTAGCGTTCCGTACCCAAAGGGTAAAATGGGACTCTTTACACTCTTGACACTAAGACTTCGCCGTCCGTTCGTTTGTCACCAGGCTGTATCTCAATTTTCACAGAACATGTATTTATGTTGCTGCTTTAAGCAGCAGAAATACTAAAAAAATTGAATAAAATAAATATTAAAGGGGGCTCCCATACAATAAACTATCCCGATTTGTATTTGGCCTATGTTTACTTTATATTATGTCTTTTACATCAGTCACTCATTCCTAGTCCCGAATATTTTTTACCATTGTATTGTAGCCAACATAAATAACCTGATATGACATTACGTTTTAAGGACCACTTTTGTCCAACCCAGGTATCGATTATAGGACAATGATAGGTAGGTTGATGATGGATAGATTCTAAAAAACTCAACAAATTATATAAATGTCGAGTCAACAAACCAAGTAAGTACATTCTGGACTCTGGACGAACTTCGCTAAGTATACAGGCTGCAGCGTACAACATGGGTACTACTATACCTATCTGTTTCCACTGATGCTGCCTCTGCATGACATTACTAAAAGTAGTAAAAGGGCATAATAACTCTTCTTGATGTGGGTATGACCGTAAATTATGTTCACATGTTAGGGCGCATATTAACCGGGATTGGAAGTCTCGTATGGACAGTTTTTGAGAATAAACTGCTTTCAATTAAGCCTACATTCTACGAAGACACGACTGCTCCCAACCCTTTTTAACCGACTTCAAAAAAAGGAGGAGGTTCTCAATTCGTCGGAATCTTTTTTTTTAGGGTTCCGTACCCAAATTATAAAAAACGTGACCCTATTACTGAGACTTCGCCGTTCATCTGTTCGTCTGTCACCAGTCTGTAGGTCTAGGTATCTCTGGAATCGTGATAGTTACACACAAATTGAAATTTTTAAAGATGATGTAAGTATTTCCGCTAAAAAATAGAATTAATGAAGATTAAATGGGGCTCCCAAACATAAAACGTCTTGCTTGTTTTTGGTCGATGATTATACTCTACTTGTATATTAGTACCTAGTAAGTAATTGGGGTTTCTAGCTTCTGCATCATCATCTCGCTACGTTATAATATAGATAATGGTACGGAGCCCTTCGTGCGCGACTCCGACTCGCACTTGGCCAGATATTATTTTTAGGGTTCCATACCAAAATGATAAAAATGGAACCCTTATGGTGAGACTTTCTCCGTCCGTCCGTCCGTCCGTCCGTCCGTCCGTCTGTCCGTCCGTCCGTCCGTCCGTCTGTCACACTCGATTATTTTAGTAACTATTCAAGCTATCAACTTGAAATTTAGAATAGTTATAAGAAATAGTGACGCGACGTCATAACAATCGTAAAAATTTGAAAATTGTTTTTATTTTTATTTAAAAAGGGGGGAAAACCGGGTTGATAAAATTTCAAAATGAGATAACAATATTGAGTGGGGTATCATATGAAAGGGCGTTACTTGTGTATTCCAAAACTATTTTTTATTTATTTTTATGCCTGATAGTTTTTGATTTATTGGGCAAACCGTCGAAAAAAATACCGTTCCCCCCCCCCTTATCTCCGAAGTTTACTAATCGAAATAATTATGATCAATAGAAATTAACGTATATTTTTCAGGAAAAATAAAATCAACTCGCTGACTAATATACTTTTTTTGATAATAACAATAATCCGACAAAAACAAAGTAACGTTTGCGGTTTGCCAACAAAAGTACCTACATGTAAATTATACTCGTAAATTCATGAACAAAAGTGATTCTTTCAATGTTTTACTTCTTTTATGGTATGGAACCCTCGGTGCGCGAGTCCGACTCGCACTTGGCCGGTTTTTTTTTAATATCCCACAGACTCATCTCTGAATGAAAGGAACTTGGCCCATCAAAGGATTCTGTGAGTTGGCGGGATATTGCGACTACAAGTATAATTACTTATTACCCATTATGGTCGAAGCAAATCCTTATAAACTTAGCCGAATAACCAAACAATATTGAACGATTATGTTTCATACAATAACGAAAAACTGTAATTCCAAAGATGCAATAAGGGATGGTATTAGATCCAATTGCCTGAAAAATTCAAAACAAATGTATCGAAATTGTGCTATAAAATCGGGATTTTCGCTCCGAGACGGCACCTCAGATTGAGGTCGTGAATTAAGGATAAATTTCTGTTTTGATTAAACCTATCCTATTTCAAATAACGCCGAAATTTTCCCGCTTTCAATATTTAATCTAAATTAAATTTGGAAAGATCGTGAAAAGTTGTACTGCAAAGGATGAAGGTACTAATGATTTATCAAGGTAGGTATACTTATCTACAAAGAAACTTAAAATTACCTTACATAATATATGAGAATGGAATTCCAGATTCATATAAGAGAAGTAGGTACCTATTAAAAGCTAGATGTACCTACACAACGTGAATTTACCTTCACGGAATTCGAGTAAGGGCCAAGGGGTCCCGGTTAATTAAGGGGCATGCGAAGGTTGTGCCCGCGAAATTCGATTTTTTGTGGACTTTCACAATTTGTAAGCTAATAAGACATAACAGATGTATGGCAGTAAAATTGCGGAAATGCCAGTAGGTGTCATCTTCACGTGTTCACTGTTCATATTAATTAAAATCTTTGCTTGATCTAGAACTATAATTCCTTAGAATGAACATTTTTAAGCAAAGATTGTTATATAAGACATCTATACATATATGATATAATATATACTATATAATCTATATATATGTAATGAAATGAGTGACATTTCATTCATTTGAATTTGCCGCGCTTCGCGTATCAGCTGTCGCGTATCTATGATATTGATCTGTGTCGATGATTTAAAATGGCGAGGGACGCTGAAATTGTTGTGTGCATTTTTGTCGTAATAAAAACTCATAGAAAGAATGTGATTGAGGACTCGAGATATAGTGAACTTTAAATGTCGTTTCTTTGTTATTTCAGGTGAGATAGAAGTGTAATTGTCGTAACTTGATAATAACTAGATAATTGTAAAATAAAACAAAACTTGTAATAAAACAAATCTTTGTTATTTCAGGGAAACAATTTGTGTTTAATTTTGGAGATCCTCAATGTCTTATAAAACGACATTTTTGTGAACTAAAAGAAGATGGACCGGCTTCAATTTGAGTTTACAATAATAGCCTCAAATGATGGCAAATCAAATGTATTAGCTATAACCTCAATATCTACTGAAGAAGGAAAATGTTATGTTTTACCCGAGGAACTGAAGCCGGTGAGTCATCATACATATATTGTTAAAACGAACACTTTCACAAAAGTAAAAAATAGCATTAAAAAAAGACACCAGAGTAGAAAAGTATGGATAAAGTTGGATGAAAATCTAAAGAAGACATATGTAGATGAGGAAGGTAATATGCAATTTTTAGATCAATATTTAGATGAAGTGAGCACAACACAAGCAAAGGACAAAAATGACACTTTGCAACAAATCTTGGAACAATTAATAGAAACTACAACTAAAAAAGAAAGTCAACATAACTTAAAACATATCTCAGAAAAATTTATTATTGAAAAATTCACAAGCAAAAATCCTAATGCGATGCAATGGATAGAAATTTTTGAAAAAGAGTGTGCGCGCTTTAATATAACAAAAGATGAGACAAAAATAGATATTTTGAGGTTATTTTTAGATAAACCTTGTTTGGATTGGTATAGCTCGATGATCATAAAACTAACAATAAATTCTGAATGGAGTGAATGGAAAGACAAGTTTTTAGAAACTTTTAAAAACCAAGGATGGGACATAGTCACATATGCTCTCGCATTTAGGTATAAAGAAGGACAGTTAATTGATTATGCCATAAAAAAAGAACGGCTTTTATTAGATATAAACAAATCTATAGATTCCAAAACAATGATAGATCTTATTGCAACTGGTTTACCTGGATTTATCTTAAATAAGTTAAACAGGGATGAACTCAACAACACTACTGACTTGTTCAACGAGATAAGAAAATATGAAGGCACGATGTATAAGAAAAACTCAACTAACATAAAGAGCAGTACATTTTATAATAAAAATAAAACTTATGAGAAGAAGTCATGTAAGACTTGTGAGTCTTTGGACAAAGGGATTAGATATCATCCGGAGGAGTCATGTTGGTTCAAGAAAAATAAAAATGAACCTGAAAAAGATCTTAAAACTAAAAATGTAAACAATAACTCCATAATTGAAGTAGACATAAATACTGAGAAAAAAAACTAGTAAGCACACCATTAATCAAAATCAAGCTTTTATTAGAAAATAAACTAGAAGTGAGTGGTATTTATGATTCAGGCTCACAGATTTCTATAATAAATTCAAGATTAATAAAAGTAAAAGAAAAAAAAGATGATGTGAACATAGCATACATGAGAACGGTTAATGGTGTGAAGAAGATGGATGGCTTGATAACAATAAAAATTAAAATATTTGATTTAGAAGAAGAGGTGGATGTATACATAGTAGAAAATGAAGATTTTGATGATTTCATAATCGGATTAGATATGATAAAGAAATTCAGATTAACCCAAAATGAGAACTTGCAGATAGAACAAAAGAAAATAACAAATAAAATAGACAGGATGTCTAAAGATAACAGAAATGAAGATAATAATATAAAAAAATATACAGTAAATTTCAATGAACACATACAAACAGAGGAATTTATAAGTATGACAGACCATTTAGATAATCAAAAGAAAATTGAGATAGAGAAAATTATAAAGGAATATAAAACAATATTTGCTAAGGACAAGTATGATATAGGTTCAGTTAAAGATTATGAAGCTCGCATAGATTTACAAGTAAATAAATATTGTAGTAAAAGACCATACAGATGTACAATACAAGATAGATTAGAAATTGAAGAGCAAATATCGATGTTACTAAAGAACAATTTAATAGAAGAATCATACAGTCCTTTCGCTGCTCCAGTGACATTGGCGTTTAAAAAAGGTGAAAATAGAAAATCCCGTTTATGTGTAGATTTCAGAGAGTTAAACAAAATAGTTATACCACAAGCTCAACCATTTCCTTTGATAGATGATCTAATTATTAAAACTAGAAATTGCAAGTATTTTACTACACTAGATATAAACTCAGCATTTTGGGCAATACCATTACGGGTGGAAGACAGAAGTAAAACAGGATTTGTCACACAAGATGGCCACTTCCAGTGGACCTGCCTCCCTTTTGGCTTGAAAACATCACCAGCAATTTTCCAGAGAATCTTAAGCAATATTCTAAGAAAACACAATCTCACAGGATACTCTGTTAACTATATCGATGATATTTTGATATACTCGTCTACCTTTGAAGAACATATAAGGCACATTAGAAATGTATTAGAGGCAATAATTAAAGAAGGCTTTAGACTGAAGTTTAAGAAATGTACCTTTGCTTCAGACTCAGTAAAATACCTCGGCCATATAATTCAGAACAATTCAGTAAGACCACTAAAAGACAATTTGATTTCAATAAGGAACTTTCCAACTCCTAAGACGCAAAAGAACATCAGACAATTTTTGGGAAAAATAAACTTCTACCATGACTATATACCAAGAAGTGCAATTATTTTAGATCCATTACACAATTTATTACGAAAAAACGAGAAATTTGTATGGTCAGAGAAATGTGAAGAAGCATTCAATCTGATAAAAAGATATTTATGTTCGCAACCGGTCTTGGAAATATTCGACAAAGACTTACCAATCAAAATCTTTACCGATGCATCTTTGGAGGGCATTGGAGCAATATTAAAACAGACACAACTAGATGGTAAAGACAAACCGGTGGCATATTTCTCAAAAAAATTGAATGAACATCAAAAACGGAAAAAGGCTATATATTTAGAATGTCTTGCTATGAAAGAAGCTGTTAAATATTGGCAGCACTGGCTCATCGGAAAACAATTCACCATTTACTCAGATCACAAACCTCTAGAGAACATGAACATTAAATGCAGGACAGATGAAGAATTGGGTGATCTCACATACTACCTATCTCAGTATGACTTTACCGTAAAATATATACCTGGTAAAGAAAATGTAGAAGCAGACTGTTTGAGCCGAAACCCTGTATTAGAACCAGAAGATAACAGAGAGGAAACATTGAGAATAGTTAATTTAATACAAATAAAAGATATAGTTGGAGACCAAGAGAAAAATGAAACAATAAGAGAAAAGAAACAAAATTTAATACTAAAAAATAATATCTATTATAAAAAAATAAAGAAACAGGAAAAGATTATCCTCTCAGAAGAATTTAGTAAAAAACTTATAAAAAAGGTGCATGAAGATTTATGCCATATTGGGATCAGACAACTGCAGAAAAAAATAAGTTCAATATATACGGCTATAAACCTAACAAAAAATATCATAAATATTTGTAAAACATGTGAAATATGCATAAAAAATAAATCAAGATGTCAAAAAAAAATTGGATTAATGTCACAACTGGGACCAGCTACCAAACCATTTGACATAATGTCAATGGATACTATTGGTGGATTTGGAGGATCTAGGTCTACAAAGAAATATCTACACCTTTTAGTAGATCACTACACAAGATATGCATTTATTGCGACTTCGAAAACCCAGAATGCATGTGACTTTATAAATTTAACAAAGAAAGTACTAGAGACAGATGAGATTGGAATTATCCTGACAGATCAATATCCGGGCATAAATTCAAGAGAATTTAAACAATTTTTGCAGGAAAATAATATTAAACTAATTTTTACAGCCGTGAATACACCATTCTCGAACGGCTTGAATGAAAGATTAAACCAAACAATAGTAAATAAAATAAGGTGTAAAATGAATGAGAAAAATAATAAGAGAACATGGACAACACTGGCAAGAGAATGTATACAAAAATATAATGAAACAGAACACTCCGTTACAGGTTTTGCACCAAAATATTTACTGGATGGTACAAATGTCAGTATTCTACCAAATGAATTCAAAACGATGGAAAAGGAAGACAAGTGGATTGCTGATAGAAGATTGGCATTAGAGAATACAATAAAATCTCATGAGTATAACAAGAAAATATTTGATAGAAATAGAAAAATGCAAGAATTTAATGTAGGAGACAGTGTATATGTAGAAAATGGAAATAGACTGAATAGAAAGAAATTAGACGAATTAAAAATAGGCCCTTTCAAAATAATAGAGAAAATATCGAATTCCATTTATAGGATTGATACAGGCAACAGAAAAACAGAATCAACATTATTTCATATAACAAAATTGCAACCTGTCATAACAGAGGCTGAAGAAGATGAAGGAGATGATAATGAATATGAAGATGACTTATAAGTACATTTTACAGATATATTGCTTAGAATTTTCGCTCTTAGGGGGGGAGATGTAATGAAATGAGTGACATTTCATTCATTTGAATTTGCCGCGCTTCGCGTATCAGCTGTCGCGTATCTATGATATTGATCTGTGTCGATGATTTAAAATGGCGAGGGACGCTGAAATTGTTGTGTGCATTTTTGTCGTAATAAAAACTCATAGAAAGAATGTGATTGAGGACTCGAGATATAGTGAACTTTAAATGTCGTTTCTTTGTTATTTCAGGTGAGATAGAAGTGTAATTGTCGTAACTTGATAATAACTAGATAATTGTAAAATAAAACAAAACTTGTAATAAAACAAATCTTTGTTATTTCAGGGAAACAATTTGTGTTTAATTTTGGAGATCCTCAATGTCTTATATATATATATGATACTGGCATTCCCGAAATTTGTCTGCCATATACAGTCTTATTAGTGTAGGTACAAATTGCGAAAAACTGCGAAAATCTTGAATTTCGCGGGCAGACTCGTTGATTTCGCCATAGTTGTTTATGGTTAACATTTGACGACCTCTCTGGCACAGAAACGCGCTGTTGGATTAGCGTAGGAGGTCGCTGATTCGATTCCCGCCACGGTCCACGAGACACTTTGGAATTTTGTAATTTATAGCTAGATCAGACTGGCTTCGGTTGATGATGGTTAGGTTAAGTTAGTATGATAAACATCTTCGGCATCATCAATTACCATAAGGCCCGGTTTCCAGCAAACGGAGCGGAGCGGAGCTGTGTTTGAGTAACCAATCAGATTTGGTCATTTTGACATCTTCGACAATAAGGGGAGAGCAGATGTCGAAATGATGAAACCTGATTGGTTACTCAAACACAGTTCCACTCCGATCCGCTTTGATGAAAAGCGGGCCTAATACGAGTTACGACATACTTCACCAAATTCCAAAAAAAAACAGCACAAAGCCTGACTAATAAATTCCGAGAAGAAAATTATTAATTAGAGAAGCCGCATGCATAATATTCACATCTCACGTGCCTACATTGAGAGAAGTATAAGGCCATGTCCTTATTAAATTTCATACGCGGGATGTATCAATTTGATCATTAGCAGGAGCGCGCCAAGAAAGTTATGCGTCGCGCATTTTAATACGATTTTATACTTGTGCCTAATGTAAGAATTAAGACATTATTATTAAGTTTCTCTTCAATTTTTTCATATTAGGTATATTAATAAAAACTGTAGCATCCCAGGCAGACAGCGTGCCTTCGGGGGAGACACATCTATCACCACGCCAATCAGCTTTCAGAACACTCCCCTTATATGTTTAATTAGTAGGTATAGGAATTCTCGGCGTCAACATCTCGAACGATGTCCAACTCCGTTTGTCATTTAGAAGGTGTGTCATTTAGAATGATATGCTAGCTTCAAAGAAATCCGGAATGATCAACGGATCAAAGCGCTATTTCACGCCAAAACACAGGCTGCAACTTAATAAAGCGCAAGTACGGCCTCTATTATGGAGTACTGCTCCCACCTTTAGGCTGGAGCACCTGGTTACCGAATACTTCCAGTCTCGCTAACAAACTGGAACCCTTGGAACACCCCTAGAGAAGTTAGCTCTCTATGTGTTCTATCGGTTGTTCAACTGGGAGTGCTCTGAATAAAATCTATGGCTCTGAAGAGCTGTTTGAGGTTATTCAGCCTTCCACATTCTCTGTGCATACACTCCGGCGTAGAAACATATTCCAACCATTCCATATGGATGGCCGGATAGGTACTAATATAGGTATGTGCTCACTTCAACCGCATGAGTATCTCCACATATCTAATTTGAATAATTAGGTACCTACTCGACACTAATTACCTTTTAATTTACATTACTTACATATTAATTTTTTTGTTAACAGAATAATTTAATAATCTCTGTAAACGTCAGGGTCGTCGCGGTAGTACCGTCGGCCGCTGCCCGCGAATGGCGTGTCGTACGCGCGGTAGTACCTACCTGCGCACGCGCCGGTCGCCGCGCGCGTGCTGCAGCAGCGCCGCCTGCAGCGCGCGCGCCAGCTCGTGCGTGCTGCTCGTGCTGAGCGGCACCTCTCGCTTCACCCGGAGAAACGACGACTGCTCGCCCTCCAGAACATCAGGAGACTACAAAAATGACAAATCCTAGTTGCCAAAACTCCTTGACGAGCTGGGACGTTTTAGTACATAAGTGTGTACTTTTTTTTGTGTGGCATAATGTTTGGAAATACTTAACATATTTTTCTTTCTTTCTTCCCTAGCACAGTTGGCACGCTGTCGACTTTAGGCAAGTAGTCTACGATAGTTAGCTGTACGCGATTTTGCGGGTAGAGTAAGCCTTTAGCCAATATAAAAAATATAAAATCCTGTCTCGTGGAATAGAACCCAAAATCTCCCACTTTTTGAGCGCTGCACCATCAGTGCACGCTACCACGACAGTCGTCACTTTTACCATCATGTCAGATTGCACAGCGATAAATAATAATCTTACCACAAACGTAAATAAAGAACCAATCAAATTGTAGCAAGCAAGACAGATGACAAGTATGTTCCATAAAAAATTAAGATAACAATCAGTTTTATTGCATGAAATCATACATGGATGCATTCTGAAATAAAATAAAATACAGAATTAATTTGAAATATAATATAATGTATTATTTTATTTTTTCACACAAGTTTAAATTTTATTGTCAACATCGAATAAAAAATTCTGCTACATAAATCGATTCGCTCTACACTGAGGTCATTTAAATTAAATGAAATAAGAGCACTTTCACTGAAACGTTTATATGCGACTTAGCTGAATTTTTGTATGTAGATTTTGAATGTAGATTGTTTATAGCTTATAACCTCGTTTAACACATGGGCTATTCAATCAATCAATACAATCCATGATTCCTGGGGGATTCGTAAAAATCCGGAAATATGCGGGCGAGGCCGCGGGTAAAATAAATAAATAGTGGACCACATCACATACATTGCTCCGATCCCTTAGTGAGTAGCTTATGCACCTGTGTTATGGAAATCAGAAACAACGAAGGTACTACAACACCCAGACCCGAGACAATGTAGAAAACTTATTTTTCTACATTGCCTCGACCGGGGATCGAACCGGGAACTTCAGAGATGGCGGCGCCTTAAAACCGGCATGCTAACCACTCAACCACGGAGGTCGTCAAAAGCGGAAAATTGCAATTTGGATTTCTTGGGCGAGAAAAAGTTGATATGTGGTCGTCGGCGGTGGAACAAGTGCTTTGCGTGAGCCGTTAGTGGACGGCGAGCAGCGTGTTGGCGTACTGGAACTCGGGGCTGTTCTCGTACTCCGACATGTCGAGCGCCACCTCGCAACTCTCGCGCACCACCGGCCGCGGGTCGTTCAGGTACCTGGAATAAAATAAAGAAGCTATTTAGTCAACAGTGCTAGCATAGGACTATTTTCTTTACAAGGAAAAGATAAAATATTTTAACCCCTTCTACAATTTTTAACAATCAACGAGGATGGGCGCATGTTTGGAGATAAATCCACCATAGATAGGGGCTACTGCATGCTGGTCACAGCATGGCAAGCGATTTCAAGTTGTGAAAAAACCAAATAAATAGGAATGTAGCAGGCAGGGGCACAAGTGAGGTTGTAGAAAAGCACTGAGTTGTAACTGAATAATCTTTCTCCAAACTCCTCTGTTATGAAATTTTCTGTGTATGTTTGCTAGGTCTGAGAGTTGCCGGATCAGCTATTCTAATATATAAAATTTTCGTGCCAATTTTTGTTACCAAACTCCTCCGAAATGGCTCGACCGATTGTTATAAAATTTTCTGTCTATATTTGGTACGTTGTATAGTATTTTTTTAATCATTAATGGCAAAGCAACGCTTGCAGGGTCAGCTATTATGAAAATTAAAGAATAATAATACCTCTTCAATACTTCAGTGCACTCATCAGTAGCTATGGAGCCCAACGCTTCAGCTGCTTCATGTCGAACCATCTCGTGTTCATCTGTTAATAAATTATTTTTATTTCAGATATAGTTGCTTATGGTCAACTTAAAAAGAATTTTTAAATGCTTAAAACCATATAACAAAGTTAGATTGCCAATTACGTTTATGAGGTAAATAAAAAATTTGTCTCATGGGCACCAGTCGTCACCAATAGCAAGGGAGACTACAAAAAAATAACTAAAAATTTTGTGTAGCTGAATGACTTTTCTATTCCATTTTTCTAAATTGCAATTGATACACATTTGTCAGTGCAGAAGTCATGTTATTAGATGTCATACGCATACAATTACTGAATTTCATCCCACAGGAGTACCAAAAACTACATTTACGTTTTAACTACAAAGGCAATACAATTAAGAACGGTTATATACTATTTCATTGTAGTTCTCTTTCAACCATGGTACCAAAGTTATTGCACATAAAGTCGTTAATATTTAAATGTTATTATTTCATTTTTACCTGTGTCTTCCAGTGTCTTTATAAGGAACGGGACACTCTTCTCGTCTTGCATCTGACCAAATATGAACGCCACTTCATGGCGGAAGAGTGCACTGCTGGCTTTGAAACCTACGAGCAAACAAAACAAATGAAAAGTGGATGTTATCATAACTACTGCAAATGCACACACAAAAAGCATAACTTAAACCATTTCTTCTCTTTTGTTTTCTCTTTTCTCTGTCTATCAATATGGATTAGAAAGAGAAAAGAGAGCACAAAAGGAGAGAGACATATACATCCTAGCCTTGCATATCAGATACCTTGTAGAGATAATTGCACCCTTCTACAATTTATTGATCTTATATTTGAAATTGTTTGGTTTTAACCCTGGTACATCTTTATTGTGCAAGGTCAGAATCAAACATATTGAAATTTCATAGCACATGATAGTTTCTTGATACTAAATAAAAAAATACAGACATGTATTCTTATTACAAGACATTAAAGGTTATAAACTTGTTTTCCAATCCTGGAGTCCCACAAGAACTGTGATTTTTTTTCAGAATAAAAGTAGCCTATGTTTGATCCATGGTACAATCTATCTCCATCCCAAAAATCAGCCAAATACATTCAATAGTTGTGGTGTAAAGGACACACACACACACTAAACTTCAGTTTTATTAAAATACCAAACCTCACCTTCAGCCAAAGCATTGATACTCTCTGTTGTGCCTAAATTACGCAAACTAAACATTGCTCTGTATCTCTCAAACAATGATTTCTTTTCATCCATCATTGTCCTCTTAAGTTCTTCGAGATCAACCTCGTTGCTTGGAGGTGCAGGATCTATTGATGCATAGCGACTTTGTGATAAACAAGTTTCATTTCCGCTCTCATCCTTTATCCATTTGAGTCTTTGTAATGCTATTTGACACGTCTCAGCCACTTCAACTGCTGCATCATTTTGGTACTTCTCTAAAAGTGGTTGGAGATCCGTATCGCCGATGGCACCAAGAGCTTCACCTAGAATTCATAAAACAAATAAGAGTTTATAAATTGGTTTTCACAAATCCCCTGGGAATTGTTGATTTCCCTGGGATTAATAGTTTTCCCGTTCCTGTATCTCTTTTCTAACCGTCATACCTACTTTCAAAGAAATTTGCTATAATAATCACTAGCTGTATATTGCTATAGCGAGACTCACAGGAACTCTGGTATTTTTCGGGATAAAAAGTAACCTATGTCCTTTCCCAAGCTCTATTCTATCTATGTTCCAAATTATATCAAGATTGTTTCAGTGGTTAAGACGTGACAGCGGAACAGACAGTAACTTTCGCATTTTTAATATTAGTAGGGATAATAACACTACTGAACCTAAGGACTACTATATAAATCATAAGTCCGTAAAGACCATAGGATTCAAATCCTGGCGGGAGTGAAAATTTTGAAACATGATTAAATAAATGGACCAAAAGGATGTTTTGATGGGTCAGAAGCTGTACATCAAAACATCCTTTTGTGTTACAGGCATATTTATAATTTTTTTAACTCAAAATGTACTTAAGATTAGCGTAAGGTATTGTCCAGAATAACCTACCAGCTTCGTGCCGAACAATAGGATCCTGATTTTTATCCTCCAACACACTTATTAACACCGGTATAGCATTTTTATCCTGCATTTGACCTAGACAATAAGCTAGTTCGTGTTTTAACAGCACTGATTCATCTGTAAAGCAATCGCTGATGCACTTTATAGCGGTTTCTCCCCCTAGGTTTCGAAGTGTAAAAAGCGCTCGAAAACGCTCTTTCATCGGCCTTTTAGAATCATTCAACACTTTGCCTATACTTTCCACGGCTTCATTACTGATTTTATTCATTTTTTAATAATATATTTTAGTGTTTATTTAACTATTTTAAATGAAAATTAAAAGTGCAATGGGCAGAAAGGAATTTACAAAATATAAAAAAATGTGGTACTGACTGGTGTCGTACGTCACGCGTCAGTGTGACAATTGACAGTTGACACTGACAACTGACCAGGGTGGCCAACGAAAGCTCCTGAAATGTTGTCAAAATCTACTGAAAACTACTAAAGACCTTGTTAAATTCTACAGAATTTTGATACTAGGTATTATGAACGCTCTATTATCATTAGTTCGATAAATAAAATAAATTGTTTTGAATTAGTAAAATAAAAAATACGTTCTAAAACAACCTTCAATGGAAAAAGAAATTTAAATGTGGTCAAGTATTTGACCACATTTTACATTATATTGATTCTAAATTATAAGCATAAAGGTCCTGAAAATAAAAATTTTAATTGCGATCAAAAATATCATAAATATCTTTGAACTTCTTGTACCTGTGTTTGAATTTCCTGTACCTGCCAACCTGTAGTCTTAAGGAGCACACCACGGGTGTGCCCGCGAAATTCAAATTTTTCGTGGTTTTTCGCGATTTTTAAGCTAATAAGACATAATAGGCTTATGGCCGTCAAATTGCGATAATCCCAATATCTTCTTCACGTGTTTATATGAAAATCTCTGCTCGAAAGTGTCGAGTTAAAGAAATTAGTCCGAGATTTGCGATTTACTCACATAAAACTCGATACTTGGACTAATTTCCTAGGATACACATTTTTATGCAAAGATTTTGATATAATCATGTAAAGATGATACTGCCATTCTCGCAAAATGATTGCGATAAGCCTATCATGTCTAATTAGTGTACAAATTGCAAAAAACCCCGAAAATTTTGAATTTCGCGGGCAGACCCGTTGTATTCACGTTAAAGTGACCTCAAAGTATGTTGCTTAAAATTTTAAACTATAGATTGTAGAAGTAAGAAGAATGCTCTTATCCTCAATCCTAATACTCCTATTAATCCGTAGCTCGACCTCCGTGGCGCAGGGGACGCACGCTCGGATTCGAGTGGGAGGTCGCGGGCTCGATTCCCGCCACGGGGCCCACTTTGGAATTTTATAATTTCTAAATTGGCTCAGGTCTGGTCTGGTGGGAGTCTTTGGCCTTGGCTAGTTACCACCCTACCAGCAAAGACGTACCGCCAAGCGATTTAGCGTTCCGGTACGATGCTGTGTAGAAACCGACAACCGACATAACTTACCCCGTCCAAGTTAGTACGCTTACATCTTCGGCTACATCATCACTTACCATCAGGTGAGATCGCAGTCAAGTACTAACTTATATAGCGTAAAAAAAAGCTGTTACACTACATTGAAATTATTAACTCAATATTAGGGTCTTTCAAAAATGAGTGAATTATTGTAACGTTTGTGTCTCTATCCAAAAAAAATCGTCTTGTTTATTAATTACGTTAATATATTTAAAAAATATTTTTACACCTCCTTCAATGAAGGCTGACTGTGCAACAAGAACAAATATTAAGAGCCATCTACTTATAGGCGGAACTAATTTAGAGTTTTTATCCCTATTCTCATCTTTAATATTGCCAGTTACATAATATTGTTTTCGTTTTTATATGGATACTTTCAATTTGGATTCGAACAGAATTTTTTTATTGTATCGATTTTCTACTGAAATCTACCGATTTCGTACTATTGAATTAACGTCCTCCATACCACAAATCTACTAAAAAAGTAGAAATCTACTGAAAGTGGTCACACTGCAACTGACAAGCTGTTGGTGACATTTATTTTGTGCTGTTGGCAGATTGGTGATCGCCTTCACCGAGCTGCTTATTGGATGAAAACTATTTTATATCCAATTAAATATGTCAATAAATATATCACAAGTGGGTTGCCTAAAAAGTTTCAGTCCAGGGTATGATTAATTAAGAATTTAAAAAAAATCCATCGTAACATGAACTCCGCTTTGATAGAGTTCCGTTGACATCTTAGTTCAAATTAGATTGGATGGCGATTCAGGTCGCAAATTGCAATTGTGCTTATTTACCTACGATTTTATTATCCATTAACTTTCTTTTGCCAAAAAATATAGAGCAGAAATACTTTCCTCAGCCAGGAAATTATTTCTGGCAAAAAGCACTATTTATAACATCCAATCTAATTTGAACTACGATGTCAACTAAACTAACAAATAGGAGTCTATGTTACAATGGTTTTTTTTTTTTAATTCTTAATTAATCATACCCTGGACTGAAATTTTTTAGACAACCCACTTGCGATATATTTATTGACATATTTAATTGGATATAAAGTAGTTTTCATCCAATAAGCAGCTCGGTGAAGGTCGTTGTATGGCGGGATCTTAGACCATTAGGTAGGTACCGTTGCGCGTTGGTACCTTCATGGTGATCATCATCACCAGCATCATCTTATCAACTGTCAAACGATGATATCTTCACAATATGTTGAAGATGCTATTATAAACCGCCGTGGTCAAGTGCGAATCGGGCTTGCGCACTGAGGGTTCCGTTATCCGTACTATATTAGTAAAAGTTAAACCATAAGGCCCGGTTGCCACCAAAGCGGAGCGGAGCTGTGTTTGAGTAACTAATCAGATTACGTCATTATTTTATACATCTCTCCTCTGAGTTTCGGAGATTTCAAATGACGAAATCTGATTAGTTTGGTGGAAACCGGGCCTTCGTCATTGATGCCTACGCTAAGAAGCTTGAACTTTTCAAAACAGCAAGTGCCGAGTTTCTTGCCAGTTCTTCTCGGTGGAAACCTGCTTCCGAACCTGGCGGTAGAGTTTTGACTTTTTATAAGAGCTTATATCTAAGCCTATGTGAAAAATAAAAAAATTCATTTTTCCCAGTTCCTCCAAGACCCAACGGAGACACCTGCTTAAAACCTTATTTATATGAATTTCATCTATTTTCCTACTTACTCGTAGCTCTAACCAACCTTCAGAAAAAAATGCTATAAGTGCGTTTTTTAGAGGACGCAATTTTTTTTTTTTTTTTTATGTGTAGGGGGGGTCAGTGTAAAGCTAAAAACATGTTTCTGGGGTCGCAACCCTTGTCCCACGGCCGCCATCTTGAAAATAGGGGTTGAAATGGTTTTTACGATATATCTCTTAAACTATTTATTTGTTAAAAAATTTTGTTAACATTTTTTGGTGCAAATTAAATTCTCTACAACTTTGGTCCAGGAACTTTTTGTCGTAGAACTATAAATAAAAAAGTTATAAGCGAAAATCTTCAGAGAAAAAATTATATTTTTCGATGTAACTTTTTTTTATCATTTTACGAAAAAATGATATCTGACCATTTTTGTAGATCGTTTTTTGAGGAACAACTTTTAATCATATCATTTTTTCAGATATTATTCGATCCTCCAGAAACGATCTACAAAAATGGTCAGATTTCATTTTTTCGTAAAATTCCCTACACACCAAAAAAATAAAATTGCCTCCTCTAAAAACGCAACCCCAAATGTAACTTTTCAATGGACTATATATACAGGGACGGAATACCATAGTAGGTACCTACCTAACGGTACAGAAGGTTCACTCCGCAATATCATTTAAAGAAATAGCGACCCTAGCGCTGACAGAAAAAAAGTGCAATTCAGTTCGCAACAGCGCCATTTACCTACTTTACACCTAAAGTTGTGCTCTCTTTCTATCTCGTAACTTCATCTCTTTCGACGTACTATAGGGCTGCCTCGTAGTCGTAGAAAGATGTTTCAAATAAGTACCTAATAGACCTTACAAAACTAACGCGTGCAACCTAGCCGGCGCGCGGCAGCTGTCTGAATGAATCATTCCGTCTCTTGGCATAATCCCGCATCTAGAGGTGTTGATCATGTGTTGAGTGAGCGTGGCCTGGTACAGGGCAGATAATTTCAGTTTGAGTTCGACGGTCATCTCTCAAATCATTTTCTATCAGTATCATACATGCTGTTTATACATACCTATAGTACCTACCTATGTAGGTAAATACTAAATAGGTACATATTACATTTTGTCACATGACTGCTAATAGTTCTGTTGTCACTGTAATAATTATTAGCATTGTGTTATTAAAGTGCGAAATTTTCTATCTAAAAACTTCACCCGCCCACGAATGTTTTTCTAACTGATAAGCATTTCGGTGACTTGGGCGTATGACGTAGGTACCTACATACTACACGTACCTATTAAACTGATGTTTCAGTATAATAACTGATAATAACAGTATAATATTAAGCATAATACCTGTATGTATTTTGAAACAAAGTTTCTTTTCGGAATGTATCGTACAGGGGGCTACGCGCAAGAAAATAGATTTTTGCGTGATGAAAATCTACGAAAATCTTTTAAAAGCTAGAATGAAAGTTTCTCTTATAAGTAGGTACTACTTAGTCAAAAAGATGGGCACGATGCAATCATATTAATTGATAATATGACGAAATCGTTAGCGCGAGCTAAAGCACGCTAAAGCCGAAAAGCCATCAAAATAATATAAAGAACAGTGGCAGAAATGTACACAAATAAAGTTTAGCGTCTAGATGTAACATTTATTACAAGACAATTCCAGTAAATAACTAAATTTTTCAAGGTATCACCAGTTATTGTAAAGGACGGGTCAAAAAATAAAATATTTAAAGAAATTCAATTGATTTCTGATAGGTTGACAAACTTTTCCGCTTTTATACTCCATCTTTTTGACGATCGGTCCACTTTTGTACGAGAACAACATGTAACAGATACTAAAGAAAAACTTACTTTCAGGTACTACGTTAATTCTTAGATCAGAATGTAGAATACAAGACAATAACTGTATCGATTTCAATTGTTCCTTTTTTGCATTTTATTTTACTCGAACATATGTAATGTAAACTAAACTAATGTAATCTTTTTATTTACATAAATCTTTTTATTTATAATCTTTTTATTTATTTACATAAAAAGATTACATTAGTTTAGGGTTTTCCACTGCATTGGAGTAAATCTGAATATTATTATTCCGTGTGAGCTAGTCTCACTTAAATAAACTGCTTGAAGATTTGAGATTATTTGACAGAAGACTATACACTTTTTAATAATACTGAAATCTATTACAACCGATTATTTTGAGCATAGATTATTTTGTCTTGGTTGTTTAGCGTTTCCGAAACACCCTTGTAATTCAATATTGATTTATTAAGGCTCGGTTGCTTGACTTGACTTTAACCGAAACGTTATAGTTAAATATGGCGGCCTGACTCATAAGAGTCAGACCGCCATATTTAACTATAACGTTTCGGTTAAAGTCAAGTCAAGCAACCGAGCCTAACTCAATTAGAATTTTCTTTCAGTCTAGTTTTTTAATTCCGGCATCTCGCAACACTGTCCGTCAGCTACATGGCTACCAACTGTCAACAGTGACAAATTCTTGGACAAGTGAAAAGTATTTATCAAAGAGTATTTAGTGTATTGTCTATGCTCTCGGATGCTTCATGGCGGAGGTCGTTGTTGTTATAATACTCAGATACAATATTTTAAAAACAAATATTAATTTTTCTCCACTTTTTTGTAAGAAAAATCTTTTAGCATTGAGTTCATGCTTGCAGGCCCAATCAAAAAAATATTTTTTCATTTATAGTTGCAATAGCGTAACGTGAGCGAAAGCGATGTATGGGCCCGCACCATTGTTCTTTGTTTTGTGTGTTGTTCACCGATAAGAAACCTAAGGATATGGACATGAACAATTTACATAAACCTTTTTCGTACAAGCAAACAGTATAGCACCATGTGTCAAAATTCTATAGGTAGGTGGCTCCTAAGCGAACTACAGCGTGGCCTTACTGACAAGCATTTTTGGCACCGATAAACTAGCGACATTTTTTCGCGCCAACCGCCCTGTCCAGGGTACATGGCTATTGTGTTGGTCCCGTTTGTTAGGGTAGGTTTGTAATGTTATTCAAAACATTGTATTTCTACCGAGTGTTCCACAACACTTGCCTATTTACGTCTTTTTATTACAATTTATAACTTACAGTTAACAAACAAAAGCACAAGAAGAAGCCATTAAAATGTGCTTTATCAGCGTGAAAATTATTCAACTCATGCAATCCCAATAAACTTAATGAATCAGCTCGCATGCATAATTTAAAACGTGTCGTTCTATTTACGCTGGGTGTTTATTATTAACTGCGTATATTATAATGTGTAATGTAGCTAGTAGTTAGTACCTACTACCTAATGTGGATACTAATATCACTAATATTGCATAAATAACAAGACAAGTCACGTCAACAAAAAAAATATGCTCTATCAAGCTCGACTTAGTGAGGGCATTGAGGTCAAACGCTTCATACGATTAAGTAAGTACCTACTTATATTTTTTTGTTGATGTTCATCTAAAGTTATTTAATCAGTATTCAAAGCAAAAAATATCACAACAGATCTACAGTCGAACCTGAGTAAGCGAGAACTGGATAAGCGTGAAAAGTCTATGAATGAGAGTAGGTATTCCGTATTTGCCCAGGGCCCGTCATTTTGCCCTCCTATAAACTCTAAAAAATACTTATATGTACGTCAGTTACGGACTACCGTATCGAATTCAATGGGGTTTTCCATATAAAATATATCATTGGGTTTACCTATCTCAAACTACCAATGCGCCTAAATTCACTTCAGTAAAAAACACGAAATGTGCGTGATACGCAACGTAGCGATGTCCGACATGCGCTTAGCCGATTTTCGAGTGGCTGTGGCCATAAGTCATAATCATTTTTGAGAGCTGGATCCACCCCTGTAGAGTACTACCTACTCTCTGTAGGTAGTTAATTAGGTAACTAAGAGAACGTCAAATACCTACTATAATAATCTAGAAAGGTTAAATTATTGGGCTAAAATCCCCAATCCCTCAACCCTAATCTCAATTACGCAATATTTTACGCAAATTTTTTTTCGTACAAGAAAAAATAGCCATTTGTCGAAATTCCCGCTAATGCGCCATGTTATGGCGGAAATTGGCCCTGTAAACCCGCGTGCGGATTAATAGTACAAAATCAATGACTTCTATGTATACATAGAAGCCTTTGTACAAAATAATATCTTGTAGCGCGGTCCATAGACAATACTGCGGTCGGGTAGTACCTACTGACGAATTTGTTTGACACCAACAAACAAAACAACACAAACAACAACAACAAACAACGACGTCAGTAGCAGTATTTTTGGCACCAGTAAACTGGCGACATGTTGCCACGCGGTCCGCTGGGTCCTGCGTTTAAATGTCTATTATCAACGCACACAACTCTAACAACACTCTACGGTTCGTCAGGTTTCGTCCCGACACCGGGACACCCTCAGAGAGTTGACTTCACAATGCGAGTGTATGATATCTACAAAATTAATTTTAACCTTCTGGGGAAGTAGGCAAAGCAAATGTGCCTATCACCACAATGATTGGTATATCGATGCCACAATGCCTTCAATTACTATCCTCCCTCAACGGATGTTGAAAATCTCCGGTGTCTTGCGTGCTGTGCCTTGGCCCCACGCAGTATCTTAATTGATAACAAATACCAACTGATAACACAGCAAACAGCTATCAACTATAATTCAATACGAACTCGTTAGTGCCGCGACTACCTTCCACAGAACAGCACGTGCGGGATAAAGTGAGCCGAACAGAAACACGTGTTTGCTACGAAAGTTGACATATTGACCGGATTGTACACATACGAGTACGGTACGCTGATCACTATAGTCTCTATATTTTTGCTTTGTATAGGGAATTATATATCTACTCAAATAGATTTTAAATACCTATTACTTATTTTGGATGTAGTGGTATTATGTACTACATAACTACAAAGGTGCCCGAACTATAACATCAAATAGAGTAGAAGACCAGTCTACGGGTGGAGAGATGACTGTATAGAGTTCGAA
This sequence comes from Coenonympha glycerion, assembly GCA_963855885.1. NCBI lineage: Eukaryota > Metazoa > Arthropoda > Insecta > Lepidoptera > Nymphalidae > Coenonympha > Coenonympha glycerion. The sequence continues at coordinate 12,184,396 of OY979639.1, forward strand.
GCCCTTCGTGGCACAGAAATACCAGCAACATCAAAACCTGGAAGAGACCAGGGGAGGCCTTTGCCCGAAAATGGGATGAGTTGTAGTTATTTTACATAACAACTGGGCTTCTAATAATAAAGTGGTATTACTTAGTGTAGATCATTCAGTTGTAAACTAATTAAAAAACAATGGTAGGGCGTGTCGAATAAAGCACAAAAATCATCAATGATGTACGTAAAGCTTAAATATGTAGAGATTTTCCATCGTAATTATTATTTAAAGAAAATACGAATTTTAGGTGATAGAAACAGCTCCTTTTCAGTATCAGCATAGTATGAAGAACTCGTTTAATATGATCCACATGGGATGTACCGGCATCGATGCCGATATATTGGCGATACCCAGTTTGCTGATATTATATAGGCATTGGAGATATTTTTATTATTATTTTATGGCTGATTCAACGATACTATTCAAACATGTATGAATGTAAACGTGCGTGTTGTCGCGTCTATTTCGTTACTTTGTTTTTTTTTTTAAAGAAATCTCATCTAAGTATGTTAATTTTATTTACTACTAGCTGTTGCCCGCGGCTCCGCCCGCGTGAATTACGGTTTTTTTTTACATATACCGTATAGAATTCCTTGATTTTCGCGGGATTCTGGTGTGATGTTGTACAGAAACCTGTTCTTACTTCGCACGGGTTATCTTGTAGTGATTTTGAAAACTCCTTTTTTTAATAAAAAATATAAAGTTTCATTAATACGTAGTTGAAAGATCAAAAGGACGATTTTAACTGTCGTCGTCGTCCTTTTCATTGTGATTTTTATTCTGAAACCACGAAATATGTCAAAAATTATTAAATCATGTGAAAAGTTGTACTGGTGGTAGAAATCTTCTTTCAGAGTTCGGCCGGGTAGGTACCACTGGGATAAAATACTCTTCAAACAATATTCCCCAACATAAGAGTCTGTTAAAAATCTTTGCTTCATCTCAATACAATCCCAAGTATCAGAATGGGCAATGGCTATATATTTCTTTACGTATAAAAAGACCTATGACGGTCAATCGGTTAGGACCAGTTAAGAACTGAGAGTTAAAAATATTTGTGAACCATTATTTTACTCTTTCCATGTTGCGGATGATAAAAAAAGACGTGGCACTCTGGGAATGTCCACAAAAGTGAAAACTGTCTCAAGTTTTACATTCAAGTTCCACATAATTTGTAGAGATGGCGCGATACGGTATAACGTGGTGATAAATTCATGATTATTGTTCACCCTAAAAGTGAAAAATCTTAAACCACGCAAAATCTTCTGCTACGGCTACGGTTTACGGCTGTAACGGTACTCCAGTCTGACTTGAGCCCTTACGTCCTAGCCCTAGGTGCTTGTCCATTCCGAGTTTCAAGTCACCTACTCGAACTCATCGATAAAGGTTCTGATGTCTATAATTTCTGAACTACAAAAGTGATGATGATAAAATTTATACGGAATAATCTTTAAAGAACCTCCTTTCTAACAAAAAAATAATAAATGAAATCGGACAACGGGCTAATGAATTATAACTAAATACACATTTTGATTTTGATGCCGTCTTCCAGGGAAACCATGATGAATTCCGGGAAAAAAAGTACCCTATGTCCTACCTCGGAGTATGAGTTATAATCATGTCAAGTTTCATTTAAATCCATCCAGCGGATTAGCCGTGATGCGCGGTCGTGAAACAGACAGACAGACAGACAGACAGACAGACTGACAGACAGACAGACAGCCAGACAGACAGACAGACAGACAGACAGACAAAAATGAAACAAATTACAGTTTTGCCTTCAGTATCGACTAAATAGTGTCCTCCAACAAAAAATTTTAAAATATCTTCAATGTACAGAATTTGACCCTTTACAGTTTTATTATAAGTATATAGATAATTTCAACCTGCCTGTAGCTTTAATGGAAGGTTCTTTTTATATTCATTTAAAAAATAATCTGACTTGTGTTTTACTTATTTTACCTATATTTTTGAATTAAATAAGCATATAGCACGGCTATAGACTATAGTTTAGCCGTATTGGTATTGGTATCGCCGATATTTTTATGAGAGCATCGGTATCGTAAGTATCAGCAAAAAGGCGCATCAAGGCATCTCTACTTTACGCACATATTATTCTTGTCTAGCCCGTAACAAATATTTGCAGGCCGTAGTGTTTGTGCTAACTCAGTACTTACTCGAGTACCTAAATGAATAAGCTTTTCACGTTTATATTATTTAAAGTAAGTAGGTACCATTATGCATCGCATAGGTATTTGCATTAACCTACGATGTACTTACGGATACTTCACCAATATAGCTAAGTCTATTAGGTATTCCGTTCCTAAGTATAATATAATAATGAAATCTTGAATATTACCTTCCTACTTACATCTTGAGATAAGTATACATAATATTGCAGATCTGTAAAATCATACTAGGAAGGCGGAAAATGGATGGAAATAACACGTCATTTGAATAAAATTTCCTTTAACTAATATCATATTTTCCATTAGAATTAAGTACAGTGCGACAAGGCTATTTTGGCGCGTGGCCAAAATCGGAACTAACGCCGCTATCTTGTAACTGTTTGATAGTTCGCTCTGTCGGTATATCGATATTGTATGTTATGTTGTTATTGCTTAGTATTAATTAACTTAAATAAAACTAAAATTTAAGAAAATTTGAGGAGATTTTATTTTCTGGATGCCTTTGTTCTAAAAGAGCGCCCCCTGACACTACCATTCAAGTGCCAAGAGAGCCTTGTCGGACTGTGTCTCTGTCGATAAAAAGGTCGCAATGTCAGCACGGCTATCAACGCAACATGTTTAGGCAGGCAAATAACTATTTAATTTATAAGAAGTCAAGTAAATAAGTACCAATTAATTATTGAAATTAGTAAGATCAACATCTTCAATTCACACTTGACACAAACAATTCCATGACTTATGTACAAATCTGGGGGCACGGGAGAGGTCCGCCAAGACACATAAAAATGGCAGGTAATTAACCTTTTCTCGAACCATTTGTAGCATTTTCGAACTCTTGTAGGTTCGATCTCATAATTATATCTGCTTACGCCTTTAGGCCATCAAGTCTGATATTATAACAGTTTTCCCTTCTCTTTCTCCTCAAGTCCAGCATGGGTGGTCTGGTGAGCCAGTTGTGGTGGGGAGGCGACCCGGACGCGGTAGACCCGGTGTCGGGACTGACCCGGCGCGAGGTCTACGCCGTGCAGAGGTCCTGGGCTCCCGTGCACGCCAACAACGTGGCTGTCGGCACCGAGCTCTTGAAAAGGTAGTAATAGCTCAGCTGGTTTTCTAATCTTTGAACCAAAGTAGGGTGATGACTCGGATGGACGCGGTTTTTGGACTAACAAGTCAAGAGGTCTATAACTCTATACCATGCAGGGAGCTTCAAGATAACTCATGCGTGGGTATTCCTGTTGGTCTGTGAGCCAAAGTAGGGTGATGACTCGGATGGACGCGGTTTTTGGACTAACAAGTCACGAGATCTATACCATGCAGGGAGCTTCAAGATAACTCATGCGTGGGTATTCCTGTTGGTCTGTGAGCCAAAGGGTGATGACTCGGATGGAGTCGAGTTTTGGACTAACAAGTCACGAGGTCTATACCATGCAGGGAACTTCAAGATAACTCATGCGTGGGTATTCCTGTTGGTCTGTGAGCCAAAGTAGGGTGATGACTCGGTAGGAGTCGAGTTTTGGACTAACAAGTCACGAGGTCTATACTCTATACCATGCAGGAAACTTCAAGATAACTCATGCTTGGGTATTCCTGTAGGTCTGTGACCCAAAGTAGGGTGATGACTCGGATGGAGTCGAGTTTTGGACTAACAAGTCACGAGGTTTACACCATGCAGAAAGCTTCAAGATAACACATGAGTAGGTAGTCCTGTTGGTCTCTGAACCAAAATACAGTGCGATGATTAATTCGGATGGACGCGGTTTATGGACTAACCCACAATGTCTTCGCCATGCAGGGGCTCCAACTCCCAAGATAGCTCATGAGTGTTCATGTTGGTCCGTGAACCAAGGTAAGTTGATAACTCGGATGAACGCGGTTTTTCGACTAACTGACGAGGTCTACATTCTACACCAAACAAGGGGCTCCAAGATATCTCATAATTATTCTTCTTGGTTTGTGAAACAATATAGGTACTTAGTGCATACCCAGTACTATAATTTTCACAAAGAAAAGAAAAATATTATGTTTGTAAGTAACATAAGAATCCTCAGTCATTCAATGAAAAGGTTATATTTATGATGTAGACTAATGGCATTGGGAAGAATTTTTCTTCGTGATCCCCCAACCACAGTCGCGGGTCGTAGCTTTCAAAAATCGAGATTTAAGTTTTTACCTAACTTGATACAAATGAGAGATCATTTTTAAACATAAAGCAATGAAAGAGACGTAGGTAGTACCTATACGTACCTAGTTAACACAAAATTTATGAGATTAATTTGCTCGTTTGCCCGTGGCTACTTGTTAACGAGCAAAAAATATCTCATTATCCGTAAACAAAATACAGGTTTGAGAGATTCCTAATAATACTTTTATTTTATAAATCACTACTAAAGAAGGCCGATGTGAGGCCATGATACAGATTGACAGACAAACACACAGACAAAAATGAAACAAATGATAGTTTTGGCTCCAGTATCGACTAAGGAGTGCCCTCCAACAAAAATTTTCAAAACATCTTCAATGAACAGACTTTGACTCCTTACAGTTTTATTATAAGTATAGATTAAGTACACCCACACCCGCCCCTGCTTTGCTCGATTGATCCGAAAGCGAACTCAGTTTAAACACGTTTTAACTTTGTTGAAATACTTTTTAAAGCACAAAAATGAAGATAAAATATCATAGTCTTTAAAGATAAATATCATAGTCTTTAAAGACAATATAGCTTTACCTTCTACAGTATAATAATTATAGAATAGTGTTCTAAGCGTTCTTAAAACATGGGAATTTTAAATGGACTTCGATACGTGTTTAAATGCCTAATTCACGTTCAAATGAATCTCGGCAACTGGCAAGTGACACACAATGCTGGATTGATTCAATTACATTTTATTGCTAACAATGCCTCTGACACAATGGAATGTCCCACTACATCTAGTAGACCAAATCACTGATTTATTCGTCGATATTATTTCGTATTTTGTATTCCCATGAGACTGGTAAAACACCTAGAGCAAACGTTAGTACAAATATATGAATAAATGAAATCATGCTACTGAACACATAATAAACATCAATACATAATCAACAGATACTTCCGCGCGTATCCAGAAGCGAAACAATACTTCCGGATGATCAGAAACCTTTCAGAAGATGAGTACGACAGCAACATCCAGTTCAAAGCGCACGTCATAAGTCTGATGAGCTCGCTGAACCTTGCAGTCAGCACCCTCAACCAGCCAGAGGTGGTGGCAGCTCTGATGCAGAAACTCGGGGAATCGCACGGGAAGAGAAAAATACAGGAGCAACATTTTCACGTAAGTTATAAGTATAACAGGTATCCCTATTGCCGCCTACAGACGCACGCCGAGAACCCTCATGAACACCCGAAAAGCGGGAACGTGAACAACTCCTCTCTCCGTTTCGTTCCCGCGCTCGCCTGCTTTCCGATCGACGTCCGTACTTTGGCCCAAGACAAAGGATTTCTCTGATCACAAGTGAGAAAAAGTGGAATTTTTTTCCGAGAAGTCTCGCCGAAGCTTCTCGCCGTGAGTCTGTGGGCGATACGAGAAGTCTCGGCGAAACTTCTCACCGAACTTTCTTGCCGTGAGTCTGTACTCTGTAGTAGATATAAAACCGTTGTCCACCCAGAGGCGGATTATCCTAAAGGCAAACTAGGCACGTGCCTAGGGGCGCGAACTTACAAAGGGGCGCGCGCGGCGCGGCCCTTAGGTACATCACGATCGCGCGATGTAGAGTTGGGTCGGTGAGAGTTTGCGTTTCGGAAATCTTCGTTTCTATGCAAAGCCATTGAATACTATATTTATGTTGTATTATGAGAAAATAAAACGCATTTTTTCAATTCTAATCGAAATACATTTACAAGGGCGGCGGGCTCCGCTACCATGTGTTCCCCCGGCGAGCGCGGGGCCTGGGGGCGGGAGTCCCGCTCGCGTTGTTATGGTTGTGCTGTAATTGTCGTCAGTGACCAGGCGGTGCAAACTCTCATACAAGCAATTGAATACCTACGGGGGCTGAAATTGCCATTGCTAAAACTTTAAATAAAATTGTTTTTTTTAGTGTGGCAAGTATGCAGTTGTCTAAAACTTGTTATTTTTTTATATAAGTTACACTTAAAGGAGACTGCCCAGATTTGGGCCCAGCACGTTACAGAAAAAAAATATGTTGGGAAAAATCCTTGGAAAAATCCTCCTTTTTATGACGAACCAAAACCACAAAAAATAATTTGAATTTACAGTTGCTAAATATTAAAAAAAATTTTTGGATATGTGTGTGTTGTTTTTTGTTTAGATTAAGCATTCCATGAAATGGAATGACTACAAAAAAAGGCAATTAGTCTATGTTTAGTCTGTAAACAAATGTCAATGTCAAAATAGAAATGTCACTATAACAAATAAACGATTGCAGTGTGACCAGATTTAGTAGATTCTCTAATTTTTGGTAGATTTTGAGGTTTAGCAGTTGAAAATATTAAAATAATAATATTATTTCGATTGAAACGACACTTTATAGTTTTTTTCCACTAAAGATAAACAGCCTTGTATGAAACTTCTTAATTCGGGGTATTACCCTTTTCTTTCTCTCTCTCTCTCTTCGAAATCTCTTTTAGAAATTATTTATACGAGAAGAAAGCGATAGGAAAATTCAAAATCTGCGTATATTTATTTAATTTCGCTTTCTGTATTCATTAGTCGTTCCATTTTATAACATTTCAGGTAGGTTTGATCTGGTTACACTGAACTATTGTCAAATATCATGTTGATAAAATATTTTCAAATAATCATCTTGTATCTGTAGAAGTGACAGGAATTGCATATCGCTTACTATACGTCGGACCATTCAGATTTGAATTAAGCTCGTAAAAATATTGTTCAAATCAAAAATCTTTGGTTCAAATAACATTGCCTAACCTAACCTAACCATGACTTTGAGCCCATATATCTTGATTATGCAATTGTCAATTAGGCTGAAACTTATACAGTCTAAAATTGATAATTTTACCTAACAAATGACACTAATTTGAAACTTGTAACGGTTCATTAAATTTTGGGCCCAACAATGTATGGAAGGTGATCGGTCTCCTTTAATAAGTTAGATAATATTTAGTTTTGTGATCAGATTCAAGAAATTGGCAAATAAACTTTTTTGTTATTAGTTACACTGCATAAAACTGAAAACCACAGATAAAATAATCTGTGGTTTTCAGTTTTATGCAGTGTTGCCAGAACCTTGCAGAAGTCCTTTTTTACCTTTTAGGTGATTTTTCGTATCTTAAAGAATTCATTCTTAATTTTTTTTACAACTAAGTTAAAATGGATCTTACAATTTGTCATTTTACTGCAATTCAGAAATCACATCAACTACCATAGTAAAACCAACTGCCAGCTTTGCAATGAGACGATTCCTCGTGCTTTCGAAGTTAATAAACTTTTTGATATGACTGCTAGGGGGGCGCCCATGAGGTGCTTGCCTAGGGCGCTCTCTACATTTAATCCGCCTCTGTGTCCACCGTAGAGTCACAAAAACGAGATTATTTCTGGCTAAGATCAAAACGAAGTGCCGGGCGCTCAATGGACACGGCCTGCACGTATACAGTGTAGGTACATGGCCACAGTTGAAGATTGTATGAACGATTCTTGGTAGTCTAGCTACCAAGTACCTAGTAATCATACCCATCATTCATGGTAGCAACTAGCAACTAGCATGGTATGTTGACGCGACACTATACAAACCAAGGTAACTTGTGCAAAAAAAAATGCAAAAATAGGAATTTTGGCCTCCGTTTTGTTATTTAATAACCCAGTAAGGGGTAACTAATAACAAACTAAACGATGTAGAATCAGCCCACAGATACCTACTTATATGTTTTTCTCACCAGGATTTAAAAGGCGTGATAGTTAAAATGTTCATCGAAGTCCTGCGACTCGACGACAAGACACTCGGCGCGTGGGGCAAGACGGTCGAATTCTGGTACAAGCACATCTTCCAAACATTATCCATTCCAGATGAGCAGAGATAACCAAAATATTGTTCTAGAAATAAGTTGTTATTCATTATTATTTTTATATTATGACTGTTATTGTATAAAAAAAGTAGATATATTATATCTAGAAATGTGTAAATATATTATATTAAGTATACATTATAAACCGATAGTTAGAGATACCTATCTAAGTTTTATAAGCTAAAGTGATACCTATACTATTCGAACTTAAAAGACGCTACAAAACTCGTTAGAATGGTAGTTGAATCAGATGCTTATTTATTATGGTAGTTTTTTCAATTTGCCAATTTTTTTGGTACTTATTCCAAAAATGATGTAGCAAATGGAAATAATTACCCTGTATAAAGTAAAGATGATACGTAATTTATTATATCAGCAATGTGTTTTGCTCTATACCATATAGCGGTCAAACGCGATCATCGATGTTATCGAGTTGACAATATTAGCGAATTATCAGCTACCAACCCATTGATAAAAAATAATTCGCTAATAAGAATTATTTCTCAACGGCAAATAGCAATGCCGAATAGTAACAAAATTAATTATAAAAATATTTTTTATATTTTTCATAAATATCACGAATGACTGAAGAAGTTACGAATACAATTATTGTAATTGTAGATTTGTGACGGAATAATTTTATACTTATTTTTATATATTTTTTTTATAATTGGATACTTAGTTAACGTCTTAGTTAACGTCGATTCCCTTTACATAATTGACATTGCAATTAGGACTTGTTATATACTCGTATATTTTTTGGTCTGTGTATCTCTTACCCCGTGAAAACAACACGCTCGCGGACAATATTATGATATATGTATTTATAAATTAAATAAAATTTCCAAAGATTTAGAAATTTAAATAAGTTACTTGTATATTTTTAAAAATTTTACAAAAAATAATTTTAATTTTATAATATACCAAAATAATTAATTTTATGTTGTTAATGTTGTTACCCTCAATTGTACAAGGTATAAATAATGATCATCAATGTATAAATAAATAATAGGTATGATAATTTAGGTAATAATTATAGCTACAACTTACAAGGTACATTACGAGTACATACATTAAAGTTTCTTGAAATTATTTAATTTATTTTCATTATATTTTTACTTTTTATACACATATAATTTGAATTTCGAATTGATTTCATTTATTAACACTTAATAAAAACTGCTGTGAAGCCTTAGTGCCAAAACATACCTTCGAGAAATTTCCCCGCGTTTAATAGGTGACAGAAGGGCTAGCTGATTTTTTTGCGCAACGAATCAGTCTAGCTGTGCAGCGCGGAGATGCAGTCAGCTTGGCAGCATTCCACGCGGGCTAGAGTTGTAAGCTATTAAAAAAATTTAGCGTTACGAAAAGTTTACTTAAGTTTCTAATTTTTAGCCCTTTTAGCGTTAATTGTTATTGTATCGTTTTCAACTTAATAAAATGTAAGAAATCTGAATTATTGTTTGATTTGTTATAATTAAATAATATGTTTTCTCACAAACTTAAAACTTTGTCGTATTCGCACCAACTTCAGTGAGTAAGTAGGTAGTTTTAAATAACATTTGTTTTTGGCTTCAAATCAAAAGCAGCGATAACCGAACCGAAGTCGGAACCGTGTAAGATCAAGGAAAGTTTCAACACAACGAAGTCGGAGGCCATCCCTACAATCCCTATTCTCGACTACCTAGTAACCTACATCTCATCTAGTCGAATTTATTAAAGGAAATAAACGCGTTAAACATTCACAACTGCCAAATTCCACGGCGCGCTCAATTTCACCGGCCTACATATTTTATTACGTGTAAGCTGACTCAGTCCTTTGAAGATAATGCCCGTAATATTATGCTGTTTATATGCATGGCGACTGGCGTAATAAACACGTTACCTTATGACGTATCATATCAAAATATGGGATTGGTAAAGGTAACCTTCCTTGCCATGATTATCATTAATACCTATAACATTTTTAAATAACATAGAAGCAGATTTGACTTTGCGGAAATCAAGAACCACAGATAAAATTGTCTTTAGTATTACATTTTGTAGAGTCAACATCCGGTGTCTGAGCGAAACTTTCGCATAGATAAAATTTTTAGACAAGTTAGGTATGTATCTTATGTTTGTGATATAGGTAGTGTCGAAGTGAAAAAAAAGAATAAGTTATATACGAGTACCTAACCAAAGGTACTATTATGGTATTCTGTGATCTAAGCCTATAATTATATAATAATTAATTCCATTTCAAGGAGGTAAGGTTGCTGCTCTCTTGCTGCTTGATTAAAAAGCAACCAGGCAAACATACACTTTTCTTTTGCCATTATACCTAAGTACCTAATTCTAATAATAAGTTTCAAATTACGTCTTTGCTGGAAGGGTGGCTAGTTACCACCCTACCAGCAAAGACGTACCGCCAAGCGATATAGCGTTCCGGTACGATGCTGTGTAGAAACCGTTGGGGTGACGTAACTTACCCCTTCCGAGTTAGTACGCTAACATCTTCGACTGCATCATCACTTACCATCAGGTGAGATCGCAGTCAAGTACTAACTTGTATAGCGTAAAAAAAAATTAATAAATTAAAAAAATATTAGAACTGTACATACCGTAATGCTTACGAATGTGACCTAACTGGTATTTCACAAACTCGATATTGTATATTTCACACTTTCGCACTCTCATTTCCTAAACACGTACCTAAGGCGTGACAACTCCCTCGAAATTGTGTTTTACCAAACGTTCCAACCTCCACCTTTCCGGGTGTAAAATTATTATTAAACCCCAAACCGCGTGGTAGAAACTCTACCCCATATTAATTAATCCCTTAGAGGATGGATTTTCACGCTTTCCAAATATACAAATTCATGCATTATATTTGTCACTCAAATAGGACGCCACTAAAAGTGCACTAGGTAGGTAGAGTTATTATAACTAAAGCCTGGTTGGTTGGTTGATCCTTGCAGCTGACACACTGGGGGAATCGGCCAATCAGGACTAGGAAGGCACATAATATGATCCATCCAATATACCTAAGATTCGTTTGACGTTGATACTACTCTTGAATGACCTCTACGAAACGGTGGCTTCCATGTTTTGTAATTCGACGCAATTCTTAGTCCTAATATCTTTAGTAACTACAATCAAACTTACTTACTTACTTACTTACATACTTACGTAATTGAGAACTGGGTAAACGAGAAAAATCTAATGCTCGTTTTCACCAACATTTTAAGGGACACCTGCACTTAGTAAACTGTCACCTATTGGCAGGCGTTTCTTAAGAGTCATCTGACCCACGGTGTCTCCCATACAAACGTAATACCAAAATCATTTGTAATTCGTGCAAATTTCGATCATGTTGTGGTGTTATTCGGGTTCATATAGTAATAATCTATGCTCCTGGCCATATTTGGTTCCGAAATACTTTTGTTAAACGAAAATGTAAAGGAATTTAGTTTTGCTTATTTTTATGTCAAAGAAGACATGTTTTCTGCTTATTTGTTTTGTAATAAAAAACAACACTATCTCACGTCGCATTAGTTCAGGAGCACAGTTTTTATTGTCCAGCTAAAGAAAAACACCAGTTAATAAAGAAAGTTACAAGTTTTCATTCATAATTTTTGGTATTACGGAACCCGACCAAAGTTATAAAAATTTTGATCAAAATTGATTATTATTTCGTTTTAAAGAAGTATTTCCGAACCAAATATAGCCAGGAGTAGTTCACAGGCCTCTTAAAGTGTTGGTGAAAACGACCATTCGTGAGAGTATTTGCTAGGTCCCGCCATTTTGTCCTTCTTACTCTGAACCTCGGTTTAGTGAGAAACTTCTAGAGAAAAACAGATCTCGGACCCTTGAGCTCTGACTTAACCAAGTTTGACTGAAGTACGAGTAGGTATTCTAAACTTACCTTATATGTTTAGAATAAATGCTTATAAATGCTTATGAACTAACTTGATTACGGATTTCATATATTTTAAGTAATTGTTCTTAAACCTAATCTTGTTGATAAAAAAATAAAGGAGGCTCAGAGGAAAAGACGATTAAATTTTCTAATAAAATTGTTTAGTTAACCTCGATTGAAGTCTGTTCCCCTTTGAATAAAAGATAAGTGCCATCGTCCATAGGACACTCCATCGATCCAGTACTTGACTTGACTGTAAAGTTGTAGACCAATTCGCTTCCGCCGCTATATTAAGTGTTGATACCAACTTATAAAATAGAGCAAACTTCCTTTTATTGTTACTTATTACTCACTGATAATATTATTCTATATGCATAAGAATTCGCAAAATTAGTTTTTCAGTTTATGGAAACAAACATACAAACCTTCTTTCTATATTAAGCAGGTACATATTTTTATAGGCAGATGTTTAACCTCTTATTAAAATAACTATACGAGGGAGCATTTATATGTTCGCGGAATGCAGGGTAAGGGGATGAAATAAAAAAAAAACCTTTTTCCATCAGTTGCTTATAGGTATCTTCGAGTACAGTATACACTATTTTCAAAATTGAAATTGATAATTTGATGGTAGGTTAAGGTACTACGAGCGTTCAGTAATTATTTATTAATCTGCCTAGTCAGCTAGACCTACTTACTGCATAGATAGAATGGTAGGTTCCTATTCAACTCTTCTAGGATTCCGCACGCGTTAAAGAACAATGGGTCATTATGGGCACTTATCATCGATTAACCAACTATAGCTAACGGCTTCGCGAGGTGAATACTACTGGGGTTTATAGCTTATGGTTTGTATTGTCTAGATGCTATCTAAATTAGCGATTGTACGTAGTTTGAATATGCAATGCATCGCAATGCAAGTGCATGTTAAGATTTGGATGGCTTAACGTTTTTTGCTTCAAAATGGGCACTGCAATTAATAGACAATAGTCCAGTAGATAGACCCTGCATGGATTTGCATGGTTATAATGTATAGTCGTAGGATCTATTATAGGGCACACTGACGCAAAACGACACTACATAATATGGAGATTAGACTAGTTAGGTACACTGTTAATGCTACTAAACTAAGTCTTAGGGTCTTTATATTCTTTATAGTCATAGGGGTAGGTATTTATACCAATTTTTATTTTTTGGAGTTCCATACCGTTAAACAAAAATAAAAAATTGCAGTTCTGATGTAAGGCTGTCTGTCGGTATGGATGTGAAAATCTTCTAAGTTAACGTAAAATAAGATAAGACCATTTATACCACAAAATACGTGTATTTCGACACCCAAGGGAAATTTCTTACTTTCCGTTAACCTAAAACTATGAGGCACGTAACGTCTCATACTATTATTAATACGAAAAAAATATAAAAACTATATATTACAAAATATAGTCATTCCTACTTTGTACGGAACCCTCGCTGGGCGTGTCCGACTGCAAGTCCGACTGAGTCATGAATGTAACTTATGCAGTTTAACCAAAGGTTTTAAACCGATTTTATTTTTAGGAAAGAGTAAGATTTTGTTAAAGTCGGTCTCTAGTGTCTCTACACTACTATTAAGCTCGTTAAGCAAATTAAATGGGATGTGACCAAATAAAACGCGGCATGCGACAATAGTTAAGAAGTTTTACGGCTTTTCTATTAATAGAGGAGCCGACAAAGATAAGAGCACTTATATAAAAATTCAAACGGTCACACAATAAAGCTTTTGTGTTAATGTGAAAACGTGTATTTTTTATTCTTATAAGATCTTTTTTTGACTAAAGCTAAACGAACTATAGGAGTAGGTATAGTACTTAACTATGCGTGTTTGGGAATTAAACACCACCGCAAAGTTCGGTATGCAGTTATCCTTGCTCTGAGAAACTCTGCACTTTTCAGAATGTTTTGCTGTATCATTATTATTTATTTGAATCTCATGTAAAGGTACGTCCAAAACTAACTCCGTGTTCATGTTATTAAATTAAATACTCAACTATAGACGTAGAGAAAGTAGTAGACCCGTAGCTATATGACTTATAAGGTGGGTGGACCATGGAAGGCCATGCTCCTTCAAAGGCCAATTATTAAAATTTCGTAGTTATTGCCATGTGATGACAAATTCCTTCTATCTACATAAACATCCATCGAACTAGAAATCACAGACGCGGCGGCGAATCGCTCGCGCCACTATTTTGGCAGTACGGTCCCTCGCTTCATTGATATCGAAAATCGACGACGTTAAACTAAGGTGGGTGTACCATAGAAGGCCACTCTAACAAATAAATAGTTATTATTCATCTTTTTACTGGATAAATGAAACTAACAAATATTTAAGTAATACTTTGTTTTATTACGTAACATATAAACCAATTCTTTTTATTGTAGATTTAATCGCTATTTAATAACTTTTAGTGTTAAATGACTGCTTTATTACAATGGCCTTCTAAGGAGCCTTGTTCCTAGCAACGCCATTTGGAAGGGTTCAATGAAACTTAAGTTTAATCAATATTGATCAAATCTGAAATTTAAAAAAGTGGTTTATATGTTACGTAATAAAACAAAGTATTACTTTATTAGTTGTTCGTATCATTTATTCAGTAAATAAACGAATAATAACTGTTCATTTGTTAGAGTGGCCTTCCATGGTCCACCCACCTCTATTCTGTCTACGATTGGAATAAAATTCAAAAGTGTATAAGGATGACAGTTGCCATCGATAAGTTACGAAATCAATTTGTCGTACGATATCTCGTTCCCATACACTTCCTAGTGACCTGCAGGTTGGAAACTGTAAAGACAATTACATACAAATTTAAATGTCATGTATATTGGGAATTCAATATTTTACGTTACGTACGTCTAAGCGTACGATTTTCTATTATATTCCTCCGAAACGCTGCCTGTCGCACCCACCAACGTATTCGTAAAATTATAACGACAAAAATAAAATTAGTGTAGCACCTTAATAACTTTCAGCTATAACGTTTCTAATAAACTTCACTACAACAACGAAGTGGAATTAGGCGTTACGAGTACGCGCCCTACGCCGAGGGCGGGCGGGGTAACGTAAACAACTGGAAACCGTCTGAGTTAGTGTCCGCGCCGCCTGCACACTCGGAACACGTGTGGCGACAACCACCCGGTCACTGACCCGCCACACGACGGCCACGCGCGAAAACTTTCCCAAAAACACATAAACCTAATCAAATTTTACCGAAAAACACTTATTACACCATTGGTTTGGTATAAGTAACGTTGGTGGTTGTAAAATAACGGTATTCGCAAGTGGTGAATATGTGATGTTTATGTATGCAGTGTGAATATTAGCGCCGGTCGCACTATTAAGTGACATTAGGCGGCGCATATGTAAAAGGTACTATCTCTACTTTAGTGCCTACATACCTACTCGTTTTAGTACTCGTATAGACAAAAGCAGTGCTATTCTACAAAATGTCTATCTCTGAAACAGCTGCCAGACAGCTGCCAAGCCGAAGATGGCATGCAAAATTGTACTCTATTACTTACAACTGACAAATTCATAGATGCATAGATGTACGCTCGTCGCTGTTTTAAGTATTTTTGCAGAATAGCACGGAAGTATCTCTTTTACTTTTTTTCATATTGCTTGTAGACAACCTCAAACTGATTTTGGTCTTTCCATGCCTTTGGAATGTATTTTAATTTGTTTAGCCGATTTCAAAAAAGGTAGATACCTACGCACATATACCCACTTCAACCTCTCCATTCCACGAACTTTTGAACCTCCCCTCCCAAGTGCAATTGTTTTACAAATATGTTCTGTATATGTATTTACTTGTAAAACCATTTATTAGGACACCTACCGGTACCAGTATAGGTACCTAGTTGTCTCACTTTAAAATATCATGCCCCCGATTTTCCCTCTTTGCAAACAAATATATTTTTAATCCAATGATGTTTGGCTACTATTACTATCTACCGCTATTACAAAAGTCTACTGAATATCGAGTGTGGTAGACAGACGGAGAAAATCGCAGCGTAACGGTTCCTCTCGTACGAAAAAAAAACAAAAATGGATAAATGAATAGTAACCAAGTAAATGTATGCACAGTGAGCCAACGACCAAATGGATTGATTTGTGTTTGCAATTTACCACACCTATGCTCATACACTGTATCCAATCGAACGGTATGCAATTGCGATAAGAAATTAATCTGTAGTTTCAAACAAATCGATAAACTATAATCGAAAACCATGACCATATTTCATGATTTAAGTATAGACCAACAAAGCGCACCGTCTTCACCTGGCCTTCTCACAGCTGGAGTTGCCTCTCAGCATGAGCGGTTCAAGGACGATTTAGTGGACTTCTAATATCATGCATATTTTCTCACTATGTTCGACATTTAATTATTCTGTTCATAAGAGTCCGTAATTTTAGGGCTATATTAAATAAATCGATTCATTGATGATTATTCTATAATTTTGAGTATACATTTGCCAACCCCCATCATTTTGCCATCCTAAATCTGAAACTCGGATTAGTGAGAAACGTCTATAACAGAAAAAGAGATCTCACTTAACCAGGTTAGAATGTAAGTACGTCGATTACAGTGCCTTGAAAGGCAATACCACAGAATAGCATATAATAATTAGTATCTTCCACAGTACACAATATGTTGGCTTGATAGAGAATCTGACACTGTGGTTATGTGGTACCTAATACCCGGACAGACTCTACATGAAGAGTTCTATGATAGAACTCTACAAGCTATTCAGAGTTAGATAAAACTTCTATCTAACTTTGAATAACTTGTAGCCTATATTACGAATCAACAAGATGAACCTGAAGATTTTTTGGATGTAATGTCCTAAAGGTTGGCTAGGTATCTTTATATAATTGAGGCTTTAGCATTTTGAAGTTGAATACATCTCGACCCTCAAGTTATTCCAGTTTCAAATAAGGTTTTAGCTTGGCTTTCCAACTTTACGTTCTAAGTTCACGTGTTTTCAAATAAAACTTTACAATTCCGACCGTAGCATGGCAGAGACGACCCGAAAATTTTCCGGTCACAAAGTTGTACGTACTCTCAGTCCGCAGAGTTCTGCCTAAACGACCGGGTAAACTTTATTACTGTGGGTACCTAATTGTTTTATTAGACGGTCAAGTTTAAGAAATTCTTTCTGAAGACACATCAATGTGTAATATTTTATGATGGGAATGAAATAAGAAAACCTATGAATTACGATGACAGGGATACGTCTTTTTCCCCGATGGTTTAGTGATGAGCATCTTCGACCGCGAGCACGGGGCCATGGGTTCGATCCCCGGATCGGTTCAGTAAATACTATTGAAGTTTTTCTCTTAAAAATCTAAGTGAGCATCAGTCCAAGGTTTGGAAATTAGTGGTGATTTACCCCCATGCCTCAAAGAACACGTTAAGCCTTCAGTCCTGCGTCTGATGTCTTTCTGGTCGTGTCGAGCTGCCTTCCCATCGCACTAAGAGCGAATAACTTATTATTTGATGTATTGAATACATTCAGGTGGCGGTTATTGAATGATGAAAGCAGTTAATCTAAATTTCCAAAGTTGATATTCAATTGTAATTACGGCGTAATTAGGTCATTCAAAACTTGATGTACCTAAGTATTTAAGTTAGAACTTCTATATAAAAACCACTTTTCACGTAAATGTTTCCGTACATAATCGCTGACTTTGTAAAATATATTTTTCAGGGAAGTTGAAATCTATTAGTTACATTTTCTCGAAGGCTTTACGAATCCGCTGAATTTCCTCATAAACGATCGTGGGGTCAATATCTGGGTCAAGTTCACATGGGAAGGTCGAGTGGGAGTTTCCCTCTCTACTTAATAGAGTACCGAGGTATAAGTAAGTCCGATAAGATTAGTGCTGCGTTAGCATGGTATGAGTATATTTTAGTTTTAATAACTAGCCGCTTCGAGGAAAGAAGAACAATGAACAACGCTATTGCTGATTTACCTATATGCAAAGCAACCCGTTTGCAAAACAACAATTGTGATTTCTAACATTAAGCTGAACACCATACTATACCTATTTACCTATAGACTTGGTCGAAAGAGCTGGAGATCATAAGTTTGTTTGAGGCGAAAAAAGAGTAATCTTTTTAAGCTTCAAACTTATGATTTCCAGCTAGCTAGAAACAATACACTATACTTGTATAGGTCGGTTCATTTTTCTCACGGGCTTCACGCGGGCGAAGTCTCCTGCAAAATAAATTGAGGCAAAAATACAAAATTATAAAACGAAGGTTCCATTGCCAAAATAATCCGGCAAACGCCCAAAGTTTTACCTATTGTGAAACAGAAATATTTTCAGCAAAACAAACACGATTTCATTCAATTTAAATTCAGTTAAACTCTTGTATTGATTGCATTGGACGAAATCCAACATTTCAATATCGGCACGGAAGGATTGCTTAACGCAACGTTTCGCGACAACTTTGTTTTGTTCTGGCAATATTTTATACTGCGGACCACATCCGTTCCACATCGTATTTCTCTTGTATACAGAGAAAATGTTTATTTCTAATAAATGCTTTAACTAATTTAGTTTTGCTTTATTCGTTAGAATCATGAAACAACTAGGAGCCACAGGTTATTCAAGGAATTACCTATATATATGTACTTACTAGTGAGGTCAAAATAATGCCAACATAAGTATAGGTACCCGTAGTAATTTTTTTACAATCCAAGTTATTAGTTCCTACTATGTACCTATATTAGCCTCTTCGCACACGGCTCGTGAGCGTAATATGACAATTACGCCAACTACGATTCGCTGCAACACCGCTTCGTCTGCGGACATGTTTGTAAAAGTTCGTGCTCATACTGCTCTCGTAATACTTTACTATATATATAGCTGCTTGTGCTGATTGGCCACTGATTGATCACCTCTCCTGAACAATTTTGTATGAAACATTTTTTTTTCAATGACCATTCCGTATAGAAGGGAAAAATTCATTAAGAACAAAAATATGGAGAGAGCTGATGATTGAGGATTTCGAAGACGGGTGAAGAGCACGGGGAGGGTATCAAAGATAGGTGGGGGGTGCTCGACCAAATGTCATTTGAAATGTCATCCAACTGCCAGTGAACTGAAAAAAAATTCAAAATGGCGGATTCAAAATGGCCGCCATACGAATTTCGCCGATATCTCGGAAAGTATAAAAGATGGAAGAATGGTTTCTTGACAAGAAGTGATCAGGGCCCGAAGATCTATTTGATGGATAGAAAAAAAATTCAAAATGGCGGAATTTATTTTTCCATAGAAAATGTATGGCGAATATGGACTCGAGATAGAGGCGATTTTTTATAGGCGGGAAGACAGCACGCGGGCCACATGTGGCCCGCGCCCACACGCACCCTACTAGTTAATATATATATAGCTGCTCGTGCTGATTCACTGACTGACTGATTGATCACCTCTCCTGAACAATTTTGTATGAAAATTTTTTTTTTCAATTACCATTTCGTATAAAAGAGAAAAATTCATTCGGAGGAAAAATACGGAGAGAGCTGATGATTGAGGATTTCGGAGACAGATGAAGAGCACAGCCAAGGGTATCGGAGATAGGTGGGGGGTGCTCGACCAAATGTCATTTGAAATGTCATCCAATTGCCAGTGAGCTGAAAAAAAATTCAAAATGGCGGATTCAAAATGGCGGCCATTCGAATTTCGTCAATATCTCGGAAAGTATAAAAGGTGGAAGACCGGTTTCTTGACAAGAGATGATCAGGACCCGAAGGTCTATTTGATGAATAGAAAAAAAAATTCAAAATGGCGGAATTTATTTTTCCATAGAAAATGTATGGGGGAATGTTGAAGAGACTAACAGTTGGTAATTATGCAAGGTTGTGATGCGGTTTTTCGGAGAGTTACTAGAGAAAAATATGGAGAGAGCTGATGATTGAGGATTTCGGAGTCGGGTGAAGAGCACAGCCAGGGTATCGAAGATAGGTGGGGGGTGATCGACCAAATGTAACTCGAAACGACATCCAATTGGCAGTTAGCTGAAAAAAAATCAAAATGGCGGATTCAAGATGGCCGCCATACAAATTTCGTGTTGTTCTATCTCGGAAAGTATAAAAGATAAGAGAGTGATTTCTTTGCAAGACATAATTAGAATCTCAAGGTCTACGGGATGAATGAAAAAAATCAAAGAGGTTGAATTTATTTTTCCATGGAAAATGTGAATGCTACAATAAACAAGGCCTATGAAAAACTATGAAAAGTATGAGAAGAGATGATGGTCTACGATTTGGATGATGATTGAGGAGCACGGTCATGGATTTAAAGATAGTTAAGGGCTGTTTGAATAAAAAATACACTGAACCTCATATGAGGTTCAGTGTATTTTTTATTCAAACAGCCCTTAACTATCTTTAAATCCATGACCGTGCTCCGAGGTAGTTCTTTTAGCCCATTGCCAATCGGATTCCAATTGGCGATGGAGATGACGGCGATTCTTTTGTAGGTGAGAAGACAGCCCGCGGGCCACATGTGGCCCGCGCTCCCACGCGCCCTACTAGTTACTATATATATAGCTGCTTGTGCTGATTGGCCACTGATTGATCACCTCTCCTGAACAATTTTGTATGAAACATTTTTTTTTCAATGACCATTCCGTATAGAAGGGAAAAATTCATTAAGAACAAAAATATGGAGAGAGCTGATGATTGAGGATTTCGAAGACGGGTGAAGAGCACGGGGAGGGTATCGAAGATAGATGGGGGGTGCTCGACCAAATGTCATTTGAAATGTCATCCAATTGGCAGTAAGCTGAAAAAAAATTCAAAATGGCGGATTCAAAATGGCCGCCGTACGAATTTCGTCGATATCTCGGAAAGTATAAAAGATGGAAGAATGGTTTCTTGACAAGAACTGATCAGGACAAAAAGGTCTATTCGATGGCTAGAAAAAAAATCCAATATTGCGGAACTTTTTTTCCATAGAAAATGTATGGGAAATTTTTAAAGGATTTTTTAAGGGCGGGATGAAAGCACGCGGGCCACATGTGGCCCGCGCATCCACGCAACCTACTAGTTTATAGTATATTCAGACTTGCAGTTTAGTGACACCTATGAACAAAGTTGCTGATTCGCCAATTTTAAGTAGAGCATTCGTGCTTTGACGTCGAACATCGACCACAATTTAAGATTTCCTATAAAACACTGAATTTTATAATGACACTTCAGATCTAGACTCCGGCGTGGGTGCTCGCCCAAAGCTAGCCCTCTCCAGGGCTCAGCCGCTCTGTATCTCTGTATACTAGTTCTCTTTAAAATTATTCTTCTAACTCGTCTATTCTGTATATTTCCTGAAACCCACGTATATAACACGTACCTATATAGCGAGGATTACGCTATGCTTACGCTTACGAGCCGTGTGCGAAGGGCCTTAGATCCTCCACATGTACTAAGATTATGTTTATTTACGTTAAGTACTTTTGTGGAGGATACAATTAAGACTTTATCTATAATATCAATCTCTCTATTACAAGTAAGTTGTTTAACAAGTAAGTTGCCTAAATTCATCATGAATTTTTTTAATCCTACAATATTCTACAGTGCAACTTTGTCGCGCGGACAGATTTTATTATAGTTAAACATAAAATCAAACATCCACAATGGCGCCATATTTAGGTACCTACATCGCAGAACGGTGTTTACAAACTTTAACAAATTATTACGCTTAGCGTAAAACTGAAGATTATGACGAGAAACAAAGTACGTATTCTAGTATGTGATGGGTATAAAGTTTATTTTGATCTTTATTGTCTTCTTTGTTTAACTTTCACCCGCGGCTTCGTCCGCGATATTCTCTGATCTCCGTTTTCAGCTTCTTTGCTTTAATAATCACTGAGAGCAGAGCTTTCAATATGTTTCTTGTCAATGTTTCGTCAATAGGAATTCACGGCTAGCTATGCTAGATCACTGAGATGTCTTCTTTCATCTAGCACGTTGAGAGATATAGAGGTCTTGTATAGCTAGATGTAGAGATCAGTGTGCTAGATGAGAGAAGACATACATCCCAGCTACGAAGTCATGTTTGACCATTTATCAGATTAACCTTTTCAAATGAAGATTACATTATAACCAATATATCTAATAAATTTTAACATACACAAAGAGTACGTTTAACCATTTTTAGCTAGCTAGCTTCCTTTACTAAACTATAAGAAAATGACAAAATACGAGCTTAGCTATCCGGCACGTAGGTATAAGAAATTGCGTAATCTTCCATGAAAGTTTATTCATTAACAAAGTTTTTTTTCATACGTGATGCGTTTTGACTCATGAGTAATTTGTGGCTGACTGATGGCAAACAATTATGAAATCTGGAATGGGAGTTTGCGTTAAACTACGAGTAAGTATATTACACACGAATATGACACTGTTTAACGGCCCCGCACATTTCGTGGTTAACGTAATTAATCGGTGTGACCCATATTAAACATCACATTTAGGTATCTACTTTTATTCATACTTCACATACTTATAAGACATCTACTGGCGGCGAGGTTGGGGGTTTAAAAATTAAACCTCAGGCACGCAGAGCTCGAAGTAATGTGCATTTTTGGCAAAAGAAAATTTAAATTGTAAGTGTCGTAAGTAACGGTTTCTTTACACAATAAAAACATGTTCTGAAAGTGGTGTGAAGCTTACCAACCCTCACTTGCGCGCTGCTTCAGTGCAAACCCCTTCCCATTATGAAAAGAAATACTGGTTTAGTAGTTAATTTAAAGTACATGTGGACACTACTACGATCCTTGGAAAAATGCGAGTTGGCAGGCTTCATACAAGTTTGACAACAATATTGAAAACCTTCGCAGATAAGTTACTTACACTTCGGTGTTATCATTGACCTTTTGGTCAACTTAGTTGGTGTCCTTCAACATCAGCTAAGGTCAGTATAAAGTGTAGCGACAGAAACGGCAGCCAAGTGACATTACTACAATCAAAGATTTAAATCGCTAGATAAGCGCTAAGTCTACATTGCGCACATCGAAAACGTCCACAAACATGCTGAATGAGCGCTCTCAGCATGCTGTAGTGTGCGATTATGTGACAGAGAACGCGAGTGCAAATTCGTGTAAGAGCAAATGAGACGTCATTTCTTATGTCGCTGTGTGTGTAAGATGACAACGTGTTGCACGCAAGACAAAAACTTAAAGGTTTTTGAAGGCTTAGGGCTCATCTAGCTATTTAAATCTTTGACTACAATAATATCTTATTAGATGAAATGTTTGCCTTAATTGAAAAAAATAGTACAATCTTGTATACTGGGTCTAGTTTCATTTGTAAGAGGCATCGTGCTTTACAGAAAAAATATGGATAATTTATCTTAAACTATATAAGCATTTCAATATGAAATCACAGCGTAAAATATTTACAACAGTGTTTAATCAAATGAAAAATCCCAGTCACAGGTTTTCTTATGTAAAAAAAACCGGCCAAGTGCGAGTCGGACTCGCGCACCGAGGATTCCATACCATAAAAGAAGTAAAACATTGAAAGAATCACTTTTGTTCATGATTTTACGAGCATAATTTACATATAGGTACTTTTGTTGGCAAACCGCAAACCTAACTTTGTTTTCGGCGGATTATTGTTATTAGCAAAAAAAGTATAATAGTAAGAGGGTTGATTTTATTTTTCCTGTAAAATATACGTTACCTTCTATTGATCGTATTTATTTCAGATTTTTCGAATGGTAAACTTCGGAGATAAGGGGGGGGAACGGTATTTTTTTCGACAGTTTGCCCAATAAATCAAAAACCATCAAGCATAAAAATAAATAAAAATTGGTTTTAGAATATAAAAGTAACGCCCTTTCATATGATACCCCACTCAATATTGTTATCTCATTTTGAAATTTTGGCGACCCGGTTTTCCCCCTTTTTTAAATAAAAATAAAAACAATTTTCAAATTTTTACGATTGTTATAACGTCGCGTCATTATTATCTATAACTATTCTAAATTTCAGGTCGATAGCTTGAATAGTTACTGAAATAATCGAGTGTGACAGACGGACGGACGGACGGACGGACGGACGGACGGACGGACGGACGGACGGAGAAAGTCTCACCATAAGGGTTCCATTTTTACCAAATTGGTATGGAACCCTAAAAATAACAATCTACATGTAGGTACCAATTGTAGCAAATGCTACGCTACAAAAATGCTACGGTTTCAGTTGTGCTACGAAAAATAAAGCTTTATTCATAATCATACTTCCTTCCTACCCAAAACTTCCTTTTTTTGATCCAGTAGCTAGCATTTATATACCTTGTTTACTTCGGATTACTAGGCCCTAGTTTTGATTCCTCTGTTGGGTATTTTAACCTAAAATAGATACTTCAAGCTGTGCCCTGCGACTTTGTATGTGTCCCACAGGAGCCGATAGTTTAACGTTTAACTATCGGCTATCGATCTACATACGTAAGTATGTAGATCGGTTCAATAGTTTATTCCCTATACATAATTTTTTTTAGCTTAGTGTTTTATTCAATCTCTAGTCTCTACATAAGATTCCCTGGAATTTCATCGAGTACCATCAGGTCTGTATTGTATATAGTTTATTGTAAGTTAAGTATATTTCCTGGGATAGAAAAAATAATAATAACACACACGTATTTTACCCGATAACTACGTGTCTGTTTGTTAATCAATGTGTAGTTTGTTTTTAGCAAACAACTAATATTTGGTGAGCAAATAACACCGCCAGCGCCGCTGTTTGCATTGTGAATGTTACCTAAATACCTACTCGAAACAAGTCATGATACCTTTATCATGATAGTAGATACTTATATTGACAATTCATATATATTAATACTTTATGATATTTGTTCGCAAGATTTGTTAAGCCAGCTAGTATCTCTACTTTGTAATTAAAAAAATTTTAAACCGCAATATTTATTTTTTCACATGCACTAATCTTACAGGCCATGTTGGAAATATCCGACCTTTCCGCCACGTTCAGAAGGACGATAGATAAATCACCGATTTACCGAAAGGAAGCGACATGATTTCAAATCATCAATTCAAGTTCCGAAAATTTTTAATAGGCCTTAGTGGAGTAGCGTATTTCATCATTGGGAAATACTAAAAACGGATAAATACAGGGATAGCAAGGAATTGAGATGATAAATTACATACAAGTACTTGCGCACGTGTAATTTCCATTTACCCACCAATTTCCTAGTTATTTATCGAGCATATTATTTGTAAATTATTATTTCTTGAAACACAATTCTTGACAGCTAGGTACCTGTCTAAACACCTGTCTTGATAAGGGTGATTGCTGATTGCTAAAAGCAGTTATTATAAACCATGACCAACTGTTCTCATTTACCAGTTGCTTTCTTAAATGAGTAGAGAAAAGTGAAACGAATAAAAACCATGCTGTATTTTTACTTGTGTTCAACTTTTGTGTTGCTTTCGGCTTTTGTTGTGCTGAAAAAGATAAGACTTCGGCGACTGATATGCAAGAAAACAATATAATTTTGAAAAGTAGAAAATTACTTTCAACTAGAACATTGTACTTTCAACCTACAAAGTAACTTACTGGGCAGTTCTTCGTATATAGAATAGAAGACAAAAATTCTTTTTTGCCTTCTCCATGAGCCTTTTAAATCAGTGCTTAGATCTACCATAAATATTTTACAGGAATTTGTGACCAACTCAAGTAGTGTAAGCAACCCTCAAACATTGCTAGATTTCAGGTAGGTAGGTATTTTAAGAGTCCTGTGAACTACCATGTCTCCCATACAAACGTAATACCATAATCATTTGTAATTCGTGTATATTTCGATCATGTTGTGGTGTTATTCGGGTTCGTATAGTAATAATCTATGCTACTGGCCATATCTGGTTCTGAAATACTGTTAACAACAGTATTTCAGAACCAGATATTGTAAACGAATTGTAAACGAATTTAGTTTTGCTTATTTTTATGTCAAAGAGGACATGTTTTCTGCTTATTTCTTTTGTAATAAAAACAACACTATCTTACGTTGCATTAGTTCAGGAGCAGTTTTTATTGTCCAGCTAAAGAAAAACACCAGTTTTCATTCATTCATTGTTCTTATTCATAATTTTTGGTATTACGGAACTCGACCGAATTTATAAAAATTTTGATCAAAATTGATTATTATTTTATTTTAAAGAAATATTTCCGAACCAAATATGGCCAGGAGCATAGATTATTACTATATGAATCCGAATAACACCACAACATGATCGAAATATTCACGAATTACAAATGATTTGGTATTTCACATGAACGGAGACATCGTAGTTCACAGGCCTCTTAAGTAACGCCACGATATCTTGTTTTGTTACACTTATCAACTCATCATTTGTTATTAGACATAGATACTCGTAATAACAGTGACAACCAATGTGACAACCGCTTAAACAGAGCTTCGACGATAAGGCTTGTTTGCATTTACAGCATAAAGTGGCATAAACAAATCTTTACAATACATTGCAATGACTACTGTTGATAGCTGTTATAAAAGTAAGCTATAGCTCCAAAACTATCGCTTCGAAAGCGCATAACTCGTTAATTTATGCTGACTTAAAGCGCTGTGTTTAGACAAAAGCTAAATTCCACAAAAAACATTTTCATGTAAAATGTTGCCAAGAAGGAGCATAATATGGCTCACACTGTCAAAGGTTCTCAGATCTCATGTAGAGTAGAGCGCGTAGAGACTACGCCCCCTACTCTACAAGACCTAAATTAGGGCAACTCTACACTTTAGTCAAAATATATATGGCTTAATAGATATAGAGATAAAGAATACATAAATTTGCATTTTTCTCAGAAATGGTTACAATAATTTTTCTGAAATTAAATTTGATTTCTCTGTTATTCTGATATAGAAAGTTGCCCTTTTAGATTATCTTGTCTGTATTTTCTTGATTTTCACTAGATTATGTTTCCCCCGCCCAGCAAAGATTTCTTGTCTCTCGTTTTAAATCAGACAGTCACCACCGAGGCACTGTTCACCGAGCCTTAAATTATAAGTAAAGTCTAACATGTTTTCCTCTCTAAAAGCGACCCAAAATTGTGGTCCTGAAATGAATTTCTACCGACGCTACACCATACCGTAGTAACTTTGCAGCGCAATAGATATTTTCTATAACTACTTTAATCGGAAACGCCTTGGCTCATAAGTTGATCCTAATGAGTAAGTTGTGTCCAGGTGGCAATGGGCAGTTGGTTGACTTACTTCTGGTGGGGCGGCGACCCCGACGCGGCGAACCCGCACTCCGGCCTCTCGAGACGCGAGGTGTACGCCGTGCAGCAGTCCTGGGCCCCGGTCTACGCAGATTCTGTGGCCAATGGAACTGAACTGCTGAAAAGGTGATGAAATAGTAATAGGGGATATTAGTAGACTGATTATGAGAGTAGGGTGAAAACTTTGTATCGCGGAGTGCCCGGAGTGAGTTGTTGTTGAAGAGGGAGTGCAGAAAACTAAAATTATCTAGTGAGTGCTATCTGCACACTATTCAAAACTAGGCATCTAGTATTTATGCCTAAACTCATACTCCCGTAGCCGCTGCAATAGATATTATGACATATTTTCGATCTTCGCAGAAACCAGTCAATCACAGAAATAGAACGTATTTCAAAAAATTTACAAGAAATTCATATCCGATCTCTATAAATTAATCACGTGACTTCCGCACCGACTTCACATAGGTATATTTATTGAATTTAGTTTCATTTGAGCGATCGACAGCTTCTATGACGATCGCAATAAATGTCTTATGGCTATACTGGCGTAAATTACCTAATTTAAATAGGGTTTTTCTTCACATTCTATAGGTACTTACTTACTTCAATTTTTAATAATAATTGATATTAATTTTTCATTGTCTGTTACTTAAAGCTTTTTGTTGAAAATACCTTACGCTTTTTGCTACTTACAGGCTGTTCCGGGCGTATCCAGAAACGAAAGAGTTCTTCAAAATGGTGCGAAAATCCTCTGAAGACGAGTACGCGCAGAACCCGCAGTTTAAGGCGCACGTCATCAACCTGATGAGCTCCCTCAACGTCGCCGTCCACAACCTCAACCAGCCAGAAGTGGTGGCGGCCATGATGAACAAACTGGGAGAGTCGCACGGCAGGAGGAAAATACAAAGGGAACATTTTTATGTGAGTGCAAAGTGCCAAGTTTGTTACCAGTTCTTCTCGATGCAAACCTGCTTTCCGAACTTGGTGGTAGTGGTCCGAATTTCCATAAGAGCCTTTTAATTGGGCCTATTTGAAATATAAAGAATTTCCTTTTCGTATACAGTTATAATGAATTAAAAAAATGTCTAAATATATACAATGTTTGTTACCAAATTCCTCCGGACCGGACGGCTCGACCGATTGTTATGAAAATTTCTGTGTATGTTCGGCATCCCTAATGGCAAAGCAACGTTTGCAAGCCTAGCTAGTATTAAAATATAAAAATATACATTCGTAAATCGTAGCCGTATTAAAAAATTCCGAGAGAGAGTAGACGAATAGCGGGTGGCAACAAGATCTCATTTCAAACGAAATAATAATATAATACCCACAGCAAAAGAAAACGAAGGAATGATGAGAACGGTGCGTTCCCATCCACCTGCGACGTAATTACGAACGTGCGCTGGATATTTCGTTTTGTTTTAGGGATCCGTTGTAGAAATTTTACCGAGAGTTTTATAAACGTTTGGGTACAGTAACAATTGATTGAATTTTTAATTAAGTAATGTGCCATGGACTACTTTCAACCATTGATATAAGATTATAGGAGGCGCTTTGAACCGATCGTTATAGTATACCTACATCATCATCATCATCAACATTTTAGCCTGCGGACTTCCAACTGTTGGACATGTCTTTCCGAGCGCGCTCCACCACACCCTGTCCTCAGCCTTCCTCATCCAGCCCGTCAGTATACCTACATATAGTAGGTATATCTACTAATACCTATCCGTCTATGTATTCATATCCCTACCTTAAACCTAGATAAAAATAAATGTCCTGACTCATCTATCATTTTCATACTTTAAGGATGCGTAGGTACATACATTTTTTATATCGCCTAGCACACACTCTTGTTTTTGCAACTAAAAAGCTGAAACTTTAGAGTAGAGTTGTCCAAGCCGTATAATGTACATTGTATGTTGTACAGACAAGGAATGAAAAGGTTCGTCAATTTTCAAATTGATTCGTTTGCACTACTTAGTCGATTGTTTTAGTACGTTGACATAATAGACTCTAGCCTAAGTACTAGTAACTACAAGCAAAAATCGACACTAAGGGGACGAACCTTTTCATTCTTTAATATCTTCTCTTCTTCTACTATATAAAAATAAGTCGGGTTTTCCTTCCTGACGCTATAACTCCAGAACGCATGAACCGATTTCCACGGTTTTGCATTCTTTGGAAAGGTCTCGGGCTCCGTGAGGTTTATAGCAAAGAAAATTCAGGAAAAATTAAAAAAATAAAAAAATGTTACATAAAAAGAAACCATCTGGTGGCGAAACGGAGTTCGCCGGGTTTGCTAGTCATTGTATAGTTACTATGATATTATAGCAAGGCAAAGTTGGGACGCTCTGCATCTGTGATCTGACATGACAGGTCTTCCTAATACTTTCAACATCAGATGAACATCTTGGTCTTACGTTTAATTTTTTTTAATTATTATGTCCTATTCCTAACCACGGTATTTATAACTTATTAACAAATAATTATTCATTTTTTGTTGTTATTGCCCACAGGATTTAAAAGACGTATTGGTGAAGATGTTTATCGAGGTGCTAAACCTCGAAGATGCGACACTAGCGGCGTGGGGAAAGACTGTGGAGTTCCTGTACAAGCACATCTTCGAGACACTGAGCCAAGGCGACACGAGATAACCAAAGATAACCCAACCATCAACAAGTGGAAATCTTGAATGTTAATTAATGATTTACTCGTAAATAACAATTAGACACCAAATCGGCACTGGAAAGGACTGGAGGTCTTACCTACATATTATATAATCTCTTCAGCAGCGCTATTATATAGTCGTCCAGTACAAAATGTAAGAATGCTAAGCATTCGATAGGTTTGGGTCAATTTACGCCGCCGTGGAATGGAATGGAATCGACTTTTTACAACGAATTTGTACAAAGCATAATGAACTTTATGTCAATCTTATAACATACAAATTAAATAAGAGCAAAAAAGGTCGCGCGTCTTCCGGGGAATCCTCGCGCATTCTCGAGAATTCCCCTAGCTGCTGTCGGCGCCATCTGTGCAATCCGCAGGAAGTAGCGCGAACGGGTTGGGTCGGTCACAGCAGTGCTGCAGTGCCAAGCGTTCACGAAACAATTCGCTGGAATACTCGAGCATTTCAGCGAATTCTCGCGTCATTCATGAGGCGAAATTGACGCTTCCATACCATGCCATTCTGCCACATTGTAAATTGACCCTTATACGTTTTCGATTGCATGGCGAAACCGAAAATCGTTATCCAACAAGTCCCATTCGGCTACATTTGGTATTTTTTATATTTAAACCTGTATATTTTTGGTGGACCCTGTATTCCTACGTGGCAACGCATTACAATTTCGATCGAGAATGTATACTATGGTAAGTTCATTTAGGAATATAGTCACAGACACCACAAAGAATTTAGTACCCATACAATTTGTATACAATTTTGTGAATATATAGGTCTGTGGTGCTAATAGAACAACAGCTGAAATGTACTGCGTAGACACCACGTAGGCGCCTTTGCGCCGCACTGTAGCATCTTCGTAGCTACGAATAGACTACGGTCTACGACTTGAGAAACAATTAGTTGTTACCAACTCCGCTTTGGAAATTGGTGAAGTCGTGAAAATAAAGTCGTCAAATTGATGTTATTGTAATTGATTTGGTATATACTTATTACAGCTTGAAGTATTCATTCTATAAAGCCTATTTCGAATAATAAGTTGACAATTGATAGGTAAGTATAGGCACTTTCTGCATAATATTTTTACTTCACTAGGTAAGATAGTAGCCTATAGTACTTATTATTAATTATTATTACAAGTACATACGTATAGTAATATTATTAATATCTGGTTGACCGAGCTTCGCTCGGTAGTTTAACTACTGGATAATAGATGGCAGCAGAAGTGCTTCGCTCGGTAGTTTAACTACTGGCTAATAGATGGCAGCAGAAGTCATATTTTTATTATTTTTTTTGGTAAATTCGACATTTTCTAAAAATGAATCCTAGCTAGATCGATTTATCGCCCCCAAAACCCCCTGTATACTAAATTTCATGAAAATCGTTGAAGCCGTTGCCGAGATCCAGATTATATAGAAATCTTAATATATATAAATCTCGTGTCACAATGTTTGTCCTCAATGGACTCCTAAACCACTTAACCGATTATAATAAAATTCGCACACCATGTGCAGTTCGATCCAACTTGAGAGATAGGATAGTTTAAATCTCAATTTATCTATTTTTATAGGGTAAGGTGGGGCACAGTGTTACACGGGGTACAATGTTACAATGCACATATCTACGTCTCTGTCTTTTAGTTTTATGATGTTGGTATACACGTATGTTAAACTTACAAGCAGCAATGTTTTAACAGTTGTCTTCGCCACAGTCTGCACCGTGCTTAAATAATAACAAACAAAAATGGTTTTTATGTAAATAAACGACGAAAAAATATTTTCATAGTTTTTAATTTCTTTCCGGACTTATTGTATTTAGGTAAGTGATGGTAGTTTTCCTTTATTTAATGTTTATTTAGCTACATATTACCGTAAATTAGTTTGTTGTAAACATAACCTAAAATACGGTTTCGTATTTTTTCATTTGGTTTGCCTCTCCGGGGCACTGTGTTACGGGGCACTGTGTGACACTAACAGTCAGCCCCATTTACAATAATGTTTTTGTACTATTTCAAGGTATTAAAAGAAAATGGTGAGAAATCGTAAGAGTAAGACTGATTACGGTCTTCATAAAAAAAGATAGGTATGGCAGAAGCGATTTTGATGGTCGAAAGTGGTGTTAGTCTTCGGAAAGCTAAGCGATATGTTCAAAAAAAGAAAAACAGATGACAGACGTCAGACAGGTGTCTATACTTTCCCAAAGAATATTATTAAGAAGTTTAATACTTATTAAAAGTTAAACACTTCTTTTAATTTTGTTAGTTTTCTATTGTTTTATGTTGTAACATTGTACCCCTTACCCTGTAACAGACTACCCCAGATATGGGGCTCAGTGTTACAATCGTCTGATTTCATTAAAGTGCAATTTTAATTAAGTAGTTACTAATAATGTTAATATTTGAGTTATTTAAACTAAAGAGAGATTGTTAAAGTTTATTTCCTTGCCAAAAACTAGCTGATTAAAACAATAATTTTGTCACAATAGTCTAGTTTATTTTTTTTGTAACACTGTACCCCACCTTACCCTATCCCTAAGTAATGGCAAAACAACGTTTGCCGAGTCAGCTAGTATATATATATACAAGAATTGCTCGTTTAAAGGTATAGGATAATACTTCTAATCAAGCGACATAATATGATAAAAGGTAGCTAGGTTTATTTAGTTTAACGCGTGTAAATATATAATTAAGTACCTTGGTACCTACTCGTACCTGGCTATAGATATTTCAATCCACGAAGACGCGCCCCACTCTGTCAAAATCGCTTATGTTTCATTGGATTCGTATGGAGTTTGACAGAGTGGGGCGCGTCATCGTGGATTGTTCTATACTCGCCATCTTGTCAGTTGTCAGTAGATACCTAGACCTAGTATAGGTGCAGACTGCAAACAAGTAATTGGAAACAGTTATACACATTTTTGAAGCAAAAACATGTGTATAACTGTTTACAATTTACTTACAGCTATCAGTTAGATAATGATGTGCTATCGCTAAATATACTATTCGATATTTTAATTTTTAACTTTAACTTTAAATTTTATTAACTAAGTAATTAAATTAAAAATATATCGATTTCATACTCTGTTTGTCCTTAGCAGATACTTAGGTACTCGAAATTACAGCAACCCCAAATAAAGTAATAAAGCATCGCACATCAATAAAAAACCGGCCAA
Organism: Coenonympha glycerion; assembly: GCA_963855885.1. Lineage (NCBI taxonomy): Eukaryota > Metazoa > Arthropoda > Insecta > Lepidoptera > Nymphalidae > Coenonympha > Coenonympha glycerion. The sequence goes on from OY979639.1 coordinate 12,217,694, forward strand.
GTGCGAGTCAAACTGGTCTGTAACAGATGCGTTAGGTCGCGTCCGCCGTTACGCTGTACGCGGCCTATGGATGCTTACTATGGAAATGTACAAGTTTGGCCTCTCTGAAACGCCTGACGCGGCGCACGGACGGCGCGGGACCACGCTAGTACATTTCCATAGTACTTAAGCATTCATAGGCCGCGTAAAGTGTCACGTCAGAGTTCAGACGGACTACCGACTCGTAGTCACACCAGATTATCACACCAGTGTTACAAACAAGATTTTTTTTCTCTTTTGTCACACCAATGATTTTTCTACACCATTTATACCTAACTAGTGCTGTCCTAGTCAGTTAAATTAAAAACCTTGAAATTCCGAATATTTTTAATTTTTTATTTTACGCATGTATTTTTAGCGCAATGTTTCAAGGAAATGTCCTAATGATATTTCACCATTTAAAAGTTTTAGTTGGCAGGAAATGATAAAATTATCTTTATCAGTTTGGTCGATCCTTCTTTTTCTTTCGATATTAATTTCTTTTTGGTTGAATAATACTGTTAATAACTTAAGTATGGTTACGTCCCCCCCGATGGATTCCAATCTTGTCGCGATGGGGCGATGGGGGGGCTCAGTAGCCGTGGTTGGGCCCCACGGTGAAGCCAAAAGGAATCCAGGAGGGGACGCTCGGAGTGGGCCTGGAGATGGGCCCGCTCTGGATGCGTCCAAGAGGGGTGCGGGGGACAGAGTTTTCTGTCTCCTGCAGCCAGGAGGGGTCGCGGGAGGCGTGTCGGTGTGTCGTTGCCGCTCGCCCTATCTCCCGCGACCAAACGGTGGCGGAGCCAAAGATCAGATCCGCCGCGGGGTATGGGAGGTCGATGCCTGCGAAGTGCAGGAGCAAGCTTCGCAGGTATCGGCTTACCCGTGCCCACGGCTCCTGGGTGGCGGTCCCGGAGGGTCCGTCGCCTAACGAATAGGCGCCGAGGAGGTAAGGCCGGCTTAGGTGTTTCTGGCAGGCCTTGCTGTTGGAGGGGAGCTCCATGCTCCACCTCGTGGAGGGGCTGCTCAAGCGGCTGGGCACCGGCGGGTTCCCGGAGGTTTGCGCAAGCGTTCCCGTGTTCCCGTCATACGGTGCGAGGAGGAAACACCGTGGGGTTTAGCCGGTAAGAGTCCGGCATAACCCAGCCGCTCCCCCGGGCGACTGGGTATTCATGAGAATTCCCCACGATAAAAAAAAGTATGGTTACGTAATTTTTATTTACATGTTTATTTAATTGGGAATGCCAACATTCACAAACATTGTTGGTTCTGTGCCTTTGACCAAGTATATTCCAGTCGGCGATATACTGTTCATCATTTAGCCATTGTCGGGCCATGTATGCTATGAACTGTTTCATCTTTTCCCCGCTTAATTCATTACATTCTATTTTTATGTATTCCCATCCGTTTTTGACGAGTTCTAATGGAGTAAGGGTCAATTTATACTAGCGCAGAGTCGAAGCGCATCGAAGCGTCAAATTCTTTATAACTAAAGCGAAGCCGCACGAATGCGCGCGTATTCGCCAGAATTCGCTAGAATACGCGCGCAGTCTTTCACGTGTAGTAATAGGCATCACGATGGATTCAACACCGACGCAGGCCAATTTCCGACTGATGACGCGTAGGTTCGCTAGTGGGCGCACGAATACGCGAGAATGCGCGCGCACCAATCAGCGTTGGTCACGCGCAGACGCGCGAATTCCGAAGAATGCGCGCGTCTTTTTAAAAACTCAGAAGTAATGTAAGCGTTACGCTGTGGAGTTACGGTTGAATTTGTTATGTTCAGTTTTGGGTAGACGCTTCGATGCGCTTCGACTCTGCGCTAGTATAAATTGACCCTAAACGGCAATGCCGTACATAGTCCCACAATTCTTTTATGTATTTTACTTTTCAAACCAATTGATTTAGCTTTTCGCCATAAGCTCTGACAAATTATTAGAAAATGTGGGTACTGCACTAGCAATTATCGTATACATGGTGTGGAAAAATCAGTGGTGTGACAAAAGAGAAAAAAAATCCTGTTTGTAACACTGGTGTGATAATCTGGTGTGACTACGAGTCGGTAGTCTTCAGACGCAACCAACGCGCGTCGGTTACACAGACCACCGCCTTCTAGGTCGCGTCCGACGTAACGCTGTACGCGGCCTTAATGCTTACTATGGAAATTGGAAATGTACTTGTCGATCGTGCTTCGCATCATCTACAGAAATCAAATCAATAAATTCGATATCGTTTGGCTGTGACAACGCTAGCAAGAAAAAATTTTCGCTCCCCCAGCTGAAAACGTTTTTGGAGGATATCTCGAAAACTACTACTCGGTGGACAAATTTATAATTTCGGGGACAATTACAGGGCTTAATGTACTAAATATCTGCATACTTAAAAGTAAGAAATTCGACAAAATTCCGCTGGGGGAACGCACACGCATCAGGCGTATCAAACCGGTGGCCTGTAAAAGACGCGTTAAATCGTCCGTTGTTGCTTAATTGCAATATTTTCAAAATTATCCATAGGTACAGTAAGTCTGACTAATAATTGAACATGCTATAAGTCACAGTATAGTGAAAATCTGTAAGGTCTCTCTACTTAATAATTATAAGTAGGTACTACTAACGGTAGCGATTCTGTTTTAAAATATTTTAATTTAGCGTGTGAATTTATCCCTTTCACAAAGTCACTGAGGAATAGAATGGAGAACACCAGTATATTTAAATATAGTTCTTTTTTTCCAAACTTCACAATAATATACATCTAGAGAACAGAACCGCTACCAAAAGCACTAATAATAATTATAATCTAAAGGAAATGGAAAATGGAAAGTAGGTGATAAATAAAACGCCCTTTTATATAATTTTTTTATTTTTTTTTACAATTATTCAGATAACATACATATCAAACCAGCCGAAGTATGGCTAAACCCATTTATTATCTAAACTTATGAACAATACAAGAAATTGATACATCTCAAATTCACCTTATTTTAAATATATATAGATATATTATATATGCATCCACTCTACATATAATCTACAACCTACTTATTCATAATCTAATTTTTGCATAAATTCAAAGTAAATATGCCCAAAAGAAATATTGTTGAACTATGAATATACATATAACTTTTTGGCAATTAATTGAGTATCATTTCTGTGCATAGCAAAATTAATTTTTCTTTAACATGTAACTTAGATCTTATTCATAAAGAGGCCACAAATATAACAGCGTTTCTGTCGTCAGTTCGATTATATAGGGACTTTTGTTAAACATTATTGCCTATACTATAAACATTACTCTTATGAAATGTAAGAAAAATATCCTTACACGATAACTGAATTAGTCTAGCAGTGCTGTGCAAAGAGTCGAGGGCTGCCGCGTACCTACCGCGTACGTGGAGCCGCAGCGAGCAGCGGTGCGCACGGGCACGCGACCGCACGCGGCTGCGTACCGCTGCACGCTGCGGCGCCCCCTTGTGCGTACACATTGCGCTAAGTACCGCGGGACGATACTACACTTACATATACGTTACAATACAACACTTCACATAATGATCAAAACAACTATTTGTCATCTACATAAAACTTTCTCCAAATGTTTATATTAAAATATGTCTACTTAATGTAACTTCTAATTAGTTACAGCCAACTTTACAAATAATTGATACATTAGACTCTCAAATAGATCTCTACTAACTATTATTAATGGTAAAAAATAAAGAATAAAATACTTCTAAACATTGCATTTCAATCACATAAGGTTTAGTTTAATTATACAATAATAACATCTTTTTAAAACCCGAACATAATAAGTATTACGAGAACGTTGATATCGTTGAGTTCTGGAATGGAAAATAGCACACTTAAATTCACTAACTGTTACACTTACATAATAATTATTGTTCTCCTGTTTTGTTTTGTAAAATACATTGCTTTAGTTAGGTAGTTTCAGAAAATAACAATAAAAATATATAAACTATACGATACGCCGATACAATTAATGATATATGCCTTAAAATAACTTAAAAGGAAGGTTAATACAGGTGGGTGTACCAAATAACAGTGCAGTGCGTTTGGTAAGTACGGGAGAGCGATAAATAGTTGATTACACGTGAGGTTACTGAACGAGGTAATATAGATTAAAGGATATCAATATGAGACCGTCGCGGGCGCTTGCTGCTCTTATTTGGTACGGGAGCGTGCGACGCGCGCGCAGCGTGGCTCGCGCTAACAAGCGCCGTAAAGACAAGGCACAGGGGGCGGTCCAACGAACCTCCGCGAGCCAACCTGTTAGGGTTAGTACAGGTTTTTGTACGAATTTCGAGCCGACTCTCATCGCACCATCGAATCGAATTTCGTTTTACATTTAAAAACAGGGCCATCTATCGACAGTCTCTCACATGCGGAATTCGATTCGTTTTAAAACGGCCCTGTTTTTATCTATGGACAGTCTCTCACATGCGGAATTAGATTCGTTTGCGAGTTGACCCGAAATTCGTGCAAAACCCGTACTAGCCCCTATGCGCGCGCCTTCACACCATAAGGCGCATCGACGACTACCATCTCAAACACATAATCGCTATACACGTCAAGAGACTGAGAATATTATACGAGTTTCAAATAAATGCCGAAACAGATACAAAAGAACTTAAGGAACACTACAGAAGCAATCTAATTGCGAACACATTTGTACTACATAAAAAATTAATACACAACCCTTTGCGCGAAAAGACTGAAAAGTTCAACTTTTTTGACACAATGAAACAGGTAACACTTATAGTGAAACGTGGGAGATTTTTTTCTCAAACGCGTCCACAATAGACACGGCAGCGAAATCTCAATTGATTCGACGATATTTTATAATAATATAACTTTAAAGTACCTGTTTCATCACCAGTTAATACTACTACATCTTTAGAATTAAATTTTCTCATCACAGAGACTTTTACACAGAAAAAAATCTTTTACAATATTAATCATTATTTATAAGTCTATTGATATCATTATGCCAGAAGTGTCTGCCTATTTAAATACGAGTCAAAATACAAGCGTTGAGGAGAATTTTTCATATATTATTGCTGTAATGAGACGAGACAGCTTAAATCTATACTAACCACTTATCGATACGTAACCTTATCGATTATTATTTTTACTTCAATATTGTTACAATGTATTTTATTTTATTACGTTACTGAGACATAATTTAATATCTAGATTGTACTTTAACTCAAAGGTGGTACCGAAAAATATATTTTATTATAAAAAACAACGCCAATCGCATTTATTACTTTAGAGAGAAAATCGAACACTACAATACTAAAAGGCAATTAATTAAGTTCTTTCATTATTATGATAACTTAAGCATTTTATTATTATATCAAAACCTAACACAATCACGGGACAACGGATATGAATACAACGAAACGATTCGAAATGTTACTCGATATGCAACGTTAAGATCAAACTCTAGCCTTCATACGGACCAAACAACAACTTCTTCGGGTCACCTCACAGAGTACGAGATTTAACATTCAAAATTTTTGGCATGCATATAGATAAAATCGGATCTAAACATTCTGTTAAACTTAACGTTTACAAAAAGTTTAGTCTTAAATAAGAAATCTACTAGCTAGTTTTAGATTAAAGATCACAATTTATTTTATTATTGGAACAGACACGACCCGAAGATTTTATGAAGGCTAAAGAAAAATTTTTTGCAAATGGACATCGGTGGTAATGATACTTACAAAAAAATTGTCAGTCTCTACATACATATAACGATGTTATGTAACAAAGACCTTATGTACACTAAGGTATATCGTTTTTGTTGGGGAGACCTCGAAATACAAAATGGTGGGCTCAATTTAACTAGTTATTTTGTTCTTTTTATTTTGTCACACGAGTGTCAGTGGTCTTTTTTTAAATCCCGTATACCTAAAACGTATTACACGATACGCTACTAAGTAATAAAAATACGCAAAGCGGTATGTCTCGTCACATACAAACGCGTCGATGGCAGTAGGAAACCTCTAATAAAATAAATATTCTCATCCGACTCACTGGATAATATTAAAAATATTTTATTTTTCTTAATCACAGCTATCAGTCTGTCAAAATTTAAATTAAGTATTTTAAGTATATATTTTTTCAGAATTGTATTTAGTCGTCCCTCACTTACATAGGTTATTCAAGTACAATCAAGGTACAAAAGTGACTAATGCAAGACCGCAGAGTATTGGTTTGACGCGAATACGAGAGGTTGTACGACTTACGGAACATGGAAATTTGGTCTTTGACGGCATTCTTATCATAATAAGTTCACGCATGTGCATGCGCACGAGTCCCTTTAGGCTACGTTCAGATGACAAGCGTTCAACGTGCGTTGAACGCGCGCTAAATTTTGTTACAGTGTTCACATGACACGCGTTGGTCAGGCATTGAACGCGCGTTGCCGCGGCTGCCATGGTTCAGTAGAGTTCTTGCATTTGCCGAAGATGGACGTAGAAACAGTTTTAACGGTGATTTTATACCGACGGCAGAAACGACGCGACAGAAAACGGAGATATTGGGTCCACCCAATTTTGTCACATAGGCTGACTGAAAGCCAGTACATAATTTTGTACCCTAAATTAAGGCAATTCGTCTCTTTAAGTTCCTATCTGAATAATCGCTACTTGTCATATCCCATATCGCAGGACGTTTCTCTACTTCATCTATAAATAATTCCGTATTAAAAGCTTCGGTTTCCAATTCGAATAACTTCTAATACGGTTGAACCCTAAAATACGTCAATCCGCGTCGAAAGCGCGCGCTCAACTGAACGGTAACATAGAAATCCAATGATCTCAAAGCGCGCGTTAACGCGCGCTGACAACAGTCGAGCGCTAGCGCAGCGTTCAACGCGCGCTTTGTTAAAACGCGCGTTAGCATGTGTACGGCCTGAATAAAATGTATGTAGTTGTAAACGCGCGTTATCACAACGCGCGTTAAGCGCTTGTCATCTGAACGTAGCCTAAACTGAACGGACGCTCGGTCAAGAATCAAGACTATGCGTACGAAACGCGTGTACTACTACTGTAAAGTACTTTTAAATTAGTTGCAAATTGACACACTGTTTTAGTTAGTGCACGCTTTAACCTCTTCGCACACGGCCCGTAAGCGTAAGCGTATTGTCATGACGCTACGCTTATCAATATTATGACAATTACGCCTCCAACGATTCATTGCAACACCGCTTCGTCTGCGGACAAGTTTGAACATATTCGTGTTCGTACTGCTCTCGTCGTACGCGCGAATTAGCTTCGCTCACGAGCCGTGTGCGAAGGGCGTTAGTTCGCGATGCGGGCTTCCTAAAGCTCATGCGTACGAACTCGTGCGCATGCATGCATATTATACGTATATCAATCAAGAACGGTGCGTCGAGACCGGGTCAGTTCTCTTATTACATGAAAACATTGAATATAAACGATTTTTTTATAACACACAGGTACAACAGAGATCTAAATAAAAAAAAAGAATAATACGAGTAATAACTAGTGTCAATATTATTTAAGGATATGAAAATCAATTATGCTCGATAACAAAAAGCTCGTTTAAAGCGATGTTCGAATGCGAGGAGACTAGAGAAAGTGGGTCGTCTTGTGAGTTAGCGAGCAGTACTGGAGTCTACTGCATCAATTAGCTGTTTGGTGGGAGAGGGTTGGCCTTAACACATAATATACAAATACGCTAGATAGATAGGGCGTAAGCTGTGACGCAGCCGCTACAAGTTTACAACACAGCACAAGATGATAAGCCGTAATGTATGCTACGGACGCAACTAGACATTATCTATTATAGTATCTGCCTCAGACAAGGCATCCCTAGTACGAATTCTCAGTTTTCGAAATCAAAATTCGATGTTGAGCGCTTTTAGCGAATCTTGAAGATTGATAAAGAACCAAGGGACTCAATTTATTTATGAGAAATTATTTGCAAAGAGCTATCAAAGATTTTAAATACATCTGTACCAGTTTAGCCTGACGCCTGTTTGCGCTGTAGCATACATGAGCTTCCGTAGCTCGAAATCGCTTGCGACTTACGCTTAGCTCACGCCAATAGCGCATAAAAGTAGATATTGGTGACGTAATATCTAATACCATTGGGCAAATATAATTGGAATGCACAGGCGGAGAGCACATGACGTTATCGACTCAACTATTTCATTGACTTTTTAAAATCAAACGGTAAAACTGGGAGCAGTGGGTTTAGATGCTTATAATATCTTCTTAAAAATTATTTGAATCTCATACCATAAATGCATTGCCACTAAATATTTCTGTTTTTATGATTTTTGTAATTAATAGCTAAGATAAATATAGGATATTTATTCCAGTTGATATAAAAAATTCATAATTAAGACTGAGCAGATTGTGTACATATAGTGAGTCTGTCGTATGCTCTCCAACTAAGGCGTGCCATGGGAACGCGAGGTGAACGAAGCACTGGGCACTGGCATTGGGCAGTGGGCACACCCCGACCTGTAACAGCACGGGCACTGGCCTGTGACGTCATGGGCACGTCATGGGCACTGCCACACTCGCTACAACTGACGAGCAACGCTCCGCTGCTGATTCCTGTTCACTTACTGATCTATAATAACATTACATATAGCAGTTAAAAATATTCTCAGCGATCACATTCATTTAAATTATCAAATAGAGAATTTAGCTTACTTCAACACTTTAATCAATGGCCCTCTGTTTACACGTAAAGTCACTCAGTACATTATTATTTTGTATTAGTCAGTTGTTTGTGTTAGTCGAGAACACCCTTTTTTTGTCTTACAGCTATATACCAATAATACAAAAATCCTTCACTATAATTAAGGTAAATTTTAGATATTTAAACACTAAAATGTAAAATATGAAACATCCTAAATAAACTCTGATATTCCAATTTTAGGCATTAGCTCAATTAAATATATTCTCGAGTGACTATGACAAAAGAGAAATAAATGCAATATAATAATACTACCCAACCATACCCTTGTAACGTGAGTTTCCAAGCTGCTCGGGCCGCCTAGCGCTTACCCCTTACCCCTTACTACCCCTATACCCCTACCGCTACGCTACGTCAAAGCCTTCGTTAGTATATTTGGTATTATCTCTTATCGCACCACGAAACAGGACTAGAGGGAGATTGCCTCTCGTGCCGACGCCGATCTGTCGCGAACCACTAAATAAGGAAGACTAGTTTCTTTGTAGATATCACCGAATACGCTCTATTGTTAGGACGTCGACGTACAAGAATACATATAAACAAACATAAGCAAAGCTTCAAAACCTTATCGAATTAAAAAGACCCTCCTGAATATTGTACACATCACAATGCTACGATAGCGTAAAGCTAACCATTACTTTACGTCACTATTTCTTTTCGTAAATGGAAAGATGAGTTGTCTTTTGAGTATACACCGCCGTAAAGCGCAATGGACGTTTAGTGAGAGATAGAAAACATGTGACTTCGTATATATTTGGTCCCTATACGAGTGTGCTGCTGCAAATAAACGATTCAAGCATGAGATCGCATCAAAATGCGTCGTTGAAACCGTTGCGGACACCGGACCGTTGTAAATAATGTATCGAATACCAGATATTCATGTAAATCAGACTATCTCAATGAAATTTGAACTCTTTCAGGATCGAAAACGGTCGGCATCGCTTATCTAATGAGTGATGATACAAAAACACAGGAACTTTTACTTGCTACCTGAGATACAAAAGTACGTTTAGTTTGTAACACGATGAAATACCTAACAGAATGGTCCATTTGGTTGAAGATCATTAATAGCTAGTAATAATGTGATTGGCGAACATAATTTTTAAAATTGCATCCGCTCGCCAACGAAGATAAAAATTAAAAAGAAAATTAACAACAATAATAATAATATGAGCAAACTATTTGAAATACTTGAGCTAAAATATAAAACCAGAGCAGCTTGGAGAGAACCGGCCCCGGTGGCCGATTTAATAAATGGCTCCTATTTGTACGATCAATAGTTTTGTTGTGATGACAGAGATCCACACAGATTAGGTATCTAAGAATATAATATATGTATAAATATTTTTGTGGTCGTTAATGGCAATGAGACATCGACTTTGGCATACAAGTAATATCCGGCCGAAGATTTTCGTTGTACGAACGTTCCGGTTGAAGACTCAGACTAAGATGATAGCTTCGACTAGCATTAAAAATCGAATGGGGCACAGAGATTTTTGTACTGAAGGTGGCCATCTTCAGACCCCAACGCTAAGACCGTAACTCGAAATACGTTTCGAGTTGTGAAAAACTCGATCGGACATCACATACAAGTATTACGGAACATAGTAGAACACTCGATGTGCGGCCCGCGCGAAACCCTCACTATACATCCGACGGATCCTACTCCAACTAAATAAACAATATCAATATTAAGTGACACGTTAATTCGGGTAAACTTCATGAAAACCAAATAAATAGATAAAAATATTTACACGTAAGAATATATATAAATATAATATATAAAATGTTGATTGATGAAATAACACTTACAATAAAAAGTAAAACATAGCTAAGCTCATTAATGATTACACGTGGCGAGGGCGCGCTCGCAGCCTTGTATTGTCTACGCCTGGCGCGGCGTGCGCCTAGATGCGCGTGCGCCTACCGCACAATCCATTCAAATTATCACTTCCGAGGAAACTATTCAACCTGCCATCGATTACGGTAACGTACCACAGTTCATTGAGGCACAATCATTGGTTTTTTATTAATTGCTTTTATTTTTTTTTAGTTTTTTTTTTTATTTTTTTTTTTAGTTTTTTTTTTTATTTTTTTTCTTACATTTACATCTATGATAATAATAATTATAATTACTTTTAGGTACGTAAATTTATTCTAGATAACAGAAACGAGTCACGAAAAAATGTTAGAAGTGAAAGCGTGAAGCGTATTAAAATCTTTTAAAGAATATAATTTCACAATATATACATATTACTGTATAAGGTGTAAGATATAAATATACAACAACATAATAAGTATAACACAGACTAAATTGCACGTGGCGCAATTGTGTGCAGGAAATATACAGTCCTTGAACCGAGAGGAGATTCAGTTAGTGCGACGCGATCGCCGCTCACAACCTACCGGCGCGGCGCGGCGCGCGCGGCCCCCCTAGCGCAGCCCGCGCACTCGCAACTCGACTTCGAGCACCGAACTTGTTATATGTACAATTCTTTTACAATAAGATTAAACTGTCATTCACATTCTAGTCGCTTTTCTTCCAGACAGCCCTATTCTAGACAGCCCTATCTATACTTATAATAAAACTGTAAAGGGTCGAATTCTGTACATTGAAGATATTTTGAAAATTTTTGTTGGAGGACACTATTTAGTCGATACTGAAGCCAAAACTGTAATTTGTTTAATTTTTGTCTGTCTGTCTGTCTGTCTGTCTGTCTGTCTGTCTGTCTGTCTGTTTCACGACCGGGCATCACGGCTAATCCGCTGGATGGATTTAAATGAAACTTGACATGATTATAGTTCATACCCCGAGGTAGGACATAGGATACTTTTTGTCCCGAAATTAATCATGGTTTCCCTGGAAGACGGCATCAAAGTCCAAACGTTTTTTAGTTATAATTCATTAACGCGTTGTCCGATTCCATTCATTCTTTTTTTTGTTAGAAAGGAGGTTCCTTAAAGATTATTCCATACAAATCTTATCATCATCACTTTTTTAGTTCAGAAATTACAGACATCAGAACCTTTAAGTTCAAGTAGGTAGGTGCCTTGAAACTCGGAATTCACAAAGAACCTAGGGCTAGCACGTAGGGCTCAAGTAAGACTGGAGTACCCTTACAGCCGTAAATAAATAGGCTTAGCAGGAGATTTTGTATGGTTTAAAATTTTTCACTTTTAGGGTATTTATGTGGAACTTGAATGTAAAACTCTGAGATAGGTACTACCGAATTTTTTTAAATAAAAATTAACTGTCATGTTATTTACTGTTTCCTGACTTTATATTAAGATGGCACTGTTAAGACATGAACAGATTTAAACTTTATCATCCGCAATATGGAAAGGGTAAGATAATGGGTCACAAATATTTTTCACTCTTAGGTCTTATCGATCCTAACCGACTGACTGTCATCTAAGGTCTTTTTATACGTAAGGAAATATATAGCCGGTCCATTCTGATGTTTTGGATTGTATTGAGATGAAGCAAAGATTTTTAAAAGACTCTTATATTATGTTGGGCTGGGGAATATTGTTAGTAGAGTAATTTATCCCAGTGGTACCTACCCGGCCGAACTCTGAAAGAAGAGTTCTACCACCAGTACAACTTTTCACATGGTTTAATAATTTTTGACATATTTCGTGGTTTCAGAATAAAAATCACAATGAAAAGGACGATTTTAACTGTCGATATTTCGACACATTGGTACAAGTCGTGGTCACGTAGTGACCACGACCTGTGCCACTGGGTCGAAATATCGACAGTTAAAATTGTCCTTTTGATCTTTCAACTACGTATTAATGAAACTTTATATTATTATTAAAAAAAGGAGTTTTCAAAATCACCACAAGATAACCCGTGCAAAGTAAGAACAGGTTTCTGTACAACATCACACCAGAATCCCGCGAAAAATCAAGGAATTCCAGTAGGAAGGTATATTATGTAAAAATATCGTAATTCACGCGGGCGGAGCCGCGGGCAACAGCTAGTTCTTATTCTAAACGGATTGTATATGTTACACTAAAAAGATCGAAAAAGATAGCTCACAATGAGTTGTGGTCACTGAAAAACATCTACATAGCGTATGTTATGGCTCTATTGTGCCAATCACAGACCACATAGCTATGGGGTATATTCATGGGGTAAATGTCATGTTACACGACCATCAATGCATAACATCAATGAATAGAAGTGCATATACACTGAACGGATCTTGTAGCACGAACAAGGGGAGTATTATAGCTGCGCATACGATACAATACGTTATAAATGACTGCGCATGTAGGGTTGTACATTTAGAACCGCGCCGTTTACTCACGTATATTTGTTTCGATACTCGTGTCGAGTTGTGGGTGCACAAAGATGTTACTAGGGGTACGTAAATGTGCCGACAATACACTAATAAAGGCTTACTGGTTTAAGATTTAATTTGACTAATTTGACTCTGATAGTTTAGAATAAAATCACTTCATAAGAGCATCAGCTATCCAACATAAAATGCGGTAGCGCTTTGGAATAACTATCCAGTAGTAATTCCAAAGTTGGGAGGTTAGCGGTCAAATTCTGTATCCCAAGCTTTTACAGTGTATTGACATTACAAGTAACTCGTAAGGCCTAGCAACTCGCCGCCATGCCGCTAACCTAACGGCACCATCACACCAAGCTATCACACATCAAACAGGCTACTGAAGACTAAGACTATGAAATTGTCTCTTTCGGCTATGTATATTATAATAACGATGTGTGAATCGCCCGAACGTGAGGAGTGCCTTTACACCACTACACCACAACGCCTATATTACGTCTCATTATAATAACATACTCATTACTTAAGTACTGTTTACATTTAACTGACTAAAAAACTTCAAGGCATGACTTCTTTCGTCTTTATTCTATGGACAACATACTTCTACAGGGCACTGGATCCTTATACTTTCGGTTACTCGGCTCGTCTAAAATTTCGTAAAAAATGGAAAATCTTTATAAAAATTAACTCTTGAACTTTATTGCTGTAATAAATTCATATTTACGAACAGACTACTGCGTATGAGGCAACATCGAACGGTGCAGACCTGGACAGAGCGGCACCGGACAATTGAAAGTATTATCCCGAACGATTGAAAAAAACACCCTTAATACCCGTTCGCAGAAGCTTGGCCGATGACTTCCCTTCCCACTTTTACGACCACAACCCGCGCTCGTCCGTTATCAGACGAATGGCAGGCAGTAGTACGAAGTGGGAAGGAAAGTCATCGGCAAAGCTTCTGCGAACGGATTATACTTGAATTTGAGCGAGACAACAATAGAATTGACATCGGCCCGTTCGAGAGGTAGATCGCGTAACCGCCGTTCGTCGCTTCAATACGATCGTCGCAACCATTCCTCACAATAGGGACTGTACACTTAATGACGTAATATCACGGTTTAAAAATGTCAAGAGCGCAACCCACCCGTACCGTCGGTCATTATAAAACTAATTTAAGTAAAGAAATTAATTTAACCTACGTGCTAATAAATATAATCAACAAAAAGTAGCATAAAATATTAATTCCATGAATTCATACATAATAATATTATAATTAATTAATCAATGTGTAACGTAATTAATGAACAGTCCCACAATTTATGAAACAATTCAGTTGTTAAAGTAAAAGCATGCATTGAGAGCAGAATTGTTTTTTTTTGTCTCTCTTTTTCTTAGAGTAAACTGCAATGAATCTTAAGAGAAGTATTCCTTATCTAATAAGAACGCGACCAATTCGATTAGTAGGCTGATATTGACTCCAACCAATTACGATTGACACGACTCTCAGTAGGAACCAATCGTGAGACTTTTGCGATTTAAGTAATTTGTGAAGTTGGTACCATTCTCGAAAAGTAATATTTGGTAAGAAACGGTGGATTCTATTCTTTTTCGCTTCACTGGTCAACTAAATACTAGTTTTTCAGCATGGTGGTTGTTGTAGCATGCCTGTACTAAAAGGTTTATGAGTACAGTCCATTTCAAACTTCATGAATCCTCCGAGAGGACCGTAAAGTTTGAAAACCTAGATGAAGAATGATTCGCAACGATCGCCAAGTGTTAATCAATAAGTTACGAGCCCTGAGAGCAGGCGCACTATTGTTGCGAACTCGTGACGTCACACGAATGATATAGGAACATCAGATCAATAACCCGTACCGACAACTAATTTCAAAAAACAATAAATTTGGAAGATATGTCTAATCAGAGATGCGATCAATTTTGTCCCAAATACAAGTGTCATATCATATCTTTGATACTCATTCTTTGGCACCTTACATTATAAGTCATTCGACAATGTCCACGGCAGGCCTCGTGAGACGAAACCGTCGGTTTTCCGCATTGCATATACCGAGCCTTTATTAATACTATTCAAAATTTTATAGTAAAAATATCTTTAGACAAATATATCATAAACTGGTCACGCTAGAACTATAGTCCGTGATACTTTTTAGTTACAAGCTGTATTTTTTTTTCATTTTTTTTGTTTTGTTTTAAAGGCGATGAAGAATATGCAAACAGATAGGAGGTGGCTTCGAAAAACCGTCGAATCGGTCCTACTATTAGGTGATCGATACATGTATACGGTAATGAGAAATGCTAATATTGTTACTAATTGAACACATCATACATCGACACATTTAAACACTATATCTACGGTTTCAAGCGGTCGAAGAACTCAGACGCACGACACGTTCAACATCGCAATCACCAACTTATCGCAGTAATTTGTGAAGTAATCGAGCGCGCGGCTCGACAAGGTACAGCGATCACTTACACCTAACTTAGCACTAAATCGTAATGTAATTAAAAAGATCACTGGAAGATGCTCAAAATACACAATGTACATTATTATAGTCGACTGCTCGCCGCGAGCGATCGCTGGGCTCGCCCGCGCTCGGCTCGGCTCGCCCGCGCTCGGCACGGCTCGCCTGCGCTCGTCGCGGCGGCGCGCGGCGCGGTAGGTGCGTGTGCGATCTCTTCGCCTCTACTAGCTATTAGCTAAACCATTACATATTGGTACTGATATATTTTGGCAGAGTATCTCTGTGGCACACCATCAATAAATTAAATAGTAAATAAAAATGTAAATAAACTTTGATAGTAACGAACATTTGCAAGTGCGATCGTTGCCGTAATATGTCAATATACGCTTACCGTACCTACGAGCTACGACGACTTAGAGTACGCTTACAGCTACGATGATGTAATACCGAGAGACTACGACTACAAGTATATTATTAACAGAATATCTAAAGCATATGTCACTTTGAATAACGTTTAAATTGAGCCTATAGAAAATACCACAAATCTTTTATTAAATAGATATTGATATGGCTAAATTTAAGTTAGAACTTTATCCTTACCTATACACAAAAGTGTAATATTTAAATTACGGTCAATTATAGTACTTTTATAACACTTCTCACAAATGTATGTAATATAAAATGATAAAACAATTTTCAATTTAATATATTAGGTTACCCTTACATTATAATCGTATAATCTAGATAATCGTTTCATATATTAAACATAAAGTGGCACTTGAATCACAAATACTGGAAAAAATTTGGGGAAACGTTAGCATCGACGGAGCTCGGCCGCCGGAGCGCACCGGGCCGGCGCGGCGCACGACCGGCGCGGCACCAGTCCGGCCCGGCCCGGCGCCGGCCCGCCCGGCAAGACCTACTCCTTCCCTCAGACTATACGGCTTAAAGGAATTTATCTCTACAAGAATGCACTTCAATCTCATCCATTTCGATTTTTGTTATCCTCATTAAAATTACGAACTAATAATAATAATAACTTCGATAACCGGGCGAAATGCACTTAATTTTTTATTAATTATTATTGCTGAATAAAATATCACTACTACAAAACGAAGGCTCATCGCGTGTGAGAATTTAAAATAAATATTTAATATTAATAATAATGTAATAATAATATTAAAAATAAATACGTTAAGGCGTATGCGACAAAACCACGAATATAAAAAAAAAAACACGAAAGAAACTCGGAACGCAACAGCTCGCCGGGCGAAACAGCAACAGCCCGCGAGCGCAACAAAATAAATACACGCTAAAGTAAGGCCACGGGGCGAGTGACTGAGGTAGCCCGCGACGCAACTACTACTCTATCCGATAGCTTACGTTATTTGGTAGTCGACGGAGCCGCGGACGGGCGCGCGATCATACCGCCGCCCGCTGGGGCCCTCCGCACATTATATGTCTGACGTTGTATATGTATAATTCTTATGTACACTAAATAATCTACATGAACACTTACGAAACAGTAGATAATAGTATGTGGACAGTTGGCTACGGCGGGCGCGAGACGGCGCGGCGCGTCGCCTCGCGTCCGGCTCGATGTGACTAGGCGAATAACATTAGTCCGGCCCCGGGGGGTCGGCGAAGCGTAATTACAACTAACACCTCCGCGGCGCCTGAACACACGCTGGAACCCGACGTTCCAACACAGATCTAGCGAGTGTGAAGCGTTTAAGAAGCTGGCGCCAACGGCACATGCGCACGACAGTTGTGTAAGTTACCCTCATGTAATGAACAAAATGCATAAATCTGTTGGCGCCAGCTTGTACCTTAACGCCTATCCTCGTGAACGTGCTACATGTCGGCGTGCTCCGGTCGCACAGGGTCGGCTGGTGCGGTGGTGTGGGGTGTTTAGATGGACTCCCCGCCGAGCAGGTCCGGCGGCAGGAACGAGTTGAGTGAGGAGGGCGTGGCGCGCTGCTCGTGCTGGTCCGGCCACAGGCCTGGGAAACCGCCGCCCCAGCCGTCCTGCAACACGGGATAGCAACACTTACCAGGGATTCAATGTGGACTTCCTGTGTGACTTGCACATTATAACTTTAAAGTATAAGTAAAGTATTAGAAGAAATTATATCGTTTTTAAAACCTAAACACAATCTTTCAATTCCACAGAATACGAACTTGAGTGAGAAAACTAAAATTAGAAATGAAAGATCTTTTTAAGACACGAAATCTTTTTGAAACACGAAAGTGGGTGCTCATTTTAATCTGATTTTAGGAATGTTCTACTGGTCTGGTCATCTTCAGTATGACTTTACTATGAATCACAAATATATGACTGTTTTGAAGGGCACTGTATGCTGATGTAGTTACTAGGCGAAACTTGTGATGGTCGTATTGCAGTATTTCCTCAGATCACTCAAACACAGGAGATATCGAAAGGAGGCGTGGCCGGTGCGAACGCATCATGCTACAAAGGAGCTTGTTATGACTTTTAGCCGTCAGTCGCGAGTCCCCTTAGGTTGTATTAGGTAAATCCAAAGATTCATCGATTTTGGGAAAATGCCTCATTGTTCGGTAGTTGTATGTAAAAATAAGAGCACCAAAGTGAATTACTCCAGAGATGGTATATCATTTCATACGTTAGTAGCAGAATATTATTATTTTTGCGAGGTTTTTATTTTAATCAGCAAATCTATTTGCTTGACAATTTTGTCAACGCTAAGTCAACATTTTTATTACAAACAAAAACCATTGCGCGCTTAGTACTAATAAATCAATGAATTAGCTGCGAAAACGAGCAATGGTTACTAGTTATTTTCGATACTGTCGCATAATGGTGCAGCCGCTGCATGCATCCGTGAAGTAGAGATGCGACCTGACATGGTTTCGCCTTGTATATTGTCGATAGTCGACTATCCGACGCGACATAAAATGGTAATGCTCTTGTACGCCAATTGAAGAATAAGATATTAAATTTAATTATTATACTTAACTTATTAATCTTATTATACAAATGGAATACAAAATTTATTTTTAATAATAGGAACTAGTTTTTCGAATTGTGACTATTTTCAAATTAGTTTATTAGTAGCCTTAGTTTCCATTATGAAACAATGTAATTCCCATCTAAGTTCGTTAAGGTTTTTTTAAAATATAAATTGTTACGGCTCAACGACTTATTTCTTGTCTGTGCTAAATTGTGCTAGCGCTGTCGCTGGCTTCTTAAGTATATTTACACAGAAATGAAATGGATAAATGCTACTGGAAGAGGTCCAGAGTGGTTTCCGACAAAAAATAGCACAATCTTTTCATCTCACTTTGAGCCAAAAAGTGTTTTCAACCGTACAAGAGAATGTTCATCGGCTTTTCGAATGTTCAGTTCCGAAGTTAAAATTGCGTAAGCTTAGAATTTTTTCTTAAAACCAGTGATTATGTATGAATGAAGGTATCTTACCTACTCGTATTTTAAACTAAAATCGAAACGTACGTCGAAGCAAGAGTTGGACGAATTGTGTCTTTTCAAGTAGCGGATTATAGCAAAACAAATTAATTTGTCCTGTATACATTTTGTTGACAGGAATAAACAGAGCCTTCAACTTCTACAGCACAATATAATACTGGTGTGAATATTGAGTACCCTGAAATTCCAGATGCCTTGGTTAGATATTATTAAAAACTATCTATAATCTAAATTACCATCAGTGTTTAATAATATTATTTATACACTCGTATCTGTCAAAAAAATAAATATGAGAAAATATTATTTATGTGTGTTTCTTATTTGAACAACCATTCTACGCAATCTAATTTCGAATCGATTATATTAATTATTATTATCGACAACTCCATTTTTCATCTCTAGTTGTCAATGTGTGTGTATTATGCCCTTGTAGATACAGGATGAAACCACGCCTCTTTTTTTAAATGTGTGCTATTTTTATTGCATTGGTGTTTGAAAACTTTATTCTAGTAGGCGTGAAAAAATGTGTATGTGTGC
This sequence comes from Coenonympha glycerion, assembly GCA_963855885.1. Lineage (NCBI taxonomy): Eukaryota > Metazoa > Arthropoda > Insecta > Lepidoptera > Nymphalidae > Coenonympha > Coenonympha glycerion. The sequence continues at coordinate 12,237,252 of OY979639.1, forward strand.
TATACTAATTGTTTTTGTCAATGGCGTAGTGAAATTAGTGGAAGGGACAAGGAGACAGTTGGTCCCGAACAAAATATAGCATGTACGATATCTCCTGTGTTTGAGTGATCTGAGAGTATTTCGTATCACAATGCAATGCAAAGCCCTGGAACGCGCTGTATCTCACATGGGCAGTCATATCATTCAAGATCAGGTAAAAGTCAATTTGTCTCATCAGTCTTTGCTATATATAACTCGAATATATAAAAGAAATTAGAAACCCCCGACGGCTGCAATCTTTGATTTGATCATACTAGTCAATCCCTTTCATTTGGTACTCATATTGAGGGAGTTGTGAAAAAATTATAAGTTATCCATCATTTTGCGGTGGCGGCCATTGGACCGACATGAACACGACTACTTCACCTTTCAAACGAAAAAAAATCAAAATCGGTTCATCCATTCGGAAGCTACGAAGCTATAGATAGACACTTCAACTTATACATATCATTGTTTTAAGAAAATTTAGTAAACAGCGACTCACCTTGGCGCCGCCGCCCCGCCAGGCGCCGCCGCCGCCCGAGCCCAGGTGCTGCAGGATCATCTGCACCTCCGACTCGGCGGGGGACTCCGCGAAGATCGTGGTGTTGCTCAAAACACAGTTGTTCAGCGCCATCTGAGCCTAAGGGCACAAGTTACGTTGTGTCATTTATGTCATATTATTTTGCATGTTGTATGCAGAAAATCATGGCGCCGCGTCTCACGCTAAGCTAGGCTAGATTTTCTGTCAAAGTGTACTGAGTTTACTTCCATAGGTGACGCCATCTTATGCGCCACTTTACAGAATAAAAATATTCACGCTTATTTTGTAGGCGGGGCCCATCCATATTGTTTCTTAGATCTGCGGTCGTATGTGAATAAAAAAGGACCGTCGCACTTTTGTAAGAAGACGAGATGTGTACAAAAAAAAAATGACTATCCTATTGCTGGATGACTTAAGACTCAAGGTCAAGGCTCCAGCACGCTCAGAATTTTCTCTCATCAATAGGCATTTTCTAGGCAAGCGCGCTCCATCCTAGACCTCATCATTTCTGCCCATCAGACATGATTGTGGTCAAGCGTAAGCCTACCTATCGTAAAAAAAAAATCAAGCCACATTTAATCCAGTGTCAAATATCAAGTAGGTTCTAGCATTATAAAAATGTATAAACAAACGCGCCAGTTAGCTGACATGGCCGTTATACGTGTCTCAAGGCAGCAGGAAAGACTCAAGTATGGGCAGGTTGACGTAAGCTATCGAAGTTTACCTTAGCAGCCTCCTCGCGCGTGGAGTAGCGAGCCAGCGCCAGCCCTTGGTTCAGGTAGAGGTGGAAGTTCTGCAGCGGCCCGTGCTGCACGCACAGGGTCTTCAGAGTCGATCCGTCGATCTGTTGTATTCCACATTTTATATTGGTTTTATTGAAATAATCAGCATTAATTATTATGATTATGTATTTGTCTCAAAAGATAATAAATAAATAGGAATTTTAAAACAAAATCCCACAGATTTAAAAGATATGCCATTCATAGATTTGACGACCTCCGTGGTTGAGTGGTTAGCGTACCGGTTTTCAAGGCGCCGCCATCTCTGAGGTTCCGGGTTCGATCCCCGGTCGGGGCAATGTAGAAAAATAACTTTTCTACATTGTCTCGGGTCTGGGTATTGTGGTACCTTCGTTGTTTCTGATTTCCATAACTCAAGTGCATAAGCTACTTACTTTGGGATCGGTGCTATGTATGTGATGTTGTCCTCAATATATATTTATATTTGTTAATATATATAGATTTTCCGAAAACCTTGCTCGACAAATTTTATTTGTCAATCGAAAGGGCACCTTTTGTATACCCTCAAATGTCAAATAGATAATATCGTGTTTACTAAAAGGATAGCTTGACAAATGTTAGTTTATAGTCATCATGACTCTTACCTGAGCAGTGAGGTTCTTAAGTAGGAGCCATGTGGACGCCTGCCAGGAAGGCACGGCGCGCGAGTTCACGTGGTGCTGGGGCCACTTGGCCAGGCCAGGGGGCGTTGGGCGAGGCTTGGCGCCCCACGCGTCCGTGGGCTTCAGGCCCCCAGCGGACGTGGCAGGGGGCGCGTAGCTCCACGTGGACGAAGACAGGGACCTCTCGCTCCCTGGCGGGGAGGTCTTGCCCCCGAGCATGTCGGTGTCCTTTATGCTGGGCAGAGACAGGGGGGAGCGTACGACTGAGCCGGGCGTCATGGCCGGGTCGTCTTCCACGTTCTTCATTTGATTGCCCTGCGGGGAAATCAACATTGTATGATATTGTGCAACGCTTGCAGTCCAACACCTGGTAACTATGTCATGATTCGATGGACATCCATTCCACAATTATTACCGGCATTTATTTTACTACATTCCTTTAAGCTACTGTACAAGTTATATGGATGGTGCTAGTGTTGCTTTGTTTACGGAGTTCACATTTGCATAAGCAAGATGCAATTGTTATACAAAATCATCATAATACAATACCATGCTTGCACTAAAGTATTGCTCATACACCTCTTCAAATGATCTCTAAATCTCCATGTGTCACATGGATAGTGGTAGCGCCAGTGTTGCTTTGTAAAAAGTTGACATTTGCATAAGCAAGATGCAATTGTTATACAAAATCATCATAATATTATAATACCATGTTCATACACCCTTTCAAATGACCAGTCTAAATATCCTTCACAGGTAATAAATTAAAAATTATTTACTTACGAAGCTTGCAAGACTGCATCGTGTGCTGTTAATCTGGCTCTACTCGAAGGTCGTACATACCTTCCAGGGCTTGCCGGGCTCGAATTCCGGCACCAGGTCGTAGGCGGGCTGGTGCGCGGCGTGCGAGGGCCAGGCGTCCTTGCCGTCGGCCACGTCGGCGCCCGAGTCGCCCCAGCCTTCCGACGCGCGACCCATGCCCCATGTGCTGCAACATTATGCTCACTTGTACCAACTGGGATACTTACCACGTACCAACCATTAAAGCCGCCGCTTCAAGCCTTATATAAACCCTTTGTAAAGAACAAAAAGGGACAGCTGATAATTTAATTTTGAGAGGTTTAAATATGCCTAACGAGAATTTTAGCCTCATTATTGTAAACCAACAAAAAGGCAAACAAATTAATTTATATAATAAGGGAATGCTTGTTCTACTGTTTAAATTTTCGAAATGATATTACATTCATACAAAGTCAAATAAAAGCTTCAAGCCGAAAGCGAATAAATACGCACGATTCAGGTTGCAGGCCGATCTGGCCAAGCTGCGGGCTGGTGGCAGACTTGGCGGTGCCGGGCGCGCGGCTGAAGTCCGTCACCTCGCCGTCCTTGTCGAGCGACGGCAGCTTCCACTGGTTGAGGCGTGACTGCTGGTTGCCACTGGGACCGTAGGCCTGTTGAAAAATTCAATATAAGGTTAAAGAAATCTTAAATATCTCTTATATTATCAGTTCAGCGATAGAAAGAGACCACAGAGACCACAACTTTAGATGCATAGCGGGGCGGAGCCAGGCGCTATTGCGAACTGAATTGCACTTTTTCCTGTCAGCCTGGATCGTTATTTCTTTAGATCATCTTGCGGAGCGAGTCTTCTGTACCGTTAGGTACTATTATGTATTCCGTTGTGATATTAGCATGCAGTACTCACGGACTGAGAGTCCTTGTTGAGGGACAGCTCGTTGAAGTTGTTCTGCAGCGGCGCGAGCGGGTCGTGGCTCTGCTTGAACAGGTCGCTGCCGCCGGCCTGCTGCTTGATGTACAGGGCTTGCTGGTTCGCTATTTGATTCTGTGCAAAACATTACGCTAATTTATTTCTGATCACGGAAAAAATCAACTGAATCCCTAGCATGGGCAGGGGATAAAATCGCATTCCCCCGATTTTGTCTTCTGAATAGTCGCCTTAGCTTGGCCAAAGAGGAAAGGAAGAAATTAATCACTATTTGACATATTTTCACAAGACATAAGTAGAGTATTTTCTCCACTTCTGTGCCCATGCTAGGGGGATAAACAAAAATGTGGAAAGGGATAAAATTTTGTCGTGGTCAAAATAGTCCTCTGCCCATGTTTGCACTGCTGTTAGTAATAATTACTTCTGAAAACCAATTTAAATGTTAAAGATTTCATACGTTTTCAATTTTAAAAGAGTGAACGAGTTGTATATCTTTGTTAGAAAATTGTAGTTGCAAAAATTTCTGATAACTCCCATTTTAAATGCCGAGGACAACATTGATGGCAAGTCATAATTAACTCGCGTTTACAAACTGTTTTCAAGAAGTTAATTGCTGGATTATTCCAAACTCCTATAATTGAGAAGCACGTTTACAGTTTTTACTTCTTCTAAGTCTCAGAATTTAATACAGATAGATTTAGGTTTGATCAAAACATAATGTTTTCTTAGTTAGGATATAATATGTACACCGTATTTAATATTTGCGTGTCTAGTTGTAAAATTAAAAGTATATTTGATGCCTAAATGCCTATTCAGTTGGACAAAATCTCGTATTAAATCGATAGATTTAAAAATAGCGCTATAACTTTTCCTAGCGAAAATTGTGAACAGCCTAGCACTAATTTTACTTGTGTCAATATAGTTTGAGACTTTAAGAGATAGAGCTTTACACAATAGAATTGGCAGGAAGTTGGGTACCATTATGTAGGGCAATAATTGTTATCGCAATGTTTATTTTACTAGCGTTACGAAGAACTATAAACTGTGCGAGTTAAAATAGATCTTGTAGGTCGCTGTGACGCGGGAGAGCTTAACGGTCTATTCTCAGACACGAATCTCAAATAAATGTCGCACGAAACGTACACGTTTCATGAACAATACATACAATACACACCTTAGATATATATATGCTGCTTTTTTACCAAAAAATAACATAGAGGAGCAAGACAGATTAATTTGTTTTGCTATAATCCGCTACTTGAATCGGCTCAAGTAGCGGATTATAGTAAAACAAATTAATCTGTCCTGCTAATTATGGATTCTCATATAATATTATCCTCTTTCACACAATCCATCCACTCACCTCAGTAATAAAAGAGAGTACTATACCTGAAGGGCGGAAATCTGCTGCTTCGCCTTAGTGATCTGCATGGAATACTGCATCGCGAGGGTCGAGTTCGGTTTCGGTACAGCCATCGTGTGCTGTTGGACGAGGTGCTGCAGCACTTTGATCTGCGACAAACATAATAAAATCATAATCTTGGCGATCTCTTGTCGAGTCAAGTCTTGAATTTTGAATGCAGGTCATTTATCAAAAGGTTAAGGAGAGACTTTAAGACTACAAAATGTCCTCGCAAGAAATGAAATCCACATGGAAGTGGTCCCTCGATTGCGAATTGAAGGCTTTTTTACACTACACAAAGTTAGTGCTTGACTAAGTGATGATGCAGCCGAAGATGTGTATGTACTAATTTGGACGGGGCACGTAGTCACCCCAATGGTGTCTACACACCGTACCGGAACGCTTAATCGCTTGGCGGTAGATCTTTGCAGTCTAGCTGGTCGTTTGGCTGCTGGAGTCTTGGAGCACACAGCACACTCAAGTCCAAGCTTGAGACCACCGAAGGACATAATATTTACCACAATGGTCAAGGTATCCATATAGTTTTACTGACTCATAAATCCCTGTATACTCCCTGTATTCTTGTGCTGATTGTTCTTCGAAAACAACAATATAAATACAAATGTGCTATATAAATGAAAACATTATAAATGTGCGTCTTTAGTTTCTGTTTTTCTTTTTTTGATAACATCTCGGTGAAAAAATTGAGCTATCTAGATCAAATGGCTAGATCTGTCTGTATCTGATGAGTCTGTGTATTACAGCGAATTAATTACAGTCAAGACATTTTCAATCATACAAATTTTAACTATTACTTATAAAACGTATACATATAAGTAACAAGTTTAATGAATTAATATCACGGCTGCATTACTCAATACCCGTGCGCGTGCAAACTATTTATAGACCTTTGAATTCTGTCATCCGAGGTCAATAATATATCCAGACAACATAAATATGTATCTACGAACACAACAAGAGTTAGAAATGCAATATCGTCGTTAGGTGTTTTTCCTTTCGCAGTACAGCGGGCTATGAAGTGATTTGCATACAATAGATAATTGGCATAACAACCCGGCCCGACTGTGAATACTGAATACCAAATCGCGACTACAGATCTACTTTGAATCGTCGAACTGAATTAAATTCAAACGATAAAACACAAGGCCTCGGCACAGGTGGCTGGGGTCCTTTCAAATAAGGAGACTGTAAAAGCGGGCAATGTTAGGGCGTTTGTCCACCGCAAACGACAGTGGGACGTCACCGAAAACGAGATTATTTTTGGATGATATTAATATGAAGTGACGGGCGCACGTGGACACACAGACCAAACACGGCAATAGTAAATGTATGACGGACAGCGCAATCTACTCGTTCTGACGTCGCGTGATGGATACGGTGGACAAACGGCCAAAACGGCCAAAAAAATTCTCAAATATGGCATCGCGCGTACATTTCGGTACCGCTGACAGCACATACCGCTGTCGGTCGCTTACATTAGCGTCATTCTAGAGATTTGACAAATTAAAAATCCGGCTTTATATGTTTAATCAATGGTTTTAGTACACAGTATACGTAATTAAAACCACATCAATGAACATCGATATTTTATTCGCATTTCTTCTTTTGTTTTGATCCTAGCCCACAACCATCATCTCGACTCATGCAGTTTTAAAAGGTCCTCGCAAATCTAGATTCAAAAAATAAAAATCAATGATTGACCAAAGAATTTGTACGAAATATTTGTATACAAAGTGAGCAAACAAGACATAATAGCACAACGACTTTAGCGGTTTGTTTGCAAACAGCTTCCTTTTCACTGGAATGGAATCATTCATGAGTCATGGCCACCATCATTTGCTGCGCGCAACATTACGCAACGCCCTTTCAGTCCGAGTTTGTTTGTAAACAGACATTTATTTTTAACAATACAGTCGTACCTACTATTTCTACCTGCATTCGCATCCTTTTTAGGGTTCCATACCAAAATGGTAAAAATGGAACCCTTATGGTGAGACTTTCTCCGTCCGTCCGTCCGTCTGTCACACTCGATTATTTCAGTAACTATCGAAGCTATCGAACTGAAATTTGGAATAGTTGTAGGTAATTGCGGCGCGCCGCCATTGCAATCATAAAAAATTGAAAATCTATTTTATTTTTATTTAAAAAGGGGGGAAAACCGGGTCGTCAAAATTTCAAAATGAGATAACAATATTGAGTGGGGTATCATATGAAAGGGCGTTACTTGTGTATTCCAAAACCAATTTTTATTTATTTTTATGCCTGATAGTTTTCGATTTATTGGGCAAACTGTCGAAAAAAATACCGTTCCCCCCCCCCTTATCTCCGAAGATTACCGATCGAAAAATCTGAAATAATTATGATCAATAGGAATAAACGTATATTTTACAGGAAAAATAAAATCAACTCTCTAACTATTATACTTTTTTTGATAATAACAATAAACCACCAAAAACAAAGTTACGTTTGCGGTTTGCCAACAAAAATACCTACATGTAAATTATAACTCGTAAATTTATGTACAAAAGTGATTCTTTGCATGTTTTACTCCTTTTATGGTATGGAACCCTCGGTGCGCGAGTCCGACTCGCACTTGGCCGGTTTTTTTATTCTTTGTATTATGGGTGAGCATAGTTCATCCTACAATTAAATTCATGTTTCCCTATCGATTTCATTAGTACAATCATTATAACATTGAAAACTGTGATATTATGTATAGGAATGGCAATCATTTTTCACACGATCAGGCTATCCAATGGATGATATGTCATTCGCAAACATTTCTAAGTTTGAAGCCACAGCAATTTTATAGGAATAGAATCGATAAGGCAACATGACATGAGCACTCAGTTTCGTAACTCTGGTAGGTGATAGTGTAGGAAAACACAGACAGCTAATTCTGAGCCCTAAATAACCACTAAAAATGAGAACAGCGAATTGAGGAAATCAGGCAGCCTTTTTTTTAAATAATAACAATGGAAGATCGCCAGTTTTCTTCAAGATAGGGCATGAAAATAATGTGGCAACCTATGAAAATAATGTGACATTGTGACATGCATATAAATATCAGCATACAAACAATAAGCTGTCGATTCCTAAAATATAATCAACTGAAATCTTCTTTAGGCGCGATATTTAACTTGTTGCCGTTACCGAAACTTCTTTAGGCTTCTTGGGCATTTTTGATGGGAACAACCCATTGAACTCGTTACCGTTACTGACACTTCTCTCTAATGTATGCTGTGTGCCTGCCGTTAAAGCCTAAACACGGAAACATGATGGTCTAAAAACCTCCTATCCTTTCGACAAATTTTCCACTCTTGTATGTATTTTTTTAACAATTTGTTTATTCAATTCATAACCTTTCTTCACTACCTCCTCCCTCTCCCTCCCGAGTGTACTGTCTAACGATTCAAAAAATGCACACGTAATAAATGAAGCTTTCACTTCTGCCGTCAAGCTGTGACGTCACGTGATAATCATAAGGGCAACGTACCTGCTGCAGCAGCTGGTTGAGCAGGACCAACGTTTGCGGCGCCAGTGGCTGGTTAAGGATCTGGTGGTTCAAGTAGCCGGCGGAGACGGCCATCTGTATTTGCTGCACCAGCATGCGCAGTTGGGCGGCGCTGGGCTGGCCGCTGCTTCCCGTGCCACTGTTGACAAATTACTGCATCTTAGGAATTTTACTATAAAGTAACGGACGCATGGCGGCTTGGTTTTTCACGATTCCCGCAAGGACTATGGATTTTTTTGGAATAAAAAGTAGTTTATGTGTTAGTCCAGGACTGGATGAAACCTATCTACATTCCAAATTTCAACCAAATCAGTTCCTACGCGGTGTTCTTCATACAAACTTTGGACCCTGTTTTATCCCCTTAGGGGATGAGTTTTTAGAATAATTTCTTAGTGCATTTCAAAACCCCATAAGAAACCTATGTGCCAAATTTGGAGTCTCTAAACCTAGCAGTCTGGGTAATGTGTTGATGTCAGTCAGTCATTTTTTTCTTAATTTGGATAGGTCTTAGACTATTTCCAGGTTCTTTTTAGGCGGTGTTTCCACCGCAGCCAACAAAGGGACGTCACCGATAACGAGATTATTTCTAACTGACATCAATAAAAAATTACGGACGCGCGGCAGACCCACGGTCATAGTAAATGTACGTATGTGACAGCTACATAGACTACTAAATAAGTATTACAAAAGAAAAACTTCCTTCAATTACTAAGGAAAGACAAACATCTGATTCATTGATTAAAAATCTGCAAGGCATTCGCTGATTTATTTGTATATGGTGCGGTCGAGAAATTAATACCGAATCACTATGAATGGAAATCTTGGTACATCATAAAATGTGTCCTTATCTCTACTCATTATACAAGTCTTATCGAGTGTAAGCTTAAAAATATTTCGATATCAGACTCTGGTTTGCTCAGTTCAGTGATAAGAGTAATTAATTATAAAATTTTGAATGCAGTTTTTATGTGGTTCGCAATTTTTTTCTATTGCTTTATTCAATGACAGTTAAAAGCTGCTTATGTAAGCATTTTTGTTTAATTTGCGATAAAATGTTTGTTTGAAAGCAAACTAAAGTACGAACGCGGACTATATTATGACTTCACAGGCACGCTTGCATGGATAGCCTGCGATATAGAGCTATTTCAAGTCCAAGTATATATATGTAACAGCGGACTAGAATTATTTGTGTCTAATGAACATACCTCACCTTTTATGTTACGACAGACGAGGGATCTCCATCGAGATATCTAACATCCCCGTAACATATGCAGACCCTGTAATGCGGTGGCAGAAACGCCGATGCACTCGATCTGTTCCTGCCCAGCGCTGATGCACAAACATAACAACTTTCTGGGACAATTCATACAAGACCTTAAAGATGCTTAACTTCTTTCAGCCAAAAAGTTACTGCTGTTTTTTATTAACTGGGAACTGTAGATGGCGTCGTTACAACACATCGGGCTGGAACTATGATAATAACATCAAGATGAGACCATCCGAACATTTTACGTAAACCTTCTTCATACAAGAAAATGTAGAGCCATGTGTCGAAACTCCTGTGAAATACTGCGTAGGCTTACAGCTTACTACTGACGCCGGTGGGGGTTTTGCTCCGATAAACTGGCGACATTTTTTCGCGCGGTCCGCCGGGTCTATAGTATGTGTCTTTGGGCAGGAAGACAGAAGCCTGAAGCCTCGATCAGAATAAAAAGAAGAACATCCCCATACCAGGGAACACAAAAACCTGAAGTCAAAAGCCGAATCAGCAGAAGAACATCACCTAAGTAGACATACTCAACACATATTTGAAGCGTCCGGGATCAAACGCACCAGAATTTTTCTTCCAGAAGATATCTCACCTGTTGGGGTTGTAAGAGGGGTGATGCTGCACCGAGGGCGGCGGCGGTTGGTTCAGCAGCTTCTGCACAACCGCGGGCGGCACCGCCTGCACCGAGGGCTGCGGCTGGAAGGGTCCGTGGTGGAAGTGGTCGTCCCGCCTCCAGCCGTCCCCGCGAGTGGCGACCAGTATCTCGAGGGCTTCCTCCGCGTTCATATCGCGGTTGCGGAGTGCCGCCTCCACTTCTTCCTTCTTGTAACCCAGTTCCACTAGATATCTGTTGCAAACAAGATGATCCGAATTATTAAAAAACCGACATCTGTTCAATAAAGACATTCAAGGACTCAAGTAAACATTATAGTTATGATGTGTATTTACTATTTATGCTTTGCCAACAATTAGTGGCAAATGAGTTCCAAAAGTTTGAAGAGTCTACCTGTCCATAAAAATCCTGTCTAAAAATGTTGACATGGGGTCAAAACATGGGTCACAACATTTGTCTGATTTCCTCTTGGCTAATAATAACTTATTAGCCAAGAGGAAATCAGACAAATACACTTCATAGATAATGATGAACAACCAACCTGAACTGTTTGGTATTCCACAACATCTCCTTCGGCATCTGCTTGCCGTGAGTCAGGCCGCTCTGGGGTAGTTTGGGTCCGCCCCACTCCCCAATATCATCAGGCCAGGCCGCGGGTCCAGTGGGTTTCGGCTTGGGGACAGGCCACAGAGTATTTGGGGCAGACGCGTCAGGCCAGGCGGGGACATCGCGTTCTCCCCAACCGGTAGGGTGAGGTTCCTCCCAGGACCCGTTCCTTTGTGAATGCGTTCCCCACACAGCGTCGGGTTTAGTGGGTGCGGGGGCGATGCGCTGGGACGCGGGCGGCCCTTGGGGAGCTCCGCGGGGCACTCCGCCCATGCCGCGTTGCCATAGTGACGTGCCGTCGTCGAAAGCGGCGCCCGTGCGACGCGCTGCGGGGGGAGACGGCTCTTCCCATGATGCCTTGATCGCCTCTTTTGGACCCTGATTTAAAATGTTTTTGTGTGAAATCTTTCAGCAATGAAATCAGAGTGGGTAGAAGCTTATGTGGTAAGCAAGTTTACCGGGTAAGGTACAGTAATATGGGCAAGAGAGTTTAGATGCACACGTATTACATTATATTGCGACAACGCGACGTTATCCCCTGGTAATCTCTATTTTCATCTGACCTATGAATACCGTTTATTGCGATTACCACTTAGTCGCACTTTAAGACCATTCACTCATACAATGAGATGACTGCATCGTATTGTCAATCAAATCATACAGATAAAATAAATATATGTTATTGACATCGGAACTGAGCAAGAATGTCAATATTCAAGTATTACGAGAAGTTCAAATAAAAGGGATATTTACCTGTGCGCCCCATTGATTGACAGTGCTGGCGGGCATCATCTTGTTAGGTCCACCAGGGTGCTGGTGATGCTGGCTCCACATATCTCCGTTGAGACGTCCAGAGATTCCTCCGCGCAGGTCGTGGCGCGGATCCGCAGGTTGCTGCCGCGGGTCAGCAGTGCGGTGTGGGTCCAGCCTCGGGTCGGACGGCCTGTGGGGTTCACCCCAGGCGTTCCAATCGTCTTTCTTTGGCACGCCCCATTGCTGAGTGTGCTGGGGCGGTCCGGCCGGCCATTGCTGCGGAGGCGGAGCACCCGTCCAAACGTTCCCGGAATCGGCGGCATCATCGTCCTCACCCCAGGTACCCCCGATGTTCGTGGTAGGCGTGTGGCCCCACGGGGTTTTAGCCGCGGGTTGCGGCGGCGGCTGTCCGCCGTTCCTCAAATTCGCCTCCCACAGATCAGTTCCGAGAAAAGCACCATTGTTTATGCTCGGCTTCCACGCCGGTTGGCCCCCGGCGGCCGGCTCGACCTTCGAACCCGGTTCCGGAGACCCGGGCACGTCCCAATTTGTGTCTTGGTTCACATGTTGCTAAAAACAGAAACAACTCGTAAACCCTTTTGGTGAATTTTGAAGAGGAATCTTTGCCAACGTACGACGTAAGCCCGTCTTAAACGTACGGATTTATGATTATTTAAATTTTAGTGTTAAGAATCTGTGCCAATAAAGTATGATTATTTACAGGCTACACCTAGACGCTGCTGTTGCTTTAATAAAATGTAAGAATTAAATTACTTATGTAATAGAAATTTGTTTATGTTCAAAACAATAATGGCAAAGTAAAATCTGAATACATTGTAATTTTGGCATTCAAAAGTAAATAACTCATGCGAGCCAAACATACGCCCACTACAATCTGATGGTAACAATGTTGTTAAAACTATCCTACATTGCAGATCATATATCTACTGTCTGTAAACACTGGTAACTGTAACTATGTTGCATATTATGTTCTTAACCAACTAGTGAGGTAGGTCGCCAAATGCAGACTTAAAATAGACTGGAAACGTAAGTGACACCCTACTGCAGACACAGAGATAACAAGTGAATTTCATATCATTAATAATTGTGAATCTACATTTTATTATTAGAGTCATTACAACAGTAATCATTTTGGACCATGTATATCCACTGTTGGATGAAGACTTTAGGTAGCGAATCAGTTTTGTGTTTTCGCTGTGAATGCGTGATAATTTTTGATACTGTAAAAAAGTAAATTGTTACGCGAACAATTTACAGTTGCAATATTAAAATTCAACTCTTCACTCTACCACTTTTGCAGAGCGTTCTAAAGTCGGTACGTATTGCTCAGCAGAAGTTAAGTGTGCGCCAAGGCATTTTGTTCCTTTCGACAACCGAACTTTTGAGAAAAGATCTTGAAAACGGCGTGAATAATTATAGGTCAGCGTGGTGGTTCTCGTAAATATGATATATCGCCAGTAACCATAACAACACAGAACCCGAAGATCGCACTTCTCAGAAGAACAGAAGTAATCCCTAATAAGAATCATCAATCGACTCCCTTCCCTTCTTTTTGTCGTCAGTCCTTCATGATAAAGGGCAATCTACCCTACTCATACTATAGACGCAATTCGAATTAAGAATGACTTAACACTCGTGCCTACCGCCTAGATCAAAGCCTCTAAAAGCCTTACACGATAGAACATAATCGCGGTTTGCGTGTTATTCTTAGATACGAGCGTCAACAGTAATACGTAAAAAAATTTAGAACATGACTCACATAATAAATTGATAACAGATAAACAGATTTTAAGGAATATAGAATCTAAAGATAACCCTTTTGTTCGCGGCGTCACTTCACACAAAATGGAGGCGCGTCATAATATAATATCTTTACTATTTAGCACTTCTATATTTCACCTGACTTAGTTCTTCAATTTTATTATGCCTTGTTATTTCGCCGGGTACAATGCCCTCATCCAGGAGGACTCTATATTTTCAACGCCTTTTATGTCCTACTTCTGGAAATGGGTCTACTCTCAGAATAAAAGTCACCCACCAACTACTGGTGAGCAGGCTTCATATTATACCTTTAAGAACATGATCATGAATATAGGAATGCAGTTTTCCTCGCAATGTTTTCACCGTTAAACAAACAATATCTAAACATGGTAATTTGCTGCATCTTTGATTGTGATAAAGAAAATACTTACGCCACCCCAACCATCCTGGCTATAGAGCGCCTCTCGCATAGAGTTGAGCTGCTCTATCTTCGCTGAGGAGTTGTTGTTCGTGCTGTTCCCGTTGCTGCCGTTAGACGACGGGCCGTTCGTGTTCGCGGGGTTGGCACCATTGCCGTTGCCGTTGGCAGCGTTGTTTGTGCCTACAATATATGAAAGTTTTACTGCCGCCCATCATATGATATCATACGATACGGTTAGATTACTCTCTTGGGACTATATGCTTTCTAAGCTGTGTTTAGCAAGCATAGAATTCATTAAAAAAGTAATATTTTTTATTTTAAACCTGTCCAATTTTAATGAAGTTCGGTCGAAGGGGATGTTTTTTTATCACTCTGAAATTTAATAGGGTTGATTTAAGAAGACTGATTCTTAAATTATTATAAGGGACGATAGACCCTGGTATTGGTTTTATCTATATGAATTTTTAACCTGATATGTCTACACAGCATCAGACTCCCATACATAGCTCGACACGGCCACTCCTTCACGATCGCTTATGTTTCATGCGATTCGTATGGAGTTAGAAAGAGTGGGGTCGCGGCTTCGTGGATTGAACTACCTATATATATGTTAAGGCGTACCGTTACTTTGAGGTGCACCATTGTTGTTCTGCTGCGAGTTGGGCATGTTGGGCGGCGAAGACTGCCAGTTCTGCGACGCTGCGCTGGTCGGCGGCAGCTGATTGCCGTTGCCCTTGTTACTGTTCACTACAAGATAAATTCTTATCTGTATACTCTTGCACTTGTAGCGATTCGGTAGCAAGTCTCCAAACCCAAAGGCACGTCAAAGTATCCCTTTCAGCACATTAGGTAGTTGAATCCACGAAGACGCGCGCTATTCCTACGCATTCACTCATGTTTCATGCGATTTGTAAGGAGTTAGGAAGGAGTGGGGCGCGTCTTTGTGGATTGAATTAATTATACCAGGGCTGTTGAACTAGTCTTTAAAACTATTGCTATCCCTTTCTACAAGTTTCGTTGTGAAAGGGATCGGTTACTGTTTAAAGTGCAACAATTTTAGAGACTCTAGACCCAAATAACTCCTTTTTTACCAACATTGCCAGCACTGACTGTGGTATTTTCACAAACTTTTTTAAAAAAGAATATGTTTTGCACAAAAATACTTCATGAGCTTTATTGTGTACACTAACACAGTAACGAACTGTAAAAATATCTGCATTAGATGGAACTCATTTGCCTTCTTTATTGCAACACAATAAATAAAAATAATGTATACATTACAAAGTATTTAAATAAGAGAGTACAATGGTAAAAAAAAAAAGTTTTCTGCAATCTGTTGAGGTTTTAAATTTCGTTTATTTCCTGTTCGTGCTTTTTGCAAATAAAAATTGTTAGAATTATTAGTGTGAAACCAGCCTCACAAAAGGTTGACTTTTGATGCGTAAAATAATAACTTTAAGAAAAAAAAATGAAGAAACAAAACTATGTACTTAATTGTATACTGAATACTGAAGATTTATTAATGACTGAAAAAACCTAGACCACGGAATTTCTGTACTACAAGCAAGCAACAGAACATCCTACAGCCTACTCAAAAAACATTTTTGACACAGAAGTACAAATTATAGACCACCAATTTGTACTTCTGTATTAGATTGTAGATTAATTACATACTTCTATCTCCGTTTATATTAATTTAATTAAAAAAAAAAACTAATTTCTTATGTATACAAGTTTCTATAAATAATAGGTCCTCGGTCTTTTTAACGACCACATTTTCGGGTGTCAACTGAGGTAGGGTATGAGGGCGCCGCGGGGGAAGAGCATTTAAGGCAAAGCGCGAAACATCGTACTAGACAGCCTGCATTGTGACTGAGATTACATCCATCGCATTTGGTTAGTCTGAGTCCAGAGATAAACACCTCAGCCACCTTCTCTATTTTGCATGACATTTGTATAAGGAACTGTGCTAATTCTTTAGAAAGAAGAAACCTATACAAGGTCGTTAAAAAAAATAGTACAGGGAACGTACCACCATCTCTTATAGCAGTATTATTGTAATATTGTTTCAAGATTTTCATTTAATGTCAGTATGAAACTTCTAAAACAATATTACAATAATACTGCTATAAGAGATGGTGGTACGGTCCCAGGTTCTAATTAGAAACTTCAGTAAGGTACTTACTGTCAGCTTGGGAAGTGGGAGGGCGCTGCGAGCTGTTCCACTGCTGAGCATTATTAGTTCCGTTATTTGACTGACCACTGGAGTTACCGCCCCAATTGCCAGCTGATGGGAACATTAAAAAAAATATGTTACTATCAATACTATATAGTTGCGAGATAATGTTTGGTTAAGCACGTTTCAAATCTGAATGATTACTTAACTGTGATTTAAAAAAGTATAACAATCCACATGACAAGCAGACTCCCTTTTTAATGGGAAATGGGAATACACTGGGAATACCATCAAGCCCTTTAACATTCTGGATTGACTCAGGATGTGTAAAACTAGTTATTATAGGTTATAATTTCTCTAGGCCAGAGGAAAGTTTCATCTATGACTACATTTTCACCATCAGGAGAAATATTAGTGAAGTCTCATTGGAATATGTGCAGTTCATGTAATGTATTGATGCCCATTAAATGGGCTCAACACTTGTTGATGGAATGAATAAATGACATAATATAGCACTGCAAGAGTGAAGGAATAATTTTAAAACAATGTTTATATACAATGTCAATTATCTTTTGCAAAAGGTCATCAGTCATCATAATAAATAGAAAATTAAATAATAATAGTTTGTTAGTATTAATATCATAAATTACAGCTTTATCATAGGAAAATGCTTCTCTTATTTCATTGGAGTATGAAGATTAATCGCCAAATCCAATTAATAAAATGTTTGTTTTTACAATCATTTCACTATGCCACACGAAAGATTAGTAAAGAGAAGTAGGGTAAAATTATTCAATTTACCTCAAAGTTTACCATAATAGTGTTTCTTGGTGGAATTAAAATATAAATAACTCTAACATGCCCTTTATAGTGTTACAATAGAAAAAGCAAATGTTGTTCTAAATAAATAATTAATAGTTATAATTACCATTATTAGATGAAGGTGGGCTGCCCCATCCGCTAGAAGCATTGAGTGAGCTCTCTCCGCCACCAGCTAGTCGCAGGCAACGTGGGACTCCCCACGAGTCCACACCTTCAGTCTTCCTCATTCTGGTGATGATCTCCTTCTCCTTACTCAGTAACTCTACCATCGCATCAAACGTTAGCTCCCCGTTGGCAAATGTCTTTAGTTGCTGTGATCGCTTTGGTGTAACAGTATTCACATCCATTATTTTATTGTCATGGTCGGTTTCAACAGACTTGTCGCAAGTCGTATTCATTCGAGTTATAGATTTAATATTTTTACGAGCAGACATATCTAGTAGTTGCGTCTCGTCTGTCTCATCTTGTCTAATACAAACTGAGGATTTAAAAGCGTAATCAGACTTGTTCATATACTCTGGCGCTCCCAACGCCATCTTATAGTTTAAGTTAAAGCTACTGAAATACGGGTCACTGTATGAGATACCCTGGACTGTTATGGCGTTAATCTTTAAAGGAATGCAGTAGTTAGGCGTATCGCCAATCATTTGGTTTTGTTGGATACTATCAACAAACTCTACATTATAAATATTATTATCTACCATTTTTACACTAGCTCGCTGACTCTCATTCTCTCCGACTCGCTTGTAAGCACCAAGTTTATTTGTGTTCGCCACCCTCATGGAGGTGGTGTTATTACATTGCATTGGTTCGGTAACAGTATCAATATTGGAATAACAATTATCCTTAATTAAATGTGGAACACATAATATTACAGAAACATTAGACATCAGACAATTATTATAAATAGAATAATTTTCTACAATATCCACCTAGTATTATAGTTATTTTCACAGATTGCATATTGTTTCAATTATAGACTAAGTAACAATGGTTCGTAGTTATGCAGTCAATAAGCAGGTAGCAGTGTTTGTGCCTCTGTGCAGAGATGTGAGATCACCGCGGAAGCTGCTGCGGACACGCCTCAAGCCCCGAGTGGCCCAGCCCTGCAACCACAACACACTCTACTCTCAAATGTGGCCATAGACAATAGTTTAATGGTTTTCAATTCAGTGCAAAATATTAATTCTGCATAAAACATTTTGAGCATGTAAACAAAGAGCAATGATTTTGAAAGATTTGTGTATACCTGTCATATAAAATATGACTTGAGACTTGGCAGTTGACACACAGTGACTTTCTGATTATAAAAAAATGCTGTAGACAAAATCAACAAACTGGTTTATGAAGAAAATGGAGCTTTGACATTTAATTAGCATATTATTTTACTTGGCGAATCATTTTGTTACTATTAATAGAAATTATATAAGCATTGTAATATTATAAATCCTATTAAATATTCATGTAAATGGTGTGTCCAACTGGAAGCTAAATTTGCTTGTTTGAAACATTTGAATTAGAAAACTCACCTTTTAGGACGGACGAGAGGCTGAGCTGTATATCACAGATAAAGCGGGCTCGGCAGATCCTAACGAGCAGCTTTGCAGGTAGCTCGAACGTTCCACTTCTCCTGCGGCAGAAGAAACCACATTTTTTCACTTCTTTCAACAAGAAAAATATGTCATGATCGATAAGGTGACACCAAGAACGACTACTACGTTTTGAGGTTAGCTCAAGGACTATTGGAACACCATTGGTGAAATTTTGATGCATTCAAATCTCAGATAGCTGAACGAGTTTGTTATTGTATCGTGAACATGATATTGCGTCGCGGTTAGGTATTAGGAGCCCCGCGATTAGCAACATTCACCATTCAGATTTTAGCTGCACTTCACAGTCACACACGGTCCACGGACACGATTCACTGAACACTTTGAGCAAACTTGATTTTTACAGTTTTTACATTAAATTATTCTTTTCACAGCAGGTTGAGGTGTGTACCGTGCATAGATATTTCGGCCTTGAGACTCGATGTTGAATATCTACGGACTCTATATCTACGCTATACCTATTTATCTACAGTATGTACCTACCATACCTAACTATAGAGTGAAAGTTAGCACGACCTATTATTATTATTTGTAAGTACAAGAAAATTGTATCTTATTGTTAGAAATCATCGGCAATCACTTTTAGCCCGGATCGAACCCGAAAATTAGCAAATATCACAGTCTTGTATGAGAAAATACAAAAAAAATCTTACGTGACACGAACGAGCACAACGGTGTTATATTACTAAATAGAATGAGACAGTAAATTTAGTCTGATATGACATTCCGTTTATAAGAGCGAGACAAAAGATACGCCTGAGAAAGCGATGCCAAATACTGAATACATTGGAAGGAGATTTTTACCACAAATATAGGAAATATTAAACGGAAGGAAGCATACCTTCGTTTTGTGTAGTTGTTGGCACATTGACTAAAGAAATTTATATAAAATCACAATCCCAAGCCCCCGAGAAACACGGCTTCGACGGCTGGATGGAATGATTTCGTCGTCGGGGTTCGCACGTAGAGTTACGAAACCCTACATAATCTAGATGTACTCTATTTTCAGAACCAACACGCGTTCGCTTACGTCTCTTTTATGTGGTCGGGTTATAACAATTTGCTTTGAATATACAAACACAATATAATATAACATACCTATATATAAAATTAGTATGTACTATATTGGTACCGTTCTATGATGGTGTGGACTGTGGTATAAGTTTAGCTGAAGCAAAGCTGAAGTACCTACGTACCTACTACTTAGGTATAAATAGTTATGAACTTACAAATACCTAACTCTGATGAATTAAAAAAAAAACCGGCCAAGTGCGAGTCGGACTCGCGCACCGAGGGTTCCATACTATAAACGAAGTAAAACATCAAAAGAATCACCTTTGTTCATGATTTTACGAGTATAATTTAAATAAAGGTACTTTTGTTGGAAAACCGCAAACTTAACTTTGTTTTCGGCGGATTATTGTTATTATCAAAAAAAGTATAATAGTTAGAGAGTTGATTTTATTTTTCCTGTAAAATAGACGTTAACTTCTATTGATCATAATTATTTCAGAATTTTTGATTGGTAAACTTCGGAGATAAGGGGGGGGACGGTATTTTTTTCGACAGTTTGCCCAATAAATCAAAAACTAACGGGCATAAAAATAAATAAAAATCGGTTTTAGAATACAAAAGTAACGCCCTTTCATATGATACCCCACTCAATATTGTTATCTCATTTTGAAAATTCGAAGTCCCGGTTTTCCCCCCTTTTTAAATATAAATAAAAACAATTTTCAATATTTTATGAGTGCAATGGCGTTGGGTCACTATTACCTAAAACTATTCCAAATTTCACGTCGATAGCTTTGATAGTTACTGAAATAATCGAGTGTGACAGACGGACGGACGGACGGACGGACGGACGGACGGACGGACGGAGAAAGTCTCACCATATGGGTTCCATTTTTACCAAATTGGTATGGAATGGAACCCTAATTATATTATATACAATTTCTATATAATCTGGATCTCGGAAACGGCTCGAACGATTTTCATGAAATTTAGTATACAGGGGGTTTTGGGGGCGATAAATCGATCTAGCTAGGATTCATTTTTATGAAATGTCGAATTTACCAAAAAAAAATAATAATATGACGCCTGCTGCCATCTATTAGCCAGTAGTTAAACTACCGAGCGAACCTCGGTCACCCAGAAGTTTATGATATTATGCTCTTTGGATAGGTAATATGCCGACGGCAACCCACATGAAAAAACAGATTAGATTTTTATATAACTACGATTAACTGTACTAATATTCTTTTTCATCTCATCCGCTCGGAAAAGCAATGTATGCGGGCGGGAAAATTTCCCGTAGCATTTACCGGGGAAATGCTATTATATTCCCTAGGCCGCAAAAGCATTTTCATTTCTCCCTTGGGAGAGAAAGTAGTATGAAAATCCTTTCCGGCCCTAGGACCGGAAAGCATTTCCAAAGTCAAACATGACGTAATCTCGTATCACGTATAATGTCAAAGCTGAAGTTTTTAAGCTATTCTATACCTAGCTTCTATTGCGGGCCTTGAGCGTGGACCGAATCAAGAAATTCCGTAACGAAAATAACCTAACACCCCCCACGGAGTAAGTAGGTACTTCAAAGTTCTAGCACCCCCCATTTTTTTTAAACACATACACCTTAGAGTTTGTATAGGTACATTAGTTTTTTTATTTTTACGTATAAAAAAAGTTAAAAAAAAAGTTTACAGTAAAAAAAGTTTCTCAATTTTTTTTTCTGATCTAAGTATAGTGTTAGTTGTCTATGTTTCTACCTACAAATTGTAATACAGTCCGACAAGGCTCTTTTGGCACTTGAATGACATTGACAAGAGGGCGCTGTTATACAACAAAGGCACCCAGAAAATTAAATCACAGCAATTTTACTTCAATTTTAGTTTAAAATAGTTAATAGTAAGCAAAAACAACTCAACAAACAATAGCGATATACCGACAGAGTGAACTATCAAACAGTATCACAAGATAACGGCGTTAGTACCGATTTTGGCCATGCGCCAGAATAGCCTTGTCGCACTGTAGGTAGGTAGGTACCTACCTTATTTTTGCTTTATTCATTTCATTATTTTTTGTTTTAACTTTGAAATAAGATGAATTATGATTTAAAGGTGGTTTCAGTACCTAAGTGAAATTATTCAGAGTTACTAAAAACAACAATGCCGATATAAAGTGTTCTTCGTGATTTTCCTCGCTGTGGTGAGATGATAAATTTTGTGTTAAGTAGGTACGTACGGCCCATTGAGATACCTACTATGTACTGGCCGCAATTTTTTTTTGGGTCTCGTGTCTTTGAATGCCTCGCTATGCTCGGGATTCTATTCTAGCCTAACCCTAGAATCCTTCGCCGCTCAGCATTCAAATTTGACACTCGGCCCAAAAATCCACTTTGCGCCCTTGCATAACAAATAACTATAATAACTTAGTATCATAGCCACAGATACCAAAGGACTTTCGTAATTTTGTAATTTGTTCAAACTTGGTACCTACCTACTACCTACCTAGCCAGTGGACTGATGCTCGTTTTCGAGACATGGTGAAAACGAGCATAAGAAACACCTAAGCCAATAGGTGACAGTTTTCACTTACAACAACTGTCACCTAAAAGGGCTTAGGTGTCGCTTTAAATGTTGGTGAAAACGAGCATCAGACTTACAGTTAAGTTATAGGTAAGTAGGTACCTACTTTGTTTTCGAAAATCAAAATTTTCAAACGAAAATCGTAATATTTAAGAGTCCTGTGAACTACGATGTCTCCATTCATTCAAAATACCAAATCATTTGTAATTCGTGCTTATTAGGATCATGTTGTGGTGTTATTCGGATTCATATAGTAATAATCCTATGCTACTGGCCATATTTGGTTCGGAAATACTTCTTTAAAACGAAACAATAATCAATTTTGATCAAAAATTTTGTAACTTTGGTCGTGTTGTTCCATAATACCAAAAATTATGAATGAAATTTTGTAACTTTCTTTATTAGTTAACTGGTGTTTTTCTTTAGCTGGACAGTAAAAACTGTGCTCCTGAACTAATGCAACGTAAAATAGTGTTGTTTTTATTACAACATTTATTGTGAATAAGCAGAAAACAGTCGTCTTTGACATAAAAATAAGCAAAACGAAATTGTTCGGAACCAGATATGGCCAGGACACAGGTAACCCAGTATCTGTGGGCCAGGAGCATAGATTATTACTTATGAACCCGAATAACACCACAACATGATCGAAATTTGCACGAATTACAAATGATTTTGGTATTACGAATGTACTTAAGGGAGACATCGTGGGTAAGCGGACTCTTAATGCTCCGCTTACCCACTGCTCTATCATCGCAATGCATACCTACCTACTTATTTCGAAATTGGAAAATTAGGTAGGTATTATAAATAAATAAATATAAATAAATAAATAAATATGTATCAGGACATTATACACATCGCAATCTAGCCCCAAAGTAAGCGATAGCTTGTGTTATGGGTACTAGATAACTGATAAATATACATACATACTAATATACATAAATATAATATATTGAAATACACCCAGACACTGGAGAACATTCATGCTCATCACACAAACATTCTCCAGTAGTGGGAATCGAACCCACGACCTCCGACGTAGAAGCAGGTTCGCTACCGCTACGCCATTAGGTCGTCAAACCTATACCTACCTGAGATACCAATTTTATAAGAACTTAGGTGTATTCCTAATTCCTATCGACTAGCTTTTCTACGCAGTATGTAGGTAGGTGGTAGGTAGGTACTTAGGTAGTTAATATTTAATAGCTAGGTATACTAGGTACTACCTATACAATTAAATTCTTAGCACTTGCTTACCTTACTTGCCGTCTTTAAACTACAAGATTTTTATAATAAAAATTCTATCATTTTATTAAAATCATTGAAACGAAGACGGAAGACAAATACGGCTTTATGATTTCAAAAACGTTTTTTTCACAGAGCATTATTTTCTATTAAGAATAGCACATTGAAAAAGTTTTGTACTGGCCTCAGATTTTCTGTGAGACATTTAAGTAACTATAACACAGTGCAATCGCCAGCTCGGCGAGGAACTGGTCGTCGCTAGCTGAAATTTAAATAGAGCCATTTACTTCACACGACTGATACTCGTAGGCAATATCCTTGACGACAACCCTAAAATTCCATATAAGCCATGTAAGATTCAGTATCCGAAACAAGATGAAATCCATAGGTACATTACATACCCAAGTACTCTACAAAAGCAAAGGGAAAATTCATGTACCTTGTATAAATCAAAAGCTTGCGTTTGACATTACCCAGTTATATAATATTGAATACACCATATCAACATCAACAAATTAAAAATGTCGAAGAACCTCAAAATCGACCGTTCCCCTGCAGAGATTGCCAAACAAGTAAATAATTTAATAATCTTCGGGTTCCCGATCCTGGGAATTCCCGGGAAAATATCCATTCCCGATCCCAGGAAATATCAGTCGTGAATCCCGGGATTGAAAATAATCTAAAATTTATAAAATTGCTTATAATTATTGAGTGGATAGTGGATACCATGTTATTAAGTGATTTGAGGCAGTGGACTAATATAAAACTGTTGATATTATGATGTGCAATTGAGAAAAAACTTAAAGATTTGGAAATAATGTAGTATTAGTATACCCAAATATTATTTTTTAATATAAAGATATTGATTTTTGTTAAAGTTCAAAAAGATAAGGTATGGTAGCTACAAGTTCTGAAAATTGCAGCTGCATTTTATGACTAGTCAACGTTTAATTAAAAAAAAAACTTTAAAAATATGTTAATTACTAAAACCCATTTATGCACAATGCAATAATAGGTTTTATGATTTTTTATTAAGTCAAAAGATCAGACTTAATAAAGAATTTCAGCTGTACGAAACTCCGAAAATACGTACACCAAATGTAGAGCTTTTATATAAAGATCTACTCACTATTGTTCCCACTTCTGCAGAAAGCGAGCGCGTGTTTTATATAGCAGAAAACATCGCAACAAAAATACGAAGCAGGTTAAGTAACAAGTCACTTAACGCTTTGGCTTTTTTAAAAGGACGCTTTTCGCCATGTTTATGAATAATTTTAATTGTGAATACTTTAATCTGTTTACTTTAATTTTTTTAAATTAGTAGGTACTAATTACTATTACATTTAGTATTTATTTATTTATCTTCGATTTAGGCTCTTTCGTGAGCACTAACGAACGTCAATTTACAAAAATGGGAAATGCTTTCCAAAAAACCAACTTCAAATGCCACTACAAAGAGTGAAATAATTTTTATTTAAATTTTAGGTACCTACACCAATTCGAAGTCGGGCAATGTTTCATACAATCCCTAATAGTCCTTCTTACTTACCTACTTGATGTGCGAAGAAATGACGAAGTCATAGACAATCGCCCGACTTCGAATTGGTGTAGGTACCTAAAATTTAAATAAAAATTATTTCACTCTTTGTAGTGGCATTTGAAGTTGGTTTTTTGGAAAGCATTTCCCATTTTTATTTTATACTTTTTAGTGGAAAACAATAAAATGCACAAGGCGTTGTAAAATACCCAAATTGCTTGAGGTGTGTTCATAAAATCTGAAGAGATACCTCAAATTCACCAAGATCCCATCATCAGACCCTGACTTGATGACTTTAGTCATCAAATCAGTATCTGCTAGCAAATGCACCAGTAACTATAAAAAATACCCAACTCGCTTCAAGTATACTAGCAAAATTTGAAGAGTTCCCTCGATTTCACCAAGATCCCATCATCAGACCCTGACTTGATGACTTTAGTCATCAAATCAGTATCTGGTAGCATATGCACCAGTAACTATAAAAAATACCCAACTCGCTTTAAGTATACTAGCAAAATTTGAAGAGTTCCCTCGATTTCACCAAGATCCCATGATCAGATCCTGACCTGATGACCATAGGACAACTTGGAAAATATTACTCTTTCTAATAATACTCCAATAGTTTCATGTGTCCATACAAAATTTGAAGAGTTCCCTCGATTTCTCTAGGATCCCATCATCAGATCCTGACCTGATTAAAATGGGACCATCTGGAAACAAAACCCTCTTAAACAAAAAAAGAATTTTTCAAATTGGTCCACGCGTCTTCGAGTAATCGGTGAACATACATAGATAAAAAAAAAAAAAAAAAAAAAAAAAAAAAAAAAAAAAAAAAAAAAGATTCCGACGAATTGAGAACCTCCTCCTTTTTTTGAAGTCGGTTAAAAATCATTTTTTACAAAGTTGTATAGTTATATAAGTCTTACTTAATTTAACAAAAGTAAAAACACAGGTATAATGAACATTTAACATAAAAGAGTTTAATATTATTAACATAATAATTGAAATTTGTTAAAAAGCAGGGACTTTCTTATCAGAAAGTCCATGCTCTTTTGTCACTCATAAAGTCGTCGATATTATAATAAGCTTTTTTTTTCATTAGTATTTCTTTGATTCTTTTTTTAAATTGAGTGTCAGGCAAATCTGTCACATTAGAAAGTAGCTTATTATAATATCAAATACTATTACAAGTGAACGATTTGCTTGTTTTCGCCAGTCTAAAATCAGCTCTCATTCTTAGTTTATTAGGGTTCCATACCAATTTGGTAAAAATGGAACCCTTATGGTGAGACTTTCTCCGTCCGTCCGTCCGTCCGTCCGTCCGTCTGTCACACTCGATTATTTCAGTAACTATTCAAGCTATCGACTTGAAATTTAGAACAGTTATAGGTAATAGTGACGCCACGTCATAACAATCGTAAAAATTTGAAAATTATTTTTATTTTCATTTAAAAAGGGGGGAAAACCGTGTCGATAAAATTTCAAAATGAGATAACAATATTGAGTGGGGTATCATATGAAAGGGCGTTACTTGTGTATTCTAAAACTAATTTTTATTTATTTTTATGCCTAATAGTTTTTGATTTACTGGGCAAACTGTCGAAAAAAATACCGTTCCCCCTTATCTCCGAAGTTTACCAATCGAAAAATCTGAAATAATTACGATCAATAGAAGTTAATGTATATTTTACAGGAAATCAACTTGCTGACTAATATACTTTTTTTGATATTAACAATAATTCGCCAAAAACAAAGTTACGTTTGCGGTTTGCCAACAAAAGTATCTACATGTAAATTATACTCGTAAATTCATGAACAAAAGTGATTTTATACATACGTATTACATACATACATACGTATTACATACATACATGAACCCTAAAAACATTACACACCTTTTTTTGGGCAGTCGTGTAAAAACATTAGGTACCTACACTCCTTTTTTGGGCAGTCGCTAGTCGTGTAAAAAGTCTGTGCATGATAATCTGGAGGTGCAATTTTGAAAAAAGAATGGGAACAAATACCTGCTAGGTACTCCAGGCACCAGCTAAATTATCCCGACCAGAAGTACCAAGCGAATCTGAAACTCTAAAGCGTTATTTTACTCCTTTCTATTGCCCATTAGAACTTTGTTGTGTTCAAGAGATTATTTTGCGCATATACATGCTACATGGCCATTTTGGCCTCAACAGTGTCGCCGGAAGGTAGCGTCTGCACTATCTACATGACTGTTCTAGTCTCTACTTCATTGTGAATAGTCCTAGAGATCACTCGTGAACTCTCCTGAAGAGCAGAGATAAACATGGTTCGAAACCCGACTTAGTGGGGATTAACGGGAACGTTGGGCTTGAGACTCATAGTATGCGACATGGATGGATCAGTTGAAATATTGAGATATAGTTACCTTCTCCTACGTTTTACTCCTTCGAAGTCGTAATAGTCTGGATGGTGAAAGGAAACATAGACCTCGTTTTTGCCAGCAAAGGTTTTTCAAAGAAGACTCAACATATTATATTTTCTAGGCAAGGTCGTGAATTGTGGCATTCTATTTCATGATGTAGTCTGGCTACATCATGAAATAGAATGCCACAATTCACGACTTTTTTGAAAACATGTGAATCAACAGACGTTCAAGTTATTTTTTTTTATTATATGGCTCTACCGGGGAGGGGGTATGGGGGCGCCCCCCCTTTGTGGAGGATTATTGCTTGTAATAAGATATAGAACACTCCCTTAAATTATCGCTAGTTCGATCCCGGACACACTGTATATTATATTGTTACGGATAAACCTTATGGCAAACAAAATAAGGTCCATAATGGCTTGCTCCTAGAACTACATAGGGTTCATTATCGCTAGTATCGACTTTAAATTGTAAACAAGGTCAATGACATTTTTGAAAACAATGGACTTCTGGTACCTGTGATATCTAGAGAGTTCCACCCCTCGTATAAACAGTGATATTCGAGAACCTTCGAACTTCGTTCGGATGGGTATATGAGCGCGTTCGAGCGCCCGCGCTTTCAGTCTGCTCGAGGGACGAGAAGAGCGAACAAGCGAACCAAGCGATCAAGAGCGAAGAGGAAGCGAACTACTTGGAAGACCAGGGACATTGGATACTGGAAGTGCAGAATAAAGTCTTCTCAAGAGTCACCACGTGTTTTTCTTCAAATCGTCGAACCTAGCACGTATCAATATATACCTAGCTCGTTTAAAGGTATAGGATATCGTAATCAATAGATGTCGTATGTTGTAAAGAGCATTCGATATATCTATATCTAGTAGGTATATGTAATTGTTGGAGCAGGCGAAGCGACGCGACATTTTCTACGTAGTAACAAACAAGCATGCGCAGACCGATTCTGTTTTGTAGACGTTTTGCCTATCCAATACGAAAGAATACCTATATGCATAATGCATATAGTGCAGTTATTATCTCGCTACAGACTCGGCGTGTATAAACGTGTTTTTATTTCTATCACTTATTTATAAAGATACAAAAAAAAACTAACGATATCACTCATCGTAACTATTTCTTTTGGGCGATAGAAATAAAAACACGCTGAGTCTGCAGCGAAATAATAACTGCACTATAGTAGGTACCAAATCAGGGTAATCTGTATGCATCTGTATCGTTAGTAACTCGCACCCGGGTTAGTTATTCGCTACAAAAATGGAGGCAAAAATTCTATTATTGTATTATTTTTGCACAAGTTACCAACCTAGTAAGTTGGTTTGGCATACATGTTTGTTAACATTGTACCATGCTACTTGCTAAGTTATAACAAAAATAGGATGTTTGCTGTTTGCCTCAGTTTTCTTCTAACCCAGTGCGAGTTGCTACATATTTATCTAATATCTATGGAGTTGCTAACCTAATTACTAACCTACTCTGTGTTGCTTAACGTGAAATCAACGGGTCTGCCCGCGAAATTCAAAATTTTCGTGGTTTTTTGCAATTTGTACGCTAATTAGACATGATAGGCTTATGGCAATCAATTTGCGAGAATGGCAGTATCATCTTTACATGATTATATCAAAATCTTTGCATAAAAATGTGTATCCTAGGAAATTAGTCCGAGTATCGAGTTTTATGTGAGTAACTCGCAAATCTTGGACTAATTTCTTTAACTCGACACTTTCGAGCAGAGATTTTTATATAAACACGTGAAGAAGATATTGGGATTATCGCAATTTGACGGCCATAAGCCTATTTTGTCTTATTAGCTTAAAAATAGCGAAAAACCACGAAAAATTTAAATTTCGCGGGCAGATACAAGATCTTGTTCTCAACAGGTATGCCCGCGAAATTCAAAATTTTCGTGGTTTTTTGCAATTTGTCATAAGCTGCCATAAGCTTTGATTATATAAATACTCATAATCTAAGGCCATAAGCCTTTTACGTCTCAGCTGAAAAATCGCGAAAAACCACAAAAAATAAAATAATCTATGGGCACACCTGTGGTGTGCTCCATAGATTTTATAAACATTAAAGAAATAAAAAAAAAGCTAAATATATATTCGTTTCTACCATTCCTACCATTGATCTAACTCTTAGGTACTTACCTCGTTGATTTCTACCAAAACCGAATAGTTGAGATGGCAAGATGTCAGACAAGGACACACTACCAGAGGGATCCGTCTCGCCCGCTTTTAGCTAGCTACCGCTCATAAAAAATATGGAACCCTAAAAATAGCTACCTAGTCTAAAATGAAGGTCATAGGTTTCATTTTAGCTTAACAAATTTTTTTAGTACTGAATCTTGTTAGTGTATACCTTTGATCCTCGGAGCAATTAACAATTGCTCCGAGTTTTGATCAGTTATATTATAGGTGTATACTATCTTTGGGTCTGTGTTATGCTATGGTTTCCTGGAGCATTGGAGATTTTCTGTGGTCAGCATAGACAATAACACAACTTGAACGTGCTCCATAGAGCATATAGAATATAGATAGGTACATAACAGTGTGAATGTCGGAGGTTGTCATCTTTGTTGTCATCACGTCATTGTCAATTGTCATGTCCATATTCAATATACTCTATGGTCATGTCTATTGTCTTATCTATGCATAGGATATTTTTCTTTGTTGTTGACTTGACAAAGAGTATAATCAAAGAGTATATAATCACATAATCACTGAGTATAAATAATAATTGAAACTTGAACAAAAATAAATGAAATTAAAATGTGCAATTCAATTTGCAACTCTTGCAACTTGCAATAATGAATTCGAATTGAAAACTTTAAAATCAAACAAATAGAAGACTTACAAACCTAAATCTCAAATAAGTGGTATTTGTAAGAAACAAAATTATAATTTTTCAACTAGATCAATAAGTAATTAGAAATAATTAAAACAATATTTTTGATCTCAATAGAATTTTAGTAAAAATAACAATACTTAATTCGCGGCACGCGCTCTTCGAGTTGAAGACGTCAACTAAACTTGTGATAAATTTTCGATATCTAAGCATAAACGTAACCGTCGCAAGACGTGTTAACAATATGTTCAGGTGTTTACAATTAACATGCCGCGTCGACCGTGGATAATAAAGAAAATATTGAGGATGCCTCTCTCGGAAACGGGCGATCAGTATTCTGTATGGGTGAGTTAATTTTATTTTATTCAATTCAATAGTTGCTGGAGAAATTCAAATAAACTTAGCCCACACTACAGAGTAGGTTGGTAATTATGCCCACACCAAGGAAATTGGAGAATAGTGGTGGTAACAGTTGAACATCTATTTAAATAAAAACTTGAAGAGGGAAAACAGACTATATATATTGAGGTGTTGGTAACGGTAACAGTGTTGTAAGTTCGATGGTTTTTTCCATCTCAAAAAATTCTCAATGCTCCTAAAGATGTTTTTACTTCAATTTTTTTTTTTATAATTGCAAAAACCTATAAAATCTTTTTCAGGTTGGATTGATATACATATTCAATCTTATAGTAGGCACAGGTGCCCTTACTCTCCCAGCAGCCTTTGCTAGAGCGGGATGGGGTCTCAGCTCCGTGTCGGTGGTGTTCCTGGCCTTCATGAGCTTCATGAATGCGACATACGTGATTGAGACCATGGCGTGCGCTAATGCAGTGTTCAAGTGGAAGAGGTTGCAGTATATTAAGAGGAATAGCGTAAGTTGTAATTTTTTTATTTGTTATGTAGAATAGAATATTTATTTATTTGCATAAAAAAAAAGGTAACAACATCAGATGTAATTAATAGTATAATTTCCAACATGTTTTGCCACAATTTGGGCATGCAAATATTATCCTGTAGTCACATTTTATTACATTTTATGTCAATGAACCAAGAACGAAGCATACAAATAAAAAAAAAGAAAATGTAGCTAAACTGCACAAATTAAAGTAGGTGCAATTAATTGCTTCATTTTAAGCTCTTTAAGTAAAGCCAGTATCAAATTCAAATTTTTGGGTTAACAATTCTGCACAATGTTGTAGGGAAATAAGATGACATGATTGCAAGTGAAAATGTAAATCTGTTGGTATATGCATACAGGCTATTATATGCCCATTTTACAAGATCAGATATTGAAAAGAATGACAAGAAATATTTCTTGAAATGCCTGCCCATGCCAGATACAGTATGTCCCAGGAATCTGCATTGCAATGTTCCATGATGTACTGATGCACTGTTCATCCTGAGACATCAATTTATAAGTCTGATTAAGACTTAATTTAGATTACTTAAATGAAATCAATTCATGGGAGTAAATTGCTCTAATTCAAATTTATAGCTAGTTCTAATTTATATTATATTGTGAAATAGTGATAACAAAAAAAATAATACCCGGCTGAGTTTGTTGTGGGCTTCTTCTCAGTTCAGGGCACGTTGGAACCCTCGTAAACTTAGTTTTTAAGTCGTTAAATAGTTATCACTATTAATAAGTATATGTACCTACTTGACCTTCATAAGTGCTAATGAAATATATGAAATTAATGATTTGAATCTTTGAATCTTTGAATTTTGCTGACAGTGCCCTTCAAACTGACAATGCACATAATTTTTTTACTTAATCTTTTACTTTTAATAATTACATTCTTATAACTACAAGTAAATGTGGTTGATGTCCAGCAAGCTCGAACGAAACGATTTTCTTCCACATTTCTGATACATACCGCTAAGGTGTGGAACACCCTTCCAGCTTCTGTGTTCCCAGCCGAGTATAACCTGAGTGCCTTCAGGAGAAGAGTGAATAGGCATTTTCTAGGCAAGCGCGCTCCATCCTAGATCTCATCATTTCTGTCCATCAGATATGATTGTAGTCAAGCGCAAGCCTATCTTTAATAAAAAAAAATTGCAACCCTAGTCAAAATGCAGTCAGTTTTTGCAATTTTTCATCCAATAAAAATCAGTTTAGGTATGCAATAATAATGTTTAGTATGTTATTGTGACCTAGGAAAGTAGTGTTAAATACTATAGTCTATAACGCTGAATTGCACTGCACTACATTTTGAGGGTACTCACTATTTTTGTGACCTACTTAAGTGGCATATGCAAACAGATTACAGAAAATGAGTCCGATGAAGAACCAACAACATCTCAAACCAACTACAATGAGATGGAAGACCCTCTAGTCTGTGGAGACACCATACCCTCACGTTACTACAGCCTTGATAAGCGTGTGGAACTGGGCGAAATGGCTAACTTGTTTCTGAATAAGGCTGGAAGGACCATGTTCTATTGTACATTGTGCGTGTATTTATATGGAGATCTGTCAATATACTCCGCAGCGGTGGCAAAATCATTGATGGATGTTGTATGGTGAGTGATTCCTTACATGTCATTAGGTTTAGGTAGCACCTAGATGTTATGTAAGGATGACTTTAGACACGAAACAATATTGCTCTGTTTCACCAATTATATATTCGTTGGTTTCACCAAGGTAAATGCAGATGAGAAGTTTTGATTATGGCACTAATAACTGGTCCAAACTTAATTACTTATTCACATTTAATGAATATTAATGATATAACTTTTTGACATAAATTTAAACAATCTATTAAAATCTCATCCTTAGTCCATTAAAAAAAAATACAAAGATTCTCAGCAGAAACTAGTTCCACTATCCATCTGCCTGTTACTACGATAAGTTCTCGCATTTTTATAAGAAAAAAGTACTTATACAGTTTTCATTTCTTGTCCAATCTTTCCAAAGCTGATGGTTGATCGTTAAATTTTAATTTTAATGGGAGCATATGTGATAAATGAGATCTTCATATTAATTGAGTATTGTTTACCATATGATTTTTTAATTTTTTCTTCCCCAGTGCGACGGTGCCCGCAAATCTCACAAACGCAACTGACTGGGATGTCCTGCCATGCTTTAACAACACAGACTCAACATACACTCGTTTTGACTGCTATCGGGTCGCGCTGCTCACGTTCTTTGGCGCCATGGGACCGTTTGTGTTTTTCAATGTGCAGAAAACCAAGTATTTACAGTTATTCACGTCTGGAATGAGGTGGCTTGGTGAGTAAACAAATGCAACTACTTTTAGCTAAGGTATTGTTGACTACATCAGCAAATGAGTAACTTTTCAGTTCATAGAAAGAAATAATACTGTTACATAATATTCGAAAAACAAATTTGCTTCTGAGGCTTTGCTGCAAAATTTAATTTTGTTAATTAGTTTGTGCTTTCTCTCTTGTGATTGGTACAGGTTTAAGTTTTTTATCTTTTTCTTATGACTTTTTTTTCTTAGAATGCTAGTCTCCTTGTTATGTAAACAACATACCTAGTACCTACGAATTTTCATATAAATAAATAATAAAATAATAATAAATAAATTCTTTATTTCAGACAACAATGGCCCAATTTTTTGTTAGTAAAATTTTCTTAAGAACTATGTTAGTAATACAAGTAATCTTTATTTTTGCTAATGTTGCTAAAATTAAAATTAACTTCTAAAGGTTCTCATTAGATAAACATTTTAAAAATGTTCATCTAATGAGAACCCTACGACTATGTTAGAGGAACGGCGAATCCAATTGTGCAGCAAACATTTTCAGGATGCTATTGGAGCTCGAACGCAGTCTTGCCAGAAGGGATGAGGTCTTCTTCCTTATCATGGCATAAAAGTCGTCAGTTTGCTCCTGTGCAAACATGCCAGATGCTGAACAAAACCGCGGCAAGCCCAACAGCATCCTGAAACCATTATTATACTGGACCCTCAGCGTGTCCATGGCCCTTTGGGTGTAGTTGGTCCACAGGCTGCCCGTGTAGAAGGTCTGATCAGTAACCATTTCCTTACTTTCAGCATTCGCCATAATGATTTCAATGGCGATCCACCTGCTCATATGGACGGGTCCTCAAGGCAAGCCGCCGGCGTTCGATGTGACTGGTATGCCCACTTTGTTTGGAGCCTGCGTCTATTCCTTCATGTGCCACCACTCCTTACCAGGTCTCATCAGCCCTATACGAGGGAAAAGCCATTTGGGCTTGCATCTCGCTCTAGATTATACCCTAATAAGTGTCTTCTATCTCCTTCTAGCGTTCACTGGCGCGTTCGCGTTCGCGCATCTCAATGATCTGTACACTTTAAACTTCGTGCCCACAGATAACGTAAATATATTTCTAGAAATAGTCGAGTACTTTCTAGCACTGTTCCCAGTTTTCACTTTATCCACCAGTTTTCCCATCATAGCGATTACTTTGAGAAACAACTTACAAAGTCTGTTTCTGGACACCAGTAGACTGGAGTCGTACAATTTTTTGTTGAGGAAACTTTTGTTTCCGGTCGTAGCAGTTGTTCCACCGTTGTTGTTGACTTACTTTCTAGAAGATATAAGCATGTTGATAAGGTTCACTGGATCCTACGCCGGTACGGGGATTCAGTATTTGATGCCCACGTTCCTAGTTCTGTCTGCCAGGCGACATTGCACAACATTGCTAGGCTATGGCGTTGTAAATAAATATAAAAGTCCCTTTTCCAACATTGCGTGGGCTATTTTCGTGTTGCTATGGTCATTCGTCTGCATTATATTGGTCTCAGTGAATATGTTCGAAAAGAAATCATGACATCAACGCATTTTGTAGTTTTGAGTATTTTTGTAACTAGAATTAATTAAACTAATAGGCTTTTAAAATAAGATATATTAATGTAAGTACTTACTTATGTAAACTATGTATTTGTTGGAATATGTAATTATTTTATCATTGTGTAAATGTTTTATACTGTAATATTCTTAATTCAAGTCTATTCAACTCTCCAAAATTTTACTTTTCCATAGTTATACAAAATTTTACATATAACGGCCAAATTCCTAACTTGTTAACTTAATGTAGTGTGAAATTTTTTGTTTTTATTTTTGTTTGATAGGTAATCCTATGCAATATTAGTACAGTAATGTTATTCCAGTGATTATCCTTTTTTTTTCAAAATTACATAATATATCTAACTATATTTTCGAGCCAGATTTAATGTGTAAACTATAAAGTCTAGTACGAGTCAAAAATTCGATAAATAGATTCGTTTTATCATATTTTATGTTTTTTTGTCTATGCACAAAGAAGAGTTATCTTATCTCATACTTCCTCACGCAAGCTGAAATCTAGCGATAAGTATATTTTATACTACATCTGTTGCTCACTTAATTGTTCTCTGTTTAGCACAAAAAATGTTCTACATGGTGCCAAGACTGTATTGCTATTTAAATATTTGTAAATAAGTAAATAATTAATTTAATGAATTCATTAAGTTCTTAATCATTGAAACTAAATTAGAATGTAAAATCCACAGATCCTTGATGAATCTACTATGCTTAAATTTTCATTTTTAGAGATAATTATTTTGTACTGTATAAAGCCTGGAATTGATTAGAATTTAGAAGGTTTTATTTTAGACTGCAATCCAAATACCAACAAGCTCAAATATTGTTAACACTCATCGACAAACTGAAATTTAGTGTATTGAAAAATGTTGTGTTGCGCGTGTTTGCAAATTAAATTATCTCTATTTCAATATTGCTTGCTAGAAGCTCGATACATGATACATACTCGGTCTTTGCAGCTCGCATAAACATTACATAATTTTTTTGTCGTTTATTGCCAGCATTCTAAATTAATGTCTAATGTCTTATGACTAATTTCACAAAATTGCATTTACTTTATAGATTGAATTAAAAGGTCTAATTTAGTTGATAAATAATAATAATTATTGTAATTCAGCTAAGCTGATGGCTTTTGTGAAAAATGATTAGTTACGCTTGATTCAAACTTACTTAAGGTATGGCAATTAATTTTGAGAACATAAACGTTTATGCATCTAAATGTTTTTAATTTTATAAATAAAAGCTTTGCTCATTTACCCCATATTGGTGCCCGAAAGATTATTTTCTGCAGTTCCTCAGTTTTGGATATATCGGGAACCAATATGAAGTAAATAAGTATTGTTGACCAAAGTTTTTATGAAAAGCATGTAGATGCATAAATGCTTTGCTCGCAAAACTCATTGCCATTAGCCCAGTATATGCGAAAAACTAAATAAAATTCAAATTTATGCGCCCGCATTGATCCCGTAAATCGTAATGTTCGTGTTTCAATTTAGGTTACTGGTGTGCATTGTAGCCTCTGGAAAATAGCGATGTTATTTGATATTTTTATGATGCAATATTAATAAGTATACAATACTTATCGTGATTTATTATTGTGTAATTTAATATACCTACGTGCTCTTCGTTAGTTATAAAGTTCATTCAACTTTACGTGTTTAAATGTGTGTTGCTGACAACTAAAATATCTACCTAATGTTTTGCTAGAAAAACGTGTCGGCTCCAACGCACGACCGGAGTTTACTGATTTTAGATTTACTCGTGTACAGTAGAAACTCGGTTTACCTTTTTATTAAAAACAACAAATACATAATATCAAGGAAATACCAGATATTATCACAGAGCAAAAGAACTAGATATCGGTTGACCATTTGATCATTTTTGTAAAAAACCAACTTCTTTATGGTACCCAGGTTATAGAATATAAGTATTCACCTAAAAACGTACCAAAATACGGTCGGTGCACATCGGTGACAAATGAAAGACAATAATATTTTAATTTCATAGATCAGGGCCCTACCACCATCTCTTATAGCAGTAATGCTTCCGTATTGTTTTAAAAATTTCATACAAACAGTATGAAAATGTCAAAATGTTACTGCAGCATGGTACGGCCTCAGCGTTTTAAATTTTGAATTCCCCGCTGTGAAGTTTGATTTATGATATAATAAAAATGTTCTTATGTATCGTGAATAAATTGACTGATATGTATTATTTTTTTATATAACGTGAAATGTTTTTTACAGAATAAATTTTTTATTTTGCGTGTTGTACTAATTGATTGTTTTATTGTATCGTGACTGGTTACCACCCCTACCAATATATTAATAATCTTTGACCCTACTATATTCGGGGTTGTCTACCAGAAGCCCCTAGAAGTTCACCAGGACCCCTGGGCCAGGAGCATAGATTATTACTATATGAACCCAAATAACACCACAACATGATCGAAATTTGCACGAATTACAAATTATTTTGGTATTACGAATGTATGAGAAACATCGTAGGTTTTGAAACATTTGTACCGCAATTCAATTGTTTTACAGTGGGCTGCAAGTTGTTTGTCAAGTGATTTCACACCCTAGGGTGACAAATCAACATCGAGCTATGCTGCGCTACTGTTTGGTCAACGCGCTCTTCTAATATTTCAATGAGGATACAAACAAACCATGTTGTGCTGCGCTGTGTGAGGCTAATAGTGTTTTATGTCTATGGAGGCTACGCTCTGTTTAAAAACGCAGCAGTCTCGAGTGAGGAGCGCTACCCGCCGTGCTGTGCCGAACTGTGCTATGTTTTTTATGGGGAGCTTTCATCTTCATCGGATTCAACTGTCGTAATGTTTAAGTTTGTTTGAAAATAAAATCATTTTTGACGCGATAAACGACTACATGAGCTGCTGAATACTTTTATACTGAGCTAAGCAAAGCGCAGCACAGCTTGATGTTGACTGGAAAAAAACGAAGCACAGCACAGCGCAGTACAGCTCGATGTTGATTTGTCACCCCTTACACAGAAATGGAATGCTTATAGGGCCAGCATTTTTGTAGGTATTTGTACTGAATATTCAATATACTCTATGTACTGAGTGCAACTGAGTGTCAAGGGCCTGGTATAATAAATATATATATATATATATATATGGTATAGTGGTAACTATTTCACTGAGGGTTTACAAACGCACCCCACGACAGAACAGAGTGCGTTTAGTATATAAACTCATAGCTTCACTCCCCAATTATTTTATATTCTGTGGGCAAAATGAGTTTTATAAAAAGGTAAAGGTATGCAATAAAACATTTCCTCGAGGTTGAAGAATTATTTATTTATTTTTTATCATTATTACACATAGTCGTCACTTATCTTGTACACAAGCGACAGAGAAGCCTTTCATAGCTCAATTGACTTTGGCATGGAGTAACATCGTTTTTGTGCAAGCCGTCGCGCGCAGCGCTCACACTTACTGGTAAGTGGTAATCCTATACAAGCACTATTTTAATGAGTAAAAATAAACGTTCCTATTTTTTTTTTATAAATGGCGACGCGGATATAATTCGAAACTTGAAGCTTTGCAAAATCCGACCTTCATAGGCTTTTTTTTCCATGACGGTTTATAGCGCAAAAAGTAAGTATAAATAACAAAACTGTATTTACGGCCCTCTGAGACATTCATTAAATTTAATTATCATTAAATCCCTATGTTTCAGATGTCACACGACCGCATTAACAAAGCACCATTGTTGTAGTTTACAAAGATTAAAACATTTTTTCTTTGCCGTAAGGGAAGTATGGGACGATTTGGGATCACTGCAGTTAAAAAAAATCGAAAAGATTCTATTAAAGTTGGTAATTGTTAAGTTCGCAAAGGTTTCTTCTCCCATCCTGTGTAAGGCTGTCTGTCCATCAGGGATGTGCAGAGCAAACGCACCAATAGGAATTAGAATCGCTTAATTTTCATAAGCTATGTCGTTTGATACAACATAGCACAAGCAGGTGGACTAACGCCCTTAAGCATGATCCTTACATCCCTTATACTCAATAATAAGACATTGCCATGCAATCTTCTGAAGGACTAAATTATTAAATAATACTATATTAGCAGAATTTATACAAACGGAATTGATTCAACTGAATATAGAAATATAGGCGTTTGACGGAACGTTTTTTTAGTAGTTCTAGTTGCAAATAAAGAAATTTAATTTAAGTATGTTTTAACATTCATATAGGATTATAGCATACCGTAAAAAGGAACGATATTTTGTTTATAAACAATTTTACACGTTTTTTTTTTACAACAGCGCCAAATTTGTTATATAGTTATCAATTATTCATTACAATCATATTTTTAACAAAACAACAAAAGATTTGAAAACATAAAATATATTACATGAGTGAGTGATCTTGTAACCACACATTTACACACACACTTAAACCATACAATAATAAAATAATACATAATATTACACCATTCATTCGATAAAAAAAATCAAAACCAGTTTTTCATCAATTTTTAGTATAACTTTTTAAGTTAATATAAATCCATCATCTTAAGAGGTCATTGGATAAAAGTTTGGCCATACGCTATTTGATCTATCTTAATTTCTTGACTGTTGCTTTTTCATTGTGTAACGAATATTTGCTTTCGTATTTCCGAATACATGAATATTTTTGATGTTCACAAGAAAATATGCAAGCTTCTGTGAATGCGAATAAAATCGTTACACGCAACACCACATTGACTTCGGGAGAAAGATGACGAGCCTTCAGATTTTATGTTTCAATAATTATTATTAATATCTGGATGACCGAGCTTCGCTCGGTGGCCAATAGATGGCAGCAGTAGTCATATTTTTATTTTTTTGGTAAATTCGACATTTTAAAAATGAATCCTAGCTAGATCGATTTATCGCCCCCGAAACCCCCTGTATACTAAATTTCATGAAAATCGTTTGAGCCGTTTCCGAGATCCAGATTATATAGAAATATATATACAAGAATTGCTCGTTTAAAGGTATAGGATTACTTATATGCGATAACTGGTAGCAACTGAGTAAGGGGGGCTAGCACACACACACACACACGCTGCGGTGAACGAGGTTATTTTTCTTAGTTGTTAGAAAACAGTTTGGTAATAGACAATTTTTTTATGAATTTTCTTTAAACTAGGATAAAAAAACGACAGCCGCAAAAAAAACAATATAAAAAAAAACAAAGAAATACAAAGTTATAGGCATTTTTACTTTTTGAGTCGGGCTCTTCTGTCTATTTCTCGCAAAACGAAAATTTGTATAGAGTTACATGGCAACACTTTGACGCCATAGTTTAATACAGC
Organism: Coenonympha glycerion; assembly: GCA_963855885.1. Lineage (NCBI taxonomy): Eukaryota > Metazoa > Arthropoda > Insecta > Lepidoptera > Nymphalidae > Coenonympha > Coenonympha glycerion. Next base: position 12,277,708 of record OY979639.1, read on the forward strand.
TGTCTCTGTCTAATCAAAAATATTAAAATATTTTTAACTTTCTCTTTATTTGGTCGATTTAATTAGTTTTTTAACATTTTATTTCAGTCAACTACCCAATTACCTGTGTGCACCAGCCCTAACACCAAATAAGTAAGTTCAATCAACGAAGATGCGCCCCACTCCTTTAAAAAACACATTAAAACAGAATTGCCATACTGCATACTCCTACAGCATCGCATGAAACAAAGACATTGTCAAGCAGTAGGGCGCGTCTTCGTGGACTGAACTGTGAACTGTCTATAAACGTTACCTCAACAACAACGTTGAATACTTCAAAGACGGACATTATTATTTAACAAAATAATCATAATCGCGTATCAATTATTAATAATAATAATTAGTATTATACAGATCGAACATTCCAAATATTTATTACAATTTAATAAATATTTATTGTATTCATAATAATGTAGTTATATCGAGAACTGGTTAGTTTCATATTAACTAGCAATATGAACAACAGACTCAAAAAGTTCATGCAATGAACACTATTGAAAATATCAAGAAATCAAACGACTAAGTATGTTTAGAAATTATCGAATATCATCTTAAACCAACTAATAAAAACTCAACTATTATGAAAGAAAAAACCCTAGTATTTCAGTTCATGATAATATTATTGTGCCAATAGTGAAGTAAAAAAAATCTCGAATTTCCACTCAGTTATCAACAGCAATAGCCATATGAGTCATCTCTTCGATTTCTAAAATTGTTAACGCAACGCTTTTGAACAAAATTCGAAAAAATGTATGGGAATGACATATCCAGTCGCAAAATAGATCATCATGTGACTCTCATACATTTTTGGATTTGATCAAGTTCAGTTGAATATTGAATTCAGGCAATTGGAAGCAGGCGTTATTTTGCAGAAATCTATAATAAGAAGAACAGATTAATTTGTTTTGCTTTAATCTGCTACTTAAAAAGAATTTGTATGATCCAATATGCAGAAACACCACCCACATGAAACACCACACACAATTCTTCCAAAACTTTCTTCGACGCTGGTTTCGTCCCGACACCGAAACATCCTCATGATTAGCGATAGAATTACAAAGTAGCGTATTATATCTAAACAAATTAATCTATCCTGCTAAGTTTATCTGACGTAAAACTAATGCATTTTCCGAATAATATATAAATGAAAAAAAAAGCAATAATGTGGGACATTTCTAAACAAATCGACTACACATCTGCGTTAAATTCGTGTTAAAATTCAATAATAATAACAAATAACGAGACCAAACTGCTCGGCTTGATATATCTAAAATATTCCTATAGTCGAAAAGTACATCACAATAAATACTATAACTACAAAATGTATTTATGTTTTTATGTTTGTTTATAGCGCCATTTCGCGTGTGGATAGAAACTAGCCGGACAGTAAATTGGGTATTATTACTAGGAGCCAACGAACAATTTACTCGTGAGTATGAACAAAGTGATAAAACCTTCGCAATTGTATGAAATTTCTATAAAAATGAAGTAAGTAATCATTAAATCATTTCACAATTATTATTATTAACCGCTAGCTCCTGGACTATTTGCAGATAACGTGAACGCCTGGCGCGATTAACTAGAAAGTGGGGTTGCCAACTTCAAAAATTGAATATATATATTTTTTAGAACACCACTCATTCGATTTCATCAATATTTATTCGAGTTTTACACGATTTAATATCGACAGTTTCAAATAAAATTTAACTTTTTTTCACTAAGTTTCGACTCAAACTGATAACTAAGATTAAGACATAATTTCTGATCTAAGCGCCGAGTTTCTAGCCCGTTCTTTTCGGTGCAAAACTGGTTATTATTTAACAGGCGTCTGTTTTTTAAAAAATACTTGACACTCCGGGTGTGTCGGCAGAAGTGAAAACTCAAAAAGAGGTATCGGTCACGGTGTGCGGTGTGGGGTTCAATGGCTTTTCCAATTTTTTCATGAGCGTGTTCGGTAGGTGAAACAGAGGCTCGGCAACCCCAAGAGGGTATACAATTAATTTCTAAAAGCTACCTAGTGCTACAAGCTTGGCTATAAAGTCGAGGGCGGCACGCTGATGTCGTTGCGCCGGAGCGCGTTGCGGAACGACTCGAGCGACGAGCGCAGCGTGAGGCAGAAGCCCCGGGACGCCGGCACGAGCGGGTAGTCCGGCGGGGCCACGTCCGTAGGCTCGCCGTTGGACAGCGCCACGAGCCCCTCTAACCGCCGGCACAGGTCCGCGGCGTTGGTGCGCAGGTGCTGCAGGATTTCCTCGCGGAACGGCTCGGGCGGGTTGTACAGCATCTTCGTCATGGACTGCACCAGTTTCAGTAACACCATCTCGTTGTACATGCGCGAGTTCTCCGTGCCTTGTTGGGTACCTGGGAGAAATATTTTGGTAAATTAATGCTCATTTTCAGCGACGTTTTAAGGAACACCTAAGTCCTTTGACAGTTTTCACTTACAACTGCCACCACCTAAGGGCTTAAGTGTCCCCTAAAATGTTGGTGAGAATGAGCATTAGGGACCCAAAATTCCATAGATTAACTATTAGTATATTTAAGGTCTATTAGTATATCTATGAAAATCATAGAATTATGTCCTAGGTGTCTTATTATGGGGTAATGCTGCAGATATATATTTAAAACTAGCTGTTGCCCGCGGCTCCGCCCGCGTGAATTACGATTTTTTACATATACCGGAGATGGAATTCCTTGATTTTTCGCGGGATTCTGGTGTGATGTTATACAGAAACCCTGTTCTTACTTCGCACGGGTTATCTTGTGGTGATTTTGAAAACTCCTTTTTCTTAATCATTATAGAAAGTTTCATTAATACATAGTTGAAAGATCAAGAGGACGATTTTAACTGTCGATATTTCGACCCAGTGGCACAGGTCGTGGTCACTACGTGACCACGACTTGTACCAATGTATCGAAATATCGACAGTTAAAATCGTCCTTTTCAATATGATTTTTATTCTGAAACCACGAAATATGTCAAAAATCATTACATCATGTGAAAATTCGTACTGGTAGTACCTGGAGTTCAGGGTTCGGCCGGGTATGTACCACTGGGATAAAATACTCTACTAACAATATTCCCCGGCCCAACGTAAGTCATTTAAAAATCTTTGCTTCATCTCAATACAATGCAAAATATCCGAATGGGCAATGGCTATATATTTGTTTACGTATAAAAAAACCTATGACATTCAGTCAGTTAGGATTTGTGAACCATCATTTTACCCTTTCCATATTGCGGACGATAAAAAAAGACGCGGCACTCCGGGAATGTCGACAGAAGTGAAAACTTTAATCTGTTCATGTAATGGTTAATATCTTATAACAGTGCCATCTTAATATAAAGTCATGAAACAGTAAATAACATGACAGTTCATTTTTATTTAAAAAAATTCGGTAGTACCTTTCTCAGAGTTTTACATTCAAGTTCCACATAAATTGTAGAGATGGCGCTATACGGTATAACGTAGCGATAACGCCAGTTACATGATTTTGTTCACCCTAAAAGTGAAAAATTTTAAACCATACAAAATCTCCTGCTAAGCCTATGTATTTACGGCTGTAAGGGTACTCCAGTCTTACTTGAGCCCTACGTCCTAGCCCTAGGTTCTTTGTGCATTCCGAGTTTCAAGTCACCTACCTACTTGAACTTAGCGCTAAAGGTTCTGATGTCTGTAATTTCTGAACTACAAAAGTGATGATAATAAGATTTGTATGGAATAATCCTTAAAGAACCTCCTTTCTAACAAAAAAAAAATGAATGGAATCGGACAACGCGTTAATGAATTATAACTAAAAAACGTTTGGAATTTGATGCCGTCTTCCAGGGAAACCATGATGTATTTCGGGACAAAAAGTATCCTATGTCCTACCTCGGGGTATGAACTATAATCGTGTCAAGTTTCATTTAAATCCATCCAGCGGATTAGCCGTGATGCCCGGTCGTGAAACAGACAGACAGACAGACAGACAGACAGACAGACAAAAATTAAACAAATTACAGTTTTGGCTTCAGTATCGACTAAATAGTGTCCTCCAACAAAAATTTTCAAAATATCTTCAATGTACAGAATTCGACCTTTTACAGTTTTATTATAAGTATATATAGATGCTGCAGTCTTAGCATTAATTAGCAATAAGCAATTTGTAAAATGGGAATGTCATGGACGACACTCCTTTAGAGATATGAAGATTTTAATATCATGACCGTACATAGTCAATATATTTATAACTTCCGTGGGAGTCATTGGTGTGTGCCAGGGTGGGTTGTGTACATGCATGTGGCATACATTAGCTAAGATGCGATATCAAAACTTACCCTTTTGCTTCTCGTACCCAGCCTCGTTGAAGTAGGGCTCCGCGTTCAGTATCAGCCCCTGCAGCGACACGATCACCTGGAGCAGCGAAGAGTCCTTGCCCCACACTTCCACGCCGCGCCCCGACCACGTGCCCAGTAGAGACACGCACACCTGGGAAATAGCCGCAAAATAAACCATACTACTAGTATAAAGGCAAAAGCTTGTGTTACTTGCGACTTTTTCACGCCGCAACTACTCTCCCCAAATCTGGATGTGGAACAGACACTTGTCTCCTCTGCAAGTAGTCCGTAAAGCCAGCATCAAAAGTCGATATATGCATGCATGTATTACATATAATAGTCTAGGATCCCGCTATACAACGACCTTCACCGAGCTGTTTATTGCATGAAAACTATTTTATATCCAATTTAATATGTCAACAAATATATCGCAAGTGGGTTGCCTAAAAAATTGTCCAGGGTATGATAAATTAAGAATTAAAAAAAAAAACCATTGTATTATGGACTCCTCTATTTGTTACAGTTTAGTTGACATCGTAGTTCAAATTAGATTGGATGTTATAAATAGTGCTTTTGCCAGAAATACTTTCCTGGCTGAGGAAAGTATTTCTGCTCTATATTTTTTGGCAAAAGAAAGTTAACGGATAATAAAATCGTAGGTAAATAAGCACAATTGCAATTTGCGACCTGAATCGCTCATCCAATCTAATTTGTACGAAGATGTCAACGGAACTCTAACAAATAGGAGTTCATGTTACAATGTTTTTTTATTTTAAATTCTTAATTAATCATATCCTGGACTGAAATTTTTTACGCAACCCACTTGCGATATATTTATTGACATATTTAATTGGATATAAAATAGTTTTCATCGAATAAACAGCTCGGTGAAGGTTGACCTTACTTGGGATCCCCTACTATAAATATATTGACCCTGATGTTATTGTCTTAAGCTTCATATTTATATAATAGTTTACGGTACTTGCACATCGTTTTAGCATTTTTGCAGGTGACCGTACCTTGCCGTCCTCGTACAGGTTGGGGTTGAGCCGGTCGGAGCAGTACGAGTGGTAGTGGCACAGCGGCGGCGCGCGCGGGTACTCGCCGCCCAGCTGCACGTCGAACACGAACAGCCCGCCTTCGTACGGCGTGCGCGCGGGCCCGGCTATCATCACCGACACCAGGTCGATGCGGTCTTCGTAGCCGCGCACCCACACCTGGATAATAGGGTATTTGATAAAAATCAGAGCATACATTATACTAGTCGATGTCGCACGCAAGTAAAGCCATGGTCGCGTGACGTCATTAATCCATCATGGCGGATAAACCAAGATGGCGGACTAGTCATTTCTAATGCACTCCTGCAATATGGGTATCAAACGAAAGGGGTTTGAAATTTACGGATAAATTGCCATATAGAAGCTTGTTTTTAAAATATTTTTGAATCTTTCCCAAGAATTCCACCGCAAGTCAGGGCAGATGTATAAGAATAAGCAACGTGACTCACCCCCGGAGGCAGGTCGCTCTTCAGCAGCTTGATCTCGCGCTTGACGGCTGAGTAGAAGGTGCGCGGCTCCGACGGCTGCAGCATGGACAGGCGGAACCGGTGCGAGGCGGGCGCCGACTCCAGGATCGCGAACCCCTCGCCCTCGTTCGTCTTCTGCGTCGCTTCGGGGTCCATGTCGCCCTCCGCCGTCGCTAGCGGCGCCGTCTCGCCGGAGCTCGGCGCGGGCGATGGAACTACGTAAGCATATAAACGAATAAACCTGGTGAATCCTGGTTAAGGAGCACACCACGGGTGTGCCCGCGAAATTTTTTGTGGTTTTTCGCGATTTTTAAGCTAATAAGACATAATAGGCTTATGGTAGTCAAATTGCGAGAATCCCAATATCATCTTCACGTGTTTATATAAAAATCTCTGCTTGAAAATGTCGAGTTAAAGAAATTAGTCAGAGATATTTTGCGAGTTACTCACATAAAACTCGATAGTCGGACTAATTTCCTAGGATACACATTTTTATGCAAAGATTTTGATATAAACATGTAACTGCCATTCTCGCAAAATGATTGCCATTAGCCTATTGTGTAATTAGCGTACAAATTGCAAAAAACCACGAAAATTTTGAATTTCGCGGGCCTACCTGTTGAGTTCGCCTTGAGATTTAATATGTCGCTATTATAATGCTCTCCACCATAAAAATGGTCAGCTCAATATTTTCAACCCTAGGGAATACTGCTTTGGTCGTGACGTCATGGACTCCCTAAGTAGGGGAGTCTGATAGTTTGTTATTTTTCCCCTTTTTTCTATTCATCTCAACCCCTTTTTACGTCCCACTGCTGGGCACGGGTCTCCTCTCAGACTGAGAGGGGTTTGGCCATAGCCCACCACGCTGGCCAAGTGCGGGTTGGCGGGCTTCACACACCATCGAGAACATTTTTGTGAACTCTCAGGTATGCAGGTTTCCTCACGATGTTTTCCTTCACCTGCACAGAGGTGCGTGCCCAGGATTCGAACCCGCGACCTCCTTATGAGAGGCAGAGGCGAGAACCACTGAGCTATCACTGCTCTATTTCTATTCTCTTTTTTCTATTGTATTAATTAATTTAAGTAATTTTACATATGTATGTAGTGTAATTTAATGTATTGTATTTTGTACTCTAACTATCCTATTTAAGTAATTTTACATATGTATGAAGTGTAATTTAATGTATTGTATTTTGTACTCTATCCTTAACTGTTTTCTTTTTTCTTTCATAATTTATGAAGCTTCTGTGTCTGCCAGTCGTTGATGCTCGAGCTATGGATTTGTGTTCATTATGTATGTAATAAATCAATCATATTGTAATTGTAATGCTCAAGTGTTGTTGACGGAACCAATAAATAAATAAACAAATCCCAAGGGACCAAAACATATGTACCAATTATTGAGGGTTTCCAATAATCCAATTTTCCAATTAAGCTGTTTTAAAATTATAGTTGTCATTTGCAGAGTCCTGCTAATTATTGTAGATTTCTACAAAATAACGCCTGCTTCAATTCAATATGAAAAAAATGTCCAATGAGAGACTCTGGTTTAAAAATATAAATATTTTTAAGCGCCGTTTCATTGCACCTAACAGCCTGGCCACGGGGCATTCGCCGATGCGAATATTCGCGCGGTGCGAACGGCGAAGCGTCTAGCGACTGAAATAAACGCATAGCAATGTACTGATCAAGCCACGCGCAACGGCGACCGGCGAAGCGACCGGCGAAATGTACCAAGCGAACCGCGCCGGCGACTTGCGGCGCGGCGGGCGAGCAAAACAAAGGCATGAAACAGTACGGCGCGAGCCACGGAGTCGAGCGATAGTCGCGGCGAATAGTGCAGTGATCAAACGAGTTTAGTCATTTTCACCGCGAAAAATGAACACAGAGGCTTTTATTGCTGAAATACTATTGCTATTTGGAAGTCTGGCCATCCACAGCATAAGTTTAAACATGTAGTGAAGAGATTGTGGGAAGAACCAGATTCTGAGAACTTTTTTTCTCCAATTCTGGTTGAATATTCATAAGAATATAGTCGAAGGTTTCAATACTCATTCTGTATTCTGTATTTCTCGTACTTCTTGTGGAATTCTCTATCTATATCCCGATTCTTATTCAAATCATGTACTCCACAATCTCTTCCAAATATTAGGTTATGAACCAAAAAACTATTACTTTCTAAGCAATATAGAGATAAATTCGATAAAGACATTTTGCTGTCGGACTTCCTTAATGGTCGCGGCGGCGAACGTGACTGCCCGTGGCCTGCAAACGGTGCCGCGCGCATGGTCGCCTCGCCCCTCGCTTCGCCGTTCGCACCGCCGATCCCCGTGGCCAGGCCGTAAGTTATGTGCTAAAGTGTCCATAGATGGTAGATACTAACCGCTTCCTTCAGTTTTTGCGTCACTGCCGGCGGTGGCGTCCTTGAGGTCACTTGTTGGTTTGCCCTCGCCAACCTCGCCGTCTTGATTCGCAATACTCACTACCAGTGCACCGTATTGACTGGAATATTCAATGGATTCAATTAGGCACTCTATAAACATTTTGGAGCGGGGACGAATGCGTGTGTAACGTGTGCGTACACGTATCGGATGTGATGAAGGTTGCCATGCTATCTAAGTATATTTTATTTTTGGTAAACCGAAAAAACCGGACGCAGCATTAAAAAACAGAGTACTTCTCTTAGCTTTAAAAACATATTTTTGGTTCTTTATTCGGTGACATGTTAAAAAATAAATTTTACAATAATAATAAATAATAAATATAATATAAAATATATTTATTTAAAATTTATTTAATCTCCTAACACTTTCAGCGACTTTTATTATTGTACTTAATAGATATAAAATGTACGTGTACGAAAACAGAAAAAAATCATGCTCTTATAATTTCTGTATGGTGGAAGTGTGCATATGCGGTCTGACGCACACGTTCCCTTCCATTGCAACCGCTGCGTGCACGCATACGCCACGCACGCATGTGTGGAATACATAATGTAACGTATAAAACATACATAACGTATAAAAGGCGAAACGACCCGTTTTCTATGAAATCTTACACAAAAATCTGTAGCACTTTTGTACTTCTTGATAGATCTTAAAAAGTTCAGATCTGAAGTGAATGTTTGTGGAAAGAATCGGCATAACAGATCTTAAAGACTGCTATATGGCTAATGTGGTTGTAATTTTTTTTTTGCCTCAATGAAACAATAATATAACAAAGTCATATAAACGACATCATATTCATGCAAACATAATCTTACTTTTGGGTTTACGGACGTACAAATGGGTTCACACATACGCAAGACTTACATTAAACAAAACTGTAACAACATATTTCACTACAGTTTACACTGGCTTTTTTAAATATTTGGAATCAGTCAACTAATGCATCGGAATGTAGAGAAATTAAGTTACCACTTTTTACAGAGTCCTCTACTAAAATGGTTGTATAAATGAAACTAGTCTGTGGGCGAATAGGATATCTAGTGCTACTGGATTTCTAACTACTGGATCAAAACAAATTGTGGCTCAAATACTAATAGTCAAAAGTAAATTAAAAAAGTATGTGTTTTAAAGGGCAACATAACTACTACAGGTAACATGTCAGAATTTATTAAGTAAATAATAAATTAATACAAGAGAATTAGGTACAGCATAGTATTAGACATCCTATCGTTTAGACTAAATATATCGGAGGGCGATGATTACTAAACCCATCATAAGTGTTGGGCTATGCCCCATAGAGTCTGACTTTAGGTCTATCAACTTTGATATTAATTCTAAATTTCATTTGTAACTGGTGTTCCTTGATTGCATTCAGTACTACTATTATAATTTTAGTTATAATAGTAGTACCTAATTAATTGGTAATATTTACTAACTAAAGAATGAAATACTACAATATATAAAATGTCGCTTCTGTATACTAATTCATGTTTTAAAGAATCTTCTATGGAAATGAAAAAAAAAAGTCTATGCAATGAATACGATAAAAAACGTAATAAGCCTAAATGTCAGATTAAAATATCGATTATAAATTGGCACTAAAAACGATGACACTAAAAACTGAAATAAAAATCACCGTCATTCAAATAATACAGACTTGCATGTGTCGATTTTTTGGCGTAATATATTAAACCAATTTTATTAGAAAAAATTAATAGTGTAAAAATTGAAATCTTTAATAGATCTTTTATTTGTTTAATATAAGTGATGCGAATTTATATTAAACGAACATAAATAATCATCTAAAACTTCTAGCTTGACAAATATTATGACTAGTTTATTCTATTAGGACGGATAAATAATGGTTATTAATAATTAATTATTAATAACTGTAGTGATCTTGTTTCTGTTTGACAAATATTATAACTAAATTGACAAATCTCGAAGTAGAGATATCCTTTTTGTACAGTATGAAACTTGCGAAAAGAGTACCACTATTCATAGATTTGTTAACTTAGAGTACCACTATTCTTAGACTTGTTTATGCCAAAGATCCAGTTAAACCACCACCAATGTAAATTTTAATTTAAAACAATACTGTACATTTAACATCAAAGACATCAAAGTGAATCGCAATAAAAAATAACATCAAAAAAATAACATATAAAAAAATATACGACAATACAAAATAATAGCAACACTGAAGAGAATCTGTACATCTTATAGGCACTTATGTTGAAGGCCCGGTTTCCACCAAATCGGAGCGAAGCGGAGCTGAGTTTATGTAACCAATCAGATTTCGTCATTTCGATCTCCCCTCTCCTTAGTTTCGGAGATGTCAAAATGTTGAAATCTTATTAGTTACTCAAACCCAGCTCCGTTTCGCTCTGCTTTGGTGGAAACTGGGCCTTATTGTTTCCACATCTAGGGCATCTGAAAGAGATCCTCATTTGTAGCGATAAGACGACCTTTTGCATGTCCTCTCTATGTTTGTGTATATTTGTAACTTTTGATAAAGAACAAAATAAATAAATAAATAGCGGTTTTTGTGTAGCCATGATAGTAGATAGATAGATGTACAGATTTCCTGGGGGAAATGCAAGGGATGGGGGGTAAAATAAAAAAGGCGGCTCACATTGAAAAGTGGTAGGGTAACTTCTCTTCGGTCGCGCTTTGCTTTCTCATTAATCTGTTAAGGAATTCGGCCAGCTCTTGCGGCCTTCTCCTGTGGAAGACAAATCGCTTTTTGTTATTCCACATACGGTCTCACTTATTTCACTTACAAATACAACTTATAACTAATTCAATACTTGTAAATTGTAACCAGAGATATGCAAAATGTAATGTTGAAATATGAAAACTTTTTGTTTGCAATTACAATACACAATCATCATTCTCAGGATAATGAAATTCATCAAAAATCAATTACATTCGATGATTGTAGCGATTTATATTGAATGATTTTATTATCAGTGACCAATGATTGTAACGATTACAGTAATTAATGACAGATTAACACAACAACCGTTTTCTATTACTAACGTAAATTTGAAAGCGTTATCATCACATTTAGCCCATCTCTGATTGTAGCATTAAAATGTAGACTAAAGTGTGATTTGGATAAAAAATGTGGGCTATATCGTAACGATTCCTCCTACCATATTCAATCTGTTATACAAATCTGTATCTCTGAACTAAATTGGCAATATCCTACAGTAATATCTGTGTAAAACGTCTCTTTTAGCTCAGGAGATATTGTATAACCGAATTTTGTATACAAGTGGGTCGACTACAAAATGAAACTTTTATGAACCGAAATTTTGTGTAAAGATATCACCGACGCCTGGTTTTTTGTTCACAAGTAATCATAAACCATACCCAATCATATTGAATAATGTTACCTTAAATATACCAACCAAAAAAAAAGATTTCCCATTGTAGGTTTGCTCCGAAAAATATTTTTGTAACAACCTCGTAGGTCCATCGTTTGTCCATTTCATAAACAGTTTTCTTAGGTGTGTAGGTCCACCACATTTTTCTTTCAATGAGGAGCGTTTATTAAATTAGAAATACCTAGCCATTTTTTTTAAACATTGGCTTCATTTGATCCCCCGAAGGGTATGCAGACTTCTGCAATACAAGTTTAATCTTAGTGCAGAGTCTGCACGTTCAAAATTTGTATATCATTACAAGCCATTTACCAACTTTGTGACCTTAGATAGTAAGATACATTTGTATGTATTGTCGATTATAATCTTATTCTTATTTTTAGATAAGACGATTTGTGCTCCCCAAACGCTTAGTTTTTGTTTAAAAATTCGTTTTAAAATTATGTTAATGTCAGTAGTTTAAAGGTTCTGACAGACGGGTGGACACTGGACAGACAAGACCTACTCGAGTAACTCTGAAAACCGCATCGCTCGCTCTACAATGGGAAAAATAATAAATACGATACCGAAAAGCATACCGGCTAACTTCCGCGTGCGCCTTGACGAGTTGCCGGTGTATCAGAGAGCACAGTTTGTAGCACACGTTCCTCGCGCCGCCCTCGCCGTCCGCGTCTGCAACGCCGCTCGCTAATGCGAAGAAAAGTGGAATGTATAGTGGCCAATGACGAAATATGCTACGCTCAGAGGACGGGAAAGATGTGAAGCCAAAAATTTATCAAGTATGGCGTCGCGCGTCGTATATTTCGATACCGCTGACAGCCAACTGACAGCACATACCGCTGTCGGTCGCTTACATTTGCGCCATTTTACAATTTTGACAAATTAAAAATCCCGCTTTAGGGCGCAGCCTAAAAATACATGCGTGACGTCACTAAGTTCTGATCCTTTGTATGTTTAATCAATGATAGCGGCACACTAACATTAAAAGTATATGTCTGGTACTCCTTTACTCTAAAACAACTGAAACAACTTGATTGCAATTTAGAATTGGGATATATTAACCTGGATCAACACACACGTTTCTTTTTTTTTAGAAATTTGTTAGTTCCCCAAGGTTTGTGTAATACTGAAATTCAAGCGAAACGAAGCCGCAGGAAAATATTATTAGTATTAGTTGTAGAGTTTTTATTTCTATCCAGTGCTGTAGTTCGGTTTTTCCATTAGAGACGCAAACATGCATTCGAATATTTCAAACATTAAAATTATAAAAGCTTTACCGTTTTCTCCGGTGGCGTTTTCTTGAGCAAAATTAGTTTCCGAACTAGATGACTGTACAGGTTCTATGTTCAGAAAGAGAGATTTCTTAGGTGACTCGCCTTCTACCTGAAAATATAAGTTTCACTTTATTTACAGAATAATTTTTGTTAAAATTATAAATTATATGTTAAATAGAAAGCTGAGCTATCAACATATTACATTCAGTTTTGTCACTGTTCCCGACTATCAATTGTATTGGATTAGATCCACCATAATTGGCTCTAAACTCCATAGGGCTACCGCATTCTGGTCACGGGATGACAAGGCATTTCAAGTTTTTAACAATGGATATTCAATCGTGTTTTCATATAAATACGATATACATTACTTTGCACGGCGCGGCATACCAAACGCCGTGGCATAATTTTGATGCATAGCAATTTATGTTTAGGACTATCTGCGTGTTGGTACAGTCGCGAAATGAAAAAGTTCGTCAATTTTCAAACTGATTCGTTTGCACTAGTCGATTATTTTAGTATTTTGACATAATGGACTCTTGCAGTACTAGTGCAGGCGAAAGTGACACTAAAGGCGACGAACCTTTTCATTTCGCGACTGTACGTATTCTGCTAATGACCATCATGCTTCGCAGATTCTGAGTACCCCCTAAAGGTTCTCGTCCACTAGGCTCGCCGAGCCGAGTCGAATCGAATCGCAGAAAGTCGCCTTCCGTAGATTTACTTAGGCTCGCGTCCACTAGGCTCGCCAAGCAGAGTCGAATCGAATCGCAGAAAGTCGCCTTCTATATATTTACTATGAAACTGCGTCCATTAGCGACGAGCCGCGGCGCGCCGAATCGAATCGACCTCGCGACTTGCTCGGCAGGCGAATTTCTTCGCCGATGCGACTCGATTCGGCTCGGCGCGCCTCAGTCGACGCGGAGAAGCGAATCCGCTCCAAGAGATGGACGCACTAGGAATAAATGTGACTCGATTCATTTCGACGAGTTTCTGCTGTAGTCGACGCCAGGCTTAAAAGTTTTTTTTTTACGATTGATAGGCTTACGCTTGACCACAATCATGTCCGATGGGCAGAAATGATGAGGTCTAGGATGGAGCGCGCCCGCCTAGAAAATGCCTATTCACTCTTCTCTTGAAGGTGAAAAGGCACTCTTCCGTGTTCCCAGCCAAGTCAAACTTGGCTGGGAACACTGAAGCTGGAAGGGTATTCCACACCTTAGCGGTTCGTATCAGAAACGTGGAAGAAAAACGTTTCGTTCGAGTACGCTGGACATCAACCACATAAGGATGCCACTTCTCTCGACGTCTTGCGGTTCTGTGGTAGAAAGGTGAAGGAGGTACAAGGTTGTGGAGTTCCTGAGCACACTGAGTTATGTCTACTTACCTCCATGGGTTCCACCGTGACATTGGACACTATAATGGGTTTGGCCGGTTTGTCGTCCACCATGACAGTGTCCACGTGGTCGAGCGGCGGGTCGGCGGGCGCGTCGCTGGGGTCGGCGGGCGCGAACAGGCGCGCCAGCTGCTCGTGCACGCGCCGCTCGCCCGCGCTCGGCGTGCTGGCGCCGCGCTCGCGCACGCGCTCCAGCAGACCCTGCACAGCGTTGTGTGACTGAATACACACAAGTACAGTGCAACAAGGCTATTTTCGCGTGTGGCCACAGTCTGAACTAACGCCGCTATCTTGTGCTATTGTTTGATAGTTCGCTCTGTCAGTATATCACTATTGTATGTTATGTTGTTTTTGCTTACTATTAACTATTTCAAACTAAAATTGAAGTAAAATTGAGATTTTATTTTATGGCTGCCTTTGTTTTGCAACAGCGCCCTCCTTCCAAGTGCCAAGAAAGCCTTGTTGGACTGTATTTGTAACCTCATCAACAACTTGAAATGTGACCTGACAGTAATCATGAGTAGAAACCGCTAATGCACATCGCAACTTCGCTGTTCTCTTTATCAATTTTAAGGAATGACAAGACTTATCATGTAGTGAAGAAATAGGGACTTGATACATTTTTGTTGTTGAAATCTAATTAACTCGTACACATCTTCTGAGCACCTTGTGTAAACCTTCTTCCGACCACTAATAAGAAACATGATATAAGAAAGAGTTTTTTCAAAAACCTAGAGCTCATTAACATAATATATTATTATGTAAATAAAATCACATTTAGTATGACGTCATCAATTGTATCGAATAAATTTCACGCCTGGTGTTTACCAGTCGTCTCCCGAATATATAAAGATCTACGTTTATGGCTAAAATAAACCTCACTTACCAAAAAGTGGTCCTCGTGGAAGAAGGTGGTCCCCATCAATCGGTCTAGAAATCGACAGTCTTTGTAAAGGTTCAGTAGTTTCCGCATAATCTGAAACGAATAAATTCATTTTTGAGAAATAAAAATATTGACACCAACGCACCTCACCTCACCCAAATACGAGACTCTTTTACCGACGTTAAACGCTAATGAGGAGATTCTCTTATTTTTTACTAGTAAGAATCCACTACGTTCACCAACAACTGCACGGCAAAGACAGATTGCCGAGGAGCAGAAATCAAAGAAGGCATAAAAAATGTAGCATGGCACTTGGCATGTGGTAAAAAAGACGCCTGCCAACATAAGTGACTGTCAAACAGAGGAGTCAGTTACAGTAAGAGTCTCGCGAATCCAATGATTTTTTTCCCCATCTTAAGAGTTCGGTTACCTACGATGTCTCCATACATTCGTAATACCAAAATCATTTTAATTCGTGCATATTTCGAGCATGTTGTGGTGTTATTCGATTTCATATAGTAATAACTTTGCTCCTGGCCATATTTGGTTCCGAAACACTTCTCTAAAACGTTCTCTTAACGTGTCGGTTAAGTTACTGTAATAAGAGTAAAATGGGTTTTCCCATCTTAAAAATGTCCAACGCGCCTAAAGAAGTTAGAAGAGCGCCTTGCCTACCTCCTGGCTCTGCAGCGTAGGGTGCTTGGCGATGATCTCCTCGAGGCGACGCATGGCCACTCGCCCGCGCTCGATGTGCGCGGCCACTCGCGGCTCCAGCAGCTGCGGGAGTGCCCTGCCTACCTCCTGGCTCTGCAGCGTGGGGTGCTTGGCGAAGATCTCCTCGAGGCGACACATGGCCACTCGCCCGCGCTCGATGTGCGCGGCCACTCGCGGCTCCGGCAGCTGCGGGAGAGCCCTGCCTACCTCCTGGCTCTGCAGCGTGGGGTGCTTGGCGAAGATCTCCTCGAGGCGACACATGGCCACTCGCCCGCGCTCGATGTGCGCGGCCACTCGCGGCTCCGGCAGCTGCGGGAGAGCCCTGCCTACCTCCTGGCTCTGCAGCGTGGGGTGCTTGGCGAAGATCTCCTCGAGGCGACACATGGCCACTCGCCCGCGCTCGATGTGCGCGGCCACTCGCGGCTCCGGCAGCTGCGGGAGAGCCCTGCCTACCTCCTGGCTCTGCAGCGTGGGGTGCTTGGCGAAGATCTCCTCGAGGCGACACATGGCCACTCGCCCGCGCTCGATGTGCGCGGCCACTCGCGGCTCCGGCAGCTGCGGGAGAGCCCTGCCTACCTCCTGGCTCTGCAGCGTGGGGTGCTTGGCGAAGATCTCCTCGAGGCGACACATGGCCACTCGCCCGCGCTCGATGTGCGCGGCCACTCGCGGCTCCGGCAGCTGCGGGAGAGCCCTGCCTACCTCCTGGCTCTGCAGCGTGGGGTGCTTGGCGAAGATCTCCTCGAGGCGACACATGGCCACTCGCCCGCGCTCGATGTGCGCGGCCACTCGCGGCTCCGGCAGCTGCGGGAGAGCCCTGCCTACCTCCTGGCTCTGCAGCGTGGGGTGCTTGGCGAAGATCTCCTCGAGGCGACACATGGCCACTCGCCCGCGCTCGATGTGCGCGGCCACTCGCGGCTCCGGCAGCTGCGGGAGAGCCCTGCCTACCTCCTGGCTCTGCAGCGTGGGGTGCTTGGCGAAGATCTCCTCGAGGCGACACATGGCCACTCGCCCGCGCTCAATGTGCGCGGCCACTCGCGGCTCCGGCAGCTGCGGGAGAGCCCTGCCTACCTCCTGGCTCTGCAGCGTGGGGTGCTTGGCGAAGATCTCCTCGAGGCGACACATGGCCACTCGCCCGCGCTCGATGTGCGCGGCCACTCGCGGCTCCGGCAGCTGCGGGAGAGCCCTGCCTACCTCCTGGCTCTGCAGCGTGGGGTGCTTGGCGAAGATCTCCTCGAGGCGACACATGGCCACTCGCCCGCGCTCGATGTGCGCGGCCACTCGCGGCTCCGGCAGCTGCGGGAGAGCCCTGCCTACCTCCTGGCTCTGCAGCGTGGGGTGCTTGGCGAAGATCTCCTCGAGGCGACGCATGGCCACTCGCCCGCGCTCGATGTGCGCGGCCACTCGCGGCTCCAGCAGCTTCGGGAGGGTGCTCTCCGCCGGCACTAACGCCGTCTCCTCGCTTGGACTGCTAGCGAACACTGAAGGAAAATAATCAGCTTCAGAAACTTTCGTAACCAGACTTGGGCAATTACGACATTAATTCTTCGTCAAGACTTGATCATATATCACCACGAAACTACAGCAGGAGCCAGGACTACTTCGGAAAATCGATCAGCCCAGGACTTATAGATGATCAATAAGTATTTACAAAGACTAAGTTACGATGAGACAGAAAACTTAATAAAACGTTTTAATTGAACTATGGATATATACTATACATTAAACTTAAAATCTTCTTGCATTAAGGTACCTTTCTATGAAATACTTTTGTAATTGTGACTGAATTAGTACAATAGATTTTGGAAAACATTAAGTAAACATTACATAGATTCCAAATTATATAAATGTTTAAAATCTTATTCTATTAATTTTTATAATAATAATTTTATATTATTTATATTATAATTTGTATAATATTATGTTAGCACAAACAAATGGACCAAAATATCTGCGCATAACACTTGCTTACACACACAAACACACACACACACACACACACACACACACACACACACACACACGCACACACGCACACACACATCACATATATATAAACACACAGATCTATATATATATATAAAAATGTACTTACATACTCACAGACATTCATGAATGCACATATTATACACATGACACAACCATGTTTTTATAATTATAAGTAGGCACATTTTTGTATGCAAACAATGCCTTTAGTTGCAAACAAATATAACAACTTTATGTAATTGGGAAGTCACTAACTCCCATATCACAGTTTATACTTTTTTGGGAGTTAGAGGCCATAATAATTTTCGATATCATGTATGTAATTTTTGCAAATAAAGAGATTATATTATTATTATTATTATATTATTATTTGCATCCTAAACATGATTACCATAGGATCATCCTGTTGATTGATCATCTATCTTTTGCCATCATTTCATTTTATCAAAATGTTCATTCAATTCATTCATTTTACTATTGTCATTGTTATTAATTTAGATGTTCTCTTTTTTAAATGACATTCAAGAAACATCAAGAGAGATCATAATTTTCATCTGTTTCGTAACTTATAAATGAAAAAAAAAAAAAAAAAAAATATATACTAAGTTTTTTATTTATTTATTTATTTGTTGTATTACATAACCAGGAACACATTACAGAAAACTCCAATACGTTTCCCTGGGTCACACAGTCTTAAACAATATTTAGTCATCACATTAAAAATAAAATTACACAATAAACTCTTTAGTCTATAAAATTACGAGTCATTACTTAACATTATAATATTAAAAATTAAATTTAGCAATTAACAAAAATAATATAAGATGTCATAATTTTTCTAACATCAACTTGAGCGTTCGCTCAAGCTGTCGCAGCGGGGTGTGAAATAAGTCCAACTCTGGATACCTACGGGTTAGTTCATTGAGCAAGCGTAGTGACCGAGCTACTGGCGCGTGCTTCGCCATCTCAGTTTTGCAGTACGGGGGCGCAAATAGTCTGCGACGACGCGCACTTGCATACCCATCCGGTACATGCAAAGCTATCGCCTCTAGCACGCATGAGTTGCTTTTTTGACCTCGGAGCAGATCTATTATATTCATAATTAGGGCAACAGTACGTCTAAGCTCCAACCTGTCATATCCCACCATTCCTAGAAGGAACATGCTAGGATATATTGTTGGATACCCAACGGAATATCCGTACTGTTTCCTGTACAGCCACCGAATAAATTTTTTTTGAATTTTTTCAACTAAATCTATGTATTTGGCTTCATGTGGATTCCATATTATAGCATTACTTTCCAGCCTACTCCGCACATAAGCGTTGTAAAGCAGCTTAATAAGGTTTATAGATTTAAAATGCTGCGCTTGCCGGAGCACAAAACCTAGCATTCTATAGGCTTTGGTGCAGACGTCTCTAATATGTACCCGAAAAGTTAGGTCAACCGACAGATTTATTCCGAGATCCCTAATGGAAGTAACTCGTGATATACTATTGTTCCCTAGTTGATAATTTATATTTATTGGGACTGTTTTTCGGCTAAAAGTAATAACAGCGCACTTTTTATCATTAAAGAATAACTTATTCCTGTTACACCATTGCAAAACATTGTCCACATCACGTTGAAGGATCTGAGCGTCAGAACATCCCTCAATCTTAAAAAATAGCTTTAAATCATCAGCAAACAATAGGCAATTGGCACGGGTTACTACTTTTGGCAAATCATTAATCAATATTAAAAACTCCAATGGGCCAAGATTACTTCCCTGACTCACGCCAGAATAAGTAAAATAGGGCTCTGAACAATGCCCCTCATACTGCACGTATTGCCTCCGGTTTCTGAGATAGCAGGAGAAGAACTTCAATAGTGCAGGTGTGAATCCGACCGATGCACACTTACTGAGAAGAACGTCATTATCAACTTTGTCAAAAGCCTTTTGAAAGTCAAAATAAGCTGCATCCACCTGCGCACCACTGTCCACTGCGCTAGTCACGTACGTCCAGAATGTCAGCAAGTTAGTACAGGTCGAGCGGCCTGCGCGGAATCCGTGCTGGGCTTCCGCAAGCTGACACTCAAGACACTCACTCACTTTCCGAAGACAGACAACACGGCAATAGGCCTATAATCGGCTATTTCAAGACTAGACTTATTTTTTGGGATGGGAAGTTACCTGGCAGTGTAGGGGTTCAATGTTTGCTACGTTACCTGGCTGCGGGGGCTGTTCCTCGGTGGCTGCGCGCGCGGACGGCGGCGCGTCCGGGGTCCGAGGCTCGGGCACGGAGCTCTGGGTCTCCCACGAGTCGTCCGAGCCCGACCCGTCCGAACCCCACAGCTCGCCGTCATCAGAGTCGTACTCCCCAACCTGTATGACGTCCAGAAAATTTACTAAATATAATAATATGTTACTCTCATATATCACATAATATGATGGCAAATAAGCAAGATGGTATAACTAGACTAGTGGGCTGATTCTGTATCTTTCAGTTTCTTAGCATTATAGACAAAAATCCTATTTTTGCACAAGTTAACATAGTAGTATAGTATCAGTCTTACTGTCAGTAATCAGTCTTAGATTGATATCTAAATATAAAAATCGATTTAGAATCTTGCAGAAATTCACGGGACAAATAAGAAGTTTAATCCAGGTACCAAATTGGTCCAGTATTTTTGGCGAGTAACAAACATCTAAACTCACAAACTTTCATATAATTCATAGGCTACTTTCTCTACAGATAGTAGATACCTTATAAAGATCCTGTGGCCAGCACATGCTCGTGTGTCCGTCGACCCACCACACCTTGACGCGACCAGTAGGGAAATTGTCTATGACCTAGGGGAACAAAAACAAATACGTATTAAAATTTAATTGGCGTAGGAAAATAAACCTTTCCTAATTCGCTGTCATCAATGTAAATAATCAGTGCTAAAGAATTTTACTTTTCTACAATGTATAGAACAAGCTGATCCGACCTCACTTTGTGATCCTGTAGGAATACAAAAATCCTTCCTTACCCCTTTCTACCTTAACAGGAGAACCTCTTTTATACAAGGTGTAGATTACTTGCCCTAATTAGCCGAAAGCCTTAAGTAGGCAATGATGTATAGATGCATGAAAAAATATCACGAGAAGCGAAGGGAGTTGAAAAATGTACCATAAATTTTAAGTGACATCCCTAAACACCACTTTGAACAAAGAACAAATCGTTTTGATATGAGTTTTGTTGACATCACAGTTAGGGTTGCTAAAAATATTGTTTCCAAATTAAATAATAAGTTTTGTATTGAAAATAAAATAATCGGGATTTATTATCTCCGTTTGTGTTTCTAGGATCAAATTAAGTGGTTAGCTGCGGGCACACTGTACGAATTAACCAACATGTTGTATATTAGTAGTTTATGAAACGGATGCATAATGGGGGGTATTAAAACATGAGTGTGAGTTTAAAAAACGAGCTGCAGGCGAGTTTTTTAATAGTATCACACGAGTGTTTTAATACCTAATTATGTAGAGTTTCATACACTACTTTATCTACGCTCAAATTATCATAAATCCAAACCATAAAATCTTGCTAACGTTTGTCGTAAATCCTTCACTTTGTTGGTATAAAAGATTATGGGTCATTTTTGTTGCAATTACTAAGATGTCAGGTGGAGTTAAATTTTCTTTAGTAGGTTTCACTGCTAGTCATTTTTCCGCGCTAAGTTTTGACTAAGTAACAAAAATAATACATTGAAATGTTAAAAGTTAGGTATGGCGCCAAAATTCAGTTGTAAACTGCGTATAGTCTGTTAAAAAAGTCATGAAACAAAAAACTAAAAAGAGTAGAAAAATATGTATACAAGTCAGATAAAGTATATTTTTAGTGGATAATTAAATATTCAAAAATTATACATACTTAATTCTTTTCAATATTCTGTATGAACACACTTTTTAATCAGTCATATAAGGCAGGGAAAAATTATTGTTTCCGTGAAATAATTGTTGTCTATGGTCGATCATGGCGCATCCCATGACTACCAACTAAATGTTGTCTGTGGACTCCATATATAAAAAACAAAATTTAGGATTCTCTCTTTTGGCTATGACGACCACAGAGAAAAGAAGTTATTCCCTGGTCTGTGATGACGACACATAAAAATACAGGAACCCAGAGCCGAGTATAGTAATGGAAATTATTCAATTATCTAGAGATATTTCCATAGTACAGTAATGTTATAATGAATAAATAATAATTATCGTAGTCTGTGAATAAAGTAGGTCAATATGTGACACATTTTTATTTCATAATACGAACTTTAAGCAATGAGCGTAGATAAAATAATTTACGGTTCTCAGAACAAACAGCTAGTAATAGGAAACCAAACCTGTCCCGCAGTGCAGTTGGCGTCCTCGCCGGTGAAGTTGGCAACCCTGATGACCACGGTGCCCGGCCGGTACTGAAAGTCCGGGTGGTCCTTCAGGTCGTACACGCTCATCTCGCTCTCGTACAGTAACTGGGGCCTGAAAAACAAAAAAAAATACAGCTTATTTCTAGTTGTCTAAGAAGTCGTAATAGGCAACAAATCCTGCC
The DNA here is from genome assembly GCA_963855885.1 of Coenonympha glycerion. Taxonomy (NCBI): domain Eukaryota; kingdom Metazoa; phylum Arthropoda; class Insecta; order Lepidoptera; family Nymphalidae; genus Coenonympha; species Coenonympha glycerion. The sequence goes on from OY979639.1 coordinate 12,300,251, forward strand.
ACCACATTGTCTGATAAAATGGAACAGCGATTTCTAGTATTCAGGAAATAGGTACCTATAGATATTTCAGACGCGCCCCACTCTGTCCACGCGCTGCACCACCCCTTACAACGTTTGCCACGTCAGCTATAAACTATAGAGAGTACTCACACGGGCTCGTCCGCGCTGGTGTAGGTGCGGTACCAGTTGACGATGGCGGTGCGGCCGTGGTGGTCCACGCGCTGCACCACCCCGTACAACGTTTGCCACGTCAGCTATAAACTATAGAGAGTACTCACACGGGCTCGTCCGCGCTGGTGTAGGTGCGGTACCAGTTGACGATGGCGGTGCGGCCGTGGTGGTCCACGCGCTGCACCACCCCGTACAACGTTTGCCACGTCAGCTATAAACTATAGAGAGTACTCACACGGGCTCGTCCGCGCTGGTGTAGGTGCGGTACCAGTTGACGATGGCGGTGCGGCCGTGGTGGTCCACGCGCTGCACCACCCCGTACAACGTTTGCCACGTCAGCTATAAACTATAGAGAGTACTCACACGGGCTCGTCCGCGCTGGTGTAGGTGCGGTACCAGTTGACGATGGCGGTGCGGCCGTGGTGGTCCACGCGCTGCACCACCCCGTACTCGCGGTGCTTCAGCTGCAATCACGCGCCGATTATTCATTAAACATATTACAAACCATCAGCACTGAGTGACGTCACGCATGTATTTTTAGGCTCCGCCCTGAAGCATCATTTTTAACTGTAAAATGGCGCTAATGTCAGTGACCGACAGCGGTATGTGCTGTAAGTGGTACTGAAATGTATGAAGCGCGAAACGCATATTTCAGAAATTTTTGGCTTCAGCATACGTCACATCTTTCCCGTCCTGTTAGCGTAGCGTATTTCGTCATTGGTGCCGATACACAATGGTCTAAGTGGATAATTGCTCAACGGATGCGATGCTGCAGCCCCAACTGGTTTTATAATTCTCTGGCGTCGGCTTCAGAAAATCATGATTTTTGGCGATCACTTTAGGACCTCCGCGGTTAGTTACCACTCTACCAGCGACCAAGCGATTTAGAATACCGGCGCATTGCTGAGCAGAAACCGTTAGGGAAGACCTACTTACCGCTTCCAATTAGTACGAAATGTATCAAGTACTAACTTATATAAAATGTTGAGTATAAAAAAAGGAAAAAATATATTAATTTATAAAGGGAAAAAAAGATAAATTAAGAAAATCGCGAGAATAAATAACTTGACGCACTATATATGAAAACTAATTTGGCAAGCCTAATTACAGGGAAATCCATTAAACAATGTTCTTCTACGAAAGGATAAGACTTCACGACACGCAAACAGTCATAAATCGTAAAAGACCTACTTGTTGGTTCTCTTCAACGTTGGCTGCCCCGTTGATGACGAAATCCCCCGGGAAGCACTCTTGTCCGTCCAAATGGTGTATTGGATACAACTGGGTTGACGGTATACCCATTTCTATTGTACCATCCTAAAAAAGATTTTTAATTTCAGAATTCTCAATTCAGCTTATCTGTGTCTTTGACTACTTGTAATCCAAAACAACTTTAGTATACATAAGGGAAAGAAATAAATTGATGTCTATAATGCATAAGGCAATCGCACATGAGAATTTAAGGGTGATACATAATTAATATGATGAGTGAGATACATACACACAATTAATACACGGAATCAGTCGCATATTTTAGCTTGCTGTTAAAAAATGTCTTGTCTCAACCCCTTTTTACGGGCCCTTATAATTGACACAAGTATTTTCTTAGAACGAGAGGGATTTACCTATAGAGCTATGCTATGCTGGCCAAGTGCGGTTTGTGAACATTATGGAGCCCTGATAGTTACATAGATGTTCCTCAAAATAAATTAAAACTTTACCACTAAATTAAGCAAGTAATACGGAAAGGCTTACTTCTGTCTGATCTCTGTCATCTTCGCATCTATTGCGATGGTAACTTCTCAATACTTTGTGATGTACATAAGCGCTCAATGTTCTGATCGGTAAGTGCATCAGTACCTGCCACACGACGTTGGCTCGGCTGGTGGTGTGCAGCGTCTCCACCACGACGCGGTCGCTGCGGCGCGGCGGCGGCGCGGGCGGGGCTCTCCGCGCGGCCCGCTTCAGCCTCTTGCCGCGCAGCAGTCGCACGGCCAGCTGCGGAGACCTGGCACCTCTGCCGGACCCTGACGCCGCGGACGAGCAACGGGACGACCAGGTGGCGCCACTGGGTATTGAAGAGGCATTGGTGAGGAGAGAATGATGACATTATACGGATCGAATTTTAGCTTCAACTCATTCACTTTGATGGCAGTCGAATTTAATATTAATAAAGAGAAGATTATCAAACACAAGGTTGATTAAGTTCTTTACTGAAGTGAGGTAGGGCAACATGAATCAGCGTACACGGGATTTAGTTGTCTACTGCAGTAAGGTAAGCCAAAAAACTTGCGTAATTAAACCGAGTTGCCCACTGCAGTAATGTCCGGCTACTCCGAACTGCAGATAACGCGTGTGAGGTTCACTCGCCTGCTGCAGTACTACAGAGTCCGCGTCGCTGCCGTCGCTGCTGGTGTTCTACCAGTTGTCGGAGTTGTTGTAGTCGGGCACGGCGCGCTCGCGGGTTCAATGCGGCTTCCTCACGGCCCGCGCGCACCGACTCCAACCTGCTGCGGTAACAGCAACTCACCTGTCCGTGTCGCTGCCGTCGCTGCCGGTGTTCTACCAGTTGTCGGAGTTGTTGTAGTCGGGCACGGCGCGCTCGCGGGTTCAATGCGGCTTCCTCACGGCCCGCGCGCACCGACTCCAACCTGCTGCGGTAACAGCAACTCACCTGTCCGTGTCGCTGCCGTCGCTGCCGGTGTTCTACCAGTTGTCGGAGTTGTTGTAGTCGGGCACGGCGCGCTCGCGGGTTCAATGCGGCTTCCTCACGGCCCGCGCGCACCGACTCCAACCTGCTGCGGTAACAGCAACTCACCTGTCCGTGTCGCTGCCGTCGCTGCCGGTGTTCTACCAGTTGTCGGAGTTGTTGTAGTCGGGCACGGCGCGCTCGCGGGTTCAATGCGGCTTCCTCACGGCCCGCGCGCACCGACTCCAACCTGCTGCGGTAACAGCAACTCACCTGTCCGTGTCGCTGCCGTCGCTGCCGGTGTTCTACCAGTTGTCGGAGTTGTTGTAGTCGGGCACGGCGCGCTCGCGGGTTCAATGCGGCTTCCTCACGGCCCGCGCGCACCGACTCCAACCTGCTGCGGTAACAGCAACTCACCTGTCCGTGTCGCTGCCGTCGCTGCCGGTGTTCTACCAGTTGTCGGAGTTGTTGTAGTCGGGCACGGCGCGCTCGCGGGTTCAATGCGGCTTCCTCACGGCCCGCGCGCACCGACTCCAACCTGCTGCGGTAACAGCAACTCACCTGTCCGTGTCGCTGCCGTCGCTGCCGGTGTTCTACCAGTTGTCGGAGTTGTTGTAGTCGGGCACGGCGCGCCGCGGGTTCAATGCGGCTTCCTCACGGTCCGCGCGCACCGGCTCCAACCTGCTGCGGTAACAGAGACTCACCTGTCCGTGTCGCTGCCGTCGCTGCTGGTGTCCTCCCAGTTGTCGGAGTCGTCCTCCTTGGGCTCGGTGCGCTCGCCTTTCAACGCGCGTGTGACGACAGATGGCAGCATCCGAGCCAGTCGTAAGAAGGTATAATTAAGCATCACAAGGAGTCTGAAAACAAGTAGGGTTAGGAAGCCATTTGTACGTACGGACATCCTGGTCAATAATTTACACATTGGACTTTTTGTGAGTAAAGTGCCGTTCGTCGAACAGATTATTCCGGTACAGCTGAAAAATGGAGAATTATTAGCGGGAGGTTAAGGCGGTGGTCTGTAACAGATGCGTTAGGACGCGTCCGACGTAACGCTGTACGCGGCCTACGATTGCTTACTACGAATGCGTACTCGAGTGGTCTCTACACGCCTGACGCGGCGTTTGTTTTTGAAACTAAGCGATTTCTGAAAGGCACTTGCCATTATGTTTGTCCAGCCCCAGAATTGGGAGAATGCACATCGGGGCAAGGAGCGAAAGGACACAACTTGTCAAGAAGTCAGAGGGAGTCAAGAAAGCGCCTGTTAACACGCCAAGAGCAGGTACCGATCACTTCTCGCGGTCTTCACGCGTCGTTCCTTGCTGCACGTGTTAAGTTCACTCGCCTGATATATTATAGTACCAGGAGCTCACCTGTCCGTGTCGCTGCCGTCGCTGCTGGTGTTCTCCCAGTTGTCGGAGTCGTCGTCGTTGGGCTCGGCGCACTCTCCTCGCGGTCTTCGCGCGTCGGCTAATGGCTATGCGTGTGGGGCTCGCTCGCCTGAAGTAGTAACAAGTAACAGGAGCTCACCTGTCCGTGTCGCTGCCGTCGCTGCTGGTGTTCTCCCAGTTGTCGGAGTCGTCGTCGTTGGGCTCGGCGCACTCTCCTCGCGGTCTTCGCGCGTCGGCTAATGGCTATGCGTGTGGGGCTCGCTCGCCTGAAGTAGTAACAAGTAACAGGAGCTCACCTGTCCGTGTCGCTGCCGTCGCTGCTGGTGTTCTCCCAGTTGTTGGAGTCGCCGTCGTTGGGCTCGGCGCACTCTTTTCGCGGTCTTCGCGCGTCAGCTAATGGCTATGCGTGTGGGGCTCGCTCGCCTGAAGTAGTAACAAGTAACAGGAGCTCACCTGTCCGTGTCGCTGCCGTCGCTGCTGGTGTTCTCCCAGTTGTCGGAGTCGTCGTCGTTGGGCTCGGCGCACTCTCCTCGCGGTCTTCGCGCGTCGGCTAATGGCTATGCGTGTGGGGCTCGCTCGCCTGAAGTAGTAACAAGTAACAGGAGCTCACCTGTCCGTGTCGCTGCCGTCGCTGCTGGTGTTCTCCCAGTTGTCGGAGTCGTCGTCGTTGGGCTCGGCGCACTCTCCTCGCGGTCTTCGCGCGTCGGCTAATGGCTATGCGTGTGGGGCTCGCTCGCCTGAAGTAGTAACAAGTAACAGGAGCTCACCTGTCCGTGTCGCTGCCGTCGCTGCTGGTGTTCTCCCAGTTGTTGGAGTCGCCGTCGTTGGGCTCGGCGCACTCTTCTCGCGGTCTTCGCGCGTCGGCTAATGGCTATGCGTGTGGGGCTCGCTCGCCTGAAGTAGTAACAAGTAACAGGAGCTCACCTGTCCGTGTCGCTGCCGTCGCTGCTGGTGTTCTCCCAGTTGTCGGAGTCGTCGTCGTTGGGCTCGGCGCACTCTCCTCGCGGTCTTCGCGCGTCGGCTAATGGCTATGCGTGTGGGGCTCGCTCGCCTGAAGTAGTAACAAGTAACAGGAGCTCACCTGTCCGTGTCGCTGCCGTCGCTGCTGGTGTTCTCCCAGTTGTTGGAGTCGTCCTCGTTGGGCTCGGCGCACTCTCCTCGCGGTCTTCGCGCGTCGGCTAATGGCTATGCGTGTGGGGCTCGCTCGCCTGAAGTAGTAACAAGTAACAGGAGCTCACCTGTCCGTGTCGCTGCCGTCGCTGCTGGTGTTCTCCCAGTTGTTGGAGTCGTCCTCGTTGGGCTCGGCGCACTCTCCTCGCGGTCTTCGCGCGTCGGCTAATGGCTATGCGTGTGGGGCTCGCTCGCCTGAAGTAGTAACAAGTAACAGGAGCTCACCTGTCCGTGTCGCTGCCGTCGCTGCTGGTGTTCTCCCAGTTGTCGGAGTCGTCGTCGTTGGGCTCGGCGCGCTCGCCGTTCAGCGCACTCTCCTCGCGCGCTGGCTCCGGGCTGCGTGTGTGGGATTTACTTAGCCCACTTTAGTACAACACTCTTTTAATATTATACGTATAATGTAATATACTATAGGCTACTATGGGCTAGCTCAGTGACTAGCCACTAATATTTTGAATCGATTTTTTAAGGATCACGACAAATTTAGTGAAAAATCTTAAGTGGACTACAGGTTTTAAAATAATGTTACCTTGTTCTATAGGGAACATTGCGAAACATATATAAAATAAAATTTGGTTTTCTCTTGGCTCACGTAAAAAGAGAGTACTATGTATTTGTAAATTCGGTAAATTAAAAACTCCAAAATCTAATTATCAACAGTGTGTACCTTAACTAGTCAGGCATGCACAGGTCAGCAGTGTAAGCATGGGTAGGGGACTATTTTGTCCCCGAGGAAAGGACAAAATTTTATCCCTTTCTACGTTTTTGTTTATGCCCCCTAGCATGGGCACAGAGGTGGTGAAAATACTCCCTTGCTTAGTCTCATAAATTCAAAGGGTTTGTCAAGCCTAAACTCATTCAAAAGGCATATTACAATATTAAGGACTATATTAGCGATACAAACCCTTGGAATTGACTGATAAGTGGTAGATTGCTCTGTTGTCGTTGCTAGCCTATTTTTAGTATTTATGCTTATCCTATACCTTTAAACGAGCAATTCTTGTATATATATATATTTCTATATAATCTGGATCTCGGCAACGGCTTCAACGATTTTCATGAAATTTAGTATACAGGGGGTTTTGGGGGCGATAAATCGATCTAGCTAGGATTCATTTTTAGAAAATGTCGAATTTACCAAAAAAAAATAAAAAAAAATATGACTTCTGCTGCCATCTATTAGCAAGTAGTTAAACTACCGAGCGAAGCACTTCTGCTGCCATCTATTATCCAGTAGTTAAACTACCGAGCGGAGCTCGGTCAACCAGATATTTTTGTTAAATGGTGAAAACATAAAAAAATACCCGGCGGAGTTTGTTGTGGGCTTCTTCTCAGCAGCAGGGCGCGTTTGGAACCCTCGTAAACTTAGTTTTAAGTCGACTTGTAGTTATCACCATTATTATGCAAGAAATGTCATACCGACGTTCGCAAGAGCCTGTATGTTAGGCCTATGTGAAATAAAGATATTTTGATATTGATTGATTTTTCAAGCGGGTTTATGTCTTGTGAAATGTAATGTAAAAGAAGTGATAAATTTCTCCCTTTCCCCTTTGGCCATGCTAAGACGACTATTTTGTTCCCTGCCAGAGGACAAAATCGGGGGAATACGAATTTAGCCATTGCCCAGGCTAGGGCTGCTGATGACAAAGGAGTACAGTGCGACAAAGCTATTTAAGCGCGTGGTGCAAGTCTGAACTAACGCCGCTATCTTGTGTTACTGTTTGATAGTTTGCTCTGTCAGTATATCACTATTGTATGTTATGTTGTTTTTGCTTACTATTAACTATTTTAAACTAAAATTGAAGTAAAATTGAGGAGATTGTATTTTATTGCTGCCTTTGTTTTGCAACAGCGTCCTCCTTCAAGTGCCAAGAGGGCCTTGTCGGACTGTACATATCTCTAGTTCAGCCGCAAATTCTATCAGTGATGGCTACCTGATGCCGGAGTCGTTCTTCTCCTCGGCGGCGGCGTCGTCGGCGGGCGCGTCTCCGCTGCGCTCGATCCTGATGCTGGGGCAGCTGGCCGCCTCGCGCAGCGCCTCGTCCAGCGACTCCAGCTTGTCGTCGCGACCGTCCACTTCCATTTCGTTCTGTGGCCAGTCGATATTAATTAGAGACATGTTGGGTCAAACGTTTGGCAACTGGGACAGTAAACGGGTCGTGCTGTAGCCAGTCGATATTAATAAAGACATGGGACAAACGTTTGGCAACTGGGACAGTAAACGGGTGACTGTTTCGCTGATCACATGTATGTCACTTTACAGAAATAACATGGTTTATTAATTTTTTGAGAAGTCTTAGAACAAAAGTTGTCAATTTTAATGTAATCAACGTACAGGCCGAGAGCGACTTGGTATTTTTATATGACCCTGTACAAGAAGGCTCAGACGTCAGTCACTCAGTGGGCGATGAATGGGCGAGAAACACTCGCATTGTAAAAAGAGACTTACAAGCTTTATCTTCCGAGATACACTCGGATTGTAAAAGCAAACTTATGCCATACAAGCTTTACCTTCGAATTAAGTGATACGAAAATAATATTTTGTGGCAAACCTTCAATGGAAAAATATGAATGTCAAAAAAGCTTGAAGGTCACTGCGTGATCATCACTAAGATACAGAATAAGCGATCTGAACGGACTCATTGGCTTCGCTAGACATGTAACAGCAGCAGCACCACCATATCAGGGCCCACGCGCACAACGGATGAAGATTTCAAGTGTGGAAACGTTATACTTAAAGTGTTTGGTTAGATTTTAAAAATCTCGTACTTCGCTAGCTTTAACTTTTCTATGAGACGAGGCACGCTTCTTGGGCCGCGACGGAATTTGCTCCGAAGAGTTGGTATCAGTCTTTGAAGATTTCTTCGTAGGGCGGGTTTGTTTGCGGAGATTCCTGTAGTATTTACCTTCAAAGAAAAAACAAAAAAAAAGATTAGTGTAAGAATTACTAATGCAGTTGATGAGTTTAAGCATGGAACCCCTTGTCACTTTTGAAACATTAGCAATTTTGACAGAGTAGGGCGCGTCTTCGTGGATTGAAATATCTATAGTTGAATCCACTGAACAGAGCGGGCTGAAATTCCGCATAAAAATGGCTATGACGTAACCTTCGGAAAAGAAAATATTACCGCATATTAAACCCCTTAGACTTTAACACTTTTTATTCCAGGGAAATCCATGATTCCTGTAGGATTTGTAAAACCCGAAATTCACACTTTTTTACACTAAGCAAGTTAGTACTTGACTGCGATCTCTCCTGATGGTAAGTGATGATGCAGCCGAAGATGTTAACGTAACTTGGTAGTCACCCCCAACGGTTTCTACACAGCATCGCACCGGAACGCTACATCGCTTGGCGGTACGTCTTTGCTGGTAGGGTGGTAACTATAGCCACGGCCGAAGCCTGACCAGACAACCCCTGAGCCAATTTCGAAATTATAAAATTCCAAAGTGCGGCGGGAATCGAACCCGCGACCTCCCACTCGAATTCGAGCGCGCGTTTCCTGCGTCTTGAAGGTTGTCAAAAACACTGGTGGAAAAAGAGGTAAAATCTAGTAAACAGTAAATGCATGAGACGTTTACTTTGTTGCTTCCTCCACTGCTTCTTGCTGATGAACGTGTCTTCGGGGCCGATGGTGAGGAAGTTGCGGTCGCCGACCTGCAGCGTGCACGGCTCGAACACGTTTAGTAGCTTCAGCTTCTTCAGATCTTCACCTAAAACAAACAGTGTGTCTTTTTTATAGATATCGTGAACTAAAAATAATGTAAATGCCACATCGAGGTCCCGCAAGCGACGGATTTATATAATTTGCGCATCGAAAATAATCGTTAACACCTGTCAATAAAAATTGCAACTTGGCTACCATTTCGCAACTTTCGTGAGAGAAACGTTATTTTTTTAGCATTAGTTCGCAAACATTTTTAATTTTGTTCCATTTCTATACGTCATGACGCAACGGTATATATCACTTGTCTAAACCTCTCTGATAAGATTGTTATAGTATTGCACCACCTGCAGTCCGTGGTTCCTCTGTATTTTCCTTATCTGTAGGTTGCCTGGAAGAGATCGCTACTTAGCGATAAGGCCGCCTTTTGTACTAGTTAATTTTTACTTATTAGTTGTAATATTATTTTGTGGTGTACAAATAAATAAAGTGTTAAATAATAATTTTTACTTATTAGTTGTAATATTATTTTGTGGTGTACAAATAAATAAAGTGTTAAATAAATAAATAAATAAATAAATAAATAAGAAACCTTAGGATATTATAGGCATCCGAACGATTTACGTAAACCTTTTTCGTACAAGCAAACAGTAGTGCCAAACAGTAGTAATCTGTCAAAATTCTATAGATGGCTGCTGAGCGAACTACGGCGTGGCCTTACTGTTGGTGGCAAATCAAGCATATTTGGCACCGCCCTGTTCAGGGCATAGGTCTATTTTCAGGCTGCCTTACCTTCGACCAGGAACTTGGGCTGCTGCGGCGCGGCCGCGTCGGCGGGGTGCGTGCACAGCGCGCGGCACTGCCAGTGCACGCTCACGCTCTCCGTCACCACCGCCTCCACCGTGAACTGCACATTGCAACATGTCGTCATCGTGAGGATGAGTAGCGACTAGCGAACGACAACGTTGACACAGTGCATACGCTGAGTCGCAGAAGACGCAGTTCCGTGCAGAGAGGGGTCTGATTGTGTATTAAAATGTATTCATCCTTATCATAACCATTCTGTGCGCCGATTGACTGACGTAAATCAGGGAACCAATCAGCGGACAGAATTTGTAAACGATTACGATAACGATGAATTCGTTTTTCTTACACAATCCAGGGGCTAGACAGAGCAGATTTTGTAAAGAGTGCACTAAGTTTTCATCTAGTTATTGAGAAGTTTCGCAATTATTAATTAAACTGTTAACCAATTCTTGAAATTGTTTGAAGATTTAGATAATATTTTTGTGTTTAAGTGGGTCCAATGATCATTGATCATATTCAAAAAAGATAGGACAACAGCTGTGGCATAAGTGAAACAACTTACCTTATGGTCATGCATTTTGTGTTTTCGTGCAGCCTTCATTTCCTTGGTCATATGGAGCCAGTTAGCGTTGTCCAGTGACCCGAGAGGCCCGTACACCACCTGCCCGGGGTAGAACTCGGACGAGGAGTAGGGCGTGGCTCGACGGCGCCGCATGGAGTAGTCCTCGAGCGGGCAAGTGTCGAGATCTGGGTATTCCAAGCGAGAGCCGTCCGCTGATACTAGGCGGAGTTTACTATGGACAGCCTAGAACAAGAGTTATCAAGAATTTTACACCACACAATAAACATTAAATAAAAAACAAGAATAAACTTTAAGCTAACGTTAATTTAAACGAGCTTAATTTTAGGTTGTTCACCTAGGTTTTGGAAACCCAACGTAACTTATTACATAATCACAATTTTCTGATTATTAGCATCATAAAACAAAAATGCACAGTTAATGCATTCTCAAAATGCCCCAAGCCATTATCCAATGATGTCATGACTCAAGTTACAGTTTCAAAAATGCAACTCTTTCAATTATTCTTATTTCTTGTCGCATAAACAATCATCATGTCATGATAGCTACTAGAATGTCTATTTACAAGATAATTTGATGTAATATTTTTATTAATAGCGGGTCTGCACTAAAATGTCATGCATACTGGGGATGGCATGGCAAACAATTTCAAGTTTTTAGCAATGGTGAATGGACATTTGTAGCAGTCTTTTGCATAAAAACTTGAAAATCCTTGCCATGCCAATGCAATGTGCATGAGCTCTCAAGACTGACAAAGTATATTATCAATGTGGAATGAATGATAATTGGATTTAAGTACATGAACAACACTAAGAGAGATGAAGTGTACTTATCTTCAAGCAACTCATGATCCTGGCCACCAATCTCTTCAACGGACCTACGTCTAAAAGTGGTCACCAATCGAGTGGGATTGTAACTTTGACAAGATAACACTCAAGGGCACACAGCAAGGTCCAAGGGCTGCAACCTCTCGCTGGCTACGTTGGGAATGACGTGCTTGGTGCCCACTATCTGAAGCGCGGCCATCATCACTATGTCCCGACAGTAGCCGCGCTGGGTGTGCTTGGTCACCAATCAAATGGAATGAAAACTTTGACTAGATTTGCTCTTACCTTTGAAGTTCCAACCCAAGACTCCAGGCACACAGCAAGGTCGGGGGTGAACTCCTCCAAGGGCTGCAGCCTCTCGCTGGCTACGTTGGGAATGACGTGCTTGGTGCCCACTATCTGAAGCGCGGCCATCATCACTATGTCCCGACAGTAGCCGCGCTGGGTGTGCTTGGTCACCAATCAAATGGAATGAAAACTTTGACTAGATTTGCTCTTACCTTTGAAGTTCCAACCCAAGACTCCAGGCACACAGCAAGGTCGGGGGTGAACTCCTCCAAGGGCTGCAGCCTCTCGCTGGCTACGTAGGGAATGACGTGCTTGGTGCCCACTATCTGAAGCGCGGCCATCATCACTATGTCCCGACAGTAGCCGCGCTGGGTGTGCTTGGTCACCAATCAAATGGAATGAAAACTTTGACTAGATTTGCTCTTACCTTTGAAGTTCCAACCCAAGACTCCAGGCACACAGCAAGGTCGGGGGTGAACTCCTCCAAGGGCTGCAGCCTCTCGCTGGCTACGTAGGGAATGACGTGCTTGGTGCCCACTATCTGAAGCGCGGCCATCATCACTATGTCCCGACAGTAGCCGCGCTGGGTGTGCTTGGTCACCAATACAATGGAATGAAAACTTTGACTAGATTTGCTCTTACCTTTGAAGTTCCAACCCAAGACTCCAGGCACACAGCAAGGTCGGGGGTGAACTCCTCCAAGGGCTGCAGCCTCTCGCTGGCTACGTAGGGAATGACGTGCTTGGTGCCCACTATCTGAAGCGCAGCCATCATCACTATGTCCCGGCAGTAGCCGCTCTGGGTGTCGTTGGTCACCAATCAAATGGGATGGAAATTTGACTAGATTTGCTCTTACCTTTGAAGTTCCAACCCAAGACTCCAGGCACACAGCAAGGTCGGGGGTGAACTCCTCCAAGGGCTGCAGCCTCTCGCTGGCTACGTGAGGAATGACGTGCTTGGTGCCCACTATTTGAAGCGCGGCCGTCATCACTATGTCCCGGCAGTAGCCGCGCTGGGTGTCCTTCCCAGCGATCAGACGACGCACCACATCGCCGGGCATCAAGGAGCGATCAGCTAGGCCTACCTAAAAATGAAACTATAGTTTAGTTTCACGTTTTTTATTTTAAATGGAGATTTATTAACATAAGTCACTTTTTAGGGTTCTGCACCCAAAGGGTAAGAATGGGACCCGATTACTAAGACTTTGCTGTTCGTCCGTCCATCTGTCACCAGGCTGTATCTCTTTAACTGCAATTGACACTAGCAATTTTCACAGATGATGTATTTCTGTTTCTGCTAAATACTAAAAAAATAGAATAAAATAAATATTCAAGGAGTCTCTCTCATACAACAAACTTGATTTACTAGCTCATTTTGAATTTGGTGGGCAGAGGAGTTTTGATTGGAATAGGTCTTGATGGTGCGGAATCCTTAGTGTGTGAGCCTGACTCACACTTGACCAATTACTTATATCTTAGAAGTCTACTGTTCCTGTGGGACTCCCAAATAATATTCATGCAGAAAAAACCTACTAAATAAATCTTAAGTCTTGAAACACTTTCTGAATATGATTAGTTTCTATTAAATCAGGGTGTAACCACCTATCTGATGTACCTACCTAAAAATAAACGTACTATAAAACCCTGGATGACACCTGGCCTTTTGCGCTGTATAAGAAACAGGAATAATATGCAAAAAAAGTTAAGGGCTGATCCTGATAATGAGATACTAAAAATAAGTTTCAAAAGATATCGCAATTACTGTAACAATCTGATTAAAAAGATAAAGCGAAATTATGACAGAGAGCAGTTAACTCTTTCCCTAAAGAATACCAAAGTACTATGGAGTAAAATTAAATCTATAACTAATTTAAACAAAACTAAAACGCAAAGTTTGAATCTACTTAATACAAAAACCTCTCCGTCTGACTCTGTTAATTACGTATGTAACTATTTTGCCAATGTTGGAAGAGTACTTGCAGAGGACGTTGCTTCTAACGCCCCACTTACTGCTGACCCCTTGAAATTCGTTGATAGCCAACTGTCTTCGATGGCTCTTTTGGACACAGATCTACAGGAAACTGTGACAACTATTATGAATCTCAAATCAGATAGCGCACCAGGATGGGACGGTATCTCCCCTAAGTTTCTTAAAATAGCCATACATTTAATTGCACCAATAATATGCCATTTAGCTAATCTCTGTTTTAAATTAGGAATATTCCCTTCTGTTCTGAAACAAACCATCATAACACCGGTGTTTAAGAGTGGGGATAGTGAAGATATAAACAACTACAGACCTATTTCTGTTTTACCATCTATTGCTAAGGTCTTAGAAAAATTAATAAATACTAGATTAGTTAATTACCTTAACAAGTTTAATATACTCTCTAACTCACAATATGGTTTCCGACAAGGAAAATCCACTGAGGATGCCGTATTAGCAATAACATCACTAATTTCTGAAGAGTTAGACAAAGGTAAAAAATGTTTAACAGTGTTTTTGGATATAAAAAAAGCCTTTGATACTGTATCTATCCCTGTGCTTATAAAGAAACTCGAAAAAATTGGAATTAGAGGTTTGGCATTGTCTCTACTTATTGATTATCTGCATGGTAGAACACAGCGTGTCAAAATAGGTGATTATGTTAGTGAGAAGTCTAATTTGACCTTTGGCGTTCCTCAGGGAAGCGTTTTAGGACCAACGTTGTTTCTTATTTATGTTAACGACCTATGCAATATAAAACTTGACGGGGCCCACGTTTTCTCCTACGCTGACGACACGGCTGTAGTTTTCTCTAGTACATCGTGGAACTCGGTCAAAATGTTGGCTGAAGCAGGCCTCTCAAAAATCGCTCTCTGGCTATCATGTAACTTATTAACGTTAAATACTACCAAATCAAATTACATCTGCTTTACAATAAATTCTAAAACACAGCCTAACACTGATTTACAAATTCGAATCCATAGTTGCAACGTGATAAATATTATAAATAATTGTAACTGCCCTGTACTAAACAAAGTCACTACAACTAAATATCTGGGCATAATGTTAGATCAGCGACTCTCATGGCACTCCCAGGTAGAATTTGTAAACGGTCGAATTAGAAAGCTTATTTGGATCTTTAAAAACCTGAGACATGTGACAACAAAAAAATTACTGACACAGATATATATTACATTGGGCCAATCGATTTTGGGGTACTGCATCCCAGTTTGGGGTGCGGCATCAAAAATAAAATTTTTGGAAGTAGAACGAGGACAACGATCTTTACTAAAAGTTATGTTCTTTAAGCCATTTAGATTCCCAACTGTAGAATTATATAAGCATTGTGAGCTTTTATCGGTTAGAAAACTTTACATATTATCTGCATTATTACGAGTCCATAAAAAAGAACCTTTTGTTTCTGGTAAACTTAAAAAAAGGAGAAGGGGTATGATCTTAAACACAAACCCGAGTAAAACTAAATTTGCTGCCCAACAATTTAATAGAAAATCAAAACATCTTTACAACATAATTAATAAAAAGATAAATATTTACTCATTAACTTACTATAAATGCAAAACAAATCTTACTGAATGGCTGCTTAAACTAAATTATCATGAAACGGAACAGTTGATGCAATAAGCATAAGCATAAAGGCAATGGGATACGCTTTTATAACAAACTCCCTAATGAAATATTAAACTTATCCCTCAATAAGTTCAAAGTCGCTGTAAAACGAAAGCTCATTAATAAAGCTTACTATAGTATTAAGGATTACTTACATGAATCAAATCCTTGGGGATGAATGAACTGCTGTAATTATACTAGCTCAATTAGTTTTAAAAGCTTTTGTGAAGTGGTGATAACAGAAAACAAAACCCGGCTGAGTTTGTTGTGGGCTTCTTCTCAGTGCAGGGCGCGTTGGAACCCTCGTAAACTTAGTTTTAAGTCGACTTGGAGTTATCGCCATACAAATGTGACAAATATCATAAGGACCATTTACAAGCGCCTATATAATAGGCCTATGTGAAATAAAGATATTTCATTTCATTTCATTTCATTTCATTTCATTTCATAAAAACGCACACTCAATCACTCACACACACACTCACTTCACACACACACACACACACACACTCGCACACACACACACACACACACACACACACACACACACACACACACACACACGCACACACATATACCTATATATATAGAAACACACACTACATAATATATTATATATTCGTTGATACAACCTAGATTAAACTTTTATATAACTAGTATGCTATGGAAGAGTGGGGCTACCTGTCACAAGTACTAGTTTTCAACTAGTCACTTATTGGGATGGTCCCAAACCACAATACTGTTTAATTGTAACCTTTATGCCAAATAAATGTTTTTTCATTTTTTTCATTTTCAACCACCATAATATACATTATAAATAAATAAATAAATAAAATAAAATGAATATACTAATACATTCTTACACACAATATAATACAACTTATTTTTTATTTAGAAGGAAGGACCCAAATTTTATTACCTAAATTAGTCAGCACATTTCCCAGGTCTCTAATTTTTGTACCATACGAGTACATGGTTGTTATATAACTCATTAGCAACTTTTTCTATCTATGTTCTTCAAAGTTAAATACATATACTCTACATATTCTGATCACTTTACATAACATACAAGTCTTTATACATTGTAAGTTTTTCATGCATACTACTGATATTCTAGGGAAAAGAAATGAAGAGACTTAGCCCCTTCTTACACAGCTCCTAAGCATAAGCATATCTTTATGATGCTACAAATAACAATATGACAATTACGCCTCCTACGATTCACTGCAACACCCATTTGTCTGCAGACATGTTTGAAAATATTCATTATCCTTTAGATAACAAATATTTTCTTCTCTCTTCTTTTTTTTGCAAAAAAAAATGAGTTTCTTTACTCTTTTTTTTTTTTGCAAAAATTTCTTGTAAATAATTGTTACAACTAAGTAAAATTCTGTAAAGTTCTGGCATTTTTATGAACACTACCGCAGTACCAGTAGCTTTTCTTGCTTGGCTTTTGTTGATACTTGATGACCAACACCTAACCTAACCTATCCCATATAATATACTAACTTTTGTCAAAAAATTTACATATTTTTTTACATTCCGTGGTAGGAAAAAGGCTGTGTTATGTTCCATCTTGTTCTTTCTCAGTCACGGGTGGGGTCCAGATTAGGTGACAAGGCGGATGGGGGTGAAGTGGGAGGAGGGGAAGGGGGGGAAGAGGTGACTTCTCCCCCCAAGCCAAATATCAAGAATCGTAATAGTTTTAGAGAAATAATTTTTTTAAGTTTTGAAATTTTAAGGTTAATAATTTAGTTTTCCCTTACACTTTTCAAGGCTTGTTCATAGGGTATGTCCTATTTCTGGGTGGTCATGAAAGAAAATAACCACTCAGAAGGATGGTGGGGCCTGCAAGGCTTCTTCGTCACCTAAATTATCAGCCGGGTTGCCCTCAAGTCCCGAGCTCGCTTCGCTCGTTCCTGGACCCTAAGTTGTTTGTGCAGTGATTTACGAAAGTTAGTAACAGTATGAAGTGTATTAATACTATTCTTTCATTAAAATATTAGCAAACTGGCAAAAAATACGTAAAATGTTGTCTGAAATAACCTAACAAAATGTGATTTATAATAATAATTTTTTTTATTATTTCTCGTTAATTTGAATTATTGACGAAAGCTAGTGACATTGTGAAGTAAATTACATAAAAAAACATTCATAAATAAGTGAGTAAACAGGTAAATAATGCGACCGGCACCTAATCTGGACCACAGCCACTAACTGTTCCAAAGTTTACGGGCGATGGGTACTTACAAATAATACAAATTTTATTTAGTTTTTCGCTCATAGTGGGCTAATTTATACATCGAAGGCTAGTGGCAATGAGTTTGCGGGCACAACATTTATGCATCTACATGTTTTTAATAAAAACTCTGCTCAACAATACTCATTTACTTCATATTGGTTCCCGATAGCTCGAAATTTGGGAAACTGCAAAAAAATATCTTTCGGGAACCAATCTGAGATGAGTGGGAACTTTTGAGCAAAGTTTCTATTAATAACATGTAGATGCATAAAATGTAGGCCCCAGAAATGCATTGCCATAAATCTACAATGTTTAGTTAGTCTAATATTTACGAAAAACTTGAAAATAAAATTTGAATTTTGCGGGCTGGTAGGGCCACAACACCTTAAAATTATAGAAAACAGAAAATCTCTGGACATACATACACAATGAAATACATGCTTTATTTCATTTTTGGTAGGTAGTTGTAAGTTGTAACATTCTATAATAAAGCAAGTACCTACATACATATTCTTTAATACATTATATTCTGTATAATGTTCATTTCATAAATAATTTCTATGTAGGATTTTTTACATAAGTCTACATCTTGACAATGAGTTTTAATGAAATTACGAGTACCCAAAGACTTCTATGTACCTATTGCGAGTACCTAGTGAAATCTGACCGTAACAAGCCGTGACTGTCAATCTCTGCTTACCAAGTTTTTGCGATTGATTTTTTCACTTACCGACTTCTCAGAAATGACCCGCTCGGTGCCTGAAGGGTGCCAGACCACGCGAATTTCCCCTTTTTGTATCGCTGTTTCCATGTCGCTCTCCTGATCGCTCGAGTTGGCTTCATAGTTCTCCAAAACCAGACCGAAGACGACTTGACCGCGGTTGTTGATTTTATACACTTCATCCTCGTAGAAATACTGAAAGTCAGTCGGCGATCCTGGATTTTGCCCCGCCATATTGACGGGAATTAACTAGACACAAATAATTTTGTTTTTACGTGAAAAAGTTCTTTTTGACAGCTGATTGCAATGTGTGGCGCATGCGTCAAGCAGTGTGACCGTTTCAAAATTGCCATTTGCCAATTGGCAAAGGGTATGAAATCACATAATCACTAGTATAATAAAATTCTGCCAAAATCTGCCAACTCGATTTCTGAACTGTAAAAGTACTGTACAAGTACAGATCGTTTATTGCCCGTGGTACCCCCGATGGTCCCCCCGGGGTACCATGGGTAATTGTTTTGCCCGTGGTACCCCCGGAGCTCCTAGGGGTACCACGGGTAAAAAAAAATTACCCGTGGTACCTCTGCAAATCAAAAAATACAAAAAAAGGAAAACGCAATTATAAACCGTTTATAGACTATCCTTTATGCCTAAATTGAAATAATTGATTAAAGTGACATAAGAAGACACGAAACTCAAACTAAAACTGCAAAGTTTTTTTATAGTTCCTTAAACTTAAATATTTATTATGTACTCCTTTTTATCTTAAAATTAAGAAAACTTATATTTTTTCAATTCCTTTCACACTAAAATATTTGTAACGCACGAGCATTTTTATTTAAAATAAACTGACTAAACAAACAATTTAACGTAAAACAAAACAACTTACATAATTTCAGTTCCTGAAACTAATTTATTTTATTTTTATATAAAACATAAGATTAGTACTATAATTATAGTAGAACTGTTGTGAATGTGGGAGTACGAAGCACAAGTAGGTTAAACAACTAGAATTAAATAACAAAATATTAATTATACCAAAAAGGGCATAGACCCGGAGTCTGTGGTTTGTAAATTTATATCTACTAATAAAAAAAAACTAATTTTTTTTAAGTAAATAGATATTGTGTGTATTGTGTGCGGAAAGTTATACTTTTCTGCACAAGTGCTTTTTTATTTTATTTATTTCGGGGGTACCACGGGCAATAAACGGTACAGTTATTGAATAAACAGTGATAGCCTAGTGGTTTTGACGTCGGAACATCCCCGTTCCATCGACATAAGGCAAAAGTTTCCAGGTCAGTATTAGTAGGTATGTAACATCTCCGAGTAATTAAGTCATACAAAAATAAGTAAATAGACAAATTTAAATTTAAATAAGCTTTTTAAATTTAATTTAAAGATTTTTTTGAAATCTGCCCCATTTTGCCACTTTCTTTAATCAAGTTTATTCCGCCCATGATGATTCTATGATTCTGCCACAGTTAAAATTTAGGAGCTAAATCTGCCCAATCGGTAGAAATCTACCACAAACGGTCACACTGGCGTTAAGTCAGTGCAGTGTTGCCATTCCTCAGTAATATTAAATATTTATTTAGATTCACCCAGGATTTACTATTGAAAATAAAATCCCCTAAAAACCACTTTATTCTATGGATCGCTGACTGTCAGATGAAGACAATATGATGACAGATGAAGTTATAGCTCAATTCAATGTGATGAAGAGACATGGAAGACACTGAGGTAACAGTAGAGGACACTTATTTTTCACCAATATAATGAGGCGTAATCAAAGCGTAACCGTGAGCGTCCATGGAACTCTTTGATTAGGATATACCCATGGAACTTGGAAGTAATTACCTAATCAAAGATGGCACTAAAATAAAATCAAAACCGGACAAAATATATTTATAAACTAGCTGATGCCCGCGACTTCGTCCACGTGGGATAAAAACTATTCTATCTTTTAAGTTGGACCAAACGACAGATATTCACGAAGTTTGAACTAAATCGGTTCAGTAGTTTAGGAGTCCATTGAGGACAAACATTGTGACACGAGATTTATATATATTAAGATGTATCGAAAAAAATATTTATAAGTCCTTATATAATAATTAAATTAAAAATATTAAAACATATAATAAAACTAAACTAAAAACAAAATTTTAAAATTTAAAATTATATTATCCCTGGACAAAATAATATTTATGTAATATACTTTTATTTTATATACTTAGTTATATTGGTTATATTTTTTGTTGGGTCAGCGGTTATGCTAATTCTCCGCCATTCACCATTGACTTTCATTGCGAAAAGGCTACCTTGGCGCGTGGCCAAAATCGGAACTAACGCTGCTGTCTTGTGATAATGTCGTTGAAAAAATTGAAGAAAACTAAAACTTGAGGAGATTTTATTTTCTGGCTACCTTTTTTATATAACGCCCACCTGACAATGTCATTCAAGTGCCAAGAGAGCCAAACACATTGTAAAACATTGATCTCATAAAAGCCGCGAGCATTCCGCGAGTCAGGAAGTTCTTCACATGCTCTTCATTGTAATCTGTGGCGCCATTATTGCGGCATTATTGGCCGCTTATTGGCCGAGCGATAATGATAACAATAATCTGTGGATCTACCTATATAGGGAGCATCCGGAGCAGCGCGCCAAAAGATTATATTTTTACAAAATTATTTTAGACTACCGACATAATAGATTGACTTGTACAGACACGACAATTATTTAACTTTTAAGTCTGCAGTCTCAAATGCAGTCTGCACTCATCAACCCGTTAGGTATGCTCTAAAGAAAGTGTTTGTACAAGCCTCCTGCATTTTAAAACTCGCATCTTGTCTGTTTGTTGCTCCTTCAGCAACGACTGAATTTACTGAATTACTGATTTAGCTGGGAATGTATACCCCACAGATTTTAGGATACCCCTTAAACCCCTACCCTTTTAGAGAAAAAAACCCAGGGTCAAAACCCTGGTTTGGAAAAAAGTCCAGGGTTTTGACCCTGGCTTTTTTTATTTCAGAAAAACTCATGGATTCCGCGGGAATGGTGAAAACCAGAGTTTTAGGAGAGGGAGAAGGAGAGGGAGATGGAGTGAGACTGTGTGGGAAGAGAGAGGGAAAGTGGGAGGGGGAGGGGGTGGGGAAGGGAGAGGGCTAGGGCGAGTGTGAGGGAGAGGTAGAACGTGAGGGAGTGGGAGAGGGAGAGGAAGAGTGAGAGGGGGAGGGAGAGGAAAGGGAGAGGGAGTGAGACTGAGAGGGAAAGGTGAGGGGTAGGGAGAGGGAGGGGGAGGGGGAGAGAGAATTTATTATTATTATATTTTCAGTTTCGAAACATACACAGATATAAAACTTCGTAAATAAAACAGGTAAGAAGTAAACGACTTGTGGCGCCATCTAGTTTTTCACCGCTGTCAACTTCACATATTGAGGCTACTTTTATCCCTGTCGTCCGTCCGTTCTCGCCTGACGTATGCGGCACCTGCCTGGTATGGTACGCATTATGTTCAGCCACCCAGAGGCGTCGGCTGCAGGTCGAGCAAAACAAGTGCCTGCGCCTGATCGTGGGAGCTCAGAGGTACGTCAGAAATGACGTGATTCATCGGGACACCAGGACGCCCACCGTGGAGGAGTTTGTCCGCGCCCTTGCGCGAAGCCTGTTCGCTCGCGCGGACAACGGGCCATACGAACACCTCCACGGGATCGCACCACATCAAGATCGACCACCAACGGGGCGTCCGCTACCTCGCGAGCTCCTGCGGTCTCCGTCTCCGGAGCGCTTGCGCGCGGGCGATGACGGAGACGAAGACGGCGACGCGGGATTTACACAGTCGGGCCCCATCATCCCCGCGCTGGGCGGTGACACGATGTTCACTGACCGCACGGGGCCACCAGACCCACCATACCATCAGGCCACAAGTCAAGAAGGCGAGGCCTTAGCCCCTTACCGGGGCTAAAAGAACAACACTGAGGGAGCGCAGCTCCCCTGCGACACAACGCCCGGGTAAGGAGGCAAGCCTCGAGGCCCGTACCCCCGTGGGGACTTGTTCCCCATGGAGACGACCACAACACACACTTTTATCCCAGAATCATAATAGTGCACGTGGGATTCAAATCCACACGGGTGTAGTCACAGGAAAGAACTAAGTAGTAAATTATTATACTCCAAACACAGACTCCAAATAAATCATTGCTAACCCAAAAGTAGTAAATGATCACCAAAATTAAAACAACCTATACTTAACCAAAGTTTTTACATCTTGCTATAGGTATCCTATTTAAGCAAACTGACTCCAAAAAAAATCTACTACTATTTCTGGGTGGTCATAGTCGGGGTGCCCTCAAGTCCCGAACTCTTTATGCCAATCGGAATAGCTCTAGCCTTTGAACGTGGCTGGACGTGCTATGGCTTCATAATGCTTTATTTGGTATTAGTACCCGATTATGATTGCCATAAAATGTAGGCATAAGCCTACATATCATAGTGGTTTATTTAGGCAGAAATAGCGCACGCTAAGATTTGGTGATCATCTACAAAATTTGCTGTTTGAATACATTTTTGAAGTACAGTCGTGATTAAAATAGGTAGTACTATTGTAATTTTAGACGTTATTTTGCTGGTGTTTAGTAAAAAACTAAGGGTATCAAAGCATTTTATGGTGATCATTATATTTATTTAACTCCCTTAATTTCTAATAGGTACTTAAAACATGAGCTTAACACTGAGGAGGGTATTGTGTCACAGCTGACGTTAGCGAGCATCGCGGCCGACTTTACCGATCAATACCGCGTTATCAACATAGTTCACTCAATGTGGGTGTTTACATGCGCGCCGCGTAGTACTGCCACCGCGCTGAGGAGGCATCGACGCGATCCGACAATACCGTGGCGCAGTATCAGAGATGTGAGCCGCTATGCCTCTACCCGAGCTCATCAAACGCGCCTCGAGCTACTTCCTCGGCCTCGAGTTCGACGACAACGAAGAACCGCCCGATTATGTGGACAACGAAGTTTTGTTTTGCAAGAACAACGTATGCGTTCATCCTCCGACCATCGCGCGACACGAACTGGATATCGTACACCATCCGGGGTATCTGACGGTCACAACAAAAGTGTTTACAGACCAACACAACAATGCCAAACGTCCGACGCTGTTTCTCAACTGGATACCGAACTCCACCTTGAAGAAATGTCCCTCCGCCGTAAAGACGAGCCCGAGCGACGAGCTCAGCTGCGGCATCAAACCCACAAACCCACAGGCCATTCCGCGACAAAAGTCTCCGCAAGAAAAGACGAGACACCCAAAGAACCAGAGAAACGCAAATAACGAAAACGCATTCTCGGACTCCTCAGATACGACTAGCATTAATTCCAATTCGGATAGACAGAGCATTAAATCCAACGATACACGGTACACCCAGAATGACACGACACCTGAACTGTCCTCTAGTTCAAAACCAACAGTGAAGTCAGCGGATTCCAATAAGGATGATGTATTCGTGTCCTTGGATAAAGAGGACTTCAAGGAGCCGGTATACGAATTCGATCGGCACGTGCGCTCGCAGTCAATGACGTCAGTAAACATAACGATATCCAATCCGACCGTTGAGAACGTTGACTTAACCCCTGACTCTGTTTCCGGGAGCTTTATGAGGTCATTATCGTTGAGCTCGTGCGACGAGGGCAACCCTAATTGGATGAGCACGCCAGAGTTCCTGGCATTGAAACACAATCTGGTGTTTCCAGACAGCGTTCATAGTTCGCCTGTGCCGCAAAGACGACAACCTTTGAAATGTCGAAGGTGAGTAGTGTTGGAGTCTATTTAACCAATTTGCATTTTAATGAAGCTATGCCAATTGTTTTCAACTGCTTTAACCGATGACATTTTCCTTATTTCGTTATGTAAGTCTTTCAGTGCTTTTATTAATTTTGCTTTGCGTTGAAAATTTTTGACTCTTCTGCCATTATTTTCCGAATCTGCAAACAGCAAAAAAAAATACAACAACAAGCAATAAAATGATGTCAGGAAAGTAAATGAATTTGTGTAGTTGTTAGTGCATCAAACATATCAGCGCCCAGCGCGAGCGGTATCCAAAGAACGACAAAACTTGCATTTTATCAGGATTGATAAAATAATACTGCATGTGTAATTCTAATTACTAGTAGGTGCATAATGCAACAGTCCTACTAGGTTACTTCCCTTGTAACTTCCTGTATCTAGTAGTATTTGTGAAATGAAAATGTTCACTTCATTTGTTATCAAAGTAGGTACCTCAAGTAGGTACCTACTTTGATAACAAATAGCGACTTTAAAACTAAAAGCGAGGGATAATTAAGTAAGTTTACTTATCCTGCAACGAGGAATTCATTACGCCATAAGTATCTTATAAGCACAGATTTTACTAATAAGTTATTAAGTAAGTACTTATTGAGTTGTTACTAACAACAAACAACGAAAATATGTCTGAGAGAAAATTAATCGAGTGTGATGAAGATATTCTCACCATAAGGGTTCTTTTATACCATTTAGGTATGGAACCCTAAAAATGACCCCACTCTAAAATCGCCGATAGTTGAACAATTACGTGAGGTGTCAGTTACGGTAACAGTGTGAGATATTGGTAGCAGCGGCGCGAGTTCAGTGGTTTTTCCACATCTCAAAACATGCCCAAAGGGCTTAAAGAAGTTTTCCCTTCACGAGTTTTAAAACCATGTAGCATTTTGAGGCCAAACCGTCAGGAATCAAATAATAATTGATCAAATAATCCAGCACAGCTTTATTTTATTACAGAAAATAACGTGATTGTATATTTTTCGTTATTATTACGTGCAAAAACGTGGGTAGGCGTTTATTCGATGGCAAAGGGTTAATCCCCTTTATTTAATGTAGTCTGAGACTCCTTGTGAACTGTGGTTCTCATTAGGCATTTCTTTGCCCTCGCATTCCTTCACGTCTTCTTGCGGTATGTCATAATTACGGTCTAACGATCTCCCACGCTAGGATAATATTAAAAAATTTATTCATATCTCGTGATAAATAAAACTCTTCCTTTATTATCGAAATACACTTTTCTATTTCACCATAATTATCGCGACGCCGCCGTGTCGCGATAATTATGGAAATTGAGACAAAATTCGAATTTGGGAACCTTGATTTTAAAGTTGAGTTACTGGTATTAAAAAAAATTACAGCACGGTTGGAGATAGGTATAAACTTTTATCTTATTCCCTGATCTGTGGATTGGATCAGTCATGAGTGAATTTCGACTACCATTTCGATAAAAAGGTGGTCAACGTAATACGTTGTTGTGGCATTTTTGTAAGATCTTTTGGTTTGAAATCCTGATAGGTCAAGAGCTGATGACTGGTCTCTTAAGATATTATATTGGTCTCGACTCTTTACCACCCTTCAAAGCAAAGTCGTATCGTATCGTATCACCAATCAATTAAGCTAATTCTAGTCTGGATCTAGTTGAAGTACGAGCACCTATTCGCCTAGTACCGTTTGCATTTACCATCTGTAACCGCATATTTAATCGTCACTTACCATCGTTTGCTAGCAAACGAAAGGCCGTAATCTAAAGTAAAACACGATAGTTATAGTGTTTATGTTTTACGAGGAACGGTCTATGCTAATTGACCAGTTTGTTTCTCTCAACCCCTTTTTATGTCCCTCTGCTAGGCACGGGTTTCCTCTCAGACTAAGAGGGGTTTGGCCTAGCCCACCACGCTGGCCAAGTGCGCGTTGGCGGGCTTCACACACCTTCGAGAACATTTTTGTGAACTCTCAGGTATGATGGTTTCCTCACGATGTTTTCCTTCACCGCTAAGCAAGTGATATTTATTTTCCTAAAAACGCACATAACTCGGAAAACTCAGTCAGTGCGTGCCCAGGAATAGAACCCACGACCTCCTTATGAGAGGCAGAGGTCAGAACCCCTGAGCTATCACTGATTTTCATTTCAAGTTTGTCTATCCTCTCCATTTTTGCGGAAACATCGCAGGTAGCTGTTTCTACAGTTTGGAGAGATAAACCTGCAGATTAGTCATTTGGGTCTTATTCAAATATGCTTGTTTTTGTAACCAGGTTCTCAGTGGATCTGAGTCAGATGAGGTCATTGCGGCTGTTCTTCAACGACGACAACTGCACGTGCGGCCAGTTGGTGGTCGCATCGAGGGAGTCCCAGTACAAAATTCTGCACTTCCACCACGGGGGGCTGGATCATTTGGCTCAAGTACTGCACAGATGGCATTCCTTGCTGCACACCATTAAACTCACGCCAGGTAAATACTGCTTTAGTACCTACACTTCGTAGTTTGACTTTGATCTACATAAAATCCATCAAAGAGATATATTGTTGATACTTAAATTATATTTTCTTCATGTTTCGATTTGTTATTTCGTCTTATTTTCTTTTCGGTCCTGCAAACCCGCAATTCGTTTTAATTACGGAAAGATACCTGTGAAAGATTTGCCTAACTAGTAGGTATCTTTAGGTATCCTATAGATTAGAAAACTTAGTATAATACCTGACTAGGCCTTTCCTCTATAATGGTTCAATCAATTTTTTTTATGCTTTTCCATCGACAGTTATGAAAAGTGCGTAACTTTCGCAACATTAGTTGTAATGGCGCAAAATATTCATTCAATTAAGAACAATTGTTTTAACTTTATAAAGGTAGCATTTGAATTACTTCGACGTAGAAGTAGGTATTTAAAACTTGGCACATTTTACGAATACGAAGTAGGTACTTATACTGCGCAGTATTATCACATTGCTTTTAACGAAGTAAAGTTCGTCTTCGACGCACATTTGGATTCCTATTTCACAATATTGGTCACAGTTTGATTTAATTTTAGCTAAGCTATTTGAGCTGAATATTCTTTAGGAACTAGGTACAAATACCTCTCAATACGTGTACAGACTACAGAGTTACAACTGCATAATTCTGAAATAACTTAAGCATTGGACAACTTTTAAACGCAGTAGTTTTTAATAAAGCATTTTCAGGTTCAGAAGAACCCAATCTACCGTATCGTCACTTCATGGTTTGCCGGCCCGAAGTCCAAAAATCTGAGCAGCACCCGGAGGAAGGGAAACTGCCTAAGATAACACCAGAACTGTTCTACGGAAAGATGATGAACTCAAAAGGGGTGATTGAAGACGATTTGTTCCTACGGAAATGCGTGTTTTTCGGTGGCCTTGACAAAGAACTGAGACGAGAGGTCTGGCCGTTCCTTCTCCACTGCTACCCTTACAACTCTACGTACGACGAGAGAGAAGTTATTCTTCAGATTAGGACGAGGGAATATGATGAAATATCGAGGAGACGGTTAGAGAAGATGACGCCGGAACAGCACGCTGTATTTTGGAAAAACGTTCAGAGCGTCATTGAGAAAGATGTGGTCAGAACTGATAGAGGCAATCCGTTCTTCGCCGGCGAAAACAATTACAATGTGGAAATTATGAAGAATATTTTATTGAATTATGCTGTCTACAATCCGGCATTAGGGTACGTTTCGTACCACATATTATTATGCTTAAACTTAGTACGTAGCTTAGTTATTTTTAGGGTTCCATACCAAAATCGTTAAAATGAAACCCTTATAATGAGACTTTCTTCGTCCTTCGGTCGGTCCGTCTGTCTCATTCGATTATTTTCAGTAACTATTAATGCTATCGACATGGAATTTGGAATAGTTATAGCTTGTAGGTAATTATAGTCACCCAACGTTTTATTTTTTACACTCTAGAAGTTATTACTTGACTGCGAATTCACCTGATGGTAAGTGATGATGCAGCCGAAGATTTTAATACTAATTTGGAAGGGGTAAGTAAACTCACCCCCACGGTTTCTACAGAGCATCGCACCGGAACGCTAAAGTGCTTGGCAGTGCGTCTTTGCCACTAGCTACGGCTGCAGCATCCCACCAGACCAGAACTGAGCCAATTTAGAAATTATATAATTCCAAAGTCGTCGTCATTTCAATCATAAAAATTTTAAAATCGTTTTACTTCTTTTACAGTATGGAACCCTAGGTGCGCGAGTCCGACTCGCACTTGGCCGGTTTTAATACAATTTGTTTTGGAACCTTAAAAAAACACTCTTTTTTGTACCATAGGTATACACAAGGCATGAGCGATCTCCTGGCGCCGGTGCTCTGTGAAATCAAGTGTGAAGCGGAAGCGTTCTGGTGCTTCGTGGGGCTCATGCAGCGCGCGATATTCGTCTGCACTCCCACCGATAACGATATGGACAATAACTTGGTAAGTACTAAGTAATCCCGTTGTTCTGCACTTCTGATATCATTTAGATACCTAAGTACCTACTTTTTCATAATTTTATAATACGTTTTAGCATGATCACTGGGCTGTCCCATCTATTGCCGAGACTTCAGGCAACCCTTTCCTTCCTTATAAGCAAGAGTTCGCAACTAAAAGCAAGCAAACAAGCAAGCATTAAGACTGTCTTTGTCTAGTCTTTTGGCTTGTCCCATCATTTGAATGATATTTAAATTTTAGCTGTAAGTTTTCCTTTATAAATAAAATAAAATTAAATTAAATAATAAAATCAGATGTACTTAAATTATTTCTTATTTTGGGCAATAAAAAAGCAATTTAGCTTTCATTAGTTTCTTAGCGCTTTTATTTATAACTTGAATGCTCTTTAAGAATTCGCATTTTAATTATGTGTTTTATGCATCGCAACTGCACTATTATAACTCTAGATATATAATGCAACGCTACTGAATAGCCATTCTAATGAAAACACATACCTACCTAGTTGCCAGTTGGATTTCTCGCTATACTTAGTCATTATATTTATTTCTGCAGAATTGAATTATTAACCGACTTCAAAAAAAGGAGGAGGTTCTCAATTCGTCGGAATCTTTTTTTATTAATTAAACCTACTTGGATTTCGTCTCGTCGTATTGCGGTATTGCGTCGTACATATACATAATATTATTTATAACCTACTTGAAAAGATAAATCAGCGATAAAAATATCTGCGTTTTAATCCATATTCCATATCATTGTACATTCTACTTTATATTTTCTCATTAAACTCAGTATCGATTTAAAGATCGATACAAAGTACCTAACGTCATCTAATATTATAAAGTTTGTATGTGTGTGTATTGCTCCTTCGCTTCGTAACTACTTACCTACTGATTTGGCTGTTTAGAGAAAATGTAGATTATATTAAAGGTAGGTAATATAATATACCCTGTATGATGTATCAGTAATACTAAATAGTGAATACGTTACAGCTTATTTCGAAAAAATCCAAACTCTGCGGGTATGCAGCTAAGGTAACGGTACACTATTCCGGTATAGTACATTATGCCGTGACATTTTGATTTTCGTCGAAAAATAAGAAAACAATCAGTAAAATCGTAATTGTATAGAATGCTACATAAACTATAGTTTGTGTTCAACCAAAAAAACATGATTTACTTAGATAAACAATAGTTCTACTCGTAAATACCATACCGAGCTTCTGAACGCATCAAGTCGCTATCTAAGTAGTTTCATACGTTTCTGTTCTTAGTGAGCGTAAGGCAACAGTGGAATTTTCATAAGGATATGATGTGATGCTGGTAAGTTAAATTTATCGAAATTTATGAAATTATTGCTTAGCAGTTATCAATAGTATGTTTTATAGTAAATTCGAGGTGTTTTAAAGAATTTGTGAATTTTCACACTACCGTAATTATGTTCACAGTTCTGAGACTGTGAATCTAATTGCGTGCGTATCACGCAATAAAGAAAAATCCTTTCGAAATGTTTCCGTCTTTTTTTCTCACTTGGGTTAAATTCATGTATATATTTAATGTAAATAAGTTTAGTAATGACTGCAGATTACTGTGACCTAAGTGCGGTATATGAGTTTATATATGTTTACTTCTATAATCGAGTCTGAAATGATTGCACTTTATGCCATACTTTCGAATTAATAGACTAAGTACGTCAACATAATTACTTGAATATTATTTTCTAAATCATATAATAGAGAGTTTTAACTACCAATAAAACTTACCTATTATTTTTTCAAAACAGTATCCGGAATCCATCTTGAGTCAAGCGGTACGTTTTCTTGCCCGAAGCCAGCTTATATCTTACCCCTCCGTGCATAGCGCCCTCTGATGCATCCTGTGTAACTTGTATAAGCACCGTGTAATCTTTCGTCATTATAAAACTCGAGATGCACCAGGTAGACCTTACCTGGATTCCGGATACTGTTTTGAAAAAATAATAGGTAAGTTTTATTGGTAGTTAAAACTCTCTATTATTTGTTTCGTTACAGTATCCGGAATCCATCTTGAGTGATGTGTTTGTTATCACCTGGTGCTGCGAAGCGGGCGCTATAATGTGTGTTACTTAGAATGAAGTAATGATGATCAGTATAATTTAATTTAGCATTAATAATAATATTACTTATTGTTTAGATATAACTTTATAATACGGCATTAAAATCTATGAGAAGAACAAAATATTACGATTAAAATAGTTATCCTTAGCTTAGTGAGTATTGAATTGATTCCCAAAACGAATAATTTTAGGCGAAACCAATAAATAAGGTTGCCAAATTATTAATAGACTATTTAGAGTGTGGTGTAAGAGGTATGATCAGTTTATGGTATGAATAATCCTTCGGCAGTTGTAGGTTGTAATATTGCATAGAAAACCTGACTATAGTCTCCCAATTAAAAAATGATATTGCTTGTGAGACCATTTGCGATGTTGAAGCTGACGCTGCGACAGCATTTAGCACATTAGCTCCGACAGGGACATTGCGTGGTGTTTAACGTCCCATACTTACAATACTATGCCGAGAAACTCGAGGCATTGCGGCGGGTCCTGCACAGATGTTTCGAAGATTTGATTTGAAGTTGTACAATGCTGTTGCTGAAATGCCTTGCGTAATGCATGGCACTAAAGCTCCAAGAATGACTTGTGTAGAGTTTCGCGTCTCATCTTATTCTAATGAGTTTGGACTCACGTTGCGTCGGAGTTAGAAAGATGTCTTGAAGTCGACATTCTAGCCCAATCTTTGATGAACTTATCAGATGCAGACCCACAAGCTGAACAGAACTAGTCTCCTTATATATTTAAAGTGTAACAAGCTTGTTAACAAAACAAGATAAAATCCTCTTTACTGTAGTATTTAAGAGAATGAATAATTTAAATGTTAACTATATGTAAATTATTATTTATAAATGATCAGTTGTAAAATAATACGGACTAAAATTAAAATCTGACGTGATTAAGAACTAATTATTTGCATGCAAAGGTACTATACTCTTGTAATATAATCTTGCAACAGTTTAAGATCGATAAATGAATATGAATATGAGGTCATCAATGACCTGAAGTTAACAGTAAAAACCGACAGCAAAGCCTACCTCTTCAAGTTACAAACGTCGCAAAGCTTTGTCTCACCGTTAGAGATTGAAGTTGCTTGAGAGACCCCTGCTGCGATGCGTAGCTGTATAAGTATTGTGATGTATATGTCAGTCATTGTCTAAGAAAGAAATTGGTTTTAATAGAATATGGTTAAATAAACAATTATGATGATGAATCAGCGTTACTTTATCAAATAGATAGATTTTGAATATTGACATTTTATAGACGGAAACGATGATTTTTTGCGAAGCTGCGGCAGATAGCGTGCAATTTGATTGTAGTCTTCGCTAGTTTGACAATAACAGCTCCTGCTCCTATTCGGTTTCATGAGTGCAGGATTCACAATCGAGTACAGGGGCTGTAAGGCTCTGTTTTGATCATCTGCTTTCCTAAACACTGTACCATTTCGGAGCAATTATTATGTAACTTCCACTGCTCGAGTAGCTGAGCATTAGCATGCAGCGCTACTGGTGGTAAAATGCGTCATGGTGTTGAACGTTCTGATCATCCATTGAGACGTACCTTTGTACCTCATAAGCTGTTTTCGGCGCAAAGAGGTCTCTCTGGCTTGCCCCTGATCTGAAATATGACTGCTGTAGGTGCTGTAGTTTCAGATGCCCCGCTGTGTAAACCTTCTGCTGAGACAGAACGTCCACTTCCGCTTCGTTTCTGTGCTTGGAAGTATTGAGCTATAAGATGCACGTTATTTTAACCAGAAATGATAAAATTCGATGCATTTGCTGGAGAAACTTTGGCGAAGACTGTGCGGATGCCTGCTTGAAGGAGTATCTGTTCTTTCGGCAGCTGATGTTGCTAGTGTAGTATCGCTGCGTACTGTCCAGGATCCAGTAATTTGTACGTCACCGAACTGCTCTACTCGGACAGTATTGTAAGCCTTCGTCGTTCTCCTATGGGCTCGCACCACTACTCAAGTTCTGAGCTCGCTAGTAGGGTAATGAATAGTCTGCCCATGACTGGAATGTAGTAATGGTTAATCGGCAGATGTCGGCTGTAGTTTTGCAGTGCCCGACAATGAAGCCTACCTCTTCAATTTATGTATGTCGCAAAGTTTAGTCTCAGCATGAGAGATTGAAGTTGCTTTAGAGACCACTGATGCGATGCGTAGCTGTTGTTGAAATGCCTTGCGATAGCGTTTAGGCACTTCGGCTCCGACAGGGACATTGCGTTGCGTTTTGAGTCCCAGGCAATACCGAGGAACTCGAGGCATTGCGCCGGAGCCAGCACAAACTTGAGATTGTTCAGCCCAATAATCGCAGTCTTGATAGTGAAAGTAATCTCGACTCGTAATAGATTGCTATTGAGTGATTGCGTAGGAATGTAGTAGTGATCATTCGTCAGCCGTCGGCTATAGTATTGCAGTGCGCGACAGCAAAGCCTAACTCTTCAGTTTAGTCTCACCATTAGAGATTGATGTTGCTTGAGAGACCACTGTTGCGATGCGTTGTTGCTGCTGAAATGCCTTGCGATAGCGTTATGGCACTTCGGCTCCAACAGGGACATTGCGTTTGCGTTTTGTGTCCCAGGCAATACCGAGAAACTCGAGGCATTGCGTCAGAGTCAGCACAGACTTATGATTGTTCAGTCCAGGAACCACGTCGTAGAAGATATGCTCTACCCGAATTGATAATGACGCAATCGTCTTGGGTGCTGGTGCAAGATCGAACGGTTAAACAAGTCCTCCGAAGTAGGCGATGTTTGAGCGAACTTCGATGTTTATAAAGCAGCCTCCGTAAAATGACCGTTAGCCGCCATTACTTTCAAGTAAAAATTTTTGACAAGGGATCGTTTACTAGTATAGTAGTAGTAGTAGTAGTTTAGGGTTAGAGTAGAAGTAGGTTTGGTTACGTGTCTTAGGAGTTGGGCGCAAAGAAAAAGTTACTTTGACTGCCCCCTCCCCCTCCTCTTTTCACAAAAGCTTCGGACTGGACTAATGCTTACATATAGATTGCAAAGTATTAGGTATTTAATACGAAAATTAACTTCGATGAAAATTCTTAGCAGTATGATTTAAAATAAGTTTACGGCGTTAAATGATAAGATCAGTTTTCATGCCGCATACCAGTTACAACTTCTTGTTAATTATTTCAATGTGGGTACACAAAGAAATAGCATTTGAACCTTGTCAATCAAGAAATACGGACTCAAGGATTTTTCGGAATCACTACTACACCAAATATACTAAAATTATATTTCATTTCACTTCATTTTTCAGATAATTATCGACATAGTAGTACCTTCTATTGTACAGGCACTTTTCGCGCTTTTAGAATTAAGTCACTCAATTGATTTTTGTTTTCCTGTGGGTAGTCCCACCGATATTATATATTCTGTGGTCTCACTAGCCGTCGTCATTCTTTTATTGTGCGAGGCACCGCGCGCACGCTCCGGCTGCCATTAAAATAAATTATAAAGAAAATAAAAATATTAGAAAACTTAGTAAAGCATAGACGTAATACAGTGTTGTGTTCATCGGACGAGAATACATGTAAGTCTTACTATGTATTTTTATTACTTACGTAATAGTGACGTTCCCTGTGAGTGTGATATTGTAATTAACCAAATTCCTAGCGGGTAATCGCGGGTTGCCACGATGGATTAACTCTTTTTAGTAAATGTGATGTGAAAATACATATAGTTGAAAAACTCACGGACCTAACAAAAATAAGCTTTCCTAGCGGTTAACTGCGGGTTAACACGTTGGAATTGCGTAATATTTAGCAATTAGTAATCAAAATAGTGAACAAAGACTTGTGTATATTTTCTCGGGCCTAGCGTCTTTATACTTTCCTGGCGGTTAACTGCGGGTTAACACGATGGATTTACGCGATGCATAGTAATTAGTTATGAACAAACATTTGTGAATATTGTCACGGGCCTAGCATCTTAATACTTTCCTGGCGGTTAACTGCGGGTTAACACGATGGATTTACGTGATGCATAGTATTTAATAATCAAAATAGCGAACAAAAATCTGCGAATATTGTCAACGGCCCAGCATCTTAATGCATTCCTGGCGGTTAACTGCGGGTTAACACGA
The DNA here is from genome assembly GCA_963855885.1 of Coenonympha glycerion. Classification (NCBI taxonomy): domain Eukaryota; kingdom Metazoa; phylum Arthropoda; class Insecta; order Lepidoptera; family Nymphalidae; genus Coenonympha; species Coenonympha glycerion. Next base: position 12,334,886 of record OY979639.1, read on the forward strand.
TGGATTTACGTGATGCATAGTATTTAGTAATCAAAGTATTGAACATACATTTTTGAATATTGTCAACGGCCCAGCATCTTAATGCATTCCTGGCGGTTAACTGCGGGTTAACACGATGGATTTACGTGATGCATAGTATTTAGTAATCAAAGTAGTGAACATACATTTGTGAATATTGTCACGGGCCTAGCATCTTTATGCTTTCCTGGCGGTTAACTGCGGGTTAACACGATGGATTTACGTGATGCATAGCAATTAATAATCAAAATAGTGAACAAAAATCTGCGAATATTGTCAACGGCCCAGCATCTTAATGCATTCCTGGCGGTTAACTGCGGGTTAACACGATGGATTTACGTGATGCATAGTATTTAGTAATCAAAGTAGTGAACATACATTTGTGAATATTGTCACGGGCCTAGCATCTTTATGCTTTCCTGGCGGTTAACTGCGGGTTAACACGATGGATTTGCTTGATGCTCAGTAATTGGTAATCAAAGTAGTGAACAAACGTTATTTAATATTGTCACGGGCCTAGCATCTCTGTACGTTCCTGGCGATTAACTGCGGGTTAACACGATGGCGTTGCGTGATGCTTAGTAATTAATAATCAAAATAGTGAACAAAACCCTTGTGAATAATGTCACGGGCCTAGTGTTTTTATGCTTGCCTGGCAGTTAACTGTGGGTTAACACGATGGGTTAGTATGACGTTACACAATTGACCTCTTTATGGTATCAAAACCTTTGGGTGATAACCCGATCGCTTTCTTTTATCAGAAAATGAGCCGCAATAATTAAATTACAAACTGCGTTCGATATCGCGCTCACCCTGGCCGCAATAGACGCCACCGCCATCGAATTCTGTGCCCGTAGACCCGGCACCGTCACAACAATATGTTGTATGTACCGAACAAAAACCGAAATAAAAAAGGTTTACAAAACAAAGCAACGGAAAAGCTATTGAAGGAATTTGCTGTCCCGGATAAATGTAAGCTCCAGCACTTAATCCAGAAATATATGCTGTTATCGAGGATACCCTAAGGGCTCATGATAAAAAGCTTCAGACCCGGCAGCTTTGTTTAGAAATCACAGCTATAAACAGAGCTATTACTATGCTACCGACCATTATGACAAAGTACAAGCAATGAAAATCTTGTCGGAGGGCTGCTGACTTACTCAGAGATCTTTCCTATATGGAAGTAAGAACGAAACTTATCACTCCGATACTGGACAAGTCTTTTCTGGATGTAATACAAAGTCTTAAAAGGGACAGATCCACTGAAACCTCTCGCCCTCGTTATCGGGGAAAGTGGTCCGGCCCTTCTTGCTCCAGTCGTAAGGCAGGGGGGGGGGGGGCGGATTGGATCGTATCGGGTGCATTACACACACTACCGACAAACAGCGGCGTAAACGCTACTGATTCGCAGGTCGTCTTCGAAAACGACGACCACCAACAAACGCGGCATAAGTACAGGTACAATGTGCATGCCGATAGGCTACAACACTATTACTCCTGTTGGCTTAGTACGGCAAAAATCCCTGGTGTTCTGGGACATAGGACATGGGATCGTAACGGTTAACGCATGCCGTTCACCCGCCAATTAGTGGTACAAAATGTTACTCCTCACAATACTTTCTCGATAAAACATCGTTAAGAATTATTTATTTCGAATATTATTTAGCTCGAAAACCAAACGGCGATTATAGATTTATTCTTAACTTCAAAAAGCTCACAAAATGATACGTACGCGGTACAAGTTTAATGCAATAACCCTACGCGTTGAGCTCAGCTCTGCGAACTTTCAAGAAAGTAATAAAATAAGTAGTTTACTTACTAGGATACGGTAGTTTTAAATCTATTATGATAATTTACGTATAGGGCACACCTTCGAGGGATGCCTTAGAAATGTAAAAAATACTACCCACTTGCGTCATGGTTTAGATTCCATTACTAAATATGAGAATCCCTGCAGAGTCATTAGTTTTTGGGTTTTATTTACAATTCTAAGGACGTGAGGATTTCACTTCCATCAGAAAAACGTTGCAATATTTTAATTTAAAAGAGAAGTTTTCTCGCCTGCCAGTTTGCACTATTAAAGACTTTGGCCATTTTAATGCCCATTTAATAGGTACTCTTATGCCGGCCTGCCCAGCTGTAAGATATGGTCGGTTATGTACCAAAACACTGGAGAAGCAAAAATTTCTGGCTCTCAATTTACACCAAAATTACGACGAAAAAATAAAAATCTAATAATGATATCCTTCCAAACTTACAGTGGTGGTTGGCGGACACTCTTACCTCATTAAACACCCTTGCAGTTCTTAATTTGGACCCGGTCCTAAAGACATTGCTCACAAGAGGTCTAAAATTAACATCCTAGAACTTGTTGATAACACAGCTGCAATCAGCAATATAAATCGGATGGGAGGAATTCAGTTTTCTCACCTTAGTGAATTAAAAAGATCCATTCGGCAATGGTGCGAGGAACGAAATATATTTTGTTTTTTTTTTATCGTAATATATAAAAACACAAGACAATGTAAAAGCTGACCAGGAATCTCATCGAGAAAATCCTAATACATTATAATGGTAACTATCATTATCAGCTAGTGACGTCAGCATTCGGAGAAGCAACAATTGACCTTTTCGTTCCTTGCACTAATGGGAAATGTAAAAATTACGCATCTCGGAGACAAGATCCTAATTTTCTAACAGGAGATGCATTTAAATTATGTTAGAAATCAATGATTGTTTTTTACGCATTTCCACCAGTTTCAGTGGCTTTAAAATGTTAACAAAAAATTTAATGGATCAAGCCGAGAATATCTTAGCATTGCCCTATTGGCCATCAGAGGCTTGGTTTCCCTTGTTAATGAGGATCGTTCAAAACGAAACTATATTTTTTATCCCTAATTTCAATATTAGTTCGTCCTCTTCCGAGACCTCACGGTCCCGAGAAGAATCTTACCCTGAAATTCACAACAAGCGGAACCCCAGGGATGACATAAGGCTTTATTATGGCATCCTTGTCCAAAAATACATTATAATTATGGTGACAGTTCTATCGTATCAATAACCATAGCCTTTATGAATTGTCAGCTTCATCCATTGTAATTTTTCTCACAGAACAGTATAATAATGGAGCTGCGTATGAATCATTAAATACTCATCGCTCCGCGTTACCGCTATTTTTCGGTAGTGAATAACCTATCTAGTATCGACCAAATACAACGCTTACTTAAAAGCGCTTATAAGTTAAAACCATTAAAACCAAAATATTTGTTTACTTGAGATCGTTTAAAATTTGTTTGCTAATAGGACTATGGGGACCTTACGTTAGAAAATATCACGGAAAAAATTAGTTAGTTATTTTACTTGCGCTCTTTACAGCACACTTGCAAACTTTCTCACGTATAAAACTAGAGAATTTTATAGTAAACGGCCCCTCAGGCGTAATGATGATGACGAAATTAAGGTATCAACAACATAAATATCTTTACCCTATTTTGAAGAAAATAGATCAATATCTTATCTTCATAAAAGATTACATATTTGTCACGGAGCAAATTAGGCCATCAACGTCAATTCGCTAATTTTAACGCATAAAAGCCGCCCAGACCGGCAACTCCTCAAACCATCAGTAGATGAATAAAGTGTTGAGCGAAAGCGGAGTGGATGTGTCGACGTTCGGCGCGCACCGCACGCGGCACACCACCGCCACATCTACGGCACACGACTCCGATATATTGATCGTTAGATGTTATTAGAAAAACAGCTAACTGGACTAAACGTTCGCAAACATAATAATATTGTCCTTCGTATACTAATTTACCAGCCGTTAACTGAGTATGATTGATAAAACATTAGAGGGTAATGTTATTTTCTGAACTGATGATTAATTGATTAATGTAATAGATTCTTATTTCTTATGTACCTTAGAGACGTTGTGTAAGGTTTATTCTTTAAATAAACGTTGATTTACCATGATAAACACACTAACATAGTTACAGTTTTTTACCTTCACAAAATTTTCGTCTCTAAACATCTACTATGTCGATAATTATCTGAAAAATGAAGTGAAATGAAATATAATTAATGATCAAACGAACTTGCAAAGTGAAGTTCGATCATAATTATATGAATTTGCTTCATTTGAAGATATAAACACCCTCCCTCCCAACCCTAATCAGAAAATTTTGTGTTACTCTAAAATAATGACGACGGCTAGTGAGACCACAGAATATATAATATCGGTGGGACTACCCACAGGAAAACAAAAATCAATTGAGTGACTTAATTCTAAAAGCGCGAAAAGTGCCTGTACAATAGAAGGTACTACTATGTCGATAATTATCTTCAAATGAAGCAAATTCATATAATTATGATCGAACTTCACTTTGCAAGTTCGTTTGATCATTAATAATATGCTAAGATTTTTGACGAAGCAACGATTTCTTTTTAGAGTCGCGGCCACAAACCTTTAATTATTTTACTTTAAGTTATCCGAATCCGGGGTAGTACAATATCTTAGGAGAACGAAACGATTTGGTACCCATAATGAAACATGTTTATCATTTTGTAAAGTACCCTCCAGTTGGCCGCTAAGCCAGAACGTACCCATTACGTAAATTTTTATTTATATGTACCGTTTCTCTATGTTTTTTGATACTGGTTAAACACAATGCCGGTTATCGAATAGATTTTGAAATATACGTAACTCACGGTTCGCGAATCCCTCGATGTCTTCCACTCCAACACTCACCTCCGCCACTGGAACTCGGTTATGGAGAACGCACTCGTATTTTTTTTTTAGGATTCACTTCCTCACATACACTTTGGTTCTCCATTTACGGAGAGGTTAAATATACAAATTTAAAACATTTAAATAAGTAATTATAATAATAATAATTAATTATTAAATTATTAATTATTAAATAAATTAAAGTAAATTTAAGTTTTTCGCAAAGGAATATTAAAACTGCTGGCATATGAAAGGCGCGAAAAACGACGCTATAATGGCGAAAGATTACACGGTGCTTATACAAGTTACACAGGATGCATCAGAGGGCGCTATGCACGGAGGGGTAAGATATAAGCTGGTTTCGGGCAAGAAAACGTACCGCTTGACTCAAGATGGATTCCGGATACTGTAACGAAACAAATAATAACCAATTATATCCCTATGTAGCATATAAAAACTACATTAGCTTGTAGTTCACTTTATTTTTTTATTAAAAATATGAAAAAGAGACCATTTTTTTGACTACCGCAATGAGGTGGCACGTATTTTCCACTTATATCCCTTATTCTGGTATAACCGAAATATAGCATTCGGAGAGAAAATGAAACGTTTTCTGACTTATCTTTGACTAATAAGTAATAAAACTAAGTTTAGGAGGGGGCCATGCAATATCTTTTTAGGGTTCCGTACCCAAAAGGTAAAAACGGGACCCTATTGCTAAGACTTCGCTGTCCGTCCGTCCGTCCGTCCGTCCGCTATACAACAAATACAAAAAAAATTAAGGGGGTTCCCATGCAACAAACGTAATTTTTTTGCTTGTTTTTGCTCGATATTGATAACGGTAACAGGTAGATGCTAAAAATTTTCACAGAATATATAATTTTATATTTACTGTAGAAAGTAATAGTAAAATAAAATAAAAAACAAAAGGGGTTATTAAATTGACACAAATTAACAAAAGGCCAGTGGTAACCACACTACCGGCATAGACGTAAGCCCAAGCAATTTAGCTTTCCGGTACGATGCCGTGTAGGAACCGTTGGGGGTTACTTATCACTTCCAAGTTAGTACGTTTGGATTCACGACTGTATTCACACTTACCATCAGGTGAGATGGCAGTCAAGTACTTACTTGTAATGCGTTATAAAAATAAAATAAAAATATCACGGAATTATGGACAAAGATTCCCGGAATTATGTCATGAGGCAAATTTTAGTACGGAATTAAAGACAAACACGAGGTTCCGCAAAATAACGATTATTTATATAATTTAAAGGCTACGGCGCAAAATAATATTCCACATTCATCTGATAGAACTTGTCTACAAAATAAAACAGTTTTCAGTTCTGGCACATTCGTACTTTTTCTTAAAATCACCCTCAAAGTTGAAAAAGCCTTAATATACCGTAATATGGTACAGTTACCTTATAGTAAAGTAAATCCCACCAAAAACATTCTGTAAAAAACTAGCCAAAGTCAAAATGGAGCTGCTTGTTTATCTCTAAAAAGTACTGAAATCTAGACAAAGTCGTGCCAAGTCTAAGGTTCCTTACTGCGATTTCTTTATTATTATAGTTAATGTTGCGTGACTTGGCCGTTGAAGGGTACACAAGGGTTCAAACCAGGTGCTCCATGACACCATTGCACCAATCTGTCGCCAGAATTCATCGTCAATGAGTAGCGGTTCTTGGTCTTCAACGGCCAAGTCACACAACATTAACTATAATAATAAAGAAATCGCAGTAAGGAACCTTAGACTTGGCACGACTTTGTCTAGATTTCAGTACTTTTTAGAGATAAACAAGCAGCTACATTTTGACTTTGGCTAGTTTTTTACAGAATGTTTTTGGTGGGATTTCACTTCTTTTTGTAGAAACTTCAAAATATTACAAAATATTTCTGTCCGTTTTTCTAGATACATTAACTACATAAATAACTTTGTAATCTCATATAATTTATATGGAATTACAAAGTTATTAATGCAGTGATCACCAGGTACTCCAGATCTTCGATTATCCTAGTTTTTATAGTTTTCCATTTATGTGGCCATTAAACCCTAACTCTGTACCAAATTTCAGCTCTCTGAGTTTATGGGAAGTACTAGTTCTATTTTGATGATCATGAGTCAGTCAGTCAGTCAGTGTCGAAAATGCGAAACATTGCTTTCGCATAACTTCGGAACTATATGACCTACAGACTTGAAATTTTGGGTTTTAAGTTTGTGATTATAGCTTACTGGATAGCGAAAATTTCAGCGTTCTGGTCTTATCCAGAGGTTCTCAAATAGGAGCCCGAAAATGCGGCGAAATGGTTCCTGTAAAGATGGTACGGCAGTTTTGCTTCGCGCTTTGACTTTGGCGGGGGCACTGCCGTGCCCCCTGATAGATATATATCTACGTAGGTACCTACTTAGTATCATTTGTTTCAGTGCTACTTGCGCGAGCTGATACGGATCATGGTCCCCCACTTCTACAAGCATTTAGAGAAACACGTTGACGCTATGGAGCTGCTGTTCTGCCATCGATGGATATTATTGTAAGTACATTATATTCTATCCAATCCTACTTCGTATCCTATCCTATCCTATATAATATATAAACGCGAAAGTTTGTAAGTATAAATATATATGGATCTTTGTAACTCTTTCACGCCGCAACTACTGTACCGATTTGGCTGAAATTTGGAACATGATAGCTTATAACCAATTATGATTTATCTCCCGGGAAAATCCATCGTTCCCACTGGATTAGTGTAAACCCGAAATTCAACTTAATGGTCTTCATTATCATTGTCTGAAGAGCGCTGGCGAAATGTACTGTGACCTCACGACCGGCGACAATCTGTTTTGAACGTCACCTATCTTATCTATACCAAAGAGAATAAATAGTAAGTATATTGCCTATACTATTTTAGATTCGTTGCCTATACCTACTTTCTTTAATACGAACCTGGCTGTGCTCTTCACCCGTTTCCGAAATCGTCAATCATTATTTCTCTATCACCGTGTTTTTCCTCCGAATTAATTTTTTTCCTCTATACCACTCTATACGAAATGATCATTGAAAAAAAATTTTTTCCTACAAAATTGTTCAGGAGAGGTGATCAATTAGTGAGTCACTGCAGAGTCAGTGAAACCCTCAAGTTTATAAAAATAATAAAATGATATACCTATTTTAATTTTAATAGCAGCTTTATTATGTTTTAATTTCGATAAAAATTGCGAATAAAAATGCTAGACCCTGATTGTATTTAAATTTCTCGCATCTTGCATTCTTGCCTGTTTCTCTGTCGCAGATGTTTCAAACGCGAGTTCACGGAAGCGGTGGCGCTGCGCATGTGGGAGGCGTGCTGGGCCAACTACCAGACGGACTACTTCCACCTGTTCCTCTGCCTCGCCATCGTCGCCGTGTACGCGGACGACGTCATCGCGCAGGACCTCAACACCGACGAGATGTTACTGCACTTCAGCTCACTAGGTTCTTTTTTTAAATATAAATAAATAGTGGACAACATCAGATACCTACATTGCTCCGATCCCTTAGTAAGTAATCGCGCAGGACCTCAACACCGACGAGATGTTATACTGCACTTCAGCTCACTTGGTTTTTTTTTTGAATATAAATAAATAGTGGACAACATCACATACATTGCTCCGATCCCTTAGTAAGTATAGTCCGACAAGGCTCTCTTGGCACTTGAAGGAGGGCGCTGTTGCAAAACAAAGGCAGCCATAAAATAAAATCTCCTCAATTTTAGTTTAAAATAGTTAGTAGTAAGCAAAAACAACATAACATACAATAGTGATATACTGACAGAGCGAGCTATCAAACAGTAACACAAGATAACGGCGTTAGTTCAGACTTGCGCCCGTGCCAAAATAGCCTTGTCGCACTGTAGCATAATAAATGCACTTGTGTTAAGGAAATCAGAAACAACGAAGGTACCACAACACCCAGACCCGAGACAATGTAAAAAACTTATTTTTCTACATTGCCCCGGCCGGGGATCGAACCCGGAACCTCAGAGATGGTGGCGCCTTGAAAACCGGCACACTAACCACTCAACCACGGAGGTCGTCAAACTAGGTGCGTAACTTTTGTCCCAAAAAGTATATAATCACTACTGTTTTGTCCCATGTGTTCATGGTTAACTAGCTGAGGGGGCAAACGCAATGATCTCTATTCTATGGATTAATCATTCTATACATCGGACAGTTCCTTTTTTGTGCCGTTTTGAAGCGCCACCCTCGAACGTCCATGGTACTAAATTGACATTTGTTGCTTTTGACCGTCGATATGAATGTCATTTTATTTTAGTTCCGTGAACGCTCACGCCAAGTTACGCAACAATCAGCGCCAAAATGGCGAAATTCAAGTGTCTTCGTTTTTACGTTGACAGCCAGCGATCCATAGAATGGAGATCAGTGGGCAAACGTTGTTTGCTATTAAGTTAAGGGGTATCATCACCTAATATATCAGACTGCGGACCTCCACTGTTGGACATAGGCCTTCTCAAACGGACGTCACCACACACTGTCCTCAGCCTTCCTCACCCGCTTCCCGCCACCCGCTTAATGTCGTCGCTATAACGAGCTGGAATAAATTAAGAGGTATGAATGATGTAAAATCGGTTGAGTTTACGGATACTTGTTTAGTGACAACAACTGTGGCACGAGAAGGATTGGTTCATGATTGCATCGGTTATGGTACTGTTTGGCTGGTGATGGTTGCACGTTGTCCATTTTTTTTTACGAGAATCATGCTAACTAGTTTTCACCAACACTTTAAGAAACGCCTAACCCGATAGGTGACAGTTTTCACTTACAACAACTGTCACCTAAGGGTGTATCTTAAAATGTTGGTGAAAACGAGCATTCCCCCGCTATCTGAAGTTTGTCTGTTCCAGCAATGTACATGGACGGGCGGCTCATTCTTCGCAAAGCTCGCGGTCTCCTTTACCAGTTCAGGCAGTTGGTCCGCATCCCTTGCACGTTGGTAGGGATGTGCCAGAGATGCGGTCCCGGGATATGGGACTCCACACACCGGCCGAGCGTCGAGTGTACCGGCGCGCACGACTTCTGTGAATACGCTGTACAGTAAAATTGCTTCGTATAATGGCAGCCATACACTATCCTTCCTATCGTCCAATCGCCATGACGCTGCCGATTGGATCAGTTATAACTGACCGCGTGTGGTTTTACATGGGTTATATTTGACAGCACAATCCAATTTCAATTATTTTAGCTTGATCATGCCGATTGACAAGGTCTTTAATAGATCTTTGCTGCCTATTGAAAAGTTTAGGGTAACTATACTGTTATTCACGTAACGTATCGGTAACATTTCGTGAAGTGAAATGTTTAAAAAGGTCATGGCATTTATAAGCAGAAAGAAGATATTGAAATCTTTTTTTTTGATCAATTTATTTTATGATTATTGAATTAGAGAGTAAAATTGAATGTGTTTCAAAACGCGATAAGGTTGAAAGATAGTAATTCCTATGTTGGTGTAGCGGTCTTCGATAACGACTTCGGTAGCTGACGACAGACGGCGTAACCCGCGGAATAGCACACGCTGACGGAGCATTCGACGAGCGTTCTATAAATACAACTTCTGACGTCACACGCTTGGATCACAAGCGGTCCCCAGGCACAACACCTGCCTGGAGGGAAATTTCCCTATTGCCCTCTGAACCGCCAAATTGGAATACATTCAATTTCACACCTAAATTCTTGATTCACATCATTCAGTATGTGAAAATGTTACGTGAATAGTCATCGTTTGTGGCATCGATATATAAATGTGTATTTAGCTCAATGGCTTGGGTGTATACGAACGAACTACAGATTGGATCAAGCCTGCAGCATCGTGCTGATTGGGCGATAGGAAGGATGGTGTGGATGGTGTCACGCGGCGTTACGGACCACATATCGAAAATTACGGGTATGGTAGCATTTTGTTTGTTCTTCAAAGGGGCTATTAGATAGTTTATGGTTCGAGATGCATTGCTGTTTTGGTGACACGAACAAAAACAAGATTTTGTAATAAACCTTCAATGGATTAGAAAAAATATCATAGCCGCGCCCCCTTGACCCCTTGCCAGATTATAATATTATGCTGTGAGCTGTCAGATATGTTTTCCTTTTAATTTTATTGAACATCGATTGCATTTTTATTCTTAAATTGTACCTACTCGTACATTTTGTTCTTATTAAGAAAATTATTTAATCTTTAAATTAATTGTATGTGATAAATGTTCTAGTCATGTCATATATAATATTAATAATAACACTTGGTTAGTATCGTACCTATTTGCTCTCATTCACATATTTTTGTCATCAACCGACTTAAAAAAGGAGGTTCTCATTCGACTTTTTTTCATTCATAAACATTGCGTCAACATGCGCCTACGTTTTTTGTCTTTTTCAGTATTTAATTGTGTAAGTAATAAATTGCCACCATGTACCTACCAAAAACTTATCTGGTATAGTGAGAGTGTCGCTGTCTGCGTCGGATTGTTTTATACTTATAGGTACCGCCCAAGTACCGCCGCCACTAATTCCAGTTTCGGCCACCAGGCTAGAACAGTTTGCGGAAACATACAACATTAGGTACCAACATTGTTCAAAATTCAAATCATGTTCAAACATTTATTTCATTTTTGACACATGAGATAGCAATAGCAAAAATGCCTGTGAGCCATGTTATGTGAGCTAAGCTGACTGAGGCATTGCTGATGATTGACTAAGACCACTGCATGTGTGTCTCTCTCTCACATTGAAGCATGTTGGACGCATTGACCTATCGATTTTATTATTTCTACTAAAAAAATATAACTCATGTGACTAAACCACTGATCTCTATTTCTGGATTAATCATTCTATACATCTGACAGTTCCTTTTTGTGCCGATTTGAAGCGCCAGCCCCGAACATCCTAGGTTTCTAACTTTCACACTTTCACATTCTAAATTGACATTTGTTGGTAGGTAGTGATAGATCAATGGTGTAGACCGTCGTTTTGAATGTCATTTTATTTTAGTTCCATAGACGCTCACGCTAGGTTACGCAACAATCAGCGCCAAAATGGCGAAAATCAAGTGTCTTCATTTTTATATTGACATTAACGTGAAATCAACGGGTCTGCCCGCGAAATTCAAAATTTTCGTGGTTTTTTGCAACTTGTACGCTAATTAGACATGATAGGCTTATGGCAATCAATTTGCGAGAATGGCAGTATCATCTTTACATGATTATATCAAAATCTTTGCATAAAAATGTGTATCCTAGGAAATTAGTCCGAGTATCGAGTTTTATGTGAGTAACTCGCAAATCTCGGACTAATTTCTTTAACTCGACACTTTCGAGCAGAGATTTTTATATAAACACGTGAAGCAGATATTGGGATTATCGCAATTTGACGGCCATAAGCCTATTATGTCTTATTAGCTTAAAAATCGCGAAAAACCACGAAAAATTTGAATTTCGCGGGCAAGCAATCCAGAGAATGAGATCAGTGGACTAAACCCTAAAATAAATGTGTGGGCAGACGCAAAGATTTAAATTGCAGAATATGCAACTTTGTAGGTAAGGTAATGTGCTCGATGTCAATTTACATAAGAAAAGGTATATACATACATACCCAATGGGTGATTAAAACAATATAATCGACCTATGTAATATTATTAACATTTTAATACCTACATTTTAAATATTACCGAAACAGTTTTATATGAAGAGTTAATAATTGTTTACACTTGACACGTAAAAAATATGATGAAGACATGATGCAATAGAAAGTAGTAACCGAATATTAGTTACTATATTTTAAAGAATTATTCGCCTAATTATTATTAATCTTTGCATAAATCATTATGGCTATTATTATAACAATAGGTATAAAAAGACTATTTTTATAATAATAGAGAAAAGTAAAATGATAACGTTATCCAGTGTTTTGGACTTGATTATAATTATTATTTATGTATAATCAAACTGGTGGCGTTAAAAGTAAGTGAATGTATTACAGTACAAAACAGTATTATCTCAAATAATATGCTTATTATATTGTATTTAGATAGACCAATCTAATAATTATGATTTCAAATTGGTTTTCAATTTCCAGGTAAGTAAAATGAAAAGTAACTTGTATGCATTAGAGGATTGATATTTACTGAATTCCCTAAAAAGAAAATAACGGCAGACGGATTCAACGAAAAACCCACGCGAAGTAGGTACGACATATCAAACAACGATGTGTTCCGTACATGTTCAAAATATTTATATATTATTCTTTTAATTTATTTTTATACTAGAACATAATAATATTATGATAATAAATTAAATCACTATGATTAAAGTACCTGCCGAAGATTTATATGTATACTCGAATGTACCTGTGCAGATATTAACATAAAGTTAAATATTCAAACAAATATCATAGGTACAATTATAATACATCTAATTTAAACAAAAGCAAGAGATGGCTTTGCATTTTTAACTGCTAAATTATTGGACCGCTGAGAATCTAATTAAACGCATACAAAACTACGTAGATTGGAAATCGATTAATTGGTCATTTATTTATTTATTTCATAATAATAATATGTTATTCGGTTTAAAAATTAATTCCTCTTTGCCTACTTCCAGTACGTATGTGTAAATGTATGTGGGTATGTGTAAAAATAAGATCGGAACCTATTGGGACGGACGTATTATAATTTACAAACGAATTACCTAGTGATTTTGTAGTTTAGAATGATTTCGCCACACATTAAGTAAAGGTTCTAAAATGTTGTTAATAAAAAATTGATAATAGAGCTACATTTTTTCGCGCACAGTGAATTGTAACGCTGTTCTGTGATATAATATGTCGCTGCTTGTAACACGAGTTAAGGGAAATATCTACAAACATTGTATAGTCATATCTTTTAGTACCTATCTGTTAATAAATGTACTATTATTACAGCAACGTGTGAGTTTTATTTATTGAATTCCATGAATATTCTCATAACGAGACGGAATGTAACATCATCATCATCATATCTTGTCATAACTATAATAGGTGAACCTACTGCATTTCCACAATTTTACTGCCAAGCTAACAGTGTCTTATTAGCTTTCAAATTGCCAAAAACTAAATAATTTGCGTGCATTCAACTTTAATTTTAAGTTACAGTGTATTTATAAATTAAAGCAGGAAATCAATCTGAAAAATATTAAGGGCAAACTAAAACATATTTACTCCAAGAATAAATATTTTATTATAGTACTTACTTAAAAGAAGCATCCTGTAGTAGCAGTGGAGTGTAACCAGCTGAAGTTGTTGATCATAGAATATTATTACGTTGTTGATTCGAATGTCAACCTCAATGCTTAGTAACTGTTTACTTATGTTTGTTAGTTTGATAATATTATAGTGTTACTAGCTGACCTGGCAAACGTTGTTTTGCCCTTAGGGGTACTAAAAAATAGATAAATTGAGATTTAAACTATCCTATCTCTCAAGTTGGATCGAACTGCTCATGGTGTGCGAATTTTATTATAATCGGTTAAGTGGTTTAGGAGTCCATTGAGGACAAACATTGTGACACGAGATTTATATATATTAAGAAGATTGTTGTTGTAAATATTTATGTAACTACCGAGTGCTAAACGACGTATGTCGGTGTACAGACAAATCCAATTGGGTTTTTGTTACACCGTCACTTATTAATTATAAGAAAATGAAAATGTATTGTAATATTTAAATAAATAAATAAATTTAATACTTTTTAAACCTTAAGCCAACTAAAATAGTTTTATCCGGGCCACCTCTATTCCCTATTAAGCTCTGTAATTTTTTCAGCAATGTCATTGTCAAATGTCAACAAAATCAATCTCAATGTCAGCTTCTGCCAACGACGACGGAAGAGTAGGATGACCATTGACCACGTATTTTTTATTCTTTTGGTAGATTTGAGGCACGATTTTTTTTTGAAAACCGGTACATATTCGGTAGGTTCATTTTAGAAAAATCTGTTACGGACTACGGTATTATAAGAAGCAAAACGAGAGACAACTATAAACGACTGCTAATCTGTTTAAAAATGGGAATAAAGATTAGATAGGTAGGTACCTAAATAACTATTTCTATCTCCAAAGCTTATCTCTTATCGCCCAAACTTTTTTCGGCAACTCTGGAACATGTGTTTAGGAACTTAGACTGGGAAAATTATGGAATTAAAATTAATGGAGTCTTACTAAATCATCTTAGGTTTGCCGACGACCTTATTCTAATCTCTGACAACCCGAAGCATCTGCAAGAAATGCTAGAACAATTAGTTGAGGAAAGCAAAAAAGTAGGACTACATATGAACAGCTTAAAAACCAAACTTATGACTAACCGCGCCAAACACCCGATACAAATTGATAATAATAGCATTTCTTATGTAGACCAATATACATACCTTGGTCAAATTATTTCTCCTAATGACCTTACCTCAAAAGAAATACAAAACAGGGTCGAAGCAACATGGAGGAAATATTGGTCGTTAAAAGAAATTACTAAAAATACACTCATACCACAGAAACTGAAAAGTCGAACATTCAACTCCTGTATCCTTCCCTGCATGACCTATGGTTGCCAAACTTGGCCCCTAACTAAGGAAAACTTAAAAAAGCTAGAAACATGTCAACACAATTTGGAAAGAAGCATGCTCAATATAAAGAAACAAGATAAAATGAAACTCAAAAATATTAGAGAAAAAACAAATATAAAAGATATAACTTACACCATTAAAAAACTTAAATGGAAGTGGGCCGGTCACCTAATCAGAAATAGGAGAGATAATTGGGCCAAGGACATAACGGAGTGGTATCCAAGAGAAGGGAAAAGGAGCAGGGGAAGACCATTCCGAAGATGGGAAGACGACCTGAGAGCCACAGCAGGAACTTTATGGAGGAGGAAAACCCACGATCGAGGTCTGTGGAGGAATCTGGGGGAGGCCTTTGCTGAAAAGCAAGACAATCAGATACCGGTGTCCTAATAATAACTTATGAATCTTAAATATTCTAACGTAATTAATAATATAAAAAAGAGAACTAACACATACATAGATATAAGGGTAAGGCCGTGTTTTTTTCCACTTTTTTTGTCTGTTTCTTGTCTCTTAAGCTTATTCAATCTGTATGACATTTGGTAAGATCTTCATCAGTTTAATCCTGTGTAATGTTAAGTATACTTTTTAGGCCACGTCATTAATTAATCATACAAATGAAAATTCTACTATAAACATATAATTATATCTCAAAAAATGTTGCATTTTACATAAAATGGTATTGTCTTTTTTACGACTTACTTGGAATTAGAAGTCATTAAGAAATACTACTACAGTTTAAAATTTGTATGATTCTTTTTTGAAGATATATATGAAGTTATCTTTCTAAATCACCTGGTTTTATTATTTTGTTCATATTCTAACTACGAAATTTTGGAGATTTCCTTTCTTGAACAAATTTTTAGGTTTTACGTAACACTTTTTACGTAACCAGTTCACTGTCTTATTTTTAAAAATACATTTGTTGGGAATTCATAATCTCATTATAGCAACACAGTTTACGACTGTCATGTCATTGTCAAATCATAGACCGCCATATTGTTTCGTCAGTCGGCATGTTTATGTTTACGAGGTGGTGTCGTCTTTTTTTTCCGGAGTGGTTTTTAATTGATTTTAAAGGTAAGTTTTAATAATTTTGATTGCGAACTCAAATGGAAATATACATTTAAACAAGCGTAATAGAATAGTACCAAGTGTCCTTAGAAAATATTACAGATTTAGTAAGTTATCGATGATTTACTGCAAATTTACATAACACTTACGTCACACTTACATAACACTTATGTAACGTGTTACGTAAATTTACGTCACGTTATGTAAAACAGATATAAAGCCTAGTCTACATTAATTCAGGCTAAGGGGATCACATTCAATTTATTAAAAACATATTGACTGCCGATAGATCAAATTGTCTAGTCATGTGAAGGAACAAATCGGAATAAAAATATTAGATTTAGATTTTAGTGTTGTTAATCGTTTAATTTTCTGCAGTAGATACTTAATGTGTAATACTTTCCTGAAAAAAATCATTTAATTATGTCGAACAAAGTTATCATCATATTGTTTTGATATTTTACTTTGTGTATTAGATATTTTTTTCATTGTATTTGTTTTTTAGATGCCGCCTCGAAAAACTCCTGCCGAAAGGCAAAAACTTTATAGAGAAAAACTTAAAATCCAAAATCCCGAAAAATATAAAGAAATCAAACAGAAAACAGCCGCAAGAGCTCTTGAGTACTATAGAAAAAAACAAAGAACCTTAACAGAAGAACAGAAACAGGAATTACGACTACGAAGAAAAGAAAAATTGCAAAAAAATTGCATCTTTTATGCAATACCAGTTTTGGGGGGGTTAAACAGAATTGTAATTGTAAAATGAAAAAATTCTGTGTTTTTTTTAAGTTCGTGAGTCGTGACGTATTTCAAATAAAATCAGCTGACTGGAGATCCACTAGCGTTGTGTGTGACCCATTTACGTACCGTTGGGTACCTACAAGCTCCTACCTACCTATCCTATAATGTTGTGTTTAGGTAGTACTAGCATCTGCGAGCGGCTTCGCCCGCGTGAATTTCGGTTTTAAACAAATCTCGAGGGAATCGTGGATTTCCGGTTCCCGTTCCTTCTCCCTTTTCCAATATTTATACCTACTATCAAGGAACTTCGCTATAGTAATCTACCTATACCTATAGCTGTAGCTATAGATTTCGGGTTTTTCAAAATCCCGTGGGAACTGTGTATTTTTCCAGTATAAAAAGTAGCCTATGTGTTGCCAATGCATGCAACACAGCAAACTATTACAATAATATGTTATGTCAGCGTGATTTACCTAAGAACAGTCTACCCTCTATGGCGTTTTTGGAAGTTTATATCTATTTTAATCCCACAGGAACAGTTTTCCGGGATAAAAAGTAGCCTATGTTTTAAGTCAGGGCATAATCTATCTCCATTCAAAATTTCAGCCAAATCGGTTCAGTAGTTGCGGCGTGATAGAGTAACAAACATCCAAACATCCACACTTTCACATTTATAATATTAGTAGGATAATAATAGCGCTAAGTTTTCGAAAGCGGTCTCCTGTATAAGCTGTTTGGGTTCAGTATTAAACAATATTTTGTTCACCTATTAGGGTCTAATAATTCATACCTCATTAAACGAATTGTGTTACAAAAGATATGATTGATTGAAATATTGCGCACAAATGAGATCTAGGCTTTAGAATTTTATGTAACATTTTTACGTAACATTTATGTTATTGTGACATAAAAAATTTATGTCGCTTTTATGTCACATAAGGAAAAAACCACGGCCTTACCCATAAGTAAAATTGTAAATATTTGATTGTTAATAAAGGCTATTCTATTCTATTCTATTCTATCTCCAAAGCATTGCTTGGTAGATTTTGGCAACATTTTGGCAGATTTTGTGAAAAATAAGTGGTCATGCTCCAAAGTGAGATAAAAATTTAAAATACCTACCGCGAAAAGGTTAAAAGGTTAGGTAAATAAAACCGATACAAAACATGCATACTTAATTTAATTTAATACCTTGCCAAATAGTTACATTGATATTTTTAGAATTTTGATAGGTTAGTCGAGGGTTAGTCACAAATCACATTATCACAATTACTTAGCAGAAAACGCATTATAAAATAGAAGTGTTCAAACAACTTTTATCAAATGTATCGTTTCTTATCTTTCATTAGCATTGCTATCGTGAGTGTGTGCTACTGTGCCATTCAAGAGAATTCATCCGGCTCTATGGCTAAATATTTACCGAAAACGATGAGGGCTGTAGGCCTTTACAAGTATTTACCTATTTCGGATCCGAGTAGTTTGCTAGATTTGGAAGTGCCATTACCTACAGTGCAGAAGAATGATGTTTTAGTGGAAGTTAAAGCGACCGCAGTAAATCCTATCGATACGAAGCAACGTGCACCAAAACCGACCATTGAAACTACGCCTCGAATCTTAGGATTCGACGGAGCCGGCATCGTCGTTGCTAGAGGTGATGATACTAAATATTTTAATATCGGTGATGAGGTATTCTTCACGGGCGATTTTAGGAGGACTGGATCAAATGCGCAGTATGTGGTTCTTGATGAAGTTTTAGTTGGGCTGAAGCCTAAGAATTTGACATTCGAACAAGCAGCTGCTATGCCATTAACAGGAGTTACTGCTTACGAGTCTTTATATGACCGTTTGTTGCTTTCTAAGAAGGATGCTGGGAAATCCATATTGATAATAAACAGCGCGGGAGGCGTGGGTTCAGTAGCATCCCAGTTGGCTAAGAATTTAGGTCTCACTGTTATTGGGACTGCTTCACGGAAGGAAACGCAAGAGTTTACTTTAGCACATGGTACGGACATAGTCCTCAATCACACTATTGATTTAGCTCCACAACTCGAAGCCAAAGGTTATGGTAAAGGTGTGGATTACATTCTGGTAAACTATGATCCTTATCCATACTGGGATACGTTGATGAAAGTTATTAAACCGCAGGGCAAGATTTGTTTGATTGTAGACAGCAGTGGCCTGGTGGATATAAAAATGCTAAAAGATAAAAGTATCACTTTAGTGTCAGAAATGATGCTTACCAGGATAAAATATGATACAGAGGATAAATACAGACATCATGAGATACTTCAAGAGATTTCCAAGATGTTAGAGAGTGGTCAACTAAAACCTACTCTGACTAAAGTGCTATCTCCTATTAATGCTGCGAATTTAAGGGAAGCTCATAAACTTATAGAACAGAAGGTTACAATTGGAAAAATTGTTGTTAAGAATTAAGTTTAAGTACCTGTTTTAAAAATTTATATACAAAATACAATCTTGATTGTTCAAATGTTTAATTTTGTTTATAATATATTATAACTATTACAATTTAATACAAACAGTATTGCAATAATGAATCTCCATGGCAGTCTTGTGTGGATTCTTTAACTTTTACAGAACTTCTTTTCTGCATTACACACACTACACTTACATTTTGAACTGTGAATAATTTAAAATGTATTGTTACATTGTCGCTGTTGTTGTATATTTCAATAAATATTTTATTTTTGTAGTACACTTGGATTGAATTCTGTACCCTGGAAAGGAGAGCCGGGTGCGTTCCATGCCTTTTTGAGTATTTCAATATTCCTTATTTCGTCGCTAGTAGGCAGGCCTTTTAACTTCTGTTCCTGATTCCACTGCAGTTCATGTATCTAAAAGTATTAATATTAACATTTAAAATTTATAGGTTTTATTAATTGCACACTAGTGTCATGTTAATTGAAGTGTTTTTTTAAAGTCGGACTGTGACGTCAAGTACAGGGAAGTCTTAAACAATAGGAGATACAGAGAAACTCAAAGTAACAATGGGACCTTTTGTGAACAGAATTTCATCAAATTAAATGTTTGCAGTTGAAAATTTCAGTTCTGGAATGTTATATCTGTGTGTGCTTAGACATTTGTAGGACTAGGGGGTCAGGCTTTTTGGAGCCTAGGCTCTTTACAATAGCAGATAAATTATTTCAGATTTATCATAATTTTACAAATATAACATAATTGCGGTACTGTTTAAGTTTCTGTACATCCCTTAACCTTTGATGCTTAAAGAACCAAAGGTGGTATCAAAACCAAAATATTCTCAGAAAATAAAATAGTTTTTAGTACTATTGGCACTAGCTACTTTTTTATCTGGATATTAATTTAAAAAAAAAATTGTAAGAGTTTATGTGAAGACCGTAGACTATAAAAGATAAAGTTCTGTTTTGATTCAGATTTATACAGGATTTAATACATCCATGGTCATTTGCAATTATGTGGTTTTTACTTAAAAGTACTTAGTGATCTGATTTGTAATAGAATATTGAGTATACCTTTGCTATATGATCATCAGGCAGTTCATTCAATGGCCGGGAGCAATCAATTTTGGAAATATCAATTTCTTCTTCACTGCTGAGTAATTTACTCCACCAGCGTTCTTGAACTTTTTCTGTGTGAGTTAACATTAGTCTTAATTTACGTAGGTCAAACAGAAATGTTTTTTGTTTTTACATTATACAAGTTAGTACATAACTGCAATCTCGCCTGATGGTAAGTGATGATGCAGCCAAAAATGTTAATGTACTAACTTGGAAGGGGTAAGTAAAGTCAGCCCCCACGGTTGCTACACAGCATCGCACCAGAACGCTAAATCACTTTGCAGTACGTCTTTGCTGGTATAGTGATTGATAACTAGCCAAGGACTAAGCCTCCCACCAGACTAGACCTGAGCCAATATAGATATCAGAAATTATAAGATTCCAAAGTGGCCCGTGGTGGGAATCAAACCTGTGACTCGAATCAGAGCATGCGTCTCCTGTACCAGAGAGGTCATCAACAAATGTTCTGCTTTGCTTGTAGTAAAGAGCAATGGGTTCTATTACATGTGTGAACACAAAACACACAGACATGTGCAAAAGCAGACTCAAAATCTCAGCTTTGTCAAAAGGATCACCCTAATATTGTATAAGGTTCCTCATGAGAAAACCAAATTATAATTTGACATATATATCTGTTAAGTATAACTTGGTATGCCCTGTTCAAATAGACTTGAGTTAAAAGGTAAACAAATATGGCGGATCTGATTAAGTCACTTTATTTTGACATAACCCTAGTGATGCGACTATTCCTGAACCATAGCAAGAATGAACTATTGAACGATCATCCTCAATGCAAAGAATAATGAAATTGAATATTAAATAAGGGAAATGGTACAATTTCTAATACTTAGTGACCGTAATCATCGATTCGTTATTGTCTTCCCGCCTATAAAAAATCCTTTTAAAATTCCCCATACATTTTCTATAGAAAAAAAATCCGCCATATTGGTTTTTTTTTCTATTCATCACGTAGACCTTCGAGTCCTGATTAACTCTTGTCAAGAAACCGTTCTTCCATCTTTTATACTTTCCGAGATATCGACGAAATCCGAATGGCGGCCATTTTGAATCCGCCATTTTGATTTTTTTTTCAGCTCACTGCCAATCGCATGACGTTTCAAATGACATTTGGTTGAGCACCCCCCACCTATCTTCAATACTTTCGCTGTGCTCTTTACCCGTCTTCGAAATCCTCAATCATCAGCTTTTTCTATATTTTTCCTCCGAATGAATTTTTCTCTTCTATACGAAATGGTAATTGAAAAATATTTTTTTCATACAAAATTGTACAGGAGAGGTGATCACTCAGTCAGTGAATCAGCACAAGCAGCTATAAATATATTAAAAAAGGTATAACTGACGTTTAATAACTGTACTACTTTATTTCCCCTATTATATCGTATAATCTCGATACCTACCAAATATTAAGTTAACCAAAACGCCAAATCTTTAAAAAACGCCCCTGTAAAAAGTTTATAGCAATATTGTTATTATTTATTACGTCAGAATTTACGACCCAATAGCATAATTTTTAAATATACGTGAACAAGATATAATTAAATAACGATTGTGATTTCGATTCTGAATGAATTAATCGATGTTACTTCGGTCACTGACTAAGTATGAATCGTTCGTTTTTTGTCTGTGGTTGCAATTGCCTCTGCGCAACACTAATGTCAATGATAAAAGTCCGATGTCACAACTAAAATTTTAGTTTAATCTGTCATACGTAATTTGTGTCTTGATTCAGTTTTTCATAAAAATATTGCTAAAATAGTGGATAAAATCGTGGAAATGTTATACATAAGGTAACTTCAGATGTTGTTTGTGGACAGCAAGCAGTTTGTGTGACTTATTATTTGCTTTAACATCGTGAAAAGTGATTGCCAAGTGAAGTGTACGCCAAAAGGTTTGTTTGTTTACCTTTTAACTCAATTCAAAATGAATACACTTTTAAGTATTCATGAACCTTCACATATTTAGCCATTCATACATTATCTTTGAAAAATATGAATATAACATTCTCAGGCAGAGGCATATTACCTAAATGTATCAGTAGTTTTCCCTCGCTGATGCTCCAGAAACTATCAATTGTTTTTATTTTAAAAGGCAGTGTGTCTTTGATGATAACATCACCATTGCAGCAGGCTACACACAAGTCCCCCGCATTGATTGTGACCTTCAACTGCTTAGCAGATTTTATGTCTGGGGGCAGTTTCACTGTGACGTCTGTAAGAAAACAATTTATCCTAAAAATAATGATTCACTCAATGCTTGATGGTCAAGCAATTTTGGGTGGACTAAATGAACTTTTTATTTATTTTTTATAATGGTCTTCTTGATACCTGAATGAGTCCTTAGAGAATATGGGTAATTGAATGACTGTAAATGTCATCCTAAATTATAATAAAAGACTAAATTAGTTTTTCCCTAGGATTGAGGCAGAATAGTGGGAAATTAAATCGTCTTTAAAATTATCATGAGACAAACCGTAAAAGCTTTTTGGAAATCATTTTTTTTTATGTGTAATTAAATATGCTAACCCAAATCCATGATAGTCTGAGCCCAGGAGTACTTCTCTCTTACTGCTCCGTTATAAGATTCGCTGTTTTTCTGGGTTGGTATAACCGGAGGTTTGTAGTCTTCAGGAAATCTTGAACTCTCTTCTTTCTTTGCTTCAACACTGCCCGCATGTTCTACACCTTTATTAACATTGCTGTTATCGATCTTTGCTTCATGTATTGTTGTGTCTTGCAGACTTTCGTTTATTTCGTTCATATCCTCATCAGCTACGACCTCAACCTCTTGTGCGACAGTGGAACACATTATTTCATCCATCTCAGCAGATGTGTCAGTGTTTTTGTGCCAGTTTTTAGGGTCGCATCTTCGTAACACTTTGAGCACAAGTTCCTCTGCCACCCCTGGTGGAAAACCCATGTTTTTGTAGTCATTATTGGCAGGAACGTAATAGAAATCCGTGCTGTAATAAAACATAATTTAATTTTGCACTGTTGTTCTAAAACACTTGCTTAGTAAATGCAATTTAAATACGAAATCACTTACCGTCTCGCAAGGAAATTGAAAATAACAGACAGAAAACCCAATATTGATTTTTCGTTTACCAAAATAGAAGTGAGAACGTCGTCATATTTCGTATATTCAGCTGAATCGGCCATTATTAATAAAAGTGTGTTATTTTACTCCTGCCTTTTAATAGATTCCTAATAGTAGCCCAAAATATGAAAAACTTGGCTTGGAGCTTTGATTTCATTTCATTTCTGTCATTGTCATTCTGTCATAGGTATTTCTGTTATTTTTGACGTTTTTGACATAGACCACAGAACATTAGACTATATTTTTTTTGACGAGTATTGACTTGACGATTGAGGACTTGACCCTTAGAGAATTTAAACATAATATAGAGAGGCCATAGTTTACTTAACACTATATGTGTCGGGGTGGCAAAAACCGCCATTAAATGTCGCACTTTGACATGCGCATTGCTTCATGTCAAAGTACTAATGATGTAACTACTATTATACCGTTATCGATAAATTTCATACGATGCTTGTGATAGCTGAGTAGATAAGAAAAAAATCTCGGGGTTTTACAGAAACTAAAGCTTTTCTATAGCTATTATCTATTGCAAACTTTTATAATAAAGAGAGGGAAAGGCTTCAGGAATAGATATAGTTTAGTCTCGCGGGATTTGTTAAAGTATTGGCTGTTGGATTAAATCCGGTCGCCTTAGTTTGAAGTTACGATGAATTAAGAGAGATTCAGTAGAACGAGAAGACCCACGCATACTTATTTTTTCCCGGAGATGTGAATTTATTTTGTATGAATAAAATAAAATTTTCAGCACATCACGTAAATATTATAATACTATTGCTGACCACAACCCACAAAACCTAATAACTGACATAAATACATAGACAATACTAACACGCAATAGACAATAATATAGATTAAAGTTTTAAAAAACAGAGAGTAGGCAAAAGACAAACAAGTACGAGTCGGACTCATGCATGAAGTGTTCCGTAAATTCTATATAATAATATAAAATATAAAGGAGTGAGGCATTTTCGTTTTTCCACGGATTCCGGTAAAACCAAAAGTCGTAGAGATGTAAAATTTAGTACTCAGGTTCATATTAATAGGTCATGAATCTACAGAATATTTGTATATTCTGAACAAAGACGGGAATTTTCGAAATTCAAATTGTAAGGAGTGAAAATTTCTAAAGTTTTTTCATGAATGATGAATTTCTTTGAAATCGATGTCTGACAACTTTTAAGTAACAACTGTAAGTCAGTTTGGCGGGACTGTATTTTAAGAAAATAATTGTTCATATCTCGAAATTAATAAATTACAAAAAACATTGCAGCAAGCAAAGACATGTAATTTGTGGCCAAAATTAAAAAAATGGCTGCCATATGGAACTTTGAACATTTGAACTGGAAGTCTCAGCTACTACAGGTCTACGCTATTTGCAGATTAGATGTTTGTTACAAATATTAGGATCCGGGAGCGACCGATGCGAGGTCGGGACTTGGAGAACCCCGACAAATTAGTTGACGAATAGGATCTTTATTGGTAGTTATTATCATGACCATCCAGAAATAGGAGTCCAGCAAAACTCCGTTGACCGAGCTTTGAAATGGGTGAGAGAAACTGAGGATTAAAGAGGAGTTGTAACCTCAAGATTTCAAAAAAAAAGAATATTTCTCGATAACTAACGAAGAGCCTAATACATCACGTCGGGTATTAATCATAATACTATTATTACATGTAAATTATCTGACACTACTGTAAGTAACTAATTTGTTTTTTAATACAATATTTTATTAGATAGTCAGATACAGTATATTTAATGTGTCATGGTTACGTCAGATAATAATTATTGTCAGTTGGTGATATGTGGACAGCAAAACTTTTTTATTTTTAACGTAGGTAGGTATTTATTCCACAAAAAAATAATTTTGCATCTCCGGAGAAAAATGTATACGACTCGTAATACTGTATGTTCTTAAGATAATCGTTACTTCGCATCAAGGCGTCCGATTTCAAAACCGTTAGCCATTAATTTTTATCAGTAGGTTTTTAACGGTAGGTTATGTTCATTCATTTTTGCTCTCTCAAATCTTTAATGACTAACCACGAACTACTTACTACATCGATAATATTTCCATATCGATAGATAGTTAGAGCAGCCCTTCTGATCAGCTGTCTGGTGCCTATCTGTGATTGGCCGATGGCTGTGATTGGCTATTTCAATTCGACACAAGATGGCGGATATACCCACCCAAAAAGACTGACAATTTCCTGGGTATGACTTGACCTGACACTTTGACACTTGTTGATTGCCTAATATTGACATTGACAAGTCGAAATGCTACCACCCACAGATTACTCTATCACCTGTCACCATGCTACCATCATATCAAATTATATTATATAATATTATTATCTCCATGGCTACCACAGCCTCGGAAACCACAGCACAGGTTGTTCAAATTCTTGAAGTTTCTAAAATTGTTTATTTCATGCACTTGAATAAAATATTGGTGAAGGTCAAAGGCTTTTTTAAAATTTTTCAAAATCATTTGAGTAGAAAATTCTACCAATTTACAACATTTATTTAGATTGGTATCCCTAAACCGGTTATTTTAATTTGAATTCCTGCCACTTGAGGGTGTCGGTTCGCTTTCGAAAGTTTCACATCCGCAAGAGAGCGGCAAGGCAAGACGGAGCGAAGTAGGCGACGGACTAACAAGTCTCGCGCGCGAACTCGGTACGCTCAACGCTGCCTGTAGGCGATGACCGCATTCATATGAGTTTTTATTCTATTGTGAGAGTGCTGTCGTGTTTCCCGTCCCGACAAGTGTTTACGAAAATGCTGTATAGGTGAACTTCCCGCATAAACATAGTGTTGTGATTGTGTCGATATACCCTCTTCCTTCTACTTTTCACTGTCTCTTGAAGGTTGTAAAAATGCCTTGCTCGGCGGTAACTTTGTCTATAGCGACCATTACAGCGATCGTGGCTGCTGCTCTGATGGCAATAGCATTCTCCACAGACAACTGGCTTTATGTTGAAGTTAAGCGCAATAGTATACAGGTAATTTTTTGTTTTATATATTTTTTTAAGTTAAAAAGTTAATCAAGACTTTTAAAGCATAACAGGCCATACAGTGAGCGTTTGAATAGTATAGGTACATATAAAATCTCAAGGAATTGGCTATAAGGAAGTGTAAATCAAATTATTCCTTCGAACAAAAACCGTTCACATACTTACATACATAAGCGTCATGCTAGCAATACGAGGATGTATAGGTACTTATATCTATCATACCTAATAATATAGTATCATATTGTGTGTGTATGATTTTTTAAACTTAATTAAAAAGGCACAACAACCAAAAATTTATGAGCTTTTATTCCGGTCCGGAAATTTTGGATTTCTCCAATCCGGTCAATATGGGGCCTAGGCCCTACCCTACAATTCTGATGCAGATAGATTATCCCCTATTCTAGTGTAGGTATAATCTATCTACATTACACAATTCAGCCGAATTAGTTCAGTATTTGCGGTCTACAGTCTACCTAACAAACATACAATTATGACACTTATTCATTATAATTTTTGAAAATGTTATTTTGACTCCCCAAAAAAAAAAAGGGCTAAACATATTTTTTAATTAATTACCTACCTACATGTTGATTTTACTTAACAAAGTGTGTCATTTTTCATTATAAATAATATTAACACGTTTTTATTTCAAGTCCTCGCGAATACCGTTAGAGCAGACACGTTACGCATAAATATGCACGTATTTAATAGCACGAACATGTGTGGCTAACTGTACTATTCCGTGAGCGACTCCTGCGCAGTGCGCATCCATTCGTGCAGATAAAGAAGCACTGAATCGATAAAAGTTGAAAAAACCCCATGGTGCAAGCATGTCTGGCAAGAAATGGGGTTGTAGAATCCAACTCTTATGACTCTCTTATGAAGCTTAGAATTATACAAAAAGGGAGTTAAAAAAGTGTACAGATTCAAATTATGAAGTAGGAGTTAGGGGTGAGGCTTTGAATCGAGTCGCTTTCATTCGAAGCCGAGCTTTTAAGAGGGTTAAAGAAAAAGAGTGAACACTAAAGAGTCAATCTCAAGCTCTCACAAGGCTGAGGGCCTTATACCCGTTCGCTAAAGTCTATTGTCATAAATAACTTGAATACAAGAACGAACGAAGCGAGATCGGAACTTGAGGGCACCCCGACTCGGATAATATGGTGACGAAGAGGATGTCGGGGCCTTGCAGGCTCCGCCATTCTTCTCAGTGTTTATTTTCTTTTATGACCACCCAGAAATAGTGTAAAGTTCGGGGCTCGCCATGCGGGGCTCCGTAAAGATATCGTATAAGAAATATTCAAGGCGACCGATTTCAAATCCATTACCCCTTTCCAATTAAAAATTTAAGACTTAACTGGTTTTCTCATTTATACCATTATCAGCTGGACTACCTAAATTGAAATGGGACCAAGCTGGAAGCGGCAGCTTTCTAATAAAAAAAGAATCATCAAAATCGATTCACCCAGTCAAATGTTATAGTTAAATATAATAATTATTATATCGATTATTAAGCGGAGCGACAATAAAACACCGGCTCGTCGGTGACAGGACTGTTTTATTAATTATGAAAATACCCACATATGGAACACGCCCCCCTTTAAGACAATACTTATTTTAAAAGAATGAACATACAAAAAAAAACAAGAATAAGAAATACGCCAAAAACAATAATAAGAAAGTAGCTGTTAGTAAATATGTGAAATAAATCTTAACTAAATTAAATAAGGTAACCCCTGCCACAACTACAAGTAAATTTAACCAAGACCCTAAGACTTCAATCCTTAGAATTAACATTTCGGATGTGAACCTTTAAGAACACGACATGCACGCAAAGGGCGTGCACGAGGTATCTGTTCGTTATCAGTCGATACCGCCACGGGCTCCGATTGCTCAGTCCCCTGCGAGGCACGCTCAACAGGTTCGGACTGCTCCGCCACATCCACACTAACACCTGACACTGGTGACTTTAAAGTTGAACTGAGTTGGCCTTCATTGGACACGCCCGACTCTCTTACCGGTGGTTCGATGTTAGGAGCTAACGAGTATCGAGTAGGCCTCTTAACACTCAAAAGCTGATCTATATTGCGTCGTAGCTCTCGACCATCAGCCGCACGTACTCGATAAGAACACGGCGATTCCCTCGCCGTAACGGCCGCCGGTATCCACTTTTCCTGACTTGGATTATAGTTACGAGCTAAAACTTGGCTACCAACCTCCACACTCCTATCAAAACCCGGTTTCCGTTCTCCAGATCTTTCTTGCGAGGCTTCCACTTGATCCTTTGCGCTGGGTTTCAGCGCATCGAGTCGACCCCGCAGGCGCCGGCCCAGGAGAGCCACGGCTGGTGCGATGCCTGTGCTCGCGTGCTCCGTGTTCCGATACTGAAATAAGAACAGGCTCACCGCCGAATCTATGTCCCTACCTTCGTGGATCGCCTTCTTCATAGCCCGTTTCACGGACTTCACCGCATTTTCGGCTGCGCCGTTACCCTGTGGTCTGTAAGGGCTTGTGATGGTGTGTGTGATCAAATTTTTACGCATATACTCGGCGAATTCAAACGAACTAAAGGGCGGGCCCCCGTCGCTAACCACGACAGAAGGAAGACCGAAGCGTGCGAAGGTTTCTCTTAACTTCCTGATAGTAGCGGTAGCCGTGGTGCCCTCGGTCATTTTCTGAACCTCAATCCACTTACTGTGAGCATCGACGGTAATTAAATAACGTTTACCTTGAAATTCCGCGAAATCAATATGTAAACGCCACCAGGGACTGGCAGGAAACGCCCACGGATGCAATTGACCACGCGGTGGTGCATCTCGTTGCTGGCAGCACGCCGAGCACTCGCGAGATAAGTCTTCAATTTCCTTATCTAACTGAGGCCAGTATACGTACCCTCTGGCCATCGACTTCATCTTGACCACACCGAGGTGACCCTCGTGCAGTTCACTCAGAACGCGACTTCGCAAAACAGTCGGTATCACCACTCTGTGATTATACAAAATACAACCCATTTCTATTGTCAGACTATCCTTACGGTAAAAATAAGGCTTCTCAGTCTCCGCTACCTTTGAAGGCCAACCAGATACAACATAGCGATATATATTTTTTAAAATTAAATCACTGGCAGTACAACGAGCGACTTCTTTAACAGAAATCGGAAATGAAGCTTCGACATAATTTACATACACAATCGGATCCCGTTCAGGTTCTTTACGTTCACACGGCAATGGCAGACGAGACAAGGCATCACTACAGTTGTCTTTAGATTTCACATATTCAATATCAAAGTCGTAAGCCGCAAGTTTCACAGCGTAACGTTGTAATCTACTGGCAACTGTTTGTGGCAACCCTGATTTAGAGCCAAAAATAAATAAAAGAGGCTTGTGGTCCGTCTTAATAATAAAATGACGGCCGTACAAATAATGATGATATTTACTCACTCCACTGACTATCGCGAGCGCTTCCTTGTCGAGAACGCTTCTAGAACGTTCTTGTTTGTTCAAGGTCCTCGACGAAAAACAAATCGGACGTTCCTCACCATTAGGGTATCGATGAGCCAAAATACTGCCAATGCCGTATTCACTACTATCGACAGAAAGGACCAACGGGAGCCCTGGGTCATAATGAGCTAACACATTTTTGCTTAAAATAATTTTTTTAACAACTTCGAATGCCTTTTTACATTGTTTTGACCAGTTCCAAACAACGCCCTTTTTAAGTAACTCATATAAAGGTGCCAGTGTTGTGCTAATATTGGGCATAAATTTTGAATAATAATTAACGAGGCCCAGAAAAGAGCGCAACTGGGACACATTACTTGGCGCGGCCGCATCTACGATTGCCTTGACTTTGTTTGGATCTGGATGCAATCCGTATTTATCGATAACAAACCCAACGTAAGTTATACTGTCCTGCAAAAACGAACATTTTTCATATTTCACTCTAAGACCGACGTCACGCAGACGTTCCAAAACACGTTTTAAATTCGCCAAATGTTCATTCCGGTCCCGACCAGTCACAGCGATGTCGTCGAGATAGACCACAACACCACTCAGACCCCGGAGAGTGTCCTCCATAAACTTTTGAAACTTCTCGGGAATGCAGTTTAATCCGAAAGGAGTGCGCCTATAAACAAACGTGCCTAAGTGAGTGCTGATCGCCGTGCACGCCTGTGACTCATCCTCGAGTAATAATTGTTGATAAGCATTAGTGAGGTCGATCTTAGAAAACTGTTCACCGCCGCTCAACGCGGCGAATAACTCTTCAATTCGTGGCAGGGGGTACGGCTCGCGCAACAGCTTCGGGTTGATGGTTACTTTGTAATCACCACAGATACGAATTTCACCCGTTTTTTTATTACCGGCACAATGGGCGTGCCGTATTCGGAATAATCTACTTTATAAATAGTACCCTCGGCCACGAGTCGAGTCAACTCGCGCTCGACTGGCTCGCGCAGAGCCAGAGGCAACTGTCGCGCTTTCAAAAACACTGGCGTCGTATCTTTTAATTTTAATGACATTTTTACAGAACACGTTCCCAGCCCGGGTGCAAAAACGGTAGGAAACTCGTGACGTAGGCTGTCAACTATATTAACATTTTGCAAATTACACAAAAAATCATTAATCTGTACCGAGCCAATATTCAAACGACGCAGCCAAGAACGACCGAGAAGTGGCGGTCCGCCATTTTTAATTACAAATAACTTTAACCGATCCGCTTTATACTTCCCGATTACCACATCGACTAACAAATATCCCTCAGGCTCGATTAAAGTTCCCGTATAAGAGCGTAAACAAACATTATTTTTATTAATATTACAGTTTTTAAAATACCGCTTATAACAATCGAAGTTAATAGTAGATAACTTACTGCCAGTATCTAGTTCGAAATCTAATAACAACCCGTTCACCTGGGCGCGCACACGATACGGTTGACCACCCGCACCACACACGTTTAAGCTATACATCTCACCATCACCATCACTATCACTGTCCAGATAATTCTGGTTTTTATCCCGGGCGCGACCTTCGCCGTCGCACGTCCCGCGCCTTCGCACCCGCCTCGCCCGGCAGAAAGACCGCACGTGACCTCTGAGACCACAGCGCCAGCAGGTCACCGAAGCCTGCCCGCTGCTCGCGCCCGCCGTGTCAGCAGCACGGCCCGCGCGCGCTTCCGCAGCGTCCGAAACACGGCCCGCGCGCGTCGTCGCCGCAACCGAAGCACGGCCCGCATGCGCCGCTGCCGCACCCGAAGCACGGCCCGCGCGCGTCTCCGCCGCTACACGATGCAAAGATTCCGTCGTCGCGGCCGCCGTCGCAGGCGCCGCGCTGTCGCCGCCGCCGGCTGAACCACCCGACGCAACACTAACTAGCGCATGTCGGTCTGCAGCTTCGAGTGCGAACCCCAATTCGATAGCTCTTCTATACGTCAAATCCGGCTCCGCAAACAAACGGGTTCTCATATCGTCACTAGCCAATCCCGATACGAATTGATCTCTTAAATTCTCTTCCAGATTCGCACCAAAATTACACGTACTCGCTAGGTGCTTTAACGCTTGTAGGTATTGACTGAGTGTTTCGCCGTCCCTCTGCCGCCGCAAGCGGAAAACGTGTCGTTCCGCGATGTCCGACCGCTTCGGTTCCACGTGTTCACCGACTAACCTCACCAGGTCTTCAAAAGTTTTCGTCTCCGGGTGTTCCGGAGCGCACAAGTCACACATTAAATCATAAGTAACTTGCCCCACAACTGTGATTAACGTCGCTACTTTCAAATGTTCCTCAATTTGATTGAGTTCGATGAACTGTTCCACGCGTCTGACGTACGCCAACCATTTTTTACTATTTAAATCGAAACTTTCAATTTTCCCGATTGGCATCGTGATAAGCACACACAATTACACGAAATTATAATGTTTTTCCTCGTCGCCAGTTAAATATAATAATTATTATATCGATTATTAAGCGGAGCGACAATAAAACACCGGCTCGTCGGTGACAGGACTGTTTTATTAATTATGAAAATACCCACATATGGAACAGTTATAAGGTATCTAAGAAACATAAAAAATAAAAAAAAACAAAGGTACAGTCGAATTGAGAACCTCTTCCTTTTTTGAGGTCGGTTGAAAAACATAAGAACCTCCTCCTTCTTTTGTTTTTCGAAGTCGGTTTCGAATCGAAGTAACGCAATAGTTTAAAATGTGTACCGGGTACAGATACAAGTTATAGAGTTGGAGTTTATTTGATTGTCAGTAAATAAGTTATTCGTCAAATTAAAAAATATGATGAATTCTGTGAATTTTACGCATTTCTGTATTCTGCGCAACAAGGAAAACAAAACAATTCGATTTAACAGTGACCTAATATTATATTCCTATGTATTACAAATTACAATGATACCAATTCTGTTGCGCAAAACACTAAACTCATTTGAAGCATCTTAAGTCTTCCGTAATCCATGAAAATTGAATTGAAATTGAAAACTCCAAAACCAGCTAAACTATTTCTGGAAAGATACAGAAACTGTTAAATTATTTTTTGAAACATAGATTCATTGATGATAGAAAAAGGCGAAATGGATAACGCATCGACCGAACATTTTTGGTAAGATATAAAAGAACACGAAGCAATAAGATTTTTTTATTCTACCTGCCTTAGAACTACCTGCGATCGTTATTGTTTCGCGGAATATGTTCCCATTCACTCGGTGGATTGTCCGAAATATTTCTGTGTTACAACATAAGAATCCTAAGACAAATTAGTAAATTGCCTCAATTTCAAGTCATTAACCTAATTTACATTTCGTTGATTAGCTAACAATTTTTTGAGTAGGTAGGTGATTAAGTAGCTGCCGAATATCGATATTTTGATCGGTTTCACTGACGTAGGTCTGTTTATAGACAGGTTTAAAAATATCTTTATAATTCTTACTAATGCTATAATAATAATACTTCCCTGGTACGGTAACGTGTGGAAGATACCGTTTAAATTGTAGGTTGTGTCAGTGATGTGCGCGTACGCACGTACCAAATGGCATCGCCATTCGCCACAGTAGGTAGCGCCCAATGTAACTGTACCAAATTCATTTTTATAATGATTTATTATTAGGTACATTTAGAATCCGTAATAATTTTCAGGTAGGTACCGATAGGTATTAAATTTCAGCTTCAATAATCAATAATTTATCGACCGAGGTCATGAAGATTTATTGCAATTTTACGAAATGCAGCCCAGGTACCACGTTTACTTTCGTGAATTTTTGTAAAAAAAGTATCAGGTAACTTTTGTACCTAAACCAACCTAAACGGTATCGTTTTCAAAAAACGGTCGGCCCATTATGTTGAAGCCCCGATGGTACCTCAAACATTCATCTCGCATCATTTCCTACGCATCGTACACACGTCCAACACATCCGGTGTAATCGGAAATCAATGGATTTCTAATTAATAATGGATATAATTTTCAAACAGGTAGGTAATATCCACTTTCCGCTTTAGAAAGTATCATCAAGAATTAGACTGACCATACGTTCAATTCTACGGTGTCGTTTACCAAATAGGTAGAGAGGTACATATTTTACGTCATAGTTCATTTAATTCAAATCGTCATATAAAAATTTAATACCTAGGTAGTTAATAAATCTATCTAGGGGATAAATTTCGCAACTTTCGTACAACTGCTGAATTTTTCAAGACCCTATTAGTTGTAAAAATTCAGAATCATTTATCGCAATTAATTATATAGGTTATCAATTAACACTAAATTTTTTACAAAATTCTATGCATGTATTGTTTTACAAAGGAAATTGAGTTATAGACGTGCAAAGTACTGTTTTGGTTTGCATCCTTGTCATTTTATTGGTTATGCCAGGCATAATAATTCAACTGCATGATGATGAAATTTTTTCGTTAGATAAATAAATTGTTCTTAATCATATCGTGAACTCTAGATTTTCAACATACTTACCTACCCCTCACTAATGTGTTATGGGTCCAGTTATCCAAAGATATCTACAGAATAAGCCCACTGGTATATTAATAAAGCTTAAGCAAATGTTACTTTCATTTGTATTTCGGTCTTTCGTTGCAGTTTCTTTGAATGTAGTCACATTTTTATGCAAACTGGAAGAAAGTTACATTAATGGCGCAACGATGAGTCGTATCTACCAGATTTTTTAAAAATTTTGCAGATGCAGAATTACATTAAAGTTAAAAAATTTAATAAAAAATCCCAACACTCAGACTTGGCGACTCAATTCGCGCAGTTTCTATTAAGATACTTTGTAACGTAAATAATAACAAAAAGTTAAAATTAAGATACTTTGTAACGTAAATAAAAACGTAACCTAGACATAGTTTGGTTATAGTTATCTACTGAACGACAAAAGAAACGTTGACTGGGTAAGTAAATATTACATAGATATCCAACGAGGCATTTTTTATTTATAAACAACATGGTTTCTGTTTATTGACAATTGGAAATTTTGCTTTACTTAAAACTCAGTTGTTACACGAACATATTTTATAAACAACTACGCAAAATGAGTATCTAATTACTTGACCTTCAACTTCAAGAATCTACACTACTTTATGCATTATGTTGCGTAAATGGGAAGTAGAAGTAGGTAATTTAACTTATAACAAAGTTTTAAACATTTGAAAATTCTGATTAAGTATACTTAGGATTTATAGGAATATGACAGCCTACCTGCATTTTATAATATTTTAACAGTTAAAAATTTCGATCGATAAAAAAAGCGATGGATTCGTGAGTTTGAATATTCCTCAACAAATCACCAAGTCTTGGGGACAAGAATTATTATCAAATTCGTTTGTAACTTCGTCTATACGAGTAATGCCTGCTAACAATATACCTAAACGATTAATAGACAACCTGCTTTCTTGTAGTCCGCCCACTTCTCACGACTTCACGTCTTGGTGTTTGTTGTTTTCCGCTTTCTTGATGCGTTAGCGGCATTTGCACCTATTTCAAATACGTTTCAGAAGAGAGTTTCCCTCTGTTCAGTTAATATTACTACGGCAAGGATTCTGCACTCTCTTTAAAACACTTTTCATCTCAATTGTGAAGGATGCATATGAAGGTAATTTTAATAACCTTCGTGGCTTCACCTACTGTGGAACATTTTTAGACAATTATGGATTCTGGATTGTAATGCCAACAGCAAATTAGGTACCTACTTCCATTTACATTTGGCAGTTGGGTTACAAATTGTAGAAGAGGCCTTCAAAAAGTCTTGTAATTAATTCTACAACGTAGTTTTACATAGCTATAGAAAGATATATAAGGTAGTTCAAATTAGAAATAAATCTACCTTTGGCCTTTACACCATCGAAAAACAAAACCGCTATCTAATTACAATGCTTGGAATTTTAATCGATTTAACCAAAATAATTGCAAAGTTGCCTACTTCTATGAATTTTCATATTTAATTGTGTCTATTAATTTAGAGCGACTGGTTTTAAACAGGTTTTTAAGTTATAATTAGGAAATTGCGCAGTTCCGTTTATTGGTTTATCATTATGATATGATATAGGATATTACTAATATCCTCGACCATAAAATTTTAAACAATAGTCCTAAGGATTTTTCAATGTACTAACTTAGGTCATTTTTCTGTGACCAAAAGAATCAAAAAGCTTAAATTCTCTTACAACTTAGACTAGATCTACTCAGTAAACGTTAGCAAAAGTTACATAAACGTTATGGTAAATCTGGGTTGTCATAACACAACGCAAATAGACATTCAAATTCTTTGGAAAGTGTGAATAATTTTCCAACGTTCGATCATTATCACCTTTCACGATAGCTTGTGTGTTAAGATTTATAGCATCCCGGCCTTTCACTACACTGCTTTGGTCAGCATTAATGGCGAAGTACGTAAACTTAATGGATAATAAAATACGCTATTTTTCCGAATTACACAGTAAAAGGTAATTTGGAATCGAGAAAATGATTCAATTATTATTAGTCGAAAATAACTAAATTGCGTGTTGTCGCGATTCTCTTCTGTTTTAAGAATTACTTTCTGAATACTTCCCAGATTTTCAAAGGTGTTGATGCGCTTTTTTAAGGCCACCTGTTCACTGAGATACAAAGTTTTGGATATACAGTTTCTGAAGTAAAATCAACATGTTTCGGATACATAATAATATTTGTTTCCGAAACACGTAGGTTTTTGTTCCCCCACATTCTGTGCTCGCCAATTGAGATAGGTGAGCACTAATACATCGTTTATGGAAACATCTATGTGAAGTTTCAGAAACTGTGTATCTGAAACGTTGTATCTCAGTAATACTTTCTTAGTGAGTTGCTTTAAGGTCACTTTTGAAAAGGAAATAAACTGTGAAAAAGGTACGAGTTACGAATAATTGTAGACATAATTGACGATTCAATTTTTATTGCATTCAAATGCCTTATATGAACAGTATAACTGTGCAGCAAGGAATTTGCAAAAAGTTTCTCGCATACCACTTTCTCACAAATCGCACACACTGGTTATGGGTTGCGAAAGTCTAATTTGTGTAATAACGCTTGCTTCGCTACAATAGGGTCACCTGGTTGAGTGTTTCAACACAACCAGTTGCTAATATTGGCGACGTCGTTCGGTTATCATTAAGAAATGAATATTTATCATGTGTAATTATTTACTATCAGAGTTTTTATGTCGTATTGATGATGATAATTATTCCGAAAACTAGTCTTATTCCAGTTGTCATTAATTTTGTTGTATAATTTTATGCTTACATGACAAATTCTGAAAATTTTTAGAGAATTTAAATAGCGTATCCAATCATATTAATTATATGTAATATCGCTTCCTATGGAGTATCTATTCGAAGTATAAGATAATTTTAATCAAATTTGGTTTACCTACTTACAGTGATTTTCTACATTCTTTAGTGTCTACTATAATTATTAAATATCTGGGTGACCGAGCTTCGCTCAGTAGTTAAACTACTGGCCAATAGATGGCAGCAGGAGTCATATTTTTATTTTTTTGGCAAATTTTCTAAAAATGTATCCTAGTTAGATCGATTTATCACCCCCGAAACCCCCCCGTACCTATATTAAATTTTATAAAAATCGTTGAAGCCGTTTCCGAGATTCAGATTAGGTATATACAAGAATTGCTCGTTTAAAGAAATAAAATAAGTCCCTTTTGTGGAAAAACTAAAATAACTAGTGCATATTAGGATGATGCAATGATGTATTAAATTCGTTCAATCATCATTGGTGAATCGTCATTGGTGAATCCGTGCCTATCTCATAAATGTTTAAACACTTAACTGCAATGTTTTTCTTACAAATCTCGGTAAAAGTATTTAGCATCAACTCCATCTAGAGTTTTATTTTTATTCTTAATAATTGTTAAAAATTTAACGGGTTCTGGGTTGTTGGCAAATCGTGAACTAATCTTTGTGCTCGTGAACTGCCGTCTGCCTCCCAGCATT
Organism: Coenonympha glycerion; assembly: GCA_963855885.1. Taxonomy (NCBI): domain Eukaryota; kingdom Metazoa; phylum Arthropoda; class Insecta; order Lepidoptera; family Nymphalidae; genus Coenonympha; species Coenonympha glycerion. Next base: position 12,373,235 of record OY979639.1, read on the forward strand.
GTTCTCTTGCGCTATTTACAACGACTTTCGTAATTTACAAAATGTAAATAGTAATTATATTTTATTAATTAGTGTAATCAGCTGATATAAAGAGCTTTTTTTAAAATTTTGAAATGTAATAAATAACTAGTTCATAGTTATTTATTACATTTCAAAGTAGTTAATCATATTTCTGAATTAATATTTTGACGAGGCATTTTTGATTGATTTTAATAAATGCAATTTGCCTTATTCCGGAAATTCGTAATTCAAACTGCATTAGCTCGTGTAAATAGTGAGTGAAATTTACTGAATTCTTGTACGGCTTTGCATAAGTAGGTACTTGACACTCATTTGATCTACGTCTTATTCTCTTCCTGTAGGTACCTATGGTTGATCAGATAAATATTACACTACAATTAAGCAGATGCGACGAAACATATTCGCAGGTGGCTGGTGGATGATATTTTCATACCTTATTGAACGACTCATAAGTATGCAAGGAGAAACTAGTTTGGAACCTACTTCCAAGCACTCGTGTACCTTTAGCAAGATCTAGGAACATTTTCGTTGTAGCTTTACGGTAGGCACGTAGGAATCTAGATTTACCAAATGAAGATACTAATAATTGAGGAACATTTCTCTGTGGAAACTTATATAGGTACAATCTTCCGGCACGAATATGCCACTAGAATTAGATTATGTAGCCATTTGAGTTACCTACTCCTTATCTACTATTCAAATGAAGATGGACTCACTCATATGAATACAATGTAAGGAAGTTGATTTCTAAATATATAAAAGAAGAAACTGACTCACTGACATATCAACGCACAGCCGAAACCGCTGAGCTTAGAGACTGCAAATTTTGCACACAGGTTCCTTATGAGGTCTAGGGGTGCACTAAGAAAGGATTTTTCAAAATTCATTCCCTAAGGGGGTGAAATGGGGCTCCAAAGTTTGCATTTTACCAAGCTTAAATACTCCTTAACGCCGCAACTACTGAACCGATTTAGCTCAAATTTGGAATGAAGGTATATTATATCTTGCATTACCACATAAGCTACTTTTCATCCCGAAAAAATTAATGGTTCCCGTGGGATAAGTTAAAAACCGAAAATCACACCGAAAAAAAATCTCACGCCGCAAGTACACAACCGATTTGGATGAAATTTGGAATGGAGATAGATTATCTCCTGGGTTAATAAATAGGGTACTTTTTATCCCGGAAAAATCCATGGGTTTTGCAGGAGAAGGGAAAAACAGATATTCACGTGGGAAAAATACTACTTCCCGCCGTAATTACTGAACTGATATGGCTGAAATTATGAATAAAGATAGATTATATTTTGGATTAATACGGAGGCTACTTTTCATCCCGAAAAAATTCATGGTTCCAGTGGGATTAGTAAAAAACCGAAATTCACGCGGAAAAAAATCTTCATGGCGCAAGTGCACAACCGAGTTGGCTGGAATTTGGAATGAAGATAGATTATATCCTGGGTTAAAAAATAGGCTACTTTTTATCCCGGAAAAATCCATGGTTTTTGCAGGAAAAAAGAAAAACAGATATTCATACGCGAAAAATACTGCTTCACGCCGTAATTACTGAACTGATATGGCTGAAATTCGGAATGAAGATAGATTATATCCTGGATTAATATAAAGGCTACTTTTCATCCCGGAAAAATCCTTAGTTTCCGCGGGATACCTGAAACATTGATGTTCACACGCGAAAATACTACTTTACGCTGTAATTACTGAACTGATATGACTGAAATTCGGAAAGGAGATAGATTTTATCCCGGATTATTACACAATTTAATTTTCATCCCGGAAAATTCCATGGTTTCTATGATAATAGTGAAAAACAGAAATCCACGCATGAAAAATATTCCTTCATGCCGTAATTACTGAACTGATTTGGCTGAAATGCAGAATGAAGTTAGATTTTATCCTGGATTAATAAAAAGGCTACTTTTTATTCCAAAAAAAAACCATGGTTTCCGCAGGAAAACTTAAAAACAAATATGCACGCGGGAAAAATACTACTTCACGCTGTAATTACTGAACGGACATGACTGAAATTCAAAAAGGGGGTAGGTTTTATCCTGGATTAATACATAGGCAAATTTTTATCCCGGGAAAATCCATGGTTTCTAAGAAAAAAGTTAAATAACAGATATTCATGCGGGAAAAATACTCCATCGTGCCGTAACTTCTGAACTGATTGGGCTGAAATTTGGAATGGATTATGGAGATAGACTATATCCTAGAATCAACTACTTTTTTCTCGGGAAAATCCATTGTTTTCGTGATAGTAGGGAAAAACAGGATAAGGATAATAGAGATATTCATGCGGGAGAAAATTTATTCCTTCACGCACAACTACTGAAAATTTTTGGTTTAAACTTGAAATGAAGATAGATTTCATGGAAATTAACACAAAGGGTACTATTTATTCCGGAAAATGGATGGTTCCCGTAAATTGTTAACACTAAAATTTACGCGTGCAAAGCCGCGGGTATCTGCTAGTATAATATAAAAATGCTTTAAGCCAATGGTCGTTCTTCATAATGTTCATTACGAATAGATTTTATACTTTAAATATACGAATAGATGTACTTCTTTTAGGTATTTTGTGTTCAATATACTGTACGTTATGGGTAGGTAATGGACGTAAGTACGTGAATACGATCTACGTGATCCACTGGTCGTTAATGGAACATCTCGCGTAACCTACTAAAAATAAAAAACCGCAGTTGTTGGAGATTACTTCAAGAGGCCTTTGCCCAGCTTCATAATGTACTTACGAGCTTAAATCTTATCTGAGGTTTTTCTACTTTTTATGGATACCTATATATCTATCTTTGTATTAAAATTAATGATCCCTAGGAGTTAAAAATCTATTGGTTATTGCTAGAAAAGTAAAAAATATTTTACGTCTATTCGAGCGCGTAAAAACTTAACTCGAAATAAATTTAACCTATAATTACGATAGCCACATAGCTAAAGGTTTTCGAACTGGTTTCCAAAGTACCTTCTTGATAATAAGGGCCGTTGTTCCATCAGTTCTGAAGTGTGTGTGTGTGTGTGTGTGACGGACGAGCGGCGGCATTGCAAGGTGATCGGGATTTGGGACTGGTTCCAGCGAGTACTCGACCCCAAACCATAATATTGTCGGTACATTTTTAAGGGTAAGGGTAGGCATATTTAGTTCAGCCACAGTGTACTGGTGAAACATAAACAAAATTATGTTCAAACTTCAGAACTACGTTTTCAGTAGGGATGCCTCGATCTGCCTCGATACGCCTTTTTGCCGATACGATACTGATACCGATACGCTTATTGAATTTAAAAGGGAAGGTAGAATAAAAAAACATAATTAATTAATAGTTTTAGTAATCAAAATTAACATTTATAAGATTTTTATTAAAAAAAAAACAAAGTATTCTTAAGTTTTGCGGACAAAGACGATTTTGCAAGTCTATTTGAATAAGACCTACGTTGAAAAATAGTCTCTCAAAATGCGACAGATCCACATCTATGGACAGAACTCATTTCGTTCCTCGTTTGCAACGAAATAGATGGGATAACACGCGTTTACATTACATGTTTAAAGCGCGAAATTTAAAAACGTATCGTTGAATCTGTCATTAAAATATCGCCGATACCGATATATCGGCAAACCCGAAGTATCGCCGATATATCGGTATCGGTTGCATCCCTAGTTTCCAGTCGATGTGTCAATGAAAATAACATCAAATGTGTAAGCAAATAATGCAATAGAGAGTAGTAGAATTATGATGATAGGTCTATCTACCTCTAAAAATATATGTACTTATATATTTTTCGGTAAGTACCTACCAACTCATAAAAATTAGTTAAAATATGTTTAGTTACTTAATCGGAAAAGAGTTCTGAATTTAACGCGTCTTCAACATCTTTCATGTTATAAACACCATAAACCATTTTCGTACCATTTTCGTAAGGAAGGATAATAATTGGTAAATGTTTTTTTAACTGACGTTTATAAATACACTTAAATAAATAATGCAATAGAGAGTAAAATTCTGACGATGTAAGTCTGTCTTCATCTACTAGGCGATATAGATTTGTCAGCAAATATCATTTTTATATATAAAAATACATAAGTTGCTAACAATAGTTACTTAACCGGAAAAAAGTTCTGTATTTAACGTTTAAAACTTTACACCCTACGCAACATTACTGATATAATCGCAGGCGCAGGAAAATGAATTATGATTATACCTGCACAAAATATGGAAATACCGACGTATCCACGTAGGCACGTACGCATGATTGTTGCAACGGCCATTCCTACGTCGACGATTGCAGTGTGTGTTGTGTGTTTGGATACAGTATGTGTGTGTGAGTGTGTAAAGGATCATCGGCATTGCAAGGTGAACGGGTCAGCCGCACTCCACACTGCCAGCCACCCGCGCCGTAACCAGTAACCTCAGAGCATTGTTTTTATGCGGGATGAGAAGAGTCTTGTGTCTCTATGATGAACTATTAGGTGTGGTTCTATACATATTAAAACATAATAGATAGACACCAAAGATCAGAGTAAATTTATATTGACACATAGGTAGGTATACTATGGCCTAAAAAGTTTCATTCTGAGAGAAGTTTATTTAATACAGCTCTAGCTATATATTGCTTTTTTATAATTGCTATTGCATCTTTTTAGAACGAAATTCAAAAATGATCGCGAATATTTTCATACATTTTCAATTCGTTCCACTTCTATCTTTTTACACAATGCCATATGGCTAGATGCCATAATGCCATATGGCTAGATGTGCTTTTAACTTTAGTGGGACATAAAAAGGGGTCAAGGGTATAAATTTCAGAATAATGTGAATTTAGGCTTCTTATTGTGGGATTAGGAGCGTGGTTGCTGATTAATCTTAGAACATTCCATACAGCATTATAATACTGTGACTCATATACTTTTGTTAACTGGAGCTTGAGCTGTGCAGGTGTACTTTTGTTCTTTATGTTAGTATCCCTACCTCGTAGTAATAATTAATTATTAATATTTACAAGTTTAGGGCCAAGTTTGTAAATATTAATAATTGTTAGCTTTGGCTTTTCACGCAAGTTCGAGTTCGCAAGAAAAAAAAATCGATACGCCCGAGATAAAAAGTAGCTTCGCAAATTAATGGCGTTACAAATATACCAAAATCATTGTTATTCATAAAATTCTTATTTAGGTACAATATGAAGTTTCTAGGAGTTTAAATATATAAGTTTCTATGTAGAGCAAACTTAACAATAATCTTAACATTAACAACGATGCATACAAAAGACTTCAACGCGCTCGCATTGGTTGGACGTATTATATTTTTCTAAACTTTTAATACTATTATATTTTTAAATATTGTTAATTCTGATAATAAATGTTAATCATTGATGATTTTACCTATACCTTTCAAAAGGTTCGTTTACGGTATAAATTAAAAGTAAGGTACAATTCTTGTAATACTTATGTTTTAGAGCGAATAGAATAGAGCGAATATGTGTAGATAGTATGTATGTGAATATTTTTTTATATAATTTTTCCTCTTTGTCGGTAGCGTGTGGTATTTAATGGTATTTACTTGCGTGCCTCTTAAGAGTGTTTTACGTTATTTTTTTGTAAATTACCGCTCTGTATCTAACCTATTTGTTTTTATAATATTCAGCTTCATTCCTTTTATCAAATTTTTAAAATTACCTATTTTTATTAATGTTTACTTATTAAATCTTTATACAGGGTTATATAAAAAATACCAAATTGCTCTCGGCCTGTATTTGTTTGAATTAAAACGAACAACTTTTGTTCTAGGTACGACTTTTTTTTACACGATATTTTGAGAGATATCAAATCTATATATATATATATACTTATAATAAAACTGTAAAGGGTCGAATTCTGTACATTGAAGATATTTTGAAAATTTTTATTGGAGGACACTATTTAGTCGATACTGAAGCCAAAACTGTAATTTGTTTAATTTTTGTCTGTCTGTCTGTCTGTCTGTCTGTTTCACGACCGGGCATCACGGCTAATCCGCTGGATGGATTTAAATGAAACTTGACATGATTATAGTTCATACCCCGAGGTAGGACATAGGATACTTTTTGTCCCGAAATTCATCATGGTTTCCCTGGAAGACGGCATCAAAGTCCAAAAGTTTTTTAGTTATAATTCATTAACGCGTTGTCCGATTCCATTCATTCTTTTTTTGTTAGAAAGGAGGTTCTTTAAAGATTATTCCATACGAATCTTATCATCATCACTTTTGTAGTTCAGAAATTACAGACATCAGAACCTTTAAGTTCAAGTAGGTAGGTGACTTGAAACTCGGAATGCACAAAGAACCTAGGGCTAGGACGTAAGGCTCAAGTAAGACTGGAGTACCCTTACAGCCGTAAATAAATAGGCTTAGCAGGAGATTTTGTATGGTTTAAAATTTTTCACTTTTAGGGTGAACAAAAATCATGTAACTGGCGTTATCGCTACGTTATACCGTATAGCGCCATCTCTACAATTTATGTGGAACTTGAATGTAAAACTCTGAGATAGGTACTACCGAATTTTTTTAAATAAAAATTAACTGTCATGTTATTTACTGTTTCCTGACTTTATATTAAGATGGCACTGTTAAGACTTTTCACTTCTGTCGACAATCCCGGAGTGCCGCGTCTTTTTTTATCATCCGCATTAAGGAAAGGGTAAAATAATGGTTCACAAATCCTAACTGACTGAATGTCATAGGTCTTTTTATACGTAAACAAATATATAGTCATTGCCCATTCGGATATTTTGGATTGTATTGAGATGAAGCAAAGATTTTTAAATGACTCTTATGTTGGGCCGGGGAATATTGTTAGTAGAGTATTTTATCCCAGTGGTACATACCCGGTCGAACTCTGAAAAAAGAGCTCTACCACCACTACAAATTTTCACATGATTAAATGATTTTTGACATATTTCGTGGTTTCAGAATAAAAATCACGTGGACTCTACGTGACCACGACTTGTACCAATGTATCGAAATATCGACAGTTAAAATCGTCCTCTTGATCTTTCAACTACCTATTAATGAAACTTTATATATTATGATTAAGAAAAAGGAGTTTTCAAAATCACCACAAGGTAACCCGTACGAAGTAAGAACAGGTTTCTGTATAACATCACAAGAGAATCCTGCGAAAAATCATGGATTTCCACGGTATATGTAAAAAAATCGTAATTCACGCGGGCGGAGCCGCGGGCAACAGCTAGTATTCAATATTTTTAAAAAGTTAGAGATACGTGCGAACTCCCGTTCCCGTGATGAGAGTTAGAGCTAACATGGAGCTAACTAATAAGCGATAACAGCTTTACTCGTATTTAGCAAATTATTGAAATTGAAATTTTTTTAACACAACATTGGTGCCAATTTTGTTGTGCAAAATCTCTACACTAAACTATAATAATTTGACGCGTCAAAAAAATGCCTTTTCAAAATGCTTCCCATGGAAAAGGATGGCATTATTTTTAAAGGTTTTGCACCACAGAATTGACACCATTATTTTTATTTATCACAGTAATATTAAAATATGGTAACTCATTGATTTTATTTATCAATACGCACTATTTCTTTATATGAACTTCTATGTTCTTTTGAAATTCGAGGTACAAATGATTCTTTACCTGCCCTGTCTGTATTTTATAGATTAAAAAAAGGCTTTCTTCTAGTTTCCAAGAATTCTGCTAAGATAACACCAAAGATTTGTAATGCTGCATCATCGTCTTAAGTGCCCACCTAGGCACGTTTTTATCTCAGTCACAACGTCGTCGCTTGGAAAGACGCCACAGAGTCGGGCTCGTGTCTGGAGTACGTTGTAAGTAGCGTTTTTTGCGGTATATCTGGTTTCTTGCCGGCCTCTTACAAATTGAATCATATCTTGATGTTCCTCGAACTGTAAAGAAGGTTTTCTTTAATGCAATAAATATAACATTTACTTGTTTGAAAATACTAGCCGTCACGGCCGTGCTTTGTTTTGAGTGATCCCATTGGAATCTGGGGATATTATCATCTACATGCAAAATGCATTATGCAAAAAGCTGCCTACGCTACGTCCATCCAGTAATTAATAAATTAATTCTTCTAGATAAAAGATATCTTGGTCGATGACCTACATATTTTCACGAATAATTCTATAGATCTTCAGCTACATTTGTATTGCGGCATGTAACAAAAACAAAAACAACATGTGTGGAAATAAAAAATTATTTAGAATAATATTTCAATCTGAAAACAAAAGAAAAAGCCCATCTTAACATGATCGCTCGCAAGTCGCATAAAGATGTAATAAATGTTGTTCGGAGACATACAATTTGACTTTCGCCGCTGCGTGTGAGTGTGGAGTAATTATTTAAAGAGGCTGACCATTGTCTAGTATACTTTCGCCATTTCGCTCAGTCAGACTAACTACGAGTAGAGTGTAGACACACACGTAGGTACTGTTTTAAATAAGGTGCGTTTTATTTTGGTCGAAACCCTAACGGATCCTTATATATTAAAGCCATACATTAAGTAGTTTATTTTCACAACTTTCTTTATTAGAAACAAGGATTAGTCGAGAATAAACGTTTTTGACTAATATCTGCAGTGCTATTCTACAAAAATTTCCATCTCCGAAACAACTGCCAGACAGCTGCCAAGCCGAAGATGGCATGCAAAGTTTTACTCTATTACAAGTTACAACTGACAAATTCATAGATGCATAGATGTACGCTCGTCGCTCCTTTGCAGAATAGCACGGCTGTAATGTGATATCCCAGCCCTTGACAGGTCCAATGCGTTCCACGGCTTTTTGACGCACTGCACTGCGCCATCCTCTTGAATCATGAGAGTTCCGAGTTATCACGTCGGCATACAGTGCCCTTCAAACCTAAAAACAGGAATGCATTATTGTTTCTCGTTAGATTAATTACTGACACTGCGGTGGTACCATTGATAATAATAGTCTAGATAGGCCCATCCGAACATTTTACGTAAACCTTCTTCATACAAGAAAATGTAGCGCCATGTGTCGAAACGAAACTCCTGCGAAATACTGCGTAGGCTTACAGCTTACTACTGACGCCGGAGGGGGTTTTGCTCCCATAAACTAGCGACATTTTTTCGCGCGGTCCGCCCCGTCTAGAGTATAAGTCAATGGGTGGTACTAACCTACTCGGACGAACTCCGCAAGAAAAGCCCTTCCACCAGTAACTTTTTTCAACATCGTTTTTCAAGTAATTTCATTTATATATTATTTATTTATTATATTCTTAGTTATTTTCATTTTAAATATATTCTTAGTACATACTACTACTGCTTCTAGAGGGGTGGGGAACCATTATTATTTCATAAAAATTTTCACATTTATCATATTCAATATCAACATACGATTAATAACTTTTAAAGGCTCTCGAGATTGAGATTTGATGAAAATCAAGCTTATACGATGTTGTTTGCAAACTGCAATACGTAATCAAATGCAAATTTTATTAGAAAAAGGAGAAAACTTGTTTACTAGACAAGTGAAATTTTCTAACATACGTTTGAAAAATACTCATTCGCTGTTTGAACAGACTACCTAAGTGCGTGTATTATGCGTGTTCGCGTAAACCTTGCATATTTACACGTAGGTTCAAAGATAGGAACACAGCCGAGAGCCACGCGCAAGTTGTACCTAGTTGTAAGAACTAGTGTATACAATTTTCTCGTCAATTATTCCAATTGTATACTGCTATTGCTGAGATGATAAAAACTACGTGCACTGAACTCGAGTTGGAAGAACGCCACGCTCCGGTAGCTGATCACTGTCGACTTAGTATTTAGCAAAAAATATTTGCTACACAACATGAGAATTGAATCTCTTATAGGCTGTACACTGTATAGTGTACATAGATATGCGATGTGAATTATAGGCTCTAAATTCATATAATTTTAACCCAGTTTTAAAATTGATTCATCATCATCATCATAATCATCATGATCATGATCATGAGCCTAAGGACGTCCACTGATGGACATATGCCTTTCCAAGTGAGCGCCACCACACCCTGTCCCCAGCCTTCCTTATCCAGCCACTCCCTGCCACCGGCGCTTTATCATTTACGTGGTCAGTCCAATGAGTTGAAAAACTGATTGTGGCGGCGTAATTATTAGGCATAATGAGACATCTGAGGTCTCAGGATGATAAGCGCAGTCTATAACATTGCAATGCGAAGTCATCAGTCAGTCAGCAGACTTTAAGGCTGATTTTATTCATTCGTCTTAATAAAAAATGAAAAACATGGATGATACATGGTAAAAATTTTATCAATTAGGTCTGTAGATAATTCTTGAACTTGACATTTTACCAGTACCTACCATGTTATTTTCGAGATTTCTAAGGTTCTAAACAGAACAGTGTCTTGCATTTTTCTGCTAGGGACCAACGATCTTAAAAAGTAAGAGCACAGTTAAATGAGAGAGATGGAGGACAGTGTAAGATGTAGGCTCGGAAAAGATTATCTCTAAAATATACTAGTTAAGGCCAAAGAAAAAAGCTATCTTTTAGTATTATCTAAGACAGATCTTTACATTACAATATACCTTATACATGGATGACAAAGTTGTGAGATGCGTGTATAGGACGTGGGAATCAATAATTGCGTATCGATAAAATAAAGCAATGTTGAAATGATTCGTTGCAACCACACACGTAATTAAGATGATTGAGCCGTTGTTTTTGTAGCAAATTTATAGCAATAATGGTAATTACGAGATCGCGATATTACAATTTTGTCGTAAACTTGTTTTGTTTCGTATTACACCAGTAATATTTATTGTGCTTATATATACTTTTTATTAATATTTACTACTGCTTCACTCGGGCGATCTCGTCAACATTTCCTAAAATTCTTGCTTATTTCTTGATCTAGGTAAAATCCATTATGAATCTTCAGAACTTATTCTTTGCTACTCGTACACATTTCGGAACGCGTATACGAAGACGCGGTAAACAAAGTAGTATTTATGTATAAACTATGTTACTATTATAGTTTAATTCTTAAGTGTGTTAGAACATTAATTGTACCTTCAGGAAGATACGACTTATCCTTGTTCTGAAAATAGTCATGTTGAGCAATAAACAATCCTTTAGAGGATTATTATTTTCCTGTTGATGAACAAAACTTAATTAATTATTTTACTCGCACCAATGCACTGAACGCACTGATTCGTATAAGAAATACTATATTTTTATACATTAGTGGGTTATAGTTTAATGAGTAAACAAATCAACATACAGACTTAACGGCCCATTATCCCGGTTTTTAGCGACTACGCCACTTTTCAAAGCAATTCAAAGTCATGAAAAAATTGTTTTTTTTTCACTGTTAAAAATACATATTAAAGATACATGCTTTATCTCTATAATGGCCTCATGAAAACACGATAAGTTAAACTTGCCTCGATCATAAAAATTTTTGAAAACAGGTCGTTTTTGTTCATTTTTTTAATGGTATTTCCAAAGCTTTGGACTAAATTTCATAAAAATTATACGTAAAGTAAGCTCATTGTATTGCCTATCCATTGCGCAGACAGATATTAAATAAAAAAATTGCTGCAAAATTTCGCCTAACAGAAGTCATAAAATGGTCTAACGCACCGAATAAACGATGTACTCAGTGGCTCACGAGCCTCCATACGAGACGGACCTGCGCAAGTTTTCACGACTCACGCTCCTTTCGCGCTAAAATTATTTATTTTTTAAATGCGCTGGAAAAAAAAACTATCTGACAGGAAGCGAAGGAGAATTTAAAAAAATTATATAGTAAGTGTTTCTTGAGTTTATCAAAATACCTAGTCCTCAAAAGCTCCGAAGAAACTCTGATACGAACTAAGAAAATTATGGTAGGTAGTGTAAATTCCACCACGTGCAAATACCATCACGCGTAACCACAGTTTAAATACTGTTACTGTTTATCTGTTCAACTAAAATAACTCGTTTTTTACTTTTTACACGACTGCTCAAAAAAGGAGTGTAATGTTTTTAGGGTTCATGTATGTATGTACGTATGTATGTGTGTATGTATGTATGTATGTATGTATGTATGTATGTATGTATGTATGTATGTATGTATGTATGTATGTATGTATGTATGTATGTATGTATGTATGTATGTATGTATGTATGTATGTATGTTTGTATGTATGTATGTATGTATGTATGTATGTGATGTTTCTTTATTCCTCCATAACTTCTGAACGGCTGAACAGATTTGGATATATGGGGTATCGTTAGAATCCTTGGATCCTCCCGAGTAACAAAGACTATATTTTTTTGGAAAAATCAATATGGCGGATGTGAGGCGCCATTTTCAAAAGTGGAAAAAAAATTTTTTCTTCAACTATCATAATATGGGTATCAAAATGAAGGTATTGGAGAGTAGTAACAGAAAATACCTTCACATAACTGCTGACCATCAGTAAAAAACATAAAATAAAAATAAGTAATTAAAAAATGAATGAAAAACATAAAAAAAAACCGGCCAAGTGCGAGTCGGAGTCGCGCACCGCTTCCATACTATAAAAGAAGTAAAACATTAAAAGAATCACTTTTGTTCAAGAATTTACGAGTATAATTTACATGTACCTAGGTACTTTTGTTGGCGAACCGCAAACCTAACTTTGTTTTCGGCGGTTTATTGCTATTATCAAAAAAATTATAAAAGTTAGGGAGTTGAGTTTATTTTTCCTGTAAAATATACGTTAATTTCTATTGATCATACTTATTTTAGATTTTTCGATTGATAAACATTGGAGATAAGGGGGGGGGGGGCTGGTATGTTTTTCGACAGTTTGCTCAATAAATCAAAAACTATCGGGCATAAAAATAAATAAAAATCGGTTTTAGAATATACAAGTAACGTCCTTTCATACCCCACTCAATATTGTTATCTCATTTTGAAAATTCAAAGCCCTGGTTTTCCCCCCTTTTTAAATAAAAATAAAATCAATTTGCAATGTTTTATAATTGCATTGGCGTTGGGTCACTATTACCTAAAACTATTTCAAATTTCAAGTCGATAGCTTTGATAGTTGCTGAAATAATCGAGTGTGACAGACGGACGGACGGCCGACGGACGGACGGGCGGACGGAGAAAATCTCACCATAAGGGTTCCATTTTTACCAAATTTGTATGGAACCCTAAAAACACGAGTGCCCTGTTATAAAACGAACTAAAAAGTAAAAAACGAGTTATTACTTCGTTTTATAACAGGGCATTCGTGTTTTTTAATTGTTGAAACTGAAATTATTTTTTTTAGAAGGCTTCTATTTCGATGAACGGTCTCATTTACAACATTGGAGATCACACAATGATTGGAGATAAATGTCGACTCGACATATGTAAGGATACTCAATGCCAAACCATATGAAAATCAAAATGTAAGCGTTGAAAAAATTGAGTGTCGCAATCACATATTACGCAACTTTTGTAAAAAACTACGCAGACTGGCAGCAGAAACAAATGCCCTGAGACATCGAAAAACACTTACCAACATAAGAATTATGATAATGAGAAAAGCTATCGTGAAATATATAAAACTAGCAGTGCCCGCGGACTCCGTTCCGCGTTAGAAATATTTTTGTCCCACGTAAGGCCCGGTTTCCACGAAAGCGGAGCGAAGCGGAGCTGTGTTTGGATAACTAACCAGATTTCATCATTTAGACATCCCTCAGTTTCAAAAATATCAAAATGACGAAATCTGATTTGTTACTGAAATACAGCTCCGCTCCGCTTCGCTGTGGTGGAAAACGGGCCTTATACCCAAAGCCCACAGCGCTGGACGCGAGGCATTCAGATAAATGAATGATAAATGCCTATCCTATCGCCACGCAACAACCGAAGCGGCTGCGGCGCGCTCCTGCATACCGCGCGTTTTTGTTTTGCTAATATCTTTGAAGATATTTATTTAAACTGTATAGAGTAAGGGGCAGAACTATTCTACATTAAATTTCCGTTCTAAAAAACATATTTACAAAGATATAAATTAATACCATATGGGCTAAATAAGCTTCACAAAAATTATTTATTTTTAATCCACAATTTTAAAGTAAAAGCAGTTATTGCGAGTTACCCATAGGAGATAGGCATATGCTATTGCGGACTTTTTTGCAGATTTTGATACTGATTTGATGATTTTGATTTTGTTTTGTTCTATCCTCAATCGCAGCGTACGCGATGAAAGCAATTTTTTTGCGACTTGGATTGCATTATTCAAGTTTTAGTAACAATGCAAAGTTTATTTTTGAAATTATTATAGCCTATGACACTCCACGATAATGTATTGGTGAATGAATTTTGAAAATCGGTTCAGTAGATCCAGAGATTACCCCTTACAACGTCACAAACTCACAAACATCGTTACGCTACCTTTTTATAATATTAGTATAGATATCACAAAATATCTGGGAACCCTAAAAACGTTGCCATATCAGTTCTGCACAACGATATTGTTAAACTCAATGCCGCACTCTTATGGTGATCACAGAATGTGTCAAAACTACTACTGTGAAAAGAAAGATGCGGACGGTAGCAAAGAAGATTAAAAAAAATATAAAACTCTTCATTTCCCTAATATGTACAAGAAAAATTTCTACAGATCCTGCTACTTTAGTAATACATAATTATTATAAATAAATACCTCGGTTGATATTATCGTTTACCATAAAAAAGTCAAAATATACGTAAAAAACGCAACTTCCAGCATATATTTCGTGAAGCGAATTATAATGACAAATAGTCCAACTGTAACAGCACACTACTGCACAGTACTGTGACGCAAATATTTATGAATAGGTTCACGGAGTTCATTCTAACTTCTCGGCTCACGACAATGGTCGCTAGGTATCGTAGAGCGAGTCTGAGTGTGCGACAAATACCTAAAGTGCTGGGATATAGTCGCCTTAAATTCGTTTTGTCATCAGTCCTACGGCAACGATGGAAAAATTAGGTAATCCAGAACATCCATATTATCATAGCTGGGTATAAAGATACCTATACTCGCAAACAGCCCAATTCAGTATTGCGGCGGCTTTGAGTGAGAAACATGCACATAAGCTCAATTACCTACAAGTATAATTTATTTTGATTTTGCAAGAAATAAAGCAACGGATCAATGGAAGTGATTATTTTCATGGATTTATGTTAATATCTGTAGAGCAACGAAGTTATCTGCTTGTAGGCTTTTAATTCCGGGGAAAATGAATCGTATTATGCCAAATTTTTGAAGTAAATATTTTCAACAAGAAGTAGGAAACAGTTTTATACTTAACGGCCCATTATCCCGGTTTTTAGCGACTACGCCACTTTTCAAAGCAATTCAAAGTCATGAAAAAATTGTTTTTTTTTTCACTGTTAAAAATATATATTAAAGATACATGCTTTATCTCTATAATGGCCTCATGAAAACACGATAAGTTAAACTTGCCTCGATCATAAAAATTTTTGAAAACAGGTCGTTTTTGTTCATTTTTTTAATGGTATTTCCAAAGCTTTGGACTAAATTTCATAAAAATTATACGTAAAGTAAGCTCATTGTATTGCCTATCCATTGAGCAGACAGATATTAAATAAAAAAATTGCTGCAAAATTTCGCCTAACAGAAGTCATAAAATGGTCTAACGCATCGAATAAACGATGTACTCAGTCATCAGTGGCTCACGAGCCTCCATACGAGACGGACCTGCGCAAGTTTTCACGACTCACGCTCCTTTCGCGCTAAAATTATTTATTTTTTAAATGCGCTGGAAAAAAAAACTATCTGACAGGAAGCGAAGGAGAATTTAAAAAAATTATATAGTAAGTGTTTCTTGAGTTTATCAAAATACCTAGTCCTCAAAAGCTCCGAAGAAACTCTGATACGAACTAAGAAAATTATGGTAGGTAGTGTAAATTCCACCACGTGCAAATACCATCACGCGTAACCACAGTTTAAATACTGTTACTGTTTATCTGTTCAACTAAAATAACTCGTTTTTTACTTTTTACACGACTGCTCAAAAAAAGGAGTGTAATGTTTTTAGGGTTCATGTATGTATGTTTTTATGTATGTATGTATGTATGTATGTACGTATGTATGTGTGTATGTATGTATGTATGTATGTATGTATGTAAGTATGTATGTATGTATGTATGTATGTGATGTTTCTTTATTCCTCCATAACTTCTGAACGGCTGAACAGATTCGGATATATGGGGTATCGTTAGAATATAGTCTTTGTTACTCGGGAGGATCCAAGGTCCTCCCGAGTAACAAAGACTATATTTTTTTGGAAAAATCAATATGGCGGATGTGAGGCGCCATTTTCAAAAGTGGAAAAAAAATTTTTTCTTCAACTATCATAATATGGGTATCAAAATGAAGGTATTGGAGAGTAGTAACAGAAAATACCTTCACCTAACTGCTGACCATCAGTAAAAAACATAAAATAAAAATAAGTAATTAAAAAATTAAAAAAAAACCGGCCAAGTGCGAGTCGGACTCGCGCACCGCTTCCATACTATAAAAGAAGTAAAACATTAAAAGAATCACTTTTGTTCAAGAATTTACGAGTATAATTTACATGTACCTAGGTACTTTTGTTGGCGAACCGCAAACCTAACTTTGTTTTCGGCGGTTTATTGCTATTATCAAAAAAATTATAAAAGTTAGGGAGTTGAGTTTATTTTTCCTGTAAAATATACGTTAATTTCTATTGATCATAATTATTTTAGATTTTTCGATTGATAAACATCGGAGATTAGGGGGGGGGCTGGTATGTTTTTCGACAGTTTGCTCAATAAATCAAAAACTATCGGGCATAAAAATAAATAAAAATCGGTTTTAGAATATACAAGTAACGTCCTTTCATACCCCACTCAATATTGTTATCTCATTTTGAAAATTCAAAGCCCTGGTTTTCCCCCCTTTTTAAATAAAAATAAAATCAATTTGCAATGTTTTATAATTGCATTGGCGTTGGGTCACTATTACCTAAAACTATTTCAAATTTCAAGTCGATAGCTTTGATAGTTGCTGAAATAATCGAGTGTGACAGACGGACGGACGGACGGACGGACGGACGGACGGGCGGACGGAGAAAGTCTCACCATAAGGGTTCCATTTTTACCAAATTGGTATGGAACCCTAAAAACACGAGTGCCCTGTTATAAAACGAACTAAAAAGTAAAAAACGAGTTATTACTTCGTTTTATAACAGGGCATTCGTGTTTTTTAATTGTTGAAACTGAAATTATTTTTTTAGAAGGCTTCTATTTCGATGAACGGTCTCATTTACAACATTGGAGATCACACAATGATTGGAGATAAATGTCGACTCGACATATATGTAAGGATACTCAATGCCAAACCATATGAAAATCAAAATGTAACCGTTGAAAAAATTGAGTGTCGCAATCACATATTACGCAACTTTTGTAAAAAACTACGCAGACTGGCAGCAGAAACAAATGCCCTGAGACATCGAAAAACACTTACCAACATAAGAATTATGATAATGAGAAAAGCTATCGTGAAATATATAAAACTAGCAGTGCCCGCGGACTCCGTTCCGCGTTAGAAATATTTTTGTCCCACGTAAGGCCCGGTTTCCACGAAAGCGGAGCGAAGCGGAGCTGTGTTTGGATAACTAACCAGATTTCATCATTTAGACATCCCTCAGTTTCAAAAATATCAAAATGACGAAATCTGATTTGTTACTGAAATACAGCTCCGCTCCGCTTCGCTGTGGTGGAAAACGGGCCTTATACCCAAAGCCCACAGCGCTGGACGCGAGGCATTCGGATAAATGAATGATAAATGCCTATCCTATCGCCACGCAACGACCGAAGCGGCTGCGGCGCGCTCCTGCATACCGCGCGTTTTTGTTTTGCTAATATCTTTGAAGATATTTATTTAAACTGTATAGAGTAAAGGGCAGAACTATTCTACATTAAATTTCCGTTCTAAAAAACATATTTACAAAGATATAAATTAATACCATATGGGCTAAATAAGCTTCACAAAAATTATTTATTTTTAATCCACAATTTTAAAGTAAAAGCAGTTATTGCGAGTTACCCATAGGAGATAGGCATATGCTATTGCGGACTTTTTTGCAGATTTTGATACTGATTTGATGATTTTGATTTTGTTTTGTTCTATCCTCAATCGCAGCGTACGCGATGAAAGCAATTTTTTTGCGACTTCGATTGCATTATTCAAGTTTTAGTAACAATGCAAAGTTAATTTTGGAAATTATTATAGCCTATGACACTCCACGATAATGTATTGGTGAATGAATTTTGAAAATCGGTTCAGTAGATCCAGAGATTACCCCTTACAACGTCACAAACTCACAAACATCGTTACGCTACCTTTTTATAATATTAGTATAGATATCACAAAATATCTGGGAACCCTAAAAACGTTGCCATATCAGTTCTGCACGATATTGTTAAACTCAATGCCGCACTCTTATGGTGATCACAGAATGTGTCAAAACTACTACTGTGAAAAGAAAGATGCGGACGGTAGCAAAGAAGATTAAAAAAAATATAAAACTCTTCATTTCCCTAATATGTACAAGAAAAATTTCTACAAATCCTGCTACTTATATAATACATAATTATTATAAATAAATACCTCGGTTGATATTATCGATTACCATAAAAAAGTCAAAATATACGTAAAAAATGCAACTTCCAGCATATATTTCGTGAAGCGAATTATAATGACAAATAGTCCAACTGTAACAGCACACTACTGCACAGTACTGTGACGCAAATATTTATGAATAGGTTCACGGAGTTCATTCTAACTGCTCGGCTCACGACAATGGTCGCTAGGTATCGTAGAGCGAGTCTGAGTGTGCGACAAATACCTAAAGTGCTGGGATATAGTCGCCTTAATTCGTAAAATGTTTATTTTTATCCTACCACAACTGATATTTAGTCGTATAAAATAATGTTAAACACTATACACAGTATTTTTCCTCATAGGAAATTACGAGAAGCTGTTATTGGGACTGGTTTGAGGTTTCACGTCGTAAATGATTTCTACTCTAGCCAGAGTAGGATTCCGATATAAGTGGAGAAAATCATTTTATTATTAGAGAGAGTACTGACGAACTGTTTCTATTGACCTATGGATTAGATAGCTTGTTCGAATTCGGTGATCAAAAAGTCCGGAACTAAAGAGTGAGTTCGATCAGACTCTCACCTCGGGGATAAAAATGTTTCACTGAAAAACGTTAGATCAACCCTAAACCAACAGACGCCCTGAACACGGTGGACGGCGCGAAAAAATGACGCCTGTTTATCGGTGCCAAAATGCTTGTTTTGCCACCAACAGGCCACGTTGTAGTTCGCTCAGCAGCTACCTATATGGAATTTCACAGATGTGGAATTTTGACAGACAGCACTACTGTTTGCTTGTACGAAAAAGGTTTACGTAAATCGTTTGGATGCCCATATCCTAAGCTTTTCATGCTATGAATTCAAATTGTGTTAAATAGTTGCGAGTAGTATACTTGAGATTTGAGAACGGTCAAGACTCAAGATTTATAACGGATCACGAAAAATTTCAGACTTTTTCGGACGTTCAACATAATATTTGTATGTTGGATAGTTGATATCCATTAGCGACACAAATCGCACATTAGCATATTTTCTGAAAAAAAAAAAATCGACTTTAAAGTAAGGATATGACGCTTGAATGTAAGATATATTATATATGGATAATCATCAGATCGGTATGAATTTTGATATACATTTTTGTATATAGGCAATAGGCAATAATATCTTATGTTGTTGTATCATGCAGGTGAAGTCACGAGCGGTGGCTACTCAGGTCAGTGCAAATTATAATGCACGTTGTACGGCAAACTCGGCGGCCGACCGTCTACTTTCTTTTCCACGTAAAAGCAGCGATGGCATACGTAATACGTGTGTTTATTGCTCGAGACAGCTAATTTGGAATCGGGCGATAACCAAACGGAATAAATTATATTTAATATTTTGAGAAAGTATATTATTTTCGTTTGCGAAGACCGATGAGTCGTTGTTTGGCAGAGTATTGTTGAAGAAAAAGACTTGATAGATGTGTACTTAACCTGTATGTAATGATATTATTAATTTAATTCAATTTAATTTTTATTTATTTTATATACCGATTGAATGGTAATTATTTTATTGCCTTGTATATTTTGTAATATTTAGAGCTCGCTATTCTTTCAACTGATTTTTTTATCGGACAAATTGTTATGTCATGTTGTGTACACCTGTAAAGGTTACGGTACTCGTACTTGACATAAATATTGTATTTTTTTAATGATTATACAGTGACCGTTGGTGTATCATTTAAATAAATAAATAAATAAATCTTATACACCTAATAAGTAGATAATTTTTTTTGGATCATGTATGCTCATGTATGGTCTTTACATATCTATATCCATTATCACCTAGTAGATTCAAGATACAAAGATTATGTCCTTCAGCAGGGCAAAATATCATAGGACCACAAAATATTATGATGCCGAGGTTAAATATGTGGTTCTAAAATAGACCTTATACTTTAATTTGTTCTTGTTCTTGTTTTTGAATTGCGTTAGGGATGGTAATAAAATTGCACTTCCAGAAACATTGTTAGGTACCTAAACCTTAAGTAAGCGCAATACACTTAAGTAAAGACCCACTCCCACTCAGTCACCTCGATAGTGGAATTCGCATAATTTCTATTCTGCCGAGGCCCATTTATAATGTGAATCATTACCGGTTTCTCACGACTAATAGTTAATACCTGTTTGTTGTTCTATCGTTCTACAAATTCCGATGATAAAGCAATCGGAAGAATTCCGCAAGACAATGCTGCAGCTATAGAGGTGTACGTCGATGTTGCATTGTTTTAGAGCGATTAAATAGACGGAACATGAGCTGTTTGGGAAAATGTTCTCAATGCTCTGTACCCAACCATCTTTTGAAATATTTTAAAACAACATGAAGGCAGCTGCTTGAAGGCTAACCTCACACCTGAAGTGGGGTATGGCCACTCCTCTAATTCTGAAGAATGAACACAAAAACTTGACGACGATGAATTCAAAAGCAGAACTTTGAATTTTTGAGCAGAACAGAATTTTGGAATATTTGATTTTTAGTGCTGCTTTTTATTAGTCATTTTATTAGTCACATATTATTTGGAGTATTAATAGTAATTTTTCACTACCTGACCCGGCAAGCGTTGTCATGAAGGGCGATCGACTCAAAATGTATCACTCAATAAAGAACTGTATCTATGTCAAAACATAGGTGTTGACTAATCACAACACTTGAAAATCACGTTTTGGCATTGACGCAGTTCTTTAATGATTGATACATTTTTAGCCCTGCTGTTCTGTCAAAAGTGAATCTAAATTACGACCAGTTGTTTTTTTTTTTCACAAAAACCGATTCAGGCGTTTTCGAGTTTTTGCAATAATAACGAAATAGGTAAGAACGTTGATTTAATCACACATTTAAAAAAGATGATTTAATAGATATTTCATTTAAAAACAATAATCTTTCATCTGCATATCAATTGACCAGTAATAAACACCTATCGATCGTTGTGTAATAGGTTTGGAAAGTAGAGGATATTTGGTAAAGTTACAGAAGATATTATTAGCAAGTTGAAAACGGATATCTCGCGTTGCGTAAAGCTGAATTTTTAGCTGTTTAGAAACTTCTACTGTATATTTTAATGTACATAATAATTATAAACGTGATACGTAATGTTATTGAATTTAAAATAATTCCTGTAGCTTAGTGCAAATAGTCGTATTTACGCACTGGGAGTTGTAACCTATTATTACCACTTTAGTTAATAAAAACAAAACAATCTGGATTGAATCGGAAGTGTTTTTTTAGTTCTACTAATCAAGTTTCTGTCAGAGTTTCTATTCCATATAATGTATGATGAAGTGTATTCAAAGCAATGAAATTGCTAATACTTCGTCATTATCATTGATGTCATTTATCATAAGGTTTGACCAATGGTATACTCCACACGCTAAGTCCACTGGATCCAAACAGTGGGTAAAATATTGCCATTTTTAGAAGAATTCACGTCTAAAACATTTTAACAATTTAACCCAGAATTAGTAAAGGTACTATCACTTGTTTTTTTTTTTGACAAAAGGAACATGTTGAAGTTATGGGTGTTCCATTTTGTTATTTGATTACGAAATCTTATTAATAGTGACAATTATTAAACAGCTCTCAACATTGTTCCAGACACACTTGACGGAAAACCCGGACATCAACTCGCAATCGATCCTCGAGAGCCTCAACTCAAAGTACTACTTCTACACGAGGACGCGCGGCCTCTTCCGGATTTGCTACCCCAAGGAACGACCTCCTACGGGTGAGTTATAAACGGACTTCATTCAAAATAGACATTATATACAAAGGACTAGGCGTACCGCGTACCGCGTGGCAAAATGTCGCTTGTTTACTGGTGTCAAAAATGTTAAGAATTCATGAAATAATATACACCGATTAAAATTAGTTTAGAAAATTGATAAGCTCCTTTTTGTAAAGTTGGTTAAAAAGTAAACTATTTATTGAATAACTCAAGTTCCTGGCGACTCATTAATTAAAACATGATCAAGTCAATTGATTTATTGCTATAGCATCTAACAACGAAAACAATCAAAACAAATGTGAACAAAGTGTTTTACAATTGATTAATAATGTGAAATTCTGTCCTTCGAACTTCGTAGAATTTTAACTGTCGCGTGAGCTGTTACCAAATTACACGAATTATGCATAAAAAGAGAACTATTATACTTCACAGTAATTTATTTAAATGCGCAAGTTTAGCTATAACTTTAACCAATACTTTGATTAAGAAATCGATCAAGTCAAGGCGTTTCTCTAATAATAAATAACTTCTTGCAACATTGTGGGATTGAAAATTTTCTTTTTCAAGGATCCCTGCAATTTTGCAGTTTTAAGTTGAATGAATAGAAAAATCTACGAGCAAACGTAGCTTTTAGAAATGACTGTTGAGATTCATCAACTGTTTTTGTCAACTTTAATTCTCAATCTATATTTTTAAACCGTCTAACTCTTGAAATACTACAAAAAGTTTAACATTAATCGTTTCAAAATAACCTTGGCAATAATAATTAGGTATGAGTTAGGTATAATATTCAAGATCATTCATCATAAATTCCGATAGGTATGTGTTTTTTTAGGAATTTATTAGAACAACTACAAAAACTCAGTAACTTTGTACCTATTAGACTTTTACAACGATAACTTTAGTCTGTAACTTTATGATATAAAAAAAGTTTGTTACGATTTTTAAAGAATAATTTTAAATAAATTGTAATCAGTTGTACTATTATATATCTACTATAGGTATGGTATACAATAATATAGTCATCTTAATAAATTATTTTAACTTGAGTTAAGAAGATCACAGATTTACCTACAAAGTTTAAAAAAAGTTCTGTGAAGAAAATTTTTTTGGACATGAATTTCAAGATAAAATACTAAGGAGAGGACATTTTATGTTTCTTGACAATGATTACGTAGTCGATTTGCGTCAATCAAATCTAGTTGCACATTATTGATCCATCTATCAGACTTAACACCCATATAAGTATAGTTAAAATTACTAATCACTTTACGATACTAGTAGCGTGTAACATTTACTCTAATTACCTAAACATACTTTCCTGGTAACAATTAGAATCTATTGGAGCAAGGCGTTGCGTGATTTATTGGCAGAGGAAATTAGCTGTTGTGCTGTTTAAATTAATGTCTATATTTGCGTTCCAAAAGTCTTGCAGTGGTCAGAAGAAGTGTGTATACGGTATAAGACAGGTGTCTAACTGCACAATAAGTATTGTGTTCAAAGCATCATATTCATGAGGAGGTACATACCTATACCTACTTATTCTTTCTTTGTGGGCTCATATTATCTTTCTCAGTAACCTGGATTACTTTTCATTAATTCATTTAGTTTTAAAATGTCCCTAAGCATAGGTGGTTACTTTGCTTTCACAAGCTTGTGTAATCAAAAATTACATATCTGTTGTACTAATAAGTATTGAAGATTTATATTACTCGCAGTCTTTCAATCACTAAACGCGATATAAATCTTTGACTAAACGTAAAGTTTATGTTCTAAAGTAAGAGTATCTATACTAAGTAGGTATAAGTAACTTCCAAATGTTGTACCAGCTGTTGATTCCAAATTAACAGAATTCAGGCTTACGAAAGAGCAGACCGGTTAAAAATCAGATTGCATCTGTAGTTCTATTAATGATGATACGTGAAAAAGCAAAATTTATGATCCGTAATAACCTGCACATACTTACCTTGTAATGAGATATGAGAATGAGATTTCAGAGCAACAGATCTACGGTTATTGTGAGTTACTGAATTTTTTCTATTCTCAGGTTGTTGTAAGACAAATAAACGTTAGCAGTTTGAAGTACTTATGGAGATTTTTTTTTAGTTTATTAGGTCGAAGTGCGTTTAGAAAGGTCTAATATGTACCACTTCTGACTACACTAGAACGATTTTTTCTATACAACTTACTCATTCGTCTCCGCTTTGTTAAGTTGTTAGTGATACTTTTAAATATAATCAAGATTCCATTTTGATGGTATCTGTAGATTAAACGAGCCTTCTATTTGGTGTCATGCAAAATTTCTCCGCGGGAACCGGTGTGAAAGGCTATTGCCAAGAATTTAACCTGCACTTCAGTCCACTGTTATGGTTGAGCCTAGAAAATTATAATACGCATTATGAATGCTTAATGAATTACCGGGTGAATTGGTTAATTTACTTCAACAACAACACAATATATATCGTTATACTAAACAATGATCTGTTTTACCCCTTTTCTATATTAGAAAGATATCTGAAATAAGTGAGTCTACGATGTTTATGAATTGTGCGATAGTTTTCGCATCGAGCGCTCCAAGTATTTTTTTTAATGTTTTATTAACAGAACCGATAATAATTCTGCTGAAAATTTTACTAGCTATAAAATTTCCTAATCCATCAACATCTCGGCATCGTACAATAATTTGCAGCATTTATTGTATCTTTATGAAGATAAAAAATGTCACATCATCATTAATCACGATGCCGCTCCTAGCAGACACTCGCAATCCTACACCTGCGTTAATGACTTCAAATTTGTTCATTCAATTCTGATGCCAATTTCTTTCACTTTAAAGATTCAATTGCCATGATCAGTTGTCAATCGAGTTTTCATGTGACCTCTTCTCGACGACCTCTTGGCTCTTATTTTCAATGTTAATGCTGTTAATGTTATACCACTTCCTTCAGAACATTTAAAGGTTGATTCGAAAGTAAGTCCTTAATGATCCATCGAATATTCAGTACAAGTATTCACACCTTATACACATACCGCGACATTGCTTCGACTATTTGGGACAATTTGAATATAATTTTAATGTGCAGCCGAAGGTCGATCGTGATTTGTATCACAATGTAGCCATTAATAGATGTATTCATAGCTAAAATTAGCTTGATCAAATATTTATTCGCACTAAGAAGATGGCTTCTTGTATGTTAACTATAATATTAATACTAAATATTGACATTAAAATTGTTAAATACTCGTACCATCGAACCAAAGGTATACACAAAGGTTTTAAAATAACATTTTCTAAATCTCTCTGGCGATGATGACTTGATAAGTAGTTGTTGTTTTAAAACTATTTGTTGAATATTAAACCCTACTTGTAAGCTCTTTTCTGGGTTTAATTTTACGTGATTGCTATGTAACCAAGGCTGGTTCCTTGATTAGTCACGTACAAATTGTCACTAGCACGATAAGTGATTCGGCCAAGATCGGATGTTCATTGGACGCTAGGTAACACAGGGTTATTCTCTGAATATTAGACACTTAGGATTACAGGTTATTCTCTAAAATGTTTGCTCAATATTGAAGATTCACTCAGGTGACGTCAAGTGTACCCACCTGAGACACTAAAATCGAACTCGATAGACAGAAACAGACTAATTTGAACTCAAAACAAGCAGTCGAGTTACAAAAACATCCTTACAGAATAATTATAACTGCAGGCAGCATACGCGAATCCATCGTCCATTTAATAACACCTTGAATGCAAGGTTTTTTAATATTCAGTAATAAATCAACTTCCTGCATTTACACAATTATAATATAACAGCAACTAGACTTGAGACGTATCAAGTTCCGTGTGCATAATATATTACTTCACCTTAGGGTGAATGATGATTGTTTATAGTTATTAGTTCGTTCTTTCTAAACTTTTGTTCCTTAGATTAGATTTTAGTGTACGTAACTATAATCACGACACCCAAATACTTACTAAGTTTGATTACAAATCAAATGAAGTGGCAAATGCGAAGCCATCATATTCATTTTCCAACGTATTTGCGCAAGAGTTGCACTTCGACCTTTTACTGCAACTGCTAAGCCATCATTACTATTTACTATTTATGGAATGTTCCTAAAATGCCTATCCTCATCTCTTTGATTTGATTGATTGTTAGCTACTTATTAACGTTGATTGTTATGAGAAGTTACGGCATGTTAAACAAACAATAAGTGGAACCACTGAGGCCTTCGCCCACTTTTCCGATTTACACCTCCACATCGACCTTGACCTCAACGAGGTTTATATGCCTAATTATGCATTAACAGATTCAAATTTCAATACTGAATGAAATTTTTGTTAGAGTCGGTAGGTACACTCTATTGTAAACAAAGGAGAGCTGTGAAAGATCGTGAGAACAAAATGTATTCTTGCATTTAGAACTGGAGAAGACAATTGTATATTTTGTTTGAGATGGGCAATACACAAGAGATGGTCAAACAACATGAGGACAAAACCACAGGTACTAAAGATAGTCGAATCATCAACAAAATCAGTACATGATTATGAATAGAAAATATGACTGCTAAGTAGGAGTACTGTTACTGAAAGAAACAGTTAAATAATTAATTACGAACACAGAAAGATGAAAATATATCAAATATGTTGTACGATCGTGAAGAATTATTGTACTTTGCACTATGTCGGTACTTGGCTTATTGACCTTGATTTTATATTTTGCATCGTTGTACATAAAGACATCAAAACATTGCGTCAGATTTTAATTAAAGCCAAACTAGAATATTTTGACTTAAAAACAAACGATGAACACCCTTATTAGCTTTATCATCGTTTTGAAATCGGTTAGACAGTCGCATGAGTTTCGATTACAGCAGATGTTACTTTCTCGATAGCCGAAGAATTTACGTTTAGTATCGTTTAAAACTCGCCGCTGCTGTCAGGTGAAATCTTTGTTCCACAAACCGTGGAGACCGGTCCTACGAGAATAGCTCCACTATGCTCATCTCGCTCAGGTGAAACGGGGATGAGTAAGAGATAAGACATTACGTTTTTCATCATAGAAAGGTCGCGGGAACCGTGGGTAAATATTGAGCAAAAAAGTTTTAGACTTGACTTAAAAGTAAAACAGGAGTCTGGAGCCTTTCGAGAGGATGTTTGTCTGTTTTTATGTAAAGCAAAAACTGTGTACCTTAGATTTAGAGGCAAAGCCTCAGAGATTTTTAAAATGTTAAAAGGGTTTTTTCATTTGTGCTAGTAAATTTAAGTGCTAGGGCATGTTCACAAGATAACCTCTAGCATAACCTACTATCGATGATTTGAAACGTGTTTTTGAAGGAATCCTGTTAAAACGTTTGGCGGTTAACCGCTCCGTAAATGTCGAGTGTGGTATTTAGAGCGTTAGGTGTAATTTAAGATTTTAGTGACCACTGGACATTGATAGCAACAGTATTTTGTTACGGCTCCGTTGATTATTTGGCACTAAGAAATAAATACCTAGGAGTAGTTATTTATCAACATTATATTTTTTTCTTTTATAAAACCATTTCATTTTTGGATGTCTGTGGCAAAGTTTGCCTTAATAAAGGACAGGATGAATCTTCATCTTTTACCCTTAGTCGTCTTGTTGGTAATAGGTATCGCCAACTAACTTTTATAGTTAAATTGAAGGGCTTATCAACACGGTCAACATTGCCTGAGATAAAAAATTATCTAGTGTTGTTTGAGGCAATTACGGCCACAATTTGTATCTATTCTCATAAACACGATGATGCCATGATGATGTTCACCGGTTATTATTAATACTACGCACATACTTTTTATAGTAATGTAGCTCTGCTCTACCTATGTTTACTCATAAAATACCTACTGTCATCACGTAGAATACCTGGATTACCGGGATTATAATATTAGGTATACAGTGTGTCCGGGATCGAACTAGCGATAATTTAAGGCAGTGTTCTATAGCTCATTACAAGCAAAAAATCCCCTATAAAAGGGGGGGCGCCCCCTCACCCCCTCCCCGGTAGAGTCATTTCAATTTTGTATGCGGTTTTTTGGGTATGTGCACACAATATCAGTAATAACTTGAAAGTCTATTGATTCACATGTTCTCAAATGGTTTCATTCCACTGGGTTGAATAATCTCCATCACTACCTAATAATAATGTAAAACGTTAAAATAACACAGCCAAAAACTAAAAAAACATTGACCAAAAAAATTAAATCGTGAAGTTATTGGTAAATTTTGCAGAAAAGGGATCGCTAAGACCATATTTTTTTGTAGTAAATCGATAGCTTTTGAGTTAGGAAATACAACAACACCAACATTTTGTCTGTAAGTTACTAACTTTTAGAGTTATTTTTTAGATTACTGCCGTTATCGATTAAATTGATGAACCAATGGTCAAAACTTATAGATTTGTATTTTTTAAACAGACTGATACAAGAATATTGCATTACTTATGAGTAAGTATAACCAATTAATGACAATAATTTGTAAGTTTGAGGTGCTAGGCTTTATAGTTTGGTTTTGCAAGTTATCGGCCCCGGTGAATCCGAACCCATATCTGCAGGTAACATAGTGTTTTGTACGACCAACGTACCGTGAAGGAATGCCGACCTCATAGTTCGGATGTGCGATCGGCGATAGGTGAGACCTCGGACTATTTACATGCACATTAGTTTGAGCACAGTCTCTGAATATTCTTAATGTTTGTTGCAATGCCCGGCAACGCAAAAGTAACAATAAAAACCGGCCAAGTGCGAGTCGGACTCGCGCACCGAGGGTTCCATACCATAAATGAAGTAAAACATTGAAAGAATCACTTTTGTTCATGAATTTACGAGTATAATTTACATGTAGGTATACCTACTTTTGTTGGCGAACCGCAAACGTAACTTTGTTTTTGGTGGTTTATTGTTATTATCAAAAAAAGTATAATAGTTAGGGAGTTGATTTTATTTTTCCTGTAAAATATACATTAATGTCTATTAATCATAATTATTTCAGATTTTTCGATTCATAAACTTCGGATATAAGGGGGGGGAACGGTATTCTTTTCGACAGTTTGCTCAATAAATCCAAAACTATCAGGCATAATAATAAATAAAAATTGGTTTTAGAATACACAAGTAACGCCCTTTCATATGATACCCCACTCAATATTGTTATCTTATTTTGCAAATTCGAAGTCCCGGTTTTCCCCCCTTTTTAAATATAAATAAAAACAATTTTCAATATTTTATGAGTGCAATGGCGTTGGGTCACTATTACCTAAAACTATTCCAAATTTCAAGTCGATAGCTTTGATAGTTACTGAAATAATCGAGTGTGACAGACGGACGGACGGACGGCGAAAGTCTCACCATAAGGGTTCCATTTTTACCAAATTGGTATGGAACCCCAAAAAGGTAAAAGGTTATGGAGGCATTCTTCCAAGTTCCGCTCTTTTTAACCGACTTCAAAAAAAGGAGGAGGTTCTCAATTCGTCGGAATCTTTTTTTTTTTTATCTATGTATGTTCACCGATTACTCGAAGATGCGTGGACCGATTTGTATAATTCTTTTTTTGTTTAAGAGGGTTTTGTTTCCAGATGGTCCCATTTTAATCAGGTCAGGATCTGATGATGGGATCCTGGAGAAATCGAAGGAACTCTTCAAATTTTATATGGACACATGAAACTATTTGAGTATTATTAGAAAGAGTAATATTTTCCAAGTTGTTCTATGGTCATCAGGTCAGGATCTGATCATGGGATCTTGGTGAAATCGAGGGAACTCTTCAAATTTTGCTAGTATACTTAAAGCGAGTTGGGTATTTTTTATAGTTACTGGTGCATATGCTAGCAGATACGGATTTGATGATTAAAGTCATCAAGTCAGGGTCTGATGATGGGATCTTGGTGAAATCGAGGGAACTCTTCAAATTTTGCTAGTATACTTGAAGCGAGTTGGGTATTTTTTATAGTTACTGGTGCATTTGCTAGCAGATACTGATTTGATGACTAAAGTCATCAAGTCAGGGTCTGATGATGGGATCTTGGTGAATTTGAGGTATCTCTTCAGATTTTATGAACACACCCCAAGCAATTTGGATATTTTTACAACGCCTTGTGCATTTTATTGTTTTCCACTAAAAAGTATAAAATAAAAATGGGAAATGCTTTCCAAAAAACCAACTTCAAATGCCACTACAAAGAGTGAAATAATTTTTATTTAAATTTTAGGTACCTACACCAATTCGAAGTCGGGCGATTGTCTATGACTTCGAATTGGTGTAGGTACCTAAAATTTAAATAAAAATTATTTCACACTTTGTAGTGGCATTTGAAGTTGGTTTTTTGGAAAGCATTTCCCATTTTTCTCACATAATGTTGTGGGGTCGGCAGTCGGAACAACACTTCATCGTCTCCTATTCCTAGGTATCTCTATCAGCTGTCAACGTTCAACAAAAGGAGTGGATCCTTTCGCGTGCAATATTATCCTCTTACTTTTACATGCAATCTTTCATCCTTAACTTCTTTGGTCTTACTCTACTCCTTTGTCCCTCATCATTGTTTTAATTAATAACCGCCTTACTAAACGTTGCTGGTAGCAGTTGTTTTGTCAAACAATTTTTTAAAATTTAACTATCAATTTAAGTTTGGCAGACAAAGTTTGTAAATACGGCCCAATTTATGGAAATGTTTTTAGAGAAACATAGAGTTTTTATTTACATTGTTGTCTACTACACTATATCTATTTAAAGGTATTTGTGTTATTATTTACGAGGAATGTTCGTGACTTCGTAATGTTCATCATTGGACGTGTTGATTATTATTCAAAGTGTTGATTATACACGCTATTTATATTGAGATGTGTCATTCGGTCAATATAATATTTACTTGTTCGCAACAATGCGTAGTTACTATCTGTATAAAAGTTGCGTGATGTACTCTAATTTGATATGCAATGACAGAACTGCACTGATTGTGTAATGTACATAATTAATTTTTATGATTGGAAATTCATCTGAATAATATTGTACCTGCTTGCAAATGTAACACTTGTCAATATTATACACTTACTGAAAAAATGTATTTACAGTTTAACAATTTTTAACTAAAAAGTACGTATCTTCTTATTTGCAGAAGTGTTTAGCTAGGTAATACTTTTTACTGTACCTACCATCATGACTATAGTATCCGTGCTATAACTTACGAGTAGATACTAAACTTATGTGCTAGTAGTAAGTCTGCTATCAGTCTAACAACCTTACAAAAGCTTGACTTGAAAAGTTTGTCAAAGCAGTTAGGAAAATACCTGAGTTGTCATTTTAAATTGTAAACGGCACACGAAGTGGCCCAATCCCGTTGTTCGACCGCATAGCTTACTTTGTGTGTTTAGTGTAATTCACACACGAGTAGTGTGTATCTAAAAAATAATAATATGTTCGCGTATATAAAGTATTGTTAATTTACAATAATTTACGCTAGCTTATCATTTTATTATTTAAAATGCTAATGACAAAAGTATCTTGATTTTAGAATTTTATCATAGTAAGTAGGTACCTAGGTAGGTTTTTTCAGTATCTGCACTGAATAACTTTATTAACTAGTAACTAATTGATGCATTGCATGGCATAGTAAGCCAGAATATATTGCATATACTTAGGTAGTAAGCCAGAATAAACGAAGTTAATTGAAACTTCATGTTTAGCCAATACAAACCTAAGTTTTGAATCATTGCACTTACGCCTTGTTAGTTTAAATGAGAGCATGTATGCTCAGTGCTCAGTGCCTGAGTAATATTTTTAAGTGAAAAATTCTTTAGGCGCGTTAAGAATTTTTTGTGATGGGAAAAAACCACCGAACTCACGACACCGTTACTGTTACTGTAACGGATACCTTATTTATACTATTACGATAACCAACACCCTACGTTATTGTTCAAGTTTTCACTTCTGTCGGCACTCTGGGAGTGCCGCGCCATTTTTTAAGGAAATCATGATGAGTGTGAGGAATAGAGAGTCGTGCACCCAGCTGTGTCTGCGCGTACATACTCGTAGATGTGTTTGGAAAACCACATAAAATTTAAATTTGGCGGACATCCTCGTGAGTCGTGCGATTATACGATGTATGCAACATAATACAGATAGGTTGTAGATAGAAGAATCGTGTGGGCGATCAAAGCTAGCCCACCTATCAATGAATGCGTGACGCGTGTCGGCGTGTGATGACGAAAAACATGCTCGACCACCGATTCACGACTTGCTTGTTGGCTATTTACGACTAAGTTCACAATTATTCGGTCGGCTTTTAGTACAATTGCGATAAAACGTGAACTTCCGAAAAAGTTAATAGGTACGCGTTTGTGGTACGCGTCATATAATATTCTTATTAATTCATGAGTCAAGAAAACTCTTAAGCGTAAGGTGTAATGAATAACAAAAAAAATACTTTAGTTTGCTCCAGTCAGGCCTTGGGATTGTTTTAGAACGGATATTTTATTGTGTGAGTTTTAATAAGTGATAGTCACTGCAAAAATCGATCCCTAAACTTACAAGGGTGCCTCCCTTAATGTTAAGGAGTACCTAAGTTGGTCTTAGGTATACTATACTTAAACCATGGCCACGGTTTTATTGATCTACCAACATTCTTAGGTACCCCCTACCCGCTTTAATCCCCCTACCCCTATCAAAGTATCTTTTATCAAAGTTATTTTATGGTTGCGTTTCTTGTGCTCGCACATCACATGCTTACATATGCGAATACGTTCTCGTAGGTAACTGTAGAACAACTTAAGCATAACTAATTGATGCATTGAGGTATAGGAAGCCGGAATAACGAAGTTGATCGAAACTCCTTGTTTCTAAACAGCTTCGGTGCATTTTTTATCTGGTCCTTATATAGAAAACCGGTTACCGTCAGCATTAAGCATGCCGACAGCATTCCGCAATTAGCAGCGTCGGAAAAGTACAGTGAAAGTGACTTGTCAATAATTGGCGGGAAAAGTGAGGTGGGCGACGCCATCTTGAATTTTCTTTCCGGACCTACCCTACTTTACCGACCGTTGATGGCGCTCGCTTGTTTAATTTTAAATTACTAAACATTAATTATTTAACCGGTTCCCTGTCCAGATAGTAGACACAATTTTTACACAGTTGCAATGCTCATATATGATTCACGGGCACTGACAAGAAACCTCAGGATATGGGCATCCGAACGATTTACGTAAACCTTTTTCGTAGAAGCAAACAGTAGCGCCATCTGTCAAAACTATAGGTGGCTGCTAAGCGAACTACAGCGTGGTTGGTGGCAAAACTTACATTTTTGGCACCTATAAACTGTTGACATTTTTTCGCACCGTCCGCCCTGCTAGTTATAATAGTTCTAGTTAGGGTTATAATAGTTCTATATTTACGGGACAGGAAAAGGGTAAAAATTGTTCAAACATTGCAAGTTATGCCGTAATCTCGTAGTTTCCAGCTACCAACATAAATAATAAGTAAATGAAACAGTTGGACCTATCCAAGCGTTAAATTCTATATTATCGTATGGAAAAGCAAGTCACGGTTGACAATATGACACCAAATTACCAGCACAGGTTACATCGATAGCAAAACATAGCTGGCATTATAACTAGGTACTTATAAGTAGGACGGTACGAGTATTACTCGTTCATTAGAATTAATCCTTTTGCAATTGGTCCTTAGTAATTTTTAAGTAATTCCTCGTTATTGGAACGTTTAATGTAGACAATTAAACGTTTACATTTTAAACTTAGATACATGTGATTGCATGGGCTAGCCAGGATTAAGTGTCTTAATTATAGATAAAATACCTATCTAATAGGAATATGTTCTTTAAAGCAGACACCTATGTACCTACCTATAACTATGAATATACAAGGAAGAATGCTAAACCAATTAATTAACTTTTGAGTTTACCTTAGTTTAAAATCGTTTCGGCATTCAAAGTTTTGCCGTGAAACGCACAATAACAGGTAATTCACTGCATTATATCTGCGCAATAAATATTGTTTTAATCTATATTAAGTTTGTAGGATTCAGTACCCAAAGTGTAAAAATACAGATTTTAGGTAAAAACGGAACCCTATTACTAAGACTTCGTCGTTCGTCCGTCCGTCTTTCTTTAAACGTCATGTATTTTGAAACACAAATACGGTTAGATAAAACTTTTTCGTTCTCCCAAAAGTTGCTCCAAAATCTTAAATTTTCTCATTTTTATTGGAATGTATGCATGTAAGGAAGTATATCCTGTTAAGTGAACAATTTTATTCAGCAATTTTGCTTTAAATAACAGATTTTTGATAAAATTGTGCTCATCAGTAGATTTTTCAACGTCCACGGTCCATCGTATTCGTCGATATCGATGTCGATAGACAAACCATGACACCACGTTCAACACCTGCATCACAGGCCGAGAGTCCACCACTTGGCGCGAGAGTCACGCACAAGGACGTCCCCTGTCGCCCAAGACTTTCTCTAACCACGCCCACACACTAGCTGAAATGCTGCGAACCGGGTTAGGTACCTATTTCGTTAATGCATAACGCTTGTCAAATTGGGCCTAGAAATATGGAAACACGCCTTAAATACCCAAGTCTTGAATTTGGCCTAGCAAAATTGAAAATTCAAACTTAAAACAAAAAAATTTCGAGTTTTCCAGCTTAAAAGATGATGTTAAAGGACATTGACCATGGATTAACGGAATCTGGTACCAAGCTCATTCAAATCTAAACCAACGTCTCCACATTAACTCCTACAGTTACAATATCGATATGATAACATGGTTAGGTAAGAAAGCCTTTCTTTTTAAAGCAAGAGATAAAATATAAATAGCGGAAAAGTTGCCAATATATGAGCATTACATAAATACTAATTAAATGTAGCAAATAACAATGAAGCATTATTTACGTTTAAAATAATGATTGTCCCATTTGCATAGAGAATAAAGAGAAAGTAATCATATATCTATAGAAATCTATTAAAAGATGACAAGGCAATCTGTTTTGATCGCTTATCCACTGCCACTTGCATGCCAGTCATTATTGGTTCGATTGATATCTTACTAAGGCCAACGAATATATAATATCTAAGGCGAAGCTCTTTTTCTATTTCGGTTCAAGAAAGAGACTCCAATCTCTTATTTTTCCCACCCTCCTTTGATTTGATGATACCGTAGGAATTTCAAGTAATCCTGTCTTATCCCTTGTCTACAAGTCTATTATAAAAGGAACCTCTAAAGAGCGTTCTTGGCCCGTATAAGGTTTAGGCTGGGCAAAGAAAATCGAGCGAGGGAATTAATTAGTGCAACAATTTCCTTTTTGTTTTAAAAATAAGTGTATAGCAGCCTATTTAGAAACCGAATATTATAAAACATTCTATATCAACGATGGATTACTGCTAACTAAAGTCAAATTAATCCTACGCTGTTTTTGTTACAAGGTCTGCTAGTTGAAACTTGTATCAATCAAGAGATCTAGATAACAGATCGCTCGCTTAGAAAGTCTTAGCGGTGGACCATTAATCAACAAACTTACACCATTCTTTGCGAATATTGAGATAAGATGATATCTTTATTTACATACTTACTTATAGTTTGAAAAGATGACTACTTGATATAATGAACGAAAAGAAGTCGAATCTTAAGCTGCCAAAGAGTAGAAAAGTAAATAAAAATTAGTTCCTACATATTATCTAGGTATCGGGGGATGTCGGGGGATGACAGGGTAAAAGGTGTGAGAGCCTATGTAGAGCTCATCTGTAGGTAATTTTCTTAGCGTTAAATCTATGACGTTATAAAAATGTAAACTCAATAATTAATTACATATTCATTCTAGCAAAGTGCCGACTGCCACCTTATAATCGTTCCGTATACACTATACTGGATGCCAGGCGACGCGACGTGGGCAGAACAATGCTTGCATATTGTTAATGCCTATTAAATAGTCGTCGATAATACTCTACAGTATCTAATGATTGTTGCCAGCCTTGTATTCGTTTGGTTCTGACGTTGTTTTCTCGCATAAAAAATCAGCAGAAAAAGCAGGAGTATTTGGCAGCAGTAGATGTTATTTTTTCGCAGAAAATACGACAGTTAAAATCGTCCTCTTTATTGTGATATGTGCCCACGAAACATTACCTACATTACATATAAAATTATTGAGAAGAGATTTTGAGAAATTTCCACAGATCTTCCAAGCGACACGTGAGTTTCGTCTGCCAGCTAGTACCAATTTATCTTAACTTAATATTGGTAGGAACTAGGAAGTACACACAGTTCGTTGTCTATACATCATAACAACATGGCGTTTATCAGCTAAAATAAAATAAGTAATTAGAATGCATCCGTGAGAAGATTAAAACAGTAGGAAGTGTGCAACAATGGTCTATTGCGTTCTTAAATCATTTAGATACTGTGCCAGTACCTTTTTCTGCAGCCTTAGCCATATGACTTATTGCGATTCCATACATGGAATAGAATGGGATGATTTTCAAAAATTTGTGAGTACGAGTATTATCGCTACCTTGAATAAATGACGTGTCATTTCAGCGATATAATTCTTGATTCTGTTCAATTGATAACAATAGTCAAGATAGGCCCATCCGAACATTTCACGTAAACCTTCTTCATACAAGAAAATGTAGCGCCATCTGTCAAAACTGCGGAATACTGCCTAGGCTTACAGCTTACTACTGACGCCGGAGGGGGTCATGATAAACATTTTTGCTACCGATTAACTGGCGACATTTTTTCGCGCGGTACGCCATGTCTAGTGTATACGTTAATGTTCTGTTCTAATTTTTTGTTCCATTTCATATTCCACACATTGAATCGCAATACGTCATATTGTTTAGGTCAATAGACATATACCCTAGATAGGGCGGACGGCGCGAAAAAAAGTCGCTAGTTTACCGGTGCCAAAAATGTAGTTCGCTCAGCAGTCACCTATAGAATTTTGTACGAAAAAGGTTTTCGTAAATCACTCGGATGCCCATATCCTCAGGTTTCTTATCAGTGCTTAGGCCACTGATCTTCGTTGACAGTAAAGGAGTCTAGTTTAGGATGGACTTAGGTACCTACATATTTTAGTACTTGATTCTGCGATACTATAGTTGTGAGTGTGACTATAATGTATATAAACCCAAGTAGCTTAGTCATTTGGAAACGGATATTGTAAGCTCATAAGCATGACTCAATACGATGGCATTTATAAACTTGAAGTTGAAGATAATTTAAAATTTCAAAACCTGTAGTTCCGTAGGTCAACCTTTTTGTTGTGATTGGTTAACAAATATGACATTTTGTCCTCCCTGCGCTGCTACAATGTGCGAAATTGCGATGCGTTAGCCGTTAGATATAATTTTCAGGGCTTGATCGCACTATAAGATTTTGTTATTATTTTGAAAAGTTTCGAGATCATTAAAAGGGTACATGAAGTCTTTTATATTGAAGAAGATGTTGAAGAATGGTTGGTGATTTTGAAGCACTTTTGATAACAATACGAACAGCATCCAGGCGTGTAGGTTTTGTTTTTGGCACAGTTTTCCTACTAGGTACCAAAGATGCTACCCAGCCAAAACGATCAGACGCAACTATTGTAGTAGGCATAAAGAGATCTTCTACATTTGGTTAAAACAGTTTTTCCTTTTGTTTCCAGTTGAAATATACCTGTCACCGGTGGAAACGCACTGCAGCAATGTGGACTACTTCATTCCGGACGAGAACAACGAGACCAAGGGCCTCTCCGACGACGCGATGAACAGGTAATTATTTATGGTTCCATTCCATTATTACTATTAGGTGCAGTTTAAACAAAATCTTTGAGTTTAAAGCAGTAAAAGCCTAAAGCTCGTTTTCACCGACAATCGCAACACCTATGCCCAGGTAACAGTTAGTATTTACAACAACTGTCACCTAAAGGCTTAGGTATCCCTTAAACGAGCAACAGACTTTTCTCTGCCTCTTGTAAGGGAGTCGGGGCTTCGAATCCCAGTTACGCACTTCTCACTTTTTCGAGTTGTGCATTTTAGGACTTTTTTTAGCTACTTCTTTTTAATCTATATATTAAAAAACCGGCCAAGTGCGAGTCGGACTCGCGCACCGAGGGTTCCATACCATAGAAGAAGTAAAACATTGAAAGAATCACTTTTGTTCAAGAATTTACGAGTATAATTTACATGTAGGTACTTTTGTTGGCAAACCGCAAACGTAACTTTGTTTTTGGCGGTTTATTGTTATTATCAAAAAAAGTATAATAGTTACAGGGTTGATTTTATTTTTCCTGTAAAATATACGTTTACTTCTATTGATCATAATTATTTCAGATTTTTCGATTGGTAAACTTCGGAGATAAGGGGGGGGAACGGTATTTTTTTCGACAGTTTGCCCAATAAATCAAAAACTATCAGGCATAAAAATAAATAAAAATCACTTTTAGAATACACAAGTAACGCCCTTTCATATGATACCCCACTCAATATTGTTATCTCATTTTGAAATTTTGTCGACCCGGTTTTCCCCCCCTTTTAAATAAAAATAAAAACAATTTTCAAATTTTTACGATTGTTATGACGTCGGGTCACTAATTTCTATAACTATTCTAAATTTCAAGCCGATAGCTTGAATAGTTACTGAAATAATCGAGTGTGACAGACGGACGGACGGACGGAGAAAGTCTCACCATAAGGGTTCCATTTTTACCATTTTGGTATGGAACCCTAAAAATAATATTGTTACAATATCATGAAAGTAACGGTCACATGTCGCCGCCACAAGGCCTCGCAAGACAGAAAAGTGGGCCGCAGTCGCCAATCTGATCAATTGAATCCAATGAATTGCAGTAGGTATTCGTATTAGGTTAACATTGTTTTTGTTCACGCAATTTATTGTTCGATATTGGTTAATAGTGTCCATTGTGGGGCGCACGATGACCTTAATAGGATAACAAATAATAAAGTTATTGCTCTTTGATGTCGGATTTTGTTCTCAAATAATTTTTTTACCAATATACTATTTCTGTTAACAATTGATTTGTATAAACAATTCATCAACATTGTAGATGCTGGATGGTTCTGATGTAGTTTTTTTTTTGTATTTACTTGAAAAGTTTTGTATCTAATACCTTTCATATAAAAAGTTTCTCTAAAATTTTATAGTATTTTACAATAATATTTTAGGTATTATTTGAATTATAATTCGGTTAGCGAAGAGCTTTTACCTACCTAAAAACTACTCTAAGTACCTAAACCCAAAGTTTAAACCCTACCTAAACATCTCAAAGAAGCTCTGACCTGTTGGATCAAGGCTAAATTTCGTGAGTTAGGCATATCCTAGGAGGATTAAAAATTATGTTGTTATGGTTGGACCCTTATACACTCTTAGAGCGCCTCCGCGCCAATATACTAGCAGCGCAGTTTTGTAACTATTATATTTTGTGCTTGTATTATTATAGGTATTTGTAGATTTTTTTAATAAATAAATTAAAAAAAAAAATCTTGTGTTGCGGTACGTTAAACCGTGTGCTATTGTCGTTTGCAGGCTGCACATGGCGCGCTCCACGGTGGCGCTGTTCATCGTGGCGTTCCTCTCGCTGTTCATCGCGTTCTGGACCGGCGTGGTCGGCTGCTGGAAGCGCAGCCCGGGCAACATCACCGCCACCGCCATCCTCATGCTTGTCACATGTTAGTAGCATTTTGTTTTGCACATGGCGCGCTCCACAGTGGCGCTGTTCATCGTGGCGTTCCTCTCGTTGTTCATCGCGTTCTGGACCAGCGTGGTCGGCTGCTGGAAGCGCAGCCCGGGCAACATCACCGCCACCGCCATCCTCATGCTTGTCACATGTTAGTAGCATTTTGTTTTGCACATGGCGCGCTCCACAGTGGCGCTGTTCATCGTGGCGTTCCTCTCGCTGTTCATCGCGTTCTGGACCAGCGTGGTCGGCTGCTGGAAGCGCAGCCCGGGCAACATCACCGCCACCGCCATCCTCATGCTTGTCACATGTTAGTAGCATTTTGTTTTGCACATGGCGCGCTCCACAGTGGCGCTGTTCATTGTGGCGTTCCTCTCGCTGTTCATCGCGTTCTGGACCAGCGTGGTCGGCTGCTGGAAGCGCAGCCCGGGCAACATCACCGCCACCGCCATCCTCATGCTTGTCACATGTTAGTAGCATTTTGTTTTGCACATGGCGCGCTCCACAGTGGCGCTGTTCATCGTGGCGTTCCACTCGCTGTTCATCGCGTTCTGGACCGGCGTGTCACATGTTAGTAGCGTTTTGATTTGCGTATTACCTTCACCTCCATTTTGTGACCGCCATTTTGCTTTACACATTACCGTGACCGCCATTTTGTTTTTGCTCATTCCCGCCATAAAATGCAACAAACAATTTCATTTTTGCGATTGACTTTTTTACAATAATTGAAGTAAAAACAATAATTGAAGTAAAATATAACGATAATATATGAAGAACGCTTCAGCATAAGGACCGCCCCTGTTTGTTCCTGAAACAGAATCGCCCATCAGACTAGCGGTATTTCTCCGTTTTTCGACGCTGGACAATTACCGTTGGGCTGGGAAGTCCCCAGAGTGCGAATCGCAACCTCTCTCTCTCAAACATAGAATATCATAAATCATAATAGAACCCTACCCTCAAATTCATTTTAGTCAGACGAATGCGAAATAGTCAAGAAACATTAATCTAGACACATCTATTAGAAAATGGCGTTGTATTTCAGGTCTACTATCGGCGGGTGCGATGGCGCTATGGCACGGGGTGGAGTTCTACGAAAAGGAAAAAGTTGTCGGGGAAGAGTACTATCAGCAGTGGCCTCCTGTAAGTTCTATCAATGTGGTCAAGGACTGTTTAATGAATTAATATTAAGAATATGGCAGAGGTATTCGTCGAAAGCCTTTAATCATGTACAAAAAAAAATGATACTTATGTTCATCATTGGATCCCAAATGATTGCTTCTGTACCTACGTTAGGCTACAGTGTCTTAGGTTATAATAGCACCTACCTACAGAGACTGAATTTCAAGTGATGTGATTTGAAGCTATGACATTTTGGATGATAGCTCTCCTCCTTCATCTTAACATTTAATTGCTCATATAGCTATAGTTTACTCCAATTTTCACTTTATCTGATATCTGAGTCCTAAAGTATGGAAAATCTCTAAACGTGTAACAACTACTGAAAATTCTGGTTTTCAAATTCTTTTAACATAAATTACATATGTCTGAGAATATCACATTGCAATATTCAGACCTATCGACTTATTTTAGCTTAAACATAATTTAAGAAAAACAGATTTTACACCCTTGTTACTTGTTTTGATGTGTTAATTATATTGGTGAACACAATATTATTAAATAGCTGCACAAAACAGGTGTTAAGAGACTACTCGTCAGTCTGGTACGACTGGTCGTACATCCTCGCTTGGTTGTCCGTTGGTGTATCCTTCGGGAGCTCCATACTTTTCTTCTCGGCCGCCATTTGCCTCAGCAAAGAGAAACGACGCGAACAGCAGAATAACGTGCAGTATATAATGCCAGGTTAGACCGCCATCTTGGACGCCATTTTGTGCGCCATCTCTGGAGCGGTGACTGATTAACGCTTGGCGGGAATGTGTTTTTGAACTGTTGTATATTTCATACATGTGCCTTTGTTAATTATTATATTTACTTAAAATATATTTTTATTGAAGTACTTAATGTACATTTCAGTGTCATTGATTCCACGTTCATAAAATAAGATTGTCTTAATTATTAAATTATTTCAATAATAAATAACAAAGACCTACAAAATTTATTTCCAGACGAAGCATTTATTTATGTATATTATTTTATATTCCTGTAATCCAACATATATTAGTAAAGTTTTATATTATATATTTTATTTTTATAACAAAGGCAATTTAAACTAAGCTAGATTAAGTATAAATGGTGAGTATCTCATACTAACAAAATGCTTTCTTTTCTTTTCATGTTTCTTCTGAAACGTGGCAACTGCGTTTAACGGACGACGGATATGCGATCGAAAAATAATGCATTTTTATTAATAATGATGCATTTAATAAATTAAAACGCGCTATCTTAATATCTGGTTTACGCCAACGCCATACTAACTCGCTTATCAAATTATTAACACATGGGATTGTATATATATTAATCATGATGAAATTCACATTTCACTATAAATAAAATTCATTGATGAACTGTCATATTCTCCTACTTGGCACATTTTTCTGCCATTTACCCACTCTTGTTCTTACACAAATTCTACTATTTTGTGAATACAATCTACCTTAATAAACGTTTTTGTAAATAAATCTAATAACGAATCTTTTTGTATTGAAATCGCGAACACGTTATAAAAAAACAATAAACTAAAATATATCAAATTTTAATAAATACCCTCTATCACACCTAAAAACCCACATAAACATACAAACAAACCTCACATACAAATTGCAATACTTAAAATCAAATACTGTTTAACATATATTTGACATCATAAATCGTCTCTCCATGAATTCGAACAATTTGGTACGATTATGCCATTCTTACTGTCCGACCATAACTACCCCCGAAACAATAACTGGTATTATAAATTGTCTTTTCGGAAATCCGAACTATTGGTATTGGTAAAATGATCCCATTCTCCCGGTACGACCACAACTCCCCCGAACGGTAACGGTATAAACCAGATATTGATTAAGAACGTGCGCGTGTGGTACGACTGGTCGTACATGGTGGCGTGGTGCGGCGTGGGGCTCGCGCTGCTGTCCGCCATCTTGTTCTCGTCGGCCGCCATTTGCTTACGCGGCGAGCGCGAGCGGGAGGAGGCGCTTAACATGCAGTACCTCATGCCGGGTAAACGCTTAACACATACGGATTTATGCTACCCCGTCCGCAGGCAATTGGGAGATTTTTTGGCTTATTTTTAATACGTCGGTCGCGACAAAGTTACCTCTGATCTGTATGGAATTGGAACAGCGCCATCTCTTGACAACAATGGTATTCACGAATTCGGAACAGCGCTAGCCGCTATCTGACTGAAATGGTTTCCATGGAAATCGAAGTTAACTTGCTCGCGACCGAGTAAAAAAAAGAAATTAAAAAACTACCACTCGCTATACCTACGGAATAATAAGCAAATGACACTGACGACAGCGTATCAGCAGAGGTTTTTTGTATTAATTTAATGGCAATGAGAGGAAAATATTTTTAGCAGATTCCGACTTCATGGGGAAGAAAACTTTTAGGGGATATCTACTGATACACTTTTTGATGATACTGCATAGATTCTTATATTAAAACCTTAGCCGCACTGAAGAAATATTAGAGATTTTCATAGATGCAAGTAGAGATTAACTTTGGTGTTGTGTCATTTGCTTAACCTTCGGGATGGGGTAGTAATTTCATCATAATATCATTGGCTTTGCAATATTTTAATTGGCTTTAAAGATTCCGTATTATGAAGACATAGCCTACAGGTTCTATTAATTCAGTTAATTTTAACCATTAAAGTACAGTCTGAGGGAAATTTGTCTAAAAAAAATACTTTACAATTCCAAAATCACAACCTTTTGTACATATATATATTGCGTCGTAAATGGTTTACGTTTTCTGGGTGCATGAGTGTTGAATGTGGAATGGTTATTATGGTGAATAGAGATTAATTGACGTTCTAATTTTAAATCAAAAAATAATTTCAATGCTTCAAGATCTTACATTTTATTTTTAATGTAAATAATGCAAAAGTCAAAAGTACTTTACTTTATTTTATTATAAATGATTTATATTTCATTCATAGCAAAAAAATATTTGTGGTCCAAAATTAACTTGATGGTTTGTTCAAATTGGATTTATTAGCTCACTCGGTTCGTCTCATGTTCGCCCAGATAATCTTGTTTTGAAATAAATCTTCAAGCGAGCGAATTTCAGCTTTCTACGATTCCGACATGACTCATGAGTCAGTAACATTACATTGTATTGTAAAGTTTTGTATTATAAATGAAAAGAAATGTGTACTTTCTGCTATAAAATTGTAATGAATGTGTTGTGCGCGCAGTGTACCCGCAGAAGCAGCAGTACGCCTACGCCGGGTACCCGCCGCCGCAA
The DNA here is from genome assembly GCA_963855885.1 of Coenonympha glycerion. NCBI lineage: Eukaryota > Metazoa > Arthropoda > Insecta > Lepidoptera > Nymphalidae > Coenonympha > Coenonympha glycerion. Next base: position 12,417,827 of record OY979639.1, read on the forward strand.
GCGTACCCCGCCGGACCCTACTACCACGGCTCGCAGTACGGCCCCTACAACTACTGAGCATGCGACCAGATGAGGGACCTCGTGGCGGCGCACTTCGCCAACGCCCCCGCCCCGCAGGCACCCGCGCGCAACCCCTCCCCGCAGCCCCCCTACCGCCAGCCGTCCACCTCCTCCGTCGAGACCTACAACTCCCACCGCAAGATCAAACGACCCAAGCTCGGTGACAAGAAGGTCTACAGACCCGTCAGGCGGCACACGCTCTCGCGGATCGACGAGACCCCTCCGCAAACGCTGAACCGACCGCGGTCGAAATCCCTCCAACATTCCTTGGACTTTTCCTCCACTAGGCCCATGATACGCTCTCGGTCGCACGTGTCCGACGACACGAGTCGCAGCGTGCCCGTCTGTAACCAGAGCCACGACATCGAAAACCAAGTCGAAAGCATGAGTCCGCACTACGCCGAGCCTAAGATCTACGACTCCGGGTCCGATGAGCGGCCGGCTTCGATGACGGACCTACCCATCATGGTCCCTCTAGACCCCGCGACGGGCGCGTACATCCCCTACCCCGAGTACGCGTATTACCACGACGACGACTGCAGACTCAACCGTTTCAAGTGGAGGGGCAACAAGAAAAAGTCTTCCAAAAACAACAACCTGTACCTAGCCTTCATGTACTGAGCGCGGATGTTTGCCAGGAGTTATACGAAATGGTTTACGAGTTTCGAACGAATGCCGTTACAGTGTATGACGCCACGCCCATGGTTATATTTTATTCTGTGAAAACTTTTCGGACTTGTTGAGATAAAATTAATTTCAGGCTTTTCCTTTTGCTGAGATTCTGTACGACGTAATCTCACGTCGTCACGTGACCAGGCGCCATATTAGTATACCAACATGGCGTCTGATCACGTGATCATTTCTAAGCGACTTGAGACTTCTTTTGAAGAAAATGAAGTCGGATTTATAGCAATATTTAGTATCAAGATAATACTTGTGATAAAAAATGTACAAGAAAAAATTAAGCGGTACCAAAGCAATTCTAATTTTATTTCAATAAGTCCCAATCGCCAAATCTTTGTAGACTGATAAAATTATCATACACTGCTTTTATAATGGGTGGCCCGAATCTGGTAGTATAATATAAAATAGTACTTATTGGCACATTTTAGTATGGAAAAAGCAAAGTTTGTTCGAAGTACTAAAATTATTTTGGATTCATTTAATACACATTCATATCATTAAAATTGTATAGTGTGGTAAAGAATATATATGCTAACGTCGTTCCTGAAAAATGCTTTGCGAGTTTTTTACTGTAATTTAATGTAATTTGTGCAAAGCACAGAGTTGAAATCATATTTTGTATATTTTCCCAATTTAAATGACTACTGTAAAACATGTACATGATATACATGGTCTAAAGATATGAAGTTAGCAATGAGAACATAAAGAGTAAGGAAGAAAATCATCGAACATACATTTGCTTTTCCTCTAATCACGGCTTTACGAAACTCAATACACCACTGCCTTCGAAACTTACGCGTTTCCATTTTTTTAATTTCGAACAAAATGTTACGAATTTAGTAAATAATATGTAATTAAAACGTATTTCAAGGAGTAAGTAGTTGACAAACTAAATAGGTCACACTTCCACATACAAGTTTATTGTAGAAAGTGTGTGACTATTATACTAATTAGTACATGCCAGACTTATGGCAGTCATGGCTATAAAACTACATTCGTAAGGCCTATTATATTATAACTAGTAGGGCGCGTGGGTGCGCGGGCCACATGTGGCCCGCGTGCAGTCTTCCCGCCCATAAAGGTATCGCCGTCATCTTCATCGCCCATTGGAATCCGATTGGCAGTGAGCTGTGAAAATTACGAAGGAGCACTGTCATGGTTTTAAAGATAGTTAAGGGCTGTTCAAACAAAAAATACGCTGAACCTCATCGGATGAGGTTCAGCGTATTTTTTGTTTGAACAGCCCTTAACTATCTTTAAAACCATGACAGTGGTCCTCAATCATCATCCAAATCCTAGATCACTTCTCATAGTATGTACATTTTCCATGGAAAGATAAATTCCGCCATTTTGATTTTTTTTTCTATCCATGGAATAGACCATGGGATCTAGATCACTTCTTGTCAAGAAACCACTCTTCCATCTTTTATATTCTTCGAGATGGACACCGATGAAGTTTGTATGGCGGCCATCTTGAATCTACCATTTTGAATTTTTTTTTCAGCTCAGTGCCAATTGCATGACGTTCCGAGTATTTTTTGTTTCAGCAGTCCTCACCAAACTTTAATACCTCACCTATGCTCGTCGGCTGTCTTCAAAACCCTCAATCATCATCTCATTCCATATTTTTCTCTGGGAGTCCTCCGAAAAACCGCATCAAAGTACTGCATGTTTTACAACTTGTGGTCTCTTGAATATTCCCCATACATTTTCTATGGAAAAATAAATTCCGCCATTTTGATTTTTTTTTCTATTCATGGAATAGACCATGGGGTCCTGATCACTTCTTACTAAGAAACCACTCTTCCATCTTTTATACTCTTCGAGATGGACGCCGATGAAGTTTGTATGGCAGCCATCTTGAATCCGCCATTTTGAACTTTTTTTCAGCTCACTGCCAATTGCATGACGTTTCGAGTGACATTTGGTCGAGCACCCCCCACCTATCTTAGATACCCTGGCCGTGCTCTTCACCCGTCTTCGAAATCCTCAATCATCAGCTCTCTCCGTATTTTTCCTCCGAATGAATTTTTCCCTTGTATACGAAATGGTTGTTGAAAAAAAAATTTTCCATACAAAATTGTTCAGGAGAGGTGATCAATGAGTCAGTGGCCAATCAGCACAAGCAGCTATATATATATTAATGATCGACGAAGAGCGTGAAATTCCACGCTTTATGCTTTTGACCACAGAAAATTAAGGCAAATTTTCTATAATCTGTGGTTTCGATTTGACTGTCGTTAGTCTTTACGTGTACTATAGTTTGCTAGACTGTACATTAGGGAGTAAGTCGTCCACGACTCCGCCATAAGTATCGAAAAAAAAACAAAATATCTTGTAGTTTTTAGGATCATTGTAAGATGTAAAATTTTATTGAGGTAGGTATGAAGTATGAATGAATGAATGATTTTTATTGGAATTAGTGCCTTGGGAATAAAAAATGCTCATTATATGCATAATACTATATTGTTTAAGAATAAAACATATCTTATAGTAGAATCTTGGTTAACATTTTTGAAAAATATAAAAATTCAAAATGGCGGCATCTTTTTATAATGACGTCCTTTTCTCCAAAGGATATTGTGAAAAGGATAGCAATACTTAAGTTATGATTCTAATACAATCAGTACCATTTTGAATTAATTTATTATGAGTAATAAATAATAAATACTCGTAGTTAATTATAATTCCAATTAATAAATGGTATTATAAGGCAAAGCAAGTACCGAAATAAATAATTTTAGTGCTTATGCATATTTTTGTACAATATTAGACTCTTCAGATGTTGTTTCGATTAAATTACGACTAATGTTATAATATAATCCGTCCTCTGTCACGATCGAAATCAAAATTCGCCGATTTCTTAATAATTATATTGTATTTAATTTTATCACATAGTCACTTCGAATAAATATAATATTTTGTATTAGTTAAGCGACACTGTAAATTAATCAATATAGATTTAATTTGGTACTATCATTATTGGAGATTTTAGTGTATTTTCCACTTGAATTTGTATTTATATTTTGAAAAATAAAAATTGTAAAATTAGCATTAGTTTTTTAATTTTTCCTGTCTGGGTATACCTGTTCATCAGAACCTACTACATAATAAATATTGTGCATCGGCTAGTGATATTTCCAAACTAAATGCACATAAATGACATTTTATTAAATTATTTTCGTAGTTTTTCGCCATGTTGACGTTTGCCGATTCGCAACATTTATCTGACGTGGCGCGTGGCCAAAGTCTGAACTAACGCCGCTATCTTGTGCTACTGTTTGATAGTTCGCTCTGTCAGTATATCACTATTCTATGTTATGTTCTTACGATTAACTATTTTAAACTAAAATTGATGTAAAATTGAGGAGATTTTATTTTATGTCTGCCTTTGTTTTGAAACAGCGCCCTCCTTCAAGTGCCAAGAGAGCCTTGTCGGACTGTACTGTACTGTTGACGGCCCTATAAAAGAGAAATAATAATGATAATGGTTTTTACACGTCTGCCCAAAAAAGGTGTGTAATGTTTTTAGGGTTCATATAAGTCAAATCCCATTCCGAGAGGAGATCCTTTTCCCTAGGGGTTGAGATACTCGCGCGGAGTTTTACTTAAACCCAACCTACTCTATGACTTAAGCCTGTGCTACACGGTTGCCAACAAGCCCGTATGCAGGGGTGACATTGCAGATTTCTGCCGTGTAGCCAGCGTTTCTGCAATGTTGGCCGATTTGACATTCAACAACCTTGGTCAGGAGTCTTGCTCTGCCGACAGTGGTCGGAGAGCGCGGTTGCTAACCGTGTAGCCGCGCGTTCCAACCAACTTCAAAGACAGTCGCGCTCTGTCTAGCAATGAGCGAGCACGTCTTTTCTGATAATAATTGATGTGATATTATTGAACTGTATCTGAGATCTCTATATTCGCTTCCAGTAGCCAGATATCTTAAAGTACCTAACCAGAATTCATTCTTTGGCAGATATAGCTGGTCTCATATATTTTGTATCCTTTTTTTCTATGAATGGTCGAACCATTTCCACCAACTCGTCAAAAAATTATGTAAATCATCAAAATCCAATAATCCTATTAAAATTGAGTGACTCAGAAGTAGTCGTTCTTTTAGCCATCGCTTCATCCAAATCCTCTTAGGCTTTTTCTTTATCTACAGCACACAAGAGTGCCAGCGAAACACCAATTTTTTTAATTTTATGAGAACGCGGGAGCCATATTTACTCGTCGTGCTCCTACCGCAGTTGTAAACACACTGAAGTTTGCAGCCATGTAGCCGCAACGCGCGACGGCAGTACCAACCGGCCCTCCAACCAGGTCACCCCTGCATACGGGCTTGTTGGCAACCGTGTAGCACAGGCTTTAAACTACCCGTTCGCAGAAGCCTTCGTCTCGCATTAGTCTGATAACAGACAAGTGCGGGTTGCGGTAGTATGAAGTGGGAGGGGAGGTCATTGGCAAAGCTTCTGCGAACGCGTTTATAGTTCAACCATGTTATTACTAGGGATATGCATCCGATACACCGATATATCGGCGATACTTCGAGTTTGTCGATATATCGGTATCGGCGATATTTTTATGGCAGATTCAACGATACTTTTCGACGCAGATTTTCTGGCGCCATGACGTCTTATACCCAAACTTAAAAAAAATGGCGCAGAAGTACTTAAGTTTCCAAATGTTCTGTCGCATCTGAAATACTAATATATACTACCGCATGTCTTATTCAAACAGGCTTGCGAAATCGCCTTTGCCCGCAAAACTTAAGAATACTTTGGTTTTTAAATAAATGTCTTGTAAAATATTTTAATTTTGATTACTACACCTATTGATTAATTGTTTTATTTATTTATCGGTATCGGTATCGTATCGGCAAAAAGGCGTATCGAGGCATCCCTAGTTATCACATTGTTTTGACCGTTCTTTCGTTTAAAAAAATAATACTTGTTCTTACACAATCAGGAGACATAGTTATTGCATCCTCGTAAAAAAATTGATTAGCCAACCACGACTATAGTTTACCAACAATTAAGGAGTGTTCAATGAAAACGCATAGTAAATCTTATAAAAATGTATATTTGTCCGTATAAAAATATTTAATATGGCGTATGGATGGAATGGAATGTTTGCAATTATCACATTACAAAAGGCTTAATTAAAAATACTTTTTATTTACTATAATAATTGTTCTTAAAAATCCATTGAGCTGACACACACACACACACACACAAAAGGTAGCTTTAAATAATTCAATACATTATAATAAAATGATCGAAACATGAGAGCTATTTAAATATACACAAAATATAAAAAAGTTGAAAAATTGAAATACAGAATTAGGGCTAATGACGTCACACACTCAGTTAACTATATAAACGGTCAGTGACATTTAACAAAGAAAACTTAAAAAAAAACCTCGCCAAAACGGATTTGTACAGTCGTAAAAGACTAATCTCTAGAAACGGCCCTCTGATGATATTAAACTTTCTGTATACGACACCTTTCCCTGTTACTGTAAACGACACCTCATTTATTGTTCAAGTTTTCACTTCTAGCGGCACTCACAGAGTAATTCGTGAGTTTGTACTCGTAATTAGCACGCCCGTCATTTCACAGAATTCATAATCCAAATAATGTTGTATGAAAAATAATTTAAAGTAATTCAACTGGACCTTATCAGAGGTGGTGTAAGAAGTTCAACATCCGTATTCAGTGTACATCCCACCTCCTGTCTAGCAGGATGCCTTTCCAAATCCAAATAATTTTGTGTAAAAATAAATTTCAAGTGATTTATCTGGAACTTATCAGAGGTAGTGTAAGAAGTTCAACATCCGTATTCAGTGTACATCCCACCTCCTGTCTAGCAGGATGCCTTTCCAAATCCAAATAATTTTGTGTAAAAAAAAATTTCAAGTGATTTATCTGGAACTCATCAGAGGTGGTGTAAGAAGTTCAACATCCGTATTCAGTGTACATCCCACCTCCTGTCTAGCAGGATGCCTTTCCAAATCCAAATAATTTTGTGTAAAAAAAAATTTCAAGTGATTTATCTGGAACTCATCAGAGGTGGTGTAAGAAGTTCAACATCCGTATTCAGTGTACATCCCACCTCCTGTCTAGCAGGATAACTTTCCAAATCCAAATAATTTTGTGTAAAAAAAAATTTCAAGTGATTTATCTGGAACTCATCACAGGTAGTGTAAGAAGTTCAACATCCGTATTCAGTGTACATCCCACCTCCTGTCTAGCAGGATGCCTTTCCAAATTCAAATAATTTTGTGTAAAAAAAATTTCAAGTGATTTATTTGGAACTTATCAGAGGTGGCTTAAGAAATTCAATATCCGTATTCGGTGTATATCCCACCTCTCGTCTATCACCGTAGCTTGGTCACATAGCAGTGTCGATCATGAGGCCGGGGTGCGCGAGCGCGTGCTTGCGCTCCGTGACGGCGGTCACCAGCTTCCTGTAGGGCCCGAGCGGCAGGCCGAGGGACTTCATGTCGCTCTCGGTGAGCAGCATCAGCGCGTCCAGGTCGATCTGCTCGTCCTTGAACTTCTGCGCGTACTGCGCGAGCCCCCACGCCGTGAGGAACCGCTCCAGCGACGAGTAGCCCGTCTCGTTGTCCTCGCCCTCCTCGTCGGACGTTATTGTTGAACTGCCTGTAACCGAATACGTACAAGAGTGACGCTTAGCTTTCATAAAACTCGATGTGTCATGTTTAAGAGAATATTTTCAGAATTTACGAGCACGTTTTTCGTATATGCAATGCGGTACGTTAAACGTGCATAAATCGCGTGTGCAGACAAAGATAATGTAATTCTAAAAGGATTGCTAATCACAGTAAAAGCTTGGTGCCGGGTGGCCAGCGAGCCCGCCGAGCCGATGGACAGCTTCTCGCTCGCCGGCAACGCGCTCAGTGTGGCTACTGGCTGTTATAGTATATAGGTGACTCACCGGACTGCGTGGAGTTCCACTCGGTGGGCTGGTACGCGTGCCGGGCGGCCAGCGAGCCCGCCGAGCCGATGGACAGCTCCTCGCTCGCCGGCAACGCGCTCAGCGTGGCTGTTATAGTATATAGGTGACTCACCGGACTGCGTGGAGTTCCACTCGGTGGGCTGGTACGCGTGCCGGGCGGCCAGCGAGCCCGCCGAGCCGATGGACAGCTCCTCGCTCGCCGGCAACGCGCTCAGCGTGGCTGTTATAGTATATAGGTGACTCACCGGACTGCGTGGAGTTCCACTCGGTGGGCTGGTACGCGTGCCGGGCGGCCAGCGAGCCCGCCGAGCCGATGGACAGCTCCTCGCTCGCCGGCACCGCGCTCAGCGTGGCTGTTATAGTATATAGGTGACTCACCGGACTGCGTGGAGTTCCACTCGGTGGGCTGGTACGCGTGCCGGGCGGCCAGCGAGCCCGCCGAGCCGATGGACAGCTCCTCGCTCGCCGGCAACGCGCTCAGCGTGGCTGTTATGGACCGTCTGGAAATAGCAGCAATAACTGAGTGAAACATCTTTTTTTTCTTTATAAAGACTAATAAGGATGGAAATGATAGGTATTTATTTGCACGTGTCCCCGTGAAGTCCCCCATCAATCCGTCTATGGTCCGGTCGAACTCTTGATATGATGCTCCGTTGTCACTGAAATATTTGTAAAGGAAAGTTCTCGGAAGATTCGAATGGTAATCAATTAGCATTACGTGTTCACGAATCACGACATTTAAATTTAAAATTCCAAATCATCTTCAGTTTCTTAAAGTAGTGTAAAACTCGGGTTGCCTTCATTTTAGTGCTTTTGCAGAAATAAATAGATGATCCAAGATCGAGAATAAAGGAGATACCTAAAAGCCACGCTGCCAAAGCCCGGCCTGTCGAATATGCTCGCGGGTTCCTGCAGCAACACTTCTTGTCCGATACCGCTGTCCTCGTTCTGTGCCGCCAAGAAGTCCGGCTGACTCGCCGACCTATCAGACAAGTGCACAGTGCGTTTGATATCGTGAACTTGTGGTGGTCATGATGACTTAATGTGGTGACATTGTGTAAATCCTTTGAGCCAACACCACAAAATCTCCATGTCATGTCGTTATTTAAAGTCATGGCGCCAACAAAGAAACACGCTACTGGATTTAGCGATTGCCTATGACGATTGATTGTAAATTTCAAAATAGCCATAATTTTCATACATTTTTGAATTTCGTTCGAAAGCGTTGTAAAAGCAATCTTAAGAAAATGCATAGATGGGGCATAATGGCTAGTGCTGCGGATAACCGTGCATCTTTAACCGATGAACCATTAATGTGGATCTGTAGGGTTAGTACAGGTTTTCTTACGAATTTCGTGTCGAAAACTTCCATACATTTACAGCCAGCGCCATCTATTGACAGCTGTATGTCAGTGACTGTCCATGGATGGCATTGGCTATAAATGTATGGGGGAATTCGATTCGCTTGTGCGATGCGAGTCGACTCGAATTTCGTACAAAACCTGTATTTGGGGGAATTCGATTCGCTTGTGCGATGCGAGTCGACTCGAAATTCGTATAAAACCTGTATTTGGGGGAATTCGATTCGCTTGTGCGATACGAGTCGACTCGAAATTCGTATAAAACCTGTATTTGGGGGAATTCGATTCGCTTGTGCGATACGAGTCGACTCGAAATTCGTACAAAACCTGTATTAACACCCCTATAGTGTTGCCACGTACCTCGTGAGCGCCGGCTTCTTCGGCTGCGCGTCGTTGAACACGTCGGCCACGGCGCCGCGCTGCTGCGGGCCCGCGCCGAACGTGCCCACGTACATCACCTCCGAGTCGCGCCGCAGCCCGCTCAGCGACGTCACCGACCGCCGCCCCGTGCTCTCCACTTCGCCTACCTGAAAAAGGAAAACGTTCCAAATTGGAACAGTCACGGCTAGTCTACATGTTATTTATTACCATGTTATTTACTATTTGTTTGGTCACTTCCTTTACATTGTGTTAATTAGTTATTTAAGTATTTTCTTATAATCATAAGTATTGAAACTGTTAGTGCATCGTTAGTTGTGACCAAATAAAAAGTATTTCTTTCTTTCTTATTTTATGTTAGTATAGGGACTTCCTTTACATTCGACAAGGTATGTCGTACAAATCATGTTGTTTCCTTTTTTTGTTGAAACAATTTTAGTATATTTAATTTATAGCTAAGCGAAATTTGCCCACAAAATTGACGATAACTTTCCTTGAAAAAAAAATGAGATTTTTTTTTAAATTGCGGATAGAATGCAATGATTGTGGAAATTAGAAGAAAGAATCCTAACAAGACCCTAACTCCTTCTAACTGGGGCCGTACCACCATTTCTTAAAGCAGTAATGCTGCAGCCACTAACTTCTTTAAGAGAGGCCTAAGAACAACAGTGAATGGCTGAATGCACAAGGGATGCGTCCCGAAATAATGACAGATAGTTCCTCCAGTAATGGACATCTGTCGAGAAAAATGAAGATGATGTATAGAAGTACCTTAAAGTCATCCTTAGCAGCTGTGCTCTTTCCCAGGGTACCGTTGCGCAGCTTGCTGGCGAGCGCCTTCTTGTACACCGCGCCGCGTCCTCGCGCGCCCGAGTTCACGGTGCCCACGAGCGCGCTGTACGTGGGTCTAGGCTGCTCGTCTAACAGATTACCTGGAAGGTATACATATTAGTCATTTTACTAGCAGACCCAGCAACCATTGTTTTGCCACTAGGGATATAAAAATAGCTTACCACCTACTCACAGACCTTAGAGTTTTACTTGTTTCAACAGTTCCCCGTATAGTGCCTGCACTTATCTGGCCCGGGTAGTTGTAATATTTTTTTTTACACTATACAAGTTAAGTGTAGGTGTAGGTAAGTGATGATGCAGCCGAAGATGTTAACGTACTAACTTGGAAGGGGTAAAATGACCCCAACGGTTTCTACACAGCATCGCATCGGAACGCTAAATCGCTTGGCGGTACGTCTTAGCTGATAGGGTGGTAATTAGCCACGGCCGAAGCCTCCCACCAGACCAGATCTGAGCCAATTTAGATATTATAAAATTCCAAAGTGACCCGTGGCGGGAATCGAACCGTCGTGGGTTCGATTCCCACTCGAATCCGAGCGTGCGTCCCCTGCGCCAGGTAAGTCGTCAAAAATTTTACGTAAACTTTTTGACGACTTACCTACGTACGTACGTACGTTCATTCAAAGAAAAATGTATTGTCCAATGTCCGCCATTTGTTAAAATTTCCGCTAATACGCCGCAATATGGCGGAAAATCGTCTCTGCGCAAAATCGCAAGCGGTATATTGATCTGTGGTGTGGACCGCGATCCATACACAATACTGCGGTCGGCTTTTAATTTTGACACCAGTAAACTGGTGACATTTTTTCGCGTGGTCCGCCGGGTCCTGTGTATACGTCCATTGTCATATACACGACTCACCCTGGCTGGACGAGCGGATCATCTTCTGCTTCAAGGCCAGCAGCACGTTGCTGGGGCGGTGCGGCATCGTCGTGACCTCTTCCGTGTACCCGTGGTCCCACTCCCTGCTCAGCTTCTTCAGCTCCTTCTCAGCCATCACCTCTGCTTTGCTTTGCCGTTTGGTGTACTGTTTTTGCAGTTTCTCGTGATCTTTTTTCGCTTTCTCTTTTAGTGATTTTGCCTTTTTTCTGTAAATTCAAATGTTTTAGTTTTAAGAACACTGAAAATGTAAACTTATTCAATTACATTATTACCAAGTAAGTAAGCAGTAGCCATAGTACCTGTTCTATTTCTTTTGAAGAACCAGAATCAATATGGCTTCGAAATTTAAGTTATATTATATACAATATATGGCTTTAAAGTTTAATTTACTTTCATCTGTTGAATAAATAACATTACCTATTTCCCTTACGGATTTGGTCCTTCAAAGTTACACTTTATACGCTACACTTCATAGCGCAGTAATGAGTTTCTGGACGCGGTCACTAAGTGCACTCCATGTATACTCTGTCAATTCATTTATTTCATTTTCTTTTTGACACATGAGACAAATATAGCAATAGCAAGGGACCTGAGAGAGACTAACGAAAAGTGGTATCTCTCTGATCCCTCGCCATTGTTATCTCATGTCATGAACGATAAGATGCAGAAGATGAGAACGTTAAAGACTTTCGCCCATAAAGGGGGAACATACTTATCATTGTTCTCTAGTTTCCCGGTGGCCTGGTCGAGGAAGCGCAGTATGTCCTCGCGGCCGTTGATCGCGGCCAGCTCCTGCGCCGTGTGTCCGTCCACGTCCATGGCGTACACGTTGGCGCCGAAGTTGACGAGGAACGTGACGCACTCCTTGTGGCCGCGAGCCGCTGCCAGGTGCAGCGCCGTGTTGCCGAAGTAATCCGCCTTGTCTGGCTCGCCTCTGGAAAATTTAAATATGTCCACTGCCTATATTATTAATGCACTCCAGGCCGACCTAGTCACGGCCAATCTCTGCATGCTGAGATTTTCCACAGGCGCGGGACATAACAGTGCACAAATGTGTGCGCAAACCTATGATAATAACATCAAGATGAGCCCATCCGAACATTTTACGTAAACCTTTTTCATACAAAAAAATGTATCGCTATATGTGTCGAAACTCCTGCGAAATACTGCGTAGGCTTACAGCTTACTACTGACGCCGGAGGGGGGTTTTGCTCCCATAAATTGGCGACATTTTTTCGCGCGGTCCGCCGGGTCTATAGTATAGGTGTCTTTGGCGCAAACACAGATGCGCTCTCTATTCCATCTCCGTCGACAGTTCCGACATGACCTGAGAGACCAGGCTCAAGACTTCACGTGTTTTCGTCGTTTATAAATGCACTTTTGAATGTGCATTGGTAAAAACTTGTGATGCTTTGCAATTCCGTCACAACAAGATAAAATTTCGGCGTTGTTCTTAAGAATTTCGTTCTTAAGTGCGATAGCAATTTCATAAACTGCTTGGATGGTACATAATGTGGCTAGAACTGCTGATTACTGACCCTCTTCCGCACAACAGTCGCAAAGCTTCGATGTGTCCCTCGAAGGCCGCCCACAAGGTCGGCGTCATGCCAGACTCGTCCTTGTTGTTACACTCCTTCCGCGTCGCCTCCCGGAGCACTTCCAGGAGACCATCTTTGGCCGCTCTGCAATTAAATAAATACTGTTTGAAGTTTTAGCGAAAAAAGCTCTTGGGAGTGATAGTGAATTGATTTTACTAGAATATTTATACTCATTGTTGTTAAGGAGCACACCACGGGTGTGCCCGCGAAATTAATTTTTTTTGTGGTTTTTCGCGATTTTTAAGCTAAGAAGCCATAATAGGCTTTTGGCAGTCAAATTGCGGAAACCCCAATAGCATCTTCACGTGTTTATATAAAAATCGATGCTTGAAAGTGTCAAGTTAAAGAAATTAGTCCGAGATTTTTACTCGCGAGTTACTCACGTCAAACTCGATACTCGGACTAATTTCCTAGGATACACATTTTTATGCAAAGATTTTGGTATAATCATGTAAAGATGATACTGCCATTGCCGCAAATTGACCTCGGATGTGTAATTATCGTACAAATCGCAAAAAATCATGAAAATCTGAATTTCGTGGACAGAGTCGTTGATTTCGCCTTAAATGGTGAGCTATGGATGGGCCCTATAGCCTACATTGCGCACATCAAAAACGTCCACAAATATGTTGAGTGAGTGCTCTCAACATGCTATAGTTTCACTTGTGTCAAAGAGAGTGACAACGTGTCACACAAGGCAAAAACGTGGACGATTTTGGAGGTTTAGGGCCCATCTAGCGATTTAAATCTTTGGTGATAGCATAAAAGGAAACCCGGCAGAGTTTGTTTTGGGCTTCTTCGCAGTGGCGCAGCAGGGCGCGTTAGAAGTCAGAACCCTCGTTAACTTGAAGTTGATGAAGTTATCACAATTTTAAACCTATAAGCATTGAAAAATAAAATGTCTCCTTACAAGTGCCTGTAAGTTAGGCCGATATGAAATAAAATATATTTAACTATCGGCTATAGACTCTGCGTGGTAAGTCACCTAACGGCTTCAGTTTACCTACAAAAGTCAAGTCATTTGCAAGAACTACAGTGCGACAAGGCTATTTTGGCGCGTGGCCAAAGTCTGAACTAACGCCGCTATCTTGTGCTACTGTTTGATAGTTCGCTCTGTCACTATATCACTATTTTATGTTATGTTGTTTTTGCTTACTATTAACTATTTTAAACAAAAATTGAAGTAAAATTGAGGAGATTTTATTTTATGGCTGCCTTTGTTTTGCAACAGCGCCCTCCTTCAAGTGCCAAGAGAGCCTTGTCGGACTGTAATAACCAATCTAAGCTTATAGGTATCTCTTGCGTCACAAATCACAATGCACTATTGTAAATTTATTAATGCATACTCGTAGCTATGACAATACTGACAAACGCGCTCGTTAATTTGGATGACGAAGATAATAATGATACGAACAGTTAATTTCGCCACGGTATAAACAGCAGTGCTATTCTACAAAATGCATTGATCTATATACTCTACTGTTACCTCATAGACAAAATGTCCATCTCTGAAACAGATGCCAGGCAGCTGCCAAGCCGAAGACAGCATGCGAAATTGTTGTTGTTGACAACTGACAAATTCATAGATGCATAGATGTACGCTTTTGCAGAATAGCACGGCAGCTCGCGGAAGCAATGAAAAGTGAAGCGTTAGCAAAAAGTATGGTGCGGTCGCGCGTCACGACCACAATGGCTAATGACTTTCACCGAGGTGAGGCAATGTCGCGGTGAGAACTACAGTGCGACAAGGCTATTTTGGCGCGTGGCTAAAATTGGAACTAACGCCGCTATCTTGTGATAACTGACACTGTTTGATATTTCGCTCTGTCGGTATATCGCTATTGCATGTTGTGTTGTTTTTGCTTAATATTAACTAAAATCAAACTAAAATTAAAGTAAAATTGGCGAGACTTCATTTTCTGGCCGCCTTTGTTGTATAACAACGCACTCCTGTCAATGTCATTCAAGTGCCAAGAGAGCCTTGTCGGACTGTAAACTCGTTGCGCGGACGCAGATTACGCGTGCGGATTAACATCTCAAGGGGACTAGACCGTTTCTGATGGTGATGGTTTTTTTACACGATACAAGTTAGTACTTGACTGCGATCACATCTGATGGTAAGTGATGATGCAGCCGCAGATATTAACGAACTAACTTGGAAGAGGTACTTAAGTAAACTTACCCCAACGTGTTCTACACAGCATCGCACCGGAACGCTAAATCGCTTGGCGGTGCATCTCTGCTGGTAGGGTCGTAACTAGCCACGGACGAAGCCTCTCACCAGACCAGACCTGAGCCAATTTAGAAATTATGAATTACCAAAGTGGCCTATGGCGGGAATCGAACCCGCAACCTCCCACTCGAATCCGGGCGCGCAACTGCATATGATGCTGGTAAAAACCTCCTAAGAGCTTCGATCGCCCTTGAACTGATTAGCTTGCTTACTTTATTAATATAGTCTGTTCGCTTTCATTTTGTCGCGTTGCCGGTTCCGGCGTCGGTATTCTGAAAGGCGCATGTACTTGTAACGACAAATTCTAAGCGAATAGACTATTGGGCTGTTCAAAGCGTTTTTGGATATTATTATTACCGACACATTAAAACAAATACCAATAATTACAATGTGGTTTCCGATAAAAATTAGAAAAATTGAGATTTTGGAGCAACTTTTGGGAGAATTTTCTATCGATTTTATAAAATTGTGTTTCTGCTTCAAAGCGAAATTAGATTAAAGACTCACGATAGATGACGTTCGAAATTCATTGTCTTTATAGTTTTCAACCTGCAGAAGCCGTACCACCATCTCTTATAGCAGTATAAGGCCCGGTTTCCACCAAGAGCTGTGTTTGAATAATCAATCAGATTTCATCATTTTGACATCTCCGAAACTGAGGGGAGAGGAGATGTCGAAATGTCTGAATCTGATTGGTTACTCAAACACAGGTCCGCTCCGGTCCGCTTTGGTGGAAACCCGGCCTTATTGTAATATTGTTTTGACATTTTCATACAATGTTATAAGAGATCATCTCTAGCTAGCAGTATTATTGTAATGTTGTAATAGCAGTAATGCTGCAGTAGGTACTTTTTTAAATTTTTCATACAAACATACTCGTACTAAAAATTGCTTAAATAGCCCTTGTATGCCGTTACATTAAAAGGGCCTCAAAAGAACACTTATTATTATTTATAGTTATGCCCAAAATATCTCGAAAGCTTTAGTAAACTGATAAAGATTATTTATTATAATCTGATGTTACCAATAATTAATTGGAAATCGGGAAATTATTGGACCGCAAGGTGAAACTTTTTATACGTTTTCTTTTCTAGTATTGCAGTTTTTAAGTGCGCGATCGTTAATAGTTTCATTAAACTAGTTACTTGCTAAATTACTTGCTAGCTTGTTATTAATGGATTTAATTTGTCTGCGATAAGTTGCAATTTAAAGTTGTTGTTCGAAAATCAATAATAGTTTATTAACTACTGTTAGCAGTATCTAATCAGTCATTGAATAAAACGATATTTTACACAATAGTCACTGGTTTATATCTATCTCTGCTTAGTCAGAACTATAGGCAGATAATAGATATTAATTTAGCAACAACAAAATGAAATGGCCTTGTTATTTATAATCAAGTTCACACAGACACTGATGGCTAGATATAGTTACGGCGAACCCTCGGTTATTGACCGTATACAAACTTGTTCCATAAATTATGCTAAACTTACTGACTCAGCTCTGTAGTATTATTTCTACATTTTTTTTTGAATAGGAACATGAAATTAACGAATTTTAGAAAAAGATGCACAATGAGTGTAATGTATTGTATAATTGGTACAACTTGTAATGGGAAACGTGCGGTATAAATGGTCAAAGGTAATAAAATATTATGCGTAGGAACTACTTTTAATATTTGACAAAAAACCTAAGATTCCTTCAAACAACGTAAGACAGTTTAGTAAAAATATTGGGATTCATCATAATTTTTCTGAGCGCAGCATTAGATATTTACGAGTACTTCCGAATTTGCTAAAGAAATTGTCCGTCTTCACTTTAGCTGATAGCCTCCTACCTATAACACAAACTTCCTGGCAGCAGCTACTTAGTGCCACCATCTTTTCTTGATATTATTGTATTATCCACCTTTATCCTGTACTGGATCTGGAGATTCTGAGTTTCTACACAGGATCAACCTGCAGAGTTCAGAGTTTTTTAGGACCTTACCTCTTAACAGATGATTTTTCCTTTGCTTTTGGTGTTTTCTGCAAATTATTAATAGTAGTACCTACTGCACTGTATCCACAATCCACATAACAACCACCAGTCAGTCACCAACGCCGGTAAACTAACACCTGTGCTGATAATCGATAACGGGCTGCAAATGAATTTGGTATCTGTTTCTAATGGGATAGGTTCCAAACTCTTTGTTAGTTCGGTTGCAATTCGTTTCCCTAATAGCGGGACAGTCGCTGAAGCATAAAAGTGCAGGGTGGTATTGTTATAAGAGCTATAGCAAGCTATAGTGAACGGTGAAGTAATGAAGTTCATTCATTAGTTCACTAAACCAACACCAACAGTCTCAATGGTTCTGAAACCAACTTTACAAATTCTATTTAGGTGGTATCTGCTGAAGGGATGGCAATAAACGACCAATTTTTTGAATCGTTTATGGCTTTCACTGATGACATAACAATTAAAGCCCCATTTGTCCGACTTCGAACCTCTGTCTTTCGTCAGGGCGTCGGAATTTCGAATCCGGGGCACCATAGCTACTGCTTCCTGACCACTAACCTGCATTTGGCCAGCAAGGTGGGCTATAGTGAAACCTCTTTTATTCTGGGAGGAGACCATCACCCTACTGTGGGACATAAAAAGGAGCTAAGAGTTGAGACTGATGACATGACCTTGGCTGTTCCACAAAACGTAAAAACTTGCCATCGCGCGTTCCGTACCTATGCGACTGGTTTCAAGCGTCCTCAATGGTTCAAAAAGTGATCAAAAAATTTAATATCAGCTATCCTAAACAGGGAGGACGGCACGAAAAAATATCGCCAGTTTACCGGTGGCAAAAATGGTTCTTTTGTCACCAACAGTAAGGCCACGCTGTAGTTCGCTCAGCAGCCACCTATACAATTTTGATAGATTGCTACTGTTTGCTTGTACGAAGAAAAGATTTACGTAAATCGTTCGGATGCTCATATCATGTGGTTTCTTATCGTTTGATCAAAATAAAGATTCCGACGAATTGAGAACCTCCTCCTTTTTTGAAGTCGGTTAAAAAGGATTCGTTATCTTTAGGCTCAGAATTTAGGTCCATGGCCGAGTCTCAATTTCATGTTGGCACATGGATTTATCTGATACAACTTAACCAATTCTTTGGTCATTTCTGGCTATCACAGGGACATGCAGTATAGATACGCAGAGCACAGACTCTCAAAGTCAAGGGACACGGCCTTGGTGAAGCAGTTGTACAGTGCGTGGACATGGGAAGCACGCTGGTGACAACGCGCCTACGGAAGTGTAAGGCAGCAGGAGACACGCTCTACGTGTCGGCAAATCGGTTCAACGATCTGGAGTAGCGTTAGGTGACGAGTTCGTTGAACAAATTCGAGGATAATTATTAGATATTTTACTAAATTCGTCGAAAGCGTTAAATACCTAAATCTAACTTCCCCGGTTTGTGCTTTAGCTTTATAGTATTACAGTAATTATACGGTATACCTACCAGACCTTGGGGAAATTATTGTGATCATGATTTTGAACACAATATCATGACCCTATATGTTTTACTAAAATTTAAAACAATTGAAGTTACTCGAAAATCTGGTAAGCGAGCCACTACTCTTAAGAATATGCAGTGCAGTGGAGACGTATAAGGTCATAGAAACATAGAGCCAAAAAAATCTTTGAGATAATTAACCCGGTACGATCATAATATGACAGAAGGATAGACTCAATTGTTTGCACAAACAATGGCTAGTAGCCAGGCTAGCGTGGTAATGCAGCCAGTGCTTTTGGTACTTTTCCTGACGGGAAATGGGCAATAATTAGAATAAGATGAATTAGCAAATTGTAGCAACGTTTGCCTGCTACCTTCAACAATAACAAGAATCTTGTAGTGCATCTTGTGGTAGGGTCCGTTGGTGCCTACTGACTTACCACTTTATTTGAAGCTTTATTAGATGGACAAAAGGGAAGTCGGACATTTCAGATCCTAACGGCTACATATACATACGTTTTTAAACGAGGGACTTCTAAACGAATGCAAGTTCTATATGTATGTTCATTTCGCGTTGTCACTTCACCTTCAATATCATATGGGCCGATAAGTTCTACGTAGATAAGATTACTCGTAGATAAATGCAGGAATTCTCATTAAACAAGTGTGTCATTGGAGATTTATTAATTTACATAATTGAAATTCATTTTGGGATCACGCCATAGTAAATTATCGTGTAATGACTAATAACAGAGTAACTAGCAAGTTACAGTATAAGCGGTAACTTTCACTCGTAGGTACCTACTTCATCAATTAAGGTTTCATTTTCGCTGAATTAGTTACGTTTTTTATAGGGTTCCGTATCAAAATGCTGCCATTGACCGCAGATTACGGTAGAACTGGACTTGATTCATAAAAATAGTGAAGAGGATGTGTCTATGTATGTATATGTATGTCGAAGTGCAGATCTTCTGAAATATACAAGCTAGCCAGTGGAAATGAAAAAAAACTTTAAAAGATTAAGTTTTTTTGCTTTGTAGTTGGTACAGAATCCTTAGTACGCGTGTTCGCACTTGACCGATTTCTTATATCTTACACTTATACTTCTAAATATGTCGCTTAAAGTTTACTACATGAGTAACAGTTAATTTTTCTATTTGTGTGGCATTAAATTTTTTAGCGAACGTTCAGCCTTCGCTTGCATCCGCAAGAAGCCTGCCGGAGCATCTATCTAATTATAGAGATTGGATATCACTTCCAGTGTTTAGCGAGAATATCCGATTTCTACGCAGTTGCGCCGAGGGAAAATGCACCTTAATTTCTTACGACTGCAGTGATATTTTGATGTAGATAAGGATGAGTAACCTATATTTTTTTACATTTTGTGTACATATCTCGTTTACTATTTGATGGCAGGGTTTCTAGATAAGACAGTGGGCAGGTAACTTTTACAGATTTATCAAGATTAAGTAGGTATCTGCTTACTCATAAATTATATAATACATTTTATAGTTTTCGAAATGTGATGCCCAACCATTTTATCCCAGTATTGTTTCTTGGCCAAAGTTCTTGACAATAAAAATAAAGACTTATGCTTGGATATCATCAAGTCAAGTGGTTTTGAAGATTTTTTTTATAAAGTTTTTCGCAAATAAAAGACTAACTACTGGCCAAAGACTGATACCTACATAGAAGTCTTTGCTACTGGCAATGAATTTTGCGGCCATAATATGTTCTTAGTAATTTGTTCTTTGCTCGAAAATTCCCACTCACCTCATATTGGTTCCCGAAAGATAATTTTTTCCAGTTTCCCAGATTTCGAGCTATCGGGAACCAATATAAAGTAAATTAGTATTGTTGAACAGAGTTTTTATTAAAAACATGTAGATGCATAGATGTTGTGCCCATAAAACTCATTGCCATAAGCCTATGATGTATAATTAGACCACTATTAGCGAAAAACTACTTATCTATACTTATAATAAAACTGTAAAGGGTCGAATTCTGTACATTAAAGATATTTTGAAAATTTTTGTTGGAGGACACTATTTAGTCGATACTGAAGCCAAAACTGTAATTTGTTTCATTTTTGTCTGTCTGTCTGTCTGTCTGTCTGTCTGTCTGTCTGTCTGTTTCACGACCGCGCATCACGGCTAACCCGCTGGATGGATTTAAATGAAACTTGACATGATTATAGTTCTTACTCCGAGGTAGGACATAGGATACTTTTTGTCCCGGAATTCATCATGGTTTCCCTGGAAGACGGCATCAAAGTCAAAGTGTGTATTTAGTTATAATTCATTAACCCGTTGTCCGATTTCATTCATTCTTTGTTTGTTAGAAAGGAGGTTCTTTAAAGATTATTTCGTATAAATTTTATCATCATCACTTTTGTAGTTCAGAAATTATACACATCAGAACCTTTATCGATGAGTTCAAGTAGGTGACTTGAAACTCGGAATGGACAAGCACCTAGGGCTAGGTCGTAAGGGCTCAAGTCAGGCTGGAGTACCCTTACAGCCGTAAATAAATATGCTTAGCAGAAGATTTTGTATGGTTTACGATTTTTTACTTTTAGGGTGAACAAAAATCATGAAATTAATCACCACGTTATACCGTATCGCGCCATCTCTACAAATTATGTGGAACTTGAATGTAAAACTTGGAGATAGGTAGGTACTACCGAATTTTTGTTAATAAAATTAATTGTCATGTAATGTACTGTTCCTTGACTTTATATTAAGATGGCACTGTTGAGACTTGTGGACATTCCCAGAGTGCCACGTCTTTTTTATCATCCGCAACATGGAAAGAGTAAAATTATGGTTCAGAAATATTTTTAACTCTCAGGTCTTAGCTGGTCCTAACCGATTGACCATCATAGGTCTTTTTATACGTAAAGAAATATATAGCCATTGCCCATTCTGATACTTGGGATTGTATTGAGATGAAGCAAAGATTTTTAACAGACTTTTATGTTGGGCTGGGGAATTATTTTGTTAGAAGAGTATTTTATCCCAGTGGTACCTACCGGGCCGAACTCTGAAAGAAGATTTCTACCACCAGTACAACTTTTCACATGATTTAATAATTTTTGACATATTTCGTGGTTTCAGAATAAAAATCACAATGAAAAGGACGATTTTAACTGTCGATATTTCGATACACTGGTACAAGTCGTGGTCACGTAGTGACCACGACCTGTGCCATTGGGTCGAAATATCGACAGTTAAAATCGTCCTTCTGATCTTTCAACTACGTATTAATGAAACTTTATTTTTTTTATTAAAAAAAAGGAGTTTTCAAAATCACCACAAGATAACCCGTGCGAAGTAAGAACAGGTTTCCGTACAACATCACACCAAAATCCCGCGAAAATCAAGGAATTCAACGGTATATGTAAGAAAAATCGTAATACACGCGGGCGGAGCCGCGGGCAACAGCTAGTACATATATATAATTTGAATTTTCGCGCCCGGATGATGAACGCCCGGGTACCTACGTAGGTTTCCTCGCGTTTTACTTCACCGTTTAGCAAGTGATATTTAGTTTCAAAATACGCCATAGTCAAAAAGCCATAGTCCTCGAACCTCCAAGGCTCCGACACCAATCCGACACACTAATGAGAGATAGAGTTCAGACCAAGTGGTTCATTATTAACAGGTAACTTTGCTTGACCGAGTTTGTTTCATGGCGCACATATCAATACTCAATTTTCAACCTTATTAATTATTAAAAAGTACTAAAGAGTTGCACTTTATTGCTTGTAACTGTAACAGCTGATCAAAGGTGTTTACCAATCTCGCAGTTTCTTTTAAGCGTTGCTATGTGAGATTAAAATAATGCATTAATTATTATTAATTTCGGTATGTAGCGCTATGTGAAATGCCGTGAAGCAATTATTTTAATTAAGTCCGAGAAAAACGGAAAAAATAATATAAATGAAATATGAACAAATAACTAGGTATGTACCTATGTAGGTTACTATGTCTGGAACTTTTATTTTATTTTTCAATTAAATAATGTAATTAAAGACATACGGTTTTTTTTGTATAATGTTTTCGGCAAACTGAATTTGTGCCTTCCTACTTCACCCATAAGCTACTTTAAACTATAGGTACCTAATCATGATTCACATGTAAAACGTAGGTATGTTAAAGGAAATAGGTAATGTACCTAATTACGATTATATGTTGCAATAGTAATTATTTTTATCGACGAATTTAATCTTATCGTCTGACGATTGCAGAGATAATGATCCTGTTCATACAAAGTGTAGTTTAGGTATGTTATGTAAAACTTGCATTTTTGAAAGACTAAATTAATGAACTCGCAAAGGGCGCGTTTCAACAATCCCAAGGTTTTTGTGAAGTATTTTTGGAAAAATCCCTATTTTTTTATTAGTTGAATTGATAGGTATCTTCTTTGTCGTGGCGCTCTTGACAGAGCGGTCGTGGTCATCAAATTATTGATAGGTATAGCGGTACCTAAAGGAAATAGGTACAACTTAATACAACTAATTACAGTTCATTCACTATGGTAGGCTTGGGAAAGGGTGCAATTGTTCTGTTCCCATTTTATTGCCACTGGGGCAGTGACTACTAGACACAACCAGTAACCAAGCATAGGTAGGTACGCATTAAAAGCAGAACTACCTAAGTAACAGACCTGAAATGATCCCTTGGAGCAAACTGCAGATAACTTATACCTAACTACCTATGAGAAAGTTGATGGCTCCAGTGGCGCAGTTGGAGATTTAGCAGGAGTTCCCGCGTTCGATTCCCAGCACGAGTTGCTCGTAGGTATCTAGTTGTAATTTTATGGCCTGCAGTGAAGCCCTATATTGTTTCGGATTGTTGAGCAACCGCCTTATAAAGTTTTAATAGTAGGTACTTACAGTCTACAGATTATCTAGAGACAAAAGCTGATAATCTATGTGTGTTTAAGTTCGTGTTCACGTCGAAATAATTGAACCGAAATTTTAAATGGAGATAGATTATACCCTGGATTAACACATAGGCTAATTTTTATACCAGAAAAATTGATAGTTCCCACGGGATTTGTGAGAAGTTCGGGCGAATCTGCTGGCCTGTGCTAGTTAGTTAGGTACCTAGTTTTAATATAGTAGGTACCTTAGTAATTGTGACTAGTACTAAGAACTAACTTAGGTTAATAAATTATATTTGAGGAAGTAACTTACTTGTGAAATCTGTCCGTAGTCATCTTGTTAAGATTCTAGACACAATTTAGGTAAAATGTAAGTAGTTCAGAGAAACTCTGACAAAAGTTTGCTCAAGTCATTTTAAACTTAAAACACTACTTTCGCACGTTTGGAGTTGATAACCAGAAAAAATATAGGTAATCTATATGTCGCGACACTGTACACCTCAAATTATTTATCCAATTTGTACTTTTTTTCTCTCGTAACTTGATATAAGTAATCTTACTAGTAGTACAACCGAGTCAAAACTCAAAACAAAGATTTGATTATTTTAGTAATCGTTGAACAATTCAATACAACACTTGAATTATTGTTTTTATTTTGCACTTTCAATTATTACGCTACGCCTATTATGACTATCAAGTATCAACAACAACGCAACACCTGCTTTCTGGGAAAATGTGAATACCTACTGAAGTTGAAACCGGTCACCAGTGTGAAGACAGCAACGATACGATTCAATGACCTTACCTCAGTGCCTACCTGGATTATCAGCGCCATCTATTTATTAAATTTATAACTACGTCGAATAGCATACAGCGACATCTGTTGTTGAGTAGAAATCATCTTAGGTTCCTACTAGACAATAGATGGCGTAACATATGAAAAAATTGTACAGTCGTTAACATAATTGTTATTGTTGTATTTTATTTACTTATATATTTTACTGTCAATTTTTTTTTTTATGAAAATGTAATTATTTTACCAACATACCATACATTTACTAAACAGATTCCTTTGAATATACTGCAAGAAGACGCGCTCAATCTCTATAAGAATATCTTGCAAAAGATTCGCACAAAACGCATCATACTTAGAGTTGGTTGGTAAAAACGCATCATAAACATATTTTCTGATTTCTTAGTCACGAAGTTAGCATCTTGATACGTCCTGCCTAACTAGTTACCTAACTATTATAAGTAGGTACTAGAAGTCAAAACAATAAAGTACCTAAGTAGGTAGGTACCTATAGATTATTAAAAGGGATTACCTTGAGTGAATTGTTAAAAGGCAATATTAATGGCAATATTCTATCGTACTCAACGATAAGGCTACTCAAATATTTGTGCTCCATTAGACATTATCGGGTAATGCGTTTCACATGTAGCTCTCCAGTGAACCATCGCGGCGACAATGTTTTGCTGAAACAATCCTGATATCTTTGATGCCATGCAAATCGAACTATTAAATTAAGTGCTCATTACTCGGCCTAGGTTGATTACTTATTTATTAAAATATATGGAAGGAATTAAAATATATTGTCTGAAGGGCCTAGGCTGCATTTTTAACAGTATAATGGATTTCTTTAGTGATCAGATAATTTTCATGTTTTAGTTTAATAATACATAATATGCATTAAAAAGGCATTTATATTTTTTTCTAAATATATTCACCTACCTACAGGTTCCTCTTTAATGGTTGGTAGTGGCTAAAAGTAGATATTATACCTACCTATTATTTTTTATTCTTTTTCTATAGGAGCAGTAAAAATTTTGATTGGAGATTAAGAGAATTGAAGATCTTTTTATGAAAAATGAGTCCTACCTACAGTCTACTTAAACTTAATAAAAAATAAAAAAGTAGATAGGTAACACCTTAGTAGAGACCTATAGAATAGGCTCTATCTAAGCTTATCTGAGATTTGGCACCAATCTTAGTAGAATCTTTGAGGAGTAGAAGATATAAAGTAAGGCAAAAATAACATAGTACCTAGGACTAGGTAGATACGTACAGAGACAACTCCGTAGAGACTTGAGTAGGATAAATACGGCATCGGGCATAGGTATACCTACGATGTAGGTATACTCATGACTTGTTCGGAATATTGTTTGAAATATGAGCAAAGCAAAAATACAAATACTAAAAAATACGAATATGAAGATCAAGATGTGGCATTATTTCTTTACCTAACACTTAACAGTCGCTTAACTAAATGAACCTAAAATACTGTAGGTATCTTAACTACCCTCTACTTGAAGGTTTAACCAAAATCCTATTACCACTTGATCCTCTCGTAATCCTCAAAATCAAGATTTATAGTCTCCCTAACGCTTCAACCACATCAGGAAACTAATTAGTGGAGCGAGCCCGATAAAATACGAAACTCCGTTATATAGACTTAATGACGTCATAATCCTACATGATTGCCGAGCGCGATATATCTTTTTTATGCTCGTTTATCGCCCGATAATATAATAATCATATCACGCTGACAATAATGGCATGCCAAATAAAATCTACCTACCCTATATTCTGATCGACATAATGTTACGAATTTTATCGATACCGTACCCACGCAAAAGTAAACTTTGTACAGGGAACTTTAGAGTTTATTTTTTAGTGGTGCTCCAAACTCGCGCCGGGCGTATTCGATTATCCAAAAATACCGAAGCTCAGAACGGAACATGTACAAATTGGATAAGTTCGGGACGCGCGGGAAAGCAATATGTTTTTATTTCTTTTTAATTTCCGGTCCGCTTAATGGCGTCGAAATCAATATAATGGTGAGGCGGGCGGCGCCATTTTAGCATTTTGTGGTTTTGCTCATTTAACGTCATTGGGCTTAACTGAACACGCCAATTAATGCAGCCCGAGCGTTTGCTTTGTTATGTTTCAATTGAATTTGAAAATAAAAACTCCCCAAGTTGCTTGCAATAAGACTGCCATTGCCTTCATATTTTTCCAATTGTCTATCAAAACATTACACAATTCTTATTAAGTAGGTAGGTATAGGAAGATTTTGTTGTAAATAACCCTACTTTTATTTGGGGCAAGATATTTTTGTCGTATATTTACCTGATAACAGACGAGCGCAGGTCGCGGTAGTGGGTATAAAATGGGATAGGAAATCATCGGCAAAGCTTCTGCGAACGGGTAGTAGTACCTACCTTATTCGCAAGTAGTACCTAAGTAGTAATTTTTGCAAGTAGATATTATGTGTAATTAAACCTCCTTGTGAAGTAGGTATCTAGATAAGTACTTATATCTACTCATAATCAAAATCGATTCAACAGTTAAAGCTAAACAGCTAAATATTTCAATATTGCCTAGATTTCGTTGCTTTGCAAACTTACAATTATTATCTACATTCGAAATCACAGACAGATTTCATTTTTATTTAGGTAATGAAACTTTTTTGAAGATTAATTTTCATTAGGTAGAAAGTTTTTTGGTATTGACTTGGACGGGCGCATTTTTCATAATTTGTTATCGAGAGACCATCGAGCTTTTTATTATGAGTAAAGGCGATGAGGTATTTTAGTCTTATATTTTATCTACCTACTTTCTTTTTTACACTTCTGTTAAAAATTGCATCACATAGACATTTTCTCACGCACCTACTTTACGTCACATTCTATTATTAGGGATCTCAAAAATATTTTACCGGTAAGAAAACCTACAGAGATATCTACTTTATAATATACCTGTGGTGTTCCTACTACATGGCCTCTTTGCGACTTAGCAGGCTTTACATTCCTTTGAAAACATTATATTATCGGGTAAGAAAGAAAGAAAGAAAAATGTTTATTTCCAAACATTATGGTACCTACCCTCGGATACGTAGGTTCACCTATAGGTACCGACGACCACTTCTAAAACCAAAAATTCATATTCTACTCACTAAAGGAAGTTAGACAAATGTAGGTAAGAGATCTTTAGCCAAATGTGTTATAGATAAGACATTTGGCGAAGGGCTAATAATAAATGAGTGATCGATCGACATATATGTCATTTTATTACTAGGTATACCTATGGAATGAATTCAAATAATGTTCGGGAATGGCATATCCAAACCACAAATTGATCAAGTGACTTGTCGAAGACAACTGTCACTGTCATACATTTTCAGAATTTCGTGCCAAATACCTATTTAGTTTTGGAAAGAGCGATCGACGATTAATTATACTCTGACTATTGAGGATAGCTCATAAGAACTTATTACTAAGGATAGGCAAATTAAAAAAATAATCTGTGGAAATCAAAGCTGGAAAAATATCTACTGTAAGTACCTCATGGATGTAACATAAAGGATGAGCCCTTAGTGACGTCACGCATATATTTTTAGGCTCCGCCTGAAGCCGGATTTTTAAGTTGTCAAATCTGTAAAATGGCGCTAATGAATGCGACCAACAGCAGTATGTGCTGTCAGCGGTACTGAAATGTATGACGCGCGACGCCATATTTGAGAAATTTTTGGTTTCAACATACGTCACACAATTCCCGTCCTCTTAGCGTAGCGTATTTCGTCATTGCTGTACCTACTTATCTACTGATTACAAGGGAACCGCTACGTTATCAAGGTTTTTCTGCCCTTGCTACGAAGATTTCCTACGCAATTTTTGAAGTTCAGCCGTGCGATCAGGGCATTAAATAAAAACAACAGCGAGCGACGGAGCGGAGACGGCGCGGAACCTATCCGTGTTAGTACCGGTGGTGGTGCACCCGGCCGCATCAACGCTCCTACCACGACGGAATTTTAAAAGGTTTCCTTGACTCTTTGACGTTTAAACTTTAAGTAAGTAGGTATTACCTTATTAGGTGGTTGGACTTTTTTGCATAGTCCATCCATAGATGGGAAATACCGCAATGTCGGATTTTTTTATTGTTGTAGGTACATATACGCTTGCGCTTGACGACAATCATGCCTGTTGGAAAGCAATGATGATATCTGGGGTGGACCGTCTAGAAAATGCCTATTCACTTTGCTCTTGAAGGAACCCGCATTGTATAGTCGGGGAATGAAAAGGTTCGTCACCTTAGTGTCGAGTTTCGCTTGCACTAGTACTCCAAGATTCTATAATGTCAACAATCGACTAGTGCAAACGAATCTGTTTGAAAAATGACGAACTTTTTCGTTCCCTTACTGTACTTGGCTCTGAACGGACGGAGGCTGGAAGAGTGTTCCACACCTTAGCGGTTCGTATCGGAAACATGGATATGTTCTGCCATGTGCCACAGTCATTGCATGTCTTAGGATGACAAATGCACAGTGTGTCATATGACATTGCAATGCATTCTTGGACTGCATCAGACATGGGCAGTAGTATCATTTAACATAAAATAGTTGGACTTCATTTAATCTTTGTTTAAGATTTAAAAAAAATAACGTTTACATTTCGTCCACAACAAGACCTTATGAGACCTAAACACCAAGATATCGCGCCGCCTGAAGCCAGAGACACACAGAATTTTGAGGCCTGTTGTCCTGCACCTAGTGGAGGAATTTGGGCTATCGTCTATCTCCTATCCACGAGCTATGTATTCACCCATCATCACGACACTTTTAGAATTTACATGCCATATTTTTTATACATACTACGAAGATATTTAAACAATTATTTAACATGAAAGTAGTGGACAGTCACATCATGGAATGATCAATGATTCTATAATCTAGCCACAATACATTAAAGTAAATAGTGATAAAATGTTATTTATAATATCCACTAATTTCTACTGGAAGCTTTCAAAGCTTTCCCAAATGACAAAGAAAGGAAAGTGATAGTTTCCCGTTTCCATTCCATTACGGTTTTTTCAGGAGTCATTTGTCAAGTTGTCGCCTTTAACGCGGCGTGTACAACGCGCGCGCTAACGAGCACGGAGCGCGCCGGTAATTGCCGATATGAAATGACGCCATCATGCTCATTGACGAGTCATCGCGGCCAATCTATCGATCTGTAGCGAGCACAGAGCAGATGTGCTGAAAGACTTCAGGCTACTTAAATAAAAATCTGAACTCTGAAGGCTCTCAGAATTCAAACTACCTAGTTAAGGTACACAATAGGTTATCGGCTAAAAAATGAAGTCGGTTGTACACCGGAGCTGTGACGTTTTTGTGTCAAAGGGCACCAAAAGAATATCTGTGAAGAAGATCATGTTCAAATCTGGACGCCTCCCAATATTGCCGATAGGGCTTATGGTAAAGGCTTTGGAAGGCCTACGTGCAGCGATGGACTTTCACCGAGAAATCATCAAGCGAGCCGCCGGTTTCGCAGGAATTCAGGCCCCTACACGAACTAGGCTGCGCCACAAGATGTCATCTATAGCAAATAAAGCCCCTTCGCACACGGCTTGTAAACGTAAGCGTATCGTTATGACG
The DNA here is from genome assembly GCA_963855885.1 of Coenonympha glycerion. Classification (NCBI taxonomy): domain Eukaryota; kingdom Metazoa; phylum Arthropoda; class Insecta; order Lepidoptera; family Nymphalidae; genus Coenonympha; species Coenonympha glycerion. Next base: position 12,447,659 of record OY979639.1, read on the forward strand.
CTACGCATATAACAATATGACAATTACGCCTCCTACGATTCGCTGCAACACCGCTTCGTCTGCGGACATGTTTAGGTAAAAATGTCGTGCTCATACTGCTCTCGTTTACGCTACGCTTACGCTTACGAGCCTTGTGCGAAGGGGCAAATACATAATATCTTCGTAGATATGTTCATAATGACACCAAACGCCAGTCACCAGCGATCGATCTATCGACTTCCGCCACTTAGCGTTGTTTGTGTTGTCGTTGCCGCTAACTCCATTAGCGCACAGGAACTGGCTCTCAATATTGTTGTCCTATTCCACGGGCTTGGTTTACTACGATTTATCATAAGGGTCCGTGTTTGAGACGGTGCTTGAGCGCTCTTAGAAATTCTACATCCTTATATTCGTATAGTGGATAGGCTACCTAAAGAAATGTTTTTCCGACTGACTGATTGAGTGCTCAAACCATGCATTGGAAGAATACTAAGTATACTTGTTACTATATTTGTAACTATACTTGTTACTATACTTGATACTATAGTTACTTGTTAGTAGTCCATACGCGAGTTTCCACAGGGGCGATTTCCGCCATTTTGCGGCGTAAGTATTACTAGTACGTAAGTACTTATTAGCGGAAATTAGGCAAATGGCGCTACTTCTTTCTTGTACGAAGAAGGTTGGCGTAAAATGTCTGGATGGGATGGGCTCATCCTCAGGTTCATATCGATGATTGGGAAGGATAGGATCGGGGCTTGGGCTTTAGCAGGTACCTACAAGTCGTTGGATTTTCAATTTGAATACGATTCAAATCAAACACAACCATACAATCTTTACGGGGAGTTACAGAAAACGAATAACGAAATCGAATTCTTACGATCATTGTATCTTCTACTAGCCCTGCAGATATGAAGTAACTACCTGCTAAAACGGATTTTTCGATACGTTAACTAAATATTTTTCTAGGAAAGGGAATCGCAAACAACTATTGTGAAGTTCTGTACCTATAGTCGGAAGCTGGCAGGAAATGGCCACTAATGGCGACCCCATCGGAAGTGTCGGTATCACCCCCAAACGATACGAGGATTGCCATTGTATAGGCGTGTGAGTTGCATGCTGAGTTTTACGTATACCTATTTGTAAGCTTACATGTAACCAACTGCGCCCGATTATACGAATCCGAGACAAGATCTTTTAAAATGGGCCTCATAAGAAGGCTCAGACTCACTCAGCGGGCGATGGAGAGAGCTATGCCGGAGTTTCTCTACGAGATCAAATCAGAAATGAGAAGATCCGTAGGCGACATACACATAGCTCAACGTATCGGAAATTTGAAGTGGCAATGGGCACATAGCTCATAGAACCGATTGACGTTGGGTGCCAAAGTGCTGGAATGGTAATCCCGCACGGGAAAGCGCAGTGTTGGCAGACCACCGAACAGATGGACTGACGTCTGATAAAGTCGCGGGAAGGCGCTGGATACAAGGGCGCAGGATCGTGTGGGCTGGAAATAATTACTTTGTCCAGCAGTGGACGTCCGTCGGCTGAAACGAACAAACCAAATGCACTCAACTCATGCGTCGACATAGGTACAATAAAGTACATACAGCTAAGCAAGTTATACGAAACCTAGACAGAAATAACAATAATTTCTATTTATTGTTCAGTAGATATTGTTATCATTTTTCGCTTTGGCTTACAGTTCGGTACGATCTCCACAATAAATAACTCTCGCTGACAATTTTCATCCGTCTCTACTCTCGCGCAAAGTTCACCGAAGTTCACCAATAAATCCTCTTCTACTTAGTTCAAGTGAAAAGGACTCGGTTGTTACTTTTTAATCAAGAGACGTGTGCGATACGACTCCTCGTTATTATGTCGATAGATCTTCTTCTTCGCTAAACCCTTGCCCTAGATTTAGACGTAGGTGTAAGCCTTTATCTTGATTGATTTTTGAAATTAATTTTAGAAACTATATTCAATTACATGAAAAAACGTGTGAAAATGATCAATAAACGAAATAGTTACAAGTAAAATACTTACCTACTTACTTTAATATTACCGACTATAGGCAGAGATAGCCTTAGACGGATATCATACCCTAAAGGAGTGGCAAAAATCCTGTGTGAAACTCATAGGCTTATAGTTTATAAATCAATGGTGAAACTATAGCATTTTTGCCGCACCTTTTACATTGCCTAGTAGGTATTCCCTATTCCTGAATAGGTATATTGATTGCCCAGACCTCGTGTGCTGTAAATAGGAAGTGCAGCAAGGATTCTCGGGCTGTAACGAGTTTCAAATTGGAAAATCTACTTAGACACGAAGTTCGGAGCTGGCCCCACGCCCTTCTTTTTCAAATTTTCTCCCGCTGCGACGCCGCCCGGCGCGAAGCTGTGGAAAGCTCCGAGAACATCTTGAGGGTACAATTACGTGTGCTTAACGCGAAATAAGTTTTACTTTTTTAATTACTGTTCTTTCTATGTCGTTCTAAATTATTAATTATTGAACAGTGCTCCAGAGTTTTTCGCCGATTCAATGACTAAACTTGTGTAGACAACTAGGTACCTACTTATGTTAAGGGTCAGCCAGAGATGAGCCCTATGGGCGTTGCGCAAGGGAGCTTCCGGTGCGTTCGTAAGAGATCCCGGAGGCTTCCAACATGAGCGCTGAGGATGTCCGAGGGGGTTTTAGTGGGTAAAAATCCCACATAATCCAATCTACTTTCAGATTGGATATCTCTATGGAGATTTCCCCCCGTAATAAAAAAAAGGTACCTACTTATGAACTGATTGTACATCTATACCATTACAACCATGCGACATGCGTAGGTTGCTTTAGGTGGTATAATAGAGAAAATACTTGACAAACCCACAGTCATTTTACTTTTATTGTACCTATGTATTGATTACAATGGGTATCCTCAGAGTCATTCAGCGGGCGATGGAGAGAGTATCTCTAGGTATACGTGATCAAATCAAAAATGAGCAGATCCGAAGACGAACCAGAGGCACCGACATAGCTTAACGTATCGCGAAGCTGAAGTGGCAATGGGCGGCATAGCTTGTAGAAGTTAGATCCGACGGACGTTGGGGACCCAAAGTGCTATTTGTTTTCTCGAAGGAGGGGAAAAATCCTCATGGACGCTGTGCTGGACTCTTACCGACTAAAAACCACCTCCTATCTCCAAGCAGTGATGTGCCTGCCGAATAAGCCTATACCATCACTGCCACTTGTGTTCCCTAACATGTGTCTTCTCTACCATCTATTTCTTTTATTTTTATAATATCTTCCATAAAGTGTTTCACACTATTCCAATTTTGGATCTGTATCATAAGGGACTCAGAGTGCTGGACTGGCGATCCCTTACGGAAAAGCGTGTTGGCTCAGAGGGCTGATTCTGAATCGTCTAGCAACCCTCGCTGGTTAACTAAGAAAACGGAGGCAAAAATCCTATTTTTGTGTTCTTTTTGCACAAGTTTGCAACGAGCATCCTACGTTGTCATGAATCCATACCAACCTAGGTTGGTAACTTAACAAGTCAAAATTAGGATTTTTGTTTCCGCTTTGTTTATATTTAGTTAAAAACACAGTGAGGGTTGTTAACTAAAAAACTGAACGAAACAGAATCAGCCCGAAGATGGACTGACGACTTTGATAGAGTCGCGGGAAGTCACTGGATGAAAGAACGCAGGACTGTATAGTTAGGTAATAGAAATCATTACAGGAGGCCTTTGTCCAGCAGTGGACGACCGTCGGCTGAAACGAACAATGTGATTATTTATTATATGAGTGTAATTGTAATTGGAAGGTAAGTATGTGTATACAAAGGTAGGTATTATACAATAATTACCAGGAATTGTGATGTGTTGAATAGAAATTACTATAAAAACCCCATGCACTGCGGTATTGTATACATGCAGTTCTCTGAAACTATTACGTACAAAAATGCATTACCAACGTTGGCAGAACAAATGTTTATTCAGTTTTAATTCATCGTCGGTCGAGTGACTGCAATTTCAACGACAATACAATGTGTGAAACTCGAGTAGGTAGTAATCACAGATTAAAAAATCATCCAGGATAATAAAGAACTTATCGCTCGATCTTACGCCGTGCCTAGCGAATGGAAAATAAAAAAGCAAAAGGCGGGAACTTGATTCATAATGGCATCAAACATGGCGGCGCTGATTGCGATCTCGGATGGAGATAAGGACGGGGTGGTAGCTTTACTCAGATTCAATGGAAAATGTGGACGGAGTCCTCTCGATTTGTAGACACCGATTTCATTAAAACGATGGGACTTCGGTGGGGTTTTATAAATAAATAAATGAATGTCAAGGCCTGGAGCCGACCACTAAGTGGCTTATGAAACCTTAGTTTGCAGTTTATATGACAGCAACTTAACTGTAATGTATTAAACTATAACTGCTAGAAGTCTTCTGAGATACCTAAGCCTAAGAAAAATATGCGTAGGTGCTATTTAATATCCCTGTGACATCTGGTACTTATCAACAAGACATTAATAAAAATTGGTGCTAATCTATTTTAAAGACTAGTCAACGGACATTTCAATTTCACTTGTACTACAATCATTCGCGTAAAGCTGAAAATCGGTACTAGACTAGCCATACAAGATGGCTGAGTTTACGATTGGCTGTTAATTATTATTTCGTGATACATTTGCAACTCGCTACCCGGTTTATTCTCAACTTGGCCAGTCTATCTTTTTAAAATAGTCTAGGTCCTCGTCTTGCGGTTGACTATTACTAGATTATGAATAAACATCTGGCGTTATTATTTGCATTGTTTGAAGGTGTTAATGTGTCGTGTTTAAACGGCCGCGAGTTGTAATGAAGCAATTATGTGCAGTCATTAAGCTCATGTAGGGCAGGGGAATGTTCACATGCATTGCGTAGGTATTTCCCCAATATAATATATACCTACGCAACTGTTTACTTACGTTACCTTCATGTATTGTGCATAGACATCGTTATGTATAGGTAGGTATATCTAATTTATTAGCTTGGAAGTAGCCAGGGGGGGGGGGTTTAGGGGATTCAACCCCCCCCCCCCTTTCCCCTCCCGAAACTAGATTTATTGTATTTTCAGTTATGAGTAGGTAGGTACTGAAAGAGTGCATGTTAGAGTACTTTTGCCGGCCGTCAGTTTTCTTTTTATATGTGTATACCTATTTATTACGATACCCTATTTTTTTCTGACCATAGAGGTCTGTTGTCATAGCTTTTTTTATTATCTGCTTTCACTATATACCTAACATGTGGATATAAAATCATTAAGGTGGCATAGTAATAATAATATTAAGGTGTAATATATTTTTCACGCATTCGCATCCAGGGTTTGTCGGAAGGACTGCGAAAATCCCATAATAAAAACCACGTAGGCGAAAGATATAAAGAGTGATGGCGGGAAAATTGCTCAAAGGGGGGGAGCTCGATATTTCCCCGAAAAGACCGTGGAAATAAAGAAGCAGCCGTGATAGAACACCTCAATTCGTTCACCACTTTACTACCTCCCCTCTAGGGTCTATATTTTTGAGAACCAACCAAATGGCTTGCCGAATCCAATACACTAAGAGATGTCGGGGCAAAAGAGAATTTAGTTGTAGACATACCTACTACTACTAATAGGTATGTCCGCAACTAGTACTAGCTTAGTTTTCATGAATGGGTGGAAATTTTTGTCTCAAACAGTGAATTATAGGAGATATCTAAAAAGCATTCAAGAAAGATAAATTCTAAAAATGCCTGAATGATAATATAGAAGAAATCTCTCCAACCTTCAAGAAAATCTTTTTTTGTTTGATTGGATACCGACTTTATGTCCTAATAGTCAACAAACATTACTGTGGAGGTGATTCCTGTACAAACCAGAGTCAACTAAAACAAAACAGGACACATAGTTCATAAAACCGACGGCTGCTGTGGACCCATAGCGCTTGAAAGGTGACCAAGAACGGGAAACGCAATTTTGGTAGAACTTCGACCAGATGGGCTGACGATATTAACGCTGGATAAAAATGGAGTAGAATCGTATAGGTTGGAATTGGAAGTCATTGCAGGGCCACAGGAGGCTTTTGTTCAGCAGTGGAAGTCAGTCGGCTGAAACGAACGAACGAACGTCATCAGGCGAGTTGGTTGGGAATGGAAGCACCACCAATAGGGCTAGGATGTGCGCGTGCAGATATGTCTCTCTACTTTTTTCACTCTCTTTTCTGTTTCTGACCCATATTGATCGACAGAGAACAGTGTTCGTCAAAGAAGAGGGTATTATCTCTACATGCGCATGCTGCATAGGCTGATGGAGAGATTGCTCGAGAGAATTAGCGGGTAATGTTTTCTCGACACTCGGAGTTGACGTTTAATTTTTTTGATGAGTATAATAAGTTGGACTGAGCTAGTGACGATAATTCACAGTTGAAAAAAGGCTAAATGACATGCATGAAAAACTGTGTTATAAAATTCTTCATTAAAATATCCCACACGCTCTTGAACCACAGTATTGTCTGTGGTTATTTGAATACAATAAAAACTGTAATAAAATAAACTGGCCGCAATAATTTTTATTGTAAGAAGGACCCGGGAATTATCATTTAGATGGGGTAGCGCCGAGCCATAGCCCGGCAATATGGCGTGAATTCGCGCCGAAAAAATAGATCGAAAGCCGACAATTGACGGTTAGGTTGGGGGCGATCTTTTTAGTTTTGGAAAATTGCTTGTACTTACAGGAATCAGTTTTGAGTGGGGCCTTTATTGGGGATTGCCAATCATAGCGGCTGCGTTCAATTCTTATTGAGATTTGTGTTTTTGTATTTACAATATAGACTTTATAGGTATTATATCTACTTGCCCAGTGCCAATAGGTATAACGACCTTGGCTTCTGGGTTAATTATTAATTGTTAAAGTTAAAATGTGTCGGTTATCGCCTCATATCTTTGCCTTCGTTCTCTCTAAGATGATGATACACCTTAAAAAACCTCAATAACTATTATAGACACATAATAAGTACTTCGTTTTAACCAAAGTTTTTAACCTATACTTATTAGTTTTAAGTCAAGAATAAAAATTATTAGTTATCATATTATAAAAAAAAAAGAAAAATAGAAGATACTTCATTATCAACCATAATCATAATAATAAGATTATTATTAATCATATCAGTCAATATTTTTTGAAGGTGGTGCCTACCTACTTACTGTGAAAGTGGGAGAAAATTGTATGACAAAAAAAGTTCAAATTATTGCGAACTATTTGAGTATTCATAACAAGTGTCGGGATTTAATACAAATATTAAATTTTAATCTGAACGTCGACACCAACGAGTATTAATGACGATCTCCCCACAAAGAAGCTATTCCCCTGAAACGCATTAGACGCGCCTGTGCTGTTCACGTGGACGCAGGATAGCGGGAGCGGATAGCGGTTTTGATAGCGATTTTTAGTGCCGTTAAAGAACAGCGGGTTTGATAGCTTTATTTAAGCCGAAAATTGCCTAAATAAAGGTTAGCAAAAGGCAGGTTAAATTATAATAAAAATTGCTTTCAATATTAAACGTCATGTGTTTTTGGTCTTTATTTGTAAGCTCAGAACTCAGAAGCAGAAACACGATTGGAATGGATTTTCTCAATTGAAAGTTTGCCCCAAAAGTTGCTCCAAGTTTTTTTTAAATTTTATCGGAAATATGGGTTCCATAGATGCTTTTCAAAACAATATCCGGAATCCATCTTGAGCCAAGCACCGCGTTTTTTTGCCGGAAGCCAGCTTTTCCTTACCTCCCCGTGCTTAGCGCCCTCTGGTGCATCCTGTGTACCTTGCTTAAGCACCGTGTAATCTTTCGTCATTATAGAACTCGAGATGCACCAGGTAGACCTTACCTGGATTCAGTTTTTTTTTGGTAACTGGCTTACTTGTTTATCATTTCGTTTAAACGCAATGACCAAATATGCTACACTAAGAGGACGGGAAGGATGTCATATTAACAAGCATACGTCATGTTGTAGCCAAAAATTTCTCAAATATAGCGTCGCACGTCGTACATTTCGGTACCGCTGACAGCACATACCGCTGTCGGTCGCATACATTAGCGCCATTTTACAGTTTTGGCGTATTAAAAATCCGGCTTCAGGGCGGAGCCTAAAATTGTATGCGTGACGTCAGTAAGTGCTGATCCTTTAATTAATATGTTTAACTAGCTTTTGCCCGCGGCTTCGCCCGCGTGAATTTCGGGGTTTTACAAATCCCGTGGGAGTCCTGGATTTTCTGGGAAAAAAACAGCATATGTGTTAACCTAACTTCAGAAACACGATTGGATAAAAATTTCTCGCCAAAAAGTTTCCCAAAAATTGCTCCAAAATCTCAATTTTTCTAATTTCCATCGAAAACTACGATGGACATAATTGTAATTTTTGTTTTAATGTATCGGTAAAAAATAATTCCCAAAAACGCTCAGAACGACATTTAAATAACTGGCTTAGTTTTTGAAGTAATTAGGTAAAACAACCTTTTTCTGTTATATTCTTCCGCAACGCTGCATACTAACCTAACCTAACCTAACCCACCAACGTATTCATAAGAGTGAGAAGGACGAAAATAAAATCAACGTATCCGCTTAAGAGTGAAATAATTTCAGAACCTTTACCTTACAGGTATCCATTTTCGCATTTATTGCATAATTACTATCACATATTCTATTGCTCAACTAAAACACATATTTTTAATAGCGAAACAGTTTTAATATCAGAAACTTTAATACAGGAACACCTTTTTAGCATTATTAACCTGTAGGCTGTATCCCATTGCTTAACCAAAACACACATTATAAATAGCGAAACAATTGTACTTTCAGAACCTTTATGGGTAGGTACCCATTTCCACATTTATAGCATTACTAATTACTATACCATATCCCACAGCTCAACTAAAACATACATTGTCAGTAACGAAACAGATGTTAGTTCAGAACCTATATCATAAAGGTACCCGTTTTCATAGTTATAATATTTTTAACCTGTATCTCATTGCTCAACTAAAACACAAAATGCTAATAGCGAAAGAGTTGTAATGTCGGAACCTATAATACAGGTACCCATTTTCACATTTATAGCATTATGCATTATTTATAGCATTACTATCCCATATCCCCTTGTTCAACTAAAACACACTTGTTAAATGCGTACAGTGCTATGTTCAGAATCTACATAGTGGCCATTTTCACATTTATAGTGATAATAGATTCAGTTTTTGCCCGCGGCCCCGCCCGCGTCAAATTCGCATTTTCATGAATCCTAAGGGAAACGTCATTTTCCCGTTATGGTTCCCTATTCCAACCTTTAAACATGCTTTCAAGCAAGTTCGCTTGAACAATCTATCTATAGATGTAGCTATAGAGTGCTCTAGAAAAGTTGGTATTTTGAGTATCCCACGGGAACTACGGATTTTTCCGGGATAAAAAGTAGCCTATGTTTTAATCCGGGTTATAATCTACCTATGTTCCAAATTTCAGCTAAATCGGTTCAGTAGTTGAGCCGTGAAGGAGTAACAAACATACACACACACAAACTTTCGCCTTTATAATATTATTAGGATTAGGATTAGGATAAATTCAACTAACTCTTATGGGCTTCACGATAGGTGCCGTCTTTTCCCATTTTATTGCATCACGGTTGATGTTGCGACGACTTTTGAAGATACGCATTATGAACTTATGAACTAAATTAAATCGCTCCTCTCTGACGTGTGTCGTCACCATTACAATCGGGCTGAGTCGGTACTCGACGTTAGCCGAGGGACGCCAAATGGAAAGGGAATCAGCCCTGATAAATGATTTCGGTACAAATGTTATTTTGATCTTTAGCGATACCGCGGGATTTGTTTGGGGCGCGATCACAATTTGTTCGGTGCGCGTTTTGATTGCATTGTTACGGCGCGGATGATCAAGCAATTAATAGAGATTTCTGTATTGAGATTGGTTTATAGCGTAGCGTATTTCGTCATTGGTTGCGACTTAGTTGTTGAGTGTACTTTTCAAGATGAATTAATATTCTATTCTCATTATCTATATCTTTTTCTTCTCTAATATATAAAATTCTCGTTCCCATCTTATTACAAAACTCTTCCGAAACGGCTGGACCGATTGTTATGAAATTTTCTGTGAAATGATCGGTAGGTCTGAGGGTAGGTCGTAAGCTATTTTTTTTAATATTCCTAATGGCAAAACAACGCTTGCCGGGGTAGCTAGCTAGACTAATAAAACAGGCTTAGCATTTGGTAAAATACCAACCAACTTTTGGGAAGTTTAAAGATTATTGCAATAATTATAACCAGCACGTTTTATTTTTGAATCGTGATGGTGATGCATCTTATTATCAAATTTATCTTGATTAGGGGACGTTAAAATCTTTTTCATTTTTTACCCTGACAGCCTAAAGAAGCCTAAATATTAAACGAATTTCTAGCCACCTCTAGAAAGTAGGCATCGATTTTATTTATTTAAGGAAGAAAACTTTTTGATAAGTTGTGAGAATATTTTATTAAGACAGTAAAAATTTAAACTTGGTACCTACATCTTTTCCATTCAGTTACGTCTTCCTTAAAAATTGCACATCAGTTCCTTATCTGGATAGTATCTATATATTTCTTCACGCAGGTAAAATGTTTCTTAACAAATCCTATAGACTAAGATTCAATAGAAGAACAAGAAGTAACTCAAGATGTATTGAAAGGTTTACCCTGAAATGCGAAACAATGTTATATTAGGAATTTTCTGATAAAAACCAACCCCACAATATAAAAGAGTACCAATAAACAATATCACAATAGAGGAATAGAAATATTAATGCAAAAATAGCGTGGAAATGTAATTAAGTAACTTCAAAAACTAAAAAGAGTTATTTGGCTTGTCAGTTTTAAAGACTGCGTGGCGTAGCTGGCATAGTGTTGGGTTTGGATTCCCGTCCCTAGTTTGAGTCCCAGTATGTTCTAGTTTGGGTTTTTGTATTTACTACATTGGCTCAGGTCTGAGATCAAAGCATCCATGTGCGTATTCTTTTGCAAGGATATACTACTACGAAACCATAAGTTCCCATGAACATTTTATTGAACAGCGGAAAATTTCATCAAAAAATTCAACTGGAACTAAATTATTAAAAGTAAATAAAGTTTACTGACTAATTTGTATGCAATCCAAGCCACAGTGGTATTCTCCAGGCGAGGCCCTATTAGTGGATGCATTTGGCCGAAGTATATTGTAAACCAGCTATAACAATACAAAACTGGTCAGAAAATTTGTCAACCTATGAGGATAAATAAAAATAATGTGACTATAGATTAACTAACAAAATCCACATACAAAACGCAGTAAGCAAGATGCATGCCTGTATTAATCTGAAAACAAATAAGGCATTAATAGACAAACTACCTATGCTACTTTGACGCAGATTTAAATGCTCAATGCAGAACTCATAGATATACGAGTATTTAAGAGCCCTACCTAACAACAACAGCTCCGTGAGTGCGGAAACTTTTGCTTGTAGTGTGAGTGTATCAATTTGAAAGTATGGTGCGCAGATGTGAGCGTGAAAATTGTATAGCGGCGGCCCGGGTTTGCCAACATAGACCAAGTATTTATTGATGCAGTTTCGAAATCGCCGGCGGCCTCTTGGCAGAACTGTTTCTTTGAATATGGCGTTAACATTGTAATTTTTAGTCGAAAATGATGGTTTTCACTAACCCTCTATTAGGTCCTCTCTTTACCAAAAACGGTCCAATAATCATTACAGCAGTAAAAAAAGCAGTGATGCAATAAAGAGGAGTGAGATACTTCTCTGCTTGAGAAGATACTTCGCCATTACGGAGTAAGTCACTCTCTCTGGCATCACGCAGACGTTCCGTCTCGTACTGAGCGTAGTCGTAGACTTTGAAATCTTGTGCCCCTGATAATACGCCAGACTTTGAGGATATATCTTCTAGAAAAATATCAAGACATCCTTAAGATAAGACTTATCAAGAATCTAAGAAGGTATCAGTCTCATTTGAATTGTGCAATTTTTCAGTCTAATTCTTACAACCTTTGTACTTATCCGACATTTTTAAACTATGAAGAAATTGATACTTTGAAGATATCTAAGAACGACGAGTTGATTAAATTTTCTAGCAAACAACACAAGAACCAAGAACTCAAGAAATTATTGAGAATAATTCTGAACTTCATACGTTAGTCATACGTCAAAATTGTTGACAAAAAGGTCAAATCGTATTCAAAGTGATGTGCAGATAATTTTGATCATTGATGACTAACAGCCAGTTTCTTCCATAGTTCCAGCAACGAATATATAATATTGTTCCAGTTTCATAGGTTTCTTCAATGATAGTAGCAGCTAAAGTAATAGTTAAATATGGTGGTCTGACCCTTAACATACGAAAGACATAAGGATCAAACCGCCATATTTAACTATAGCTTTAGATGTTACTATCAATGAAGAAACTGGCCATTAGTCTTCAATAGTTATAGTTAATCGTTTAGTAGTGTTAGTTTCTATAGAAAATCGAAAACTCAATCGATTCAAATTAGACTCCCTGATTTTATGAATATTATGGTACTTATGGGATCACTTAGGTGGTCTTTAGCTTTTGTTTTTGATAGGTTTTTGTAGATATTGTTATCGAGTTCACTACCTAGATCTGGCTTAGTATGCTAGTATAAAGTTCCTAACCATTAAGGATTTTTAATAACTCAACCTCGAAAGGGGATTGTGAATCACGTTAGAAAAGTCGTGGGCGTTCGCTAGTCGATGCAGTAAACCTATAGAACAAAAAAAAGAGTCCTAAAAATTTGATGCCCATCGTGTACACTAAATAAAATAAGCTCAAGATAAATAATCTATAATGTTCTCGGTAAGGTACCCCGGCATCGGTCCCCAGGCAGTATGGCCGTATCGGCATCGCGTGTACGAGATGGGCAGGTATCGGTCGGAGCGGCGCGCGCGCAACATAATGACTCAATTATCCGCTTACAGGGGCGTGGCGCTGCTCTGTGTCTTCATTATTAGCCCGGGTCACTTGTTACGGAGATCGTTAGGAAGTAGATCCTGACGACTAATCCATTTAATACTGAACTATAAACGAATCTTAACCTTACTGGTCCTGGCATGCGCTGTAAGTATTTCTGAGTTATAAAATGATTAAACCAAATAACTAAATCATTGATTATACAACTACCTTACACAATTAATTCTAATCACGTAGATATAATTAAAGTAAAGGGAAACATCGTAAGGAAGTCCTAATATCTAAGATTTTAGGTATAGGTACTTAATTATGTAGCTTTTTCATTCATACAATGCAGGGATGTTTGGTATTTCCTATACATATTAAAACTGTTACTATCCGTGAAAACTTATTAGCAGTATCAAAAATACATCATCTGTGAAGATTTTAAGTGTCTATAGCTATCACGGTTCAAGAGATACAGTCTGGTGACGGATGGACGGACGGACAGCGAAGTCTGTTTTTATTTATTTATTTATTTATTTGAAAAGTAATCAACAGCGTTACAGTAAAATTGTTTACAATTATAAGTTAGTTAAATAATAAGGCCAAAAAGATTACACAAACATAATTATAAGAATAACAGAATGAAAAAGGTAACATTTGGTTAGTAACATTTGACAAGCCAATAACTAAGTACTAAAATACTACTTGAATTACAAAAAGATTTTACAAAATAACAACGTAACAAAAGATGTTTGTGTGTGTGTGTGCGTGCGTGGGTGTGTGTCTGTGTGTGTGTGTGTGTATGTGTGTGTGTGTGTGTGTATGTGTGTGTGTGTGTGTATGTGTGTGTTGTTGTGTGTTTTCAAGTCTGGGGTTTATACTACTTTACTACTTTTGTAATTTTTGAATATCTCTTTTTAGTTGCGTTTTGGTTAGGTGAAATAGATCTAGGTTGTAATACACCTTATTGTAGGTTTTAGCTAGACGTAATAGTAAGTACAGAATTTTGTGCATAATTTGTATTGACTTTAGGTAGTACCAAAAGGCGTCTCTGACGAGGTCTAAAGGAAGAGGCATTGAGTGAAAAACTCGCCAGCAGAGCGGGGCAGTCAATTTTCCCAGTAAGGATAGCTTGCACCAGCAACATGTCGCTCATGCTCCGTCGCTTCTCTAGGGTGTCGATTTTATAGTGCTTGCAAGCTTCCTCATAGCAAGAGAATTTTTTAAAATCTTTAAATGCAAGATATTTTAGAAATTGTCTTTGAACTGATTCTATCCTTTGAGAATGTATGATGTAGTGGGGCGACCAGATGTTACAGGCATATTCGAGCACACTACGAACAAAAGTATAATAGAGTGATTTTATACACTCTATGTTTTTAAAATTACGAGTTACTCGCTTAATAAAACCCAGTTGTCTATATGCTTTGTCTACTGCAATATCAATATGATCATTCATGGAAAGTTTGCTATCAACTTTGATGCCTAAGTCTCTTACCGTATTCACTTTTAATATACACTCACCATTAATCTTGTAGTCGAATTCTATTGGTTTTAATTTACGAGTTAAGGTTATGTGGTGGCATTTTTTAGCATTGACGATAATCGTATTTTTAATATAATATGCCGTTAAGGAATTAAGATCTTCTTGCAATTTAAGGCAATCGTCATTGCTGCGTATGCCTAGGAATACTTTTTTGTCATCTGCGAACATTAAATGTTGGGCGTGAGAAAAGCAGATTCCTGTCATATAGGTAGGCATTATACAAAAGAGGGCCTAAGATAGAGCCCTGTGGTACGCCTGATTGTATTGTTATGAAGTTACTTCTAGCGCTACCTGTCACGACTGCCTGCATACGGTTCTTGATGTAAGAAGTGAACCATCGGTGTAAGTTCCCACTTATTCCTAGCGAGTTAAGTTTTTGGAGCAAAATAACGTGATCCACTCTGTCAAATGCTTTAGCAAAATCTGTGTAGATCACATCGACCTGATTTCCTTCATCCATCTTCTTCAGCACGTAATATAATAATAATTATAATAATAGAGATTATAATAATTATTATTATATAATAATATTATATAATAATAATTATAATATTATAATAATAGAGTCCCGTTTTTACCCTTTCGGTAGGGAACCCTAAAAACAACTATTTATATATTTTGTTAACAGAGTCCATTTCCATAGAGTTCAGCCTCGATAGTGGCGCACACGCAGCGATCTAGGCAGGTATCGGTGCTGGGAAGTACACACGATTTATTGGTAATATCGGCACAGTCGTGACGGGTACTTACGGCGCAATTCCACCGTCAAACCATAGCTTGCTAAACGATATCTCCGGGATCTCGACTTAGTGTGACCCGGGGGTCATGAATTGATTCTAAAGCCCCATTTTATGCGCCGGCCACACAGATTTATGGCTGAATTTTGAATTTGAAGCCATTTAGGCTATCATAATTCCAGTACTTGTTGTAGATCATACAGTTTTCTTAATTATATACCTACTATGGCTTAACCTTTCTCATAATATGTACGAGGATATCATATTATTATATCTAATTCATCTTAGTTTATATTTTAATCACTACAACTTGGTATTTTTATGTCCTTATATGATAAGGATGTAAAGGATGATTCTGCTCATTTTTTCATTTGACTTCTTGAACGTATAGCATTTAGAAATTTACTTTAAAAATGTTTATTGATAGATCAACCGCTAATAGGCTCTAAGTTTAGATGATCTTTTTAATACTCATCAACATTAAGGCCATTTGCTTGCAATAGTTGTCATCAGCATACGGCTACACTGCCGAAGCAGCAGTCGAATAATATCTACATGGTCGTGTATCCACCGCACTCCAGGGGTCTGGGGTCTGATTGCGTAAGAAAAACTATACATCGTTATCGTAATCGATGGCAATATCTGCCCCGCGATCGGCTGACGTAAATCAGGGAACCAACACACCGGCCAGAACTTGTAAACGATTACGATAACGATGAATATGTTTTATTACACAATCTAGGGGCAGCTCTTGCCTGCAAATAATTTCGTTCGCGGTAAGGTCTCGGTTGCCGCCGAGGTGGACAACCTAATCGTAGGTAGGTATAGGTACCTATATTATATCAGAGATGGGATCACCCAAAATGGCGGAACGTTTTGACAGCTGTCAGTCCCGGGGCCGCGGTCAAGCGACCGTCCCTGAGTTCAATTTCCGGCGCCGAAAGGGATGCGATGCTATTTGAATTTTGATTCCACGGTGACATCGCGATTTCCATTGCAGAAGGTTAAAGCCTTGGTCCGTGCCAAGTGTGACCGTGAGCGGTCAATAGATACGTTCTCGCCGTCAAATTGTCTAGAAATACGTGATGGTATAAAAAACTTAACATAATAATTCATAGTAATAGATATATATATATCGTTATAATCACTATAATAATATGATCAAGACGATTGACGATAAAATTTCGTTAAACTTATTCCATAGAACAAATAAGTAAAGATTAGAAAAATAATAACTTATGTCAGCCCATGAAAAAATAATATGCTCTTGCCGCAGAATTATTTTAGTAAATACCTCCCTATAGCGGTAAGGCAGCGAAAGAATCAGCAGCAGGTGCTGTCTGCTGAGTATTTGTATCTAGTACTTGCCGTTGCAGCCTTAGACATATAACATAACTTGGGTATTTAGGTATTTTATTTCTACGATTGCTTTTGGTACCTACTACCTACGCATATGAAACGAAATAATCAAAACGTTTTGGGAATGACACATCCGACTAATAAATCACGTGACTTATCGATGATAACTATCTTTTATAGAAATATAATGGATGAGTCATATGGATAGGCTACCTTACTGATAAGTACTTAAACATAGCACCATATACCTACCCAATTACGATATGTATTAGACAAGCTATGAACATAAAGCGATATTATTAAAGAGCTTACCACAAGACCATCAGTGAATCAATAGGAGCATGATGTCGTTTCTAGTTACAAAGTGCAGCCACCATAACAATTAGGTACCTACGTGTTTATCCCTAGAAACTCTTGACACTTGATAGTATTGAAATGCTGAACTATTGTAGGTTTTATCTCCGAGTCTTAAGAACCAGAATCTTCATAAGCAGTTTGCAGTATTTGTATGTAAAGAGAGGATGTGACTAATTTTGTGGGGGTGCTTATGTTGAAGATCTTCGTTTATTCCAAAGTTGATTCTGCTGTCTTTGAATACTTGAATACCAGCATATTATATTTGTGTGAACAATGCAGTCAGTATTTCTTTTAGTAATTGAACTTGGCAGGTTATTTTCAGGTAGATGAAATAAGAAGTA